>CM044983.1:29916901-31166901 GCA_024586325.1 Stellera chamaejasme
AAGGGGTTTAACCTTGAAGAAATCACAACAACTCCAGCAAGCGATCTGGCTCTGATACCACTTGATACGACCACGGGTACGCTTGACGCGAGTCCGCGAGATCGTACGGAAGCGCAGATCTAGCTCGGTGGAGTCGGCTGAACAAAGAAGGATAGAGACGGCCACAGACACCTCCCAACTACGAGGTTGGGCAATATCTGCGATAAGCCTGGGGAGTATGGAAGATCTAGCACCTCTCAACTACGAGATTGAGCAATACTAGATATTAAACTTGATGATATTAATCTATCAAGGGGGATGGCGGAAAATAGCAAGGGGGGTGAGAACCGGAGCTTAAGGAATTGTCCTTCTTAAGCTTTACATATATTCTACATTACAAAAGAGTTTGCTGTCCCTTTTATAGGAGGGAGAGGGGACAGTCTCTGACAAATGCGCAGGTATGCTAAAAGGTATAAAGTGCCTCAATCAGGCATGCTATCCTAAAAGGTAAAAGCTAAAGTAAACAATATAATACTCCCAAGTGTCGGCTTGAAAGGAGGGAGTGTTCCAGATGGGATGGGAGTGGTTGGAGATGGTCGGCTGCTTTATTGAGCATAGGTGGCTTCGCTTCTGGGCTCCGCCTGACTGGAAGGCCTCGCACTGAAGGCTTCGCCTTCGCTCGGAAGCATTGCGGAGATGGCTTCGCCAAAAGGCCTCACCTTCTCCTGGAGGCTTCGCGAAGAAGACTTTACCTTCACTTTGAAGTCTGTACTTTGGAGTTTCTTGCTTGAGGGCTTCCCGTGAGATTTCTCGAAATGGCTTCGCCCGAAGACTTTGCCATCGCCGAGATGCCTTTGCTTAAGAAGCCTAGCCTCGCCTTGAGGTTGCACAGGGCGGCTTTGCCAAAGGGCCTCGCCAACGCCTAGGTGCCTTCGCATGATGAAGTCCAGTCGCCTTGAGGTTCCTCGGGAATGGCTTCGCCTGAGGGGCTTCGCCATTGCCCGGATGTCATCACTTGGGGAAGCCTTGCCTTTACCTTGAGGCCTCTTGAGGAGTCCTCGCATAGAGGCGTTGCCTTCTCCTGGTCAGGTGATCGCCTGAACCATGGATCAGGCTGCCTGAGCCTATGAACCTCCTCGCCACGGAGTTGCTCCGAGCTTCATTCGCCTGCCTCTTCATCTGGGATACTTTGTTGTTGCTTGCGGCTCTCATGATCACATCATAATCCTAGCATGATTCTAAGCTTATGTATGGATTCAATTTGATGGAAAACAAGTTGAGTAAAAAACCCCCAAATGGCCGATTATGTAGGTTGATGTTCATTGTGGATTTTGTTGTTTTGGATGCAATTGGATAGCATTCTTGGTTTAGAAGTGAAATTGGTGATTAGTATGATTAATTGGAAGTTTGAATGGATTGATTTGGAAGTTGGATAAAAATTGGCAAAGAAGCCGAATTTTTGGATAATTCTTTTTCCATGTTGGGGTTTGATTTTGGTTGGATTGGATGCTAAGATGGTATTGGGGTTGAATTTAGGTGTGGTTAGAAGTTTGAAAGCGTTGATTTCGGGTAAGAATTGGAAAAGTTGCATTTATGCGGATTTATCGGAAAATGTCGGGTAATGAAGGGTTTTAAGGTTGGATTGCATTGTTTAGGTTGGTTCTGAATTCTGACATTTCTGTGGAAATCTGGAATTTTACCGAAATTCTGCCGGATTTTCGGTTTTGGGGTCGGGGGTGTAGTTTGGTAGTGCGGTTGGTAAGGTTGCTAATTTAGCTTGAATTGACAGATTCTGAGGTCCGGAAGTTAGAAAAAGAGAGGTTTCTGAGTTTTGGGTCGTGGTGTGGAAATCGTCCAGAATCGGTCTATTACTCTGGATTTGTGAGGTAAGGGTTTGGTTCTGCTATTTTTTGTAAGATAGGTGTATGTTTATTTTCATTTTCTTTTCTGCAGGTATTTCAGTATTATATGCCTAGAGCATATTATGTAGTCTTTAGGTGTATGTATTGTAGCACTTCTGTTTTGCAGGTATTTCGGAAATTTCTGCTTTAAGGTACGTTCTGTAATTTGTAGGAGTATGCCTTATGGCATACTCTGTCTGTTAACCCTACGACAGTTGAGGGTTCGCTACCCCAGCTGGTGCACCATGCTTCTGTAATAGCTTCGGCTTCTGACTCCCTTAGAGGGAGGCTGTCGTTCCGATTTGTTATAAGGGTTATGGCGATTTAGAATCGCACATCCTTCGGGATTATGATCTGTTATCTTCACATGCACGATATTCTGTATTCTGTTTCGTATATTCTGTATATTGCATTCTTTCTGTTTTGCAGGGTTACATATACTTATCTTACCCCAAATCCCTTACGGGTCCTTTTAGGACTCACCCATTTTGGGTTCTGTTTTTGGATTTCAGGTAGGTCTGGTAAGCAGCCAGCGGGGGAGGTTTCCGCGAGGCTTCTGCCTTGGTTTTGTTGTGCAGCAGCTTTACCTTGCGAGCTGGTATTTTGTGTACTTGGTCTGAATCCCGCGAGGTATTTTTGATGTTTAGGCCTAGGGTTGGCTCTGTAGCTGCATGTGCATATTTTCTGGTTTGCTGTGATGATTGTATATTCGTATATACTTATATATTCTGTTCTGTGCATGTTCTGAGCGCTTGGCGCTTGCTAGACACCTTAGGTTCTGTGAACTCTGTATGTATCTATGTTTGGTGCGTAAGCACTCGTCCATGGAGGGCGAGGCTTACTCTGTTGCTGATGCATGAATTGTATGTTTTGATTTTATTTTAGTTATATGTATGAAATTTTGTTAGGTTGCTTCCACAATCGTTTCGCTCTTTGGGTCCGCTACACGCGGCGGGTCTCGATGGACCTGCCATTCCCATTCATTCCGGCTTCCGCTTCCGGCGTCCCGGCGCCCGCGCCTCCGCAACCGGGCTCGGGTGGCGTGCGGTGACAAGTTGGTATCAGAGCCAGGTTAGTGACCGTATGGGTCGTCAGTGGTGACTTGTAGTGACAACTGTTGTTGTACATTTTATTTTAGTATGGTTTGGTACGGAGATTGGCCACCTCCTTACTTGAACCACTTTAAAATAAAATTGTTGAACAAAGTTGACCCTTCAAGTTATCCTGGTGATGTGATCATGAGAGCCGCAAGCAACAACAAAGTATCCCAGATGAAGAGGCAGTCGAGTGAAGCTCGGAGCAACTCCGTGGCGAGGAGGTTCATAGGCTCAGCAGCTGATCCATGGTTCAGCGATCACCGACCAGAGAAGACAACGCCTATGCGAGGACTCCTCAAGAGGCCTCAAGGCAAAGGCAAGGCTTCCCAAGCGATGACATCCGGCAATGGCGAAGCCCTCAGCGAAGCCATTCCTGAGGAACCTCAAGGCAGACTGGACTTCATCATGCGAAGGCACCTAGGCGTTGGCGAGGCCCTTTGGCAAAGCCGCCCCTGTGCAGCCTCAAGGCGAGGGCTAGGCTTCTTAAGCAAAGGCATCTCGGCGATGGCAAAGTCTTCGGGCGAAGCCATTTCTGAGAAATCTCACGGTGAAGCCCTCAAGCAAGAAACTCCAAAGTACAGACTTCAAAGTGAAGGTAAAGTCTTCTTCGCGAAGCCTCCAGGAGAAGGTGAGGCCTTTTGGCGAAGCCATCTCCGCAATGCTTCCGAGCGAAGGCGAAGCCTTCAAGCGAGGCCTTCCAGCCAAAGTGAGCCTGGCGAAGCCACCTATGCTCAATAAAGCAGCCGACCATCTCCAACCACTCCCATCCCATCCGGAACACTCCCTCCTTTCAAGCCGACACTTGGGAGTATTATATTGTTTACTTTAGCTTTTACCTTTTAGGATAGCATGCCTGATTGAGGCACTTTATACCTTTTTAGCATACTGCGCATTTGTCGAGACTGTCCCTCTCCCTCCTATAAAAGGGACAGCAAACTCTTTTGTAACGCAGAACATATGTAAAGCTTAAGAAGGACAATTCCTTAAGCCCGGTTCTCACCCCTTGCTATTTTCCGCCATCCCCCTTGATAGATTAATATCATCAAGTTTAATATCTAGTATTGCTTAATCTCGTAGTTAAGAGGTGCTAGATCTTCCATACTCCCTGTGCTTATCGCAGATATTGCCCAACCTCGTAGTTGGGAGGTGTCTGTGGCCGTCTCTATCCTTCTTTGTTCAATCGACTCCACCGAGCTAGATCTGCGCTTCCGCACGATCTCGTGGATTCGCGTCAAGCGTACTCCGTGATCGTATCAAGTGGTATCGAGCCGATCGCTTGCTGGAGTTGTTGTGATTTCTTCAAGGTTAAACCCTTTATTTTCTACTTGAAGAAAGATTTATCTTTGTGTTTTCAAACCGTGTTATACTGCTCGCTTTTCCTGAACCCCCCATATCCGCTTTTATTTCGGTTCATCTGTTGTGTTGAATCTGTGTTAGGAGTTGTTGTGTTAGCAACTTCATAAATCAAAAAAAAAAAAGAGAAGAAGAAGAAGAGAAACAGAGAAGAAGAAAAAGAAAAAGAAAAGAAAAGAACGCAGCTATGGGTTTTATCGCAAATCTCGCTTTTGATTCAAAACCGCAACGTGCGAATATTTAGTGCTTAAAGAGAGTGAGGTTTTAGTTGAAAAGTGAAAAGGAAGTGGTGTACCAAAGATTGGTTGTTTAAAGCATTGAAAGAAATCAAATCTGTGTTCTTATTATTCTTGGTGTTCATATGAGTGTTCATACAAGTTCATACCAAAACTCATATGAATAGTGACCTTGATCGAAATTTGATTTCAAATTGAGCCAAAAAGGTGTTTGTGCGCCAAAACCTCATTTCAGATCCTCTTGTACATTTGCTGCCAAAGAACCCCCCTTTTTTTAACCTAGCTTGCTTCAAGTAACTAGTACTTCATTGCTTAAAGATTTTTGCATGCTAGAAGTTATCTTGTGATATTCATTGTCGGGTCTTGGCCTTGAAAAGAGCAAGCTTTGAGAGCTGCAAGCAAGAGCAGAGAGGAAAATCGAGTGTGACCCCTCGCGAGAGGGCAGACCCCTTCGCGAAAGGAGAGGCCTAAACACGTGAGAAGCTTGAGCGGTACTAACTTTATTGTTTAAATGTGTAGGCGATCCCATGGCGGATAAATATTTCTTCGGGTTTCATTCCTCAATAGGAAGACGCCAACTTGGAGAAGACTTATGGCATTGGCTGGAGGAATTGGAGTACCACTTCTAGTATTTCCGATTTCACAAAGAAGAGAAGTTAAGCCTTGCCATAAGGTGCCTAAAGGGAGAAGCCCGAGAATGGTGGCAACAAGAGTCGGCTCAAACCTTTTTTAGAGCTCGTTGCCGTGAAGCCCCCATTCGGACTTGGAATGAATTGAAGAGGTTGCTCGGCAAAGATATGGTATCTTTCAAGAAGAGCCGCCTCTCCATACTACTCCCGAGCACGATCCCCCATGCGCCCTACACCCAAAGGCTCCCCGCCCAACTTCCCACCCAAAATCCACTCAAGGGTCTTCGCCCCAAAGCGAACCTAGTCCCTCCAATGAGAGGAGGCGAGGACCCCAACCGCCACAAACTCTTTCGGCCGTGCTGCACACCCCACCCCCCAATGCTTGCGCAGCCCCAACCCACACCCAAACTATCTCAGACGATTGAAAGACTCAAGAATGAGTACATCGAGTATGAGAGAGAGAAAAAGAAAAGAAAAGAGAGAAGAAAGGAGAGGGCTCTCCAAAGCCAACCGAGTGAAAAGAATGACGCACCCGGCTTTCAACCAAACTCCCGTAAGAACTAACGATTTCATCTTCTCAACCTTGTAGTTCTTCTTTGTTTGTGCAGAAAGAGGGAGAGGCCGCGGATGCGCGAAGACTTGAAGATGGCGAAGGCGCCATGGCTTTGGAAGAAGGAAGAGCTCACGTGGGGTTCCAACCGAGCCCACACTTGAGGAAAAGGCCACATCATTGCCGGGAGGCAAGAAAATATACGAAGAGGATCTACTCCTCCCTAACGTGGGAGAAGGTAATTTGCTTCCTTCTCCTAGCAAAGTGAAGGATATACGCCCGAGTGCAAATCCATGGCTTCCTTAAGTTTGCATGCTACGAACATAGGAGCTGAATCAAAGCATGCATCTCCTCGTTTCCGAGGTGAAGGGAAAGGGCGGATTGTCCATCTCTCGAACCTCCTATTTGTGCTAAGGCTAGTCTTTGTGATTCACGCGAAGGCGTCTCTTTTATGACTAGCTTAGTCTCTTCTTCTTTGTCTTGGGAAGCACATGTGCATGTGGATTGCGAAGACAACGCTTCCTTGACCCACCCCCTATCCATGAACAAAGGTCTACACTTTTTAGACCGCATGCATTCCTCGAGTATAAATTCATTGTTAATTGCATACAATACTCTAGGAAGCATGTCATGAATTTTTATCGACTTTTGTTCATGATTACGATGCATATTGGAGTTATTATGCTCCCCCATTTGTATGCATCGCCACCGCGACCCCCCCTAGTCTCCACTGATGAGCTTTCATTCACTAACCCCTAATGTTCTGTAAAAGTTTGTTGTGCTTGTTTCATTTACAGAAATTTCTTCCCTTTAGATTCGAGGACGAATCTTTTTAAGAGGGAGGGAATGATGTGATCATGAGAGCCGCAAGCAACAACAAAGTATCCCAGATGAAGAGGCAGGCGAATGAAGCTCGGAGCAACTCCGTGGCGAGGAGGTTCATAGGCTCAGCACTGATCCATGGTTCAGCGATCACCCGACCAGAGAAGACAACGCCTATGCGAGGACTCCTCAAGAGGCCTCAAGGCAAAGGCAAGGCTTCCCAAGCGATGACATCCGGCAATGGCGAAGCCCTCAGCGAAGCCATTCCTGAGGAACCTCAAGGCAGACTGGACTTCATCATGCGAAGGCACCTAGGCGTTGGCGAGGCCCTTTGGCAAAGCCGCCCCTGTGCAGCCTCAAGGCGAGGGCTAGGCTTCTTAAGCAAAGGCATCTCGGCGATGGCAAAGTCTTCGGGCGAAGCCATTTCTGAGAAATCTCACGGTGAAGCCCTCAAGCAAGAAACTCCAAAGTACAGACTTCAAAGTGAAGGTAAAGTCTTCTTCGCGAAGCCTCCAGGAGAAGGTGAGGCCTTTTGGCGAAGCCATCTCCGCAATGCTTCCGAGCGAAGGCGAAGCCTTCAAAGGCGAGGCCTTCCAGCCAAAGTGAGCCTGGCGAAGCCACCTATGCTCAATAAAGCAGCCGACCATCTCCAACCACTCCCATCCCATCCGGAACACTCCCTCCTTTCAAGCCGACACTTGGGAGTATTATATTGTTTACTTTAGCTTTTACCTTTTAGGATAGCATGCCTGATTGAGGCACTTTATACCTTTTAGCATACTGCGCATTTGTCGAGACTGTCCCCTCTCCCTCCTATAAAAGGGACAAAGAAACTCTTTTGTAACGCAGAACATATGTAAAGCTTAAGAAGGACAATTCCTTAAGCCCGGTTCTCACCCCCTTGCTATTTTCCGCCATCCCCTTGATAGATTAATATCATCAAGTTTAATATCTAGTATTGCTTAATCTCGTAGTTAAGAGGTGCTAGATCTTCCATACTCCCTGTGCTTATCGCAGATATTGCCCAACCTCGTAGTTGGGAGGTGTCTGTGGCCGTCTCTATCCTTCTTTGTTCAATCGACTCCACCGAGCTAGATCTGCGCTTCCGTACGATCTCGCGGATTCGCGTCAAGCGTACCCGTGGTCGTATCAGCAGAGCAGGACAAGTTTTCCATTTTCTGAGGGGAGGCCCTAGTCATCAGGGAGGACCTAGTTAGCAGACAGGCACTAGCCAGCAGGGAGGCTTGAGTCAGCAGGAAGTTCTGTAAGGTACTATATTTCCGAATGAGGTACTGGTTCATGCAGTATTGGATATAGGAGCATCTATTTCCATTGTAACATAGAAATGTGTTACATCTCTGTATCTGTCTGTTAGTACCTTGCCTCAAAAGCATTTAGTAAAAACTGCAGGAAGTCAGGTTCTGTTTTCCAATGAGATGGTTCGGGGTTGCACGATATCTGTAGGCGGACATGATAGTATCGGATCTGTTGGTTTTAGACACGCCGAACTATGATGTTATTTTTGGGATGGACTGGCCATCCAAGAATTCTGTGCACATTGATTGTGCAACCCGTACCATTATGGTTTCTGGAGAGGTACTACCTCTCACGGCTCCGACTGGTTTGACTATCGTTTAGCACAGTAAGGAGTTACAGATTCTGGATCAGCTGTCGATAGTTGGTTTAGGGGAATGCTATGATCTGAATGAGGTTGGTATTAGGTTGAAGTTGGATGGTTTACCAGTGGTTCTAGATTTTCCGCAGGTATTTCCGGAGGAGTTGCCCGGATTACCGCCAGAGCGGGAGATTGTGTTTGAGATCCACCTGCAGTCGGGTACTGCTCCGATAACTATTCCTCCTTAACGGATGCCTATTTCTGAGATGCAGGAGTTGAAGAGATAGTTGGAGGAATTACAGCAGAAGGGCTTCATCCGACCGAGCACTTCACTGTGGGGTGCTCCGGTTCTGTTTGTTAAGAAGAAAGATGGGACGCTCCGACTTTGCATTGATTACAGACGGTTGAATGCACTTACTGTGAAGAATAAGTATCCGTTGCTAAGGATTGACGATCTTTTTGATCAACTTCGGGGTTCGAGAGTTTTCTCAAAGATTGATCTCCGATCTGGGTACTTTCAACTTAGGGTGAAGGATTAGGACATACCTAAGACTGCTTTCTGCACCCGATATGGACACTTTGAGTTTACGGTCATGCCATTCGGGCTGACCAATGTTCCGGTGGCATTCTTGGATCTGATGCATCGGGTGTTCCGACCGTACTTGGACTCATTTTTGGTGGTCTTTGTCGATGATATTCTGATATATTCTAGGGATGAGGATTCACATCGAGAACATCAGAGGGTAGTTCTGCAGACACTTTGGGAACATCAGCTTTATGCTAAGTTCTCAAAGTGTGAGTTCTGGATCCGGGAGGTCACCTTTCTGGGACACGTTATTTCTGAGCATGGTCTGTCTGTGGACCCAGAGAAGGTGAGGGCAGTTCGGAACTGGAAACAACCTACCACGGTACGGGAGATCAAGAGCTCCCTGGGGTTAGCAGGATTTTATCGGAGGTTTGTGCTGGGATTTTCTACTCTGGTATCTCCGCTTACGCAGTTGACCAAGAAGGGTCAACAGTTTATCTGGTCTGATAGGTGTGAGCAGAACTTTCTGGAGTTGAAACGGCAGTTGACTAACGCTCCGATTCTGACTCTTCCAGATCCGAGCTTACCGTATGTGATATATACGGATGCTTCCACATCCAGTTTGGGGTGTGTGTTGGTGCAGGAGCGTTTTGTGGTAGCTTATGGGTCGAGGCAGCTGCGACCGCATGAGCTGAACTAACCGACACATGATCTGGAGTTGGCTGCAGTGATTTATGCGCTGAAACATTGGAAGCAATATCTGTTTGATAATAAATTTCAGATTCTTACTGATCATAAGTCTGAAATATCTGTTTACGCAAAAGAAGCTTAATATGAGGCAGCGCAGATGGCTCGAATACATTAAGGACTATGATTGTGGTATCGAGTACATCTCTGGCACGGGCAACACGGTTGCCGGTGTACTGAGCAGTAAGTATACCGGGTTGGTTTAAGGGAGGAGGTGTTGGGGACTGATCCGAGGAGAGAGATTCGACTTGCCTTTGGCACAGGTGGCAGCTCTGGGAGCGTGCTCAGGTTTATACACTTACTATACATTCTGAGTGGCTTGACAGGGTGCGCGAGGCGCAAGGTAGAGACCCGGGGTTGAAGAAATTATCTGGGGAAGATAAGGGTTTATTTGTTACCAACGTTTCAGTATGGCAGGGATTGCTATACTTCCGAGACCGCCTTTATGTACCAGAGGATCAGGAGTTCTGGAATGAGATTTTAGAGGAGGCACACTTGGGCAGTTTGAGCATCAGAAACCGGCAGGGACACTGCAGAACTTGCCCATTCCAGTCTGGAAGTGGGGTAATGTTACTTTGGACTTTCTGACTGCACTGCCCCTGACACGGTCTCGCTATGGTGTTATCTGGGTTATTGTGGATCGGCTGATAAAGTGCGCACACTTTCTGCCTATTCGGGTCACAGACCCTCTGGAGAAGCTTGCCCGACTTTACATCAGGGAGATTGTACGGTTACATGGAGTACCAGACTCCATTGTATCTGACCGTGATCCGCGTTTTACAGCACGGTTCTGGAGTGCTTTTCACGAAGCACCGGGCACGCGACTCCATCTGAATACAGCTTATCACCCACAGACGGACGGGCAGTCGGAGCGGGTGATTCTGATATTGGAGGATATGTTGCGAATCTGTACTTTGGATTTTGGAGGAGTTTGGGACTAGCAGTTGCTTTGATAGAGTTCTCGTACAACAACAGCTTCCAGACTACGATTGGCATGACACCATTTGAGGCGTTGTACGGGAGGAGGTGTATGACACCATACTGTTGGACAGATGCGTCTGATGGGGTTGAGCTGGGACCCGAGCTTTTTGAGGAGACTACGGCAAAGATCAGATTGTTACAGGCGCGGATCAAAACCGCGAACGACTGCACCACTGCTTATACGAACCGTCGCCGTAGGGTTCTGGAATCTGAGTTTGGTGGCAGAATTTGACTGGAGGTAGCACCGATCAGAGGGACAGTAAGATTTGGTAGGCGGGGCAAGTTACCCCGAGTTTTATCGGTTCTCATGAGTTTCTAGAGTAAGTTGTTAGGTTGGTCTTTCCCCCCCCCAACTGGTTCTGTATTACGTGATGTCTTCCAGGATAGCCTGTGGAGGATCAGTTAGATTTAGGTTCGGTATCTTTATGCAGGGTTGTCTGGTAGAAATACCGGCAATCGACTCGGGTGCAATAAGATGCACCCGGAGGGTGGGACGCCGTGAGGCTCTGTATGGTAGTCTAAACTACCACTCCCGCCGCACCAGTACGGTGGTCCGATTGTTCTTAGTAATGAGAACATTTGTACATTCTGGTTGGTAGCGACACTTGTATGGTTGGTTCAGGCTACTCTTGGAGGACCAAGAGTCCTAAGGGGGGGAGAATGTTACGGTCACCCCGAGCGGGTTGCGACCGGGTGACCCGGGGCTCCGGTTTTGGCCTGCGGGTCACGTTTTTCGGCGTTCAGGCGGCTCCCGAGCCCTATCCGAGTATCACTTTGGCAAACCCTTCCGTATTTGAGGTCGTGTGGGTCCCCGGACGTTTCCGCCGAAAATATTTTTCTCGCGCCGGGGTTGTCGGGTCGCCTCGGGACGTCTGGCGGGCTCGGTAGCACTCTCGAGATCTCAGTTTGGGAAGCCGTTTGCAGTTTTGGAGTCGTGGAAACGTCCCGGAGGTGGTTGTGGAGTTTAATATTTGGGGCGGGACGTTCGGTTCCAGGCGACTCCCGGGGCTCGGGACGGGAATCCCGGGGCTCGGGATGGAAATCTTCTGATGGCTTTGGGGTAAGTCATGTTATAATTCAAGTTGGATTTATGGGTATTTTTATAGAATTTTGGAGTGACGGAATTTCGGTTAAGGTTGAGACGCTCGCACGTCGGGTTTTGGTTCGGGTTCAGCGAGCTCGGTAGGACACTCTGGATTGGTAAATGAACTTTTGAAAAATGTTTTATGAATGTTATAATATTCTGAGGGTTGTGTCCAAGTTTCGTTAATTTTGGAATTCGGTAAATATTTTTGGGCCAAAAATATTGGAACTTTCGGAAAAGTCGGGAGATTAATTGGATTTTTGTTGCAAAATAAATAAAAATCAGCATGGGCAGTAGCAGCTGATATTTTCGGCTGTTTTGGGAGACATAAGGGACACATGGCTATTTCTCATTTAAATAGAGAAGTATGGGTTAAAGATAAGATATATTTATATAGTATATTTACTTAAGTGAATTAATTTCACTTTCATTTCTTTTCTTTTCTTCTCTTCTTCTTCTTCTTCTTCAAGTCTGCTGCCGCCACCATTGTTGCTCAACCTTAAGCTTGAAATTCTTCTCCTTGCTTGGAATCAAAGAAGAATTGGGTGCTTTGTGTGGTAAGCATCATTCTTTCTTCTCTTTACCCTTTAGAATTGAAGATTAGTGTTGAAATGAGGATTTTGGAGAATTATGAGTTTGTTCTTAGCTACTAGCTAGGATGATTCTCTTCCTCCCATCTTTTAGTATGATGTTCTTGGGTAGTAGGGGAGTGTTAATCAAGTGTTGGATTTTGGAAAACACACCTTGGGTAAAAATCCCTATTATGGCCGAATTTTTGGAAAATTCTATGTTGATGTGTGTTTGTTATCTTGATTCATGCTTCAAGTATGTTAATCCTAGCATGATTCTAAGCTTATGTATGGATTCAATTTGATGGAAAACAAGTTGAGTCAAAAACCCCCAAATGGCCGATTATGTAGGTTGATGTTCATTGTGGATTTTGTTGTTTTGGATGCAATTGGATAGCATTCTTGGTTTAGAAGTGAAATTGGTGATTAGTATGATTAATTGGAAGTTTGAATGGATTGATTTGGAAGTTGGATAAAAATTGGCAAAGAAGCCGAATTTTTGGATAATTCTTTTCCATGTTGGGGTTTGATTTTGGTTGGATTGGATGCTAAGATGGTATTGGGGTTGAATTTAGGTGTGGTTAGAAGTTTGAAACGTTGATTTCGGGTAAGAATTGGAAAAGTTGCATTTATGCGGATTTATCGGAAAATGTCGGGTAATGAAGGGTTTTAAGGTTGGATTTAATCAGTTCCGCTTGTTGGATTGTGTTTGACAATGTATAATTTTGCATTGTCTAGGTTGGTTCTGAATTCTGACATTTCTGTGGAAATCTGGAATTTTACCGAAATTCTGCCGGATTTTCGGTTTTGGGGTCGGGGGTGTAGTTTGGTAGTGCGGTTGGTAAGGTTGCTAATTTAGCTTGAATTGACAGATTCTGAGGTCCGGAAGTTAGAAAAAGAGAGGTTTCTGAGTTTTGGGTCGTGGTGTGGAAATCGTCCAGAATCGGTCTATTACTCTGGATTTGTGAGGTAAGGGTTTGGTTCTGCTATTTTTGGTAAGATAGGTGTATGTTTAGTTTCACTTTCTGTTCTGCAAGTATTTCAGTATTATATGCCTAGGGCATATTCTGTAGTCTGTAGGTGTATGTATTGTTGCACTTCTGTTTTGCAGGTATTTCGGAAATTTCTGCTTTAAGGTACGTTCTGTAATTTGTAGGAGTATGCCTTATGGCATACTCTCTGTTAACCCTACGACAGTTGAGGGTTCGCTACCCACCGGTGCACCATGCTTCGTAATAGCACCCCTTATGCTTTTGTTATAAGGGTTTATGGCGATTTAGGCACATCCTTCGGGATTCGATCTGCTTTCTATTACATGCACGATATTCCAGTATTATGGGTATATTCGGTTCTTTCTGCTTTTGCAGGGTTACATATGATCTTACCCCAAATCCCTTACGGGTCCTTTCGCTCACCCCTTTTGGGTTGTTTTTGGGTTTCGGTAGCGGTAAGCAACCAGCGGAGTACCGTGAGGCTTCTGCCTTGGTTGTGTTGAGCAGCAGCAGTACCTTGCGAGCTGGGATTTTGTTTACTTGGTCTGAATCCCGCGCGAGGTATTTTTGATGTTTAGGCCTAGGGTTGGCTCTGTAGCTGCATGTGCATATTTTCTGGTTTGCTGTGATGATTGTATATTCGTATATACTTATATATTCTGTTCTGTGCATGTTCTGAGCGCTTGGCGCTTGCTAGACACCTTAGGTTCTGTGAACTCTGTATGTATCTATGTTTGGTGCGTAAGCACTCGTCCATGGAGGGCGAGGCTTACTCTGTTGCTGATGCATGAATTGTATGTTTTGATTTTATTTTAGTTATATGTATGAAATTTTGTTAGGTTGCTTCCACAATCGTTTCGCTCTTTGGGTCCGCTACGCGCGGCGGGTCTCGATGGACCTGCCATTCCTATTCATTCCGGCTTCCGCTTCCGGTGTCCCGGCGCCCCCGCCTCCGCAACCGGGCTCGGGTGGCGTGCGGTGACAGGTCCAGCCGTACTTTTGGTTCCAGCAACCATTTCTTGAAGTTTTGAGCTTGGATCTTCAACAAGCTTAGTCCTACCACTTCCTAGGCTTCCTAAATTAGTAGTACTCAAGGTGTCACGACCACCCCGCCCGGTTGCGGAGGCGGAGCCAGCCGTGATGTTCGGAAGCGGAAGCTACGGCGGAATGCGCGGAATCGGTAGTACCAAAACCCGCTACGTGGTGTGGTCCCATGACCTAGCCCGCAAAAAAACAGAATGGTCGTACGACGACCCGTAACCTACAGAACACATATATGGCAAGTATACGAAACAACTTAACAACCAAACATGCAGTTCATGGAATACCATTCATTACTCATGTCAACCAAATCACCGAAATCATTTCATACATACAGCCAATATACGCAAGTCGGGGCTCCGCCCTCGACTCAGAAGACAGATACAGAATCATCACATATTCCAGAATATACGTCATATACAATATCATGATCCGAAATACATGCATGCAACTACACCTACAGAGCCACCAAAGTAAACCCTAGAATACCTAGGTGCGGAATCAGGAAAACCTCTCGCCCAGAAGATTCCCGCATGAGGTACTGCTGCTGCTAAAGCACAACCAAAGAGAGGAGAGTTAGTTAATTGTAAATCCAACAGAACTGAAATCAGATACACCAATCAGAAATCTCTACCGGGACCACCCCTTAACCCAAACAGAACAGAACGGAGGTTCCACAATAAAACTATCAATACCTGAAAACCAAAACAACCGCGGATCCCTAGTCCGCAAGCTGCTTGTCAGGTAGACCTGAAAGGTGGTAAACAGAAAGGGTGAGTCCTCGGAAGGACCCAGTAAGGGCTGAGGTAAGATACAGTTTGTACAAGTGCTACTGAACCGAACCTGCAAAACAGAACAACCACAAGCACAGATATATACATATATATGAATGTATGCAGAGTCAGAGGTGAGTCGGAACCCATCACATGCGGTCCAACCGCTGACCACAGTACGACAGCCCTCTCTAAGAGGTCAGAATATACGTAATGAAAGCACGGTACCGGCTGGGGTCGCGATCCCCAAACTGTCGTAGGGTCACAGAAGTATACCTGCACTCCCGGTGCATGTATACGTAAAATGTCGGCATCCTCCAGTGCGGATACACAGAACAGAATATCAGCACTCCCGGTGCGGATACAAACAGAATGTCGGCACCCTCAGTGCGGACACAACAGAACAGAAGTATCGTACCAAACCTCGTATGTCACGGACCATGGCTAGATCTTCCCCGACCATGGCTAGATCTTCCCCGGTCCAACCGGCATCGCCATGTGTCGGCATCGCCATGCATCCGGACTCACAGAACAGAACATATCATAATGCATATGCAAAACAGAACAGAATATATATATCAGATGGTATAGACAGAATATCGGCACCTAGAGCGGATATACAGAGCAGAACATAAACCCGTGGCCTCCAAGACCATCCGGGCCTTGAAGCAGAACAAGCTACAAACAGTATCCTACCATATGACTGATCCCGGGATCACCGAACCACCGTCCTCAACCCGGAACCCGCCTCAACTAAACCCGGTATACATAGTGTCCCATTCCAGAATGCATAACGAGAAAAGTTGAACCATTACCTCAGAAAACAGCTCCGCAGTACAAACCCTGGGAAATCCCGGCTCCCGGCCCGAAATGTGACAACGCGCCTTTTAAGGTCCCGCACAACTCCACCAACGCAGAAACACACTGAACAACCACAAACCAGTCAGAACTCACTAAAACAGACCCCCAGAAACCAAACCCGCACAATCCCGCACTTTCCCGCAAAAATCCACAGAAAGCTCGGTTGCTCAAACCGAGCTAGAACATTGTTACTTATACATCCATAAACACAACCAAACCTTTAAATCAAACCTTCTTCCCAAATCGTTCACACAAGTCCGAATCGAAATTCTCATTCAGCTGTGCCGGTACAAATTTTGGCAGAGTTTCAACTGCGTTTCCGACTACCCCCTGTTCATAAATGATCCATAGATACAGAATATATGTTCAGAATTCGCAAAATCACCCAATATCATTGGCACAAAAATCGAGGCTCGGGCTGGAAAAAACGGCTTTCACACCGAGCCTTTTCGGACAAAACCAATTACACCATCAGAATCAGAACTTCGCTCTAATCACAAATATATCCTTACCTTTCGCTGAATCCACCGTTGGATTTTACACCAAATTGTTCAGACGCACTTCGGCACCACCTCAGGCGCGTTTCTTCCTACGCTCTTGTTATCAAACATGCACAAGAAGGTGTCGAGAACGTTTAGAAACCAATAAATCAAGTAGAAAAGGTGGTTCCATAACCACTTCCAAACTTCAGCAGCTCACGGTTTACAAACCGAGCTGAAACTTCACAAACCGACCTCATTACACAACACAAGGATCGTTTTGACATGCTTACCTCGAAGCTTCGTCGAGAGACCTCCAACTTCAAGCTTGGAGCTCATGGTGGCGTTTCCATGGCTGAAGCTTACGGTTGAGAAGGAAGAAGAAGAAGAAAATGAAGAAAATTATATCCTTCCCTTTATATAATTCTTTTCCTTTCTTTCTTTTTCTTCCTTTTCCATCTCTTTTAGAAAATGGGACAAGTGTCCCTTATCTCTCTCATTTCAGCCGCCTCACTCCTTTGTCTTTTCCCATTATGGCTAGTTTGTGGGCTAAACACAACTTGCCCCCAACATTCCAAAAGTTGCAATTTAGCCCAACCCGAAAATTGTAACTTTCAAACCGTAACTCTGAACGGAACGAAAACTGAACACAACCCTCGGAATATCATAACATACCCAAATCCTGTTTCCAAAGTCCATTTTCAAATCCAGAGTGTCCTACCGTGCCCGCTGAACCCGCGCAAATCCCGACGTGAGCGTGTGTCGACCTGAACCAAAATCCCGTCATGCCAAAATTCCACAAATATTACCATAAAATCTGTCTTAAAATATAACATAACTTACACTAAAGCCGTCGGAAAATTTCCATCCCAAGCCCCGGGAGTCGCCCGGGACCGAACGTCCCCACCCAGAAAATATACTCCGTAAAAAGATGCAGGACTTTCCCACGATTCCAAATATGCAAACGGTTTCCCAATCCGAGGTCCCGGGAGTGCTACCGAGCCCGCTGTACGTCCCGAGACAAGTCCCGGCCCCGGAAAAATATTTTCCGCGGAAATGTCCGGGGGACCCACACGACCTCAAAACCCGAAGGATTCCCAGAAATAATGCTCAGATAAGCCTCAGGAGCCGTTTGACCGCCCAAAAACGGGACCCGCAGGTCAAAACCGGAGCCCCGGGTTACCCGGGTCTCAACCTGCTCGGGGTGACCGTAACACAGGGTATGGTTGAGTTATTTTTGTTGAATCTTCATGCTTTTGGAATTAAAACATGAAGAAAACTCATCCATTTCCTTTGTTCTACTTTGGCCGATTTCTTCAAGGATTTTTGGTGGTGGATTTGTCTCATCAACAGCTCATCCTAAGCTAAGCTACAAGTATTATCAAGGTGAGGATCCTCCTTGGTAAATTTTTATGGATTTGGTTCATGGATGTGTTTGATTTTCAAGTATGTTGTTCTGTGAAGCATGTAGAACATATGTTGTTCTTGAAAGTATGTGAAAAAGCATGTTGGTTGAATTTTTGGGTGGAGGACGAAACTTTGATGAAATTTTTGGGTGGATTTTTGTTGAAGAAAGTTGTTGGAAGACATATTATAAATAGGTTTAGCATGTTTTTAAGTTTTTGGAAAAGTTGGAAATTTTTGGTAATTTTTTGGGAAGAAACCGAATTGTTGATGATGATTTATGATGATCTTGTGAAGTTAAATTGTTGGAGAAAAGGGATTAAATGATGTTTTGGTTAAGAAAGTATGGTTTAAGTGGCTAAAGTGTAAGTTTTTAAAGCTTAGGGTCAAAATGAAAGTTTCGCTGAAATTAAGGACTTGGCCGAAAGTTTGGGGACTTTGGAAAAAAGATTACTTGTATGGGAAAGTTGACAAAGTTGAGTACTCTGTAACTTTGCAAAACTTAAGGGCTAATCTGAAAGTTCTTAACATATTTAATGACTAAAGGTGTAATTATGGAGAATATAAAGGAAAGATAGCCACTTTAAGTTATGGAATAAATTTTGGACACTTAACTATAAAGTTGTCACTTTTTGCAACTTTCTGAAGTTTTGGGCAAGATTGCAAATTTCTGAAAAGTTGGAGGACTTAAGTGGTAATTTTTGATAAATTCCCAAAGTAAAAAACTTTAGTTAATTAACTAGAGTTATTCTGTGTTTCTGATTCTGGTAGATTAAATCAGCGTTTCTGGGATACTGCTCGTGTGAATCGGGGGCTACAGTAGATATCTGATTCTGTCAAGGTAAGGGGTTTAGCTTTCTTAATACACAATGTAGTTGGTACACTACCTAAACAAAAGCGTCCTCGCATCACATCAGAATTGGACAAGGATCAGCATTACCATCGCCCCCTCCCCGCAACGGCATTCTCAAGTCTCGTATCCGCAGGGCTCGCCCTCGCGGTCTCACAGCTCGCCTTCGCGAGTCTCTGATGCCTACACGGGCCCCGCCAGACAAGGCCTCGCCAGACAGGGCCCTCGCCCTAGCAGTCTCAAATCTCGCCTCCGCGGGTCTCGCCCTCGCGGTCTCACAGCTTGCCTTCGCGAGGTCCCTTATGCCTATACTGGCCCCGCCAGACAAGGCCCTTGCACTCACGGTTTGTGCAACCCTTACTCTTACCTTTATTGGCTTCGCCCCATGCTGGCTTTCGCCCCATGTTGGCCTTCGCCATTTCATGCTCAACTAGGGAAGACCACTTGGTCATCTGATATCAAGCGACTAATAAGGAAGACGGACAACACAAGCCTGAGTGATCTTCACCAGATTCGCACGACAGATATCCTCTGACAAACAAATTGTGAAAGGCGGTTTACTGACACACTCATCATCAGCCGCCTTACACACTTATCTCAAACACCCTGACACACTTTATTGAAAGGTTTCAACTGGGGGAGGCTATGGCATCACCCTATAAATAGGGTGATGTCCACCTTAAACTAGGTAAGACACTACACGCCCCCTCACTCCTCTCTTGCTACTCCTAAGTGTTCTCTTTATCTCTTGCAGACCACTTTGAACAGCAAGCTTGGAGTCCCCAAGAACACAACACCATCAACAAATTATCTGAGAGTCCGGACCTGCTGATGTGATCACAGGGGGGGTAAGTGATCACGCGCTCGGATCTAGCTTGAAGGAGGCAGTTTCCAGCAAGAATGGGAAACGAAACAGAGGAAGAACACAAAGGAAACAGAGTTCGGCCAAGGGAACCTCCTCACTACGAGGTGAGGCAATGCCCTTGAAAATGCCTGGGAAAGGAAAATGGGACCTAGAACCTTTTGACTACGAGATCAAACAATGCTAGGTATTATATTGGATCCTCTTGCAATGGATCACTAATGGATTGGTGGAGCAAGATTTGAGACCCACGAAGAACAATATGCGTATTTCCGCAAATATGTGTTCTTACAAAATGAGTTCTACCTAATACTTAGGTTACAACCTCCTTTTATAGAAGGAGAAAGAAAGAAGGAAATAATAAAAGATGTCTTGACAAGGGGACAGCTTCCTGGATCTATGGTAGGCGAAATGAGAGGTGGCAGGGATGTGACATTGTAGGCTACCTGCCATGCGGCTCCCATTTCCCCATGAATTGCTTTCGGCGGGAAAAGGGAAGAAGAGGGCCTCTGCACAAGTTGAAGGGTTCGCCTGACTTGTGTATGGAAGCCTCTTCTGCTTGGCGAACACCTGGGCTTCGCTTGCTTCGGGGAATGAGGCACAGGGTCTTCGCCAATGACCATGGGGGTCGCAAAGAGCCATGGCCTCGCGAATGGCCTTGGCCTCGCCAAAGGCCAAGGGTTCGCCAACGGGGCATGGGTTCGCCAAGATCCTGGCGAGCGCGACTCTGCCTTGGGGCTTCGCCGGTGCCTCGATTGCCGCTTCTTCTTCGCCCGTGCCTTCGCCAAGGACCCTTTAGACCTTCTGGATGAAGAGTCGCACCTTGTCACACAAATGGGGCTGATGTCCACATCATACCCTCCCTCTTCAGAAGAATCCGTCCTCGGATTCATAAGGAAATTGTCCCTACAAATCTTAAGACACCACAACAAACTGGAAGAGGCGTTAAGGGTTAGTGGACCAAAACTGTAAACATCAAAGTTCCAAAAATGGTTTGAAGGATTTGAGATGGACAATCCGCCTTTCTCTTCACTTCAACCTTACACACGCTTCTAGTATCCCGGGTCAAATGTGAGCCTAGGCCTTTCATTCTTATGATCAAAAAAATAGGGTTCATGATCATGCATTGAAGAGAATTCATGACTAGGGGTGAGTGGTATGGGGTATGCATCATGTACGTACAGCTCATGATCAACCGAATCATCATGCTTCATGCTTTCAAGAGGGAATTCGAATATGTTACACTTATCATGGTTGAGAGAATTAAGCAATGGTTGAGTTGCATGCTCATTTTCGAATAAGGTTTCACATTCATGCCTATTCACTTTATCACTAAAAGAAAAGAGTAGGTTACCTCTCCCCGAGTTAGGGGAGGCGATTCTGCTCCGCAATCGGGACTTCTTCTTCCTCTTGTAAACAACCCAAATCTTCGTTATCATCGATTCTGGAATAATCAAAGGAGAACAACATTCATTAAAAGATTTAGGCGTTAGCCCTCCATTGATCTCGGTTGAAAGCTGGGGTGTTTTACTCTCTGGGTTTTGAAGAGCCTTTTTCTTTCTTTTCTCTTTCTCTCTTTTTCTCTCATTCTCACACCATTCCTTCATAAGATCTCCCACTTGTGAGACTTCCTTTCTTATCTCCTTTAAATCTTTTTCCATCTCCTCGAAATCTGCTCTAATTTCTTGAGTGAGATTTCTCAAAGAGATTGGTTCACAAGGAGGGTTCGGCACGCTTTTGAAGAAGGGGGTGAGCAGGCTCTTGAAGGTGTGGCAGTCCCTTCGGGTGTGATAGTGGGGTCGGATGTGGGACACCGAAATGAGCTATGAGTGGTGGGGGGTCGCGATCTGTGGGTAGGGGCTGGGGCGAAGTGGGCGATGGGGTTTGGGTGCCATACCGCCGCCTCATCACGCTTTTCAAGCGGTCCCAAGAGGGTATGAACTCTAACCTCGATCACTTCTCTTGTGGCGTATTCACACCACCAATACCAGGCTTCGCCTCTTAGCAGCTCGAGCGCCATGTCAAGCTTTTCAAGTTCATGAACACCTCTTTTAGCAAAGAATGCCTCAATAAGGTGTTCCCATGATTCAAACCCGAAAAGGTCATCATCCCCTCGAAACTTAAGGGTTCGCGCCATTGTGTACCTACACACTTAGACAATAAAGTTAGTACCACTCATTCTCTCATGTGTATGGTTGGCCTCTCGCTTGTGTTTAGGGACACACTCGGTACCACTTCTCTCTCGTGTTTAGAACACAACGGTTCTTTCAAGCCTCAAAACTTATCACCAATCTCGATTAAGATCAAATGCGAACATGCAAAGAATATCCAATGAAATCTTAGCAATATCCGAAACAAGTAAAGCACAAAGTTCTAGTTACTTGAAACTAACTTTGAGAGTTTAGGGTGAAATGGGGTTGAAAGAAGTAAGGTATGTATGAGAGAAGGCTCTTTTATCCACACAAACACTTTGGTTCAAGTTTCCCAAATATTTTCGGATCAAATCACTGCTCGGTTGTGTTTTGATATGATCACTCAAGAACAGCTTAAACTTTTTCTTTCTTCAAATTCTTTTCGTGCACAACCACAACAACTTTTCTTTTGCACTTAATCAACACAAGATAATATTTTTCTCACAACAACCAAACCAGCTTCTCTTTTCACTCCACTTCAATAACCAGCACTCAAATATGCACTTTCCTCTAGTCACATGAACCACGCATAAACACAAATATTTTCGGTTTCTCTCCGAACAACAACAAAACGCTTTTTCTTCAAGTGTAAGAAAGAAGGCAATGGTTTCACTTGAAGAAAACAAACAATCGATACGGTGTGATACCTCCGACAAGCGCTTTGGCTCGATACCAACCGATGTGATCACGAGGGGTAAGTGATCACGAACTCGGATCTAGCTCGAAGGAGGCGGTGTCCAACAAGAATGGGAAACAAAACAGAGGAAGAACACAAAGGAAACAGAGTTCGGCCAAGGGAACCTCCTCACTACGAGGTGAGGCAATGCCCTTGAAAATGCCTCGGGAAAGGAAAATGGGACCTAGAACCTTTGACTACGAGATCAAACAATGCTAGGTATTATATTGGATCCTCTTGCAATGGATCACTAATGGATTGGTGGAGCAAGATTTGAGACCCACGAAGAACAATATGCGTATTTCCGCAAATATGTGTTCTTACAAAATGAGTTCTACCTAATACTTAGGTTACAACCTCCTTTTATAGAAGGAGAAAGAAAGAAGGAAATAATAAAAGATGTCTTGACAAGGGGACAGCTTCCTGGATCTATGGTAGGCGAAATGAGGGGTGGCAATGGATGTGACATTGTAGGCTACTCGCCATGCGGCTCCCATTTCCCATGAATTGCTTTCGGCGGGAAGAGGGAAGAAGAGGGCCTCTGCACAAGTTGAAGGGTTCGCCTGACTTGTGTATGGAAGCCTCTTCGCTTGGCGAACACCGGGCTTCGCTTGCTTCGGGAATGAGGCACAGTGGTCTTCGCCAATGACCATGGGGTCGCAAAGAGCCATGGCTCGCGAATGGCCTTGGCCTCGCCAAAGGCCAAGGGTTCGCCAACGGGGCATGGGTTCGCCAAGATCCTGGCGAGCGCGGCTCTGCCTTGGGGCTTCGCCGGTGCCTCGAATGCCGCTTCTTCTTCGCCCGTGCCTTCGCCAAGGCCCCTTTAGACCTTCTGGATGAAGAGTCGTACCTTGTCACAGAAATGGGGCTGATGTCCACATCACCTGCAAAGTAACGAGACTATCAGATTGGCGCCGTCTATGGGAAGCAAAGTTCACATCAAAACCCATAAAGAAAACCACAAGAAACAAGCTATGCCAACTACCCGAAGCGCAAGTAGGCATAGCCGCCAGGGAAGGAGGAATCCACTCGTCACGGTCACCAACAACGACCCACCAACGGAAGCCTCCCAGAACAACATCCGCCTACAACCAGGGAACTCTCGGTTCATTCGGCGGAGGAGAGCTCCTCCCACGTTAACCGTAACGTGCCTCAGGAGCGCACCACCCCACCAAAGAAATCCTCCACCAACAGGCCTTGATCCGGCCATCCTGCAATCAATCACGGAGGCAGTTGCTCAGAACCTGCGCGAAACACTCGCTAGTACTCTCAGAGGAGTTTTGGATAGTGTGGGAACACTACGAACCAGTCAACCCGAACGCCCTGTCACCCCGCCTCAACAAGTAAGCCATCCTGACCCTCATCCTTCGACTGTACTTATAGAAATTACTAGACGGTTAGAAGAAATGGAGAAAAGGGAGGAGAGGGCTAGTGTCCATAACATCACCAGGATAGGTTTGGATCACCTCTGGACCCAGCCCTTCACTCAACGGGTCTTGAGACCCTCTTCCGGATCAGTTTCGCCAGCCCAAGCTAGACGCTTACGACGGTCTATCAGACCCAGATATTCATT
Source organism: Stellera chamaejasme (assembly GCA_024586325.1). Taxonomy (NCBI): domain Eukaryota; kingdom Viridiplantae; phylum Streptophyta; class Magnoliopsida; order Malvales; family Thymelaeaceae; genus Stellera; species Stellera chamaejasme. Next base: position 29,940,694 of record CM044983.1, read on the forward strand.
TGCAACGTTACGTCTCCGCGATGGCCATCGCGATGGCAGATGACAACACCCTCTGTAGCGCTTTCAGCTCCACACTCACAGGGGCCGCGGAAAACTGGTATACCACCCTTCACGAGAAGCGGTTTGATTCCTTTGAGGAACTCTCCCGCAATTTCTCCAATCACTTCGTGGTATCCAAACCTCCCCCCAAAACGGCAGGACACCTCCTACAGATACGACAGAAGAAAGAAGAATCCCTCAGGGAATACATTCAACGATTTCAGACGGAATCAATCTAAGTCCCAAATCTGGGGGAGGAGGCCCGACTGCTCGCAGCCACTCAAGGTCTCTGATGGGACTCTCTTTTCTTTGTGGATGTACACACCAACCCCCCCCACAACATGGAGCAGTTCCTGAACACGGCATCCCGGTTCATGAACACCGAAGAAGCCACTTGACCCTTCGCGAAACCTTCAACCATGGAGACTATCATCACTGGCAACACAAGACCAAGTTAAGGATTGGCGAGACCCCGTCATTGCCGAGCTTCAGGCCACCACCGCGAACCACCAAACTCGCAAGCATGCCATACGTTTTGTTCTCATTAATCAGCAACTATGGCATCTTGGATTTGCATCACCCCTCCAAACACTGCCTCAGCACTCTTGAGGGACATTCCGTCCTGGACACCCTCCACCAAGGCAGCGGCGGTGCCCACAAAGGGGCGGAGGCACTTGCCCACAAGGCCCTCGACCAAGGATACTACTGGCCCGCCCTAAAAGACGCCGCCGCGTTGGTCAAAACATGCCACAAATACTGATCAACTCTTGCATTCAACGGCTGCCATCTACGGAGTCTCTAGCACTGACGAATCCAGTGCCATTCGTCCTATGAGGCCTTGGTCGCATTGGCCCAGTGCCGACCGCACCAGGTCAGTACCATTTGTGTGTTGTCACGGTTGACTACTTCTCTAAATGGGTCAAGGTAGAACCCTTGGTCTCCATTACCTCCACTGAAATCATCAAGTTTCTCTGGAAGAGCCTCGTTTGCCGGTACGGCAGCCCCCGCGCCATCATTGCAGATAATGGCACTCAGTTCGCAGCGATAGCGTCCAAACAATGGGCCCAGAATAACAATGTCCACATGCTTTTCGCCCTAGTGGCGCACCCCCAGTCCAATGGCCAAGTAGAGGTCACCAACCGAACCCTCAAAGAGGGCCTCAAGAAGAGCCTCGCGGGGGCAAAAGGGCGTTGGGTGGATGAACTCCCAAACGTCATATGGGATTACCGCACAGCCCGCACCTGAACGGGCGAGACACCTTTCTCCCTTGTCTACAGCGCAGACGCGCTTCTACCTATTGAGGCATATCTCCCCACGATCCGCATCATCAACTTCACTGACCGTGTAAGTCCTAAGCTCCATATTTTAGTTCCAATATAATATTGGTGTATCTTCTCTTCTCTTACAGCATTACACGGCAACACAATTGCCCTCCCAAATACGCATAAAAGGCCTAACAAAAGGCCCACGGACAAGCCCGGAACAAGGGCCCCATTAAAAAACTTATAATCCGAATAAAGATTGAGAACGTTCCCGAACTATACTTCCCGAAGTGCATGTAGGACCTAAAAACAAATAATCACCTTACATTGGGATATTACAATAATGCCACTGAAACATGGGACTATAAATACATTCACTATTCATACCGAAAGGGGTAACTTTTGACAACTACTCAACGCGACTCACAAATCACATCGAGAATCTCTATTTCTCGACAACCGTGCCTCAGCAAGACAAAATCGACCTAATGGCTTCCACAATATCATAACGCCGCAAGTCAAACCGAACGTGGCAATCACGCCGCACCGATTTGCCACCAAATGGCGCCGTCGTGGGAACGGCGGTGGTCCCCAAAATCAGATTGAACGTGGGGCCATTCCCGCTCCCGATCACCCAGTGCCGGAGGGAGAAGGTTCCACCAACGGCCGCACGGCCGATCCTGCACAGGGGTTCCCTGAGGAATCATCCAATGGAGCCACCTCCCTACGCCCTACCTCCAGCTACCGTCGAAGTGACATCCGGCACTAGGACACAGATCTTGTCCAAGAAGATCGGGTGGTCCTTCAGGAAGAGCTAAGAAACCAGAACGTGAATACTGGTCAATCCTGTAGGACTCGCGATAGGCAGATATCACTGCCTAACCGATCGGGCTATGGTAGCCAGCAGAAGGTTCACAACAAGTTCCATCTCCGACCGCCAAAGCCGGCAGCGCCGAGGTCCCCGAGGGAGTACAAGAGGGACCGATCGCCAGGCCGGAGAGATCGGGTCCGCGGTGATCCACGGACGATGTGATCAGTGCAATCACATCGCCCGGAGCGAAGTCGAGAGAAACTCGGGCATTCCCGAGCCCAAATGCGAGGACATCCCCGATGAAGGACCGCTTCACCAGCAGGATTCGGGACGCCTGCATGCCCCGAATATTCAACTTCCCGCATCCCTTGGAAGTTTACCAAGGTTCAGAGACCCCGACGCTTTTGTCCGCAAGTACAAGAGAGCAATGGAGCTGAAAGGAGCCAACGAGGCGGCCTTGTGCAAGTGCTTTGAGGTAGCTCTAGGAGGTCCGGCCTCGCTTGGTACAACTCGCTCCTCCCGAACTCGGTGTCATCGCTCGGGACTGCTACCAAATTCGCAACACACTTCATCGGATGCAAGAGGTCAGCGAAAAGGGCCATTCAGATGTTTGACATCAAGCAAAGACCGAACGAGAGTATTCGGGAGTTCGCCGAGAGGTTCAACCGAAGCCGTACACGCTCCGATCTAACGGACAACATCCGGATCATGGCATTCACAAAGGCTCTCATCCCGAACTCGCGCCCGGCTTACGAGTTGTCCCTAAGAACTTCACCAGTGTAGAAGAAATGTACGCTGTCACCCAGAGCATATGATTGCTCAAGAAATGTTGTCTCAGCCGTGAAGGAAAGCAGACACCAAGGATAACCGAGAGCCGAGGAAGGATAACCCGAGGAGCCACCGGTCAAGCAGCCAGGAGTTTGGGAGGACAAGAGGACTTTCGAGAGAAGTTCGGGCTTCACCCCCTTAATACGTCCCGGCTAGTATCCTCGCGGCACTCCAAAGACAAGGCACCGGGAGTATTAATCGCCTGTGGCCATGCCGGAAGGGGCGAGGCGTGATTCGCCTGGCATCGCTGGCCACAGAGACACCGGCATGAAATCAAAAAGGCCACCAATCAAGAGGTATATAGAGCACCTCATCAAGAAAGGCTCTCTAGGGAGAGTATCAAGATGCCTCGGGCGAGGAAGTTTCCCGAGGCAAAGGGAAGGCTGAAGAAGATTCATCAGACCGAACAAGAAGGGCAAGGAGAAGATGGTTCCGCCGCAGCCCACCGGGATCCTGAACACCATAACAACCACGCTCGGTTCGAATGCAAGGAAGAGGAAGGCGAGGGAGATAGCCTCGCTAAGCTACGGAGATCCGTCTTCAAGAATCAAACGAGCAGATGGGTCCGGCGCGCCCGCCGCATTATGACCCACTCATCATCACCCTACGGATCGGGACCATTGACGCCAAAAGGGTTCTCGGCGACGACGGCTCAAATGCGGATGTGCTGTTCGTAAAGGCGATGAAGGCCTCAAGCTTAAGTCAAGCCGATTGAACCCCGTCAAGACAAAGAACCTACGGTGTGGGCCCGGACGAGATACCGCTTTAGGCTCCATCGAGCTTCTCGCGATGTTCATCGGGTCGGCCCCAAGGCCAACCTCGATACACCACGTTGATGGTCAAATGGCTCGCCCTCGATGTCCCCTCTCGCGCATACAATGCTATCATCGGGAGGGAAACCTGTAGCTATTCACATGAGGATCGACGTGAAATTCCCGACCATCACGCTCGCTACGGATGAGGGGGACGCCGATCTACGTGAGCCAAAGAGAGGCCAAGGATGTCATGGCGATAGCTCAAGAGTCCCACTCCGGGTTGCCCAAGGAAAACGATGAGGAAGCGGGTATGTAAGACGTTGTCCCGGAAGGAGATAGGACAACGAGAATCGCGAAAGACTTGCCAGAGGGCGTAAGCAAAACCTTGTAAACTTACTTCAATGAATAAAGACTTGTTCGCTTACTCTCCGAGTGACATGCCCGGATTAACCCAAGGTAATACAACACACCGCACATCAATCCTAGTTCCAGACCGATAAGGCAGAAGAAAAGAAATAATGCCCCATTCAAAAGAGCCTTCATCAAAGAGCAAATTTCGAAGCTCCTCGATGCGGGGGTCATAAGGGAAGTATCGTATCCCGAATGGCTGAGCAATCCCGTGGTGGCGACCCGAGAGGATAGCGACAAGCTGCGCATGTGCATCGACTTCACTAACGTAAATGATGCTTGCCCGAAGGATTCGTATCCAACTCCTCCGATCGATAGGCTCGTGGATTCCACGGCCGACACGCGAGGCTCTCTTTCCTCGACGCTACAAAGTGGGTATCATCGATAAGGATGGACCCGCCGATGAAGAAAAACATCTTTCATAAGCGACGCTGGAACGCACTGTTATACGAGAATGCCCTTCGGGCTGAAGAACGCGGGAGCAACCTACCAAAGATTGATGGACAAGGTATTCTCCGAGCAGATTGGAAGAATTCTCGAGGTTTATGTCGACGATATCATCATCAAAAGCAAGGAAGAAGAAAATCTAATCCGCGATATTGAAGAGGTGTTCGGGCAGATCCGAAAGTATGGATTACGGCTGAATCCGGATAAGTGTGTTTTCGGGTAACGTCCGGGAAATTTCTCGGTTTATGGTGTCCGAGCGCAGCATCGACGCTAATCCCGCAAAGATCGAAGCACTCTTGAACGTGAGGACACCCTCATCGATAAAGGACTAGCAGAGACACCTCGGGAAAATTACGGCCCTCACTGCTTTATATCTCGATATGGAGACAAGTGTCGTCCGCTCTTCAAGCTTTTAATCAAAGAAGGCGCGAGCCAGGCCGAATAGGCGTGCGCAAAGGTGAGAAAAAATCTAAGGAAGAAAACGCAAAGGAAAGAGCTAGGTTCAGTTGGAATCCCGAATGTCAGAAAGCCTGGGAGGAAATCAGAGCCTACCTACTCGAAATGCCTACGCTTCGGCAACCGACCGAGGACAGACCCCTCATTGTGTACCCGGCAAGAGGTGAAAAGGCCGCGCTTCGGTACTTGTACAAGAAGACGACCAAGGGAAGCAGTGGCCGGTCTATTACTTTAGCAAATCCTCGCACGGAGCCGAACTGAACTACCCGATGATCCGTATATGGTATACTCTCCGGTCCTTTCAGCCGTAAGGTTGAAACCATACTTCCTCGGGTTTTCCATCATTGTTCAAGTAATGTCCCTATCAAGGACATCTTAAGACGGGTAGACCACTCCGGAAGGCTATCAAAGTGGTGCGTCGAGCTAAGCGAGTACGAGATCAAGTATGAACCCCAAGAGCGATCAAGGCACAAGCATTAGCTGATTTTATCGCGAATTGCCCAAGGAGTCCGAGAGTGCGGATTCTTTGAACGAGGATAGTCCGGTCTGGACCCTACACGTGGATGGAGCTTCGGATCGGACAAGCAAGGTGCCGGACTAGTACTCAAGGCCCGTAAGGAATGAAGGCCACTAAGTCAATCAAGTTCAATTTCCCAGAACGAACAACGCAGCCAATATGAAGCCCTCATTGCTGGTCCGGAGTTAGCCAAGAAGGCGGGAATCCGATCACCGAAAGCATGCAAAGATTTCAACCTTCTCGCTCAGCAGATGAACGGGAGTACGAGATCAAAGAACCAAGTCTTAAGAGGTACGCCAAGTAGCTAAAAGGTTGGCAGCGGATTTCAAAAGTTATGCATCGAGAAGATCCCGAGGACGCTCAATTCGGAGGCTGACCAACTTTCAAGTCAGCTTCTTACGACGAAGAAAAAGTGAACCTTGCATCGACTACTCCCGGATAGGCTGCATTGCTTCGGGATGGAGGTCACCTTACCGAAGTACCTCGATGAAGGGGTGCTCCCGACAACCCAACCGATGCCGCAAACATCGAAGAAAGGCCAGCAAGTTTGTCATAATTGGAGATAGTATGTACCGTAAAGGATTCTCTTCCCCGCTGCAAAAATGCGTCGGTGAAGGAGGCACCGAGGACATTCTACGGGAAGCTCATGAAGGCACTCGCGGGTCGCACGTTAAATCGGACGCCTTAGCTGCGGTCATACTAAGACAAGGGTTCTTTGGCCTACTCTCAAGGAAGACGCAAGGAGGCTAGTGAACAAGTGCAAAGGTGTCAAGAGCACGCCCGAATACAAAGAGTTCCTCGAGTATGTATCATCCTCGACTACCCCATACCGTTCGCCGTGTGGGGAATCGATCTGATTGGAGCTTTGCCCACCGCCCCCGGAGGACTTAAGTATTGTGTGGTCGCCGTGGATTATTTCACCAAGTGGATAGAAGCCGAACCCTTGGCTACTATTACAGCTGAGAACATCCGAAAGTTTGTTTGGAAAAGCATCATCTCGCAGTTCGGTGCCCGAAGGTCCTTGTTGCCGATAACGGAGCTCGGCCATCGACGGTGGATTCCAAGATTTCGCCGAGGAATTCGGGATCAAGATTCATTTTGCTCCGGCCGCCCACCCGCAGAGCAATGGCCAAGTTGAGGTATCCAACCGAACGTTGAAGGATGGGTTAAAGGCCGACTTGGAAAGGCGAAAGGAAAGTGGCCCGGGAACTCCTCACGTTTTATGGAGTTACCGGACTACGCCCGAAGGTCAACCGGAGAAACCCTGCTCTCCCGACATACGGGACCGAGGCGCTAATCCCGATTGAAGTAGCAAATTCATCCCTCGAACCGAAGTGTTCAAGAAGTAGCGAATGAGCAAGGTTTGAGAGCAAACTTAGACTTTCTCGAAGGAAGAAGAGATGAAGCAGAGCTTCAAGGAAGGCTTTTCAACAGAGAACCGCGTCCGCAACAAACTCAAAAGTGAAGGCAAAAATATCAAAGTGGGTGATTTGGTCTTACGGCAAACCAAACTAGGATCCCGAAGACCAAAAGGGGGCGCGTCGCCCGAACCGGGAAGGCCCTTCGAGGTCGTCGCCGAAGAACGGAAAGGAGTTTACAAGTTATCGATCCCGAAGGACGAGAATTAGCAAATTCTTTTCATTCCGAGGCTTTGAGGAAATACTTTGTTTGATCGGGAAATAATAAAGTCAATCCAGAGACAAGTGTTGAACCAAACCTTGAATGTTTTCATTAATAATGCCCGAGGTCGGATTTACAAAAATGGATAAAAAGAAGTAAAGCACATCACTCAGATCGCAAAATCATCAACAAGCCATCGGTTCGGGCGGATGCGTAAATTCGCCCCGTACTCACCAGGGATCCTCTTCGGGCTCCTCACGCCCATCGAGTCCGGACAGTCAGCATGAGGGTTGCGCTCAACTATCTGCTTTTCTAGCCAAACAAAACCCGAAGGTATATTTGTTAACGGCCAGATCCATCGCCTCACTTAGCACCTTCTCGGTACTTCGGGATTTTGGCTTGGAGCGCGGCGACTTCATCCCAAGTCTCCGATTCTCCTCATCCTTGACCCGCAGCCTCCCGCTCAAGTGCTCCTTCCGATTGGCGAGGTCCACTTGAAACCTCTCCTTTTCAGCCTTGAGCGATTTAGCTTCTTCCCGAATAGCGTCCTCGGAATGGCGGCGCTCTTTGACCGCGCCAGAAGGCAACCTCGCCAAGGCGAAGTCATCAGCCTCACCGGCCGAGGTTCTCCCGGATATGTGAGCTGGGAAGCTCGAGCTTAGGAGTGGTACGGGAAACCCGCAAAGAATCGCCAGAGTGATGGACTCGCCGGATCAGCTTAGCCACCACAGCCTACGGCTTTAGTCGCCCGTTGTTCGGCCTCGGACCGGATCCGGTGGGACGCTTGGGTGATTCGGGAAATCCACCCGCCCATTGTGGCCACTGACAATATTAAGACAGATTATTTTCCCGAGGTGCGAGCATGAGAAACCAAGACTTAAGAAATAAACTAACAGATGCTAACCTCGGTACTCCGAGGGCGGCCACTTTGGAAGCGGCGACGCCCATGTCGTGGTAGAAGTGCTCTAGGCACTCCATTGTTCGGGCGGTGGTGGTCCCGCTGAAAAGCTCGGGAGCCATGTCTTTGACGCCCTCATCGCCGAGGACATTTTGATCCTCATGGATCAGCCACCCGGCTCCCGGGAATAAGATTATCCCCGAACCGAGCCAGCTTTTCATCCCGCAGCCGCCGCCTCTCTTCGGGCCTCCTCCATCCGGACCTAAGGTACAAAAATGAGATCGAACCACGCCATGCAGCTGGTTCACCAAACATTCGGGAAAGATTCCCGAATAGATTCCAAAACAGAGATTGCGTAATTTCACCGATTGATTACCTAGTGAAACTCGATGGGCTCGACCTCGGGGCACTTTGCCCGGTCACCCGAAGCCGTGAACTTCCCCTTGTCCTTCTAACTTGTTCGGGGAGGTCCGCAAAGATGTCATAAACATCATCCCGAGTGGGATGACCTTCCATATGGACCGGGATGGAACTTCCCGGCAGCTTCTCGCAGGCTGGCCCGCAGCCTCAAAGATCTACCGGCAGCTCTTTTCCGCTTCTTTTCACCGCCGCGGGCCTCAAGTACCGGCTTTAGAGCTCGGTTTCTTCGCTGCGCATCCCGAAAGATGGCGCCAAGATCAAACTCGGCTCCATTTCTGCAAAAAGGGGAAGAATTAGTTAATATCAAACGAATGCATCTATGAACAAGAACGATATAAACCTTTCTTGAAGTCCTCGAAGGACGCCTCGCCCAAGACGATGCACCAAGGCCAGGTCTCGGGTCGAAGGGGAGATTCCCGGATGCCCAACTCCCCAAGTCCCTCGAATAATACCCAAGTGGGAAAGGACCCCTTGGGTAATCAGCCTCCAAGACAAAGGAAAGGGGAGGACTTCCTCGCCCATCCCCGCACCAAGGAGCAATGGTCCGGATCTTATTGTCAAACCGGTCATAGTTCTCCTTGGCAGCAGCTCCTTCGAGAGCCGAGGACTCGCACATCCGGCAGTCCTCCTACCTTCGCGCCGCTTGCAGGCCCCATGACACATCAAAGGCTTCATGAAAAAGAATTCCCGATGCCATCCTTGCGGCTGGTTGGCAGATTCCAAACAAAGTTGAATTTTACAGTAGGAGGACCTCGGGCACTGAAGAAGTAGAAACAGTTCCTCGGGACTACGTTTACTTTATAGTACTGGAGGAAAGTGGATATGGTTGGCTCTATCTCGAACAGAGCACAGAGGATGAGATAGGCATTTATGTGGCAATAGGTGTTCGGGCTAAATTGGTTAACGGCTAACCCGTGGGATTCCGCTAACTGCCTAACAAATGGGTGCGGGGGAAAGCGGAGCCCGCATAGCAGTTGATCCTTGAAGATCACCAACCAGCCTTTCCTGTGCTCATACGCCCGGCATTCAGAGACGGAACCCGAGCACGGACCGTCATCGGGACGAAATAAGTGGACTGCCACTCCTTTATTAACTCCGGAGTCGCCTTACTCCGGTAGTTTTCAATCTCGACCACCAACCTTCGGGAACCTCGCCCTTGGTCTCTAAAAGGCAACTCAAGGGCGAACAGAGAAGGTGAAGGAAAAGTAGGGGCCATTCTCATGTACCTCGGGTAAATGGCCGGAGGAAACACGGACGGCTCGCCGGAAGAAGACTAAAAGACGGGCTGGTAGCAGCGGCAACAACCCGACGGTGGAGCCGGTAGAACTGATGGACGGCGGACGAACCTTTGTAACCGTCCGCACGGTGGTTTCTCCAAGGAAAGGGGGAAGAAGTCTTCTGATTAGATTCTTCAACGGTCCTCCACTTCTTGAAGATACTAACAGCCTCCTGGAGCGTGGGATTGTCCGTCGTGAGTTTATTGTGAGAAGAGAAGAGCTTGAGATATGCAAAATGAAAATGAGGCCCATCACACTTATAGAAAAGATCGGGCAGATGAATCGCCAAACAAAGACATGATCTCCACCGTCGATTCAAAAAGTAACCGTTGGGAATATCAACAGATCCCGAATATGAAAATCCCGAAACGATTCAAGCCCGAACATTGTTCGAGACAAATGGAGGACTCCACATCTCGCTTTCCCGAACATCATAGTACGGGAACGATTCAAAAACATTGTTCGAGACAAATGGAGGACTCCACATCTCGCCCCCGAACATCATAGTACGGGAACGATTCAAGCCCGAACATTGTTCGAGACAAATGGAGGACTCCACATCCTCGCTTCCCGAACATCATAGTACGGGAACGATTCAAATGCCCGAACATTGTTCGAGACAAATGGAGGATTCCACATCCTCGCCCCGAACATCATAGTACGGGAAACGATTCAAAAGCCCGAACATCGTTCGAGACAAATGGAGGACTCAACATCCTCAGTTTCCCGAACATCATAGTACGGGGAACGATTCAGAAGCCCGAACATTGTTCGAGACAAATGGAGGATTCCACATCCTCGCCCCGAACATCATAGTACGGGACGATTCAAAAGCCCGAACATCGTTCGAGACAAACAGGATTTCACATCCTCAGTTTCCCGAACACAATAATACGGGAAACGATTCAAAAGCCCGAACATCGTTCGAGACAAACAGGATTTCACATCCTCAGTTTCCCGAACACAATAGTATGGGAAACGACTCAAAAGCCCGAACATTGTTCGAGAAAAGGAGAATCCACGTCTTTAGATTCCCGAACACACTAGTACGGGATGTTACCCGAACAGATTTAATCATTACCCGAACACAAGAGAAGCCACATGCCCGAACAATGTTACCCGAATAGCGCAGCAAGGGACATATCCCGAACCAAGTAGTTCCCCGAACATGACTAACAGATTTTCAAAAAAGGAACTTCAAGAAAAGAACTATGGACTCCTTCAAGTCGGCCAAAAGGGCTTGGGGGACTTGATGGCCGCTGTGCCCAAATACGCATAAAAGGCCTAACAAAGGTTGATATGATCACGGGGGGGGTAAGTGATCACGAGCTCGGATCTAGCTCGTTGGAGGCGGTTTCCAGAAAGAATGGAAACAAGAACAGAGGAAGAACACGAAGGAAACAGAGTCGGCCAAGGGAACCTCCTCACTACGAGGTGAGGCAATGCCCTTGAAAATGCATGGGAAAGGAAAATGGGACCTAGAACCTTTTGACTACGAGATCAAACAATGCTAGGTATTATATTGGATCCTCTTGCAATGGATCACTAATGGATTGGTGGAGCAAGATTTGAGACCCACGAAGAACAATATGCGTACTTCCGCAAATATGTGTTCTTACAAAATGAGTTCTGCCTAATACTTAGGTTACAGCCTCCTTTTATAGAAGGAGAAAGAAAGAAGGAAATAATAAAAGATGTCTTGACAAGGGGACAGCTTCCTGGATCTATGGTAGGCGAAATGAGAGGTGGCAGCGGATGTGACATTGTAGGCTACCTGCTTTTGCGGCTCCCATTTCCCCATGAATTGCTTTCGGCGGGAAGAGGGAAGAAGAGGGCCTCTGCACAAGTTGAAGGGTTCGCCTGACTTGTGTATGGAAGCCTCTTCTGCTTGGCGAACACCTGGGCTTCGCTTGCTTCGGGGAATGAGGCACAGGGTCTTCGCCAATGACCATGGGGGTCGCAAAGAGCCATGGCCTCGCAAATGGCCTTGGCCTCGCCAAAGGCCAAGGGTTCGCCAACGGGGCATGGGTGCGCCTAGAACATAGCGACCACGGACTTGCCTTGGGGCCTCGCCGGTGCCTAGAATGCTGCTTCTTCTTCGCCCGTGCCTTCGCCAAGGCCCCTTTAGACCTTCTGGATGAAGAGTCGCACCTTGTCACAAAAATGGGGCTGATGTCCACATCATACCCTCCCTCTTCAGAAGAATCCGTCCTCGGATTCATAAGGGAATTGTCCCTACAAATCTTAAGACACCACAACAAACTGGAAGAGGCGTTAAGGGTTAGTGAACTGAAAGCGTTAGACATCAAAATTCCCTAAAAATAGATCAAGGAATGAGATGGACAATCCGCCCTTTCTCTTCGCTTCACTCTTATACTTAGCCTTAAGACAGACTCCTCATAGTTATTCCGGGATCAAATATAAGCCTCGGCCATTCATGGGCATGGCCCCAATGTACCGGGCCTAAATCATATCCCACAACAGACATGGATCGCCCATTATGTCACCCAAACCATGTTTAATGTTAAGAGATGAGAGATTAGAAGCACGGTTACCCATGTTCACTCTCTCCCTCTTGCTCTTTTCTTCCTTACCGAGAGGGGGTGACACTTCCTTCCCGGACTGTTGAAGGCTTCCTTCAGCCTTGCTGTCCACAGCGATCTGTACATTCAAAGAAGATAAACAAGGGGGTTGCAAGACAGAAATTAGTGGAAAAGTTGGGTCTGTTGAAGGCATGTTTTCCTCACTTCCACTATTTTGGCTCATGGAGCTTCCCTCTTGTTTTCTCTCCGCTTTCTTCTCAATCTCTTCTCTCGGATCGCTCTCTTTCTCGCTCAAGGTCTCTTGACCGCCTCGCTTTTCTCTCTTTCTTCTCTTTTCTTTCCCTCGTAATTTCTCCTTTCCTCTCGCTTGTTTTCCTCTCAACCTTACCACCGGTTGCAGCTTCCTCCATGTGCCCTTGTAACATCCGGTCCTGGACCATAAGTACAAGTTGTTTTAGCTCATCAATGATAGTGGAGGAGCTGGGTCTTTGAGGCACTTCGGTGTTGCTTCGCCCGTTGGTCGAGGTGATTGGCGCGACGAAGCAAACTTGTGAGTGGGGGTCCTCACCGGCTTCCTGTTGGTGGATGGAAACCGCGAATGAGAGGGGGCTCCAGTCGGGCGTCGTACAGCTAGGATACGACGGTATGGGTGAATAATAGGAGTAGGAGGGGTAGCGATAATGAGAGGAGTCATCTTGGCGATGGCATGGGTTCGCCACCAATTGTTCCGGGTCTAGGCCTGAGTGAAGCTCATATGCAGCAGGGTATGGAGGGTCGTATTCAGAGGATGGGGTCGGTTCGGGCCAGGTTTCTTGGCCAAGGGGGTACTCTGGATAGTTCCCTGAATATGTCTGGTTGAGGGTTTCCTCCGCCCAGAAATCAGATTCTTGAAAACAAGGATCCGATTCCGGGTAGTAGTCCTCTTCCACATACTCCATGAGACTCAAGTTCGCACATGTGAATAGTATTGTGAAGCCTCACTACACTCCCTTAGTGTTTACACTCTTCTCTCGTGTTTAGAACACAACGGTTCTTTCAAGCTTCAAAACTTACCACCAATCTGCGATTAAGATCAAATGCAAACATGCAAAGAATATCCAAAGAAATCTTAGCAATGTCCGAAACAAGTAAAGCACAAAGTTCTAGTTACTCGAAACTAGCTTTTGAAGTTGGTTGGTGGTTGAAAGAAGTTGGAAATGATATAGAAAAGCCTTTCATAAACACAAAGTTCAGGTTTTCGAAATTATTTTCGATCTGTGAGTACTGTTTACTCTGAGTTTCGGATGAACTCTTCAAGAACACTTAGAACTTTTTCCCAGAAATTATGAACTGATTTGAATATTTCTTTTTTTTTTTTTTTTGTAAACTCTTGTTCTTTTGCACACAGGGAATCTCTTTTCTCTTTCAAATCCGAAATAACTCACAGATTTAAGAACCTTTAAGAACTTTTCAACAAGGATAACAAATATTCGGCTTCTCTCAAGAGATCATTAACCGATAACTTTTCTTCAAGTTTTCGAAAAGAACAGCAAAGGTTTTATCCTGAAGAAAACAAACAACTGATACGGTGTGATACCTCCGACAAGCGCTTTGGCTCTGATACCAACTGATGTGATCACAGGGGGGGTAAGTGATCACGAGCTCGGATCTAGCTCGTTGGAGGCGGTTTCCAGAAAGAATGGAAACAAGAACAGAGGAAGAACACGAAGGAAACAGAGTCGGCCAAGGGAACCTCCTCACTACGAGGTGAGGCAATGCCCTTGAAAATGCCTGGGAAAGGAAAATGGGACCTAGAACCTTTTGACTACGAGATCAAACAATGCTAGGTATTATATTGGATCCTCTTGCAATGGATCACTAATGGATTGGTGGAGCAAGATTTGAGACCCACGAAGAACAATATGCGTACTTCCGCAAATATGTGTTCTTACAAAATGAGTTCCCCTAATACTTAGGTTACAACCTCCTTTTATAGAAGGAGAAAGAAAGAAGGAAATAATAAAAGATGTCTTGACAAGGGGACAGCTTCCTGGATCTATGGTAGGCGAAATGAGAGGTGGCAGCGGATGTGACATTGTAGGCTACCTGCATATGCGGCTCCCATTTCCCCATGAATTGCTTTCGGCGGGAAAAGGGAAGAAGAGGGCCTCTGCACAAGTTGAAGGGTTCGCCTGACTTGTGTATGGAAGCCTCTTCTGCTTGGCGAACACCTGGGCTTCGCTTGCTTCTGGGAATGAGGCACAGGGTCTTCGCCAACGACCATGGGGGTCGCAAAGAGCCATGGCTTCGCAAATGGCCTTGGCCTCGCCAAAGGCCAAGGGTTCGCCAACGGGGCATGGGTGCGCCAAGAACATAGCGACCACGGACTTGCCTTGGGGCCTCGCCGGTGCCTAGAATGCTGCTTCTTCCTTGCCCGTGCCTTCGCCAAGGGCCCTTTAGACCTTCTGGATGAAGGGTCGCGCCTTGTCACAAAAATGGGGCTGATGTCCACATCAGAACCCCAGCTGACCTTCAACTCACCTCATCCCAAAGGTAATCCCCTTGCGGTATGAAAGAGTAATCCCCTTTTGGCTTCTTCAGGAAGGTCACTATGTAAAGACGCCCTCGCGCGCCCCACCAGATCTACCGCGCGGACACCCGAAAACAGGTAGTTGCGGGTCTCGTCTCTACGAACCCCAACTAACCCTCAACTTGACCCGCCGCGTGCTCCTTTGACTTCGCGGTTGCAAACTTATAGACCATAAAGGTAAGTTGAGCATTTTTACTATTCTGCAACTTGTGCACATCGTGTGGCCTCTGCAGGTATCCTTGCATCCATCAGACACTACCCAAGGGCTTTCCCTTGTCGACTCGCCAGAAAGTCTCGGGTGCGCCGCCTCGACGAGCCCCAACAAACCTTCCGGATGGGATAATCTCACCCATGGTCTGTTTTGAGGGCATCGCCGCCGCAAAACTGATCATCAGCCTTGTCTCAACAAGTGATCTTTGTGGCTTCGCTGCGTGAACCCCAAAGAAACCCTTCGCCATGAACGGGACTTGGCCTATGGTTGTTAACCTAGCTAACGGTCCCTACAAGACTATCGCAAGAGAAAAGCAAAGCTACAAATAAAGAACCACACGGGGTACAGGATCATGAAAAGGTCATCGCGCTCCGCGCAAACACGATCCTCTCACACACGGAGTACAGGACCTCGCCCATACTCAGCTCTCGTGAGGAGGCATCTTGGTACACTACCCAAGCAAAAGCATCCTCGCATCACATCGTAATTGGATAAGGATCAGCATTACCAGCGCCTCCCAGCAATGGCATTCTCAAGTCTCGTATCTGCAAGGCTTGCCCTCGCGGTCTCGCAGCTCGCATTCGCGAGACTCTGATGCCTACACGGGCCCCGCCAGACAAGGCCCCACCAGACAGGGCCCTCGCCCTCGCAGTCTCAAATCTCGCCTCCGCGGGTCTCGCTTTCACAGTCTCACAGCTCGCCTTCGCGAGGTCCCTTATGCCTATACTGGCCCCGCCAGACAAGGCCCTTGCACTCACGGTTTGTGCAACCCTTACTCTTACCTTTATTAGCTTCGCCCCATGCTGGCCTTCGCCATTTCATGCTCAACTAGGGAAGTGATGTGATCACGGTGGGGGTACGTGATCACGGACTCGGATCTAGCTCGTTGGAGGCGGTTTCCAGCAAGAATGGAAACGAAGAACAGAGGAAGAACACGAAGGAAACAGTGTCGGCCAAGGGAACCTCCTCACTACGAGGTGAGGCAATGCCCTTGAAAATGCCTGGGAAGTGAGATGGGATCTAGCACCTCTTGACTACAAGGTCAAGCAATACTAGATATTATGCTTGGATCCTCTTGCCTGGATCACTAGGGAAATGGAAATGCAAGAGTGGAGAACACAAAAGCCGATGACTCCCCGGGAGTGTTTCAGCCGAATTGTTTAAATTCAATAATATGTTCTAGGTTACAATGGCGACTGCCACTTAGCTTATATAGTGAAGTGAAATGGAAGAAGTAAAAGAAGTATTTCGAATGTGCATGCGTGCAGAAAGTACAAAGTACTTTTGCACGCTTACAGAGTGAAAAGCTTCTAAAAAGGTAAAAGGTAAGACTAGCCTAAAAGTGGTTGTTTGTTTTTCCAAGTATCGGCGGAGAAAAGACACCTTGTGTCAGGTTTGGTCGGTCAACTAGCGAAGCCTGGAGATTACACGAAAGGCCTTCGCTGGAATGCCTCCGCCGGGTGCCTTCGCGGAGTTGCCCTTGACTGAGGCCTTCTCCTTCGCCAAGTGTTCGCGCGCTTAAGACTGGGCTGCTCCCTTCTTCAAGAACGCTTATGCTTAAGACTCCAAGGGGCTTCGCACACTCTTCGCCCAGCGATACCGAGTTGGCGGTTGTAAGGCCTTCTCCCGAGACTCCTCTCGATCGTCCCCGCGCCATGAGCCTCATGAAAGCATTAAGGTTCGCTTGGACTTGTTTCAGCCGGGACCTGGTCATGGGTCCGCCAAGGCCTTGGAACGGACCAGGGGTCGCGCGCGCTTGAGGTTGTGGGTCTTCTGGAACCTGAGGGTCCTTTGGGACGATGTCCTCATCATACTCTCCTTCTTCAAAAGAATCCGTCCGCGGATTCTTAAAATCTGCTTGTCCTTCAAAGGGAGCTAAATCACAAACGTTAAAAGTTGTATGTACATTATAAGAGCCATCGCAAGGTAAGTCAAGTACATAAGCATTTTCTCCTATTTTTTTAGTGATTTGAAAGGGACCATCGCCTCTTGGCGCCAGTTTGCTTTTCCTAGCCTGGGGAAATCGATCTTTTCTTAAATGCAACCATACCCAATCCCCGACTTGAAAACTCCTAAATTTTCTGCCCTTATTAACTCTGCTTGCGTAAGACTCATTAATTTTCTCAAGTTGTTTGTGAATCTTAGCATGCAAGTCCTTCATGCGTCGGGCTTTTTCTTCCCCATCTACGTCCAATTGCTCAGTAGTCTAATGCGATTAAGTCCAAAGGGGTTAAAGGATTGAAGCCATATACAATCTCAAAAGGACTATGGGATGTAGAGGAATGGTAGGCTCGGTTATACGCAAACTCTACATGAGGCAAACATTTTTCCCATTCTTTCAGATTTTTCCTAAGGAGGGTGCGCAGGATAGTGGTGAGGGTCCTATTAGTCACTTCGGTTTGGCCGTCTGCTTTGAGGGTGACCGGATGTGGAGTACATCGACCGGTGCCTAGCCTAGACCAAAGGGTTCGCCAGAAATGACTTAGGAATCTCGAATCTCTATCGCTAACAATGGATCGTGGAGGCCATGATATTTAACGATGTTATTAAAGAACAATTCCGCCACATGGGATGCATCTTCGCTTTATGACATGGGATGAAATGGGCCATTTTGGAGAACCTATCAACTACTACAAATATAGCATCATGACCATGCGATGTCCTAGGTAAACCACTTATAAAGTCCATGCTTATTTCAACCCAAGGAATAGAAGGTGTAGGAAGAGGGGTGTACTTCCCTTTCGGTTGGAGAGTCAACTTGGCTTGGTGGCATGTGACACATCCGCGCAAGCTTTGGTGACGCCCTTCTTCATGCCGGGCCGTAAGAAGTTCTCCTTAACGGCCTCAAGCGCCTTTTGACACCGAAGTGTCCCATGAGACCACCTCCATGTGCCTCCTTGATGATTACTTCGCGCATTGACCCCTGGGAACGCACAACCTTTTCAACTTAAACAGAAAACCGTCAAAAACATAGTAGCCTCTTTGGCTCCCTTTAAGACAGTTGGCAAATATCTCACCAAAATCCACGTCATGTTCATACATTCCTTTTAAACCTTCAAAACCAACAATCCTCGTATCGAGAGTCATGAGTAATGCATACCTCCTGGATAGAGCATCAGCAACGACATTGTCTTTGCCTTTTTATACTTAATAACATAGGAGAAAGACTCAATGAACTCTACCCACCTAACATGCCTTTTGCTCAAATTTCCTTGTCCTTGAAGGTACTTCAAAGACAAGTGATCCGTATGGATTACGAATTCTCTAGGCGTAAGATAATGGCTCCACGCTTGTAAGGATCTCACAAGAGCGTATAGCTCTTTGTCATACGTGGAGTAATTCAGGTGGCTCCACTCAACTTTTCACTAAAAAGGCGATGGGACGGCCTTCTTGATGCAAGACAGCGCCGATGCCTATGCCACTGCATCGCATTCTACCTCGAACACTTTGTCGAAGTTTGGCAAAGTGAGTAGAGGGGCATTTGTCGACGAGATTTCAATTCGTGAAAAGATTTCTCTTGCGATCGACCCCATTCAAAGATGACATTCTTCTTAGCCGCTTCGTGCAAAGGGGCAGCAATGGAAGAGAAGTCTTTAACAAATCTTCAGAAAACTAGCAAGTCCTAGGAAGGACCTGACCTCGCTTAAGGAGTTAGAGTAGGCCAGTCCCGAATAGCACTGATCTTACTCTCGTCTACCTTGACTCCCTTCGCACCCACTACGTATCCAAGAAAGTTAACTTCCTGGGATGCGAAAACACACTTTTCAAATTTGGCATACAGTTTTTCTAACCTAAGCGTATCAAGGACTTGCCTCAGATGCTCAACATGCTCCTCATGGTTCTTAGAATAAACTAGTATGTCATCAAAGTATACTACCACAAATCTCCCAATGAAATGCCTCAAAACATGATTCATTAGACGCATGAAAGTACTTGGTGCGTTAGATAACCCGAAGGGCATAACATTCCACTCATACAAACCAATCTTGGTTTTGAAAGCAGTTTTCCATTCATCACCTTCCTTCATCCGAATTTGGTGATAACCACTTCTAAGGTCAATTTTTGAAAACACACAAGCACCACTCAATTCGTCTAACATGTCATCAAGTCTAGGTATAGGGTGGCGATACTTTACGTGATAGAGTTGATGGGGCGACAGTCCATGCACATGCGCCAAGTGCCATCGCTCTTTGGTACGAGTATGACTGGGACCGCGCATGGCGACAAAGCCATGGGATGAACCCCTTGTTTAACAACTCCTGAACTTGCGACTGGATCTCTTTGGATTCTTGGGGATTGGTCCGGTAAGCGGCCTTGTTGGGTAAAGGTGCCCCCGGAAGCAAGTCGATTTGATGCTCGATGCCGCGATATGGGGGAAGGGTTCGCGGCTCATCAAATACTTCGCCGAATTCCTTCAGGACCTCCTGCACATAGAAAGGAAGAGAAGACACATTGTCAAGTGTTAGCATGCAGTGAGTGGGGATCAGGAGAAAGCAGATCCTGTTTCCAAGGAACGCTCTTTTAAAATCCCTCTCTTTGGCTAGGGGAGGAAGACACTCTTGTTTTCTCGTGGGCTCTCTCGGGGTGTGTCCCATTAATGCACACCCTTTCCGTTCACTCAAGGTTCCTTGAACCTTCTCACCATTTTCTCTCCGCTCTCGCCCTCCCCTTTCTTTTTCTCTCGACTTACTAGCTAGATGGATTTGATCCCGATGGGCTTGAGTTGGGGTGAGGGGAAGCAGGGTGTATGGTTTACTGAGGTGAGTGAGGGCATATTTGTTGGCTTTGCCATAATGTATGGCCTCCTTGTCATATTGCCAGGGTCTGCCCAAGAGGATGTGGGTAGCCTGCATTCGCACCACATCACAAGTGATGGAATCCTCATACTTGCCGATCTTGATTGGGACTTCGACTTGTTTGACAACCTTTACGAAGGTTCTGCTGCCGACCCACCGCAGCTTGATACGGTTTAGGATGTATGATGGTGGGAGGCCTAATTCAGCGACCATGTCTCGCTGGCAGCGTTGACACAACTCCCGCTGTCAATAATGAGATCGCACAGAGTCCCATTCACCATGGCTCTTGATTGGAATAGGTTTTCCCGCTGAATACTTTCGGTGACACTTGGGGAACTCTGCAGGACCCTCTTGGTAACTAATATGAGACCGTCCATAGGTAGCTCTCCCTCTTCTGCTTCACTCTCATATTGCTCTTGCTCGGGAAGGTCCTCTCCTTCCTCTTCACTAGACAGTTCCCCATTGGGCCGCATTACCATGGCTCTTCGGTTGGGGCAATCCCTCGCATAGTGTCCCTTGCCCAGACACTTAAAGCATTCGATGCTCCTTGACTGCCGAGGGCCGTCATTAGTGATGGTGTTGGGTTTCGGCTGAGGTTGCGAGGGTCTTGTGTTGGGGTAATTTTGGCGAGGGGGTGGCATCGCCGCAGAAGATGCGTATGGTTTTGGCGGGAGCGGTTTGGTGAAGGGGGGGGTCTTGCTGCTTGGGGCTCTCACGGGAGTAGAAGCGGGGTAGTAAGAGTTCCCTTCGTAGTTGTTTCTCCACCCGAATGGCCTTATGCACCAGATCTTGGTAATCCCGGTAATCGCATAGTTCAACTGCCTTGGCGACGTCCTCCCGTAGGCCATATAAGAATCTGGCCAACTTAGCCTCTTCGTCCTCCTTGACGTTGGCCCTCATCGTGGCCCTCTCAAGGTCCTTCTCGTATTCCTCGACACCGCGATGACCCCGGATAAGGCGCTGCAGCCTCCGAGCACAATCTCGGTCATAGTAGCTGGGTACGAATCGATTCTTCATGGTCCTTTTAAGATCCTCCCACGTGGTGATAGGACGACAACGGATCCTCGGCTCTTTCGTGATGCTCTTGCTCCCACCGGTGAGAGCATAGTCATGAAACTCAATGACCACAAGTTTCGTGGCTATAGCGTCGTGTATCCCATCATATCAATGATCCGCTCAGTCCTAGTCACCCATGTAAAGTACTCTTCCGGATCACTGGACCCGTAGAAGGGTGGTATTTGAAGCTTGATGTTGGCGAGGGCTTGCTGGTCCCGGGCTTGCGCCCGCCTCCTGTGTCTCGTTGAAACCTCGGTGAACTCGGCCTCGCTCTGCTTCTTCCTCTTCTTCGAGGTCTCGTGGAGATAGGCTCGCTTGAGCTCTATCGGGAAAGACCCTTCTTTTAATAGGCTTTGGTGGTGGCTCCGCGTAATATTCCTGGTCATCACTGTCCAGAATGTCAACACCACGATCTATTCTTGTGGAGGTGGTCGGACGACTGTGAGGGGTGGCCTGTGGCTTCGTTGATGCAGGGTCGAAAGTGGTATGGGTGACTCCATCTTGAGCTCGCGATGCATGGGCGTCATCGTGGGCTTGCGAGCTTTCCGGTTGCTTTCCTTGAGCTACCTCCACTTTCGTTAGTCGCTCATTTGTCATGGCGACTTGAGCTCCCGATTCATCCAGCCTCCGTAAGATCTTCGTGAGTGTGCTTGTGCACGGTTAGTGGGATGGATGAGGGGGATGAGTCTGTTGAAACCATCTCGTGACACAAGATCGTTAAAGATATGTAATCAGAAAAGAATCTCACCACTCCCTGAGTGTTTACTCTCACTCTCGTGTTTCTCTCAACAACTTGGTCACTTCGGCTGTTCACCGACGGCTTTTACAAGTTCTCTAAACTTGATACCGTTTTCAACCTTAGATCAAAGATGAACACGCAAGAAAACACAAACAAAACTCTAGTAAAACCGCAACTTGCAACTCAAGAAAATGACTAGTTACTTGAAACCGGTTTTGTGGGATATCGGGCTCGGAAGATACTTGGTTGGAAGTTTAGAAAAGGCTTTTGCAGTCACAAACACTTCTTGTTTAAGTTCGGAAACTATTTGTCCGATCAATCTTACTGCTCACTTGTGTTTTGGGAAGAACACGTAAGAACATTCAAGAACTTTTCCAGAACGCAGAAACTTGCTCAATACATTTCTTTCTTTAAACGTTTTTCTTTACACACTTGTCGCTCAGGACAACTCTTTTGGCTTATCTCGAAAATACTTGGCTTAAACAAGCACACTTTTAAACAACTTTTTCGGTCTCAATGAGATCATCAACCGACATTCCTTCAAGTGTAAGAAAAGGTAACAAAAGGTTTTTTTGCTTGAAGAAAACTCAACAACTGATACGGTACCTCCAGCAAGCACGTTGGCTCTGATACCACTTGATGTGATCACGGTGGGGGTACGTGATCACGGACTCGGATCTAGCTCGTTGGAGGCGGTTTCCAGCAAGAATGGAAACGAAGAACAGAGGAAGAACACGAAGGAAACAGTGTCGGCCAAGGGAACCTCCTCACTACGAGGTGAGGCAATGCCCTTGAAAATGCCTCGAAGTGAGATGGGATCTAGCACCTCTTGACTACAAGGTCAAGCAATACTAGATATTATGCTTGGATCCTCTTGCCTGGATCACTAGGGAAATGGAAATGCAAGAGTGGAGAACACAAAAGCCGATGACTCCCCGGGAGTGTTTCACCGAATTGTTTAAATTCAATAATATGTTCTAGGTTACAATGGCGACGCCACTTAGCTTATATAGTGAAGTGAAATGGAAGAAGTAAAAGAAGTATTTCGAATGTGCATGCGTGCAGAAAGTACAAAGTACTTTTGCACGCTTACAGAGTGAAAAGCTTCTAAAAAGGTAAAAGGTAAGACTAGCCTAAAAGTGGTTGTTTGTTTTTCCAAGTATCGGCGGAGAAAAGACACCTTGTGTCAGGTTTGGTCGGTCAACTGGCGAAGCCTGGAGATTACGCGAAAGGCCTTCGCTGGAATGCCTCCGCCGGGTGCCTTCGCGGAGTTGCCCTTGACTGAGGCCTTCTCCTTCGCCAAGTGTTCGCGCGCTTAAGACTGGGCTGCTCCCTTCTTCAAGAACGCTTATGCTTAAGACTCCAAGGGGCTTCGCACACTCTTCGCCCAGCGATACCGAGTTGGCGAAGTTGTAAGGCCTTCTCCCGAGACTCCTCTCGATCGTCCTGCGCCATGAGCCTCATGAAAGCACTAAGGTTCGCTTGGACTTGTTTCAGCCGGGACCTGGTCATGGGTCCGCCAAGGCCTTGGAACGGGCCAGGGGTCGCGCGCGCTTGAGGTTGTGGGTCTTCTGGAACCGGAGGGTCCTTTGGGACGATGTCCTCATCGCCATATTCGCACGACAGATATCCTCTGACAAACAAATAGACAAAGGCGGTTTACTGACACACTCATCATCAACCGCCTTACACACTTATCTCAAACAGCCTGACACACTTTATTGAAAGGCTTCAACTGGGGGAGGCTCTGGCATCACCCTATAAATAGGGTGATGTCCACCTTAAACTAGGTAAGACACTACACGCCCCCCACTCCTCTCTTGCTACTCCTAAGTGATCTCTTTATCTCTTGCAGACCACTCTGAACAGCATGCTTGGAGCTCTCAAGAACATAACACCATCAACAAATCATCTGAGAGTCCGGACCTGCAAAGGAACGAGACTATCGATGTTAAACTCATGTGTATTAGGTTAGTTAAGGGCTAGTACTGGTCAAGGATGGGGCCCAGTGACTCCGGGGCTAGTCATATGGTACAATAGCAGTTTGCGAGTTTTTAATATTATTATGGACTTCATGATTATCGGGGTCGATGACGGACCCACTCTTTGTTTTGGTTTCGGCCGGTAGTATCCTTGGCGGGGGGCCTTGTGGGCAAGTGTCCCCGCCCTTATGCGGGCATCGCAGCTGTCTTGGTGGAGGGTGTCCAGGACGGAGTGTCCCTCAAGAGTGCTAAGGCAGTGTTTGGAGGGGTGATGTAAATCCGCGATGCCATAGTTGCTTATCAATGAGAACAAATCATATGACATGTTTGCCCGTGAGGCAATATCGATAGTTTCCGCGATTGAAGGGTTGGCGAGAGCAGTCAAGTGACTTCTTCTGTGTTCATGAACCTGGATGCCGTGTTCAGGAACTGCTCCATGTTGCAGGGGGGTTGGTGTGTACCTCCACAAAGAAAAGAGAGTCCCAATGGAGACCCTGAATGGCTGTGAGCATACGGGCCTCCTCCCCCAGATTTGGGACTTGGATGGATTCCGCCTGAAACCGCTGAATGTATTCCCTGAGGGATACTTCTTTCTTTTGTCGTATCTGAAGGAGGTATCCTGCCGTTTTGGGGGGAGGCTTGGATACCATGAAGTGATTGGAGAAATTGCTGGAGAGTTCCTCAAAGGAATCAAACCGCTTCTCGTGAAGGGTGGCATACCAGTTCGCCGCGGCCCCTATGAGTGTGGAGCTGAAAGCCCTACAGAGGGTGTTGTCATCTGCCCTTGCAATCGCCATCACGGAGACGTAACGTTGCAAATGAATATCCGGGTCTGACAGACCGTCGTAAGTGTCTAGCTTGGGTTGGCGAAACTGATCTGGAAGAGGGGGTCTCCAAGACCCGCTGAGTGAAGGGCTGGGTCCAGAGGTGATCCAAACCCATCCTGGTGATGTTATGGACACTAGCCCTCTCCTCCCTTTTCTCCATTTCTTCTATCCGTCTAGTAAGTGCTATAAGCATAGACGAAGGAGGAGGGTCAGGATGACTTACTTGTTACGGCGGGGTGACAGGGCGTTCGGGTTGACTGGTTCGTAGTGTTCCCACACTATCCAAAATTCCTCTGAGAGTACCAGCGAGTGTCTCGCGCAGGCTCTGAGCAACTGCCTCCGTGATTGATTGTAGGATGGCCAGATCAAGGCCTGTGGGTGGAGGATTTGCTGGTGGGACGGTGTGCTCCTGAGGCACGTTGCGGTTAACGTGGGAGGAGCTCTCCTCCGTCAAATGAACTGAGAGTTCCCTTGGTTGTGGGGTGGCCGTGACGGGTGGATTCCTCCTTCCCCGGCGGCTATGCCTATTGGTGCTTCGGGTAGTTGGCATGGCTTGTTTCTTGTGGTTTTCTTTATGGGTTTTGATGAGAACTTTCATTCCCACAGACGGCGCCAATTTGATAGTCGCGTTCCTTTGCAGGTCCGGACTTTCAGATAACTTGTTGATGGTGTTATGTTCTTGGGGACTCCAAGCTTGTTGTTCAGAGTGATGTGTGAAAGATAAAGAGAGCACTCAGGAGTAGCAAGAGAGGAGTGGGGGGGTGTGTAGTGTCTTACCCGTTTTAAGGTGGACATCACCCTATTTATAGGGTGATGCCAGAAGGAACCTCCCCCAGTTGAAGCCTTTAGCCAGGCTGTTTGAGATAAGGCGGCTCTGATGATGAATGTGTCAGTAAACCGCCTTAGTTGATTCGTTTGTCAGAGGATATCTGGCGAGTGAATCTGGTGAAGATCACTCAGGCTCGTGCTGACCGTCTTCCTTATTGGTTGCTTAAAGTCAGATGACCAAGTGACCTTTCTTTAGTTGAGTATGTAACGGCGAAGGCCAGCAAGGGGCGAAGGCCTAGAAGCGAAGCCAATAAAGGTAAGAGTAAGGGTTGCACGAACCATGAGTGCAAGGGCCTTGTCTAGCGGGGCCAGTATAGGCATAAGAGACCTCGCGAAGGTGAGTTGTGAGACTGCGAGGAAGAGACCCGCGAAGGCGAGACTTGAGATCTGGCGAGGGCGAGATCTGAAACCGCGAGGGCGAGACCCGCGAAGGCGAGATCTGAGATTTGGCGAGGGCGAGACCTGCGGATGCGAGATCTGAGACCACGAGGGCGAGACCCGGGAATACGTGACTTGAGAGTGCCATCGCGGGGGGGCGATGGTAATGCCTGATCCTTGTCTAATTCTGATGTGATGCGAGGACGCATTTGCTTGGGTAGTGTACCATGTGAGGCGATGTCCCTCCCAAAACATGTCAAAGGGTTGACACCCGCCGAGGCCTCATAGGTGGCGACTTCATCTGACACATTTGTCATTTGCACTAGGCGGTCATTAAACTGGTTTACATAGCTTCTTAGCGGCTCTTATGTCACGAGCGCCCGCGCCCGGTTGCGGAGGCGGGGCCGCCCGTGACGTCAGAAGCGAAAGCTGCGACGGAAACCGCGAAAACAGTACTACCCAAATCCGCTATGTGCAATGGTCCCATGACCCGGTGATGTGGACATCAGCCCCATTTTTGAGATAAGGGACACCCATTTCTCCAGAGGGTCTAAAGGACCCTTGGCGAAGGCTCAGATGAGGAAGAAGGCACATTCTGGGCACTGGCGAGGCCCCAAGGCAAGGTCGTGCTCGCAAAGTTCTTGGCGAAGCCATGCTCCATCGGCGAATCCATGGACCTTGGGCGAGCCCATGGCCAGTAGCGAACCCTTGGCCTTTGGCGAAGCCATGGTCTTTCCGGGCGAACTCAAGGCCATTTGCGACTCCATGGCTCTTTGCGACCCCCATGGTCGTTGGCGAAGACCCTGTGCCTCATTTCCAGAAACAAGCGAAGCCCAGGTGTTCACCAAAGCGAAGAGGACTCGAACGCAAGTCGCGAACCCTTCAACTTGAGCAGAGGCCCTCTTCTTCCCTTTTCCGCCAAATGCAATTCCTGGGGAATTGGGAGCCGCAAAAGCAGGTAGCCTACAATGTCACATCAGCTGCTACCTCTCCTTCCGCCTACCATAGATCCAAGAAGCTGGTTCCCTTGTCAAGTCACACATTACTTCCTTTACCTTTCTGCCTTCTATATAAGGAGGTCAGAACTATTGTAAACCTTAGAACTCATTTTGTAAGAACACATATTTGCGGAAGTACGCATATTGTTCTTCGTGGGTCTCAAATCTTGCTCCACCAATCCATTAGTGATCCATTGCAAGAGGATCCAATATAATACCTAGCATTGTTTGATCTTGTAGTCAAAAGGTTCTAGGTCCCATTTTCCTTTCCCAGGCATTTTCAAGGGCATTGCCTCACCTCGTAGTGAGGAGGTTCCCTTGGCCGACTCTGTTTCCTTCATGTTCTTCCTCTGTTTCGTTTCCCTTTTGATGTGGACATCAGCCCCATTTTTGAGACAAGGCGCGACCCTTCATCCAGAAGGTCTAAAGGGCCCTTGGCGAAGGCACGGGCAAAGAAGAAGCAGCCTTCTAGGCACCGGCGAGGCCCCAAGGCAAGTCCGTGGTCGCTATGTTCTTGGCGCACCCATGCCCCGTTGGCGAACCCTTGGCCTTTGGCGAGGCCAAGGCCATTTGCGAGGCCATGGCTCTTTGCGACCCCCATGGTCATTGGCGAAGACCCTGTGCCTCATTCCCCGAAGCAAGCGAAGCCTGTGTTCGCCAAGCGTAAGAGGCTTCCATACACAAGTCAGGCGAACCCTTCAACTTGTGCAGAGGCCCTCTTCTTCCCTCTTCCCGCCGAAAAGCAATTCATGGGGAAATGGGAGCCGCAAAAGCAGGTAGCCTACAATGTCACGTCTGCTGCCACCTCTCATTTCGCCTACCATAGATCCAGGAAGCTGTCCCCTTGTCAAGACATCTTTTATTATTTCCTTCTTTCTTTCTCCTTCTATAAAAGGAGGCTGTAACCTAAGTATTAGGCAGAACTCATTTTGTAAGAACACATATTTGCGGAAGTACGCATATTGTTCTTCGTGGGTCTCAAATCTTGCTCCACCAATCCATTAGTGATCCATTGCAAGAGGATCCAATATAATACCTAGCATTGTTTGATCTCGTAGTCAAAAGGTTCTAGGTCCCATTTTCCTTCCCCAGGCATTTTCAAGGGCATTGCCTCACCTCGTAGTGAGGAGGTTCCCTTGGCCGAATCTGTTTCCTTTGTGTTCTTCCTCTGTTCTTCGTTTCCATTCTTGCTGGAAACCGCCTCCTTCGAGCTAGATCCGAGCTCGTGATCACGTTCCCCCACCGTGACCACATCAGTTGGTATCAGAGCCAAAGCGCTTGTCGGAGGTATCACACCGTATCAGTTGTTTGTTTTCTTCAAGTAAAACCATTGCCTTCTTTCTTACACTTGAAGAAAACGTTTTGTTGTTTTTCGAAGAGAAACCGAAAATATTTGTGCGTGGTTCATGTGATTCGAGCAAAGCTCATATTTGAATGTTGTTTATTAAAGTTGAGTAAAGAAAGAAACATTTTCGGATGGGAAGTTGAAAAGAGAAGAAAAGTTGTAGTGGTTGTGTACAAAAAGAATTTGAAGAAAGAAAAAGTTTGAGTGTTCTTGAGTGATCATATCAAAACACATCCGAACAGTGATTTGATCCAAAAATATTTGAGGAACTTGAACAAAAGTGTTTGTGTTGATAAAAGAGCCTTCTCTCATACATATCTTACTTCTTTCAACCCCATCTCACCCTAAACTCTCAAAGTTAGTTTCAAGTAACTAGAACTTTGTGCTTTACTTGTTTCGGATATTGCTAAGATTTCATTGGATATTCTTTGCATGTTCGCATTTGATCTTAATCGAGATTGGTGTTAAGTTTTGAGGCTTGAAAGAACGGTTGCATTCTAAACACGAGAAAGAAGTGGTACTGAGTGTGTCCCTAAACACAAACGAGAGGCCAACCATACACGTGAGGAAATGAGTGGTACTGACACTATTGTCTAAGTGTGTAGGTATACAATGGCGCGAACCCTTAAGTTTCGAGGGGATGATGACCTTTTCGGGTTTGAATCATGGGAACACCATCTTGAGGTATTCTTTGCTAAGAGAGGTGTTCACGAACTTGAAAAGCTTGACATAGCGCTCGAGCTGCTAAGAGGCGAAGCCTGGTATTGGTGGTGTGAATACGCCACAAAGCGAAGTGATCGAGGGTTAGAGTTCATACCCTCTTGGGACCGCTTGAAAAGCGTGATGAGGCGGCGGTATGGCACCCAAACCCCCATCGCCCACTTGGCCCCAGCCCCTACCCACAGACCGCGACCCCCCACCACTCATAGCTCATTTCGGTGTCCCACACCCGACCCCACTATCACACCCGAAGGGACTGCCACACCTTCAAGAGCCTGCTCACCCCCGTCTTCAAAAGCGTGCAGAACCCTCCTTGCGAACCAATCTCTTTGAGAAATCTCACTCAAGAAATTAGAGCAGATTTCAAGGAAATGGAAAAAGATTTAAAGGAGATAAGAAAGGAAGTCTCACAAGTGGGAGATCTTATGAAGGAATGGTGTGAGAGTGAGAGAAAAAGAGAGAAAGAGAAAAGAAAGAAAAAGGCTCTTCAAAACCCAGAGAGTGAAACACCCAAGCTTTCCACCGAGATCAATGGAGGGCTAACGCCTAAATCTTTTAATGAATGTTGTTCTTCTTTGATTATTCCAGGAATCGATGATAAAGAAACTTTGGGTTGTTTGCAAGAGGAAGAAGTCCCGATTTCGAGCAGAGTCCGCCTCCCTAACTTGGGGAGAGGTAACCTACTCTTTTCTTTTAGTGATGAAGTAAATAGGCATGAATGTGAAACCTTATTCGAAAATGAGCATGCATCTCAGCCATTGCTTAATTCTCTCAACCCTGATAAGTGTAACATATTCGAATTCCCTCTTGAAAGCATGAAGCATGATGATTCGGTTGACCATGAGCTGTATGTACATGATGCATATCCCATATCACTCACCCCTAACCATGAATTCTCTTCAAAGCATGATCATGAATCCTATTTTTTTGGTCATAAGAATGAAAGGCCGAGGCTCACATTTGACCCCGGGATACTAGAAACTGTGTGTAAGGTAGAAGTGAAGAGAAAGGGCGGATTGTCCATCTCAAATCCTTCGAACCATTTTTGGAACTTTGATGTTTACAGTTTTGGTCCACTAACCCTTAATGCCTCTTCAAGTTTATTGTGGTGTCTTAAGATTTGTAGGGACAATTTCCTTATGAATCCGAGGACGGATTCTTCTGAAGAGGGAGGGTATGATGTGGACATCAGCCCCATTTTTGAGACAAGGCGCGACCCTTCATCCAGAAGGTCTAAAGGGCCCTTGGCGAAGGCACGGGCAAAGAAGAAGCAGCCTTCTAGGCACCGGCGAGGCCCCAAGGCAAGTCCGTGGTCGCTATGTTCTTGGCGCACCCATGCCCCGTTGGCGAACCCTTGGCCTTTGGCGAGGCCAAGGCCATTTGCGAGGCCATGGCTCTTTGCGACCCCCATGGTCATTGGCGAAGACCACGTGCCTCATTCCCAAGCAAGCGAAGCCCAGTGTTCGCCAAGCAGAAGAGGCTTCCATACACAAGTCAGGCGAACCCTTCAACTTGTGCAGAGGCCCTCTTCTTCCCTCTTCCCGCCGAAAAGCAATTCATGGGGAAATGGGAGCCGCAAAAGCAGGTAGCCTACAATGTCACGTCCACGCCACCTCTCATTTCGCCTACCATAGATCCAGGAAGCTGTCCCCTTGTCAAGACATCTTTTATTATTTCCTTCTTTCTTTCTCCTTCTATAAAAGGAGACTGTAACCTAAGTATTAGGCAGAACTCATTTTGTAAGAACACATATTTGCGGAAGTACGCATATTGTTCTTCGTGGGTCTCAAATCTTGCTCCACCAATCCATTAGTGATCCATTGCAAGAGGATCCAATATAATACCTAGCATTGTTTGATCTCGTAGTCAAAAGGTTCTAGGTCCCATTTTCCTTTCCCAGGCATTTTCAAGGGCATTGCCTCACCTCGTAGTGAGGAGGTTCCCTTGGCCGAATCTGTTTCCTTTGTGTTCTTCCTCTGTTCTTCGTTTCCATTCTTGCTGGAAACCGCCTCCTTCGAGCTAGATCCGAGCTCGTGATCACGTTCCCCCACCGTGACCACATCACCTTTCTTGCTGGAAACCGCCTCCTTCGAGCTAGATCCGAGTTAGTGATCACGTACCCCCACCGTGATCACATCAGTTGGTATCAGAGCCAAAGCGCTCACTGGAGGTATCGTATCATATCGTACCGTATCAGTTATTTGTTTTCTTCAAGTAAAACCATTGCCTTCTTTCTTACACTTGAAGAAAAATGTTTTGTTGTTGTTCAAGAGAAACCGAAAATATTCATATTTGTGCGTGGTTCATGTGACTAGAGCAAAGTGCATATTTGAATGCCGATTATTGAAGTTGTGTGAAAAGAGAAGTGGTATCGGATTTGTGTGGAGAATAGTGTTCTTGAAAAGTTCATGAAAAAGAGATTTAAATTCGGATTTGAAGAAGAAAGTATCATCTTGTGTGATTAAGTGCAAAAGAAAGGTTGTTGGAGAAAAAAGAAAATGATGAACAAGATTATGTGTTCTTGAGTGTTCTTGGTGTTCTTGAGCTGTTCATATGAAGTTCATATCAAAACACATCCGAAAAGTGATTTGATCCGAAAATATTTTAAGAACTTGAACAAAAGTGTTTGTGTGGATAAAAGAGCCTTTTCTAATCCCTCCTAACTTCTTTCAACCACCAACCCCCCCTCAAATCATTCCAAAGCTAGTTTCAAGTAACTAGGACTTTGCGCTATATTTATTTCGGATATTGCTAAGATTTCATTGGATATTCTTTGCATGTTCGCATTTGATCTTAATCGAGATTGGTGGTAAGTTTTTGAGACTTGTGAGAACCATTGTGTTCTAGACACGAGAGAGGAGTGGTGCGAGAGTATCCCTAAATACAAACGAGAGGCCAACCAAACACGTGAGGAAATGAGTGGTACTAACATTATTGTCTAAGTGTGTAGGTATACAATGGCGCGAACCCTTAAGTTTCGAGGGGATGATGACCTTTTCGGGTTTGAATCATGGGAACACCATCTTGAGGCATTCTTTGCTAAGAGAGGTGTTCACGAACTTGACAGCTTGACATAGCCCTCGAGCCGCTAAGAGGCGAAGCCTGGTATTGGTGGTGTGAATACGCCACAAGGAGAAGCGACCAAGGTTAGAGTTCATACCCTCTTGGGACCGCTTGAAAAGTATGATGAGGCGGCGGTATGGCACCCAAACCCCCATCGCCCACTTGGCCCCAACCCCTACCCACAGATCGCGACCCCCACCACTCAAAGCTCATTTCGCGACCCACATCCTACCCCACTTTAACACCCGAAGGGACTGCCACACCTTCAAGAGCCTACTCACCCCCTTCTCCAAAAGCGTGCACCGAATCCTCCTTGTGAACCAATCCCTTTGAGAAATCTCACTCGAGAGATTAGAGCAGATTTCGAGGAGATTAGAGGAGATTTAAAGGAGATAAGAAATGAAGTCTCACAAATAGAAGATCTTATGGAAGAATGGTATGAGATTGAGAAAAAGAGAAAGAAAGAGAAAAGAAAGAAAAGGGCTCTTCAAAACCCAGAGAGTGAAGCACCCAAACTTTCAACCGAAATCAATGAAGGACTAACGCTTAAATCTTCTAATGATTGTAGTACTTCTTTGATTGTGCCAGGTATTGATGACAAAGAAATGTTGAGATGTTTGCAAGAGAAAGAAGAAGTCCCGGTCTCGGAGCAGGAGCCCGCCTCCCCTAACTTGGGGAGAGGTAACATATCATTTCATCTTAGTGATGAAACTTTGCAATTTTGTGACCATGAAATGATTCGTGCTAAAGCGCCGTGTGCATGCCTACTTTAGCTAGGAAGCACTCATACATTTTGATGTAAATATTGATGGAACCATGGTCACACCTGCGCTAAATTGGATGAGCCCACCCGAGTCTACATGACGAACACGAATGGGTTCTGCATGTTGCGAACGATAGGAAAACTTGCTAGGGTAAGGTTCATACATGACCCCGGCACATGTAAAAATAAATTGTTTGGAAAAGAGCATGCCATGAATTCTAGTTTTGGAAATCATGTCGAGATGGCATGCTATCTTGTTAAATTTATTTTCGCCAACAAGAAGGCTTTAGGCATAGGGCACTTGTGTGCTTTCATGGCACAGGAGCAAGAAAGAGCGGATTGTTCATCTTGCCCCAACTTAGTGCTTCCTTGTTTGCTATCCATGAGCTAGGTACCATATGTTTCGAGTATAAAAATGCCCATCACCTAGCCATGTATGTAGCCAGCCGAGGACGCCCCCACATTGTGCCCCTTTTTCTAAACAGTTGGAATTGTATTGTAAATACATTTAGGTTTTTGTCGTTGAACATAATACATATTAGAGTCTTTACAATCCCAATTTTGATATGGGTACTTCGCATGACTTTGGCCCACTAACCCTTAACGCCTCTTCCAGTTTGTTGTGGTGTCTTAAGATTTGTAGGGACAATTTCCTTATGAATCCGAGGACGGATTCGTCGAAGAGGAGGGTATGATGTGGACATCAGCCCCATTTTTGAGATAAGGGACACCCATTTCTCGAGAGGGTCTAAAGGACCCTTGGCGAAGGCTCGAGATGAGGAAGAAGGCACATTCAGGCACCGGCGAGGCCCCAAGGCAAGGTCGTGCTCGCAAAGTTCTTGGTGAAGCCATGCTCCATCGGCGAATCCATGGACCTTGGGCGAGCCCATGGCCGATGCGAACCCTTGGCCTTTGGCGAAGCCATGGTCTTTCCGGCGAACTCAAGGCCATTTGCGACTCCATGGCTCTTTGTGACACCATGGTCGTTGGAGAAGACCCTGTGCCTAATTTCCAGAAACAAGCGAAGCCCGGTGTTCACCAAAGCGAAGAGGCCTCGAACGCAAGTCGGGCGAACCCTTCAACTTGAGCGAGGCCCTCTTCTTCCCTTTTCCCGCCAAATGCAATTCTGGGGAATTGGGAGCCGCAAAGCAGGTAGCCTACAATGTCACATCAGCTGCTACCTCTCCTTCCGCCTACCATAGATCCAGAAGTGGTTCCCTTGTCAAGTCACACATTACTTCCTTTACCTTTCTCCCTTCTATATAAGGAGGCTGTAACTATTGTAAACCTTAGAACTCATTTTGTAAGAACACATTTGCGGAAATACGCATATTGTTCTTCTTGGGTCTCAAATCTTGCTCCACCAATCCATTAGTGATCCATTGCAAGAGGATCCAATATAATACCTAGCATTGTTTGATCTCGTAGTCAAAAGGTTCTAGGTCCCATTTTCCTTTCCCAGGCATTTTCAAGGGCATTGCCTCACCTCGTAGTGAGGAGGTTCCCTTGGCCGACTCTGTTTCCTTCGTGTTCTTCCTCTGTTTCGTTTCCCTTTCTTGCTGGAAACCGCCTCCTTCGAGCTAGATCCGAGTTAGTGATCACGTACCCCCACCGTGATCACATCACCCGGCCCGCAAAGTCTCGTTCTCGAAGGCCCGGTGCCTGAGAACACTTTGCTCACTTAACAACTTGGTCGTGTTACGACCCGCAACTTACAAAACTCAAACACGGCAAGTATACAATATGTTCTTAACTATCCATGGTGAGCCCCGCCCCACTGAAATAGGCGAGCACCCAACCATCACCAAACATGCAGTTCATGGAAATATCATTCATCGATCACAAACAACCAGAATACAGAATCCATCCGCTATATATAACGGTCACCCCGAGTGGGTTGTGACCCGGGCGACCCGGGGCTTCGGTTTTGGCCTGCGGAACCGGGCTTTTGGTGGTCAGATGGCTCCCGAGCCTTATCCGTGCATCATTTTGGCAAGCCCTTGCATATTTGTGGTTGTATGTGTCCTCCTGAAGGGGCCATGTGTCCTCCTGAAGGGCCATGGGTCCTGATGTGATCACGGTGGGGGAACGTGATCACGAGCTCGGATCTAGCTCGAAGGAGGCGGTTTCCAGCAAGAATGGAAACGAAGAACAGAGGAAGAACACAAAGGAAACAGATTCGGCCAAGGGAACCTCCTCACTACGAGGTGAGGCAATGCCCTTGAAAATGCCTGGGGGAAGGAAAATGGGACCTAGAACCTTTTGACTACGAGATCAAACAATGCTAGGTATTATATTGGATCCTCTTGCAATGGATCACTAATGGATTGGTGGAGCAAGATTTGAGACCCACGAAGAACAATATGCGTACTTCCGCAAATATGTGTTCTTACAAAATGAGTTCTGCCTAATACTTAGGTTACAACCTCCTTTTATAGAAGGAGAAAGAAAGAAGGAAATAATAAAAGATGTCTTGACAAGGGAACAGCTTCCTGGATCTATGGTAGGCGAAATGAGAGGTGGCAGCGGATGTGACATTGTAGGCTACCTGCTTTTGCGGCTCCCATTTCCCCATGAATTGCTTTCGGCGGGAAGAGGGAAGAAGAGGGCCTCTGCACAAGTTGAAGGGTTCGCCTGACTTGTGTATGGAAGCCTCTTCTGCTTGGCGAACACCTGGGCTTCGCTTGCTTCTGGGAATGAGGCACGTGGTCTTCGCCAACGACCATGGGGTCGCAAAGAGCCATGGCTCGCAAATGGCCTTGGCCTCGCCAAAGGCCAAGGGTTCGCCAACGGGGCATGGGTGCGCCAAGAACATAGCGACCACGGACTTGCCTTGGGGCCTCGCCGGTGCCGCCTTCGCCAAGGGCCCTTTAGACCTTCTGGATGAAGGGTCGCGCCTTGTCTCAAAAATGGGGCTGATGTCCACATCATACCCTCCCTCTTCAGAAGAATCCGTCCTCGGATTCATAAGGAAATTGTCCCTACAAATCTTAAGACACCACAACAAACTTGAAGAAGCATCAAGGGTTAGTGAACTAAAATCAAGTGGATGTGCCCATATCAAAAATGGAATTGTAAAGATCCTAATATGTATTATGTGCAGCGACAAAAGTCTAAATGAATTTATGAAATACTTCCAATCATTTAGACAAAGGGGCATAATGTGGGGTTGCCCTCGACTTACTATATACATGGCTAGGTGATGGGCATCCTTATAATCGAAACATATGGTACCTAGCTCATGGGTAGCAAACAAGGAAGCACCAAGTTGGGGCAAGATGAACAATCCGTTCTTTCTTGCTCCCGTGCCTTGAAAGCACACAAGGGCCTTATGTCCAAAGTCTTCCTTATGGCCGAAAATAAATTTAACAAAATAGCATGCACTTTCAACATGATTTTCAAAACTAGGATTCATGGCATGCTCGTTTCCAAACAAATTATTTTTACATGTGCCGGGGTCATGTATGAACCTTACCCTGGCAAGTTTCCCTATCATTCGCAACATGCATAACCCATCTGTTTGCATCGCATAGACTCGGGTGGGTTCATCCATTTTAGCGCAGCGCATGACCATGGTTCCATCAATATTCACATAAAAAATGTGTGAGTGCTTCCTAGCTAAAGTAGGCATGCACATGACAGTTTTAGCATAAATCATTTCATGGTCACAAAATTGCAAAGTCTCATCACTAGGATGAAATGATATGTTACCTCTCCCCAAGTTAGGGGAGGGAGGATCCTCCTCTGAAACCGAAAATCTCTCTTCTTCAAGGCATGGCGCATCCGTGTCCGTCTCTCCTTCAAACTCTTGCACAAATATAGAAGAATAACAAGATTTAGAAGATGAAATGGTTAATTCTTCTTGGAGATTGGTTGAAGGCTCGGGTGCAAGATCCTTTTCTCTTGTTTGGCTAAGGAGAGCCCTTTCCTTTCTTCTCTCTTTCTTTTTCTTTTTCTCTCTCTCATATTCTTCAAACTCCTTCTTCAGATTCTCAATCATTTGAGAAAGATCTTCAATTGAACCTTGGCGAGGACTTGGGTTTGGGGAAGGAGTTTGGGTGGTGCAAGTGTTGGGCGGTGGAGTACATGGCTCGGCCGATAGTGTTTGTGGAGGTGTGGGGCTCGGTCTCCTCCGACTATGGCTCTGAATGTGGGTGGAGGATGTAGGCCGAGAGGGGGACCTTCTTGTTTGGGAGTGGAACGGGGAGGGTGGCCCTTCTCGAGGTGATCCATATCTTTCCACTAGCAGCCTCTTCAATCCACTCCAAGTTCGAATGGAGGCTTCATTGTAGTGCTCTCTTTGAGCGAAATCTTGTCGCCACCATCTTTTGGCTTCTCCCTTTAGACACCTTATGGCAAGGTCTATCCTCTCTTCTTTATGAAATTGATAATACCAAAAGTGGTATTCCAATTCCTCGATCCATTGCCATAAGTCATCTTCAAGTTTGCGCCTCCCTTTCAAGGGATGAAAACCAATGAAATGCAGGTTTTCTTCCTCCATTTGGCACACCTACACACTTAGACAATAAAATTAGTTCCACTCATTTCCTCACGTGTATGGTTGGCCTCTCGTTTGTGTTTAGGGACACACTCAGTACCACTTCTCTCTCGTGTTTAGAACACAACGGTTCTTTCAAGCCTCAAAACTTACCACCAATCTCGATTAAGATCAAATGCGAACATGCAAAGAATATCCAATGAAATCTTAGCAATATCCGAAACAAGTAAAGCACAAGGTTCTAGTTACTTGAAACTAACTTTGAGAGTTTAGGGTGAGGTGGGGGTTGAAAGAAGTAAGGTATGTATGAGAGAAGGCTCTTTTATCCACACAAACACTTTTGTTCAAATCCCTCAAATATTTTCGGATCAAATCACCGTTCGGATGTGTTTTGATATGATCACTCAAGAACACTCAAGAACACTCAAACTTTTCTTTCTTCAAATGTTCTTTTTGTGCACAACCACAACAACTTTTCTTCTCTTTTCAACTTCCAATCCGAAACTGTTTCTTTCTTTTCTCAACTTCAATAAACAACATTCAAATATGAGCTTTGCTCGAATCACATGAACCACGCATAAACACAAATATTTTCGGTTTCTCTTGAATAACAGCAAAACGTTTTTCTTCAAGTGTAAGAAAGAATGCAATGGTTTTACTTGAAGAAAACAAACAACTGATACGGTATGATACCTCCAATGAGCGCTTTGGCTCTGATACCAACTGATGTGATCACGGTGGGGGAACGTGATCACGAGCTCGGATCTAGCTCGAAGGAGGCGGTTTCCAGCAAGAATGGAAACGAAACAGAGGAAGAACACAAAGGAAACAGAGTTCGGCCAAGGGAACCTCCTCACTACGAGGTGAGGCAATGCCCTTGAAAATGCCTGGGAAAGGAAAATGGGACCTAGAACCTTTTGACTACGAGATCAAACAATGCTAGGTATTATATTGGATCCTCTTGCAATGGATCACTAATGGATTGGTGGAGCAAGATTTGAGACCCACGAAGAACAATATGCGTACTTCCGCAAATATGTGTTCTTACAAAATGAGTTCTCCTAATACTTAGGTTACAACCTCCTTTTATAGAAGGAGAAAGAAAGAAGGAAATAATAAAAGATGTCTTGACAAGGGAACAGCTTCCTGGATCTATGGTAGGCGAAATGAGAGGTGGCAGCGGATGTGACATTGTAGGCTACCTGCTTTTGCGGCTCCCATTTCCCCATGAATTGCTTTCGGCGGGAAAAGGGAAGAAGAGGGCCTCTGCACAAGTTGAAGGGTTCGCCTGACTTGCGTATGGAGGCCTCTTCTGCTTGGCGAACACCGGGGCTTCGCTTGCTTCTGGGAATGAGGCACAGGGTCTTCGCCATCGACCATGGGGGTCGCAAAGAGCCATGGCCTCGCAAATGGCCTTGGCCTCGCCAAAGGCCAAGGGTTCGCCAACGGGCATGGGTGCGCCAAGAACATAGCGACCACGGACTTGCCTTGGGGCCTCGCCGGCGCCTAGAATGCTGCTTCTTCTTCGCCAGTGCCTTCGCCAAGGGCCCTTAAGACATTCTGGATGAAGGGTCGCGCATTGTCTCAAAAATGGGGCTGATGTCCACATGGGTTCTCCCGAGTGGCCATGGGTTCTCCAAAGCATGGAGGGGAAGGGGGTTCTCCAAGCTTCATTCACAGTCCTCTTCGAACTTGAGAATTTGTTGTCGCTTGTGGATTCCATGATCAAATCAGTGTGGGTCCCCAGACATTTTCGCCGAAAATATTTTTCGGGGTCGGGGGGTTGTCTGGGGACCTTCAGCGGGCTCGGTAGCGCTCTCGGGACCTCGGAATGAGAAACCATTTGCATATTTGGAATCGTGGGAACGTCTCGGATCTTTTTACGGAATATATTTTTCGGGACGGGAGGTTCGGTCTCGGGCGACTCCCGGGACCCGGGACGGGAATCCCGGGGCTCGGGATGAAAATTTTCCGACGGATTCTGTGGAAGGTATGTTATATTTTGAGACGGATTTTATGGTAATATTTGTGGATTTTTGGGCATGGTGTGAGTTTTGGTCCGGGTTAGCACGTCGGGATTTGCTCGGGTTCGGGGGCCGGTAGGACACTGGATTTGTAATTAAGCATGGGAAGGATGAATTGTGTTTAATATGAGGTTTCGAGGGTTGTGTTCAGTTTTCGTTCCAATTGGAGGTTGAAAACTGTGGTTGGGCTAAATTGCAACTTTTCGGGAAAGTTTAAGGACTAAGTTGTAATTAACCCAAAAGTTGGCAATATTGGACAAAGAGCAAGAGAGAAGGTCGGCTGGAATGGGGAGATAAGGGACACTTGGCCATTTATGGTTTAAGTTGGAAAAAGAAAGAAAAAGAAAAGAAAAGGAAAATATATAAAGGTAAGAGATGATATTTCTTTCATTTTCTTCTTCTTCTTCTTCTTCTTCTTCTTCTTCCTCTCATTAAAACGCAATGGTTACTATTCATTGAAGCTTCTCTTGTGTTCTTCATTTTGGCAAGGAAACATCAAGTGTTTGGTCTCAAATCGTAGGTAAGCTTCTTCTCATCAAGAATTTGGCAAGTTTGAAGCATGAAAAGGGTTGGAAGTGGGGTTTGGAAACGTTTTTGTGTTTGTTCTTTGCTACTAGTTGTGATGATCTTCTTGCTCCCATCTTTTAGTATGTTCTTCTTGGGACGGAGAGGAGTGAGAATCAAGGTTTAGATTTTGGAAGAACACCATGGATGGTGGAAACCTAAAATGCCGAAATCTTGGATGATTTTCTAAAATGGTGTAGAGTTGTGTTCTTGAATCATGCTTTGGATATGTTGTTCATAGCATGCTTCTAAGGCTTTCTATGGTTTCAATTTGATGGAAAATATGTTGAGTAGAAAAGCCCCAAATTGCCGAATTGTTCAAGTAGGGTTTATGTTGATTTTTGGTGCTTAAGGTGCAATTGGTTGGTAATCTTGCTTAAGAAGTGAATTGGAAAGTGAGTAATTGGAACCTTGAATGGTTTGATTTGGAAGTTGGGTGAGAAACGGGTGAAGGGCCGAAACTTAGAATGAAACTGTATCTATGTTTGGGTTGTGTTTTGGTTGCGTTGGATGGTAAATTGGAATCGGGGATGGATTTAGGTGCGTACTGGTGTTTGAAACGTCGTTTTCGGATAATGGGAGAAAAAGTTACCTTTATGCGGGATTACGGGTAAAGTGTCTGGAAGTGAGGTTTAAAGGTTGGAATGTGTTTGTGGGTATATGAATAACAATTGTCTAGCTCGATTCGTGAAAACGAGCTTTCTGCGGGTTTTTGCGGGAAAGTGAGGGATTTTGCGAGTTTGGTTCTGGGGGTCTATTTTGGTGAGTTCTGATTTGTTTGTGGTTGTTCAGTGTGTTTCTGCGTTGGCGGAGTTGTGCGGGATCATTAAAGGCACGCTTTCACTTTTCGGGCCGGGAGTCGGGATTTCCCGGGATTTGTGCTGCGGGGCACCTTTTCTGAGGTAAGGGCTCAACTTCTCTCGTTATGCATTCTGGGAGTATTTGTATGTTTATCGGGTTTAGTTGAGGCGGGTTCCGGGTGAGGGCGGTGGTTCGGTGACCCCGAGACCCGTCATATGGTAAGATGCACGTTTGTTCTGTTTCAAGGCCCGGATTGTCTTGGATTCCACGGGTTTATATTCTGTTCTATATATCCGCGCTAGGCGCCGATATTTATACTTATACGTTTTTGGTATATTCTGTTCTGTTATGCATATGCATTCTGATATGTTCTGTTCTGTGACGAGACCCGGATGGTCTTAGAGGCCATGGGTGCTCCTTGGTTCTGTTCTGCGTATCCGCACCGAGAGTGCCAATACTTCTGTTCTGTGTCCGCACTGAAGTGCCGACATTCTGTTCTATGTCCGCATTGGAGGGTGCCGACATTCTGTGTATATCCGCACTGGAGGTGCCGATATACTTCTGTGACCCTACGACAGTTTGGGGATCGCGACCCCAGCCGGTACCGTGCTTTTGTTCTGTATATTCTGACCTCTTGGAGAGGGCTATCGTTCTGTGGGTCAGCGGTTGGACCGCATGTGATGGGTTCCGGCTCACCTCTGACTTTGCATACATGTATATGTATACATATATTTGCTTGTGTTTGTTCTGTTTTGCAGGTACGGCTCATCGTCACTTAGACAAACTGTATCTTACCTCAGCCCTTACTGGGTCCTCCCGAGGACTCACCCCTTATTGTTTACCAACTTTCAGGTTGATCTGACAAGCAGCCTGCAGACTAGGGATCCGCGGTGCTTTTGGTTGTTTTGGTTTTCAGGTATTGATAGTTCCCTTATGGAACTTCTGTTCTGTTCTGTTTTGGTTCTGTTCGGGTTAAGGGGTGGTCCCGATAGAGGTTTCTGATTTGGAGTATCTGATTTCAGTTATGTTGGATTACGGTTAACTAACTCTCCTCTCTTTGGTTGTGCTTTAGCAGCAGCAGCTACCTCGTGCGGGAATCTTCTGGGCGAGAGGTTTTCTTGATTTCGCACCTAGGTATTCTAGGGTTGTCTTTGGTGGCTCTGTAGGTGTAGTTGCATGCATGTATATGACGTATATTCTGGAATATGTGTTGGTTATGTATCTGATTCTGAGTCGAGGGCGGAGCCCCGACTTGTGTTACACCCCACCTTTTCCGCAATCCTATTCCAGGGCAAGTCTCCGGTGACTGGAGTTCTGGAGGTATGTTTAAATTTGTAATTTGAGGAGTTTGTTGGTTGTTGTTGTTGTTGATTGTTGTGTTGGGAGTGGAATGGTTTTGGGTTAAGTCTTGTGCGCAAGCCTGTGCGCAAGCCTGTGCGCTGCGCACAAGCCTGTGCACAATCTGTGCGCAAGGTTGTGCGCTGTGCGCTGCGCACAAGCCTGCGCACAATCTGTGCGCAAGGCTGTGCGCTGCGCACAAGCCTGTGCGCAAGGCTGTGCGCGATCGCCTGGCTCGGCTATTTAAGTCGAGCAGCTCGGTTTCAACTTCATTTTTCGCGTTTTCAGCTCCGAAAACTCTCCCAACTCACTCTCAATTCGGTTTTGCTCCTATCCAAGTGATTTTGGACTCCTTGGTGCGTGGAAACGAAGGATTCGTGCGGGAATCACTTCAAGAACAACGAATTAACAAAGGATTCGCTCCAACAACACTTGGTGGATGAATTTGGGAATTTCCCAAATTGTGAGGTTTGTATTTTCGTGATTTTCTGATGCAATTGAGTTAGTAGTAGTGTTTCTATGTTGGATTAGAGGTAGAAACACATTTTACAACACGAATTGAGCATGAATTGAAGGAAATTCGAATTAGGGTTCTTGAGCTAGGATGAACGAATTTTGGGGATTGTTAAATTGACCTCAAATTAGTGTTGTTGGGTGGTTTTGGAACAACATTAATACTTGGTAAAAGGTCCAATTGTGGGTTAATCTATGAGCTAAGAGAAAACCCATAGGTTTTATGGTGGAGAAATGAAGTGTGTTGTTTTGTTGAATTCAATCCAAATTGTTGTTATTGGGTATGTTTAGAGCAATATTGAAAATTGGAACATAGTCCAAATATGCTTCGATTATATACCTAAGGCAAAGTTCATCCGGGTTTTTGGTGGATTGTAGAAGCATGTGTTTTGTGTGGTTTAAGGCTTCAAGCATGTTTAGGCAATGAATTTGAGCAACTTTAAGTCTTGGAGTGAGGTCCAATTGTCAATGGATATTGATGTGTTGAATAAAAGTGTAATGTGGAAAGTGTGTGAATTGTTTAGGTGTTATGTGAAGCAAGGTTTGAGGTTGCATAAGGAAGAAGTTTGGTGTGTGGTGCTTGGCTGCTACCCTCTACGGTTGCGGTTGCTTCCAGTTCGAGGTAAGGGTTCGACCTACCTATGTTTTCGTAATGTAGGATGGTTGAGGCAAGTCTTGGGCGTCGGTCTCTGACTTCGGTCTTAGATCGGGATTGTGGAGCCCCAAGGCTAGTCCCATGGTAGGAGTATCGGTGCGCAGGTAGGAGCATCGGTGCGCAGTTCATTACGTGTGTGTGGACGCATGGCGAATGCCGACGCATGGCGAATGCCGGTGCGTCCGGGGAAGATCTAGCCATGGTCGGGAAGATCTAGCCATGGTTCGTGATTTATGATGTTTGTTGGATGCATGGCGAATGCCGACGCATGGCGAATGCCTGTGAGTCCGGGAAGATCTAGCCATGGTCGGGGAAGATCTAGCCATGGTCCGTGATTTATGATGTTTGTTGGATGCATGGCGAATGCCGACGCATGGCGAATGCCGGTGCGTCCGGGGAAGATCTAGCCATGGTCGGGGAAGATCTAGCCATGGTCCGTGTTATATGGGATTTGTTGGGTGCATGGCGAATGCCGACGCATGGCGAATGCCGGTGCGTCCGGGGAAGATCTAGCCATGGTCGGGGAAGATCTAGCCATGACCCGTTACATTCGGATGTTGTGCACACATCATACATTATTTATTTCTGTATATGCTTTGACCTGTATATTTGCTATGTGTATGTATTTCTGCTCTGACATGTCTTTGCAGGTTTGTCGGAAGAACATCGCTACTACTACCTAAGCTCTTACTGGGTTTTCCTTTAAGGAAAACTCACACCCCTTACTTAATATTGTTCAGGTGATTAGGTTTCTGGGCCAGCGGAGTAGGATTTCCGCCAGGCTGTTCGGTTAGCTATTTTGAGGGTTTAGCAACTTTTGGATCTAGACTTCGGGTTCCTCGTCGGTTTCTTTAACCGACGCCCGACTCTTGTACGGTTGCATCTTCAGCCTGTAGATAGCTCTGTAGCATGATATTCTGTTGGCATGTAGTATTATGATAGCATGTTATCACTAGGACTGTCTGTTCATCTGAGATTGATTGTGGTTATATATATATATATATGCGTTCTGCTCTGAATTGATTGAATGAGAATGTTGATCTGTGTGGAAGCCTCTGTTCGGTAGTGAAAGAACAGACTTCCTTTTTGATAATCTGATTTTGATATCCTGCTTCTGATATTCTGATCATGGGCGGAGCCCATTACTTCTGTTATTGTGATCTGTTTCTGTGCATGAATTGTCATATTTGATCTGCTGTTTAGAAAGGGACCTACTGGGTTAGTTAAAGGCCCGCGAATTAATCTCACATTAGCTGCGCGATCTTGGTCCCACCTTGCTCACCACCGCCCCACCGGCCGGCGACCGCTTCCCGCCGGGTCCGGAAGGTGTCTGACGGGGGAGGTGGTGACAATTTGGTATCAGAGCGTGGTTAATTGGTTGCGTCGAGGGTGTGTTAGGATTGACAGCCCTGGTCGACTGATCGATTCCAGTATGGTTGTGTGGTGAGACTGGCCACCTCGTCACAAGAACCATGTTGGAATGGTAAGTGGAACAGTAGGCGGTTTGTCTAAGCGCACTTGAGAACAACCAAGAGATGATTTCTTTGGTACTGGTAGTTTGTGACTTGGTACTGTCTGTGGTTACGGCGTAGGATACCAGTAATTGACTCTGGGTGCTATAAGAGGTGCCTGGGGAATGAGATGCCGTAAGGTGCATGATGGTAATTTAAATTACCTCTCTCGTTAAAAACAGACGGTGGATGCCGAGTGAGAAGTGTGTTATTCCTAAGCAGTACCACGGGTTTTAAGGGATTGTTTTGTATAAGTAATTTTGAGAATTGATTTGCATCATGCATTGCATTCATGCTACAGAGCTGATAGGATTACCAACGTAGGTAATGCTAACCGTTAAGTGAACCCTTTATGTTCTGGAATTTCAGTAAATGGTCAACACTCGACGGACTCGAGCGTTGGATGATGAAGCAGGAGGA
Organism: Stellera chamaejasme; assembly: GCA_024586325.1. Taxonomy (NCBI): domain Eukaryota; kingdom Viridiplantae; phylum Streptophyta; class Magnoliopsida; order Malvales; family Thymelaeaceae; genus Stellera; species Stellera chamaejasme. Next base: position 29,985,574 of record CM044983.1, read on the forward strand.
GGAAATCCTGCTCCAGATATGAATAGAGGAAGAGGTAGAGGTCGAGGGAGACCTCAGCGAAGAGCGGCACCAGTTCAGCCGCATGTGATACCTGATCCGGAACAGATGGCCCAAGTGTTGGGGCAAATGACTGTACTGCTCAATAACATGTGGGCAGGGACAGGAGTTGAAGAGCAAGGAAGTACACATGTTATGAGTTCTCAGCCTACTGCGGTAGGATCGACTGATCCTAGCTATCAGGCTCATGAGGAGGACGTTGAGGCGGATGATGTGCAATTCGAAGAGCATGTGGATACAGAAGAGGGAATCTGAATCTAGGTGCGGAAGTCGACCCACAGCCCCGTCGAGGAGAGTGCGGGCTAGGCCCGATTCTGTTGTTGAGATACCGAGAGCCCAGGGCTCAAATCCGATAGTGCGACCAGCTCGATAAACTTTCTTTGATGGAGCGGTTTGAGCGATTCAAACCACCCGTTTCTCGGGCAAGGGTGGAATGGATTCGGCGGAGACGTGGTATAAGGACATGGATCGGTTGCTTGGCAGACTTGGTTTTCCGGCAAATGAGATGGTGTCTTTGGCTACCTTTTATTTGCGTGACTGGGCATATGATTGGTGGGAGACCACTATGGCTACTCGGAAGGCCGACTTTGTGCGTAGGCGCTTGAGAGACCCGGTATGACGTGGGATGAATTTTCCCACTTGTTCCATGAGAAGTGGATTGGTTATGCCGCAATGATAGGCGGCAATCGGAGTTTGATACCTTGACTCGGGGAAGTAAGACATTGCGGAGTATGGGCACGAGTTTGAACGCTTGGTGCGTTATGTGCCTCATTACAACACCAGTGAGGAGGCCAAGGCAAAGAGATTCATGAGAGGGTTGAAGCATGACATCAGGAAGTACTTGGCACCGTTGAACATTGATAGATACCATGAGGCTGTGCAGAAAGCACAGAAGATTGAGAATGAGGACTTGGATACTTCTTCGTTGCCACAGCCACCGATATCTACGGGGATTGTCATTGGTGGAGTTAGAGGATCCGGACGTGGTGGAACTGCACGACACCACAGTACCGGCGGTAGTACTAGAGGGCTAGTATCGAAGGATAAGTGCAAATGGAAGGCAAAGGTAGCAGATCCTTGGTACTGCTCGGACATGTGACCGAGCCACACCGGCTCGGTTTGTTATAAAGAGTCGAGCATGTGTTTCAGATGTGGGTCAACCGACCACATGATTAGGATTGCCTCGATGGCAACCCAGGAGTTGCAAGGCCACAAGGATTTCAGAGTTATGCTCCTCGTGGGCGTGGTGTTCCTCGATTTGGACCACGACCCCGACCACGCAGATGCGGCCACCACTACAAGAGCCCCGCCGCCAGCGCACCAAAGCAAGGCGAGGGACGAGTGTTCCAGATTGAGCGTGGTGATGCGGCTCGAAAGGAGCACTAGCAGGTATGGTGTTTCGAATGGTATTTCCGTTCGTGCTCTTTTTGACACAGTGCTTCGATTTCTATAGTGTCACGTATGTGCAAAGTCTTTGCAACTTCCCGTGACTCATCTGCCTCAAGTATTCCCGATACGAACTGCCGGGAGTCGATTCTGCTCAGTAATGAGCTTATCAAGGGTTGCATGTTAACTGTTGGTGAGCGGCAGATTCCTTCTGATTTGTTGGTGTTGGATACGTCACATTATGATGTGATTCTGGTATGGATTGGCTCTCGGAGCATTCCATACGGATAGATTGTGCACGACAGTTGGTGGTGTCGGATCAAGTATTACCACTTGTTCCCCCTCGATGTAGAGATTGTTCAGAATAGCATGGAGCTTCGTGTAATGGAGAAGTTACTCGTGACGGATGAAGGCGAGTACTTTGGACTCAATGATGCAGTACGCGGATGGAACTTGATAAAATTCCGATTGTTAGATACTTTCCGCAGTGTTTCGAAGAGTTGCTGGTATGCCACCCGAGCGGGAGGTGATTTTGAGATAGTGTTACAGACCGAGCTACACCTATCTCCATTCCTCCGTATCGCATGCCGATAGTGGAGATGAAGGAATTGAAGAAGCGATTGGATGAGTTGTTGGATAAGGGGTTTATCCGACCGAGCAGATCACCGTGGGGAGCCCCGGTGTTATTTGTTAAGAAGAAGGATGGAACACTTAGACTCGTATTGATTACGTAAGGTTGAATGCGGTGACAGTTAAGAACAAATATCCGTTACCACGGATTGACGATCTGTTCGACCAGCTCCGAGGAGCTAAAGTGTTCTCAAAGATTGATCTCCGATCGGGTTATTTCCAAATGCGTGTGAAAGAAGAAGACATTCCGAAAACTGCTTTTCGCACGCGTTATGGTCACTATGAGTACACTGTCATGCCTTTTGGGCTGACAAATGCCCCGGCAGCTTTCATGAATTTGATGAATGAGGTTTTCCGCCTACTTGGACGATTTTATTGTTGTCTTCATTGATGATATACTCATCTATTCTCTGGATGAGGACACACATCAAGAGCACTTGAGAATTGCTTTGGAAACTTTGTCTAACAACCAGCTGTATGCAAAGTTTTCGAAGTGTGATTTCTGGTTGCGCGAGATAGCATTTCTCGGGCATATCATCAATGAGAACGGAATTTCGTCGACCGGAGAAGATCAAGTCTGTTCAAGAGTGGAGGCAACCCCGATCGGTAAAGGATATCCGTAGTTTTCTCGGGTTAGCTGGTTACTACCGTAAGTTCGTACCAGCCTTCTCGGTTCTTGCCTCTCCACTCACTCAACTGACAAAGAAGGGTAAGGCGTTTGTGTGGTCGGATGAATGTGAGAAGAGCTTTCAAGAGCTCAAGTGTAGACTGACACAGGCACCGATTCTGGTTCTACCTGACCCGTCTCAGCCTTATGTCAATTATAATGATGCCTCACGAACAGGTCGGGGGGGTGTGCTTATTCAAAACCAGCAGGTAATTGCATATGGGTCGCGACAGCCATGCGACCACATGAGGAAAACTATCCCACTCATGATTTGGAGCTTGCTGCGGTTATGTATGCACTCAAGCAATGGCGGCATTATTTGTTGGGAAACAAATTTCAAATCTTTACCGATCATAAGAGCTTGAAGTACTTGTTCACGCAGAAAGATCTGAATATGCGCCAAAGAAGGTGGCTCGAGTACATGAAAGATTATGACTGTAGTATCGAGTACACCGCAGTAAAGGGAATACGGTGGCAGATGCCTTGAGTAGGGCATACACCGGGATAGTTAGAGGTGGAGAACCCGGAAACCGAACAGAGCTTACGGACTGATCGCCTTGTGGCACCGTTGGCAGCTACAAGAGCAGGAGCAGATATTTGTGTTGAGAGTTCAGTCTTCTTGGATCGACAGGATCCGAGAATTTCAGATGAGAGATCAGAGTTTGAAGCAGGTTTCTGGAGAAGCTAAAGGAGCAATGCGTCCATTCTTTGAGTATAGGCAAGGATTGCTATACTTCAAAGGACGTTTGTATGTGCCGAATGATGTGGCTCTTAGGGATGAGATTTTGGATCAAGCTCATAATAACAGTTTAAGTTTTCATCCGGGCGGTGAAAAGATGTATCATGATTTGAGGTCACACTTCTGGTGGCCAGGTATGAGAAGGCATATTGCAGAGTGTGTGGCAAAGTGTACCACTTGCCAACAGGTGAAGGTTGAACATCAGAAGCCCGCGGGCACACTTCAGACGTTACCTATCCCAGTTCGTAAGTGGGGAAACGTGACTATGGATTTTCTTACCGGATTACCCACTACGAGAGCACGTCATGATGCCATTTGGGTAATTGTGGACCGGTTGACTAAGTGTGTGCATTTCTTGCCCATTAAGGTCACCGACCCGTTGGACAAGTTAGCACGACTCTACATCAAAGAGATCGTGCGGTTGCACGGTGTACCGGATTCTATAGTTTCAGACCGGGATCCAAGATTTACAGCCCATTTCTGGAATGCTTTCCATCGAGCTTTCGGTACCCGGTTGCACCTTAGTACCGCGTATCACCCACAAACTGATGGGCAATCCGAGAGGGTGATACAGGTACTTGAGGACATGCTGAGGAGCTGTGCGATTGATTTCGGAGGTGATTGGGATCAACATCTACCGCTCATAGAGTTTTCGTATAACAATAGTTATCAGAGTACAATCAAGATGGCACCTTACGAGGCTCTTTATGGACGGAGGTGTATGACACCTCACCGTTGGTCCGAACCGTCGAGATAAGGTTGAACTTGGTCCGGAATTGATTGAAGAGACCACGAAAAGATCAAAACAATTCAGGCAAGATTGAAAGCGGCAAATGATAGAACCACGGCTTATGTGAATGTAAGGCGTCGCGACTTAGAGTTTGAAGTTGGCGACAAAGTGTGGTTGAAGGTGGCACCAATGAAAGGAATAATGAGATTTGGTCGGAAAGGGAAGTTAGCTCCGAGGTATATTGGCCCATTCGATATTTTAGAAAGGATTGGAAAGGTGGCTTATCGTTTAGCACTACCGGAGAGCTTGTCACCGTGCATAATGTGTTTCACGTGAGCATGCTGAAAAAGTGTGTCATGGATCCGACGCAAACGATTCCAGTTGAGGAAGTGCAATTGGAACCTGACTTGTCTTATAAGGAAGTGCCAATTGCTTTGTTGGCGAGGGATACTCGCAAATTGAGGAGCAAGTTAATTCCCATGGTGAAGGTGCAATGGTCGCACCATTCTGACAAGGAGGCAACCTGGGAGACGGAGAAAGATATGATCGAACGCTACCCTCAAGAGTACCAACGCCTTAAGGAGCTCTTGGAGGACCAAGAGTCTTAAGGGGGGGAGGATGTTACACCCCACCTTTTCCGGCAACAGTCTCCGGTGACTGGAGTTCTGGAGGTATGTTTAAATTTGTAATTTGAGGAGTTTGTTGGTTGTTGTTGTTGTTGATTGTTGTGTTGGGAGTGGAATGGTTTTGGGTTAAGTCTTGTGCGCAAGCCTGTGCGCAAGCCTGTGCGCTGCGCACAAGCCTGTGCACAATCTGTGCGCAAGGTTGTGCGCTGCGCACAAGCCTGCGCACAATCTGTGCGCAAGGTTGTGCGCTGCGCACAAGCCTGCGCACAATCTGTGCGCAAGGTTGTGCGCTGCGCACAAGCCTGTGCGCAAGGCTGTGCGCGATCGCCTGGCTCGGCTATTTAAGTCGAGCAGCTCGGTTTCAACTTCATTTTTCGCGTTTTCAGCTCCGAAAACTCTCCCAACTCGCTCTCAATTCGGTTTTGCTCCTATCCAAGTGATTTTGGACTCCTTGGTGCGTGGAAACGAAGGATTCGTGCGGGAATCACTTCAAGAACAACGAATTAACAAAGGATTCGCTCCAACAACACTTGGTGGATGAATTTGGGAATTTCCCAAATTGTGAGGTTTGTATTTTCGTGATTTTCTGATGCAATTGAGTTAGTAGTAGTGTTTCTATGTTGGATTAGAGGTAGAAACACATTTTACAACACGAATTGAGCATGAATTGAAGGAAATTCGAATTAGGGTTCTTGAGCTAGGATGAACGAATTTTGGGGGATTGTTAAATTGACCTCAAATTAGTGTTGTTGGGTGGTTTTGGAACAACATTAATACTTGGTAAAAGGTCCAATTGTGGGTTAATCTATGAGCTAAGAGAAAACCCATAGGTTTTATGGTGGAGAAATGAAGTGTGTTGTTTTGTTGAATTCAATCCAAATTGTTGTTATTGGGTATGTTTAGAGCAATATTGAAAATTGGAACATAGTCCAAATATGCTTCGATTATATACCTAAGGCAAAGTTCATCCGGGTTTTTGGTGGATTGTAGAAGCATGTGTTTTGTGTGGTTTAAGGCTTCAAGCATGTTTAGGCAATGAATTTGAGCAACTTTAAGTCTTGGAGTGAGGTCCAATTGTCAATGGATATTGATGTGTTGAATAAAAGTGTAATGTGGAAAGTGTGTGAATTGTTTAGGTGTTATGTGAAGCAAGGTTTGAGGTTGCATAAGGAAGAAGTTTGGTGTGTGGTGCTTGGCTGCTACCCTCTACGGTTGCGGTTGCTTCCAGTTCGAGGTAAGGGTTCGACCTACCTATGTTTTCGTAATGTAGGATGGTTGAGGCAAGTCTTGGGCGTCGGTCTCTGACTTCGGTCTTAGATCGGGATTGTGGAGCCCCAAGGCTAGTCCCATGGTAGGAGTATCGGTGCGCAGGTAGGAGCATCGGTGCGCAGGTTCTGTTCTGTGTGTGTGGACGCATGGCGAATGCCGACGCATGGCGAAGGCCGGTGCGTCCGGTGTAGATCTAGCCATTGTCGTGGAAGATCTAGCCATGGTTCGTGATTTATGATGTTTGTTGGATGCATGGCGAATGCCGACGCATGGCGAATGCCGGTGCGTCGGGAAGATCTAGCCATGGTCGGGAAGATCTAGCCATGGTCCGTGATTTATGATGTTTGTTGGATGCATGGCGAATGCCGACGCATGGCGAATGCCGGTGCGTCGGGAAGATCTAGCCATGGTCGGGAAGATCTAGCCATGGTCCGTGTTATATGGGATTTGTTGGGTGCATGGCGAATGCCGACGCATGGCGAATGCCGGTGCGTCCGGGGAAGATCTAGCCATGGTCGGGGAAGATCTAGCCATGACCCGTTACATTCGGATGTTGTGCACACATCATACATTATTTATTTCTGTATATGCTTTGACCTGTATATTTGCTATGTGTATGTATTTCTGCTCTGACATGTCTTTGCAGGTTTGTCGGAAGAACATCGCTACTACTACCTAAGCTCTTACTGGGTTTTCCTTTAAGGAAAACTCACACCCCTTACTTAATATTTTTCAGGAGATAAGGATTCTGGGCCAGCGGAGTAGGATTTCCGCCAGGCTGTTCGGTTAGCTATTTTGAGGGTTTAGCAACTTTTGGATCTAGACTTCGGGTTCCTCGTCGGTTTCTTTAACCGACGCCCGACTCTTGTACGGTTGCATCTTCAGCCTGTAGATAGCTCTGTAGCATGATATTCTGTTGGCATGTAGTATTATGATAGCATGTTATCACTAGGACTGTCTGTTCATCTGAGATTGATTGTGGTTATATATATATATATGCGTTCTGCTCTGAATTGATTGAATGAGAATGTTGATCTGTGTGGAAGCCTCTGTTCGGTAGTGAAAGAACAGACTTCCTTTTTGATAATCTGATTTTGATATCCTGCTTCTGATATTCTGATCATGGGCGGAGCCCATTACTTCTGTTATTGTGATCTGTTTCTGTGCATGAATTGTCATATTTGATCTGCTGTTTAGAAAGGGACCTACTGGGTTAGTTAAAGGCCCGCGAATTAATCTCACATTAGCTGCGCGATCTTGGTCCCACCTTGCTCACCACCGCCCCACCGGCCGGCGACCGCTTCCCGCCGGGTCCGGAAGGTGTCTGACGGGGGAGGTGGTGACAATCTGAACAACCACACTCACCCCCCGAGTGTTCAGCAGTAAGAGGGACCCACTCCTGACGTGATACAGGTGTTGGGTCAGGTATAGCAGTTGCTGGGTACCTTACTGCCAGCCCAGCAGGTTCAGGGGCGGCAGCAGGCACGAGGAGGTTCGGTTAGGCCACAGCAGAGGCGTTCGGATCGGGAGGTGGGCAGCAGCCACCTCAGTGTTCAGGATCAGTAGGAGAGTGGTTTTGAGGAGGGTGATCGGCATGATACTGGGACTTCTCGTCGGTCCCACCAACGACGAGAAGAGCAGAGGCGTTTGTCTGATGAGGTCAGACTCTTGGAGAGATTTCAGCGTTTGAACCCTCCGAGGTTCAACGGCCGAGGAGGGCCTGAGGCGGCAGAGACTTGGTTTGCGGAAGTTGACAAGCTCCTTGGGAGGCTACATCTTCCATCTGAGGTTAAGGTCTCGTTGGCCACGTTTAATCTGCAGGATAGTGCAGATCACTGGTAGAGGAGCCTGCAGGGCCGTTTGAGAGCTGATACAGCACGGGATGGTGGACAGGATCTGGACCTTACCTGGGAGCAGTTTGCCTACTACTTCCATCGGCAGTATTTCGGGGATGCAGTCAGGGATCTCCGACAGTCACAGTTTGATGATCTAGAGCAGGGCACCATGACTGTCACTGTCACAGTATGAACGGGAGTTTGACCGGCTGGTTCGCTACGTACTACAGTACTATGGTATTGAGCAGGAGAAGGCCAAGAGGTTCATCCGTCGCCTACGCCCTGACTACAGGTGGGCTCTGAGGCCTTTGGAAATTACCTCCTACCATGAGGCTGTTCCGAAGGCTCAGCTCCTTGAGCAGGAGGAGGTTGAGAGTCGGTACCTACCACACTGATCTCGAGATAGGGGGAGAGGTTCTGTACAGCAGGGTTCGTCGAGGTCTACGGGAAGGTCAGGTAGGACTGGGCAGAGTAGCGGGGGCAGCAGGATGACCCCAGTAATGCAGACTTGTGCGAGTTGTGGCAGGCAGCACCCCGGCCGGCCGTGCTACAGGCAGGCAGGGCAGTGTTTGCGATGTGAGGCGGATGATCATTGGATACGGGATTGCCCTTTGACGCAGGGACAGGAATCTGGCAGTGTTTCACGCCCTCAGTCTCGGTTCTGGCCCAACGCACCCAGAGGGCGCGGTTTCCAGCAGGGCGGCCCGAGACCACAGCGACAGATACCACTTCAGTTATCCCCTCCACCACAGCAACCCAGAGCTGGGCGCGTCTTTCAGATTGAGCAGGGAGGCATCAGACAGGAACAAGCTAGGTCTGGAACTCATCAGAGGGATCACATCGTCGATCAGGACCAGATGGACGCGGATGAAAACCGCGAATGACCGCACCACTTCAGTTGTAGATAAACGTCTTTGGGATCTGGCGTTTGAGGTTGGTGACAGGGTTTAGCAAGGTAGCAGCTACTCAGGGAACGGTCAGAGTTGGTAGAAAGGGGAAGAGTTAATATAAGGGTTATCGGTTTCTGAAAGATTTTTGTACCGGGTTGGCAGGACAATGTTTGAATTAGTTTTACTGTTCAGAATGTTTGCAGTGTATAATGTTTTGTGTTGGTAATTGAAGGTTTGTTTAGCATAAATTTGATACTGTCTGGGCTTGTCAGGTAGAAATAACGGCAACTGGCTCGGGGTGCAACAAGATGCACCATGAGGGTGGGACGCTGCTGAGAGGCTCTGGATTGTAGTCTAAACTACCACTCCCGCCGCACAGTAACGGTGGTTCGATTATACTTAGTAAAGGGAGTATATATATTCTGGTTAGTAGCGACACCTGTATGGTTCAGGTTACTCATGGAGGACCAAGAGTTTTAAGGGGGGGGGGAATGTTACGGTCACCCCGAGTGGGTTGTGACCCGGGTGACCTGGGGCTTCGGTTTTGGCCTGCGGAACCGGGTTTTTGGTGGTCAGATGTCTCCCGAGCCTTATCCGAGCATCATTTTGGCCAGCCCTTGCATATTTGTGGTTGTATGTGTCCTCCTGAAGGGGCCATGGGTCCTCCCGAAGGGGACATGGGTCCTCCTGAAGGGGCCATGCGTCCTCCTGAAGGGGCCATGGGTCCTCCCGAAGGGGACATGGGTTCTCCCAAGGGGCCATGGGTTCGCCGAAGGAGCCAAGGGTTCTCCCAAGGGGCCATGGGTTCGCCGAAGGAGCCATGGGTTCTCCCGAGGGGCCATGGGTTCGCCGAAGGGGGCATGGGTTCTCCCGAGTGGCCATGGGTTCTCCAAAGCATGGAGGGGAAGGGGGTTCTCCAAGTTTCATTCACCGTCCTCTTCGAACTTGAGAATTTATTGTCGCTTGTGGATTCCATGATCAAATCAGTGTGGGTCCCCCGAACATTTTCGTCGAAAATAATTTTATGGGGACCTTCAGCGGGTTCGGTAGCGCTCCCGGGACCTCGGAATGAGAAACCGTTTGCATATTTGGAATCGTGGGAACGTCCCGGATCGTTTTTATGGAATATATTTTTCGGGGCGGGACGTTCGGTCACGGGCGACTCCCGGGGATCGGGATGAAAATTTTCCGACGGATTCGGTGGAAGGTATGTTATATTTTGTGACGGATTTTATGGTAATATTTGTGGATTTTTGGGCATGGTGTGAGTTTTGGTCCGGGTTAGCACGTCGGGATTTGCTCGGGTTCAGCGGGGCCGGCAGGACACTCTAGATTTGTAATTAAGCATGGGAAGGATGATTTGTGTTTGATATGAGGTTTCGAGGGTTCTGTTCTGTTTTCGTTCGAATTGGAGGTTGAAAACTGCGGTTGAGCTAAATTGCAACTTTTCGAGAAAGTTTAAGGACTAAGTTGTAATTAACCCAAAAGTTGGCAATATTGGACAAAGAGGAAGAGAGAAGGTCGGCTGGAGAGGGGAGATAAGGGACACTTGGCCATTTATGGTTTAAGTTGGAAAAAGAAAGAAAAAGAAAAGAAAAGAAAAAAAATATATATAAAGGTAAGAGATGATATTTCTTTCATTTTCTTCTTCTTCTTCTTCTTCCTGTCATGAAAACGCCATGATTACTATTCATTGAAGCTTCTCTTGTGTTCTTCATTTTGGCAAGGAAACATCAAGGTTTTGGGTTCAAATCGTAGGTAAGCTTCTTCTCTTCAAGAATTTGGCAAGTTTGAAGCATGAAAAGGGTTGGAAGTGGGGTTTCGAAACGTTTTTGTGTTTGTTCTTTGCTACTAGTTGTGATGATCTTCTTGCTCCCATCTTTTAGTATGTTCTTCTTGGGATGGAGAGGAGTGAGAATAAAGGTTTAGATTTTGGAAGAACACCGTGGATGGTGGAAACCTAAAATGCCGAAATCTTGGATGATTTTCTAAAATGGTGTAGAGTTGTGTTCTTGAATCATGCTTTGGATATGTTGTTCCTAGCATGATTCTAAGGCTTTCTATGGTTTCAATTTGATGGAAAATATGTTGAGTAGAAAAGCCCCAAATTTCCGAATTGTTCAAGTAGGGTTTATGTTGATTTTTGGTGTTTAAGGTGCAATTGGTTGGTAATCTTGCTTGTGTCACCGCACGCCACCCGAGCCCGGTTGCGGAGGCGGGGCGCCGGGACGCCGAAGCGGAAGCCGGAATGGAAAGGAGTGGCAGGTCCATCGAGACCCGCCGCGCGTAGCGGACCCGAGAACGGAAGGATTGTGGAAGCAGACTAACTGAAATTTCATGCGTATAACCAAAAATAAAATGCAACCATACAATTCATGCACTAATAACAGAGTAAGCCCCGCCCTCCGTGGACGAGTGCTTACGCACCAAAACACATATACATACAGAATTCACAGAACCTAAAATGTCTAGCAAGCGCCAAGCGCTGAGAACAGATATAGAACAGAATATACAAATGTATATACAGACACTCACCCTTCATCGCAATACTGTTAGTGTGCATATGCAACTACTGTGCAAACCTTAGAATCTAAGTATCAATATACCGTGCGCGGGATTCACACCAAGTACACAATCCCGGACCGCAAGGTGCAATCACTGCAAAACACACCCAAGGTAGAACCCTCACGGAATCCTACTCCGCAGGCCGCTTATCGACCTACTCGAAACCCAAAAAGAACCCAAAGAAGGGTGAGTCCTAAAAGGACCCGTAAGGGATTTGGGGTAAGATAAGTATATGCAACCCCGCAAAACAGAAAGATAGCAATATACGCAATGTAATACGAATAACATACATGTACCGAAACAAATCGGAATCCCGAAGGATGTGCGATTCCAAATCGCCATAAACCTTATAACAGATCGGGCAACGACCCTCCCACTAAGGGGAGTCGAAGCCGAAGCTATTACGAAGCATGGTGCACCAGTGGGTAGCGAACCCACAACCGTCGTAGTGTTAATGCAGACGAGTATACCATAAGGCATACTCCTACAAACGTAGGATTAACAGACAGTATGCTACAAGGCATACACCTACGAGATCACGTAACTTACCTTAAAGCGAAATTTCCGAAATACCGCAAAATGTAAATGCTACAATACATACACCTACAGACTACAGAATATGCTCTAGGCATATAATACTGAAATACCTGCAGAACAGAAAATGAAACTAAACATACACCTATCTTACCAAAAATAGCAGAACCAAACCCTTACCTCAAAATCCAGAGTATTGGACCGATTCTGGATAACACCTACACCGTGCCCCGAAACTTAGAACTCCTCTTTTCCTAACCACCGAAACTCAGAATCTGCCAAACCAAGTTGAATTAGCATCCTTATCAACCACACTACCAAACTACAACCCCCGACCCCAAAACCGAAAATCCGGCTGCAATTTCCGTAAAATTCCGATTTTCACGAAACGTCGAATTCAGAACCAACCTAGACAATGCAAGATTTCACATTGACAAACATCATACAATAAGCGAACTGATCAAATCCAACCTTAAACCCTTCATTACCCGCCATTTTCCGATAATCCCGATTAATTGTAACTTTTTCATTCCTTAACCGAATTCAACATTTCAAACTTCCATCCACTCCTAAATTCAACCCCAACACCATATTAACATCCAATTCAACCAAAATGAACCTCCAACATTGAAAAAGAATCATTCCAAGATTTCGGTTCTTAATCAACTTTTCATCCAACTTTCAATTCAATCCATTCAAGCTTCCAAATAATCATATTAATCACCAATTCCACTTCCTAAGCATGCTTACTAACCAATTACACCAAAATCAATAAAACCCCTTCACTTATCAATTCGGCCAAAGAGGGGTTTTCTCACCCAACCTCCATTTCAATCCAAACAAAGTTCCATTTGCACTCTTTAATCACCAATTACATTTCTAAACCATGAATGCTATCCAATTGCACCCAAACAACAAAATTCATCATGAACATACACTTAACCAATTCGGCCAAAAGGGGGTTTTTACCTCAACTTGTTTTCCATCAAATTGAATCCATACATAAGCTTAGAATCATGCTAGAACTAACATACTTGAAGCATGAAACAAGATAACAACCACACACAATTTTGGAATTTCTTCCATAATTTCGGCCAAAGCTAAATTTCCACCCAAGTTGTGTTTTCCAAAATCCAACACTTGATTAACACTCTCCTACCACCCAAGAACAACATACTAAAACATGGGAGGAAGAGAATCATCCTAGCTTATAGCTAAGAACAAACCCATCAAATGCAAAAACTCCTCTTTTCACCACTAATCTTCCAAATTAATGAGAAAAGAGGAGTTAGGGAGGTACTTACCACATGGAGAACCCAATTCCTCTTTGATTTGAGCCAAAAAGAAGAACCTCAAGCTTGGGTGGAGTTCATCCATGGAGGCGGCAGCAGACTCACGAAGAAGAAGAAGAGAAGAAGAAAAGAAATGGAAATGAGACTTATCTCATTTTTGGAAATATTAAACCATATATATATATATATATATATTCCTTTCACTTAAACCCATACCTCCCAACATAAATTAAAACAAGCCAAGTGTCCCTTCCTCCTTCCCAAAATCTGCTGAATTAATCAGCTGCTGCAGCCCATACGCTTTATTATTAATTTTGCACCCATTTGCAAATTAACTCCCAATTTTTCCGAAAGTTCCAATTCTTTTTGCCCAAAAATAATTACCGAATTCCAAAATTAATGAAACTTGGACACAACCTTCAGAATATTATAACATTCACAGAACATTTTTCAGAAATTCATTTTCCACTCCAGAGTGTCCTACCGAGCTCGCTGAACCCGAACAAATCCCGACGTGCGGCGTGTCCAATGAACCAAAATCCCATCACACCAAAATTCCACAAAAATACTCATAAATTCCATCTTAATTTATAACACAACTTACCCAAAAGCCGTCAGAAAATTTCCATCCCGAGCCCCGGGATTCCCGTCCCGAGCCCCGGGAGTCGCCCGGAACCGAACGTCCCGCCCCAAATATTAAACTCCACAACCACCTCCGGAACGTCACCACGACTCCAAAACTACAAACGGCTTCTTAAACTGAGATCTCGAGAGCGCTACCGAGCCCGCTGTACGTCCCGAGGCGACCCCGACAACCCCCCGGCGCCAGAAAAAATATTTTCGGCGGAAACGTCCGGGGGACCCACACGACCTCAAATACGGAAGGGTTCGCCAAAATGATACTCGGATAGGGCTCGGGAGCCGTCTGAACGCCGAAAAACGTGACCGCGAGGCAAAACCGAGCCCGGGTCACCCGGTCGCAACCCGCTCGGGGTGACCGTAACATTCTCCCCCTTAGAACTCTTGGTCCTCCAAGAGTAGCTCGAACCAACCAGACAGTGTCGCTACCAACCAGAAAATATAAACATTCCTCTAATCCAGAACAATCGGACCACCGTACTGGTGCGGCGGGAGTGGTAGTTTAGACTACCATACTGAGCCTCACGGCGTCCCACCCTCCGGGTGCATCTTATTGCACCCCGAGTCAGTTGCCGGTATTTCTACCAGTCAACCCCAGACAAGATCGAACCTAAATCTAACCGATCCACAACAGGCTATCACGGAAGACATCACGTAAAACGTAAATAGTTGGGGGAAAGATCAACCTAACAACTTACTCTAGAAACTCATGAGAACCGATAAAATTCGGGGTAACTTGCCCCGCCTAACAAATCTTACTGTCTCTCTGAACGGTGCTACCTCCAGTCAAATTCTATTACCAAACTCAGATTCAAGAGCCCTACGGCGGCGGTTCGTATAAACAGTGGTGCAGTCGTTCGCGGTTTTAATCCGCGCCTGTAACAATCTGATCTTTGCCGTAGACTCCTCAAAAAGCTCGGGTCCCAGCTTAACCCCATCAGACGCATCTGTCCAACAGTATGGTGTCATACACCTCCCGTACAACACCTCATAGGGTGCCATGTCAAACGTAGTCTGAAAGCAATTGTTGTATGAGAACTCTATCAAAGCAACTGCTAGTCCCAAACTCCTCCAAAATCCAAAGTACAGATTCACAACATATCCTCCGATATCAGAATCACCCGCTCCGACTGCCCGTCCGTCTGTGGGTGATAAACTGTATTCATATGGAGTCGCGTGCCCAATGCTTCATTAAAAGCAATCGAACCGTCTGTGTAAACGCGGATCACGGTCGATTCAATGGAGTCTGGTACTCCATGTAAGCATACAATCTCCCCGATGTAAAGCCGGGCAAGCTTCTCCGGAGGGTCCGTGATCCGAATAAGCGAAAAGTGTACGCACTTTGTCACCGATCCACAAAAACCCGAGATAGCATCATGATGAAACCGTGTCGGGCGGTGCGGTCGGAAAGTCCATCATAACATTACCCCACTTCCAGTGGAATGGGCAAAGTCTGCAGTGTCCCTGCCGGTTCCTGATGCTCACACTGCTCGAGTGTGCCCCCTCTAAAATATCATTCCAGAACTCCTGATCCTCTGGTACACAAAGGCGGTCTCGGAAGTATAGCAATCCCTGCCTATACTGAAACGTCGGTAACAAATAAACCCTTATCTTCCCCAGATAACTTCTTCAACACCAGATCTCTACCTTGCGCTTCGCGCATCCTATCAAGCCACTCAGAATGTATAATAAGTGTAATAACCTGAGCACGCTCCCGTAGCTGCCACACGTGCCAAAGGCATACCAAATCACTCTCCTCAGATCGGTCACCAACATTTCCTCTCTTAATTAAGCCGGTATACTTCCTGCTCAGAGCATCGGCAACCGCGTTGCCCTTGCCAGAGATGTACCCGATACTACAATCATAGTCCTTAATGTATTCGAGATATCTGCGCTGCCTCATGCTAAGCTCCTTCTGTGTAAACAGATATTTCAGACTTATGGTCGGTAAGAATCTGAAATTTATTACCAAACAGATATTGATTCCAATGTTTCAGCGCATAATTTACTATAGCTAACTCCAGATCATGTGTCAGTCAGTTCAGCTCATGCGGTCGCAGCTGCCTCGACCCATAAGCTACCACAAAACGCTCCTGCACCAACACACACATCCCAAACCAGACGTGGAAGCATCCGTATAATTCACATACGGTAAGATCGGATCTGAAAGAGTCAGAATCGGAGCGTTAGTCAACTGCCGCTTCAACTCCTGAAAATTCTGCTCACACCTATCAGACCAGATAAACGGTTGACCCTTCTTGGTCAACTGCGTAAACGGTGATGCCAGAATAGAAAATCCCAGTATGAACCTCCGATAATATCCTGCTAAACCCAGGAAGCTCTTGATCTCCCGTACCGTGGTAGGTTGTTTCCAATCCCAAATTGCCCTCACCTTCTCTGGGTCCACAGACAGACCATGCTCAGAAATAACATGTCCCAGAAAGGTGACCTCCCGGATCCAGAACTCACACTTTGAGAACTTAGCATAAAGCTGATGTTCCCAAAGTGTCTGCAGAACTACCCTCAGATGATCCCGATGCGAATCCTCATCCCGAGAATATATCAGAATATTATCAATAAAAACCACCGGGAATGAGTCCAAGTACGGTCGGAACACCCGATGCATCGATCCATGAATGCACCACGGAGCATTGGTCAGCCCGCACGGCATGACCGTTAACTCAAAGCGTCCAACGCGGGTGCGGCAAGCAGTCTTAGGTATGTCCTCTTCCTTCACCCGAAGCTGAAAATACCCCGATCAGAGATCTATCTTTGAGAAAACTCTCGAACCCCGAAGTTGATCAAAAAGATCGTTAATCCTCGGTAACGGATACTTATTCTCCCCAATAAGAGCATTCAACCGTCTATAATCAACACAAAGTCAGAGTGTCCCATCATTCTTCTTAACAAACAATACCAGAGCACCCCACGCTGAAGTGCTCGGTCGGACGAAACTCTTTTGCCGTAATTCCTCCAGTTGCTTCTCCTACTCCTGCATCTCAGAAATAGGCATCCGATAAGGAGGAATAGATATCGGAGCAGTACCCGACTGCAGGTGGGTGTCAAACACAATTCCCCGCTCTTATGGTAATCCGGGCAACTCCTCCTGAAATACCTGAGGAAAAACTCGAACCAACAGTAACCAATCCAACATCAAACTAATATCGGCTTCATTCAGATCATAGCATTCCCTACACCAACTATCGACGGTGATCCGAAATCAGCAGCTCCTTGCGTCGTGCGATAGTCAAACCAATCGGAGTCGTGAGAGGTTGTACCTCTCCATATAGCATAACAGTACTGGTTGCACAATCAACGTGCACTGAGTTCTTGGATAGCCAGTCCATTCCAAGAATAACATCATAGTCCGGCGTGTCTAAAACCAACAGATCCGATACTATCATGTCCGCTTACAGATATCGTACAACCCCGAACCATCTCATTGGAAAATAGAAATTGACTTCCTGCAGTTTTTACTAAATGCGTTTGAGGCAAGGTACTAACAGACAGATACAGAAATGTAACACATTTCGGTGTTACAATGGAAACAAATGCTCCTGTATCAAATAACCGCATTCGAACCGGTATCTCATTCGGAAATATAGTACCTCCACGATAACTTCCTGCCTCCCCTCTCTACGCCTTGTCTGCTCTGAGCTGCTAGAGGGCAATCCCGGTCTCGGGCCACTCTGCTGAGACCCACGCCCTCGCGGCGCGTTGGCGTAAACATCGGCCCTCCCGCCGATAACAAATTCAACCCGAACGATACCTACTACAAATCGGATAAGATCGTGCGGTGGTGCTCCCACTCTACCTCTACTAAAGCGCCCGAAACCGTAATTTCCGACCCGAACATTTTCTTCACGAGAAAAATGTAAATTATATCCCGACTCAGATCTTCCTCAAAGCGCAAATCGAGTCCCGGGTCACTCCGAGCCGTTTCTCCGCCTGAATCCCGAAAATCGTCCGACGGCAACCCCGGCCCGAAAAATATTTTCCGCGGAAATGTCCGGTACACTGCCAGACACTAGAAATCGATATCGGGTCAATCCGAACTCCGGTTCGAGAATCTGGAAGCAATCGGCCGGAGTAGCCGTTAACCCGGCGCCAACCGGCTC
The DNA here is from genome assembly GCA_024586325.1 of Stellera chamaejasme. Lineage (NCBI taxonomy): Eukaryota > Viridiplantae > Streptophyta > Magnoliopsida > Malvales > Thymelaeaceae > Stellera > Stellera chamaejasme. The sequence continues at coordinate 30,003,551 of CM044983.1, forward strand.
GAATAGCCTCCCTCCAGGAGTTTGTCAATCGCAAACCATCAGTCAATCTAACTCCGGTTCGAATCGGAAGCAATCCCCGGAGTAGCCGCACCGCCAACCGGCTCGAAAATAGCCTCCCTCCGGGAGTTTGTCAATTCCTGCAAACCAAATCTCTACTACCCCGGCCCTTCTCGGCCATTGAACCTCGGGGGTTCAACTCTAAAACCTCTCCAAAAGTCCAACCTCGTCGGTGGTGCCTCGGATCTCCCGTCGTTGATAGGACCGACGAGAAGTCTAGGTGTCGTAGTGACCACCCTTGTCAGAGTCACTCACTTACCGATCCCAAAACTATGGCGAGCAGTGGCTTAAGTCTTGCTATCACCACCTAATCAAAATGCCCTTACCGTGGCATAAACAGATCTTCCCCTGCCTACTGCCGCCTCCGAACCGGCTAGGTGGCGGTAATACCAAATCGAGAGAGGGTCCTTACGACCACTAAACCTCGGGGTGGTGAGTGTGGTTGTTCGGACCACAGGTTACACCGAACCCGTATCCTATTCCACGGAGGTGTGGGATCCCAGTCCCGCCCTCCGGTACCAAATCACGCTATCTACGCGTGTTAACCATATCTCAAAAATTTCAGACCAAACGAGTCCAGACAGAAATCGGTCACTCCTACTCTCTACGAAGTTAGCGGCTTTTCTAAGGCTCTGTAGTGCAATGCGATACTTGACACGAAGTTACTTCTCGAATGATAAAATCATGCATTTCACGAGAATCACGAAGCGATTCATGCTTATTTCACCAAATCTTTTCCTAACACACAATTTTACGTACACGAAACTTTTCCACAATCCCCTTACTCGCAATAATCTTACCAAAATTCCGAAATCCCGAATGCCGAATCTGCAACTATCAGGATAACTTGAAGGATCAACTTTGTTCCACAATTTTATTTTGAAGTGGTTCAAGTAAGGAGGTGGCCAATCTCCGTACCAAACCATTCTAAAATAAAATGTACAACAATAGTCGTCACTACAAGTCACCACTGACGACCAATATGGTCACTTACCCGCTCGATACCAACTTGTCACCGCACGCCGCCCGAGCCCGGTTGCGGAGGCGGGGGCGCCGGGACGCCGGAAGCGGAAGCCGGAATGGAAAGGAGTGGCAGGTCCATCGAGACCCGCCGCGCGTAGCGGACCCGAGAACGGAAGGATTGTGGAAGCAGACTAACTGAAATTTCATGCGTATAACCAAAAATAAAATGCAACCATACAATTCATGCACTAATAACAGAGTAAGCCCCGCCCTCCGTGGGCGAGTGCTTACGCACCAAAACACATATACATACAGAATTCACAGAACCTAAAATGTCTAGCAAGCGCCAAGCGCTGAGAACAGATATAGAACAGAATATACAAATGTATATACAGACATACAACCATCATAGCAATACGGAAAGTGTGCATATGCAACTACTGAGCCAACCTTAGCATCTAAGTAACAAAATACCTTGCGCGGGATTCACACCAAGTACACAATCCCGGACCGCAAGGTGCATCTGCTGCAAAACACACCCAAGGTAGAACCCTCACGGAATCCTACTCCGCAGGCCGCTTATTAGGTCTACGAAATCCAAAACAGAACCCAAAGAAGGGTGAGTCCTAAAAGGACCCGTAAGGGATTTGGGGTAAGATAAGTATATGCAACCCTGCAAAACAGAAAGATAGCAATATACGCAATGAATACGAATAACATACATGTACCGAAACAAATCGGAATCCCGAAGGATGTGCGATTCCAAATCGCCATAAACCTTATAACAGATCGGGCAATGACCTCCCACTAAGGGGAGTCAGAAGCCGAAGCTATTACAGAAGCATGGTGCACCAGCTGGGGTAGCGAACCCACAACTGTCGTAGTGTTAACAGACAGAGTATACCATAAGGCATACTCCTACAAACGTAGGATTAACAGACAGAGTATGCTACAAGGCATACACCTACAGATCACAGAACTTACCTTAAAGCAGAAATTTCCGAAATACCTGCACAAGCAAAATGCTACAATACATACACCTACGGACTACGAAATATGCTCTAGGCATATAATACTGAAATACCTGCAGAACAGAAAATGAAACTAAACATACACCTATCTTACCAAAAATAGCAGAACCAAACCCTTACCTCAAAATCCAGAGTATTGGACCGATTCTGGATAACACCTACACCGTGCCCCGAAACTTAGAACTCCTCTTTTCCTAACCACCGAAACTCAGAATCTGCCAAACCAAGTTGAATTAGCATCCTTATCAACCACACTACCAAATTACAACCCCCGACCCCAAAACCGAAAATCCGGCAGAATTTCCGTAAAATTCCAGATTTTCACAGAAACGTCAGAATTCAGAACCAACCTAGACAATGCAAGATTTCACATTGACAAACATCATACAATAAGCAGAACTGATCAAATCCAACCTTAAACCCTTCATTACCCGCCATTTTCCGATAATCCCGATTAATTGTAACTTTTTCATACCTTAACCGAATCCAACATTTCAAACTTCCATCCACTCCTAAATTCAACCCCAACACCATATTAACATCCAATTCAACCAAAATGAACCTCCAACATTGAAAAAGAATCATTCCAAGATTTCGGTTCTTAATCAACTTTTCATCCAACTTTCAATTCAATCCATTCAAGCTTCCAAATAATCATATTAATCACCAATTCCACTTCCTAAGCATGCTTACTAACCAATTACACCAAAATCAATAAAACCCCTTCACTTATCAATTCGGCCAAAGAGGGTTTTCTCACCCAACCTCCATTTCAATCCAAACAAAGTTCCATTTGCACTCTTTAATCACCAATTACATTTCTAAACCATGAATGCTATCCAATTGCACCCAAACAACAAAATTCATCATGAACATACACTTAACCAATTCGGCCAAAAGGGGGTTTTCACCTCAACTTGTTTTCCATCAAATTGAATCCATACATAAGCTTAGAATCATGCTAGAACTAACATACTTGAAGCATGAAACAAGATAACAACCACACACAATTTTGGAATTTCTTCCATAATTTCGGCCAAAGCTAAATTTCCACCCAAGTTGTGTTTTCCAAAATCCAACACTTGATTAACACTCTCCTACCACCCAAGAACAACATACTAAAACATGGGAGGAAGAGAATCATCCTAGCTTATAGCTAAGAACAAACCCATCAAATGCAAAAACTCCTCTTTTCACCACTAATCTTCCAAATTAATGAGAAAAGAGGAGTTAGGGAGGTACTTACCACATGGAGAACCCAATTCCTCTTTGATTTGAGCCAAAAAGAAGAACCTCAAGCTTGGGTGGAGTTCATCCATGGAGGCGGCAGCAGACTCACGAAGAAGAAGAAGAGAAGAAGAAAAGAAATGGAAATGAGACTTATCTCATTTTTGGAAATATTAAACCATATATATATATATATATTCCTTTCACTTAAACCCATACCTCCCAACATAAATTAAAACAAGCCAAGTGTCCCTTCCTCCTTCCCAAAATCTGCTGAATTAATCAGCTGCTGCAGCCCATACGCTTTATTATTAATTTTGCACCCATTTGCAAATTAACTCCCAATTTTTCCGAAAGTTCCAATTCTTTTTGCCCAAAAATAATTACCGAATTCCAAAATTAATGAAACTTGGACACAACCTTCAGAATATTATAACATTCACAGAACATTTTTCAGAAATTCATTTTCCACTCCAGAGTGTCCTACCGAGCTCGCTGAACCCGAACAAATCCCGACGTGCGGCGTGTCCATGAACCAAAATCCCATCACACCAAAATTCCACAAAAATACTCATAAATTCCATCTTAATTTATAACACAACTTACCCAAAAGCCGTCAGAAAATTTCCATCCCGAGCCCCGGGATTCCCGTCCCGAGCCCCGGGAGTCGCCCGGAACCGAACGTCCCGCCCCAAATATTAAACTCCACAACCACCTCCGGGACGTCTCCACGACTCCAAAACTGCAAACGGCTTCTTAAACTGAGATCTCGAGAGTGCTACCGAGCCCGCTGTACGTCCCGAGGCGACCCAGACAACCCCCCGGCGCCAGAAAAATATTTTCGGCGGAAACGTCCGGGGGACCCACACGACCTCAAATACGGAGGGGTTCGCCAAAATGATACTCGGATAGGGCTCGGGAGCCGTCTGAACGCCAAAAACGTGACCGCGAGCCGGGGTGACCGTAAAACCGAGCCCGGGTCACCGTTCGCAACCCGCTCGGGGTGACCGTAACACCCAGTATCGCCTGCGCGAGGTCTCACCCTCGCAGGTCTCAAGTATCGCCTGCGCGAGGTCTCGCCCTCGCAGGTCTCAAGTATCGCCTGCGCGAGGTCTCGCCCTCGCAGGTCTCAAGTCTCGCCTTCGCGAGGTCTCACCCTCGCGGTCTCAAGTCTCGCCTGCGCGAGGTCTCACCCTCGCGGTCTCAAGTCTCGCCTTCGCGAGGTCTCACCCTCACGGTCTCAAGTCTCGCCTTCGCGAGGTCTCACCCTCACGGTCTCAAGTATCGCCTGCGCGAGGTCTCGCCCTCGCAGGTCTCAAGTCTCGCCTTCGCGGTCTCACTCGCCTTCGCGAGTCTCTTATGCCTTCGCGGGTCTCGCCCTCGCGGTCTCACTCGCCTTCGCGGGTCTCGCCCTCGCGGTCTAACTCGCCTTCGCGAGGTCTCACCCTCATGGTCTCAAGTATCGCCTACGCGAGGTCTCGCCCTCGCAGGTATAGAGTCTTGCCCTTGCGATCTCAACTCGCCTTCGCGAGGTCTCTCACGCCTTTACTGGCCCCGCCAGACTAGGCCCTTGCACTCACGGTTCGTGCGACCCTTATACCTTTATTGGCTTCGCTTTATCTGGGCCTTCGCCCCTTTGCTGGCCTTCGCCGCTACTTGCTCAACTAAAGGATAGGCCACTTGGTCATCTGACATTAAGCGACCAATAAGGAGGTCAGCACGAGCCTGAGTGATCTTCTCTAGATTCACACGCCAGATATCCTCTGAAATACGAATCGACTAAGGCGGTTTAACTGATATTCATCATTACAGCCGCCTTATCTCTAAAAGTCTGACAAACTTGTCTCACAGCCTGGGTAAGGCTTCAACTGGGGGAGGCTCCTCCTGGCATAACCCTATAAATAGGGTGATGTCCACCTTAAACTGGGTAAGCTACTTCACGCCCCCACTCCTCTCTTGCTACTTCTGAGTACTCTCTTTATCTTCTACAGATTACTCTGAACAGCAAGCTTGGAGTCTTCAAGAACACAAACACCATCAACCATTCAACTGAGAGTCCGCACCTGCTTCAGGAACGCGACTATCAGTTTGGCGCCGTCTGTGGGAAACGAAAGTTCTCATCAAAAACCCATATCAAAAACCACAAGAAACAAGCCATGCCAACTACTCGAAGCGCAAGTAGGCACAATCGCCAGGGAAGGAGGAATCCGCCCGTTACGGTCGCCAACAACGATCCACCAACGGAAACCTCCCTGGACAGCCTCCACGCACAACCAGGGGAACTCCTGGCTCATTCGACGGAGGAGAGCTCCTCCCACGTTAACCGCAACGTGCTTCAGGGGCGCACCACCCCACCAGCAAATCCTCCACCAATAGGCCTTCATCCGGCCGTTCTGCAATCAATCACGGAGGCGGTTGCTCATAACTTGCGCGAAACACTCGCTGGTACTCTGAGAGGAGTTTTGGATAGTGTGGGAACACTACGAACCAGTCAAACTGAGCGCCCTGTCACCCCGCCGCAACAAGTAAGTCATTCTGACCCTCCTCCGTCTGTGCTTATAGCACTTACTAGGCGGATAGAAGAAATGGAGAAAAGGGAGGAGAGGTCTAGTGTCCATAACATCGCCAGGATGGGTTTGGGTCACCTCTGGACCCAGCCCTTCACTCAACGGGTCTTGAATACCCCTCTTCCGGATCAGTTTCGCCAGCCCAAGCTAGACGCTTACGACGGTCTATCAGACCCAGATGTTCATTTGCAACGTTATGTCTCCGCGATGGCCATCGCGAGGGCAGATGACAACACCCTTTGTAGGGCTTTCAGCTCCACACTCATAGGGGCCGCGGCGAACTGGTATGCCACCCTTCGCGAGAAGCGGTTTGATTCCTTTGAGGAACTCTCCCGCAGTTTCTCCAATCACTTCATGATATCCAAGCCTCCTCCCAAAACGGCAGGACACCTCCTTCAGATACGACAGAAGAAAGAAGAACCCCTCAGGGAATATATTCAACGGTTTCAGGTGGAATCCATCCAAGTCCCAAATCTGGGGGAGGAGGCCCGTCTGCTCACAGCCATTCAGGGTCTCCGTTGGGACTCTCTTTTCTTTGTGGAGGTACACACCAACCCCCTGCAACATGGAGCAGTTCCTGAACACGGCATCCCGGTTCATGAACGCAGAAGAGGTCACTTGACCGCCCTCGCCAACTCCTCATTCGTGGAGACTAGCGATGTTGCCTCTGGCAAACATGTCATATGAGTTTTTTTCATTGACAAGCAACTATGGTATCACAGATTTACATCACCCCTCCAGCGATGCCTTAGCACTCTTGAAGGACATGTCGTCCTGGACACCCCCCCGTCAAGGATACTACTGGCCCCCCGCCAAGGGACGCCGCCGCACTGGTTAAAATATGCCACCAATGCCAGACCAACTCTTACATTCAAACGGCTGCAATCTACGGAGCCTCTTGCACTGACGAATCCAGTGCCATTCGCCCTATGGGGACTTGATCTCATTGGCCCAGTGCCGACCACACCAGGTCAGTACCATTTGCGTATCATCGCGGTTGACTACTTCTCTAAATGGGGCAAGGTAGAAACCTTGGTCTCCATCGCATCCGCCAAAACCATCAGCTTCTCTAGGGGGACCTCGTTTGCCGGTACGGCAGCCCCCGCGCCGTCATTACAGACGATGGCGCTCAGTTCGCCAGCCATGGTGTCCAATAATGGGCCCAGGATAAAGTGTCCGCATGCTTTTCGCCCCAGTGGCGCACCCCCAGTCCAGGGACCTCTACTTGGTCACCAACCAAACCCTCAAGGAGGGCCTCAGGAGACACCTTTCTCCTTTATCTACGGCGCAGACGCGCCTCTGCCTATTGAGGCAGATCTCCCCACGATCCGCATGATCAACTTCACGGACCAAGTAAGTCCTAAGCTCCATATTATAGTTCCAATATAATACTGGTGTATCTGCTCTTCTCTTACAGCGTTACACGGCAACACAATTGCCCTCCCAATCGCCCTCTGTACCTAAATGGTCAGACTGGCCACTCATCGCCACAGGTCTTTGAGGGTCTTGTCTCTACGAACCCCAACTGACCTTCAACTCGGTCGCGCCACAGGTCTTTGAGGGTCTCGTCTCTACGAACGCCAACTGACCTTCAACTCGGTCGCGCCAATGACTTTGCTCTACGAACCCCAACTGACCTTCAACTCGGTCGCGCCAATGGTCTTTGCGGGTCTCGTCTCTACGAACCCCAACTGACCTTCAACTCGCCTCGCCCCAAGGGTAATCCCCTTGCGGTGCGAAAGGGTAATCCCCTTTTGGCTCCTTCAGGAAGGTCCCTGTATAAGTCGCCCTCGCGCGCCTCACCGGGCCTTCCGCGCGGACTCCTCAAACACAGGTAGTTGCGGGTCTTGTCTCTACAAACCCCAACTGACCTTCAACTCGCCTCGCCCCAAGGGTAATCCCCTTGCGGTGCGAAAGGGTAATCCCCTTTTGGCTCCTTCAGGAAGGTCCCTGTATAAGTCGCCCTCGCGCGCCTCACCGGGCCTTCCGCGCGGACTCCTCAACACAGGTAGTTGCGGGTCTTGTCTCTACAAACCCCAGCTGACCTTCAACTCGCCTCGCCCCAAGGGTAATCCCCTTGCGGTGCGAAAGGGTAATCCCCTTTTGGCTCCTTCAGGAAGGTCCCTGTATAAGCCGCCCTCGCGCGCCTCACCGGACCTTCCGCGCGGACTCCTCAACACAGGTAGTTGCGGGTCTCCCGAAGGATTTGTGGTACTAAGTGTCCGACTGAAGAGGCTATGGGTCCTCTCCCAAAGGGGACATGGTCCTCTCCCGAAGGATTTGTGGTTGTAAGTGTCCTCCTGAAGAGGCCATGGGTCCTCTCCCAAAGGGGACATGGTCCTCTCCCGAAGGGGGCCGGGACTTGTCTCGGGGCGTACAGCGGGCTCGGTAGCGCTCCCGGGACCTCGGATTGGGAAACTGTTTGCGGATATAGAATCGTGGGAACGTCCCGGAGCCTTTTACGCTATAAAATATTTTGGGGTGGGACGTTCGGTCCTCTCTCGTAGAGGCCATGGGTCCTCTCCCGAAGAGGCCATGGGTCCTCTCCCGAAGGGAACATGGGTCCTCTCCCGAAGGGGACATGTGATACGATCACGGGTACGCTTGACGCGAATCCACGAGATCGTACGGAAGCGCAGATCTAGCTCGGTGGAGTCGATTGAACAAAGAAGGATAGAGACGGCCACAGACACCTCCCAACTACGAGGTTGGGCAATATCTGCGATAAGCCTGGGGAGGATGGAAGATCTAGCACCTCTTAACTACGAGATTAAGCAATACTAGATATTAAACTTGATGATATTAATCTATCAAGGGGGATGGCGGAAAATAGCAAGGGGGGGTGAGAACCGGGCTTAAGGAATTGTCCTTCTTAAGCTTTACATATGTTCTATCTATTCTAGGAGCCTGTTGTTCCTTTTATAGAAGAGAAGGGAACAGACTCTGACACATGCGCAGACATGCCAAAAGCATAAAGTGCCTAAACAGGCATACTATCCTAGAAAGGTAAAAAGGTAAAAGCTAAAGTAAAAGGTAAGTATTTGAACTCCCAAGTGTCTGCTTTAAAGGAGGGAGTGTTCCGGATGGGATGGAGTGGTTAGAAGTGGTCGGCTGCATTATTGAGCATAGGTGGCTTCGCTTCTGGGCTTCGTCTGAACTGGAAGGCCTCGCACTGAAGGCTTTGCCTTCGCTCGGAAGCTTTGCGGAGATGGCTTCTCCGAATGGCCTCACCTTCTCCTGGAGGCTTCGCGAAGAAGACTTTACCTTCACTTTGAAGTCTTTACTTTGGAGATTCTTGCTTGAGGGCTTCGCCGTGCCGAAGACTTTGCCATCGCCGAGATGCCTTTGCTTAAGAAGCCTAGCCCTCGCCGTGAGTCAGCACAGTGGCGGCTTTGCCAAAGTGCCTCTCCACGACAGGTTCCTTCGCATGATTAAGTCAAGACATCCTAGAGGATCCTCAGGAATGGCTTCTCTTGAGGGGCTACGCCATTGCCGGATGTCTTCGCTTGAAGAAGCATGCCTTTGCCTTGAGGCCTTTTGAGGGTCCTCGCATGAGGCGTTGCCTTCTCTGGTCGGTGATCGCTGAACCATGGATCAGCTGCTGAGCCTATGAACCTTCTCGCCACGGAGTTGCTTCGAGCTTCATTCTCCTGCCTCGTCGTCTGGGACACTTTGTTGTTGCTTGGGGACCTCATGATCACATCATTCCCTCCCTCTTAAAAAGATTCGTCCTCGAATCTAAAGGGAAGAAATTTCTGCAAATGAAACAAGCACAACAAACTTGTACAGAACATTAGGGGTTAGTGAATGAAAGCTCATCGATGGAGACTGGGGGTCGCGGTGGCGATGCATACAAATGGGGAGCATAATAACTCCAATATGCATCGTAAACATGAACAAAAGTTTATAAAAATTCATAACATGTTTCCTAGAGTCTTGTATGCAATTAACAATGAGTTTATACTCGAGGAAAACATACGGTCCAAAAATTGTAGACCTTTGTTCATGGAGAGGGTGGGTCAAGGGTAGCGTTGCCTTCGCAATCCACATGCACTTGTGCTTCCCAAGACAAAGAAGAAGTGACTAAGCTAGTCATAAAAGAAACGCCTTCGCGTGAATCACAAAGACTAGCCTTAGCACAAATAGGAGGTTCGAGATGGACAATCCGCCCTTTCCCTTCACCTCGGAAACGAGGAGATGCATGCTGATTCAGCTCCTATGTTCGTAGCATGCAAACTTAAGGAAGCCATGGATTTGCACTCGGGCGTATATCCTTCACTGCTAGGAGAAGAAAGCAAATTACCTTCTCCCACGTTAGGGAGGAGTAGATCCTCTTCGTATATTTTCTTGCCTCCCAGCAATGATGTGGCCTTTTCCTCAAGTGTGGGCTCGGTTGGAACTCCCACGTGAGCTCTTCCTTCTTCCAAAGCCATGGCGCCTTCGCCATCTTCAAGTCTTCGCGCATCCGCGGCCTCTCCCTCTTTCTGCACAAACAAAGAAGAACTACAAGGTTGAGAAGATGAAATCGTTAGTTCTTACGGGAGTTTGGTTGAAGGCCGGGTGCGTCATTCTTTTCACTCAGTTGGCTTTGGAGAGCCCTCTCCTTTCTTCTCTCTTTTCTTTTCTTTTTCTCTCTCATACTCGATGTACTCATTCTTGAGTCTTTCAATCGTCTGAGAGATTTCTTCACTTAAACTTAAGTGAGGGTTTGGATTTTGGGTGTGGGTTGAGGCTGCGCAAGCATTGGGGGGTGGGGTGTGCAGCACGGCTGAAAGAGTTTGTGGCGGTTGGGGTCCTCGCCTCCTCTCATTGGAGGGACTAGGTTCGCTTTGGGGCGAAGACCCTTCGAGTGGATTTTGGGTGGGAAGTTGAGCGGGGGCACTGGGTGTAGGGCGCATGGGGAATCGTGCTCGGGAGTAGTATGGGGAGGGTGGCTCTTCTTGAAAGATACCATATCTTTGCCGAGCAACCTCTTCAATTCATTCCAAGTCCGAATGGGGGCTTCACGGCAACGAGCTCTAAAAAAGGTTTGAGCCGACTCTTGTTGCCACCATTCTCGGGCTTCTCCCTTTAGGCACCTTATGGCAAGGCTTAACTTCTCTTCTTTGTGAAATCGGAAATACAGTGGTACTCCAATTCCTCCAGCCAATGCCATAAGTCTTCTCCAAGTTGGCGTCTTCCTATTGAGGAATGAAACCCGAAGAAATATTTATCCGCCATGGGATTGCCTACACATTTAAACAATAAAGTTAGTACCGCTCAAGCTTCTCACGTGTTTAGGCCTCTCCTTTCGCGAAGGGGTCTGCCCTCTCGCGAGGGGTCACACTCGATTTTCCTCTCTGCTCTTGCTTGCAGCTCTCAAAGCTTGCTCTTTTCAAGGCTAAGACCCGACAATGAATATCACAAGATAACTTCTAGCATGCAAAAATCTTTAAGCAATGAAGTACTAGTTACTTGAAGCAAGCTAGGTTAAAAAAATTGGGGGGGTTCTTTGGCAGCAAATGTACAAGAGGATCTGAAATGAGGTTTTGGCGCACAAACACCTTTTTGGCTCAATTTGAAATCAAATTTCGATCGAGGTCACTATTCATATGAGTTTTGGTATGAACTTGTATGAACACTCATATGAACACCAAGAATAATAAGAACACAGATTTGATTTCTTTCAATGCTTTAAACAACCAATCTTTGGTACACCACTTCCTTTTCACTCTTCAACTAAAACCTCACTTTCTTTAAGCACTAAATATTCGCACGTTGCGGTTTTTAATCAAATTTGAGTTTTTCGATAAAACCCGCTACTGCGTTTTTTTCTTTTTCTTCTTCTTCTTCTCTGTTTCTCTTCTTCTTTCTTCTTTTTGTTTTTTTTTATTTATGAAGTTGCTAACACAACAACAACTCCTAACACAGATTCAACACAACAGATGAACCGAAACGAAAACGGATGGGGAGTTCAGAAACGAACAGAGTATAACACGGTTTGAAAAACAAAAAGATAAATCTTTCTTCAAGTAGAAAATAAAGGGGTTTAAACTTGAAGAAATCACAACAACTCCAAAGAAGCGATCCGCTCGATACCACTTGATACGATCACGGTACGCTTGACGCGAATCCACGAGATCGTGCGGGCGCAGATCTAGCTCGGTGGAGTCGATTGAACAAAGAAGGATAGAGACGGCCACAGACACCTCCCAACTACGAGGTTGGGCAATATCTGCGATAAGCCTGGGGAGGATGGAAGATCTAGCACCTCTTAACTACGAGATTAAGCAATACTAGATATTAAACTTGATGATATTAATCTATCAAGGGGGATGGCGGAAAATAGCAAGGGGGGGTGAGAACCGGGCTTAAGGAATTGTCCTTCTTAAGCTTTACATATGTTCTATCTATTCTAGGAGCCTGTTGTTCCTTTTATAGAAGAGAAGGGAACAGACTCTGACACATGCGCAGACATGCCAAAAGCATAAAGTGCCTAAACAGGCATACTATCCTAGAAAGGTAAAAAGGTAAAAGCTAAAGTAAAAGGTAAGTATTTGAACTCCCAAGTGTCTGCTTTAAAGGAGGGAGTGTTCCGGATGGGATGGAGTGGTTAGAAGTGGTCGGCTGCATTATTGAGCATAGGTGGCTTCGCCGGGCTTCGCCTGAATCGGAAGGCCTCGCATCAAGGCTTTGCCTTCGCTCGGAAGCTTTGCGGAGATGGCTTCTCCGAATGGCCTCACCTTCTCCTGGAGGCTTCGAAGAAGACTTTACCTTCACTTTGAAGTCTTTACTTTGGAGATTCTTGCTTGAGGGCTTCGCCGTGAGGTTTCTCGAAATGGCTTCGCCCGAAGACTTTGCCATCGCCGAGATGCCTTTGCTTAAGAAGCCTAGCCCTCGCCGTGAGGCTGCACAGGGGCGGCTTTGCCAAAGGGCCTCGCCACGCCTGGTGCCTTCGCATGATGAAGTCCAGTCTGCCTTGAGGTTCCTCAGGAATGGCTTCGCTTGAGGGGCTTCGCCATTGCCCGGATGTCTTCGCTTGAAGAAGCATGCCTTTGCCTTGAGGCCTTTTGAGGGGTCCTCGCATAGAGGCGTTGCCTTCTCCTGGTCAGGTGATCGCCTGAACCATGGATCAGGCTGCCTGAGCCTATGAACCTTCTCACCACGGAGTTGCTCCGAGCTTCATTCGCCTGCCTCTTCGTCTGGGACACTTTGTTGTTGCTTGCGGACCTCATGATCACATCAACATGGGTCCTCTCCCGAAGAGGACATGGGTTCTCCCGAAGGGGGCATGACTTAGCCAAATTTCAGATTTTTGGTGGCTAAGGGTGAGTCATAAGTGTTGACCCAAGGGTAAGGGTAAGGACACTTGTCAAGTGCATATTAAAGATGGAAAGGAAAGAGGTTTAAAAGGATTATGGAATTAGTACGTGAGCTATTTCATTTCATTTCTTCTTCTTCTTCGGTCACTCTCCATCCGCCATAGCCTCCATCTTCTCCAAGCTTTGGGTTCTTCATCTCTTGGCTGAAATCAACAAGGATTTGGACTCCATAATTGGTAAGCTTTCTCTCTTCATCTCTTTACAAGTTGGGAAGCATGTTCTTGGTGGAAAAAGAGAGAAATCCGAATTTGATGTTGCTCTTAGCTATGTGTTTGGATGATCTTCTTGCTTCGATCTTTTAGTATTTCTTCTTGGGTAGGAAGGGAGTAAGAATCAACTGTTAAACTTTGGAAAAACTCCATGGATGGAAAACCCAAGGCAGGCCGAAATTATGCTTGATTTTCTAAAATGATGTAGACTTGTGTTCTTGAATCATGCTTGGGATATGTTGTTCCTTGCATGATTCTAAGACTATCTATGGATTCAATTTGATGGAAAGCATGCTAGGGAAGAAACCCCCTTTTGGCCGAAAATGTGGGTTAGGATTTGTGAATGTTCTTGGTTGTTAAAGGTGAAATTGGTTAGCATTCTTGCTTAGGAAGTGCAATTGGTGGTTAAAGTGAATGATTGAAACCTTGAATGGATTGAATTGGAAGTTGGGTGAAAAGTTGGCAAAGGGCCGAAACTAAAAGTGAATCTTTATCTATGTTGGTGTTGTGTTTTGGTTGAATTGGAAAGTAATTTGGTATCGTGGATGAATTTAGGTGCGTATTGTTGTTTGAAACGACGTATTCGGGTGTTGGGTGCAAAAGTTACCTTTGTGCGGGATTTCGGGCAAAATGTCTGGAAAGTGGGGTTTAAAGGTTGGAATATGTATTGTGGTGTGGTTCTATGTTATGAACATGATCTGATTCTGTGCTTAAGTTTTGGTATTTAGTTCTGTGATTCTGAAAAGAATTTCTGCATCATGCATTGCATTACACTACAGAGCCTTAAGATACTGCTGCTAGCTTTTGGAGAGAGAGAGAGAGTTATTTGGTTTGGACTTTTGGTTATGGGTTAAGTTGGCATTTGATTGGTTTTGGTTTAAGGAATGGGTTACTACACGCAAACCGCGTGATTTGGTACTGGAGGGTTAGGACTGGGATTCCACACCTCTGAGGTTTAGGAGTTGGGTTCAGCGTAACCCAGGGCCTGAACAACCACACTCACCACCCCCGAGGTTTTAGTGGTCACAGGGACCCCTTTCTGATTTGGTTTTGTGTTGGATCAGGTACACCGTGCTGGGCACTTTTCTGCCAAAGACAAAGCAGTTCGAGGAGCGCAGTAGGCAAGGGAGATTTGGTTATGCCACGGTAAAAGCATTCTAAACAGGAGGTGATGGTGAAACTTAGGACACCGCTCGCCACGCTTTGGTATTGGTAAGTGAGTGACTCCGAGGAGGATGGTCACTACGACATCGAGACTTCTCGTCCATCTCATTAACGACGGGAAGGTTTGAGGCACCAGTCTGACAAGGTCAGGCTTCTGGAGAGGTTTCAGCGTTTGAAACCCCCGAGGTTCAACGGCCGAGGAGGGCCGAAGGCAATAGAGTTTTGGTTTGCGGTAGTTGATAAACTCCTGGGGAGGCTAAACTTTTCCCTGGAATTGCAGCGGGGATGTAGCCAGGGACCTCCGACAGGCGCAGTTTGATGATTTGGAGCAGGGGACCACGGCCGTCGGAGAGTATGAGTAAAAGTTTGATCGGCTGGTTCGTTACATACCACAGAACTAAGGTGTGGAACGGGAGGAAGTTGAGAGTCGGTACGTCCCCCACCGATCTCAAGAGCGAGGGAGGGGTTCTGTACCGCAGAGTTCATCAAGGTTTACGAGTAAGGCAGGCAGGACTGGGCAGGGTGGCAGGGGCAGTTGGGTGGCCGTGATAGTTCAGTTTTGGTTGAGTTGTGTTAGGCGGCACCCCGGCCGGCCATGCTGCATGCAGGCGGGGTAGTGCATGCGATGCGAGGCGGATAAGCTGTTGGATACGGGATTGCTTTCTCGGCCTTTGGGATAGGAATCCAACGGTGTCTTATGTCCGCATGATCTTGGTTCCAGCCCAACACACCCCGAGGGTGCGATTCATAGGGGAAGGCGTTCCGAGACCACCGCGGCGACTTTCGTTTAGCCACCCCCTCCGCCACAGCAGCCCAGAGCTAGGCGCGCTTTCCAGATTGAGCAGGGACACACCTTGCAGTGTAGGGCATTACAAGTTATGTTGTTTCTGGATGGTACATATGTTCATGAATTACTTGGTACTGGAGAGTCTATTTCGGATTCGGCACGAAAGGGTGCCGAATTTCTGCTTTTGGCTAGCAGTGAGCTGCCAAATGATTCTGGTACAAACAGTTGGGAACTGGTTTTTTTTCCTTTGAGATGGCACAAGACTGCGTGCTATCTATTGGCAGACACAAGATTCTGTCAGGTCTGTTGGTGTTGGACACACCAAGTATGATGTTATTTTTTGGGATGATTGGTCTGCTCAAGAGTTCCGTGCACATTGACCGTGCTAACCGTAATATTACGGTTTCTGGAGAGGTGTTACCTCTCATGGGTTTTGATGGGGTAGAGGTGGTAAGGAGCAGCATAGAGCTGCAGGTTTTGGGTCAGGTTCCGATAGTGGATTTGGAAGAGTACTACGATCTGGCTATGGTAGATACTCGGTTGGAGCTGGATAGGATTCCAGCGGTTCGGGATTTTTCCGCAGGTATTTCCAGAGGATTTGCCTGGGATGCCCCAAAGAGGAAAATTGTGTTTGGGATTCGTCTGCATTGGGATTTCACTCTAATTTTCATTCCTCCTTATCGGATGTTGGTAGTGGAGATGATTGGGTTGAAGAAGCAGTTAGGGAAACTACAGGAGAAGAGTTTCATTCGCCCGAGCACTTCACCGTAGGGTGCTCCGGTTACTGTTTGTTAAGGAAAAGGATGGGTTACTCCAGTGGGTATGGACTACGGGCGGATGAATGCCATCACAAGTAAGAATAAGTACCCGTTGTTGGGGTGATAACCTCCATGATTGGTTGGGAGTTATGAGGAGCTTTTCCAGGGTTGACTTGCAAGCGGGATACTTTCCGTGTGGATGAAGGAAAAGGATATGCCGAAGACTATTTTTTGGATTGGGTATGGACACTATGAGTAGGGTAATGCCATTTGGTCTGATCAACGCACCGGCAGCGTTCATGGACATGATGAATCGGGTGTACCGATTTTATTTAGACTCTTTTGGGCCCGGTTGCGGAGGCGGGGGCGCCGGGACGCCGGAAGCGGAAGCCGGAATGAATAGGAATGGCAGGTCCATCGAGACCCGCCGCGCGTAGCGGACCCAAAGAGCGAAAGGATTGTGGAAGCAACCTAACAAAAATTTCGTGCATATAACTGAAAATAAAATCCAAACATACAATTCATGCATTAGCAACAGAGTAAGCCCCGCCCTCCGTGGACGAGTGCTTACGCACCAAAACATATATACATACAGAGTTCACAGAACCTAAAGCGTCTAGCAAGCGCCAAGCGCTCAGAACATGTACAGAACAGAATATATAAATATATACAGACATACAATCATCACAACATTACAGAAAGTGTGCATATGCAACTACAGAGCCAGCCTTAGATCTAAGGGTCCAAAATACCTCGCGCGGGATTCAGACCGAAAAGACAAATCCCAGACCGCAAGGTGCAGCTGCTGCAAAAACACACCCAAGGTAGAAACCTCACGGAAACCTACTCCGCAGGTCGCTTATCAGGTCTACCTGAAACCCTAAAAAAAACAAAACCCGAAAAAGGGTGAGTCCTAAAAGGACCCGTAAGGGATATGGGGTAAGGTAAGTATATGTAACCTTGCAAAACAGAAATATAGCAATATATGCAACAGAATACAGAATATCATGCACGTACAGAAAATAGATCGGAATCCCGAAGGATGTGCGATTCTAAATCGCCAAAACCCTTATAACAAATCGGAGCAGCGACCTCCACTAAGGGAGTCGGAAGCCGAAGCTAATACAGAACCATGGTGCACTAGCTGGGGTAGCGAACCCACAACTGTCGTAAGGTTAACAGACAGAATATGCCATAAGGCATACTCCTACAAACTACAGAATATGCCCAAAGGCATAAAATTCCGAAATACTAGCAGAACAGAAAATGAAACCAAAACATATACTTATCTTACCAAAATAACAGAACCAAACCCTTACCTCAAAAATCCAGAGTATTAGACCGATTCTGGACAACTCCTACACCGTGCCCCGAAACTTAGAACTTCTCTTTTCCTAACCTCCGAACCTCAGAATCTGCCAAACCAAGTTGAATTAGAATCCTTATCAACCACACTACCAAACTACATCCCCGACCCCAAAACCGAAAATCCGGCAGAATTTCCGTAAAATTCCAGATTTCCACAGAAATGTCAGAATTCAGAACCAACCTAGACAATGCAAGATTACACATTGACAAACATCATCCAACAAGCAGAACCGACCAAAACCAACCTTAAAACCCTTCATTACCCAACATTTTCCGATAATCCCGCTTAATTGCAACTTTTCCATTTCTTAACCGAATTCAACGTTTTAAACTTCCATCCACTCCTAAATTCAACCCCAACACCATATTAACATCCAATTCAACCAAAATGAAACTCCAACATTGAAAAAGAATCATTTCAACATTTCGGTTACTAACCAACATTTTACCCAACTTCCAAATCAATCCAAACAAGCTACCAAACAACCATTCTAATCACCAATTTCACTTCTAACCCAAGAATGCTATCCAATTGCATCCAAACAACAAGATCCAATATTGAAAATCAACCCATAAATTCGGCCAAAAAGGGGGTTTTTACCTCAACTTGTTTTCCATCAAATTGAATCCATACATAAGCTTAGAATCATGCTAGGATTAACATACTTGAAGCATGAACCAAGATAACAAACACACATCATCCAAGATGTGTTTTCATCCAAGATGTGTTTTCCAAAATCTAACACTTGATTAACACTCTCCTACCACCCAAGAACAACATACTAAAAGATGGGAGGAAGAAAATCATTCTAGCTTATAGCTAAGAACAAACCCATCATTCTCCAAAAATCCATATTTCTTCACTAATCTTCAATTCCAACAAGAAAAGAGAAGAAGGAAGGATGCTTACCACTTGAAGCACCCAATTCCTCTTTGATTTCTACCAAGAAGAAGAACTTCAAGCTTGAGGAAGCTCACTAATGGAGTCGACAGCAGCAGCAAGAAGAAGGAGATGAAGAAGAAAAGAAGTGAAATGAAATAAGTCTCCCTTTTATGAAATAATTAGCCAAACATATAATTCCCCTCACTTTATAACCCATACTTCTCATCTTAAATAGAAAATGGCCAAGTGTCCCTTATCACACACACATGCTGCCGAAAAAACAAATTGCTGCCCATACCCATTTTATTAATTTTGCAACCAAAATTCCATTAACCTCCCAACTTTTCCGAAAGTTCCAATTCTTTTTGCCCAAATATAATTACCGAATTCCAAAATTAACGAAACTTGGACACAACCCTCAGAATATTATAACATTCATAAAACATATTTCAAAAGTTCATTTACCATTCCGAGTGTCCTACCGAGCTCACGAACCCGAACCAAAACCCGACGCGGCGTGTCAACCTGAACCGAAATTCCGTCACTCCAAAATTCTATAAAAATACCCATAAATTCCATCTTAAATTATAACACAACTTACCCCAAAGCCGTCGGAAAATTTCCATCCCGAGCCCCGGGAGTCTCTCGGAACCGAACGTCCCGCCCCAAATATTAAACTCCACAACCACCTCCGGGACGTTTCCACGACTCCAAAACTGCAAACGGCTTCCCAAACTGAGATCTCGAGAGTGCTACCGAGCCCGCTGTACGTCCCGAGACGACCCCGACAACCCCCCGGCGCCAGAAAAATATTTTCGGCGGAAACGTCCGGGGGACCCACACGACCTCAAATACGGAAGGGTTCGCCAAAATGATACTCGGATAGGGCTCGGGAGCCGCCTGAACGCCGAAAAACGTGACCCGCAGGCCAAAACCGGAGCCCCGGGTCACCCGGTCGCAACCCGCTCGGGGTGACCGTAACATCCTCCCCCCCTTAGGACTCTTGGTCCTCCAAGAGTTGTATCAACCGCTGATACTGCTCGGGGTATCGGTCCTGAATGTCCTTCTCTGTCTCCCAAGTCGCTTCCCGGTCAGTATGATGTGACCACTGAACCTTGACCATGGGAATCAACTTGCTACGGAGTCTCCTGACATCCCTATTCAGAAAGGCTACCGGTACCTCCTGATAAGAATGATCGGGTTCCAGCTGTACCTCCTCCACTGGAATCGTCTGAGTCGGATCTAGAATGCACTTCTTCAACATGCTAACATGGAAGACATTGTGCACAGCAGACAGACTAGGAGGTAATGCCAACCGGTATGCCACCCTACCGACCCGCTCCAGAATCTCATATGGGCCGATATACCGTGGGGCCAACTTGCCCTTCTTCCCGAATCTGACTGTCCCTCGGATAGGTGCTACCTTGAGACAAACCCTATCCCCAACCTCAAACTCCATAGACCTACGGAGGCGGTTCGCATAAGTAGTGGTGCGGTCGTTCGCGGCTTTGATCCGCGCCTGAATCAATCTGATCTTCGCAGTAGTCTCCTCAATAAGCTCGGGTCCCAACTCAACCCTATGAGACGCATCGGTCCAGCAGTGTGGTGTCATACACCTCCTCCCGTACAACGCCTCATATGGTGCCAACCAATCGTAGTCTGGAAGCTGTTGTTGTACGAGAACTCAATCAAAGGCAACTGCTGGTCCCAATCTCCTCCAAAGTCCAAAGTACAGCTTCGCAGCATATCCTCCAATATCTGAATCACCCGCCCGACTGCCCGTCTGTCTGTGGGTGATAAGCTGTACTCAGATGGAGTCGCGTGCCTAATGCTTCATGAAAAGCCCTCCAGAACCGTGCCGTAAAACGCGGATCACGGTCAGATACAATGGAGTCTGGTACTCCATGTAATCGTACGATTTCCCTGATGTAAAGCCGGGCAAGCTTCTCCAGAGGGTCCGTGATCCGAATAGGCAGAAAGTGTGCGCACTTTGTCAGCCGATCCACAATAACCCAGATAGCATCATGGCGAGACCGTGTCAGAGGCAGTGCAGTCAGAAAGTCCATAGTAACATTGCCCCACTTCCGGACTAGAATGGGCAAAGTCTGCAGTGTCCCTGCCGGTTTCTGGTTCTCAATCTTCACCTGCTGACAAACGGCACACCTAGACACATGTGTGGCAATGTGTCTCCTCATACCAGGCCACCAGAAATGAGTACGCAGATCCTGATACATCTTCTCACTTCCGGGATGAATACTCAATCTGCTCGAGTGTGCCTCCTCTAAAATCTCATTCCGGAGCTCCTGATCCTCCGGTACATAAAGGCGGTCTCGGAAGTATAGCAATCCCTGCCTATACTGAAACGTCGGTAACAAAGACCCCTTATCCTCCCCAGATAACTTCTTTAGCCCCGGATCTCTACCTTGCGCCTCGCGCACCCTGTCAAGCCACTCAGAATGTATGGAAAGTGTGTAAACCTGAGCACGCTCCCAGAGCTGCCACCTGTGCCAAAGGCACGTCAAATCACTCTCCTCGGATCGGTCACCAACATCTCCTCCCTTGACCAACCCAAAGATACTTCCCGCTCGGTGCATCGGCAACCGTGTTGCCCTTGCCGAGATGTACTCGATACTACAATCATAGTCCTTAATGTATTCGAGCCATCTGCGCTGCCTCATGTTAAGCTCCTTCTGCAGAAATGATATTTCAGACTCTTATGGTCGGTAAGAATCTGAAATTTGTTACCAAGCGAATAATGCCTCCATTGTTTCAGCGCATAGATCACTGCGGCCAACTCCGGATCGTGTGTCGGATAGTTCAGCTCATGCGGTCGCAGCTGCCTCGACCCATAAGCTATCACATTACGATCCTGCATCAGCACACACCCCAAACCGGATGTGGAAGCATCCGTATAAATCACATACGGTAAGCTCGGATCTAAAAGAATCAGAATCGGAGCGTCAGTCAACTGCCGCTTCAATTCCTGAAAATTCTGCTCACACCTATCAGACCAGATAAACTGTTGACCCTTCCTGGTCAACTGCGTAAGCGGAGATGCCAGAATAGAAAATCCCAGTACAAACCTCCGATAATATCCTGCTAACCCCAGAAAGCTCCCGATCTCCCGCACTGGTAGGTTGTTTCCAATCCCGAACTACCTCACTTTCTGGATCCACAGACAAACCATGCTCGAAATAACGTGTCCCGGAAAAGTGACTTCCCGAATCAGAACTCACACTTTGAGAATTTAGCATAAAGCTGATGTTCCCAAAGTGTCTGAAACTACCCTCGGATGCTCCCGATGCGAGTCCGCATCCCGAGAATATATCAATATCATCAATGAAGACCACCACAAATGAGTCCAAGTATGGTCGGAACACCCGATGCATCAGATCCATGAATGCCGCCGGAGCATTGGTCAGCCCGAATGGCAAGACCGTAAACTCAAAGTGTCCACATCGGGTGCGGAAAGAAGTCTTAGGTATGTCCTCTTCCTTCACCCTAAGCTGAAAGTATCCAGATCGTAGATCAATCTTCGAGAAAACTCTCGAATCCCGAAGCTGATCAAAAAGATCGTCAATCCTCGGCAACGGATACTTATTCTTCACAGTAAGTGCATTCAACCGCCTGTAATCAATACAAAGTCAGAGCGTCCCATCTTTCTTCTTAGCAAATGCGACCGAGCACCCCACGGTGAAGTGCTCGGTCGGATGAAGCCCTTCGCTGCAATTCCTCCAATCGCTTCTTTAACTCCTGCATCTCGAAATGGGCATCCGATAAGGAGGAATAGATATCGGAGCGATGCATTGCAGGTAGATCTCAAACACAATTTCCCGCTCTGGTGGTAATCCGGCAACTCCTCCGGAAATACTGCGGAATATCTCGAACCACCGGTATACTATCTAGCTTCACCCTAGTATCAGCCTCATTCAGATCAAAACATTCCCTACACCAACTATCGACACCGGTCCAGAATGCAACTCGTACTATGCTGTGCGATAGTCAAACGATCGGAGTCGTGAGAGGTAGTACCTCTCCGTAAACCATAATGGTACGGGCTGCACAATCAATGTGCACAGAATTCTTGGATAGCCAATCCATCCCAAGAATAACATCATAGTTCGCGTGTCTAAAACCAACAAGTCCGATAATATCTGATGACCGACTACAGATATCGTACAACACCGAACCATCCCATTGGAAAACAGAAACAGACTCCCAGCAGTTTATACTAAATACATCTGCGGCAAAGTACAAACATACAGGTTCAGAGATGTAACACATTTCAGTTCTAAAATAGAGATAGACGCTCCTTTATCAAATAACGCATGAACAGATGTATCATTCGAAATACAGTACCTTGCAAAACTCCCTGCTGAGTCGAGCCTCCCTGCTGGCTGGGGCCCGCCTGCTGACTAGGGCCTCCTCGCTGACTAGGACCTCCCTGCTCTATCTGAAAAACTCATCCTGCTCTAGGCTGCTGCGGTGGAGGGATGGCTGAAGCTGCGGTCGCTGCTGAGGTCTCGGGCCACCCCGCTGAAACCCACGCCCTCGCGGCGCGTTGGGCGGTGCCCGAGACTGCGGACGCTGAAAACTACTGCAGCCCCGCCTCTACCGTGCAGGGGCAGTCCGCACCAGTGAGTATCGAGACCCGCATCGCAAACATCGGCCCTCCCGCCGGTAACAAGGTCTACCCGGGTGATACCCACCACAAGTCGGACAAGGTCGTGAGGGTGGTGCTCCCCGCCTCCGCTAGGCGCCCAGTGTCTGTTCGGCCGTCCAGAATCTGCCGGATCCTGCTGTGTGGAGCCCTCGTACTCCCGACCTCGGCTGCGAGGTGAGGCGACTCTCAACCTCCTCTTACTCGAGATGAAGGCTCGCACCAGGAGTATCTACGAGCTATTTTGCAGGCGCTTTGGGAACATTGGTTTTACAACATCGGTGAATATGGGTTTCAGCGGTTTCCAAGAGGATTAAGGTTGTATAGGATTGGAGGCAGCCAGCCTCAGTACGCAAGATAAGGAGTTGAACATGAGGTAGCATAGGTGGCTCGAGGACATTAAGAATTAGGATGGTGGTATCTAGGCATCTTTGCTAGCAAGGGCAATGCAATTGCCGATACTTTGCGTAGAGAGGTTACCGTGTTAGTTAAAGGAAGCAACACGGAAGATCGGACCCGGAGGATGACTCGGTGTACCTTGGGCACACGTGGGAGTTTTGGGAGAACACTCAGGTCTACACTTTGATTGCTCTTTCAGAGAGGCTGGATAGAGAGCGTGTGGCACAAGAGAAGAATTCTGGTTTAAGGAAGCTTTCCGGAGAGGGCAAATGAGTACTACTGCGACATCTCAATACAAAGTGGAATCGTTATATTTTGGGGATTGGTTGTAGGTATCAGAGGATAAGATACTATGGGATAAGACGCTGGAGAAGGCAAATTTGAGCCGGTTAAGTATACACCCCGGTAAGGAGAGGATATCCCAAGATTTGCGCACTTGCTTTTGGCGGCCAGATATGCGAAGACACATTGACATTTATATGTCTAAATGTGATCACTTTTTGCTGATACGGGTGACAAGCTCTCTTTAGGCGCTTGCCCATCTGTACCTCAGGGGAATTGTGCGGTTACAGAGGGTACCAGACTCCATTGTGTCTGATAGTGATCTGCATTTTACCGCATGAGTCTGCAGTACTTTTCACAAGGTTTTGGGCATGCAATGCTGATTCAGATTGTTGAGGAGACCACAGCAAGGATCAGGGTGATTCAGGTGCGGATGGAAACTGTGAATGACCGCACCATCTCTTACATGGATAAACGTCGCAGGGACTTGGGATTTGAGGTCGGTAACAGGGTTTGGCTAGAGGTAGCATCGGTCTGAGGGACGGTCAGATTTGGTAGGCGGGGCATGTTACGGTCACCCCGAGCGGGTTGTGATCCGGGGCGCCGATTTTGGCCTGCGGGTCGTGTTTCTGGGCGGTTAAATGGCTCCGGAGACTTATCTGAGCAGTATTTCTGGGAATCCTTCGGGTTTTGAGGTCGTGTGGGTCCCCCAGACATTTTCGCCGAAAATATTTTTCTGGGTCCGGGGCTTGTCTCGAGACGTACAGCGGGCTCGATAGCGTTCTCGGGACCTCGGATTGGGAAACCGTTTGCATATTTGGAATTGTGGGAACGTCCCGGATCTTTTTACGGAGTATAATTTTTGGGTGGGGACGTTCGGTCCCGGGCGACTCCCGGGGCTCGGGACGGGAATCCTGGGGCTCGGGATGGAAATTCTCTGACGGCTTGGGTGTAAAGTATGTTATATTTTGAGACGGATTTTATGGTGATATTTGAGGATTTTGGCATGGCGGGTTTTTGGTTCAGGTTAGCACGTCGGGATTTGCTCAGATTCAGCAGGCACGGTAGGACACTCTGGAATTTAAAATGGACTTTGGAAACATGATTTGGGTGTGTCATGATAATCTGAGGATTGTGTTCATTTTTGGTTTCATTTGGGGTTAGGAAGTTGCGTTTGGGGTTAAATTGCAAAGATTTGGAAAGTTAGAGGACTAAGTTGCAATTTAGCCTAAAGTCAGCAATAATTTGGAAAATACAAAGATTGAGGCGGCTGAAATGGAAGATGATAAGGGGACACTTGTCTAATTATGGTTTAAAGATGAGAAAGGAAAAAGAAAAGAAAAGAAAAAGAAAGTATAAAAGGGTAAGAAATGGTATATTTCTTCATTTCTTCTTCTTCTTCCTTCCTCCATCCGTAACTTTCACCATGGAAGTACTATTCATTGAGCTCCATGGTGTTTTGCATTTTTGGCAAGGAATCAACAAGATTTTGGGCTTAAATCATTGGTAAGCTCCTTCTCTTCTTCTCTTTGCAAGTTGGAAGCTTAGGTTTTGGTGGAAAAGTGGGTTTAGAGAGGTTTTGGTGTTGTTCTTTGCTACTTGTTTGGATGATCCTCTTGCTTCCAAGTTTAAGTATGTTGTTCTTGGCATGGAGAGGAGTAAGAATCTATGTTTAGATTTTGGAAAAACATCATGGATGGTAGAAACATATTTTGGCGAAAATTAGGGTTGTTTCTAAAGTTGGCCATTTGTTGTGTTTTTAATCATGCTTTGGATATGTGGTTCCTAGCATGATTCTAAAGCTTTCTATGGTTTCAATTTGGTGGAAAATTGGTTGAGTGGAAAAGCCCCAATTTGAGTGAATAGTGGATTAGGGTTCATGGTTGATTTTGGTTGATTTAGGTGCAATTGGTTAGCATTTTTGGTTAAGAAGTGTAATTGGTGGTTAGAATGATTGTTTGGTAGCTTGAATGGATTGATTTGGAAGTTGGGTGAAAATATGGAAAAGGGCCGAATTGAAGAAATGAATCTTTCTCTATGTTGGTGTTGTTTGTTGATTAATTTGGATAGTAAATTGGTATCGGGGTTGGATTTAAGTGCGGTATGGTGTTTGAAACGTTGTTTTCGGGTAATGTATGGAAAAGTTACCTTTATGCGGGTTCATCGGTAAAATGTCGCAAATGAAGGGTTTAAAGGTTGGAGTGGGTTTGTGGGTGTTGGAATAACAAGGTTCTGGCTCGGTTCGTAAAACCGAGCTTTCTGTGGATTTTTGCGGGAAAGTGCGGGATTGTGCAGGTTTGGTTTCTGGGGTTGTATTCTGACGTGTTTTGATTGGTTTATGGTTGTTCAGCTTAATTCTGCGTTGGTGGAGCAGTGTGGGACCATCAGAGTTCAGTTTGCACTTTTCGAGCCGGGAGCCGGGAGTATACGGGTTTAGTTGAGGCGGGTTCCCGGGTTGAGGACGGTGGTTCGGTGATCCCGGGACCTGTCATATGGTAAGATGCATGTTTGTATTTGTTCTGTTTCAAGGCCCAGATGGTCTTGGAGGCCACGGGTTGGTATTCTGTTCTGTATATCCGCGCTAGACGCCGATATTTATACTTGCCATTTTGGTATATATTCTGTTCTGTTTTGCATATGCATTATTATTATGTGGTTCTGTTCTATGACGAGACCCGGATGGTCTTAGAGGCCACGGGTGCTCCTTGGTTCTGTTCTGCAGTGTCGGCACTGAGGGTGCCGACATTCTATTTGTATCCGCACCGGGAGTGCTGATATTACTTACGTGTGTCCGCACCGGAGGGTGCCGACACTTTACGTATACACGCACCGGAGTGCGGTATACTTACGTGACCTACGACAGTTTGGGGATCTCGACCCCACCGGTGCCGTGCTTACGCTACATTCGTTACATTTTGTATATTCTGACCTCTTAGAGAGGGCTGTCGTTTTGGGTCATTCCGGCGGTTGGACCGCATATGATGGGTTCCGGCTCACCTCTGACTTTGCATACATGCATACGTATATATATATATATATATATATATATATATATATATATATATATATATATATATATATATATATGTGTGTGTGTGTGTGTGTTTGTGTTTGTTCTGTTTTGCAGGTTCGGTTCAGCAGCACATCTGCAAACTGTATCTTACCTCAGCCCTTACTGGGTCCTCCCGAGGACTCACCCCTTTCTGTTTACCACCTTTCAGGTCTACCTGACAAGCAGCTGGCGGACTAGAGATCCGCGGTGCTTTCTGTGTTTTTGGAATTCAGCAGCAGCAGTACCTTGTGCGGGAATCTTCTGGGCGAGTTTTTTTTCGGATTCCGCACCTAAGTATTCTAGGATTTACTTTGGTGGCTCTGTAGCTGTAGTTGCATGCATGTATAATCAGATCATGATATTGTATATGACGTATGTTCTGGAATATGTGATGAATCTGTATTTGTCTTCTGAGTCGAGGGCGGAGCCCCGACTTGCCTATATTGGTTATGTATATGATATGGATTCGGTGATTTGGTTGTCATGAGTGATGAACGGTATTCCATGAACGGCATGTTTGTTTGTTAAGTTGTTTTGTATACTTTCCATGTATGTGTTCTGTAGGTTGCAGGTCGTAGTACGACCATTCTGTTATGTGTGCAGGGTCGTGGGACCACTGCACGTAGCGGGTTTCGGTAGTACAGTTACCGCGCTTTCCGCCGTAGCTTCCGCTTCCGAACGTCGCGGCCGGCTCCGCCTCCGCAACCGGGCGGGGTGGTCGTGACAAGTTGGTATCAGAGCAGGTCGGGTCGGTGTAACCCGAGAGCCAAGGTATGGTCAGTCTTGGTGTGGATTCTGGATGGCAAGTATACTAGTCCAGGAGTGGGCTTTGGAGCTGACATGGCAGCTCATGAAGAAGTTTCTGCGGTAGATGATGTGATCACGGGGGGGGGGGGATGTGATCACGCGCTCGGATCTAGCTCGTTGGAGGCGGTTTCCAGCAAGAATGGAAACGAAGAACAGAGGAAGAACACGAAGGAAACAGAGTTCGGCCAAGGGAACCTCCTCACTACGAGGTGAGGCAATGCCCTTGAAAATGCCTGGGGAGGGAAGCGGGATCTAGCACCTTTTGAATACAAGTTCAAACAATACTAGATATTATGTTGGATCCTCTTGCACGGATCACTTAAGGAGATGGAATGCAAGAAATGAGAACAAGAAAGCCAAAACCCCACTTGGAGTATTTCTGATTTCTTATAAATATGTTAGTATTACAATGGTTACATGCCTTCTATATAAAGAGGTGAGATGGTATGGGAAATGGTGAGTGACGTGACAAGGGACAAAGACCCTTGAATTATGGTGGGTGAGGTGAGAGATGGAAGGGATGGATGGAAGACAATTGTAGGCTATCGGACTATTCCTCCCATTTCTTCATAAATGGGATTTATAAAGAAATGGAGGGAATATTCAAATCACCAAACATGCACATGGCCGGGGGTTCTCCAAGGCCATGGGTTCTCCGAGAGGGCCATGGGTTCGCGGAAGAGGCCATGGGTTCGCCAGAAAGTGCCATCGCCAAAGTGCCTTCGCCAAAGTGCCTTCGCCAAAGGGCCTTCGCCAAAGGGCCTTCGCCAAAGTGCCTTCGCCATAGTGCCTTCGCCAAAGTGCCTTCGCCAAAGTGCCTTCGCCAAAGTGCCTTGGGTATGCGGAACTTCACTGTTTTCTGAATAACTTGAGCTCTGGAACTCCGATTGAGGTGATTCAAAAGCCATTTTTCTCCTCTTGAAAAGAGCTTCAATATGAAGTCCATTGCTCCATCTTTTGATGAGCACAGATCCGCATCACTTCTCCAATGGAATGCCCAAGTCTTGAAGTTTGTTGGCGCCTTCGTGGTGATGTCCACATCATACTCTCCCTCTTGAGAAGATTCGTCCTCGAATCTAAATGGGGCGAATCCTACAAAAACTAAAATACCGCAACAAACTTGGAGGACATTAGGGGGTTAGTGAACTAAAGCTTAAACATGAAAATCACAAAAATGGTTTGAAGGAGTGAGATGGACAATCCGCCCTTTCTCTTCACTTCAACCTTACACATAGCTCAAGGTCAATCCCAGGGTCAAACGTAAGCCTAGGCCATGCATTCTCATTATCTAAAAAGAAGGAGTCATGATCATGCATTGAAGAGAATTCATGGCTAGGGGTGAGTGATATGGGATATGCATCATGTACATACATCTCATGGTCAACCGAATCATCATGCTTCATGCTTTCAAGTGGGAATTCGAATATGTCACACTTATCATGGTTGAGAGAATTAAGCAATGGGTGAGATGCATGCTCATTTTCGGATAAGGCTTCACATTCATGCCTATTCACTTCGTCACTAAAAGAAAAGAGTAGGTTACCTCTCCCCAAGTTAGGGGAGGGAGGGTCCTCCTCCAAAGCCGAAAATCTTTCTTCTCCTTCAAGGTTTGGCGCATCTATGTCCTTCTCTCCTTCAAACTCATGCACAACTAAAGAAGAATAACAAGAGTTAGAAGATGAAATGGTTAATTCTTCTTGGAGATTGGTCGAAGGTCCGGGTGCAATATTCTTTTCACTTGTTTGGCTAAGGAGAGCCCTCTCCTTTCTTCTCTCTTTCTTTTTCTTTTTCTCTCTCTCATATTCTTCAAACTCCTTCTTCAGACTCTCAATCATTTGAGAAAGATCTTCACTTGAATTTTGGTATGGGCTTTGGTTTGGGTAAGGAGTTTGGGTTGTGCAAGTGTTGGGTGGTGGAGTACATGGCTCGGTCGATAGTGTTTGTGGGGGTGTGGGGCTCGGTCTCCTCTGGCTCCGAATGTGGGTGGAGGATGTAGGCCGAGAGGGGGACCTTCTTGTTTGGGAGTGGAACGGAGAGGGTGGCTCTTCTCGAGGTGAACCATACCTTTCCACTAGTAACCTCTTCAATCCGCTCCAAGTCCGAATGGAGGCTTCATTGTAGTGCTCTCTTTGAGCGAAATCTTGTCGCCACCATCTTTTGGCTTCTCCCTTTAGACACCTTATGGCAAGGTCTAACCTCTCTTCTTTATGAAATTGGTAATACCAAAAGTGGTATTCCAATTCCTCAATCCATCGCCATAAGTCATCTTCAAGTTTGCGCTTCCCTTTCAATGGATGAAACCCAATGAAATGTAG
Source organism: Stellera chamaejasme (assembly GCA_024586325.1). Taxonomy (NCBI): domain Eukaryota; kingdom Viridiplantae; phylum Streptophyta; class Magnoliopsida; order Malvales; family Thymelaeaceae; genus Stellera; species Stellera chamaejasme. The sequence goes on from CM044983.1 coordinate 30,033,441, forward strand.
GTTTTCTTCCTCCATTTGGCACACCTACACACTTAGACAATAAAATTAGTGCCACTCATTTCCTCACGTGTTTGGTTGAGCACTCCACACGGTTTCACTCTTGATTCTCCACTCAAGGTTTTCACAAGTTCTCTTAACTTGATCACACTCAACTTTTAGATCAAATGCAAACATACAAGTAGGAACAAGCAATAATCTCTAGTGAAATCCGAAACTTGCAACACAAAGATAACTAGTCACTCGAAACTAGCTTTTGAGAGTTTAAGGTGGGATGGGGGTTGAAAGGAGTAAGGTATGTATGAGAGAAGGCTCTTTTACAGTCACAAACACCTTTTGTGCAAGTTCATAAAATATTTTTGGATCAAAGTCACTATTCACATGTGTTTGATATGAACTTCATATGAACAGCTCAAGAACACCAAGAACACTCAAGAACACATGAACTTGTTCATCATTTGCTTTTTCTCCAACAACCTTTCTTTTGCACTTAATCACACAAATCCGAAATCACTTCTCTTTTTCACTCAACTTCAATAATCAATATTCAAATATGAGCTTTGCTCCGATCCATGAACCACGCATAAACACAAATATTTTCGGTTTCTCTTGACCAACAACAAAACATTTTTCTTCAAGTGTAAGAAAGAAGGCAATGGTTTTACTTGAAGAAAACAAACAACTGATACGGTACCTCCAATGAGCGCTTTGGCTCTGATACCAACTGATGTGATCACGGAGGGGGTAAGTGATCACGCGCTCGGATCTAGCTCGTTGGAGGCGGTTTCCAGCAAGAATGGAAACGAAGAACAGAGGAAGAACACGAAGGAAACAGAGTTCGGCCAAGGGAACCTCCTCACTACGAGGTGAGGCAATGCCCTTGAAAATGCCTGGGGAGGGAAGCGGGATCTAGCACCTTTTGAATACAAGTTCAAACAATACTAGATATTATGTTGGATCCTCTTGCACGGATCACTTAAGGAGATGGAATGCAAGAAATGAGAACAAGAAAGCCAAAACCCCACTTGGAGTATTTCTGATTTCTTATAAATATGTTGAGTATTACAATGGTTACATGCCTTCTATATAAAGAGGTGAGATGGTATGGGAAATGGTGAGTGACGTGACAAGGGACAAAGACCCTTGAATTATGGTGGGTGAGGTGAGAGATGGAAGGGATGGATGGAAGACAATTGTAGGCTACGGCTATTCCTCCCATTTCTTCATAAATGGGATTTATAAAGAAATGGAGGAATATTCAAATCACCAAACATGCACATGGCCAGGGGTTCTCCAAGGCCATGGGTTCTCCGGAGGGGCCATGGGTTCGCGGAAGAGGCCATGGGTTCGCCAGAAAGTGCCATCGCCAAAGGGCCTTCGCCAAAGTGCCTTCGCCAAAGGGCCTTCGCCAAAGTGCCTTCGCCAGAGTGCCTTCGCCAAAGTGCCTTCGCCAAAGTGCCTTCGCCAAAGTGCCTTGGGTATGCGGAACTTCACTGTTTTCTGAATAACTTGAGCTCTGGAACTCCGATTGAGGTGATTCAAAAGCCATTTTTCTCCTCTTGAAAAGAGCTTCAATATGAAGTCCATTGCTCCATCTTTTGATGAGCACAGATCCGCATCACTTCTCCAATGGAATGCCCAAGTCTTGAAGTTTGTTGGCGCCTTCGTGGTGATGTCCACATCAGTAGATGACTTCGGAGTACAGGCTGCTGTTCTGTATACTATTCTGGGGCGGTTCGGTACTGATACGATCACGGGTACACTTGACGCGAAGCCACGAGATCGTACGGAAGCGCAGATCTAGCTTGAAGGAGTCGACGAACGAGGAAGGGATAGATTCGGCCACAGACACCTCCCAACTACGAGGTTGGGCAATTTCTGCGATAAGCCTGGGGAGTATTGATGTGATCACAGGGGGGGTAAGTGATTACGAGCTCGGATCTAGCTCGTTGGAGGCGGTTTCCAGCAAGAAAGGAAATGAAAATAGAGGAAGAACAAGGAAATAACAAAGTCGGCCAAGAGAACCTCCTTACTACGAGGTGAGGCAATGCCTTTGAAAATGCCTGGGAAAGGAGATAGGATCTAGCACCTCTTGACTACAAGGTCAAGCAATACTAGATATTATGCTTGGATCCTCTTGCCTGGATCTCTAGGGAAATGGAAATGCAAGAATGGAGAACACAAAAGCCGATGACTCCCCGGGAGTGTTTCAGCCGAATTGCTTAAATTCAATAATATGTTCTAGGTTACAATGGGGTTGTTTCTAGCTTATATAGTAGAGGGCTTTGAGAAGTAAGTTGGCTTAGTACAGCCGTGCGTGCGTGCAAAAAGAAAACAGTACTTTTTGACATGCGTGCAGAGTAAAAGTTTCCAAAAAGGTGAAAAGGAAAAGCTAGCCTAAAAAGTGTTCGGGTGTCTTTTCCTCGCAGAGGGAAGCCTATATTCCCGAGTAGCTGCAGAGAAAGGACGCCCAGCTGTCGGACTTGGTCGGCCATCTGGTTAAGTATGGAGGCTTCGCGGGATGTCTTCGCCAAGTGCCTTCGCGGGAATGCCTTCGCCAAGAGCCTTCGCGAATATGTTTTCACTTGAGGTCTTCTCAAGGTTCAAGCGTTCTCTCACCAAGGTTTGGCTGCTACCTTCTTCAAGGATACTTATGCTCGACTCCAAAGGGCTTCGCGCATCCTTCATCCAACGCGAGGCCGAGCTGATGAAGCTGTAAGGACTTTGCTCGAGATTCCTCTTGGTCGTCCTGCGCCATGAGCCTCATGAAGGCGTGGAGATTTGCTTGAACTCGCTTCAGCCGAGACCTGGTCATGGGTCCGCCAATGCCTTGGAGTGGATCGGGGGTCGCGGGCGCTTGAGGTTGCGGACCATCTTGAACTTGAGGGTCTTTTGGGGCGATGTCCTCATCAAGCATGGAAGATCTAGCACCTCTCAACTACGAGATTGAGCAATACTAGATATTAAACTTGATGATAAACAATCAAGGGGGATGGCGGAAAATAGCAAGGGGGGGTGAGAACCGGGCTTAAGGAATTGTCCTTCTTAAGCTTTACAAATGTTCTACCTATTCTAAGAGTCTGTTGTTCCTTTTATAGGGAAGAAGGGAACAGACTTTTACAAAGACGCATGCATGCCATAAAGTGTACAGTACTTTTGCATGCATGTCTGACTAAAAGATAAAAAGGGTAAAGGTATATAAGTACGCTCCCAAGTGTCAGCGTGAAAGGCGGGAGTGTGCCAAAATGGTCGGGAGTGGTTGGCCGACTTGATAAGCTTAGGTGGCTTTGCCTTAGGGCTTCGTCTGACTGGAGGCCCCGCTCTGAAGGCCTCGCCTTTGCTGGAAGACTTCGTGGAGAAGACTTTGCCTAGTTGGCCTCGCCTTCTCTTTGAGGCTTCGCGAATAAAGGCTTCGCCTTTGCTTGGAGGCTTCACAGTAGGGAAGCCCATCCTTAGCGTCTAAACTGGAAGTCTTCGTGTTGAAGACTGGTCCTCGCCAGGAAGCTTCACTGAGATGGCATCGCCCAATGGCTTTGCTTTCGCCAGGGAGCTTCACAAGAGGGTCTTGACTTCACTTTGAAGACTTCACGATGGAGAGTGTTGCATGAGGGCTTCTGTCAGAGTGTTTATGGGGATGGCTTCGCCTGAAGGCTTCGCCATTGCTGAAACACCTTCGTTGGAGGAAGCCTAGCCCTCATCTTGAGGCTTCGTAGGATTGACTTCGCCTGGAGGCTTCGCCAGTGTTCTGGATGCCTTAGCATGATGCAGTTCGTCCTTCGCCTTGAGACTTCACAGGGACGGCTTTGCCAACAGGCCTCGCCAATGCCTGGTTGTCTTCGTGTGCAGAAGCCTCTCCTACGCCTTGAGGTCTCGCTTAGGGTCCTCGCGTGGAAGCGTTGCCTTTTCCATGTCAGGTGCTAGTCCAGACCATGGATTAGGTCGCCTGGGCCTCTGAACCCACTCGCCAAGGGGTTGCTCCGAGCTTCACTCGACTGCCTCTTCGTCTGGGACTCCTTGTTGTTGCTTGGGGATCTCATGATCACATCATTCCCTCCCCCTTAAAAAAAAGATTCGTCCTCGAATCTTAAGGGAAGAAAATTTCCTATAATCGAAAACAAGCACAATAAACTTTGAAGAGCATCAGAGGTTAGTGAATGAAAACTTAACCGGAGACTGGGGGGTCGCGGTGGCGATGCATATATATGCGTGAGCATGACAACTCCTATATGCATCGTGAGCATGAACAAAAGTCTATAAAAATTCATGACATGCTTCCTGGAGTATTTTATGTATTTAACAAGAAATTTATACTTAAGAAAAGCATGCGGCCTAAAACCCTTAGACCTTTGCTCATGGAACTGGGGTGGGGGGTCAAGGTCTAAGGGTGTGGCGGAGGACCGATGTCTGATCCATCACCCACATTCGTGGCATGCAGACTCAAGGAAGCCAGGGGTTCGCACTCTGGCGTATACCCTTTAGAAGAAGGAGACAAGTTACCTTCTCCCAAGTTAGGGAGGCGTAGACCTGCTTCGCATATCATCTTCTCTTCTTCCAGCAGAGGTGTGGCTTCTTCCTCGAGAGTGGGGGTTCGGTTGAGACTCCCGCATGAGCTCTGCCTTCTTCCAAAGCGCCTTCGCTTTCTTCAACTCTTCGCGCGTCCGCGGCCTCTTCTCTTTCCTACACAACCAAAGAAGAACAACAAGTTTGAGAAGATGAAACGGTTAGTTCTTCTTGGGGTAGGGTAGAAGGCCCGGGTGAGTCTTTCTTTTCACTCATTTGGCTTTGGAGAGCTCTCTCTTTTCTTCTCTCTTTCCTTTTCCTTCTCGCCCGCTCATATTCTAAGTACTCATCTTTGAGCCTTTTAATCTCTTGGGCGAGAGTTTCTTCTTTTGGATTTTGGTGAGGGTTGGGATTTGTGGTGGGGGTATGAGTTGCGCAAGTATTGGGTGGTGGGGTGCGCGGCTCAACCCAGGGGGTTTGTGGCGATGGGAGTCCTCGCCTCCTCTCCTGGAAGGAAGTTAGTTCGCCTATGGGCGAAGACCCGTCGAGTGGAGTATGGTGGCGGAGCCTGACTGGGGTACTGGGTGTAGGGCGCATGGGGGCCCTCGCTTGGGAGTAGTATGGAGGGGGTGGCTCTTCTTGACAGAGTCCATATCGTCGCCTCAAAGAACCTCTTCAACTCACTCCAAGTCCGGATGGGGGCTTCAGCGTATCGCTCTCTTTCAGCGAACTCTCGGCGACACCATTCCTTGGGCTCTCCTTTTAGGCTCCTTATGGCCTGGCTCAACATTTCTTCACCACGAAGGAGGTAGTACCAGAAGTGGTACTCCAACTCTTCCATCCAATGCCATAAGTCTTTTCCAAGTTGGTATCGCCCCACTGATAGTTCAACCCCATAGAAATATTTATCTGCCATGGGATCGCCTACACATTTAAACAATAAAATTAGTCCGCTCAAGCTCCTCACGTGTTTAGGGTTCTCTCCTGCCGCGAAGGGGCCTACCCTTTCGCGAGGGGTCACACTCGGCTTTCTTTCTTTCCTCTTGCTTAGCTCTCAAAGCTTGCTCTTTCCAAGGCCAAAACCCGACAATGAATATCACAAGATAACCGCTAGCATGCAAAAATCTTTAAGCAAGAAGTACTAGTTACTTGAAGCAGGCTAGGTTAAAATGGAGAGGGGGTTTTTGGCAACAGATATACAAGAGGGTTAGAAATGAGGTTTTCAGCGCACAAACACTTTTGGCTCAAATGTGAAATCAAATTTAGATCAAGGTCACTATTCATATGAGTTGTGGAATGAACAGATATGAACATTCATATGAACACCAAGAACAGTAAGAACACAGATTTGATTTCTTTTATACTTTTCACAACCAAGCTTTATACACCACTCCTCTTCACTTTTCAACTACAACCTCACTCTTTTGAGAGTATAAATCTTTGCACGTTGCGGTTTCGAATAAAACTGAGATTTGTGACTTTCGCAAAACCGCAACTGCTTTCTTTTCTTTTTCTTCTTCTTCTCCTCTGTTTCTCTCTTTTTTTTTTATTTATGAAGTTGCTAACACAACAACAACTCCTAACACTGAATCAACACAACAGATAAACTGAAACGAAAAGTGGATATGGGGGGGTACAGAAAAACGAACAGAGTATAACACGGTTTCGAAAAACGTAAAGATAAATCTTTATTCAAGTAGAAGTTAAAGGGTTTAACCTTGAAGAAATCAAAAACAACTCCAGCAAGCGATCTGGCTCTGATACCACTTGATACGATCACGGGTACACTTGACGCGAAGCCACGAGATCCTACGGAAGCGCAGATCTAGCTTGAAGGAGTCGACGAACGAGGAAAGGATAGATTCGGCCACAGACACCTCCCAACTACGAGGTTGGGCAATTTCTGCGATAAGCCTGGGAAGTATGGAAGATCTAGCACCTCTCAACTACGAGATTGAGCAATACTAGATATTAAACTTGATGATAAACAATCAAGGGGGATGGCGGAAAATAGCAGGGGGGTGATGATACGGACCTAGGAGCACTCATGGATGGCTTGGAGGGCAAGTAGAGGAGCGGCCAAGACAAGACACCAAAGCTGCAACATTTCAGCACTTAGCCAATTTTGGGGCCAACTTTGGGGTCCAAAAATGAAGTGCTCAAAACCTGTCCTATTTTATACTCTTTTTGAAGCCCTTGAAGAATGAAGACAATGGTGGTGGTTTCATGGCAATCGGAGGTCGGGGCTGACTTGTAGACGCCATTCTTTGCCGGATTTTCAATGAAAGTGACATGTGCAGAGTGGTCCCCCCTGGAATTTCGGCCTTATCTCTTCACCAACAACTCTTTCCTCTTTGGGGGATGTTTAGAACCTTTTATGCAAAATGCTTGAATGCTTGTGAGTGTTATCTCCTAGCTAGGGTTCTCATACTATCCTCTCTCCATATCCAGCCCTTGGACGCCATTATTGGAGTTCAAGATCTACCCCTAATGTTGCCTTCCACACCGTAGGAAGGAGGTGTTAGGGCCATTTCCTCCGGCATTATTCCAAGTGTTACTCAACCTAGTGTTTGTGAGGTTGTGAGGTGCTTGGAGCCACATCTATCATCCGCCCCTATCTTCACTCCACAAGCTAGATCCAAGCTAAATATGATCATCCAAGGTCGTATCAAAGTGGTATCAGAGCTGGATTGACTTGTTGGAGTCGTTTTCAAGTTGTATCTTCAAGGTAAAACCCTTTGCACAATCGGCCTTGAAGGTTTCTTTCATTTTCTTATTTTCCGTCACATTTTTCACCCACCATTTCTTGGTTTTATTTCGTTTTTCTTGCTGGAAAGTTTGTTTCCACGAGTTTCCTTGCTGTTCCTAAGTTTTGGTTGCAAAAAGAATCGATTTGGTTCATGAAATCTTGAGATTAGGGTTTTGGCCATGCAGTTTGGGCAGTTTCGGCAATTCGCGTTTATTTCAGATTTTCGTGAATACCTTCCTATTTTTTTGCTGAATCTTGAAGAGGACATGTTGTTTGAGATGTGGGAAAAAGTTGGAGTTGAAAATATTAAGAAAAGAGGTTGGAATTGAAGAAAGAATTGAAAGGAAAAAATCTGTCCACACAAAGGAAGAAGGAGTTGAAAAGTTTGAGTGTGGTTTCGGTTTTAATGAATGTTCTTGAGCTTGTTCATGGTTTTTCATTTTAAATTGATGTGGAGGAAGGGATTTGATGCACAAAAACGTGGCTGTTTGGGTCACCAAGTTTTTTAAAATCTTGCACAAGTGGTCCCCTACAGTGAAAGGGACTTGTTCCAGATTTGTTGTTTTCTTTATACCAACACCAAGTTCATTTGAAATTGTTTCCAAATCAGTTCCAGCAGATTTCAAACTGATTTTCAGCCTATTTTAAACACCCAAACCAATTTTCAATTCAGTCCCCAACGTCCCAATTGAAACCGAGCTAGTTTCCAAGTGACTAACTTTCTTCAAACGGTTTTCAAAGGTAGTTTTAGGGTTGTTTTCTTGAGTTTCAATTGTGGTTCCTCAAGGTTCAAGGCATTATACATGTTGAGGAGGATTGATTGAGAACTTTGGTGAAGTGGGATTGAGTGCTTTGGCGAAAGTTGCCCTTGATCGACAAAGGGAGTGTCCACCCAAACACGTGAGGAAATTGAGAGGGACTAACTTTATTGTCTAAGTGTGTAGGCACAATGATGAAACCAATGCCCAAATTTGGAGGCTTTGATGATCTTGAAGGTTTTGGAATTGGGTAGTAAGAGCTGAATCCTACTTCTTATCCCATTATTTGCAAGAAGGAGAACGGGTGGCATATGCTTTGGGAACCCTAGAAGGAGAAGCTAAGTGGTGGATTGAAAATTTGAATCAAGAATGGAGGACTAGAGGCCAAGTAACCTTTTGGTCATGGGAACACTTAAAGGGCATAATGAGAGGGAAGTATGCCCAAGACCACATTACTTACACCTTGCCCGACCCCATGTGCACCATGCCTACCCCCTCACACCTAGCCAACCGAAGGCTAACACCTTTACACCACACCTACACCCACCAAAGTTCCGAAACCTCATACCCTTACATAACCCGAGCCACTAGGGTCCAAAATTCCCATCTACCCCGAGACCTAACCCCGCTTTACCCTCACCCAAGCTCCACTCCAAGCACCCAAAAACCCAAGACTCACACAACAAGGCACTTGGACCCATCATTGGCCACCCACCCAATCTCAATTTTCCAACCCTCAACCTTCTATTCTAAACGGAAACCATACTCTCCACCACCCTCAAAACCTCAAGTTGGGCCATCAAAACTCATCCTACCCCAACCTACCCCGTTGGTTCCAGTGATACAAGAGGAGACCGAGCGTTCACCCAAAGATATTGGTGATCAAATCCTACAACTTCACAAGGAGATCAAGGAACAAAAGAAGTGTAAGGCCGAGAGAGAAGAGGAAGGAGAGATTGTGAAAGATAAGGGTAGGAGTGACAAAAGTGAGGTTGAGGCCGAAAGGGTCTAAAAAAATGAGTGAAGAGAGCTCCGAGAGGAGAGAGAGGAGTGAAGAGAGAAGACAAGAGGGTTCCTCACCAAGCGAAATGAGTGAACTCCATGGTGAACCGAATCCTCCAACAAAGCTCCAAGAAGAACTAACCTTTAAATCTTTTAACTCTTGTTGTTCTTCTTTAGATGTGCTAGGTGTTGATGGATGGAGTGTCCCGGGTGAACCAAAGGAGGATGAAGAGGAGGCCCCTTCATTCAGCCAAAAGAAGGAAACTAAGAAGGAGGGTTCAAAACTTGGTAGTATCATCTCTAAACCCTTAGTTTCTAGTTTTGGTGATGATGTGTTGATTGAAGGAACTTTGTGCATACCATGTCCCATGATTAATGCACCTAGCCGAACCTACTTGTTGAAATTGGATGCATCGGATATGATGGAGTGCATCAAGAAACTTGGTAGGGCTAGATTTGTGTTTGATCCCGGATCGAGTGCATGTGACTTGTTGGAATTTTTTGGTAGAAAGCATGCTATAGGTGACTTTATTGAGAAGCGTGATGAAAACTTGTGTGAAGGCAATAGCATGAAAGTGATTGGACAAAATGAGTTGCTCAATTCGGCCATGTTAGGGTCCTTAGCAAATGAGCATGATTGGGTCTTGAGTAATGAGTTATCCTTAGTTGAGTTGAGTTTGCATGAGGACTTGAGTGACAAACCTTATGATTCACACTTGATTGAAAATGATGGAGAGCATGAGAGAAACATGAGTACATATATCTCAAAGGTACATGATCATGACTTTAAGGAGGTTTGCAACCCTTTGTTTGAGTTTGAACCATCTACCTATAGTGAGACATGTTGGAACCCCATGTTTGATGTACACCATGGGAATGCTTTGAGTTCTATTTCTAGTGAGTTTGATGATGTTTATGATTGGACTCTTGATGAGCATGCTTCGGATGGTGATGTTGTAAATGATCATGTGGACCTAAATCATACATTGGTCTTGATATTATATGTCAATGTTGAAAAATGCCTTGTGCTTGATGTATGTTGTGGTAGGTCATTCCACATACATGCTCTCGGGTTGAATGAAGGTTTTGTCCATAACATGCTTAAATGTCATACATTGCATCTCATCACAACCATGATCCATGGTCTTACCAACATAATCGGTTTAAAATTGTTAAAAATGACTTTTGGTAAGTCCATGTGCATCGGATGGCTATATGACTTGTGGAGGAATGCTTTGATGTGTTTTACAAGTGTGCTAGGAAAATCACAAGGAAAAAGAGGAAGCCTCCAAGGATTGAGAAGGAAGAGCCAATGGAGTCTCACCACCTCATTTCAATGGAAGGTCGAGAGCTTGAAGAAGATAAAAATGGACTCGTTTGGTTGGGTAATCCATTTTCTAATCGTTGTGTGAATGATCCTACACTTGCTTTGAATGATGGTTTGTACTTGAACACCCTTGATGGTATATGTGCATGTATAGATGCCTTGTCATGAGAGATGGCTTGAATAGCAAGTTTGGTGATGAAAATGCATGTCATGTATATAAACTTGAATTCGGCCATGGTATTTCTTTGAGGATTTGGAATCTTGTGTGCTTGCATGATAGGAGAGCAAGAAAGAATGGATTGTTCATCTTACCCCAACTTGATGTTTCCTTGCTTGCTATCCATGAGCATGACATTCGGGACCATGGCACACTTAGTAGCATGAATAGGGTGCATCACTTTGCCATGTGTTCTTTGATTAGAGGTAGCAAGTCATATGATCTTCATTATGGATGTTTCGATCCTAGACCTTATTTGTTTATTGGTGTGCAAAGTACCTTAAGTTTTGAGCTTGAAAGTGCTTATCACCATGCCATGATCTTATTTGACCGAGAACATTATCATGTCATGCCTACTTGTTGGAATTTGTTGAATGATCACCATGATAGTGTTTTGCCAATAGAATGCCATGAGTACAATGCCCCCAATGAAATGCTTGACCCTTCCTATGATAAATTTGAATTTGGAGACATTGATGCTATATGGAGAGATTTCATGCTTAGTGAGCATCTTAGGGTTGATTGCGTGCTAGAGGCTGAGAGTGCCCATGCTTTGACTATTGCATGTGATTTTATGATCCTTCAATACCTTGGTGATTTTTCCTACAAAATTGCTAACCCGGTCAAAATACAAAGACCATTATGGCATTATAGGTTCAAAGGATGCAAGTTCAAGTACTTGTCTCCTATGGTTCGGGATCCACATGTGAAGTACCTTGGTGCACAAGAAAAAGATGTTTCAAGTGCTTCAAAGACAAGTCCCCTTGAGCTTAATGACTATCTTTGGTTGAGCCACAAAAACAAAAAGCTCAAGAGGACCAACAAGGGGAGTATTTCTTTCTTAACTCTTTCAAGGTTGTTTGCATGGTTTTTCTATTGAATATGTAGAGATGCTACCTTATGATTCACCTTTTCCCTTACGTAGGAACCTTGAGCATCAAGAAGACAAACAATGGATTTGAGGACAAATCCTTTTGAAGAGGGAGGGGATGATACGGACCTAGGAGCACTCATGGATGGTTTGGAGGGCAAGTAGAGGAGCGGCCAAGACAAGACACCAAAGCTGCAACATTTCAGCAATTAGCCAATTTTGGGGCCAACTTTGGGGTCCAAAAATGAAGTGCTCAAAACCTGTCCTACTTTATACTCTTTTTGAAGCCCTTGAAGAGAGGAAGACAATGGTGGTGGTTTCATAGGAATCGGAGGTCGGGGCTGACTTGTAGACGCCATTCTTTGCCGGATTTTCAATGAAAGTGACATGTGCAGAGTGGTCCCCCCCTGGAATTTCGGCCTTATCTCTTCACCAACAACTCTTTCCTCTGTGGGGGATGTTTAGAACCTTTTATGCAAAATGCTTGAATGCTTGTGAGTGTTATCTCCTAGCTAGGGTTCTCATACTATCCTATCTCCATATCCAGCCCTTGGACGCCATTATTGGAGTTCAAGATCTACCCCTAATGTTGCCTTCCACACCGTAGGAAGGAGGTGTTAGGGCCATTTCCCTCCCGGCATTATTCCAAGTGTTACTCAACCTAGTGTTTGTGAGGTTGTGAGGTGCTTGGAGCCACATCTATCATCCGCCCCTATCTTCACTCCACAAGCTAGATCCAAGCTAAATATGATCATCCAAGGTCGTATCAAAGTGGTATCAGAGCTGGATTGACTTGTTGGAGTCGTTTTCAAGTTGTATCTTCAAGGTAAAACCCTTTACACAATCGGCCTTGAAGGTTTCTTTCATTTTCTTATTTTCCGTCACATTTTTCACCCACCATTTCTTGGTTTTATTTCATTTTTCTTGCTGGAGAGTTTGTTTCCACGAGTTTCCTTGTTGTTCCTAAGTTTTGGTTGCAAAAAGAATCGATTTGGTTCATGAAATCTTGAGATTAGGGTTTTGGCCATGCGGTTTGGGCGGTTTCGGCAATTCGCGTTTATTTCAGATTTTCGTGAATACCTTCCTTTTTTTGCTGAATCTTGAAGAGGACATGTTGTTTGAGATGTGGGAAAAAGTTGGAGTTGAAAACATTAAGAAAAGAGGTTGGAATTGAAGAAAGAATTGAAAGAAAAATATCTCACCCACACAAAGGAAGAAGGAGTTGAAAAGTTTGAGTGTGGTTTTGGTTTTAATGAATGTTCTTGAGCTTGTTCATGGTTTTTCATTTTAAATTGATGTGGAGAAAGGGATTTGATGCACAAAAACGTGGCTGTTTGGGTCACCAAGTTGTTTAAAATCTGATTTTGGTTGGTAGTGCACAAGTGGTCCCTACAGTGAAAGGGACTTGTTCCAGATTTGTTGTTTTCTTTCTACCAACACCAAGTTCATTTGAAATTGTTTCCAAATCAGTTCCAGCAGATTTCAAACTGATTTTCAGCCTATTTTAAACACCCAAACCAATTTTCAATTCATTTAACTTCCCAATTGAAACCGAGCTAGTTTCCAAGTGACTAACAGCTTCTTCAAACGGTTTTCAAAGGTAGTTTTAGGGTTGTTTTCTTGAGTTTCAATTGTGGTTCCTCAAGGTTCAAGGTATTATACATGTTGAGGAGGATTGATTGAGAACATTGGTGAAGTGGGATTGAGTGCTTTGGCCGAAAGTTGCCCTTGATCGACAAAGGGAGTGTCCACCCAAACACGTGAGGAAATTGAGAGGGACTAACTTTATTGTCTAAGTGTGTAGGCACAATGATGAGACCAATGCCCAAATTTGGAGGCTTTGATGATCTTGAAGGTTTTTGGAATTGGGTAGTAAGAGCTGAATCCTACTTCTTATCCCATTATTTGCAAGAAGGAGAAAGGGTGGCGTATGCTTTGGGAACCCTAGAAGGAGAAGCTAAGTGGTGGATTAAAAATTTGAATCAAGAATGGAGGAGTAGAGGCCAAGTAACCTTTCGGTCATGGGAACACATAAAGGGCATAATGAGAGGGAAGTATGCCCAAGAACACTAAATGATAAAAAGGGTAAAGGTATATAAGTACGCTCCCAATTGTCAGCGTGAAAGACGGGAGTGTGCCAGAATGGTCGGGAGTGGTTGGCCGACTTGATAAGCTTAGGTGGCTTTGCCTTAGGGCTTCGTCTGACTGAAGGCCCCGCTCAGAAGGCCTCGCCTTTGCTGGAAGACTTCGTGGAGAAGACTTTGCCTAGTTGGCCTCGCCTTCTCTTTGAGGCTTCGCGAATAAAGGCTTCGCCTTTGCTTGGAGGCTTCACAGTAGGGAAACCCATCCTTAGCGTCTGAACTGGAAGTCTTCGTGTTGAAGACTGGTCCTCGCCAGGAAGCTTCACTGAGATGGCATCGCCCAATGGCTTTGCTTTCGCCAGGGAGCTTCACAAGAGGGTCTTGACTTCACTTTGAAGACTTCACGATAGAGAGTGTTGCATGAGGGCTTCGCTCAGAGTGTTTATGGGGATGGCTTCGCCTGAAAGCTTCGCCATTGCTGAAACACCTTCGTTGGAGGAAGCCTAGCCCTCGTCTTGAGGATTCGCAGGATTGACTTCGCCTGGAGGCTTCGCCAGTGTTCTGGATGCCTTAGCATGATGCAGTTCGTCCTTCACCTTGAGACTTCACAGGGTCGGCTTTGCCAACAGGCCTCGCCAACGCCTGGTTGTCTTCGTGTGCAGAAGCCTCTCCTACACCTTGAGGTCTCGCTTAGGGTCCTCGCGTGGAAGCGTTGCCTTTTCCATGTCAGGTGCTAGTCCAGACCATGGATTAGGTCGCCTGGGCCTCTGAACCCACTCGCCAAGGGGTTGCTCCAAGCTTCACTCGACTGCCTCTTCGTTTGGGACTCCTTGTTGTTGCTTGGGGATCTCATGATCACATCAGGTACGGAGTCTGGCCACCTCTTTATTTGAACCACTTCGGAATGGGTGTGGAGCAGCGGGCGGTTCTTTGAAGCATTCTGGAAGGTGTGGGGTACTCCGAACAGGTTTTGGATTTTGGAGGTGCGAAGCTCGAGTGCAGACTTCTGATATAATCCGGGTACCTTTACTTTATTGATTGGTTGTGATGTGATTCTATTTTGTGAACATGATCTGCTTCTGTGTTTAAGGTTTTGGATTTTGGTGTGTAATTCTGAGGTGAATTTCTGCATCATGCATTGCATTACACTACAGAGCCTTAGAATACTGCTGCTAGCTTTTGGTAGAGAGAGAGAGAGAGAGAGTTAGCTGTTTAGGGATTATATGGTTTTGGATTGGATTGGTTTCAGAAATGGTTACCACACGCTGATAGCGTGATTGGGGCCCGGAGGGTCGGGATCGAGATCCCACACCTCCGAGGTTCAAGAGATGGGTTCAGTGTAACCCAGGGCCTGAACAACCACACTCACCACCCTCGAGGTTTCTGCAGCCCAGGGACCCCTTCCCAATTTGGTATAGGTATTGGGATGGGTTGGCTGTTGAAGAATTTTGTGCACGTTGGTTGTGCTAACCGTAGCCTTACGGTTTCTGGAGAGGTGTTACCTTTCATGAGTTCTGATGGGTTCGAGGCGGTAAGAAGCAGCATGGAGCTGCAGGTTCTGGAATGTGTTCCGATCGTGGACTTGGAGGAGGATCAGAATGCGCAGTGCAAGCGTAGTGGGCCCAAGGTATATCGGTCTTTTAGAGATCCTGGAGCGAGTAGGTAGGTTGGCTATACCCCCCCGAGTATGTTTGTAACATACGATGTCTTCCGGGATGACAAGTTGAAAGTTGTCAAGTATAGATTCGATACTGTCTGGGGTTGTCAGGTAGAAATACCGGCAACTGACTCGGGGTGTAACAAGATGCACCCGGAGGGTGGGACGCCGCTGAGAGGCTCTGGATGGTAGTCTAAACTACCACTCCCGCCGCACCAGTGACGGTGGTTCGATTATGCTTAGTAAAAGAGTATATATATTCTGCTTGGTAGCGACACCTGTATGGTGCAGGTGACTCTTGGAGGACCAAGAGTCTTAAGGGGGGGAGAATGTTACGGTCACCCCGAGCGGGTTGTGACCCGGGCTCCGGTTTTGGCCTGCGGGTCGTGTTTCTGGGCGGTTAAATGGCTCCCGAGACTTATCTGAGCAGTATTTCTGGGAATCCTTCGGGTTTTGAGGTCGTGTGGGTCCCCCGGACATTTTCGCCGAAAATATTTTTCTGGGGTTGGGGCTTGTCTCGGGACGTACAGCGGGCTCGGTAGCGTTCTCGGGACCTCGGATTGGGAATCCGTTTGCATATTTGGAATCGTGGGAACGTCCCGAATCGTTTTACGGAGTATAATTTTTGGGTGGGGACGTTCGGTCCCGGGCGACTCCCGGGGCTCGGGATGGAAATTCTCAGACGGCTTGGGTGTAAAGTATGTTATATTTTGAGACGGATTTTATGGTGATATTTGAGGATTTTTGGCATGGCGGGTTTTTGGTTCAGGTTAGCACGTCGGGATTTGCTCGGGTTCAGCAGGCACGGTAGGACACTCTGGAATTTCAAATGGACTTTGGAAACATGATTTGGATGTGTCATGATAATCTGAGGATTGTGTTCAGTTTTGGTTTCATTTGGGGTTAGGAAGTTGCGTTTGTGGTTAAATTGCAAAGATTTAGAAAGTTAGAGGACTAAGTTGCAATTTAGCCTAAAGTCAGCAATAATTTGGAAAAGACAAAGATTGAGGCGGCTGAAATGGGAGATGATAAGGGGACACTTGTCTAATTATGGTTTAAAGATGAGAAAGGAAAAAGAAAAGAAAAGAAAAAGAAAGTATAAAAGGGTAAGAAATAGTATATTTCTTCATTTCTTCTTCTTCTTCCTTCCTCCATCCGTAACTTTCACCATGGAAGTACTATTCATTGAGCTCCATGGTGTTTTGCATTTTTTGCAAGGAATCAACAAGATTTTGGGCTTAAATCATTGGTAAGCTCATTCTCTTCTTCTCTTTGCAAGTTGGAAGCTTAGGTTTTGGTGGAAAAGTGGGTTTAGAGAGGTTTTGGTGTTGTTCTTTGCTACTTGTTCGGATGATCCTCTTGCTTCTAAGTTTAAGTATGTTGTTCTTGGCATGGAGAGGAGTAAGAATCTATGTTTAGATTTTGGAAAAACATCATGGATGGTAGAAACATATTTTGGCAAAAATTAGGGTTGTTTCTAAAGTTGGCCATTTGTTGTGTGTGAATCATGCTTTGGATATGTGGTTCCTAGCATGATTCTAAAAAAACTTTCTATGGTTTCAATTTGGTGGAAAATTGGTTGAGTGGAAAAGCCCCAATTTGAGTGAATAGTGGATTATGGTTCATGGTTGATTTTGGTTGATTTAGGTGCAATTGGTTAGCATTTTTGGTTAAGAAGTGTAATTGGTGGTTAGAATGATTGTTTGGTAGCTTGAATGGATTGATTTTGAAGTTGGGTGAAAATATGGAAAAGGGCCGAATTGAAGAAATGAATCTTTCTCTATGTTGGTGTTGTTTGTTGATTAATTTGGATGGTAAATTGGTATCGGGGTTGGATTTAAGTGCGGTATGGTGTTTGAAACGTTGTTTTCGGGTAATGTATGGAAAAGTTACCTTTATGCGGGTTCATCGGTAAAATGTCGCAAATGAAGGGTTTAAAGGTTGGAGTGGGTTTGTGGGTGTTGGAATTACAAGGTTACGCTCGGTTCGTAGAAACAGGCTTTACGTGGATTTTTGCGGGAAAGTGCGGGATTGTGCGGATTTGGTTTTTGGGGTTGTATTCTGACCTGTTTTGATTGGTTTATGGTTGTTCAGCTTAATTCTGCGTTGGTGGAGCAGTGTGGGACCATCAGAGTTCAGTTTGCACTTTTCGAGCCGGGAGTCAGGATTTCCGGGAGTTGTCTTTGCAGGCGATGTTTGAGTAAGGGTTCAACTCCTCTCGTTATACATACTGGTATGGGACTTTATGTATGCGGGTTTAGTTGAGGCGGGTTCCCGGGTTGAGGACGGTGGTTCGGTGATCCCGGGACCCGTCATATGGTAAGATGCATGTTTGTATTTGTTCTGTTTCAAGGCCCAGATGGTCTTGGAGGCCACGGGTTGGTATTACATTACGTATATCCGCGCTAGACGCCGATATTTATACTTGCCATTTTGGTATATATTACATTACATTTTGCATATGCATTATTATTATGTGGTTCTGTTCTGTGGCGAGACCCGGATGGTCTTAGAGGCCACGGGTGCTCCTTGGTTCTGTTCTGCAGTGTCTGCACTGAGGGTGCCGACATTCTATTTGTATCCGCACCGGGAGTGCTGATATTACATTACGTGTCCGCACTTTGGAGGGTACGACACTTTACGTATACACGCACCGGGAGTGCGGTATACTTCGCGACCTACGGCAGTTTGGGGATCGTGACCCGGCACCGTGCTTGTACATTGCATTACATTACTGCTTTTGTATATTCGACCTCTTAGAGAGGGTGTCGTTTTAGGTCATTACGGCGGTTGGACTGCATATGATGGATTCCGGCTCACCTCTGACTTTGCATACATGCATACGTATATATATATATATATATATATATATATATATATATATATATATATATATATATATATATATATATATGTGTGTGTGTTTGTGTTTGTTCTGTTTTGCAGGTTCGGTTCAGCAGCACATCTGCAAACTGTATCTTACCTCAGCCCTTACTGGGTCCTCCCGAGGACTCACCCCTTTCTGTTTACCACCTTTCAGGTCTACCTGACAAGCAGCCGGCGGACTAGAGATCCGCGGTGCTTTCTGTGTTTTTGGATTTCAGCAGCAGCAGTACCTTGTGCGGGAATCTTCTGGGCGAGTGGTTTTCCGGATTCCGCACCTAAGTATTCTAGGATTTACTTTGGTGGCTCTGTAGCTGTAGTTGCATGCATGTATAATCAAATCATGATATTGTATATGACGTATATTCTGGAATATGTGATGAATCTGTATTTGTCTTCTGAGTCGAGGGCGGAGCCCTGACTTGCCTATATTGGTTATGTATATGATATGGTTTCGGTGATTTGGTTGTCATGAGTGATGAACGGTATTCCATGAACTGCATGTTTGTTTGTTAAGTTGTTTTGTATACTTGCCATGTATGTGTTCTGTAGGTTGCAGGTCGTAGTACGACCATTCTGTTATTGCGGGCGGGGTCGTGGGACCACTGCACGTAGCGGGTTTCGGTAGTACCATTACCGCGCTTTCCGCTGTAGCTTCCGCTTCCGAACGTCGCGGCAGGCTCCGCCTCCGCAACCGGGCGGGGTGGTCGTGACAGGGCAAGTTACCCCGAGTTATATCGGTTCTCATGAGTTTCTAGAGTGAGTTGATTGGTTGGCCTTACCCCCCTGACTATTTCTGTTATACGTGATGTCTTCCAGGATAGCCTGTTGAGGATCAGTTAGATTTAGATTGATCTTCTCAGGGTTGTCAGGTAGAAATACCGGCAACTGAGTCGGGGTGCAATAAGATGCACCCGGAGGGTGGGACGCCGTTGAGAGGCTCTGGATGGTAGTCTAAACTACCACTCCCGCCGCACCAGTAACGGTGGTCCGATTGTTCTTAGTAAGGAGAATATTTATATATTCTGGTTGGTAGCGACACCTGTATGGATGGTTCAGGCTACTCTTGGAGGACCAAGAGTTCTAAGGGGGGGAGAATGTTACGGTCACCCCGAGCGGGTTGTGACCCGGGTGACCCGGGGCTCCGGTTTTGGCCTGCGGGTCACGGTTTTGGGCGATCAGACAGCTCCCGAGACTTATCTGAGCATTATTTTTGGAAATCTTTCTGGTTTGGAGGTCGTGTGGGTCCCCCGGACGTTTTCGCCGAAAATATTTTTCGGGGCCGAGGGGTTGTCTCGGGACGTACAGCGGGCTCGGTAGCGCTCCCGGGACCTCGGATTGGGAAACCGTTTGAATATTTGGAATCGTGGGAACGTCTCGAATCTTTTTACGTTGTATATTATTTGGGGCGGGACGTTCGGTTCCGGGCGACTCCCGGGGTCCGGGACGGGGATCCCGGAGCTTGGGATGGAATTTATCCGACGGTTTTGGTGTAAGTATGTTATATTTTAAGACGGATTTTATAGTAATACTTGTGGAATTTTGGCATGACAGGATTTGGATTTGGGTTAGCACATCGAGATTTGCTCGGGTTTAGCGGGCCCAGTAGGACACTCTGCAATTGAAAATGGACTTTGGAAACATGATTTGTATGTGATATGAGGTCCCGAGAATGTGTCCCAGATTTCGATCCGTTCGGAGTTACTGTTTGAAAGTTGTAATTTTCGGGTTGGGCTAAATTGCAACTTTTGGAAAGTTTGGGGGCCAAGTTGTAATTGGCCACAAATCAGCCACTTTTTGGAAAAGAGAAAAAGAGAAAGCGGCTGAAGAGGCGGTGAAATGAAAGAAGAAACGTGAGGTGTGTGTGAATGTAGTAATAATGTTATATTATTAGTAATATTATATTATATATATATGTATATATGTATATATATATATATAGTATTAGTATTAGAAAGAAAAGTATCAGAAGCCAAACCTTCATCTTCTTCTCTGAACGTCCATGGCCGAAGCTTATGAGCAATTTGGGATCTGTCAATTTCTCACCAAAATCTTGAAGGTCAGTTGGTTAAATCGATCCTTAGGAGAAATAATTAACTCCTTATAAATCGGTTTTTGTGATTGTGACTCCGGTTGGAAACCGTGAGCTGCTGAAATTTGGAAGTGGTTATGGAACCACCTTCTCTACTTGATTTCTTGGTTTCTAAACATTCCCGGCACCTTCTTGTGCATGTTTGTGTTCGTTCTGTTTTACAGGTTCGGTTCATGAGTCCTTGTACAAACTGTATCTTACCTCAGCCCTTACTGAGTCCTCCCGAGGACTCACCCCTTATTTGTTTACCACCTTTCAGGCAGACCTTTTAAGCAGCCGGCGGGATAGAGTTCCGCGGTGCTTTGGTGTTTTTGGGTTTTCAGCAGCAGCAGCAGCAGCAGTACCGCGTGCGGAAATCTACTGAGAAAGAGCAGTTTCTCCGATTCCGCACTAGGTATATTTGGGCTTTAGTTTTTGATGGCTCTGTAGCTGTAGTTGCATGCATGTATAGTGGATCATGAGTTTGTATATGATATATATTCTGGATATCTGCTGATGTTGAACTGTCTTCTGAGTCGAGGGCGGAGCCCCGACTTTCCTATGTTGTATATACTAGAAATGTCATGGAATGGATTCTGTTGTTATGATCAATGCATGGTACTCCATGAACTGCATGATTGGTATGGTTGAGATATTTTGTATACTTGCCATGTATGTGTTCTGTAGGTTGCTGGTCGTAGTATGACCATTCTGTTTTTGCGGGCCGGGTCATGGAACCACTGCACGTAGCGGGTTTCGGTAGTACCGTTACCGCGCGTTCCGCTGTAGCTTCCGCGTTCCGAACGTCACGGCTGGCCCCGCCTCCGCAACCTGGCGGGGTGGTCGTGACACGGGGTAGTGCTTGCGATGCAGGGCAGATAACCGTTGGATACAGGATTGCTTTCTGACGTCGGGATAGGGATCCAACAGTGTTTTATGTCCGCAGTCTTGGTTCCAGCCCAACACACCCTCCGACCTGTAGGGTGTCGTCGCTCTTCATCGGTACTAGCCTCCTCTTCTGATGAGGATGGGCTGTTATCAGTCACAGTATGGGGTCCATAACACCCCGATCCACTTCCACTTACACCTTGAAGTGGTTGCACGGTCCTTGCGTCTGTCGGTTCCGGTAATATCAGTGCCAAACTATCCCGGATCTGTTCTATGACCCGCTCTAACTCAGGGGAGACTTGTGGTGCCCGTCCCCCTGCCGGTTGTACTAACTGACGAGGTTCGGGATCTTCGTCCCGCCTCTCTTGTTCATTCGCTCCCGGTCTTCCCCGGGTGTTTACCATTTTCTAAGAATCATTATAAACACAACATTACGGTAACAATCAAAACTTAGCAGCAGCAGTATTCCAATTGGCTCTGTATATGTACATGCATGATGCAATGAAATGCAACCTTACTATTAACCCATTCGCAACTAGGTAAACCTGCTCTGATACCAACTTGTCACCCCACCCCTGACCCACAGACCCCGCACTTGCGGAAGCGCACGGAGAACGGAACCAAACCAGGGAACGGGGTAAGGTGGGGGCGACGGTTCACAACCTTAACACTTAACAACAAATAGGTAACCGCCCATTGGGAACACCCTAAATATTCCTTAAACCAATGCAACAATGCTCAACCAAGCCCCAAGATGTTTACCTACGCGAATGGGGTTGAAAAGAACCAAGAATTCCAAAAACAGGGTTCAGGCGACTGCCCGGCCCCAAGCCCGGGTCGCCTGAACCATTGCCTGGCTTGCTGCCCAGTTTGCTGATTGGCCCAGGCGACCGCCTGACCTGAGGAGAGGGGTCGCCTGGCATCTCGCCTGACCCAGACGACCGCCTGCTCCAAAGGAGGGGTGGCCTGGCCCATCGCCCGACCGCCTGTTCCTTACCACAACGGGGTCCAGGCAACCGCCCGTTCCAAGAAACGGGTAGCCTGACCCTCCGACTGAACCCAAAACCTGAAAATGCCACGGCGAAAACCAACAGTTCCGAACCTGAACTTAAACACTTAAGCAATCCAAACCATTTACACAACCAAACCTTACAAAACGAAACATGCATGTTATGTACATTATACAGAGCCAGAAACCAAAATCGGAATACAAAGAAAACCAATCAAGTGGCGAACACGCGGAATCCAACCGCACCACTTGAATTTACTCCTCCTGCTCCTCAAGTCCAAAACCTTCACAAACTAACAACCCCGCCTCTACTCGGCGGCTTGCTTTTCCTTTCCTTTTCCTGAAACGGTAGATAAAAGGGTAAGTTCTCGAAATAACTTAGTAAGGGAACATGTTACGGTCACCCCGAGAGGGTTGCGACCGGGTGACCCGGGGCTCCGGTTTTGGCCTGCGGGTCACGTTTTTGGGCGGTTTAACGGCTCCCGGGACTTATCTGAGCAGTATTTATGGGAATCCTTCGGGATTTGAGGTCGTGTGGGTCCCCCGGACATTTTCGCCGAAAATATTTTTCGGGGCCGGGGGTTGTCTCGGGACGTACAGCGGGCTCGGTAGCGCTCCCGGGACCTCAGATTGGGAAACCGTTCGCATATTTTGGATCGTGAGAACGTCCTGCATCTGTCTGCGGAGTATATTTTCTGGAGCGGGACGTGCGGTCTCGGGCGACTCCCGGGGCTCTGGACGGGAATTCCGGGGCTCGGGATGGATTTTTCCGGACGGCTTCGGTATGAGGTATGTGATATTTTTAGGCGGATTTTATGGTAATATTTATGGATTTTTTGTTGTGGTGTGATTTTTGGTTCGGGTTAGTACACGTGCACGTCGGGACTTACTCGGGTTCAAAGAGCCGGTGAGGACACTCTGATTTTCCAAATGGACTTTGAAATACATGTTTTGGGTATTTTATGATATTCTGAGGGTTGTGGTCAGTTTTGGTTTCATTTGGAGTTCGTTACTTACGTTTGGGGTTAAATTGCTAAGATTTAGAGAATTGGGGGGTTAAGTTGTTATTAACCCAAAAGTTAATAATATTTCGGGCCAGAATTGGGCTGTAAGTCGGCTGAGAAGGGGGAGTTGGGACACTTGTCCAAATGCTATTAAAGATGGTTAAAGGGAAGGCATATATATATGGCTATTATTTCATGAAAACATTAATTCATTTTCTTCTTCTTCTTCCTTCTTCTTCTTGCCGCCACCATCTTCAACCTTCAAGCTCCATGTTCATCATCTTTTTTTGCTGAAACTACAAGGATTTAAGCTCCAAAATTGGTAAGCTTCTCCCTTTCATCTTCTTTCCATGTTGAAAGCATGATTTGGGTGGATAAATAGAAGAAATTCAAGCTAAGGGTTTACTCTTGTCTACAAGTTTGAGTGATCCTCTCCCTCCCATCTTTTAGTATGTTGTTCTTGGGTTAGAGGGGAGTAGGAATCTAGGGTTGGATGTTGGGAAAACTCCATGGATGGTGGAACCCTAGAGGTGCCGAAATTATGGTGAATTTTCCAAAATTGTGTGTGTTTGTGTTCTTGAATCAAGCTTCAAGTATGTTGTTCCTAGCATCATTCTAAGACTATCTATGGTTTCAATTTGATGGAAAACAAGTTGGGTGAAAAACCCCTCTTTGGCCGAATTCTTCATGTTAGAGTTCATGGTTGATTTTGGTTGTTTAGGTGAAATTGGTTAGTAATCTTGCTTAAGTTATGTAATTGGTGATTAAAGAGTGCAAATGGAACCTTGTTTGGATTGAAATGGAAGTTGGGTAAAATTTGGTAAAGGAGCCGAATTGTTGGATGATTCTTTTTCCATGTTAGGGTTTTGTTTTGGTTGTGTTGGTTGGTAATTCAGTATTGTGGATGGAAGTAGGTTCGTATTGATGTTTGAAACGTCGTTTTCGGACAATGGTAGCAAAATTCACCTTTATGCCTAATAGCGGGTGAAAGTGTCTGGATTGTGGGTTTAAAGGTTGGAAGGTGTTTGTGGGTGTATGAATAACAATGTTCAGGCTCGCTTCGTGAAACCGAGCTTTCTGTGGATTTTTGCGGGAAAGTGCGGGTTTGTGTGGGGATTGGTTTCTAGGGTTTGTCTGGGTATGTTCTGACTTAATTATGGTTATTCAGCTTGATTCTGCGTTGGTCGAGTAGCGTAGGACCGTAAAAGGCAAGTTGCGACTTTTCGGGCCGGGCCGGATTTCGAGTTTTGTCTTTGGGCAGTGTTTCTGAGGTAAGGGCTCAACTTCTCTCGTTATACGTTTTGGAGTTATTTGATGTGTATCGGGTTTAGTTGAGGCGGGTTCCGGGTGAGGGCGGTGGTTCGGTGATCCCAAGACCCGTCACATGGTAAGATGTATGTTTGTTCTATCTCAAAGCCCGGATGGCCTTCGAGGCCCGGGTTCCTATTCTGTTCTGTATATGTATATCAGGTGATGATACTTCTGTTTATATTTGTGCATTATTATTGTATGGTTCTGTTCTGCGACGAGACCCGGATGGTCTTAGAGGCCACAGGTACTCCTTGGATCTGTTCTGTAGTGTCCGCACTAGAGGGTGCCGACATTCTGTGTATATCCGCACTTGGGGTGCTGATATACTTCTGTGACCCTACGACAGTTTGGGGATCGCGACCCCAGCCGGTACCATGCTTCATTACATCGCATTACGTATATTCGACCTCTTCGAGAGGGCTGCCGTTTTAGTCGTTCGCGGTTGGACCGCATATGATGGGATTCCGGCTCACCTTATGTTTTATGTTCATTTGTATATGTATATGCTTGTGATATTACATCTTGCGAGTTCAAAGATGTTGCCACTTGGGCAAACTACATTTTACCTCAGCCCTTACTCGGTCCTTTCGAGGACTCACCCTTTCATTTGTTTACCACCTTTCAGGCCGTCCTGCAAGCAACCGGCGGAGTAGAGATCCGCGGTGCTTCGGTCATTTTTGGAGTCCCGGTTGCAGCAGCAGTACCACGTGCGGAAATCCTCGAGTGAGAGGCTTCTGATTCCGAACTTAGGTATTTATAGGATTTTGTTTAAAGGCTGTGTAGCTGTAGCTGCATGCATGTAGTTCAGATCATGTATCTGTGTATGATGTATAATCTGAGTTATATCCTGCACTTGTTTGTCTTCTGAGTCGTGGGCGGAGCCCCGACTTGCCTATATTGGAATTGTTATATTTCAGACTCGGTGTTTCGGTGTTTGTGGCGTTGATTGATGGTTGACACACCATGAACTGCATGTTTGGTAGAAGTTAGACTATTATGTATGCTTGCCTTGTATGAGTTTGTAGGTTGCTAGTTGTTACTCGACTGTTCTGTTATTTGAGCTCGATGCTCTGTTGCCGCGCTTCCTGCCATATTTCCGTTCCGACGTCGCGGCCGGCTTCGCCTCCGCAACCGGGCGGGGTGGCTGTGACAAGTTGGTATCAGAGCAGGTCGGGTCGGAGTGACCCAAAAGGTATAGTATGTTTGGTTTTGGTATGGAAGGTGGAAGGCAAGTATACAAGTCCGAGGGTGGACTTTTGGAGTAAGTCAAGCCAGTTCATGGGTAAGTAATTGTGGAAGTGACTTCGAGGTACAAGCCACCGTTCTACGTTACATTCTGAAGCGGTTCGGTACGGAGCCTGATCAACTCTTTACTTGAACCACCTTGGAATGGATGTGGAGCAGCGGGCGGTTCTTTGGAGCATTTTGGAAGGTGTGGGGTGTTATATGAAGTGATTCTGTGATTACAAGCATGATCTGATTCTATGTTTAAGGTTTATTATTTGGTTTCGGGATTCTGAAAAGAATCATTGTATCATGCATTGCATTACACTACAGAGCCTTAGAATGCTGCTGCTAGCTTTAGAGAGAGGGAGAGTTAACTGTTGGATTATATGGTTTTGGATTGGTTTGGTTTTAGGTATGGTCAACACACACCGACAGCGTGAGTAGGAGCCGGAGGGTCGGGACCGGGATCCCACACCTCCGAGGGTTAGAAGGCGGGTTCAGAGGAACCCGGGACCTGAGCAGCCACGCACCCCCCCGAGTGATCAGCAGTCTAAGGGACCCGCTCCTGATATACTACAGGTTTTGGGTCAGGTTCAGCAGTTGTTGGGTACTTTACTGCCAGCCCAGCGGATTCAAGGGCGGCAGCAGGCGCGGGAAGATCCGGTCAGGCCACAGCGGAGACAGCCAAATCAGGAGGTGGGCAGCAGCCACCTCAGTGTGCAGGATCAGCAGGATAGTGATTCTGAGGAGGGGGATCGGCACGATACTGAGAGTTCTCGTCGGTCCCACCAACGACGGGAAGAGCTGAGACACCAGTCTGATGAGATCAGACTCCTGGAGCGGTTTCAGCGTTTGAACCCCCCGAGGTTCAACGGCCGTGGAGGGCCTGAGGCGGCGGAGACTTGGTTTGCAGGAGTTGATAAGCTCCTTGGGAGGCTACACCTTCCATCTTGGGTTAGAGTCTCGCTGGCCACGTTTAATCTGCATGACAGTGCAGATCACTGGTGGAGGAGCCTGCAGGGCCGTTTGAGAGCCGATGCAGCACGGGACGGAGGACAGGATCCGGACCTTACCTGGGAGCATTTGAGGATTGTTCTGCAGACACTTCGGGAACACCAGCTTTACGCTAAGTTCTCAAAGTGTGACTTCTGGATCCGAGAGGTGTCGTTTCTGGGGCATATCATCGATGAGCACGGTTTGTCAGTGGACCCCGAGAAAGTTAAGGCGGTGCAGGAGTGGAAGCAGCCAACCTCGGTACGTGAAATCAGGAGCTTTCTGGGGTTAGCAGGCTACCACAGACGGTTTGTGCCAGGGTTTTCCGTTTTGGCTTCCCCACTTACGCAGTTGACAAAGAAGGGCAGCCATTTGTGTGGGCGAGGAAGTGTGAGGAGAACTTCCAGGAGCTGAAGCGGCAGTTGACCAACGCGCCGATCTTGATTCTACCCGACCCGAGCCTACCTTATGTGATCTACACAGACGCATCTAGGTCAGGGTTGGGATGTGTGTTGAGGCAGGGGCGGAATGTGATAGTTTATGGGTCGAGATAGCTTCGACCGCATGAGCAGAACTATCCGACGCACGATTTAGAGTTGGCTGCAGTGATTTATGCGCTGAAGCAGTGGAGGCACTACCTACTCTGCAGCAAATTCCAGATTTTCACAGATCATAAGAGTCTGAAGTATCTGTTCACTCAGAAGGAGTTGAACATGAGACAGCGCAGGTGGCTCGAGTACATCAAGGACTACGATTGCGATGCTCGAGTACACCGAGGGCAAAGGCAATACAGATTGCCGATGCTCGAGTAGGAAGTACACCGGTGTGGTCAAAGGAGGCAGACGAGGTCGGACTGAAGAGAATGACTTGACGTGTCTTTGGCATAAGTGGGAGCGCTGGGAGCATGCTCAGGTGTATACTTTGACCATTCAGTCATAGTGGCTGGATAGAGTGCGTGAGGCACAGGGGAAGGATCTGGGGTTGAAGAAGTTGTCCAGGGAGGACAAAGGAGCCCTACTACCGGCATTCCAGTACAAGCAGGGGTTGCTGTACTTTGGGGATCGGTTGTATGTGCCAGAGGATCAGACACTGCGGGATGAGATTTTAGCAGAGGCACATTCGAGCCGGTTGAGTATACATCCCGGTAGTGAGAAGATGTATCAGGATCTGCGCACCCACTTTTGGTGGCCCGGTATGCGGAGACACATTGCCTTACATGTGTCTAAGTGTGCCACCTGTCAGCGGGTGAAGGTGGAGCATTAGAAACCGGCGGGGACGTTGCAGACTTTGTCTATTCTGGTCAGGAAGTGGGGCAACATTACGATGGATTTTCTCGACCGCACTACCCTCGACCGGTCTCACCACGATGCCATCTGGGTTATCGTGGATAGTTTGGCGAAGTGTGCTCACTTTACGCCGTCACGGATGACAGACTCCTAGAAGCTTGCCCGATTGTACATCGAGAGATTGTGCGGTTACATGGAGTGCCGGACTCCATTGTGTCGATCGGGATCCGCATTTTACCGCACGGTTACGGGCGCCTTTCATAAGGCCTTGGGCACGCGACTCCATCCGAGTACAGCTTACCATCCCCAAATCGATGGGCAATCGGAGCGGATGATTCAGATTCTGGAGGATATGTTGCGGAGCTGTACTTTGGATTTCGGAGGAGATTGGGATAGACAGTTGCCGTTGGTAGAGTTTTCGTATAACAACAGCTATCAGAGTACCATCGGCATGGCACCGCTTTGAGGCATCAGACGGGCGACGGTGCATGACACCGCACTGTTGGACGGAGGCATCTGACAGGATTGAGCTGGGTCCCGAGCTCATTGAGGAGACCACCGCAAAGATCAAGATGATTCAGGCGCGGCTGAAGACAGTGAAAGACCGCAACACCTCGTATGCGAACGGACGACGCAAGGATTTGGAGTTTGAGGTGGGCGACAGGGTTTGGCTGAAGGTGGCGCCGATCCGAGGAACAGTCAGGTTTGGTAGACGGGGTAAGTTGGCCCCAAGGTATATCGGACCTTATGAGATTCTGGAGCGGGTAGGCAGATTGGCCTACAGGTTAGCTTTACCTACGAGCATGTCTGTGGTGCACAACGTCTTTCATGTCAGTATGTTGAAGAAGTGCATCCTGGATCCGGTGCAGACGGTTCCAGTGGATGAGGTACAGCTGGAACCTGATTTGTCATATCAGGAGGTACCGATAGCCTTGTTAGCGCGCGACACTCGGAAACTCCGCAGCAAGTTAATTCCTATGGTCAAGGTTAAGTGGTCACATCATACGGACCGGGAGGCGACTTGGGAGACCGGGAGGCGACTTGGGAGACCGAGTAGGATATCAGAGAGCGTTACCCCGAGCAGTACCAGCGGTTGATACCCCTCTTGGAGGACCAAGAGTCCTAATGGGGGGAGGATGTTACGGTTACCTCGAGCGGGTTGCGACCGGGTGACCCGGGGCTCCGGTTTTGGTCTGCGGGTCACGTTTTTTGGGGTGTAACGGCTCCCGGGACTTATTTGAGCAGTATTTCTGGGAATCCTTCGGGATTTGAGGTCGTGTGGGTCCCCCGGACATTTTCGCCGAAAATATTTTTCGGGGCCGGGGGGTTGTCTTGGGACATACAGCGGGCTCGGTAGCGCTCCCGGGACCTCAGATTGGGAAACCGTTCGCATATTTTGGATCGTGAGAACGTCCTGCATCTTTCTGTGGAGTATATTTTCTGGAGCGGGACGTGCGGTCCCGGCGACTCCCGGGGCTCTGGACGGGAATTCCAGGGCTCGGGATGGATTTTTCCGGACGGCTTCGGTATGAGGTATGTGATATTTTAAGCTGGATTTTATGGTAATATTTATGGATTTTTGGTTGTGGTGTGAATTTTGGTTCGGGTTAGTACACGTGCACGTCGGGACTTACTCGGGTTCAGCAGGCCCGGTAGGACATTCTGATTTTTCAAATGGACTTTGGAAACATGGTTTGGGTATTTTATGATATTTTGAGGGTTGTGGTCAGTTTTGGTTTCATTTGGAGTTCGTTACTTACGTTTGGGGTTAAATTGCTAAGATTTAGAGAATTGGGGGGTTAAGTTGTTATTAACCCAAAAGTTAATAATATTTCGGGCCAGAATTGGGCTGTAAGTCGGCTGAGAAGGGGGAGTTGGGACACTTGTCCAAATGCTATTAAAGATGGTTAAATGGAAGGCATATATATATGGCTATTATTTCATGAAAACATTAATTCATTTTCTTCTTCTTCTTCCTTCTTCTTCTTGCCGCCACCATCTTCAACCTTCAAGCTCCATGTTCATCATCTTTCTTTGCTGAAACTACAAGGATTTAAGCTCCAAAATTGGTAAGCTTCTCCCTTTCATCTTCTTTCCATGTTGAAAGCATGATTTGGGTGGATAAAGAGAAGAAATTCAAGCTAAGGGTTTACTCTTGTCTAAAAGTTTGAGTGATCCTCTCCCTCCCATCTTTTAGTATGTTGTTCTTGGGTTAGAGGGGAGTAGGAATCTAGGGTTGGATGTTGGAAAAACTCCATGGATGGTTGATGTGGACATCACCAAGGCCGAGCCAACAAACTTCAAGACATAAGGATTTGATGAGGGCATCTGATGTGGATCTGTACTCATCAAAAGCTGGAGCAATGGACTTCATACTGAAGCTCTTTTCAAGAGGAGAAAAATGGCTTTTGAATCACCTCAATCGGAGTTCCGGAGCTCAAGTTATTCAGAAAACAGTGAAGATCCGCGCACCCATGGCCCCTCCGCGAACCCATGGCCTCTTCCGCGAACCCATGGCCTCTTCCGCGAACCCAAGGCCTCTCGGGAGAATCCCTGGCCCCTTTGGCGAACCCATGGCCTCTCGGGAGAACGCATGGCCTCTTCCGCGAACCCATGGCCTCTCGAGAGAACCCATGGCCCCTTCAGCAAACCCATGGCCTCTCGGGAGAACCCATGGCCTCTTCCGCGAATCCATGGCCTCTCGGGAGAACCCATGCCCCCTTCGGCGGACCCATGGCCTCTCGGGAGAACCCATGGCCTCTTCCGCGAACTTATGGCCTCTTCCGCGAACCCATGGCCTCTCGGGAGAACCCCTGACCATGTGCCCAGGTTAACTTTTGTGATTTGAATATTCCCTCCATTTTTTCATAAATCTCATTTATGGAGAAATGGGAGGAATAGTAAATAGCCTACAATTGTCTTCCATCCATCCCTTCCATCTATCACCTCACCCACCATAATTCAACGGTCTTTGTCCCTTATCAAGTCACTCATCACTTCCCTTCACCATTTTCCTTCTATATAAGGAAGCATGTAACCATTGTAATACTCAGAACATATTTATAAGAAATCAGAAATTCTCCAAGTGAGGTTTTGGCTTTCTTGTTCTCATTTCTTGCATTCCATCTCCTTAAGTGATCCACGCAAGAGGATCCAACATAATATCTAGTATTGTTTGAACTTGTATTCAAAAGGTGCTAGATTCCATCTTCATTCCTAGGCATTTTCAAGGGCATTGCCTCACCTCGTAGTGAGGAGGTTCCCTTGGCCGACTTGTGTTTCCTTGTTTCTTCCTCTGTTTTTGTTTCCCTTCCGCTGGAAACCGCCTCCATCGAGCTAGATCCGAGCTCGTGATCATACACCCCCGGTGTGATCACATCAATTGGTATCAGAGCCAAATTGCTTGTTGGAGGTATTTGTGTTGTTTGATTGTTTTCTTCAAGTAAAACCATTGCCTTCTTTCTTACACTTGAAGAAAAACATTTTTGTTGTTGTTCATGAGAAAACCGAATTGTGTTTGTGTTTGGTTCATGTGACTAGAGTAAAAGTTCATGTGTGGTGAATAGTGTTCTTGAAAAGTTCATGAGAAAGGGAGTAATTTCGGATTTGGAAGTGGAAAAGTGTTGTATTGTGTGAAAAAGTGCAAAAGAAAGGTTGTGAAGAAAGAGAAAATGATGAACAAGTTCATGTGTTCTTGAGTGTTCTTGAGATGTTCATATGAAGTTCATACCAAACTCATATGAATAGTACTTTTGATCCAAAATTTGTTGATGAACTTGAAGAAAACGTGTTTGTGATTGCAAAAGCCCCTTTCTAAACTCCCTACCCTACTTCTTTCAACCACCATCCACCTTAAATCAGTCCAAAGCTAGTTTCAAGTAACTAGTTATCTTTCTTGAATTGCAAGTTTCGGTTTTCACTAGAGATTATTGCTTGTTCCTACTTGTGTGTCTGTATTTGATCTAAAGTTGAGTGTGATCAAGTTAAGAGAACTTGTGAAAACCTTGAGTGGAGAATCAAGAGTGAAACCGTGTGGAGTGCTCAACCAAACACATGAGGAAATGAGTGGTACTGACATTATTGTTTAAGTGTGTAGGTATACAAATGGCGCGAACCCTTAAGTTCCGAGGGGATGATGACCTTTTCGGGTTTGAATCATGGGAGCACCATATTGAGGCATTCTTTGCCAAAACTGGTGCTAATGAATTTGAAAAGCTTGATATAGCTATTGAGATGCTAAGTGGTGAAGCTTGGCATTGGTGGTGTGAATACGCCACAAAGAGGAGCGATCGAGGGTTTGAGTTCATACCCTCTTGGGACCGCTTGAAAAGTGTGATGAGGCGGCGGTATGGCACCCGAACCCCCATAGCACAAGTCGCCCCAACCTCTACCCATTGGCCGAAGCCTCCCACCACTCATAGCTCATTTCGGCGTCCCACATACTACCCCACTTTAACACCCGAAAGGACTGCCACACCTTCAAGAGCCTACTCACCCCCTTCTCCAAGTGCGAACCCGAATCCTCCTTGTGAACAAATCCCTTTGGGAAATCTCACTCGAGAAATTAGAGTAGATTTTGTCACCGTACGCCACCCAAGCCCGGTTGCGGAGGCGGGGGCGCCGGGACGTCGGAAGCGGAAGCCGGACTGATACAAGATGACAGGTCCATCGAGACCTGCCGCGCGTAGCGGACCCGAAAAGTGATTGTGGAAGCAACCTGAAAATTTCATACATGTACTAAAATATCCATGGTGAGTCTCGCCCCTCGAAAACGTGCGAGCACATCACCATCGCCATATATACAGTTCATGCATTAACAACAAAGTAAGCCCCGCCCTCCGTGGACGAGTGCTTACGCACACAACATAGATACACACAGTATTCCCCGACAAAGGGTATCTACCAAGCGCTAAGCGCTCTGAACATGCAACAGAACAGAATATATATATGCAATCATCACAACCCAAAAGTATGCACATGCAGCTACAGAGCCACCTTAAGCTAAACTCGTCGGATACCTCGTGCGGGATTCAGACCAAGTCTGCTACCTCTACAAAATCCCGTCCCGCAAGGTGTAGTGCAACACAACAAAGACAGAAGCCTCACGGAAACCTACTCCGCTGGCTGCTTACCAGGTCTACCTGAAACCCAAAGACATAACCCAAAAAGGGTGAGTCCTCGAAAGGACCCGTAAGGGAATTGGGGTAAGACAAGCATATGTAACCCTGCAAAACAGAAAGTTAGCAATACACAGAGTATATGCAACAGAGTACAGAATATCGTGCATGCAATAAAAACAGATCAAAATACCGAAGGATGTGCGATTCTAAATCGCCATAAACCCTTATAACGAATCGAACGACAGCCTCCCTCTAAGGGAGTCAGAAGCCGTAGCTATTACAGAAGCATGGTGCACCAGCTGGGGTAGCGAACCCACAACTGTCGTAGGGTTAACAGATAAGGTATGCCACAAGGCATACACCTACAGATCACAGAACGTACCTGATGTGATCATGGGATCCTCAAGCAACGACAAAGTGTACCAGACGAAGAGGCAGATGAATGAAGCTCGGAGCAACTGGTATATGTAAAGCTTAAGAAGGACAATTCCTTAAGCTCCGGTTCTCACTCCCCTTGCTATTTTCCGCCATCCCCCTTGATAGATTAATATCATCAAGTTTAATATCTAGTATTGCTCAATCTCGTAGTTGAGAGGTGCTAGATCTTCCATACTCCCCAGGCTTATCGCAGATATTGCCCAACCTCGTAGTTGGGAGGTGTCTGTGGCCGTCTCTATCCTTCTTTGTTCAGTCGACTCCACCGAGCTAGATCTGCGCTTCCGTACGATCTCGCGGACTCGCGTCAAGCGTACCCGTGGTCGTATCAGTACCTTAAGGCAGAAGTTTCCGAAATACCTGCAAAACAGAAGTGCAACAACACATACACCTACAGACTACAGAATATGCCCTAGGCATATAATACCGAAATACTTGCAGAACAGAAAGTGAAACTAAACATACACCTATCTTACCAAAAATAGTAGAACCAAACCCTTACCTCACAAATCCAGAGTATTTGACCGATTCTGGACGATTTCCAAACCACAACCCGAAACCCGAAAACCTCTCTTTTTATAACTTCCGGACCTCAGAATCTGACAATACAAGATAAAAAATCAACCTTACCAATCACACTAACAAACTACAACCCGACCCCAAAACCGACAATCCGTGCAATTCCGTAAAATTTGATTCCCACGTAAACATCGAATTGAGAACCGATTTAGACAATGCAAGATTATACATTGACAAACACAATTCAACAAGCAGAACTGATCAAATCCAACCTTTAAACCCTTCCTCCCCCGACACTTTTCCGATAAACCCGCAATATGGTAACTTTTCCATTCCATATCCGAAATCAATGTTTCAAACATCAAACCACACCTAAATCCAACCCCAATACCATCTTAGCATCCAATTCAACCAAAATCAAACCCCAACATGGAAAAAGAATCATCCAATAATTCGGCCCCTTTGCCAATTTTTACCCAACTTCCAAATCAATCCATTCAAGCTTCCAATTAATCATACTAACCACCAATTACACTTCTAAACCAAGAATGCTAACCAATTGCATCCAAAACAACAAAATCCAACAATGAACACCAACATACACATTCGGCCATTTGGGGGTTTCCAACCCAACTTGTTTTCCATCAAATTGAATCCATACATAAGCTTAGAATCATGCTAGGATTAACATACTTGAAGCATGATTCAAGAAGACAAACACACATCATTTTAGAAAATCCCAAAATTCGGCCAAAAGAGTGATTTTACAACCAAAGAGTTTCTCCAAAATCTAACACTTGATTATCACTCTCATACAACCCAAGAACATCATACTAAAAGATGGGAGGAAGAGAATCATCCTAGCATGTAGCTAAGAACAAACTCATAATTCTCAAAATCTCCTCTTTTCTTCACTAATTCTTGTTTCCAACAAGAAAAGAGAACAAGGAGAATGCTTACCACAAAAAGGATCCATTTCCTTGTTGATTTGAGCCAAGATTTGAAGATCACAAAGCTTGGAAGTGAGCTCCCATGGTGGCGGATAGAGGAAGAAGAAGAAGAAGAAGAAGAAGAAAAGAAATGATGAAAATATAATCCTTTTATGAAATATATCACCATAATATATATATATTCTTCTCTTTTTCCCATACTTCTCTACTTAACTAAAAATAGGACAAGTGTCCCCTAATTCTCTCCCAATACAGCCGAAAGTAGCAGCTGCTGCTGCCCATGCTGATTACTTTTTATTTTGTGGCCATACGCAATTTAATCTCCTAACTGTTCCGAAAGTTCCAATTTTGGCCCAAAAATAACTACCGAACTCCAAATTAAACGAAACTTGGACACAATCTTCAGAATATTATAACATTCATAAAACATAATTCAAAAGTTCGTTTACAATTCCAGAGTGTCCTACCGAGCTCGCTGAACCCGAACAAATCCCGACGTGCGAGCGTGTCCAACAGAATCAAAATCCCATCACACCAAAATTCCACAAAAATACTCATAAATCCAACTTGAATTATAACATGACTTACCCCAAAGCCGTCAGAAGATTTCCATCCCGAGCCCCGGGATTCCCGTCCCGAGCCCCGGGAGTCGCCCGGAACCGAACGTCCCGCCCCAAATATTATATTCCATAAAAACCTCCGGGACATTCCCACGACTCCAAAACTGCAAACGGCATCTCAATCTGAGGTCTCGGGAGCGCTACCGAGCCCGCCAGTACGTCCCGAGACGACCCCCGCAACCCCAGCCGGAAAAATATTTTCGGCGGAAACGTCCTGGGGACCCACACGACCTCAAATACGAAAGGGTTCGCCAAAATGATACTCGGATAAGGCTCAGGAGCCGTCTGAACGCCGAAAAACGTGACCCGCAGGCCAAAACCGGAGCCCTGGGTCACCCGGTCGCAACCCGCTCGGGGTGACCGTAACATTCTCCCCCCCTTAGAACTCTTGGTCCTCCAAGAGTAGCCTGAACCATCCATACAGTGTCGCTACCAACCGAATATATAAATATTCCCTTACTAAGAACAATCGGACCACCGTATCGGTGCGGCGGGAGTGGTAGTTTAGACTACCATACGAGCCTCACGGCGTCCCACCCTCCGGGTGCATCTTATTGCACCCAGTCGATTGCCGGTATTTCTATCGACAACCCCAGACAGACCGAACCTAAATCTAACCGATCCACAACAGGCTATCACGAAGACACCACGTAAACAGAAATAGTTGGGGAAAGACCAACCTAACCACTTACTCTAAAACTCCCGAGAACAGATAAAATTCGGGGTAACTTGCCCCGCCTACCAAAACTTATTGTCCCTCCGATCGGTGCTACCTCCACCAAATTCTATCACCAAACTCGATTCCAGAGCCTCTACGGCGGCGGTTCGTATAAGGTGGTGCGATCGTTCGCTTTGATCCGCGCTGTAATAACTGATCTTTGCCGTAGTCTTCTAAAAGCTCGGGTCCCACCAACCCTATCGACGCATCTGTCCAACAGTGTGGTGTCGTACACTTCCTCCCGTACAACGCCTCAAGTGGTGTCATGCCAATCGTAATCTGGAAGCTATTGTTGTACGAGAACTCTATCAAAGTAACTGCTAGTCCCAAACTTCTCCAAAATCCAAAGTACAGATTCGCAACATATCCTCCAATATCAGAATCACCCGATCCGACTGCCCGTCCGTCTGTGGGTGATAAGGCGTATTCGGATGGAGTCGCGTGCCCGGTGCTTCGTGAAAAGCTCTCCAGAACCGTAATGTAAAACGCAGATCACGGTCAGATACAATGGAGTCTGGTACTCCATGTAAACGTACAATCTTCCTGATGTAAAGCCGGCAAGCTTCTCCAGAGGGTCTATGACCCGAATAAGCAGAAAGTGTGCGCACTTTGTCACCGATCCACAAAAACCCGAGATAGCATCATGATGAGACCGTGTCGGCGGTGCAAAGTCGGAAAGTCCATAGTAACATTGCCCCACTCCCGAACTGGAATGGGCAAAGTCTGCAGTGTCCCTGCCGGTTTCTGATGCTCAAACTGCTCGAGTGTGCCTCCTCTAAAATCTCATTCCAGAACTCCTGATCCTCAGGTACATAAAGGCGATCTCGGAAGTATAGCAATCCCTGCCTATACCTCCTCCCTTAACCAACCCGGTATACATCCTGCTCAGTACATCGACAACCGTGTTGCCCATGCCAGAGATGTACTCGATACAACAACCATAGTCCTTAATGTATTCAAGCCATCTGCGCTACCTCATGTTAAGCTCCTTCTGTGTAAACAGATATTTCAGATTCTCATGGTCGGTAAGAATCTGAAATTTATTACCAAACAGATATTGCTTCCAATGTTTCAGCGCATAAATTACTATAGCCAACTCCAGATCATGTGTCGGTTAGTTCAGCTCATGCGGTCGCAGCTACCTCGACCCATAAGTTACCACATTACTCTCCTGTATCAACACACATCCCAAACCAGACGTGAAAGCATCCGTATAAATCACGTACGGTAAGTTCGGATCTGGAAGAGTCAGAATCGGAGCGTTAGTCAACTGCCGTTTCAACTCCTGAAAATTCTGCTCACACCTATCAGACCAGAAATACGGTTGACCCTTCTTGGTCAATCACAAGGTAAATGCCGTAATAGAAAACCCCGGTACAAACCTCTAATAAAATCCTACAAACCCCGTGAAGCTCTGAACTCCGTCTTGTGGCGGAGTTGTTTCCAATCCCGAACTGCCCTCACCTTCTCTCGGATCCACAGACAGACCATGCTCAGATATAATGTCTCTCAGAAAAATAACTTCCCGAATCCAGAACTCACACTTAGAAAAATTAGCATAAAGCTGATGTTCCCAAAGTGACTGCATAACTACCCTCAGATGCTCACGATGCAGGTCCTCATTCCTAGAATATATCGAATATCATCGACAAGGACCACCAAAAATGAATCCAAGTACGGTCGAACACCCGATGCATCGAGATCCAAGAATGCCATCGAACATTGGTCAGCCCGAATGGCATGACCGTAAACTCAAAATGTCCATAACGGGTGCGGAAAGCAGTCTTAGGTATGTCCTCTTCCTTCACCCTAAGCTGAAAGTACCCAGATCGGAGATCAATCTTTGAAAAAACGCCGAACCCCGAAGTTGATCAAAAAGATCGTCAATCTTTAGCAACGGATACTTATTCTTCACAGTAAGTGCATTCAACCGTCTGTAATCAATGCAAAGTCGGAGCGTCCCATCTTTCTTCTTAGCAAACAGAACCGGAGTACCCCACGGTGAAGTGCTCGGTCGGATGAAGCCCTTCTGTAATTCCTCCAATCGCTTTCTTCTACTCCCGCCTCTCGAAATAAGCATCCGATAAGGAGGAATAGATATCGAGCGTGCATTGCAGGTGGATCTCAAACACAATTTCCCGCTCTGGTGGTAATTCGGGCAACTCCTCCGGAATTACCTGCGGAAAATCTCGAACCAATGGTAAACCATCCAACTTCAACCTAATACCAGCTTCATTCAGATCATAGCATTCCCCTACACCAACTATTGACAGCTGATCCAGAATCTGTAACTCTTTACTATGCTGAGCTATAGTTAAACCAGTCGGAGCCGTGAGAGGTAGTACCTTTCCAGAAACCATAATGGTACGGTTTGCACAATCAATGTGCAAAGAATTCTTGGATAGCCAGTCAATCCCAAGAATAATATCTTAGTTCGGCGTGTCAAAACCAACAAATCCGATACTATCAGATGTCCGCCTACAGATGTCGTACAACCCCGAACCATCTCTTTACAAAAGCAACCGACTCCCAGCAGTTTTTACTAAGTACATTTGAGGCAAGGTACTAACAGACAGATACAGAGATGTAACATATTTCTGTGTTACAATGGAAACAGATGCTCCTGTATCAAATAATGCATGAACCGACACCTCATTCAGAAACAAAGTGCCCTGCAGAACTCCTGCCGACTCGAACCTCCTGCCGAGTACCTGACCGACCGACTAGGTCCTCCTTGATAACTAGGGCCTTCCCCCTCAATATGAAAAACTTGTCCCACTCTGGGCTACTGTGGTGGAGGGGGTGGCTGAAGCTGCTATTGCTGCTGAGGTCTCGGGCCACCCCGCTGAAACCCACGCCCCCACGGCGCGTTGGGCGTGCCCGAGACCGTGGACGCCGAAGACTGCCAAAATCCTGCCTCGCAACCGAGGGCAATCCCGTATCCGGTGAGTGTCGGACCCGCAACGTAAACATCGGCCCTCCGCCGGTAACAAAATCGACCGGGTGATACCTCACGCAAATCGGATAAGATCGTGCTGGTGCTCCTCTCTACCTCTACTAAACTGCCTGCACTGCTCGGCCGTCCAGAAATCTGTCGGGGTCCCTGCTGTATGGAACCCCTCCGTACTCCCCTGACCTCGCTACGCTGCTGGTGAAAAATGTAACCTCCCCCCCAGGAGTTTGTCAACTCCTGCAAACCAAATCTCTACTACCTCTGGCCCTTCTCGGTCATTGAACCTCGGGGGTTCAAACTCTAAAACCTCTCTAGAAGTCTGACCTCGTCAGACTGGTGTCTCAGATCTCCCCGTCGTTGATAGGACCGACGAGAAGTCTAGGCGTCGTAGTGACCATCCTCCTCGGAGTCACTCACTTACCATTCCCAAAGCTGTGGCAAGCTGATGTGGACATCAGCCCCATTTTTGAGATAAGGGACACCCATTTCTCCAGAGGGTCTAAAGGACCCTTGGCGAAGGCTCAGATGAGGAAGAAGGCACATTCTGGGCACTGGCGAGGCCCCAAGGCAAGGTCGTGCTCGCAAAGTTCTTGGCGAAGCCATGCTCCATCGGCGAATCCATGGACCTTGGGCGAGCCCATGGCCAGTAGCGAACCCTTGGCCTTTGGCGAAGCCATGGTCTTTTCGGGCGAACTCAAGGCCATTTGCGACTCCATGGC
Organism: Stellera chamaejasme; assembly: GCA_024586325.1. Taxonomy (NCBI): domain Eukaryota; kingdom Viridiplantae; phylum Streptophyta; class Magnoliopsida; order Malvales; family Thymelaeaceae; genus Stellera; species Stellera chamaejasme. Next base: position 30,073,306 of record CM044983.1, read on the forward strand.
TCTTTGCGACCCCCATGGTCGTTGGCGAAGACCCTGTGCCTCATTTCCAGAAGCAAGCGAAGCCCAGGTGTTCGCCAAGCAGAAAGGGTCTCCATACGCAAGTCAGGCGAACCCTTCAACTTGTGCAGAGGCCCTCTTCTTCCCTTTTCCCGCCAAATGCAATTCCTGGGGAATTGGGAGCCGCAAAAGCAGGTAGCCTACAATGTCACATCAGCTGCTACCTCTCCTTCCGCCTACCATAGATCCAGGAAGCTGGTTCCCTTGTCAAGTCACACATTACTTCCTTTACCTTTCTCCCTTCTATATAAGGAGGTCAGTAACTATTGTAAACCTTAGAACTCATTTTGTAAGAACACATATTTGCGGAAGTACGCATATTGTTCTTCGTGGGTCTCAAATCTTGCTCCACCAATCCATTAGTGATCCATTGCAAGAGGATCCAATATAATACCTAGCATTGTTTGATCTCGTAGTCAAAAGGTTCTAGGTCCCATTTTCCTTTCCTGCATTTTCAAGGGCATTGCCTCACCTCGTAGTGAGGAGGTTCCCTTGGCCGACTCTGTTTCCTTCGTGTTCTTCCTCTGTTTCGTTTCCCTTTCTTGCTGGAAACCGCCTCCTTCGAGCTAGATCCGAGTTAGTGATCACGTACCCCCACCGTGATCACATCAGTTGGTATCAGAGCCAAAGTGCTTGCTGGAGGTACCGTATCAGTTGTTTAATTTCTTCAAGCTAAAACCTTTGTTGTTCTTTCGAAAACTTGAAGAAAAGTTATCGGTTAATGATCTCTTGAGGGAAGCCGAATAGTTGTTATCCTTGTTTGAAGTTCTTGGAAGGTTTATGAAACTGTGAGTAACTTCGGATTTGAAAAGAAAAAGAGTTTTCCCTGTGTGCAAAAGAACAAGAGTTTACAGAAAAGAAATATTCAAACCAATTCATAATTTCTGGGAAAAGTTCTAAGTGTTCTTGAAGAGTTCATCCGAAACTCAAAGTAAACAGTACTCACAGATCGAAAATAATTTCGAAAACCTGAACTTTTGTGTTTATATTTGTGAAAAGCCTCTTCTATATCACGCCTAAATTCTTTCAACCATCAACCAACCTCAAAATCCTAGTTCCAGTAACTAGAACTTTGTGCTTTACCTGTTTCGGGCATTGCTAAGATTTCATTGGATATTCTTTGCGTGTTTGCATTTGATCTTAATTGTAGATTGGTGGTAAGTTTTGAAACTTGTAAGAACCATTGTGTTCTAAACACGAGAGAAGAGAGTAAACACTAAGGGAGTGTAGCGAGGCTTCACAATACTTTCCACATGTGCAGAACTTGAGTCTCATGGAGAATGTGGAAGAGGACTACGACCCAGAATCGGATCCTTATTATCAAGAATCTGACTTCGGGCGGAGGAAACCTCGACCATACATACTCAGGGAACTATTCAGAGTACCCCCTTGGCCAAGAAACCTGGCCCGAACCGACCCTATCCTCTGAATCTGACCCTCCATACCCTGCTGCATATGAGTATTACTTAGGTCCAGACCCTGAACGGATGGTGGTGACCCCTTGCCATCGCCAAGATACCCCCCCTCGCTATCGCTACCCCAAGCACCGGAGGACTTACCCCCATCCTCGTATTATTCCTCCATTCCATCGTATCCTAGCTGTACGATGCCCAGCTTTGAGCCCTCTCATTCACGGTTCCCCATCCACCAACCGAAAGCCAACGAGGGTCCCCACTCACAAGTTTGCTTCGTCGCGCCAATCACCTTCTGACCAACAGGACGAAGCAACACCAGAAGTGCCTCAAAGACCCAGCTCCTCCACTATCATTGATGAGCTAAAACAACTTGTACTTATGGTCCAGGACCAGATGTTACAAGGACACATGGAGGAAGCTGCAACCGGTGGTAAGGTTGAGAGGAAAATAACCGAGAGGAAAGTAGGAATTACGAGGGGAAAGGAAAGAGAAGAAAGAGAGAAAAGCGAGGCGGTCCAAGAGACCTTGAGCGAGAAAGAGAGAGATCCGAGAGAAGAAATTGAGAAGAAAGCGGAGAGAAAACAAGAGGGAAACTCCATGATCCAAAATAGTGGAAGCGAGGACAACATGCCTTCAACCGACCCAACTTTTCCACTAATTTGTATCTTGCAACCCCCTTGTTTATCTTCTTTGAATGTACAGGCCGTTGTGGAAAGAAAGGCTGAAGGGAGCCTTCAACAGTCCGGGAAGGAAGTGTCACCCCCTCTCGGTAAGGAAGAAAAGAGCAAGAGGGAGAGAGCGAACATGGGTAACTGTGCTTCTAATCTCTCATCTCTTAACATTAAACATGATTTGGGTGACATAATTGGCGATCCCATGTCTGTTTTGGGATATGATTTAGGCCCGGTACATTGGGACCATGCCCATGAATGGCCGAGGCTTATATTTGATCCCGGGATAACTACGTGGGCTTGTTTAAATGCTAAGTATAGAAGTGAAGCGAAGAGAAAGGGCGGATTGTCCATCTCATTCCTTCAGAGTATTTTTAGGGAAACTTTGATGTCTAACGCTTTTAGTTCACTAACCCTTGATACTTCTTCAAGTTTGTTGTGGTGTCTTAAGATTTGTAGGGACAATTTCCTTATGAATCCGAGGACGGATTCTTCTGAAGAGGGAGGGTATGATGTGGACATCAGCCCCATTTTTGAGATAAGGGACACCCATTTCTCCAGAGGGTCTAAAGGACCCTTGGCGAAGGCTCAGATGAGGAAGAAGGCACATTCTGGGCACTGGCGAGGCCCCAAGGCAAGGTCGTGCTCGCAAAGTTCTTGGCGAAGCCATGCTCCATCGGCGAATCCATGGACCTTGGGCGAGCCCATGGCCAGTAGCGAACCCTTGGCCTTTGGCGAAGCCATGGTCTTTTCGGGCGAACTCAAGGCCATTTGCGACTACATGGCTCTTTGCGACCCCCATGGTCGTTGGTGAAGACCCTGTGCCTCATTTCCAGAAGCAAGCGAAGCCCAGGTGTTCGCCAAGCAGAAAGGGTCTCCATACGCAAGTCAGGCGAACCCTTCAACTTGTGCAAAGGCCCTCTTCTTCCCTTTTCCCGCCAAATGCAATTCCTGGGGAATTGGGAGCCGCAGTGCAGTGTAGCCTACAATGTCACATCAGTGCTACCTCTCCTTCCGCCTACCATAGATCCGGAAGTTGGTTCCCTTGTCAAGTCACACATTACTTCCTTTACCTTTCTCCCTTCTATATAAGGAGGTCAGTAACTATTGTAAACCTTAGAACTCATTTTGTAAGAACACATATTTGCGGAAGTACGCATATTGTTCTTCGTGGGTCTCAAATCTTGCTCCACCAATCCATTAGTGATCCATTGCAAGAGGATCCAATATAATACCTAGCATTGTTTGATCTCGTAGTCAAAAGGTTCTAGGTCCCATTTTCCTTTCCTGGGCATTTTCAAGGGCATTGCCTCACCTCGTAGTGAGGAAGTTCCCTTGGCCGACTCTGTTTCCTTCGTGTTCTTCCTCTGTTTCGTTTCCCTTTCTTGCTGGAAACCGCCTCCTTCGAGCTAGATCCGAGTTAGTGATCACGTACCCCCACCGTGATCACATCACAAGCAGTGGCTAAAGTCTCGCTATCACCACCTGATCAGAATGCCCTTACTGTGGCATAATCAGATCTTCCCCTGCCTACTGCCGCCCCTGACCCCACTGGGCTGGCGGGTAATACCAAATCAGAGAGGGGTCCCTATGACCGCTAAACCTCGGGGGGCGGTGAGTCTGGTTGTTCAGACCCTGGGTTACGCTGAACCCGTATCCTATTCCACGGAGGTGTGGGATCCCAGTCCCGCCCCTCCGGTACCAAATCACGCTATTCGCGTGTAGTACACATTTCCTTTACCCAAATTCAACCAGAAAAACAACTTATCCCAAACCAAATTTCCAAACCATATACCAACTCAACCCATAACCAACAGTTCAAACCCTATCTCTCGGAGGCGTGGGATTACAGTCCCCTCCCTCCGGTCGCAAAACACGCTGTCTACACGTGTTAACCAAACCTGAGACATTTCAGACCAAATAGAGTCCAGACAAATCGGTCACTCCTAATCCCTACAGAAGATAGTAGCAGTTTTCTAAGGCTCTGTAGTGCAATGCAGTACTTGACACAGAAATTATTTCTCAGAATGCTAAAATCATGTATTTCACCAAATCACAGAAGCAGTTCATGCTTATTTCACCAAATCTCTTCCTAACACACAAGTTTACGTACCCGGATCTTTTCCACAATCCCTCGATCGTAATAATCTTACCAGAATCCAGAATCCCGAGTTCCGAAATCTGCAACTATCAGGATAACTTGAAGGATCAACTTTGTTCCACAATTTTATTTTAAAGTGGTTCAAGTAAGGAGGTGGCCAATCTCCGTACCAAACCATACTAAAATAAAATGTACAACAACAGTTGTCACTACAAGTCACCACTGACGACCAATACGGTCACTTACCTGCTCTGATACCAACTTGTCACCGTACGCCACCCGAGCCCGGTTGCGGAGGCGGGGGCGCCGGGACGTCGGAAGCGGAAGCCGGAATGAATACAGAATGGCAGGTCCATCGAGACCTGCCGCGCGTAGCGGACCCGAAAAAGAAATGATTGTGGAAGCAACCTGAAAAGTTCATACATATACTAAAATAAAATCCACGGTGAGTCTCGTCCCTCGGAAACGGACGAGCACATCACCATTACCATACATACAGTTCATGCATTAACAACCAAGTAAGCCCCGCCCTCCGCGGACGAGTACTTACGCACACAACATAGATACATACAGAATTCCCCGAGCCTAGAGTATCTAGCAAGCGCCAAGCGCTCTGAACATGCAATGTAATGAATATATGTATATATACACATAGTCCTCAAATCAGAAACCAGTCATCACAACCAGAAAGTATGCATGTGCAGCTACAGAGCCAACCTAAGCCTAAAAGTCAGATACCTCACGCGGGATCCAGATCAAAACCGCTACCTCTACAAAATCCCGTCCCGTAAGGTACAGCTAAAGTGCTGCTTACTGTGTTTACTCGAAACCCAAAGACATAACCCAAAAAGGGTGAGTCCTCGAAAGGACCCGTAAGGAATTTGGGGTAAGATAAGCATATGTAACCCTGCAAATCAGAAAGATAGCAGTATACGAATATATGAAACAGAATACGAGAATATCGTGCATGTAAAGATAACAGATCATAATCCCGAAGGATGTGCGATTCTAAATCGCCATAAACCCTTATAACAAATCGGAGCAGCGGCCTCCCTCTAAGGGAGTCAGAAGCCGTAGCTATTACAGAAGCATGGTGCACCAGCTGGGGTACCGAACCCACAACTGTCGTAGGGTTAACAGATAAGGTATGCCACAAGGCATACACCTACAGATCACAGAACGTACCTTAAGGCAGAAGTTTCCGAAATACCTGCAAAACAGAAGTGCAACAACACATACACCTACAGACTACAGAATATGCCCTAGGCATATAATACCGAAATACTTGCAGAACAGAAAGTGAAACTAAACATACACCTATCTTACCAAAAATAGTAGAACCAAACCCTTACCTCACAAATCCAGAGTATTTGACCGATTCTGGACGATTTCCAAACCACGACCCGAAACCCGAAAACCTCTCTTTTTCTAACTTCCGGACCTCAGAATCTGTCAATTCAAGCTAAATTAGCAACCTTACCAATCACACTACCAAACTACACCCCCGACCCCAAAACCGAAAATCCGGCAGAATTTCCGTAAAATTCCAGATTCCCACAGAAACATCAGAATTCAGAACCGATTTAGACAATGCAAGATTATACATTGACAAACACAATTCAACAAGCAGAACTGATCAAATCCAACCTTTAAACCCTTCCTCCCCCGACACTTTTCCGATAAACCCGCAATATGGTAACTTTTCCATTCCATATCCGAAATCAATGTTTCAAACATCAAACCACACCTAAATCCAACCCCAATACCATCTTAGCATCCAATTCAACCAAAATCAAACCCCAACATGGAAAAAGAATCATCCAATAATTCGGCCCCTTTGCCAATTTTTACCCAACTTCCAAATCAATCCATTCAAGCTTCCAATTAATCATACTAACCACCAATTACACTTCTAAACCAAGAATGCTAACCAATTGCATCCAAAACAACAAAATCCAACATTGAACATCAACCTAACTTTCGGCCAAAAGGGGGTTTCCAACCCAACTTGTTTTCCATCAAATTGAATCCATACATAAGCTTAGAATCATGCTAGGATTAACATACTTGAAGCATGATTCAAGAAGACAAACACACATCATTTTAGAAAATCCCAAAAATTCGGCCAAAAGAGGGATTTTACAACCAAAGAGTTTCTCCAAAATCTAACACTTGATTATCACTCCCATACAACCCAAGAACATCATACTAAAAGATGGGAGGAAGAGAATCATCCTAGCATGTAGCTAAGAACAAACTCATAATTCTCAAAATCTCCTCTTATTTTCACTAATTCTTGTTTCCAACAAGAAAAGAGAACAAGGGAGAATGCTTACCGCAAAAGGATCCATTTCCTTGTTGATTTGAGCCAAGATTTGAAGATCACAAAGCTTGGAAGTGAGCTCCCATGGTGGCGGATAGAGGAAGAAGAAGAAGAAGAAGAAGAAAAGAAATGATGAAAATATAATCCTTTTATGAAATATATCACCATAATATATATATTCTTCTCTTTTTCCCATACTTCTCTACTTAACTAAAAATAGGACAAGTGTCCCCTAATTCTCTCCCAATACAGCCGAAAGTAGCAGCCGCTGCTGCCCATGCCGATTACTTTTTATTTTGTGGCCATACGCAATTTAATCTCCTAACTGTTCCGAAAGTTCCAATTTTGGCCCAAAAATAACTACCGAACTCCAAATTAAACGAAACTTGGACACAATCTTCAGAATATTATAACATTCATAAAACATAATTCAAAAGTTCATTAACAATTCCAGAGTGTCCTACCGAGCTCGCTGAACCCGAACAAATCCCGACGTGCGAGCGTGTCCAACAGAACCAAAATCCCATCACACCAAAATTCCACAAAAATACTCATAAATCCAACTTGAATTATAACATGACTTACCCCAAAGCCGTCAGAAGATTTCCATCCCGAGCCCCGGGATTCCCGTCCCGAGCCCCGGTAGTCGTCCGGGACCTAACGTCCCGCCCCAAATATTATATTCCATAAAAACCTCCGGGACATTCCCACGACTCCAAAACTGCAAACGACATCTCAATCTGAGGTCTCGAGAGCGCTACCGAGCACGCAGAACGTCCCGAGACGACCCCGCAACCCCCGCCGGAAAAATATTTTCGGCGAAACGTCCGGGACCCACACGACCTCAAATACGAAAGGGTTCGCCAAAATGATACTCGGATAAGGCTCGGGAGCCGTCTGACGCCGAAAACGTGACTGCGAGCCAAAACCGAGCCCCGGGTCACCCGGTCGCAACCCGCTCGGGGTGACCGTAACATTCTCCCCCCCTTAGAACTCTTGGTCCTCCAAGAGTAGCCTGAACCAACCATACAGGTGTCGCTACCAACCAGAATATATAAATATTCCCCTTACTAAGAACAATCGGACCACCGTACTGGTGCGGCGGGAGTGGTAGTTTAGACTACCATACAGAGCCTCACGGCGTCCCACCCTCCGGATGCATCTTATTTGATACGAATTTCCCGGGACGGGTTCGCATCATTCTTGTGATCTAGCTTGCGGGAGCTCCAAAAACGGCGGAAATGGTAGAAATGGCTCTCTCCCACCTCAATCCTCAAATGGAAGGCAATAGGAGAGTTAGATGCCGGGATCGATGGTTGTGGATCGAGCACCTCCCCGCTCTGGGTGTCGGGGCAACACTCGATGTCATTCTTGTGGGCCGGCGATGGCGCCTCAAGGGCTGGAGATGGAGAAAATATGAGTGAGAACCATAAAGGAACTTGAGGAATTTTCCTTCTCAATCTTTCATTATAATTGGTTCTCTATTACAAAGAAGGCTCCTCCATTTATAGTAGAAGGAAGCATGGGTGGCATTTATGGGAGGTATGGGTTAGGGGACAAAAGATCCTTGATTTAAGGGATTGGAAGGGATGGTGATGGAAGTGACGTTGCAGGTTACCTACTCCCATCCTTTCCATTTATCCATAAATTGCTTTATGGGAAAATGGGAAGGACATACAAAAGGCATGATCGGGGCTTCTCCAAAGTGCCTTCGCCAAAGTGCCTTCGCCAAAGTGCCTTGGGTTCGCGGAACTTCACTGTTTTCTGAATAACTTGAGCTCTGGAACTCCGATTGAGGTGATTCAAAAGCCATTTTTCTCCTCTTGAAAAGGGCCTCAATATGAAGTCCATTGCTCCAGCTCTTGATGAGTACAGATCCGCGATTCATCCCCTTTGATCTTCAAGCATGCATCCGGGGTGGATTGGGGCTTCTGAGATTCGTATCATTATTGCACCCCGAGTCAGTTGCCGGTATTTCTATCAGACAACCCCAGACAGTACCGAACCTAAATCTAACCGATCCACAACAGGCTATCCTGGAAGACACCACGTAAAACAGAAATAGTTGGGGGGGGGAAAGACCAACCTAACCACTTACTCTAAAAACTCCTGAGAACCGATAAAATTCGGGGTAACTTGCCCCGCCTACCAAAACTTACTGTCCCTCTGATCGGTGCTACCTCCAGTCAAATTCTATCACCAAACTCAGATTCTAGAGCCCTACGGCGGCGGTTCGTATAAGCAGTGGTGCGATCGTCAGCTTTGATCCGCGCCTGTAACAATCTGATCTTTGCCGTAGTCTTCTAAAAAGCTCGGGTCCCAGCTCAACCCTATCAGACGCATCTGTCCAACAGTGTGGTGTCATACACTTCCTCCCGTACAACGCCTCAAGTGGTGTCATGCCAATCGTAATCTGGAAGCTATTGTTGTACGAGAACTCTATCAAAGTAACTGCTAGTCCCAAACTTCTCCAAAATCCAAAGTACAGATTCGCAACATATCCTCCAATATCAGAATCACCCGATCCGACTGCCCGTCCGTCTGTGGGTGATAAGCTGTATTCAGATGGAGTCGCGTGCCCGGTGCTTCGTGAAAAGCTCTCCAGAACCGTAATGTAAAACGCAGATCACGGTCAGATACAATGGAGTCTGGTACTCCATGTAAACGTACAATCTTCCTGATGTAAAGCCGGCAAGCTTCTCCAGAGGGTCTATGACCCGAATAAGCAGAAAGTGTGCGCACTTTGTCAGCCGATCCACAAAAACCCAGATAGCATCATGATGAGACCGTGTCAGGGGCAGTGCAGTCAGAAAGTCCATAGTAACATTGCCCCACTCCCGAACTGGAATGGGCAAAGTCTGCAGTGTCCCTGCCGGTTTCTGATGCTCAAACTGCTCGAGTGTGCCTCCTCTAAAATCTCATTCCAGAACTCCTGATCCTCAGGTACATAAAGGCGATCTCGGAAGTATAGCAATCCCTGCCTATACCTCCTCCCTTAACCAACCCGGTATACTTCCTGCTCAGTACATCGGCAACCGTGTTGCCCATGCCAGAGATGTACTCGATACAACAACCATAGTCCTTAATGTATTCAAGCCATCTGCGCTGCCTCATGTTAAGCTCCTTCTGTGTAAACAGATATTTCAGACTCTCATGGTCGGTAAGAATCTGAAATTTATTACCAAACAGATATTGCTTCCAATGTTTCAGCGCATAAATTACTATAGCCAACTCCAGATCATGTGTCGGTTAGTTCAGCTCATGCGGTCGCAGCTACCTCGACCCATAAGTTACCACATTACTCTCCTGTATCAACACACATCCCAAACCAGACGTGAAAGCATCCGTATAAATCACGTACGGTAAGTTCGGATCTGGAAGAGTCAGAATCGGAGCGTTAGTCAACTGCCGTTTCAACTCCTGAAAATTAGCTCACACCTATCAGACCAGAAATACGGTTGACCCTTCTTGGTCAACTGCGCAAGCAAAAATGCAAGAATAGAAAACCCTGGTACAAACCTCTAATAAAATCCTACTAACCCCGTGAAGCTCCCGAACTCCCGCATCTTGTGGCGGAGTTGTTTCCAATCCCGAACTGCCCTCACCTTCTCTGGATCCACAGACAGACCATGCTCAGATATAATGTGTCCCAGAAAAGTAACTTCCCGAATCCAGAACTCACACTTTGAGAATTTAGCATAAAGCTGATGTTCCCAAAGTGTCTGCAGAACTACCCTCAGATGCTCCCGATGCGAATCCTCATTCCTAGAATATATCAGAATATCATCGACAAGGACCACCAAAAATGAATCCAAGTACGGTCGGAACACCCGATGCATCAGATCCAAGAATGCCACCGGAACATTGGTCAGCCCGAATGGCATGACCGTAAACTCAAAATGTCCATAACGGGTGCGGAAAGCAGTCTTAGGTATGTCCTCTTCCTTCACCCTAAGCTGAAAGTACCCAGATCGGAGATCAATCTTTGAGAAAACTCTCGAACCCCGAAGTTGATCAAAAAGATCGTCAATCCTTAGCAACGGATACTTATTCTTCACAGTAAGTGCATTCAACCGTCTGTAATCAATGCAAAGTCGGAGTGTCCCATCTTTCTTCTTAGCAAATGTAACCAGAGTACCCCACGGTGAAGTGCTCGGTCGGATGAAGCCCTTCTGCTGTAATTCCTCCAATCGCTGTTTCTTCTACTCCTGCCTCTCGAAATAAGCATCGATAAGGAGGAATAGATATCGGAGCGACACCCGACCGCAGTGGATCTCAAACACAATTTCCCGCTCCGGTGGTAATTCGGGCAACTCCTCCGGAAATACTGCGGAAAATCTCGAACCAATGGTAAACCATCCAACTTCAACCTAATACCAGCTTCATTCAGATCATAGCATTCCCCTACACCAACTATCGACAGCTGATCCAGAATCTGTAACTCTTTACTATGCTGAGCTATAGTTAAACCAGTCGGAGCCGTGAGAGGTAGTACCTTTCCAGAAACCATAATGGTACGGTTTGCACAATCAATGTGCAAAGAATTCTTGGATAGCCAGTCAATCCCAAGAATAATATCTTAGTTCGGCGTGTCAAAACCAACAAATCCGATACTATCAGATGTCCGCCTACAGATGTCGTACAACCCCGAACCATCTCTTTAGAAAATGTAAACCGACTCCCGGCGGTTTTACTAAGTACATTTGAGGCAAGGTACTAACAGACAGATACAGAGATGTAACATATTTCTGTGTTACAATGGAAACAGATGCTCCTGTATCAAATAATGCATGAACCGACACCTCATTCAGAAACAAAGTACCCTGCAGAACTCCCTGCTGACTCGAACCTCCCTGCTGACTGGTACCTGACCGCTGACTAGGTCCTCCCTGATAACTAGGGCCTTCCCCCTCAATATGAAAAACTTGTCCCACTCTGGGCTACTGTGGTGGAGGGGGTGGCTGAAGCTGCTATTGCTGCTGAGGTCTCGGGCCACCCCGCTGAAACCCACGCCCCCACGGCGCATTGGGCTGTGCCCGAGACTGTGGACGCTGAAGACTGCCAAAATCCTGCCCTGCAACCAGAGGGCAATCCCGTATCCGGTGAGTGTCAGACCCGCAACGTAAACATCGGCCCTCCTGCCGGTAACAAAATCGACCGGGGTGATACCTACTGCAAATCGGATAAGATCGTGCCGGTGGTGCTCCCTCTCTACCTCTACTAAACTGCCCAGACCTGTTCGGCCGTCCAGAAATCTGCCGGGGTCCCTGCTGTATGGAACCCCTCCGTACTCCCCTGACCTCGCTACGCTGCTGGTGAAAAATGTAACCTCCCCCCAGGAGTTTGTCAACTCCTGCAAACCAAATCTCTACTACCTCTGTGATGTGGACATCAGCCCCATTTTTGTGACAAGGCGCCACCTTTCCACCAGAGGATCTAAAGGCCCCTTGGCGAAGGCTCAGAAGAGGAGGAAGCCACATTCTGGGCACTGGCGAGGCCCTAAGACAAGTCCGTACTCGCAAGGCGCGTGGCGCACCCATGTCCCTTTGGCGGACTCTTGGCCTTTGGCGAGGCCATGCTCCAACAGCGAGCCCGTGGTCACTGGCGAGTCCATTGACCCTGGCGAACCCGTGGTCCTCTTGGGCGAACTCAAGGTCATTTGCGAATCCATGGCTCTTTGCGACCCCGTGGTCATTGGCGAAGGCCCTGTACCTCATTTCCAGAAGCAAGCGAAGCCCAGGTATTCGCCAACCAAAAAGAAGCCTCCACACGCAAGTCAGGCGAGTCCTTCAAATTATGGAAGAAGCCTTCTTTCCCTTTCCCGCCAACTACACTTTCTGGGGAATTGGGAGCCGCAAAAGCAGGTAGCCTACAATGTCAAATCACCTGCCACCCCACGCTTGGCCTACCGTATTTCGAGGAAGATGTTCCCTTGTCAAGACATTCTTTATTATTTCCTTCTTTCTTTTCCTTTCTATAAAAGGAAGCTGTAACCTAAGTATTAGTCAGAACCCATATATTGAGAGAATTCATATATTGTAAGAACACGGTTTGTTCTTCTTGGGGTCTCAAATCTTGCTCCATCAATCCTTTAGTGATCCATGCGAGAGGATCCAATATAATACCTAGCATTGTCTGATCTAGTAATCAGAAGGTTCTAGGTTCCATTTTCCTTTCCCAGGCATTTTCAATGGCATAGCCTCAACTCGTAGAGCGGAGGTTCCCTTGGCCGACTTTGTTTCCTTTGTGTTCTTCCCCTGTTTCGTTTCCATTCTTGCTGGAAACCGCCTCCTTCGAGCTAGATCCGAGTTCGTGACCGTTCACTCCTCTGTAACCACTTCAGCTGGGTTCGGAGCGTGACCGTGATCACATCACTCTGGCCCTTCTCGGTCATTGAACCTCGGGGGTTCAAACTCTAAAACCTCTCTAGAAGTCTGACCTCGTCAGACTGGTGTCTCAGATCTCCCCGTCGTTGATAGGACCGACGAGAAGTCTAGGCGTCGTAGTGACCATCCTCCTCGGAGTCACTCACTTACCATTCCCAAAGCTGTGGCAAGCAGTGGCTAAAGTCTCGCTATCACCACCTGATCAGAATGCTCTTACTGTGGCATAATCAGATCTTCCCCTGCCTACTGCCGCCCCTGACCCCACTGGGCTGGCGGGTAATACCAAATCAGAGAGGGGTCCCTACGACCGCTAAACCTCGGGGCGGTGAGTGTGGTTGTTCAGACCCTGGGTTACACTGAACCCGTATCCTATTCCACGGAGGTGTGGGATCCCAGTCCCGCCCCTCCGGTACCAAATCACGCTATTCGCGTGTAGTACACATTTCCTTAAACCCAGTCCAACCAGAAAAACAACTTATCCCAAACCAAATTTCCAAACCATATACCAACTCAACCCATAACCAACAGTTCAAACCCTATCTCTCGGAGGCGTGGGATTACAGTCCCCTCCCTCCGGTCGCAAAACACGTTGTCTACGCGTGTTAACCAAACCTGAAACATTCCAGACCAAACAGAGTCCAGACAACTCGGTCACTCCTAATCCCTACAGAAGCTAGCAGCAGTTTTCTAAGGCTCTGTAGTGCAATGCAGTACTTGACACAGAAATTATTTCTCAGAATGATCAAATCATATATTTCACAAAATCACAGAAGCAGTTCATGCTTATTTCACCAAATCTTTTCCTAACACACAATTTTACGTACCTGAAACTTTTCCACAATCCTTTACTCGTAATAATCTTTCCAGAATCCAGAAATCCCGAGTTCCGAAATCTGCAACTATCAGGATAACTTGAAGGATCAACTTTGTTCCACAATTTTATTTTGAAGTGGTTCAAGTAAGGAGGTGGCCAATCTCCGTACCAAACCATTCTAAAATAAAATGTACAACAATAGTTGTCACTACAAGTCACCACTGACGACCAATATGGTCACTTACCTTCTCTGATACCAACTTGTCACCGCACGCCACCCGAACCCGGTTGCGGAGGCGGGGGCGCCGGGACGCCGGAAGCGGAAGCCGGAATGAATAGGAATGGCAGGTCCATCGAGACCGCCGCGCGTAGCGGACCCAAAGAGCGAAACGATTGTGGAAGCAACCTGCAAATTCATACATATACTCGAATAACCATGCAAACAGTTCATGTAATAATCAACAAAGTAAGCACCGCCCTCCGAGGACGAGTACTTACGCATATAACATAGATACATACAGAATTCACCGAACCTAGGGTATCTAGCAAGCGCCAAGCGCTCAGAACATGCACAGAACAGAATATATAAGTATATACAAATATAGAATCATCACAATCATCCAGAAAGTATGCACATGCAACTACAGAGCCAACCCTAGGCCTAAACAACAAATTTCAGACCAAGTAGACAAAATCCCGGCCCGCAAGGTGCAGCTGCTGCTCAACCCAACCAAGGCAGAAGCCTCACGGAAACCTACTCCGCTGGTTGCTTACCAGGTCTACCTGAAACCCAAAAACAGAACCCAAAAAGGGTGAGTCCTAAAAGGACCCCGTAAGGGATTTGGGGTAAGATAAGCATATGTAACCCTGCAAAATAGAAAGATAGCAATATACAGAATATATGCAATAGAATACAGAATATCGTGCATGTAATAAAAACAGATCAGAATCCCGAAGGATGTGCGATTCTAAATCGCCATAAACCCTTATAACAAATCGGAACGACAACCTCCCTCTAAGGGAGTCAGAAGCCGAAGCTATTACAGAAGCATGGTGCACCAGCTGGGGTAGCGAACCCACAACTCAGGGTTACTGAGACAAAGTACGCCACAAGGCATACACCTACAAACGTAGGGTTAACAGACAGGGTATGCTACAAGGCATACACCTACAGATCACAGAACGTACCTTAAGGCATAAATTTCCGAAATACCTGCAAAACAGAAGTGCAACAAAACATACACCTAGAGACTACAGAATATGCCCTAGGCATATAATACCGAAATACTTGCAGAACAGAAAGTGAAACTAAACATACACCTATCTTACCAAAAATAGCAGAACCAAACCCTTACCTCACAAATCCAGAGTATTAGACCGATTCTGGACAACTTCCATAACACGACCCGAAACTCAGAAACTTCTCTTTTCCTAACTTCCGAACCTCAGAATCTGCTAAACCAAGTTGAATTAGCATCCTTACTGACCACACTTCCAAACTACACCCCGACCCCAAAACCGAAAATCCGGCAGAATTTCAGTAAAATTCAAGATTTCCACCGAAACGTCGAATTCAGAACCAACTTAGACAATGCAAGATTATACATTGACAAACATAATCCAACAAGCGAACTGATCAAATCCAACCTTAAAACCCTTCATTACCCAACATTTTCCGATAATCCCGTTTAATTGCAACTTTTCCATTTCTTAACCGAATTCAACGTTTCAAACTTCAAACCACACCTAAATTCAACCCCAACACCATATTAACATCCAATTCAACCAAAATGAAACTCCAACATGGAAAAAGAATCATTCCAAAATTCGGTTCTTAGCCAACTTTTTATCCAACTTCCAAATCAATCCATTCAAACTTCCAATTAATCATACTAATCACCAATTTCACTTCTAAACCAAGAATGCTATCCAATTGCATCCAAAACAACAAAATCCAACAATGAACATCATCTCATAAATTCGGCCAAATGGGGGTTTCCAACCCAACTTATTTTCCATCAAATTGAATCCATACATAAGCTTAGAATCATGCTAGGATTAACATACTTGAAGCATGAATCAAGATAACAAACACACATCATTATTAGAATTTCCAAGAAATTCGGCATTTTGGGGGTTTTCATCCAAGGTATGTTTTCCAAAATCCAACACTTGATTAACACTCCCCTACAACCCAAGAACAACATACTAAAATATGGGAGGAAGAAAATCATCCTAGATGGTAGTCATGAACAAACCCATATTTCACAAATCTCTCTTTTTCCATCCAAATCTTACTTCCAACAAGAAAAGAGAGCAAGGGAGGAAGCTTACCACTTTTTGGAGTCCACACTTGGTGAAAATCAGCCAAGAAAATGAAGAACCCAAAGCTTGAAGAAAATGGAGGCTATGGCGGCAACGAGTCGGAGAAATGAACGAAGCAGAAGGAGAAATGAAATGAAAATAGCTCCTGTACGCTTTCCACAATCCTTTAAAACTCTTTCCTTTCCATCTCTAATATGGGCATGACAAGTGTCCTCTTTCCTTTACATCATTAATATGGGCATGACAAGTGTCCTTTCCCCTTTGGTCAACACTTAAGAGTTATCCTTATCCACCAGAAATCTGAAATTTGTCTAAGTCATGCCTTCTTCGGGAGAAGGCCCATGCCTTCTTTGGGAGAGGGCCCCGCCTTCTACGGGAGAGGCCACCGCCTTCTACGGAAGAGGGCACCTGCCTTCTACGGAAGAGGGCACTGCCTTCTACGGAAGAGGGCACTCGCCTTCTACGGAAGAGGGCACTCTGCCTTCTACGGTAGTGGGCACTCTGCCTTCTACGGGAGTGGGCACTCTGCATTCTACTGGAGCGGGCACTCTGCCTTCTACGGAAGAGGGCACTCTGCCTTCTACGGAAGAGGGCACTCTGCCTTCTACGGGAGAGGGCACTCTGCCTTCTACGGGAGAGGGCACTCTGCCTTCTACGGGAGAGGGCACTCTGCCTTCTACGGGAGAGGGCACTCTGCCTTCTACGGGAGAGGGCACTCTGCCTTCTACGGGAGAGGGCACTCTGCCTTCTTCTACGGGAGAGGGCCCCTGGCCTCTTCAGCGAACGTCCCACCCCAAAATATTTTATAGCGTAAAATGCTCCGGGACGTTCCCACGATTCCAAATCCGCAAACGGTTTCCCAATCCGAGGTCCCGGGAGCGCTACCGAGCCTGCTGTACACCCCGAGACAAGTCCCGGCCCCCTTCGGGAGAGGGCCATGTCACCCATGGGAGAGGGCCATGTCCCCTATGGGAGAGGACCATGTCCCCTATGGGAGAGGACCCATGGCCTCTTCAGGAGGACACTTAGTACCGCAAATACGCAAGGGCTTGCCAAAAAGTCACTCGAACAAGGCTCAGAAGCCATCTGACCGCCAAAAGCCCGATCCCTGCAGACCAAAATCGAAGCCTCCGGTCACCCGGTCTCAACCCGCTCGGGCTGACCGTAACACTTACGGTTTCTGGAGAGGTGTTACCTCTCATGAGTTCTGATGGGTTGGAGGAGGTAAGGAGCACCCGGAGCCCGGGTTGCGGAATGTTTTCGGGTGGACTTGGAGGAGGATCGAGTGCGCGAGCAAGCGTAGTGGGCCCAATGAATACGGTCTTTAAGAGATTACAGGCGAGTCCAATTTGGCTTTACGCGCGTGTCACCGCACGCCACCCGAGCCCGATTGCGGAGGCAACCCGAAAAGTTCATACGGAAGCCGGAATGAATACGAATGGCACCATCGAGACTCGCGCATGCCTCGCGAAGTGATTGTAGAAGCAACCTGCAAATTCATACATATACTCGAATAACCATGCAAACACTTCATGTAATAACAACAAACTAACCACCGCCCTCCGAGGACGAGTACTTACGCATATAACATAGATACATACACAATTCACCGAACCTAGGGTATCTAGCAAGCGCCAAGCGCTCGTAACATGCAATGTAATGAATATATACATATATATACAATCATCACAATAATAAAACCAGAAAGTATGCACATGCGGCTACGGAGCCGACCCTAGGCCTAAACATCAAAATACCTCACGCGGGATTCAGGCCTAGTGGACAAAATCCCAGCCCGCAAGGTACTCTACAAAATCCCAACCCGCAAGCCTCACTAAACCTACTTGGCTGCTTACAGTTTACGAAATCCAAAGACATAACCCAAAAGGGTGAGTCCTAAAAAGGACCCGTAAGGGATTTGGGGTAAGATAAGCATATGTAACCCTGCAAAATGCAGAAGGATAGCAATATACGAAATATATGCAATGAATACGAATATCGTGCATGTAAAGAAAACAGATCAGAATCCCGAAGAATGTGCGATTCTAAATCGCCATAAACCCTTATAACAAATCGGAACGACAGCCTCCCTCTAAGGGAGTCAGAAGCCGTAGCTATTACAGAAGCATGGTGCACCAGCTGGGGTAGCGAACCCACAACTGTCGTAGGGTTAACAGATAAGGTATGCCACAAGGCATACACCTACAGATCACAGAACGTACCTTAAGGCAGAAGTTTCCGAAATACCTGCAAAACAGAAGTGCAACAACACATACACCTACAGACTACAGAATATGCCCTAGGCATATAATACCGAAATACTTGCAGAACAGAAAGTGAAACTAAACATACACCTATCTTACCAAAAATAGCAGAACCAAACCCTTACCTCACAAATCCAGAGTATTTGACCGATTCTGGACGATTTCCAAACCACGACCCGAAACCCGAAAACCTCTCTTTTTCTAACCTCCGAACCTCAGAATCTGTCAATTCAAGCTGAATTAGCATCCTTACCTACCATACTACCAAACTACACCCCCGACCCCAAAACCAAAAATCCGGCAGAAAATCCGTAAAATTCCATATTCCCACAGAAACATCAGAATTCAGAACCAACTTAGGCAATGCAAGATTATACATTGACAAACACAATTCATCAAGCAGAACTGACCAAATCCAACCTTTAAACCATTCATCCCCGACATTTTCCGATAAATCCGCATAATAGTAACTTTTCCATTTCATACCCGAAATCAATGTTTCAAACATCAAACCACACCTAAATCCAACCCCAATACCATCTTAGCATCCAATTTAACCAAAATCAAACCCCAACATGGAAAAAGAATTATCCAATAATTCGGCTCCTTTGCCAATTTTTACCCAACTTCCAAATCAATCCATTCAAGCTTCCAATTAATCATACTAACCACCAATTACACTTCTAAACCAAGAATGCTAACCAATTGCATCCAAAACAACCAAATTCAACATTGAACATCAACATACACATTCGGCCAAATTGGGGTTTTCTTACCCAACTTGTTCTCCATCAAATTGAATCCATACATAAGCTTAGAATCATGCTAGGAACAATATACTAGAAGCATGATTCAAGAAACCAAACACACACCATTTTAGAAAATTCCCAAAATTTCGCCACATTAGGTTTCTAGCATCCAAGGAGTTTTTCCAAAATCTAACACTTGATTAACACTCCCCTACAACCCAAGAACAACATACTAAAAGATGGGAGGAAGAGAATCATCCTAGCTAGTAGCTAAGAACAAACCCATAATTTGCAAAATCTCCTCTTTTCTTCACTAAACCTTGATTCCAACAAGAAAAGAGAGCTAGGGAGGAAGCTTACCACTTAATGGATCCAATTTCTCCTTGATTTCAGCCAAGACTTGAAGAACACAAAGCTTGGAAGAAAGCTCCAATGGTGGCGGAAGCTAAAGGAAGAAGAAGAAGAAGAAGAAGAAATGAGATAATATCTCATTTATGAAAATATAACCATTATATATTATATATTCTTCTTTTTCCCATACTTTTCTTCTTAAATAAAAATAAGACAAGTGTCCCTTAATTCTCTCCCCATTCCAGCCGAATTCCACTTGCTGCCCATGCTCCATAATTTTTATTTTGTAACCAAATACAAATTAACTCCCAACTTTTCCGAAAGTTCCAATATTTTTGGCCCAAAAATAATTACCGAATTCCAAAATTAACGAAACTTGGACACAATCCTCAGAATATTATAACATTCATAAAACATATTTCAAAAGTTCATTTACCATTCCAGAGTGTCCTACCGAGCTCGCTGAACCCGAACAAATCCCGACGTGCGAGCGTGTCATCCTGAACCAAAATCCCGTCACGCCAAAATTCCACAAAAATACTCATAAATTCCATCTTAAATTATAACATAACTTACCCCAAAGCCGTCAGAAAATTTCCATCCCGAGCCCCGGGATTCCCGTCCCGAGCCCCGGGAGTCGCCGAACCGAACGTCCCGCCCCAAATATTAAATTCCATAAACACCTCCGGGACATTCTCACGACTCCAAAACTGCAAACGGCTTCTCAATCTGAGGTCTCGAGAGTGCTACCGAGCCCGCTGTACGTCCCGGAGGAGCTGAGAAATGAATTTTCAAAATTTGAAGAGCTCGTGAAAGAATGGTGTGAGAGTGAGAAAAAGAGAGAGAAAGAGAAAAGAAAGAAAAGAGCTCTTCGAAGCCAAATGAGTGATGAGAATGAAGTACCCAAGCTTTCAACCGAGATCAATGAAGGACTAACTCTTAAATCTTCTAATGATTGTTGTTCTTCTTTGATTGTGCAAGGGATTGATGACAAAAGTACCTTGGGTTGTTTACAAAAGGAAGAAGAAGCCTCGGTTTTGGAGGAGGATCCTCCCTCCCCTAACTTGGGGAGAGGTAACATTTCTTTTCATCATAGTGATGAAGCTTTGAAATTTTGTGATCATGAGATGATTTGTGCTAGGAATGTTAGGAGCATGCCTACTTTAGCTAGGAAGCACACATGTATTTATGATGTGAGTATTGATGGAACCGTGATCATGTCATGCACTAAATTTGATGAACCTACCCGAGCCTATGTGATGAAAATGAATGGATTGTGCATGTTTCGATTGATAGGTAAACTTGGTAAGGTTAGGCTCATACATGACCCCGGCACATGTAAAAATGATTTGTTTGGAAATGAGCATGCCTTGAATTCTAGCTTTGGAAAACATGTTGAAAACATGTTAAGTGATGTGAAAGGCATGAAGATTGATGTTTATCATGAGATGCTCAATTCGGCCATGAGAGGGTAAAGGATGAATAAGCCTGTTTCGGTTAGTCATAAGATAGATGATGATCTTGCACTTGTTTCAATTGTGAGTGATAACAATGAGAAGGACTTTGTTCTTATTGGATTGCATGCTATACTCTTTGATGATCTTATTTTTGGCAAGTATGAGAAGTTTGCATGTTTAGATGCTTTGATGATAAAAGATGGCTTGAGTGACAAGTTGGATGTTGAAATTGCATACTATTTTGTTAAACTTGTATTCGACCATGAAGAAGATTTTAGATGTGGGAAACTTGTGTGCCGCCATGTTGAGAGAGCAAGAAAGAACGGATTGTTCATCTTGTTCCCACTTGTTGTTTCCTTGATTGCTATCCATGTACATCATGTTTTGAGCATTGGTACATTTAGTAGCATGCTTAGGATGCGTCACTTTGCCATGTGTTCCTTGATTAAAGGTAGCAAAACATATGACTTCCATTATGGACGCATCATTCTTATGCTTGTTTATGATAGCTATGTGTAAGGTTGAAGTGAAGAGAAAGGGCGGATTGTCCATCTCAATCCTTCAAACCATTTTTGGGACTTTGATGTTTAAGCTTTCATTCACTAACCCTTAATGTTCTTCAAAGTTTGTTGTGCTTGTCTTCAGTTGTAGGAATCATCCCATTTAGATTCGAGGACGAATCTTCTCAAGTGGGAGGGAATGATGTGGACATCACCAAGGCCGAGCCAACAAACTTCAAGACATAAGGATTTGATGAGGGCATCTGATGTGGAACTGTACTCATCAAAAGTTGGAGCAATGGACTTCATACTGAAGCTCTTTTCAAGAGGAGAAAAATGGCTTTTGAATCACCTCAATCGGAGTTCCGGAGCTCAAGTTATTCAGAAAACAGTGAAGATCCGCGCACCCATGGCCCCTCCGCGAACCCATGGCCCCTTCCGCGAACCCATGGCCCCTTCCGCGAACCCATGGCCTCTCGGGAGAACCCATGGCCCCTTCCGCGAACCCATGGCCCCTCGAGAGAACCCATGCCCCCTTCGGTGAACCCATGGCCTCTCGGGAAAACCCATGGCCTCTTCCGCGAACCCATGCCCCCTTCCACGAATCCATGGCCTCTCGGGAGAACCCATGGCCCCCTTCGGCGAACCCATGGCCTCTCGGGAGAACCCATGGCCTCTTCCGCGAACCCATGGTGTCACGACCACCCCGCCCGGTTGCGGAGGCGGAGACGGCCGCGACGTCGGGATCGGAAACTACGGCGGAAAGCGCAGCAACGGAGCGTTTTACTCAAAAGACGGATTAGCCGAGCAACGACTTGCAACCTACAAACTCATACATGGCAAGTATACAAAGTAACCCAACATTCACCAAACATGCAGTTCATGGTATACCAAACATTGCTCATCGCAACAACCACAGAAACACTGAATTCATATCATAACAAATCCAATATAGCCAAGTCGGGGCTCCGCCCTCGACTTAGAAGACAACAAAGACAGAATATATCTCCGATCATATATCATATACAAACTCATGATTCAATATACATGCATGCAACTACAGCTACAGAGCCACCAAAACAAAATCCTATAAATACCTAAGTGCGGAATCAGAAGCCTCTTGCTCAAGGATTCCCACACGTGGTACTGCTGCTGCTACAGAACCCAAAATGTCAGGAAGCACCGCGGATCTCTATTCCGCTGGTTGCTTGCCAGAACAGCCTGAAAGATGGTAAACAAATAAAGGGTGAGTCCTCGGGAGGACCCAGTAAGGGCTAAGGTAAGATACCGCTTGTTTAAGCAGTACTGAGCAGAACCTGCAAAACAGAACAACACAAGCAAACATATAATATATATATATATATATATATATATATATATATATATATATATATATATATATAAATGTATGCAAAGTCGAGGTAAGCGTAACCCAACAATCGACCACGATGACAGCCCTCTCTAAGAGGTCAAAAATACGTAATGCAATGTAAAGCACGGTGCAGGGGTCGCGATCCCCAAACTGCCGTAGGGTCACAGAGTATATCGGCACCCCAGTGCGGATATACACGTAATGTCGCACCTCCAGTGCGGACACAGAACGCAAGTATCGGCACTCCCGGTGCGGATACGCAGAACAGAACCAAGGAGCACCCGTGGCCTCTAAGTCCATCCGGGTCTCGTCACAGAACATAACATATAATAATGCACATGCAAAACAGAACAGAATATAAACAGAAGTATATCGGCTGGGGTACCGGCTGGGGTCGCGATCCCCAAACTGTCGTAGGGTCACAGAAGTATATCGGCACCCCCAGTGCGGATATACACAGAATGTCAGCACCCTCCAGTGCGGACACAGAACGCAAGTATCGGCACTCCCGGTGCGGATACGCAGAACAGAACCAAGGAGCACCCGTGGCCTCTAAGTCCATCCGGGTCTCGTCACAGAACATAACATATAATAATGCACATGCAAAACAGAACAGAATATAAACAGAAGTATACCAAAAGGTATACACAGAATATCGACACCTAGTGTGGATGTACAGAGCAGATCATAAACCCGTGGCCTCCAAGACCATCCGGGCCTTGAACAGAACAAACATGCATCTTACCACATGACGGGTCTCGGGATCACCGAACCACCGCCCTCACCCGGAACCCGCCTCAACTAAACCCGAAATACATGCAAATACTCCCAAAATGCATAACGAGAGAAGTTGAGCCCTTACCTCTTACCTCGAAAAACTACTTCGCAGCACAAACCCCGGCCCGCGACGTTCGGAAGCGGAAGCTACGGCGGAAGGCGCGGTAACGGTACTACCAAAACCCGCTAGGTGTAGTGGTCCCACGACCCGGCCCGCAATAACAGAATGGTCGTACTACGACCTGCAACCTACAGAACACATACATGGCAAGTATACAAAATAACTTAACAAACAAACATGCAGTTCATGAAATACTTTTCATTTCTCATGGTAACCAAGTCACAAAAACCATTTCATATACCTAACCAATATAGGCAAGTCGGGGCTCCACCCTCGACTCAGAATCAGATACAGTCCCAACGCATATTCTAGATCATACGTCATATATAAAATCATGGTCCAATATACATGCATGCAACTACACCTACAGAGCCGTCAAAGTAAACCCTAGAATACCTAGGTGCGGAATCAGGAAAACCTCTCGCCCAGAAGATTCCCGCACGAGGTACTGTTGCCATCGAAATCCAAAACACAGAAAGCACTGCGGATCCCTAGTCCGCCGGTTGCTTGTCAGGTAAGCCTGAAAGGTGGTAAACAGAAAGGGGTGAGTCCTCGGGAGGACCCAGTAAGGGCTGAGGTAAGATACAGTTTGCAGATGTGCTGCTGAACCGAACCTGCAAAACAGAACAAACACAAACACACACAAACACACACACACACACACACACATATATATATATATATATATATATATATAAATATATGCATGTATGCAAAGTAAGAGGTGAGCCGGAACTCATCGTACGCGGTCCAACCGCCAGAACGACCCAAAACGACAGCCCTCTCTAAGAGGTCAGAATATACAGAATAGAACAGAACCACGGTACCGGCCGGGGTCGCGATCCCCAAACTGTCGTAGGGTCACAGAAGTATACCTGCACTCCGGTGCGTGTATACGTAAAGTGTCGGCACCCTCCAAAGGCGGACACGATGCAATGTCGGCACTCCAGTGCGGATACCAACGTAATGTAACCAAGGAGTACCCGTGGCCTCTAAGACCATCCGGGTCTCGTCTCAGAACAGAACGTATCACCATGCATATGCAAAACAGAACAGAATATATTAAAAACATATAAGTAGAAATATCGGCGCCTAGCGCAGATATACAGAGCAGAACATAAACCCTTGGCTTCTAAGACCATCCGGGCCTTGAAGCAGAACAAGCTACAAACAGTATCCTACCATGTGATCGGTCCCGGATCACCGAACCACCGTCCTCAACCCGGAACCCGCCTCAACTAAACCCGGTATACATAATGTCCCATTCCAGAATGCATAACGAGAGAAGTTGAACCCTTACCTCAGAAATACCGCTCCGCAGTACAAATCCCGGGAAATCCCGGCTCCCGGCCCGAAAAGTGAAAGTGTGCCTTTAACGGTCCCGCACAACTCCACCCACGCAGAAACACACTGAACAACCATACACAAGTCAGAACTCACAAAAATAGACCCCCAAAAACCAAACCCGTACAATCCCGCACTTTCCCGCAAAAATCCACAGAAAACTCAGTTTCTCAAACCGAGCTAGAACATTGTTACTTATACATCCATAAACACAACCAAACCTTTAAATCATACCTTCTTCCCAAATCGTTCACACAAGTCCGAATCCAAATTCTCGTTCAGCTATCCCGGTACAAGTTTCGGCAGAGTTGCGGCTGCGTGTTTGTCTACCCCCTGTTCACAAATGATCCACAGATACATAATATATGTTCAGAATTCACATAATCAGCCAATATCATTGGCGCCAAAACCGAGGCTCGGGCCGGAAAAAACGGCTTTCACACCGAGCCTTTTCTAACAAAACCAATTACACCATCAGAATCAGAACTTCGCTCTGATCGCAAATATATCCTTACCTTTCGCTGAATCCACCGTTGGATTTTACACCAAATCTTTCAGACGCACTTCGACACCACCTCAGGCGTGTTTCTTACTACGCTCCTATTATCAAACATGCACAAGAAGGTGCCGGGAACGTTTAGAAACCAATAAATCAAGTAGAAAAGGTGGTTCCATAACCACTTCCAAACTTCAGCAGCTTACGGTTTACAAACCGGGCTGAATCTTCACAAACCGACCTCAGATTACTCACTTACACAACACAAGGATCGTTTTGACATGCTTACCTCGAAGGTTCTTCGAGAAATCTCCAACTTCAGTTTTGGAGCTTCAAGCTCTCTTTCATGGAGAGATGCGTCGGACAAGAGGAAGAAGAATATGAAGAAATGGAAGGAAATTATCATTTTCTTCCTTTTATATTTTTCCACCATTATCTCTTCCCTTTTTTCCATTTTGTCTTCTTTCCCTTTTTAATTAAAACACAACACAGGTCCCACCGTTTACTTTGCAGCCGCCTCTTTCTCTTTTGGCTTTTCCAATTATTGCTGATTTTATGCTAAATTACAATTTGGTCCCCAAACTTTCCAAATTTTTACAATTTAGCCCAACCGTAACTTTCAAACCGCTTCTCCAATTGAAACGAAAACTGAACACAACTCTCGGAACATCATATCACACCCAAATCATGTTTCACATGTTTAATTACAAAACCAGAGTGTCCTACCGGGCCCGCTGAACCCGAGCAAAACTCGACATATGCGCGTTTTAACCCAAATCCAAATCCCGCCATGCCAAAATTCCACAAATATTACCATAAAATCCGTCTTACAATATAACATACTTTACACCAAAGCCGTCGGGAAATTTCCATCCCGAGCCCCGGGAGTCGCCCGGGACCGAACGTCCCCACCCAAAATTTATACTCCGAAAAAAGATCCGGGACGTTCCCACGATTCGAAATATGCAAACGGTTTCCCATTCCGAGGTATCGGGAGCGCTACCGAGCCCGCTGTACGTCCCGAGACAACCCCCTGGCTCCGAAAAATATTTCTGGCGAAAATGTCCGGGGGACCCACACGACCTCCAAACCCGAAGGATTTCCAAAAATAATGCTCAGATAAGTCCTGGGAGCTGTCTGACCGCCCAAAATCGTGACCCGCAGGCCAAAACCGGAGCCCCGGGTTACCCGAGTCACAACCTGCTCGGGGTGACCGTAATAGGTACCCTCTGTAACCGCGCAATTCCCCTGAGGTACAGATGGGCAAGCGCTTAAAGAGAGCTTGTCACCCGTATCAGCAAAAGTGATCACACTTAGACATGTAAATGTCAATGTGTCTCTGCACAACTAGCCACCAAAAGCAAGTGCGCAAATCTTGGGATATCCTCTCCCTACCGGGGTGTATACTTAACCGGCTCAAATTTGCCTTCTCCAGCGTCTTATCCCGTAGTACCTGATCCTCTGATACCTACAACCAATCCCCAAAATATAACGATTCCCGCCTGTATTGAGATGTCAGTAGTAGTACTCCTTTGCCCTCTCCGGACAACTTCCTTAAACCCGAATTCTTCTCTTGTGCCTCGCGCTCTCTATCCAGCCTCTCTGAAAGAGCGATCAAAGTGTTGACCTGAGTGTGCTCCCAAAACTGCAACGTGTGCCCAAGGTACACCGAGTCATCCTCCTGGGTCCGATCTTCCGTGTTGCTTCCTTTAACTAACCCGGTAACCTCTCTACGCAAGTATCGGCAACTGCATTGCCCTTGCTAGCAGTGCCTTAGATACCACCATCCTAATTCTTAATATCCTCGAGCCACCTATGCTACCTCATGTTCAACTCCTTATCTTGTGTATTGAGGCTGGCTGCCTCCAATCCTATACAACCTTAATCCTCTTGGAACCCGCTGAAACCCATATTCACCGATGATGTAAAACCAATTTTCCCAAAGCGCCCGCAAAATAGCTCTTAGATACTCCTGGTGCGAGCCTTCATCTCGAGAGTAAATCAGAATATCCTCGATGAACACTTCCCAAAAGAGTTTAAATATAATCGGTACACCCGATTCATCATGTCCATGAACGCTGCCGGTGCGTTGATCAGACCAAATGGCATTACCCTACTCCTAGTGTCCATACCCAATTCAAGAAACAGTCTTCGGCATATCCTTTTCCTTTGTCTACACGGAAAGTATCCCGCTTGCAAGTCAACCCTGGAAAAGATCCTCATATCTCCCAACCGATCAAGGAGCTTATCAGTCCCCAACAACGGGTACTTATTCTTACTTGTGATGGCATTCATCCGTCTGTAGTCCATACCCACTCGGAGTAACCCATCCTTTTCCATAACAAACAGAACCGGAGCACCCCACGGTGAAGTGCTCGGGCAGATGAAACTCTTCTCCTCTAGTTTCCCTAACTGCTTCTTCAACCCAATCATCTCCACTGCCAACATCCGATAAGGAGGAATAAAAATTAGAGTGAAATCCCACTGCAGACGAATCCCAAACACAATTTTCCTCTCTGGGGCATCCCAGGCAAATCCTTTGGAAATACCTGCCAAAATAATCCCAAACCGCTGGAATCCTATCCAGCTCCAACCGAGTATCTACCGTAGCCAGATCGTAGTACTCCTCCGAATCCACTATCGGAACTTGACCCAAAACCTGTAGCTCCATGCTGCTCCTTACCACCTCTACCCCATCAAAACCCATGAGAGGTAACACCTCTCCAGAAACCGTAATACTACGGTTAGCACGGACAATGTGCACGGAACTCTTGAGCAGACCAATCATCCCAAAAAATAACATCATACTTGGTGTTACAAACACCAACAGACATGACAGAATCTTGTGTCTGCCAATAGATAGCACGCAGTCCTGTGCCACCTCATAGAAAACAAAACCGGCTCCCAACCGTTTGTACCAGAATCATTTGGCAGCTCACTGCTAGCCAAATGCAAAGATTCGAGACACTTCTGTGCCGAAACCGAAACAGACTCTCCAGTACCAAATCACGCGGTTTGCGTGTAGTAACCCTTTCCTTAAACCAAAACCAATCAAATGCCAACTTAACCCATAACCAAAAGTCCAACCCAAATAACTCTCTCTATCCAAAAGCTAGCAGCAGTATTCAAAGGCTCTGTAGTGTAATGCAATGCATGATGCAGAAATTCTTTCTAATCACGTAACCAAATACCAAAACTTAAGCACAGAAGCAGATCATATTCATAACACAGAACCACACCACAATACCAACCAACAAATAAGAGTACCCGGATTATGTCAGAAGCCCGCACTCGAGCTTTACGCTTCTCTACATGCTCCGAAGTCCAAAATCAACCAAAATCTTGCCAAAGTACTCCAAACCTTCCAAAATGCTTCAAGGTACCGCCCGCTGCTCCACACCCATTCCAAAGTGGTTCAAATAAGGAGGTGGCCAATCTCCGTACTGAACCGCCCCAGAATGGAGCACAGAACAGCAGCCCGCACTTCGAAGTCTTCTCCCGCAGACACTTATCCATGAACTGGCATGACTGCTCCAAAAGTCCACTCCTGGACTGGTATACTTGCCTTTAGAAACCCATACTGAAACTGATCATACCTTGTCTCTTGGGTCACATCGACCCGACCTGCTCTGACACCAACTTGTCACGACCACCCCGCCCGGTTGCGGAGACAGAGCCGGCCGAGACGTTCGGGATCGGAAACTACGGAGGAAAGCGCGGCAACGAAGCGTTTTACTCAAAAGACGGATTAGTCGAGCAACGACTTGCAACCTACAAACTCATACATGGCAAGTATACAAAGTAACCCAACATTCACCAAACATGCAGTTCATGGTATACCAAACATTGCTCATCGCAACAACCACAGAAACACTGAATTCATATCATAACAAATCCAATATAGCCAAGTCGGGGCTCCGCCCTCTACTCAGAAGACAACAAAGGCAGAATATATCTCCGATCATATATCATATACAAACTCATGATTCAATATACATGCATGCAACTACAGCTACAGAGCCACCAAAACAAAATCCTATAAATACCTAAGTGCGGAATCAGAAGCCTCTTGCTCAAGGATTCCCACACGTGGTACTGCTGCTGCTACAGAACCCAAAATGTCAGGAAGCACCGCGGATCTCTATTCCGCTGGTTGCTTGCCGTAGCAACTGAAAGATGGTAAACAAATAAACGGTGAGTCCTCGGGAGGACCCGGTAAAGGGCTAAGGTAAGATACCGCTTGCTTAAGCGAGACTTGAGCGTAACTGCAAAATGTAACAACACAAGCAAACATATACATATATATATATATATATATATATATATATATATATATATAAATGTATGCAAAGTCAGAGGTAAGCTGAAACCCAACAATCGACCACGATGACAGCCTCTCTAAGAGGTCAAAAATACGTAATGTAATGTAAAGCACGGTACGGCTGGGGTCGCGATCCCCAAACTGCCGTAGGTCGCTGTATATATCGGCACCCCGGTGCGGATATACAGAATGTCGCACCCTCCAAAGGCGGACACGTAACGCAAGTATCGGCACTCCCGGTGCGGATACGCAGAATGTAACCAAGGAGCACCCGTGGCCTCTAAGTCCATCCGGTCTCGCTACGTAACATAACATATAATAATGCACATGCAAAATGTAATGAATATAAATGAAGTATACCAAAAGGTATACATGTAATATCGGCACCTAGTGTGGATGTACAGAGCAGATCATAAACTTGTGGCCTCCAAGACCATCCGGGCCTTGAACAGAACAAACATGCATCTTACCACATGACGGGTCTCGGGATCACCGAACCACCGCCCTCACCCGGAACCCGCCTCAACTAAACCCGAAATACATGCAAATACTCCCAGAATGCATAACGAGAGAAGTTGAGCCCTTACCTCGAAAAACTGCTTCGCAGCACAAACCCCGGGAATTCCCGACTCCAAGCCCGAAACGTGGTAGTGTGCCGATAAGGTCCCGCACCACTCCACCAAAGCAGAATCACACTGAACAACCACAAACCAATCAGAACTCACCAAAACAGACCCCCAGAAACCAAACCCGCACAATCCCGCACTTTCCCGCAAAAATCCACAGAAAGCTCGGTTTCCCAAACCGAGCTAGAACATTGTTACTTATACATCCATAAACACAACCAAACCTTTAAATCATACCTTCTTCCCAAATCGTTCACACAAGTCCGAATCGAAATTCTCGTTCAAATGTCCCAGACAAATTTTGGCGAGTTTCATTGCGTTTGACTACCCTGTTCACAAATGATCCACAGATACGTGAAACGCATTCAAATTCACGTAATCAATCACTAACAATGGCGCCAAAACCGAGGCTCAGGCCGGAAAAAACGGCTTTCACACCGAGCCTTTTCTAACAAAATCAGAACTTCGCTCTGATCACAAATATATCCTTACCTTTCGCTAAATTCTCCGTCGAAAATTACACCTAAATTTTCAGACAAGAATCGGCACAACCTCGGGTGCGTTTCTTCCTACGCCTCGTTATCAAACATGCACCAGAAGTGCCGAGAACGCTTAGGAACCGAAAATCAAACAAAGGAGCATGTGACACTATTCACTCCAAAATTCAAATGCTCATAACTTGCAAACTAAACTGTTTCTTTCAAAACAGACTTCAGATTATTGATCCATACAACCCAATGAACGATTTAAGTGCAATACCTCGAAGTTTGGTTGCCAAACGACGGAAATCAGTTGTGAGCTCCAAGCTCTCAACAATGGCGTAACACAGAGAGAGGAAGAGAGAAAGAGACGGATGAGGGAGAAGAAGAATTGCAAAGTGTTGACCAAAACATCTCTTTTTCCTATATTTACATATATATGTATTATTTGCACAATTACATATACATTTCTTCCCTTAATTCTTTTCTTTTCTTCTCTTCTTCACACAAAAGTGGACATATGTCCCTTCCCTTTTCTCTCCCATCTGCCCCATCCCTTCTTTTCAGCCAAAAATGTCACATTTTAAAATATCTCACACACAAACAAAACTGCATTTTCGCTCAGCCAAAAAATGCTACTTTTTACCAAACTTACTCCGATTAGAACCAAACTTTAACCACAAACTCAGGACAACATAAAACCCATAAAAAACATTTTTCTTATCCAATTATAAGTCCCAAGTCACTTGGAATTGCAACTCCCGGGAATTACGCGCACCCGCGTAATAAATTCTAAATCCGTTCCGGGTTGCCCCAAAATTCACCAAATTAAATCCATAAAATCCGTCTTAAAATATAACATACTTTACACCCAAGCCGTCGGAAAATTTCCATCCCGAGCCCCGGGATCCCCGTCCCGAGCCCCGGGAGTAGCCCGGGACCGAGCGTCCCGCCCCAGAAAATATAATCCGTAAAAAGATTCGGGACGTTCCCACGAATCCAAATATGCGAACGGTTTCCCAATCCGAGGTCCCGGGAGCGCTACCGAGCCCATCAGACGTCCCGAGACAAGTCCCGCCTAAAAATATTTTCGGCAGAAATGTCTGGGGGACCCACACGACCTCAAAACCCGAAGGATTCCTATAAGTAATGCTCGGATAAGCCTCGGGAGCCGTTTAACCGCCCAAAACCGTGACCCGCAGGCCAAAACCGAAGCCCCGGGTCACCCGGGTCACAACCCGCTCGGGGTGACCGTAACACATGGCCTCTTCCGCGAACCCATGGCCTCTCGGGAGAACCCCTGACCATGTGCCCAGGTTAACTTTTGTGATTTGAATATTCCTTGATGTGATCACGGTGGTTCACCGATCACAACGGGAGGATCTAGCTCAAAGGAGATGGCTTCCGGCAAGAACGGAAACGAAGAACAGAGGAAGAACAAGGGAACAAAGTCGGCCAAGGGAACCTCCTCACTACGGGGTGAGGCAATGCCCTTGAAAATGCCTGGGAAAGGAGATGGGATCTAGCACCTCTTGACTACAAGGTCAAGCAATACTAGATATTATGCTTGGATCCTCTTGCCTGGATCACTAGGGAAAATGGAAATGCAAGATTGGAGAACACAAAAGCCAACAACTTCCTTGAAGTTTTTTCAGCCGAATTCTTGAATTCAATAATATGTTCTACTTACAATGACGCTGCTCTTAGCTTATATAGTGGGAGGTGGGAACAGTAAGTCGGTTGAGATTGCGTGCGTGCAGAATGAAAAGCTTCTAAAAAGGTAAAAAGGAAAAAGTTATCCTAAAAAGCGTTCACATGTCTTTTCTCTGTAAAGAAAAGGAGTTTCTTTCCCGAGTTGTTGCAGGTGAAAAGGAACGCTTTGTTGTCAGAAGTGGTCGGTTTTTCTCTCTATGATTGAGGGTTTCGCAGGGTAGCCTTCGCCAAGTGCCTTTGCGGGAATGCCTCCGCCTAGGCCTTTCACAGGGACGTTTGTCTGAGGTCTTCGCCCCGGCCTAGTGTCCGCGTACTGTGGCTTTAGTACTCTCTTCCTCAAGGATGCTTAGGCTTAAGACTCCCGAGGGCCTCGCATCTTCTTCGTCCAAAATGATGCCAAGGTGGCGAAGCCGCAAGGCCTTCGCCGAGATTCCTCTTGGTCATCTTGGGCCATGAGTTTCATGAAGGCATTGAGGTTTGCTTGAACTTGCTTCAGACGAGCCCTGGTTATGGGTCCGCCAACGCCTTGGAGCGGATCTGTGGGTGTGCGCGCTTGTGAGGGCGAGCTTGGTTGAACTTGAGGGCCGTTTGGGGCGATGTCCTCATCATACTCTCCCTCTTCGAAAGAATCCGCCCGCGGATTCTTAAATTCTTCTTGTCCTTCAAAAGGGGCCAAATCACATACGTTAAAGGTTGCATGCACATTATAAGATCCATCACAGGGTAAATCTAGTACATAGGCGTTATCACCGATTTTCTTAGTGATCTGGAAGGGGCCATCGCCTCTTGGTGCAAGTTTGTTTTTCCTAGCCTGGGGAAAACGATCCTTCCTCAAATGTAACCATACCCAATCCCCTACCTGGAAACTTCTAAATTTTCTGCCCTTATTAACCCTTCTGGCATAAGTTTCATTAATTCGCTCAAGTTGTTTGTGAACCTTAGTATGCAAGTCCTTCATTCGTTGGGCCTTTTCTTTCCCATCTATATCCACCGCTCAAAGATAGTCTAATGCAACTAAATCCAATGGGGTAAGGGGGTTAAAACCATACACAACCTCAAAGGGACGGTGGGAAGTAGAGGAATGGTAAGCTCTGTTATATGCAAATTCCACATGGGGTAGGCATTTCTCCCACTCTTTTAGATTCTTCCTAAGGAGGGTCCGTAGGATAGTGGTGAGAGTCCTGTTGGTCACCTCGGTTTGGCCATCAGTTTGAGGGTGACTCGAGGTTGAGTACATTAAATTAGTGCCTAATCTAGACCGAAGGGTTCGCGAAATGACTTAGGAACCGCGAATCCCTATCACTGACGATGGACCGCGGAAGACCATGGTATTTCACAATGTTCCTAAAGAATAAGTCAGCTACATGCGATGCATCTTCAGTTTTATGGCAGGGAATGAAATGTGCCATTTTTGAAAACCTATCCACTACCACAAAAATAGCATCGTGACCATGCGATGTCCTAGGCAGACCACTTATAAAGTCCATGCTTATATCGACCCAAGGAAGGGAAGGTGTAGGGAGAGGAGTGTACTTCCCTTTTGGTTGCAGAGTAGACTTGGCTTGGTGGCATGTGACGATCCGGCGCAGAACTTGGTGACGCCCTTCTTCGACCGGGCCAAAAGAAGTTTTCCTTCACCGCTTCAAGCGTCTTTTGAACACCGAAGTGTCCCATGAGACCGCCTCCATGTGCCTCTTTGATGATGACTTCGCGCATTGATCCTTTCGGAACGCACAACCTTTTCAACTTAAACAGGAAACCATCAAACACATAATAGCCATTCTGACTTCCCTTGGCACAGTTAGCAAATATCTCGCCAAAGTCCGCATCATGCTCATACATCCCTTTTAAGCAGTCAAAACCAACAATCTTAGCGTCAAGAGTTATTAACAGGGTATATCTCCTAGAAAGTGCATCAACAACAACATTTTCCTTCCCCTTTTTATATTTAATAACATAGGAGAAAGACTCGATGAACTCTACCCACCTGACATGCCTTTTGCTCAAATTTCCTTGCCCTTGAAGGTACTTCAAGGACAAGTGATCCGTATGGATAACAAATTCCCTAGGCAGTAGGTAGTGACTCCACGTTTGCAGGGACCTCACAAGAGCGTACAGCTCTTTGTCGTATGTGGAGTAATTCAAGGTGGCTCCACTCAACTTCTCGCTAAAGAAGGCAAGGGGGCGACCTTCTTGGTGCAAGACAACACCGATGCCTATACCACCGGCATCGCATTCCACCTCGAATACTTTGTCGAAATTCGGCAAGGCAAGTAGAGGGGCATTTGTCGACGAGATTTCAATTGGTTAAAAGAGTTCTCCGTGATCGACCCCATGCGAAGGCGACATTTTTCTTAGCTAGCTCATGTAAAGGGGCAGCAATGGAAGAGAAGTCTTTGACAAACCTCCCGTAAAACTAGCAAGTCCTAGGAAGGATCTCACCTCAGTTAAGGAGTTAGGAGTAGGCCAATCCCGGATGGCACTGATCTTGCTCTCGTCTACCCGGACTCCCTTCGCACCCACTACATATCCAAGGAAGTTAACTTCCTGGGATGCGAAGACACACTTCTCAAATTTGGCATACAGTTTTTCTAACCTAAGCGTGGCGAGGACTTGCCTCAAGTGCTCAACATGCTCCTCATGGTTCTTAGAATAAACTAGTATGTCATCAAAGTATACTACCACAAATTTTCCAATTAAACGCCTCAAAACATGATTCATTAGACGCATAAAAGTACTTGGTGCGTTAGATAACCCGAAGGGCATAACGTTCCACTCATATAAACCAATTTTGGTTTTAAAAGCAGTTTTCCATTCATCACCTTCCTTCATTCGAATTTGGTGATAGCCACTCCTAAGGTCAATTTTTGAAAACACACACGCACCACTCAATTCGTCTAGCATGTCATCAAGTCTAGGTATAGGGTGGCGATACTTTACAGTGATAGAGTTGATGGGGCGACAGTCCATGCACATGCGCCAAGTGCCATCGCTCTTTGGTACGAGTATGACTGGGACCGCGCATGGCGACAAGCTTTCGCGGATGAACCCCTTGTCTAACAACTCCTGAACTTGCGACTGGATCTCTTTGGATTCTTGGGGATTGGTCCGGTAGGCGGCCTTGTTGGGTAAAGGTGCCCCCGGAAGCAAGTCGATTTGATGCTCGATGCCGCGATAGGGAGGAAGGGATCGCGGCTCATCGAATACCTCGTCGTACTCTTTCGTGACTTCCCGCACATAAAAAGGGAGAGAAGATACATGGTCAAGGGTTAACATGCAATGAGTGGGGATTAGGAGGAAACAAATCTTGTTTCCAAGAAATGCCCTTTT
Source organism: Stellera chamaejasme (assembly GCA_024586325.1). NCBI lineage: Eukaryota > Viridiplantae > Streptophyta > Magnoliopsida > Malvales > Thymelaeaceae > Stellera > Stellera chamaejasme. The sequence goes on from CM044983.1 coordinate 30,109,298, forward strand.
AAAATCCCTTTCTTTAGCCAGGGGAGGGAGGCTCTCTTGTTTTCTCGTGGGCTCACTCGAGGTGTTTCCCATTAATGCACACCCCTTTCCTTCACTCAAGGTTCCTTGAACCTTCTCTCCGTTCTCTCTCTGTTCTCTGCCCTCCCCTTTCGCTTTCTCTCGGCCTTACTAGCCGGTGAGTTTGATCCCGATGAGCTTGGGTTGGGGTGAGGGGAAGCAGGTGTAGGGTTTATCGAGGTGAGTGAGGGCATATTTGTTGGCTTTGCCATAATGTATGGCATCCTTGTCATATCGCTGTGGCCGGCCCAAGAGAATATGGGTGGCTTGCATTCGCACTACGTCACAAGTGATGGAATCTTCGTATTTGCCGATCTTTATCGGGACTTCCACTTGTTTAACGACCTTCACGAAAGTCCTGTCATCAACCCACTGCAGTTGATACGGCTTGGGATGGGCGATAGTGCGAAGACCCAGTTCAGCTACCATGTCTTCGCTGGCAGCGTTGACACAGCCTCCCGCTATCAATAATGAGATCGCACAGGCCCCATTCACCATGGCTCGGGATTGGAACAAGTTCTCTCGCCGAGTGCTTTCGGTGTTACTTGGGAGCTTTGTAGGACCCTCTTGGTGACTAATATAAGACCGTCCATAGGCAGCTCTCCTTCTTCTGCCCCACTCTCGTGATGCTCTTGTTCGGGAAGAACTTCTCCTTCTTCTTCGCTCGACAGTTCCCCATCGGGCCGAATGACCATGGCTCTTCTGTTGGGGCAATACCTCGCGTAGTGTCCCTTTCCCAAGCACTTAAAGCATTCGATGCTTCTTGATCGCCGAGGACCTCATACGCGCGGGCGTTGGGCTTTGACTGAGGTTGGGAGGAAGGTCTTGTGTTGGGGTAGTTTTGGCGAGGGGGGGTGTCGCCGCAGGAGGCGTGTATGGTTTTGGCGGGGCCGCTTTAGTGAAGGGGGGGGTCTTGTGGGTTGGGCCCCTGCTGGGTGTGTGAGCAGGGTAGTAGGAACTCCTCTCTTCACTGTTTTTCTACCCGGATGGCCTTGTGCACCAGTGTCTTGGTAATCCCGGTAGTCGCACACTCAACTGCTTTGGCGATGTCTTCCCGTAGGCCATATAAAAATCTGGCCGCTTTAGCTTCTTCGTCCTCTTTGACATTAGCTCTCATCAAGGCCCTCTCAAGGTCCTTCTCGGTATTCCTCGACGCTGCGATGACCTTGGATCAGCGTTGCAGTTTCTGGGCACAATCTCTGTCGTAGTAGCTGGGCCCAAACCGGTTTTTCATGGCTCGCTTCAGATCCTCCCAAGTGGTGAAGGGTCGACAGCGGATCCTTGCTCTCTCGTGATGCTCTTGCTCCCACCAGGTGAGGGCATAGTCATGGAATTCAATGACCACGAGTTTTAAGGCTATTGCATCGGTGTACCCCATCATTTCAATGATTCGTTCGGTTTTAGCTACCCATGTGAAGTACTCTTCTGGGTCACTGGACCCATAGAAGGGTGGTATATGAAGCTTTATATTGGCGAAAGCTTGTGGGTCCGGAGCTTGTGTCCTACCTCCAAAGTCTTGGTTAAGGCCTCGGTGGACACTTCCTCGCGCCGCTCCCTTGTCCTCGTCGAAGTTCCCGTTGGGATAGACTCGGCCTTGATCCCTATCGGAGAAGACCCTTCTTTTAACAAACTTTGGTGATGGCTCCGCGTAATACTCCTGATCATCACTATCCAAGACGTCAACACCACGATCTACCCTCGTAGAAGTGGTAGGACGGCTGTGAGGGGTGGCCTGCGTCCTCGCCGATGTGGGATCGAAAGTGGTATGAGTGACCCCTCCTTGAGCTCGGGATGCATGGGCGTCTTCGTGGGCTTGCGAGTTCTCTGGTTGCTTTCCCTGAGCTACCTCTACTCGCGTCGCCGCTCATTCGTCGTAGTGACTTGAGCTCCTAAGTCATCTAGTCTCTGTAAAATCTTTACCAGCGTGCTTTGCAGGGGCTAGCTGGGATGGATGAGGTGGAGATGAGTCCGACGAAACCATCTCGTAACACAAGATCGTTGAAAATATGTAGTCGAAACAGAATCTCACCACTCCCTAAGTGTGTACTCTCACTCTCGTGTTTCTCTCAACGGCTTTATCACTTAAGGCTTTCACAAGCTCTCTAAACTTGATACCGCTTTCAACCCGAGATCAAAGATGGACACACAAGAAAATACAAACAAAACTCTAGTAAAACCGCAACTTGAAGCTCAAGAAAATGTCTAGTTACTTGAAACTAGTCTGCTTTGGGAGATTAGAGTTGAGTTTGGGGTTCGAAAGAAATAGGCAGGAAGATTTGAAAAAGGCTTTTACAGTCACAAACACTTTTGTTTTAGTTCTGAAACTTTGGTCAGATTGGGACTACTGTCCACTCGTGTTTTGACAAGAACGCTGCACGAACATTCAAGTATTCCTGTGTCACGTAAACGTGCACAATACTTTTCTTTTGTGCTTTGGGACAACTACACAGCTCTTTGGGGTTAAACCCGAAAATTCCTGACTTGTCAGAGACACTTTTTTTTTTTTTTTTTTAAAACAACGCTTGGTCTCACTGAGTTCATTGACCAATATTTCTTCAAGCGTAAGAAAGTTTAACAAAGGGTTGATGCTTGAAGGAAACCAAACAAGAAACACAGATACCTCCAGTGAGCGCTTTGGCTCTGATACCACTTGATGTGATCACGGTGGTTCACCGATCACAACGGGAGGATCTAGCTCAAAGGAGATGGCTTCCGGCAAGAACGGAAACGAAGAACAGAGGAAGAACAAGGGAACAAAGTCGGCCAAGGGAACCTCCTCACTACGGGGTGAGGCAATGCCCTTGAAAATGCCTGGGAAAGGAGATGGGATCTAGCACCTCTTGACTACAAGGTCAAGCAATACTAGATATTATGCTTGGATCCTCTTGCCTGGATCACTAGGGAAAATGGAAATGCAAGATTGGAGAACACAAAAGCCAACAACTTCCCTAAGTGTTTTCAGCCGAATTCTTGAATTCAATAATATGTTCTACTTACAATGACGCTGCTCTTAGCTTATATAGTGGGAGGTGGGAACAGTAAGTCGGTTGAGATTGCGTGCGTGCAGAATGAAAAGCTTCTAAAAAGGTAAAAAGAAAAAGTTACCCTAAAAAGCGTTCACATGTCTTTTCTCTGTAAAGAAAAGGAGTTTCTTTCCCGAGTTGTTGCAGGTGAAAAGGAACGCTTTGTTGTCAGAAGTGGTCGGTTTTTCTCTCTATGATTGAGGGTTTCGCAGGGTAGCCTTCGCCAAGTGCCTTTGCGGGAATGCCTCCGCCTAGGCCTTTCACAGGGACGTTTGTCTGAGGTCTTCGCCCCGGCCTAGTGTCCGCGTACTGTGGCTTTAGTACTCTCTTCCTCAAGGATGCTTAGGCTTAAGACTCCCGAGGGCCTCGCATCTTCTTCGTCCAAAATGATGCCAAGGTGGCGAAGCTGCAAGGCCTTCGCCGAGATTCCTCTTGGTCATCTTGGGCCATGAGTTTCATGAAGGCATTGAGTTTTGCTTGAACATTCATAAGACGAGCCCTGGTTATGGGTCCGCCAACGCCTTGGAGCGGATCTGTGGGTGTGCGCGCTTGTGAGGGCGAGCTTGGTTGAACTTGAGGGCCGTTTGGGGCGATGTCCTCATCAATTCAAGGGCATTGCCTCACCTCGTAGTGAGGAGGTTCCCTTGGCCGACTTGTGTTTCCTTGTTTCTTCCTCTGTTTTGTTTCCCTTCCGCTGAAACCGCCTCCATCGAGCTAGATCCGAGCTCGTGATCATACACCCCGGTGTGATCACATCAATTGGTATCGAGCCAAATTGCTTGTTGGAGGTATTTGTGTTGTTTGATTGTTTTCTTCAAGTAAAACCATTGCCTTCTTTCTTACACTTGAAGAAAACGTTTTGTTGTTGTTCATGAGAAAACCAATTGTGTTTGTGTTTGGTTCATGTGACTAGATTAAATGTTCATGTGTGGTGAATAGTGTTCTTGAAAAGTTCTTGAATGTTCTTACGTGTTCTTATCAAAACACAAGTGAACAGTAATTTTGATCCGATAAATAGTTTCAGAACTTAAACAAAAGTGTTTGTGACTGCAAGAGCCTTTTCTAATCTTCCAACTGTTTCTTTCGACCTCAACTCAACCCTAACATCCCATAAAACTGGTTTCAAGTAACTAGTCATTTTCTTGGGTTTCAAGTTGCGGTTTTACTAGAGTTTTGTTTGTGTTTTCTTGCGTGTTCATCTCTGATCCGAGGTTGAAAACGGTATCAAGTTTAGAGAGCTTGTGAAAGCCATAAGTGAACAGCCGGAGTGACAACGTTGTTGTGAGAAACACGAGAGCGAGAGTAGACACTCAGGGAGTGGTGAGGTGCTTTCCTGACTACATATTTTCAACAGTATTGTGTTACAGATGGTTTCACAAATTCATCTCCTCCTCATCCGTCCCAGCTAGCTATGCATAGCACGCTAGCGAAGATCTTACAGAGGTTAGAAGACTTGGGAGCTCAGGTCGCTACTACGAATGAGCGACTAACGAGAGTGGAGGTAGCTCAAGGAAAGCAACCGGAAAGCTCGCAAGCCCACGAGGATGTCCACGCATCGCGGGCTCAAGACAGAGTCACCCACACCACTTTCGATCCAAAGATCAACGAGGCCACAGCCACCCTCACAGCCGTCCCACCACTTCTACGAGAGTAGATCGTGGAGTTGACATCCTGGACAGTGATGATCGAGTATTACGCGAGCCAACCCCAAAGCCTATAAAGAGAAGGGTCTTTCCCGGCAGAGCTCAAGCCGTAACCTATCTCCACAGACCTCGAAGAAGAGGAAGAAGCAGAGCGAGGCCGTGTCCATCGAGGTTTCAACCGAGACCTAGGGCGTAGGGTGCAAGCCCAAGATCAGCAAGCCCTCGCCAATATAAAGCTTCGATACCACCCTTCTACGGATCCAGTGATCCGGAAGAGTACTTTACATGGATGGCTAAAACCGAGCGGATCATTGATATGATGGGATACACAGACTCGATAGCTTTGAAGCTTGTGGTCATTGAATTCCATGATTATGCTCTCACCTGGTGGGAGCAAGAGCATCACGAGAGGGCAAGAATCCGTTGTCGTCCCATCACAACTTGGGAAGATCTCAAACGAACCATGAAGAATCGGTTTGTGCCCAGCTACTACGACAGAGATTGTGCCCAGAAGCTGCAACGCCTTATCCAAGGTCATCGCAGCGTCGAGGAATACAAAAAGGACCTTGAAAGGGCCTTGATGAGGGCCAATGTCAAGGAGGACGAAGAGGCTAAGTTGGCCAGATTTTTATATGGCCTACGAGAAGATGTAGCGAAGACAGTTGAATTGTGTGACTATCGAGATTATCATGATCTAGTGCATAAGGCCATCCGGGTGGAGAAGCAACTGAAGAAGGGGAACTCCTATTATCCCGCCCATACACCCAACAGGGGCTCAGGCAGCAAGACCCCCCCTTCACCAAACCGCCTCCATCGAGCTAGATCCGAGCTCGTGATCATACACCCCCGGTGTGATCACATCAATGGTGGAACCCTAGAGGTGCCGAAATTATGGTGAATTTTCCAAAATTGTGTGTGTTTGTGTTCTTGAATCATGCTTCAAGTATGTTGTTCCTAGCATGATTCTAAGACTATCTATGGTTTCAATTTGATGGAAAACAAGTTGGGTGAAAAACCCCTCTTTGGCCGAATTCTTCATGTTAGAGTTTGATGTGATCATGAGATCCCCAAGCAACAACAAGGAGTCCCAGACGAAGATGCAGTCGAGTGAAGCTCGGAGCAACCCTTTGGCGAGTGGGTTCAGAGGCCCAGGCGACCTAATCCGTGGTCTGGACTAGCACCTGACATGGAAAAGGAAACGCTTCCACGCGAGGACCCTAAGCGAGACCTCAAGGCGTAGGAGAGGCTTCTGCACACGAAGACAACCAGGCGTTGGCGAGGCACTTTGGCAAAGCCTTCCTGTGAAGTCTCAAGGCGAAGGATGAACTGCATCATGCTAAGGCATCCAGAACACTGGCGAAGCCTCCAGGCGAAGTCAATCCTGCGAAGCCTCAAGACGAGGGCTAGGCTTCCTCCAACGAAGGTGTTTCAGCGATGGCGAAGCCATCCCCATAAACACTCCGAGCGAAGCCCTCATGCAACACTCTCCATCGTGAAGTCTTCAAAGTGAAGTCAAGACCCTCTTGTGAAGCTCCCTGGCGAAAGCAAAGCCATTGGGCGATGCCATCTCAGTGAAGCTTCCTGGCGAGGACCAGTCTTCAACACGAAGACTTCCAGTTCAGACGCTAAGGATGGGTTTCCCTACTGTGAAGCCTTCAAGCAAAGGCGAAGCCTTTATTCACGAAGCCTCAAAGAGAAGGCGAGGCCAACTAGGCAAAGCCTTCTCCACGAAGTCTTCCAAAGAAAGGCGAGACCTTGAGGCGGGGCCTCGGTCGACGAAGCCCTAAGGCAAAGCCACCTAAGCTTATCAAGTCGGCCAACCACTCCCGACCATTCTGGCACACTCCCGCCTTTCACGCTAACACTTGGGAGTGTACTTATATACCTTTATCCTTTTTATCTTTTAGTCAGACATGCATGCAAAAGTACTGTACACTTTATGGCATGCATGCGTCTTTGTAAAAGTCTGTTCCCTTCTTCCCTATAAAAGGAACAACAGACTCTTAGAATAGGTAGAACATTTGTAAAGCTTAAGAAGGACAATTCCTTAAGCCCGGTTCTCACCCCCTTGCTATTTTCCGCCATCCCCCTTGATTGTTTATCATCAAGTTTAATATCTAGTATTGCTCAATCTCGTAGTTGAGAGGTGCTAGATCTTCCATACTCCCCAGGCTTATCGCAGAAATTGCCCAACCTCGTAGTTGGGAGGTGTCTGTGGCCGAATCTATCCCTTCCTCGTTCGTCGACTCCTTCAAGCTAGATCTGCACTTCCGTACGATCTCGTGGCTTCGCGTCAAGTGTACCCGTGATCGTATCAAGTTGTATCAGAGCCAGATCGCTTGCTGGAGTTGTTTGTGATTTCTTCAAGGTTAAACCCTTTAACTTCTACTTGAAGAAAGATTTATCTTTACGTTTTTCGAAACCGTGTTATAGTCTGTTCGTTTTTCTGTACCCCCCATATCCACTTTTCGTTTCAGTTTATCTGTTGTGTTGATTCAGTGTTAGGAGTTGTTGTTGTGTGATGTGGACATCAGCCCCATTTTTGTGATAAAGGTGAACCCTTCATCCCGAGGGTCCAAAAGGCCCTTGGCGAAGGCACGGGCGGAGAAGAAGCGGCATTCTAGGCACCGGCGAAGCCTCGAGGCCGAGCCGCGCTCGCAAGGATCTTGGCCAACCCATGCCCCATTGGCGAACCCTTGGTCTTTGGCGAGGCCAAGCCTCAACGGCGAGTCCGTGGCTATTGGCGAGCCCATTGACCCTGGCGAACCCATGGACCTTTTGGGCGAACTCAAGGCCATCTGCGAAGCCACGGCTCTTTGCGACCCCCATGGTCGTTGGCGAAGACCCTGTGCCTCATTTCCAGAAGCAAGCGAAGCCCAGGTGTTCGCCAAGCAGAAAGGGTCTCCATACGCAAGTCAGGCGAACCCTTCAACTTGTGCAGAGGCCCTCTTCTTCCCTTTTCCCGCCAAATGCAATTCCTGGGGAATTGGGAGCCGCAAAAGCTGGTAGCCTACAATGTCACATCAGCTGCTACCTCTCCTTCCGCCTACCATAGATCCAGGAAGCTGGTTCCCTTGTCAAGTCACACATTACTTCCTTTACCTTTCTCCCTTCTATATAAGGAGGCTGTAACTATTGTAAACCTTAGAACTCATTTTGTAAGAACACATATTTGCGGAAGTACGCATATTGTTCTTCGTGGGTCTCAAATCTTGCTCCACCAATCCATTAGTGATCCATTGCAAGAGGATCCAATATAATACCTAGCATTGTTTGATCTCGTAGTCAAAAGGTTCTAGGTCCCATTTTCCTTTCCTGCATTTTCAAGGGCATTGCCTCACCTCGTAGTGAGGAGGTTCCCTTGGCCGACTCTGTTTCCTTCGTGTTCTTCCTCTGTTTCGTTTCCCTTTCTTGCTGGAAACCGCCTCCTTCGAGCTAGATCCGAGTTAGTGATCACGTACCCCCACCGTGATCACATCAGTTGGTATCAGAGCCAAAGTGCTTGCTGGAGGTACCGTATCAGTTGTTTAATTTCTTCAAGCTAAAACCTTTGTTGTTCTTTCGAAAACTTGAAGAAAAGTTATCGGTTAATGATCTCTTGAGGGAAGCCGAATAGTTGTTATCCTTGTTTGAAGTTCTTGGAAGGTTTATGAAAGCGTGAGTAACTTCGGTTTGAAAAGAAAAAGAGTTTTCCTGTGTGCAAAAGAACAAGAGTTTACGAAAAGAAATATTCAAACCAGTTCATAAATTCTGGGAAAAGTTCTAAGTGTTCTTGAAGAGTTCATCCGAAACTCAAGTAAACAAGACTCACAGATCGAAAATAATTTCAAAACCTGAACTTTGTGTTTGTGAAAGGCTTTTCTATATCACTCCCAACTTCTTTCAACCATCAACCAACTTGAAGCTAGTTTCAAGTAACTAGAACTTTGTGCTTAACTTGTTTGGACATTGCTAAGATTTCATTGGATATTCTTTGCGTGTTTACATTTGATCTTAATCGCAGATTGGTGGTAAGTTTTGAAACTTGTGAGAACCCTTGTGTTCTAAACACGAGAGAAGAGAGTAAACACCGAGGAGTGTGGTAAGGATTCACATTCTTGTCACATGTGCGAGAACTTGAGTCTCATGGAGTATGTGGAAGAGGACTACTACCGGAATCGGATCCTTGTTATCAAGAATCGACTTACGGGCGGAGGAAACCTCGACCATACATACTCGGGAACTATTCGAGTACCCCCTTGGCCAAGAAACCTGGCCCGAACCGACCCCATCCTCTCGAATCGATCCTCCATACCTGCTGCATATGAGTATTACTCGGGTCCAGGACCACGAGCGGGTGGTGGCGACCCTTGCCATCGCCAAGATACCCCCCCTCGCTATCGCTACCCCAAGCACCGAAGGATTTACCCCCCATCCGCGGATGATTCCCCCATTCCGTTGTATCCTAGCGGTACGGCGCCCAGCGTTGTGCCCCCGGTCGTGCGCGGGTCCCCATCCACCCACCGAAAGCCCACGAGGGCCCCCACTCACAAGTTTGCTTCGTCGCGCCAATCACCTTCGACCAACAGGCGAAGCAACACCGAAGTGCCTCAAAGACCCAGCTCCTCCACTATCATTGATGAGCTAAAACAACTTGTACTTATGGTCCAGGACCAGATGTTACAAGGACACATGGAGGACGCTGCAACCGGTGGTAAGGTTGAGAGGAAAATAACCGAGAGGAAAGGAGAAATTACGAGGGGAAAGGAAAGAGAAGAAAGAGAGAAAAGCGAGGCGGTCCAAGAGACCTTGAGCGAGAAAGAGAGCGATCCGAGAGAAGAGATTGAGAAGAAAGCGGAGAGAAAACAAGAGGGAAACTCCATGATCCAAAATAATGGAAGCGAGGACAACATGCCTTCAACCGACCCAACTTTTCCACTAATTTGTATCTTGCAACCCCCTTGTTTATCTTCTTTGAATGTACAGGCCGCTTGATATGATCATGAGGGGCCTCAAATCACCCCGGGCTATCTTGTGGGAAAAGTGAAGCGGATCTGTACTCATCAAGAGCTGGAGCAATGGATTTCATATTGAAGCCCTTTTCAAGAGGAGAAAAATGGCTTTTGAATCACCTCAATCGGAGTTCCAGAGCTCAAGTTATTCAGAAAACAGTGAAGTTCCACTTTGGCGAAGGCATTTTGGCGGAGGCACTTTGGCGGAGGCACTTTGGCGGAGGCACTTTGGCGAAGGCACTTCCGCGAAGGCACTTCCAATAATTCAGCCGACCACTCCCAACCACTCCCGTCCCATCAGGAACACTCCCTCCTTTCACGCTGACACTTGGGAGTATTATATTACTTAGCTTTTACCTTTTTCACCTTTTTAGATAACATGCATGCAAAAGCACTGTACGCTTTATGGCATGCATGCACATATGTAAGAGTCTGTTCCCTTTCCCTTCTCTATAAAAGGAACAACAGACTCCTAGGATAAACAGAACCAATTTTAAAGAAAAGCTTGAGAAGGAAAATTCCTCAAGCCCTTTATGGGTTCTCAAATCTTGCTTCGCCAATCATAGTGATCCATTGCAAGAGGATCCAATATAATACCTTGCATTGCCTCACCTCGTAGTGAGGAGGTTCTCGGTTCCATCTCCTTCTCAAATCTTGCTTCGCCAATCATAGTGATCCATTGCAAGAGGATCCAATATAATACCTTGCATTGCCTCACCTCGTAGTGAGGAGGTTCTCGGTTCCATCTCCTTCCCCAGGCGTTTTCAAGGGCATTGCCTCACCTCGTAGTGCGGAGGTTCCCTTGGCCGACTTTGTTTCCTTGTTCTTCCTCTGTTCTTCGTTTCCATTCTTGCTGGAAACTGCCTCCTTCAAGCTAGATCCGAACGCGTGATCACTTACCCCCCCGTGATCACATCACCGCTGTGGAAAGAAAGGCTGAAGGGAGCCTTCAACAGTCCGGGAAGGAAGTGTCACCCCCTCTCGGTAAGGAAGAAAAGAGCAAGAGGGAGAGAGCGAACATGGGTAACTGTGCTTCTAATCTCTCATCTCTTAACATTAAACATGATTTGGGTGACATAATTGGCGATCCCATGTCTGTTTTGGGATATGATTTAGGCCCGGTACATTGGGACCATGCCCATGAATGGCCGAGGCTTATATTTGATCCCGGGATAACTACGTGAGCTTGTTTAAATGCTAAGTATAGAAGTGAAGGGAAGAGAAAGGGCGGATTGTCCATCTCATTCCTTCAGAGTATTTTTAGGGAAACTTTGATGTCTAACGCTTTTAGTTCACTAACCCTTGATACTTCTTCAAGTTTGTTGTGGTGTCTTAAGATTTGTAGGGACAATTTCCTTATGAATCCGAGGACGGATTCTTCTGAAGAGGGAGGGTATGATGTGGACATCAGCCCCATTTTTGTGATAAAGGTGAACCCTTCATCCCGAGGGTCCAAAAGGCCCTTGGCGAAGGCACGGGCGGAGAAGAAGCGGCATTCTAGGCACCGGCGAAGCCTCGAGGCCGAGCCGCGCCGTGTCACCACCACCCCCGTCAGACACCTTCCGGACCCGGCGGGAAGCGGTCGCCGGCCGGTGGGGCGGTGGTGAGCAAGGTGGGACCAAGATCGCGCAGCTAATGTGAGATTAATTCGCGGGCCTTTAACTAACCCAGTAGGTCCCTTTCTAAACAACAGATCAAATATGACAATTCATGCACAGAAACAGATCACAATAACAGAAGCAATGGGCTCCGCCCATGATCAGAATATCAGAAGCAGGATATCAAAATCAGATTATCAAAAGGAAGTCTGTTCTTTCACTACCGAACAGAGGCTTCCGCACAGATCAACATACTCATTCAATCAGCTCGAGCGAACGCATATAAATACATAACCATAATCAAACTCAGATGAACAGACAGATCTAATGATAACATGCTATCGTAGTACTACATGCCAACAGAGTATCATGCTACAGAGCTATCTACAGGCAGAAGATGCAACCGTACAAAAGTCGGGCGTCGGATAAAGAAACCGACGAGGAACCCGTAGTCTAGATCCAAAAGCTGCTAAACCCTCAAAATAGCTAACCGAGCAGCCTTGCGGAAATCCTACTCCGCTGGCCCAGAATCCTTATCTCCTGAAAAATATTAAGGGGTGTGAGTTTTCTTAAAGAAAAACCCGGTAAAACTTAGGCGTAGTAACGATGTTCTTCCGACAAACCTGCAAAGACAGATCGAGCGAGATATACATACGAGATAGCAATATACAGATCAAAACATATACGAAATAAATGATGTATGATGTGTGCACAACATCCGAATGTAACAGGTCATGGCTAGATCTTCCCGACCATGGCTAGATCTTCCCGGGCGCACCGGCATTCGCCATGCGTCGGCATTCGCCATGCACCCAGCAAATCCCATATAGCACGGACCATGGCTAGATCTTCCCCGACCATGGCTAGATCTTCCCCGGTCGCACCGGCATTCGCCATGCGTCGGCATTCGCCATGCATCCAACAAACATCATAAATCACGGACCATGGCTAGATCTTCCCCGGTCCAACCGGCATTCGCCATGCGTCCACACACACAGAACAGAACCTGAGCACCGATGCTCCTACCTGCGCACAGATTCTCATACCATGGGACTAGCCTTGGGGCTCCACAATCCCGATCTAAGACCGAAGTCAGAGACCGAGGCCCAAGACTTGCCTCAACCATCCTACATTACAATAATATAGGTAGGTCGAACCCTTACCTCGAAACGAAAGCAACCGCAACCGAAGAGGGTAGCAGCCAAGCACCACCCACAAATCTTCTTCCTTTTCCAACCTCAAACCTTGCTTCACAAATTACCTAAGCATTTCACACATTTCCCACATTACACTTTCATTTAACACATCAATATCCATTGACAATTGGACCTCACTCCAAGACTTAAAGTTGCTCAAATTCATTGTCTAAACATGCTTGAAACCTTAAACCACACAAAACACATGCTTCCACATTCCACCAAAAACCCGGATGAACATTGCCTTAGGTATATAATCGAAGCATATTTGGACAATGTTCCAATTATCAATATTGCTCTAAACATACCCAATAACAACAATTTGGATTGAAATCAACAAAACAACACACTTCAATTCTCCACCTTAAACCCTATGAGTTTTCTCTTAGCTCATAGATTAACCCATAATTGGACCTTTTACCAAGTATTAATGTTGTTCCAAAACTACCCAACAACACTAATTTGAGGTCAATTTAAAAATACACCAAAATTCGTTCATCCTAGCTCAAGAACCCTAATTCGAATTTCCTTCAATTCATGCTCAATTCGTGTTGTAAAATGTGTTTCTACCTCTAATCCAACATAGAAACACTACTACTAACTCAAATGAACCAAGAGAACACGAAAATACCAACCTCTCAATTTGGGAAATTTCCCAAATTCATCCACCAAGTGTTGTTGGAGCGAATCCTTTGTTGATTCGTTATTCTTGTAGTGATTCCCTTGCAGAATCCACCGTTTCCACGCACCAAAGAGTCCAAAATCACTTAGATAGGAGCAAAACCGAATTGAGAGAGAGTTGGGAGAGTTTTCGGAGTGAAAAGCGAAAATGAGGTTGAAACCGAGCTGCTCGACTTAAATAGCCGAGCCGGGCGACGGTCGGGCGAACCGTTTCCCAGTCGGGCGATCGCGACCACAGAACACCGAGGCGGGTGTCAGGCGAGACCAGGCGACCCAATTCCTAGAGCGGGCGATCGCTGGTCCGAGTAACCGCCACTGCCAGGCATCCGGGCGAGAGTCGGCGAAGGCACCCCTCGGTCAGGCGATCGCTGGCTCCGAGAAGACACGAACTTGGCAAGTGTCCAGGCGAAACGCAGGCGAACCGTTTCCTCGTCTGGGCGATCGCCTGGACCCAAAACTCACAAAATTCAGCCTCCAAAGTGAACTTAACCAAAACCCATACCAAACCATTCCACTCCCACAACAACAACAACAAAACAACAAATAACAAACTCCACAAACTACAAACTTAAACATACCTTCAGAACTCGAACACCGGAGATTGTTGCCGGAAAAAGGTGGGGTGTAACATCCTCCCCCCCTTAAGACTCTTGGTCCTCCAAGAGTTCCTTAAGGCGTTGGTACTCCTGAGGGTAGCGTTCAATCATATCCTTCTCCGTCTCCCAGGTTGCCTCTTTGTCAGAATGGTGCGACCATTGCACCTTCACCATGGGAATTAACTTGCTCCTCAATTTGCGAGTATCCCTCGCTAACAAAGCAATTGGCACTTCTTTATAAGACAAGTCAGGTTCCAATTGCACTTCCTCAATTGGAATCGTTTGCGTCGGATCCATGACACACTTTTTCAGCATGCTCACGTGAAACACATTATGCACAGCTGACAAGCTCACCGGTAGTGCCAAACGATAAGCCACCTTTCCAATCCTTTCTAAAATATCGAATGGGCCAATATACCTCGGAGCTAACTTCCCTTTCCGACCAAATCTCATTATTCCCTTCATTGGTGCCACCTTCAACCATACTTTGTCGCCAACTTCAAACTCTAAGTCGCGACGCCTTCTGTTCACATAAGCCGTGGTTCTATCATTTGCCGCTTTCAATCTTGCCTGAATTGTTTTGATCTTTTCTGTGGTCTCTTCAATCAATTCCGGACCAAGTTCAACCTTATCTGACGGTTCAGACCAACAGTGAGGTGTCATACACCTCCGTCCATAAAGAGCCTCGTAAGGTGCCATCTTGATTGTACTCTGGTAACTATTGTTATACGAGAACTCTATGAGCGGTAGATGTTGATCCCAATCACCTCCGAAATCAATCGCACAACTCCTCAGCATGTCCTCAAGTACCTGTATCACCCTCTCGGATTGCCCATCAGTTTGCGGGTGATACGCGGTACTGAGGTGTAACCGGGTACCAAAAGCTCGATGGAAAGCATTCCAGAAATGGGCTGTAAACCTTGGATCCCGATCTGAAACTATAGAATCCGGTACACCGTGCAACCGCACGATCTCTTTAATGTAGAGTCGTGCTAACTTGTCCAACGGATCGGTGACTTTAATGGGCAAGAAATGCGCACACTTAGTCAAACGGTCCACAATTACCCAAATGGCATCATGACGTGCTCTCGTAGTGGGTAATCCGGTAAGAAAATCCATAGTCACGTTTCCCCACTTACGAACTGGGATAGGTAACGTCGAAGTGTGCCGCGGGCTTCGATGTTCAACCTTTACTGTTGGCAAGTGGTACACTTTGCCACACACTCTGCAATATGCCTCCTCATACCTGGCCACCAGTGTGACCTCAAATCGTGATACATCTTTTCACCGCCCGGATGAAAACTTAAAGCTGTTATTATGAGCTTGATCCAAAATCTCATCTCTAAGAGCCACATCATTCGGCACGTACAAACGTCCTTTGAAGTATAGCAATCCTTGCCTATACTCAAAGAATGGGCGCATTGCTCCTTTAGCTTCTCCGAAACCTGTTTCAAACTCGATCTCTCATCTGAAATTCTCGGATCTGTCGATCCAAGAAGACTGAACTCTCAACACAAATACCTGCTCTTGCTCTTGTAGCTGCCAACGGTGCCACAAGGCAGTCAGGTCCGTATGCTCTGTTCGGTTTCCAGGTTCTCCACCTCTAACTATCCCGGTGTATGCCCTACTCAAGGCATCTGCCACCGTATTCCCTTTTCCTGCGGTGTAATCTATACTACGGTCGTAATCTTTCATGTACTCGAGCCACCTTCTTTGGCGCATATTCGGATCTTTCTGCGTGAACAAGTACTTCAAGCTCTTATGATCGGTAAAGATTTGAAATTTGTTTCCCAACAAATAATGCCGCCATTGCTTGAGTGCATACATAACCGCAGCAAGCTCCAAATCATGAGTGGGATAGTTTTCCTCATGTGGTATGGCTGTCGCGACCCATAAGCAATTACCTGCTGGTTTTGCATAAGCACACACCCAGACACTGTTCGTGAGGCATCGGTATAAATGACATAAGGCTGAGGCAGGTCGGGTAGAACCAGAATCGGTGCTGTGTCGGTCTACACTTGAGCTCTTGAAAGCTCTTCTCACATTCATCCGACCATACAAACGCCTTACCCTTCTTTGTCGGTTGAGTGAGTGGAGAGGCAAGAACCGAGAAGGCTGGTGCAGACTTACGATAGTAACCAGCTAACCCGAGAAAACTACGGATATCCTTTCTTGATCGGGGTTGCCTCCACTCTTGAGCAGACTTAACCTTCTCGGGTCGACGAAATTCCGTTCTCATTGATGATATGCCCGAGAAATGCTACCTCGCGCAACCAGAAATCACACTTGAAAACTTTGCATACGGTGGTTGTTAGACAAAGTTTCCAAGGCAATTCTCAAGTGCTCTTGATGTGCATCCTCATCCGGAGAATAGATGAGTATATCATCAATGAAGACAACAATAAAATTGTCCAAGTAGGGACGGAAAACCTCATTCATCAAATTCATGAAAGCTGCCGGGGCATTTGTCAGCCCAAAAGGCATGACGGTGTACTCATAGTGACCATACCGCGTGCGGCGATTTCGGAATGTCTTCTTCCTTCACACGCATTTGGAAATACCCGATCGGAGATCAATCTTTGAGAACACTTTAGCTCCTCGGAGCTGGTCGAACAGATCGTCGATCCGTGGTAACGGATATTTGTTCTTATTGTCACCGCATTCAACCTTACGTAATCAATACGAGTCTAAGCGTTCCATCCTTCTTCTTAACAAATAACACCGGGGCTCCCCACGGTGATCTGCTCGATCGGATAAACCCCTTATCCAACAACTCATCCAAGCTGCTTCTTCAATTCCTTCATCTCCACTATCGGCATGCGATACGGAGGAATGGAGATAGGTGTAGCTCGGTCTGCAACACTATCTCAAAAACCACCTCCCGCTCGGGTGGCATACAGTAACTCTTCGAAACACTGCGGAAAGTATCTAACAATCGGAATTTTATCAAGTTCCATCCGCGTACCTGCATCATTGAGTCTAAAGTACTCGCCTTCATCCATCACAAGTAACTTCTCCATTACTTGAAGCTCCATGCTATTCTGAACAATCTCTACATCTGAGGGGGGAACAAGTGGTAATACTTGGTCCGACACTACCAACTGTCGCCGCGCACAATCTATCCGTATGGAATGCTCGAGAGCCAATCCATACCCAGAATCACATCATAATGTGATGTATCCAACACCAACAAATCGGAAGGAATCATGCCGCTCACCAACAGTTAACATGCAACCCTTGATAAGCTCATTCTTGAGCAGAATCGACTCCCGGTTCGTACCGGGAATACTTGAGACAGATGAGTCACGGGAAGTTGCAAAGACTTTGCACATACGTGACACTATAGAAATCGAAGCACTGTGTCAAAAGAGCACGAACAGAAATACCATTCGAAACACCATACCTGCTAGTGCTCCTTTCGAGCCGCATCACCACGCTCAATCTGAAACACTCGTCCTGCCTTGCTGCTGGTGCGGCTGGCGGCGGGGCTTCTGTAGTGGTGGCCGCATCTGCGGTGGTCGGGGTCGTGGTCCAAACGAGGAACACCACGCCCACGAGGAGCATAACTCTGAAATCCTTGTGGCCTTGCAACTCCACAGGTTGCCATCGAGGCAATCCTAATCATGTGGTCGGTTGACCCACATCGGTAACACATGCACGACTCTTTATAACAAACCGAGCCGGTGTGACTCCGGTCACAAGTCAGCAGTACCAAGGCTCTGCTACCTTTGCCTTCCCTTTGCCCTTATCCTTGATCCAAGCCCACGGAACTACCGCCGGTCTGTGGTGTCGTGCGAGTCCACCACGTCCGGATCCTCTAACTCCACCAATGACAATCCCCGTAGATCTCGGTGGCTGTGTCACCGAAGCTGTATCCAAGTCCTCATTCTCAATCTTCTGTGCTTTCTGCACAGCCTCATGGTACCTATCAATGTTCAACGGTGCCAAGTACTTCCTGATGTCATGCTTCAACCCTCTCATGAATCTCTTTGCCTTGGCCTCCTCACTGGTGTTGTAATGAGGCACATAACGCACCAAGCGTTCAAACTCGTGCCCATACTCCGCAGTCTTGCTTCCACGAGTCAAGGTATCAAACTCCGATTGCCGCCTATCGGTCGCGGCATAACCAATCCACTTCTCATGAAACAAGTGGGAAAATTCATCCCACGTCATACCCGGGTCCTTCACCTTCCTACGCACAAAGTCGGCCTTCCGAGTGGCCATAGTGGTCTCCCACCAATCATATGCCCAGTCACGCAAATAAAAGGTAGCCAAAGACACCATCTCATTTGCCGGAAAACCAAGTCTGCCAAGCAACCGGTCCATGTCCTTATACCACGTCTCCGCCGAATCCATTCCACCCTTGCCCGAAAAACGGGGTGGTTTGAATCGCTCAAACCGCTCCATCAAAGAAAGCTTATCAGAGCTGGTCGCACTATCAGATTTGAGCCGCTGGGCTCTCGGTATCTCAACAACAGAATCGGGCCTAGCCCGCACTCTCCCTCGACGGGGCTGTGGGTCGACTTCCGCACCTAGATTCAGATTCCCCTCTTCTGTATCCACATGCTCTTCAAATTGCACATCATCCGCCTCAACGTCCTCCTCATGAGCCTGATAGCTAGGATCAGTCGATCCTACCGCAGTAGGCTGAGAACTCATAACATGTGTACTCCCTTGCTCTTCAACTCCTGTCCCTGCCCACATGTTATTGAGCGATGCAGTCATTTGCCCCAACACTTGGGCCATCTGTTCGGATCGGGTATCAAATGCGGCTGAACTGGTGCCGCTCTTGGCCGAGGTCTCCTCGACCTCTACCTCTTCCTCTATTCACATCTTGAGCAGGATTTCCTCCTCCTGCTTCATCATCCAACGCTCGAGTCCGTCAGTGTTGACCATTACTTGAAATTCCAGAACATAAAGGGTTCACTTAACGGTTAGCATTACCTACATCGGTAATCCTATCAGCTCTGTAGCATGAATGCAATGCATGATGCAAATCAATTCTCAAAATTACTTATACAAAACAATCCCTTATAACCCGTGGTACTGCTTAGGACTAACACACTTCTCACTCGGCATCCACCGTCTGTTTTTAACGAGAGAGGTAATTTAAATTACCATCATGCACCTTACGGCATCTCATCCCCCAGGCACCTCTTATAGCACCCAGAGTCAATTCTGGTGTCCTACGCAGCAACCACGAGACAGTACCAAGTCACAAACTACCGGTACCAATGAAATCATCTCTTGGTTGTTCTCAAGTGCGCTTAGACAAACCGCCTCTTGTTCCACTTACCATTCCAACATGGTTCTTGTGGCGAGGTGGCCGGTCTCACCACACAACCATCTTGGAATCGATCGGTCGACCGGGCTGTCAATCCTAACACACCCTCGACCCAACCAATTAACCATGCTCTGATACCAAATTGTCACCACCTCCCCCGTCAGACACCTTCCGGACCCGGCGGGAAGCGGTCGCCGGCCGGTGGGGCGGTGGTGAGCAAGGTGGGACCAAGATCGCGCAGCTAATGTGAGATTAATTCGCGGGCCTTTAACTAACCCGATGGGTCCCTTTCTAAACAACGAGATCAAATATGACAATTCATGCACGAAGCAGATCACCACAACAGAACAATGGGCTCCGCCCATGAGCGAAATATCGAAGCGAGGATATCAAAATCAGATTATCAAAAGGAAGTCTGTTCTTTCACTACGAGCAGAGGCTTCCGCACAGATCAACATACTCATTCAATCAGCTCGAGCGAAATATATATAAATACATAACCATAATCAAACTCAGATGAACAGGCAGATCTAATGATAACATGCTATCGTAGTACTACATGCCAACAGAGTATCATGCTACAGAGCTATCTACAGGCTGAAGATGCAACCGTACAAAAGTCGGGCGTCGGATAAAGAAACCGACGAGGAACCCGTAGTCTAGATCCAAAAGCTGCTAAACCCTCAAAATAGCTAACCGAGCAGCCTTGCGGAAATCCTACTCCGGCCCCCGAATCCTTATCTCTGAAAAATATTAAGTAAGGGTGTGAGTTTTCTTAAAGAAAAACCCGGTAAGAGCTTAGGCGTGTAACGATGTTCTTCCGACAAACCTGCAAAGACAGATCGGAGCGAGATATACATACGAGATAGCAATATACAGATCAAAACATATACAGAAATAAATGATGTATGATGTGTGCACAACATCCGAATGTAACGGGTCATGGCTAGATCTTCCCCGGACGCACCGGCATTCGCCATGCGTCGGCATTCGCCATGCACCCAGCAAATCCCATATAACACGGACCATGGCTAGATCTTCCCCGACCATGGCTAGATCTTCCCCGGTCGCGCCGGCATTCGCCATGCGTCGGCATTCGCCATGCATCCAACAAACATCATAAATCACGGACCATGGCTAGATCTTCCCCGGTCCAACCGGCATTCGCCATGCGTCCACACACAGAACAGAACCTGCGCACCGATGCTCCTACCTGCGCACCGATACTCCTACCATGGGACTAGCCTTGGGGCTCCACAATCCCGATCTAAGACCGAAGTCAGAGACCGAGGCCCAAGACTTGCCTCAACCATCCTACATTACAATAACATAGGTAGGTCGAACCCTTACCTCGAAATGGAAGCAACCGCAACCGTAGAGGGTAGCAGCCAAGCACCACACACCAACCTTCTTCCTTATCCAACCTCAAACCTTGCTTCACAAATCACCTAAGCATTTCACACATTTCCCACATTACACTTTCATTTAACACATCAATATCCATTGACAATTGGACCTCACTCCAAGACTTAAAGTTGCTCAAATTCATTGTCTAAACATGCTTGAAACCTTAAACCACACAAAACACATGCTTCCACATTCCACCAAAAACCCGGATGAACATTGCCTTAGGTATATAATCGAAGCATATTTGGACAATGTTCCAATTATCAATATTGCTCTAAACATACCCAATAACAACAATTTGGATTGAAATCAACAAAACAACACACTTCAATTCTCCACCTTAAACCCTATGAGTTTTCTCTTAGCTCATAGATTAACCCATAATTGGACCTTTTACCAAGTATTAATGTTGTTCCAAAACTACCCAACAACACTAATTTGAGGTCAATTTAACAATCCCCAAAATTCGTTCATCCTAGCTCAAGAACCCTAATTCGAATTTCCTTCAATTCATGCTCAATTCGTGTTGTAAAATGTGTTTCTACCTCTAATCCAACATAGAAACACTACTACTAACTCAAATGAACCAAGAGAACACGAAAATACCAACCTCTCAATTTGGGAAATTTCTCAAATTCATCCACCAAGTGTTGTTGGAGCGAATCCTTTGTTGATTCGTTGTTCTTGTAGTGATTCCCTTGCAGAATCCACCGTTTCCACGCACCAAAGAGTCCAAAATCACTTAGATAGGAGCAAAACCGAATTGAGAGAGAGTTGGGAGAGTTTTCGGAGTGAAAAACGCGAAAATGAGGTTGAAACCGAGCTGCTCGACTTAAATAGCCGAGCCAGGCGACGGTCAGGCGAACCGTTTCCCAGTCGGGCGATCGCGACCACAGAACACCGAGGCGGGTGTCGAGGCGAGACCAGGCGACCCAATTCCTAGAGCGGGCGATCGCCTGGTCCATGCCCGCCAGCCAGGCATCCAGGCGAGAGTCGGGCGAAGGCACCCCTCGGTCCGGCGATCGCACGGCTCCGAGAAGACACGAACTTGGCAAGTGTCCAGGCGAAACGCAGGCGAACCGTTTCCTCGTCTGGGCGATCGCCTGGACCCAAAACTCACAAAATTCAGCCTCCAAAGTGAACTTAACCAAAACCCATACCAAACCATTCCACTCCCACAACAACAACAACAACAAAACAACAAATAACAAACTCCACAACTTACAAATTTAAACATACCTCCGAACTCGAGTCACCGGAGATTAGTTTTATTCGAAACCGCCGGAAAAGGTGGGGTGTAACAATGAATAGTGACTTTGATCTAAATTTGATTTCACATTTGAGCCAAAAGTGTTTGTGCGCTGAAAACCTCATTTCTAACCCTCTTGTATATCTGTTGCCAAAAACCCCCTCTCCATTTTAACCTAGCCTGTTCAAGTAACTAGTACTTCTTGCTTAAAGATTTTTGCATGCTAGCGGTTATCTTGTGATATTCATTGTCAGGTTTTGGCCTTGGAAAGAGCAAGCTTTGAGAGCTAAGCAAGAGGAAAGAAAGAAAGCCGAGTGTGACCCCTCGCGAAAGGGTAGGCCCCTTCGCGGCAGGAGAGAACCCTAAACACATGAGGAGCTTGAGCGGACTAATTTTTTTAAATGTGTAGGCGATCCCATGGCAGATAAATATTTCTATGGGGTTGAACTATCAGTGGGGCGATAACAACTTGGAAAAGACTTATGGCATTGGATGGAAGAGTTGAAGTACCACTTCTGGTACTACCTCCTTCGTGGTGAATGTGGGTGATGGATCAGACATCGGTCCTCCGCCACACCCAATGTTCGAATATATATATGGGACCCTGATGTGATCATGGGATCCCCAAGCAACAACAAAATGTCCCAGACGAAGAGGCAGGCGAATGAAGCTCGGAGCAACCACGTGGCAAGGAGGTTCATAGGCTCAGGCAGCCTGATCCATGGTTCAGGCGATCACCTGACCAGGAGAAGGCAACGCCTCTATGCGAGGACTCCTCAAAAGGCCTCAAGGCAAAGGCAAGGCTTCTTCAAGCGAAGACATCCGGGCAATGGCGAAGCCCCTCAGGCGAAGCCATTCCTGAGGAACCTCAAGGCAGACTGGACTTCATCATGCGAAGGCACCCAGGCGTTGGCGAGGCCCTTTGGCAAAGCCGCCCCTGTGCAGCCTCAAGGCGAGGGCTGGGCTTCTTAAGCAAAGGCATCTCAGCGATGGCAAAGTCTTCGAGCGAAGCCATTTCTGAGAAATCTCACGGCGAAGCCCTCAAGCAAGAAACTCCAAAGTAAAGACTTCAAAGTGAAGGTAAAGTCTTCTTCGCGAAGCCTCCAGGAGAAGGTGAGGCCTTTTGGCGAAGCCATCTCCGCAATACTTCCGAGCGAAGGCGAAGCCTTCAGTGCGAGGCCTTCCAGTTCAGGCGAAGCCCAGAAGCGAAGCCACCTATGCTCAATAAAGCAGCCGACCATCTCCAACCACTCCCATCCCATCTGGAACACTCCCTCCTTTCAAGCCGACACTTGGGAGTATTATATTGTTTACTTTAGCTTTTACCTTTTTACCTTTTTAGGATAGCATGCCTGTTGAGGCACTTTATACCTTTTAGCATGCCTGCGCATTTGTCAGAGACTGTCCCCTCTCCCTCCTATAAAAGGGACAGCAAACTCTTTTGTAACACAGAACATATGTAAAGCTTAAGAAGGACAATTCCTTAAGCCCGGTTCTCACCCCCTTGCTATATTCCGCCACCCCCTTGATTGATTGTTTATCATCAAGTTTAATATCTAGTATTGCTTAATCTCGTAGTTAAGAGGTGCTAGATCTTCCATATTCCCCAGGCTTATCGCAGATATTGCCCAACCTCGTAGTTGGGAGGTGTCTGTGGCCGTCTCTATCCTTCTTTGTTCAATCGACTCCACCGAGCTAGATCTGCGCTTCCGTACGATCTCGCGGATTCGCGTCAAGCGTACCCGTGATCGTATCAAGTGGTATCAGAGCCAGATCGCTTGCTGGAGTTGTTTGTGATTTCTTCAAGGTTAAACCCTTTAACTTCTACTTGAAGAAAGATTTATCTTTGCGTTTTTCAAACCGTGTTATACTCTGTTCATTTTTCTGTACCCCCCCATATCCGCTTTTATTTCGGTTTATCTGTTGTGTTGATTCTGTGTTAGGAGTTGTTGTTGTGTTAGCAACTTCATAAATCAAAAAGTCAAAAAAAAGAAAGAAGAAGAAGAAGAGAAACAGAGAAGAAGGAGAAAAGAAAAGAAAACGCAGTTGCAGGTTTTGCGCAAGTCGCAAGTTTTGGATTCAATCCAAAACCGCAACGTGCGAAGTTTATGCGCTCAAAAGAGTGAGGTTGTAGTTGAAAAGTGAAAGGAAGTGGTGTACCAAAGATTGGTTGTTTATAGCATAAAGGAAATCGAATCTGTGTTCTTGATGTTCTTGGTGTTCATATGAGTGTTCTTACAGTTCATACCAAAACTCATATGAATAGTGACCTTGATCTAATTTCGATTTCAAATTTGAGCCCAAAGTGTTTGTGCGCCAAAACCTCTTTTCAGACCCTCTTGTATATTTTCTGCCAACAAACCCCCCCTCCATTTTAACCTAGCTTGCTTCCAGTAACTAGTACTTCTTTGCTCAAATGATTTTTGCATGCTAGAGATTATCTTGTGATATTCATTTTCGGGTTTTGGCACTGTGAAGAGCAAGCTTTGAGAGCTACGAACGAGAGGAAAGAGAGAAAATCGAGTGTGACCCCTCGCGAAAGGGCAGACCCCTTCGCGAAAGGAGAGGCCTAAACACGTGAGGAGCTTGAGAGGTACTAACTTTATTGTTTACATGTGCAGGCAAACTCATGGCGGAAGAAGACTTCCATTTCATTGGGTTTCACCCCTTGACAAAGAGGTGCAAACTTGAAGAGAACTTATGGCATTGGATGGAGAAATTGGAATACCACTTTTGTTATTACCAATTTCATGGTGAAGAAAGATTAACCTTTGCCATAAGGTGCCTAAAAGGAGAAGCCCAGAGATGGCATCGCCAAGAGCTCGCCTAACTAAAACAATATGGCGAACCCCCCATTCGGACGTGGAGTAAATTGAAGAGGTTGTTATGGCAAAGGTATGGTTCCCCACAAGAGGAGCCACCCTCGCCATACTACCAAACGAGGCCCCCATCGCGCCTTACGCCTAGCAACTCCACCCGACTCCGCCACCAAAATCCACTCGAAGGGTCTTCGCCCCAAAGCAAACCATCTTCCTCCCATGAGAGGAGGCGAAGACCCCAGTCGCCACAAACTTCCTTGGCTGAGCCGCGCACCCCACCGCCCAATGCCTGCGCAGCCCAAGTCCACACCCCAAATCCAAACCCTCACCAAAATCCAAATGAGGAACCTCTCTCTCGAATGATTGAAAGACTCAAGGACGAGTACATCGAGTATGAGAGAGAGAGAAAGAAAAGAAAAGAGAGAAGAAAGGAAAGGGCTCTCCAAAGCCAATTGAGTGAAAAGAAAGACTCACCCGGGCCTTCAACTACCCTCCAAGAAGAACTAACAGATTCATCTTCTCAATCCTGTTGTTCTCCCTTGGTTGTGCAGAAAAATGAAGAGGCCGCGGATGCGCTAAGAGTTGAAGAAAGCGAAAGCGCCACGGCTTTGGAAAAAGGAAGAGCTCACTCGGGAGTTCCAACCGAGTCCCCACTCGAGGAAGACGCCACACCGTTGCTGGAGGAGGAGATGATGGGCGAAGAGGATTTGCACCTCCCTAACTTAGGAGAAGGTAACTTGTCTCTTTCTTCTGGCAGCGAAGGGTATACGCCTGCGTGCGAACCTATGGCTTCCTTAAGTTTTCATGCTACGAACGTGGGTGATGGATCAGACGTCGATCATCCTCCACACCCACTGTTCGAATATTTATATGGAACTTCCCAAGATGCCATGTTTACCCCATGCGAGACATCCATGTCTATCTTTAGTAAACATGAGCATCTTAGAAAGATTAAGGCTGAAACCATGTTAATGGTTGAGGCGAAGAGAGAAGGCAGATTGTCCCTCTCCGAACCTCCTGTTTATACTAATGCTAGTCCGTGTGTGCCACACTTTGATGTTCATTTTACGACTAGCTTAGTTTCCTCTTCTTTGTCTTGGGAAGCACAAGTGCATGTGGTTTGCAAAGGCAAAGCTTCCCTTGACCCACCCCCTCTCCATGGACAAAGGTCTACAATTTTTAGACCGCATGTTTTCCTTGAGTATAAATTCATTGTAGATTGCGTACAATACTCTAGGAAACATGTCATGAATTTTTATAAACTTTTGTTCATGATCACGATGCATATTGGAGTCATTATGCTCTTCCATTAATATGCATCGCCCCCGCGACCCCCCAGTCTCCATTGATGAGCTTTATTCACTAACCCCTAATGTTCTGCAAAGTTTGTTGTGCTTGTTTCGCTTGTAGGAATTTCTTCCTTAAGATTCGAGGACGAATCTTTTTAAGGGGGAGGGAATGATGTGATCATGGGATCCCCAAGCAACAACAAAATGTCCCAGACGAAGAGGCAGGCGAATGAAGCTCGGAGCAACCACGTGGCAAGGAGGTTCATAGGCTCAGGCAGCCTGATCCATGGTTCAGGCGATCACCTGACCAGGAGAAGGCAACGCCTCTATGCGAGGACGCCTCACCAGGCCTCAAGGCAAAGGCAAGGCTTCTTCAAGCGAAGACATCCGGCAATGGCGAAGCCCCTCAGGCGAAGCCATTCCTGAGGAACCTCAAGGCAGACTGGACTTCATCATGCGAAGGCACCCAGGCGTTGGCGAGGCCCTTTGGCAAAGCCGCCCCTGTGCAGCCTCAAGGCGAGGGCTGGGCTTCTTAAGCAAGGCATCTCAGCGATGGCAAAGTCCTCGGGCGAAGCCATTTCTGAGAAATCTCACGGCGAAGCCCTCAAGCAAGAAACTCCAAAGTAAAGACTTCAAAGTGAAGGTAAAGTCTTCTTCGCGAAGCCTTCAGAAGAAGGTGAGGCCTTTTGGCGAAGCCATCTGCGCAATACCTCCGAGCGAAGGTGAAGCCTTCAGTGCGAGGCCTTCCAGTTCAGGCGAAGCCCAGAAGCGAAGCCACCTATGCTCAATAAAGCAGCCGACCATCTCCAACCACTCCCATCCCATCTGGAACACTCCCTCCTTTCAAGCCGACACTTGGGAGTATTATATTGTTTACTTTAGCTTTTACCTTTTTACCTTTTTAGGATAGCATGCCTGTTGAGGCACTTTATACCTTTTTAGCATGCCGGCGCATTTGTCAGAGACTGTCCTCTCTCCCTCCTATAAAAGGGACAGCAAACTCTTTTGTAACGCAGAACATATGTAAAGCTTAAGAAGGACAATTCCTTAAGCCCGGTTCTCACCCCCCCTGCTATATTCCGCCATCCCCCTTGATTGATTGTTTATCATCAAGTTTAATATCTAGTATTGCTTAATCTCGTAGTTAAGAGGTGCTAGATCTTCCATATTCCCCAGGCTTATCGCAGATATTGCCCAACCTCGTAGTTGGGAGGTGTCTGTGGCCGTCTCTATCCTTCTTTGTTCAATCGACTCCACCGAGCTAGATCTGCGCTTCCGTCAAGCGATCTCGCGGTTTAGCATTCGCGCTAAAGAAAGGTCATTTTATTCCACGAGAGACATCCATGTCTTTCCTAAGCAAACATACGCATCTTAAAATAATTAGAACTGAAGCCATGTTAATGGTTGAGGTGGAGAGAGAGGGCGAGAGTATAAATATCTTGTTAAATACATAAAATACTCTAGGAAGCATGTCATGAATTTTTATAGACTTTTGTTCATGCTCACGATGCATATAGGAGTTGTCATGCTCACGCATATATATGCATCGCCACCGCGACCCCCCAGTCTCCGGTTAAGTTTTCATTCACTAACCTCTGATGCTCTTCAAAGTTTATTGTGCTTGTTTTCGATTGTAGGAAATTTTCTTCCCTTAAGATTCGAGGACGAATCTTTTTTTTAAGGGGGAGGGAATGATGTGATCATGAGATCCCCAAGCAACAACAAGGAGTCCCAGACGAAGAGGCAGTCGAGTGAAGCTCGGAGCAACCCCTTGGCGAGTGGGTTCAGAGGCCCAGGTGACCTGATCCATGGTCTGGACTTGCACCTGACATGGAAAAGGCCACGCTTCCACGCGAGGACCCTAAGCGAGACCTCAAGGCGTAGGAGAGGCTTCTGCACACGAAGACAACCAGGCGTTCACGAGGCCTGTTGGCAAAGCCTTCCCTGTGAAGTCTCAAGGCGAAGGACGAACTGCATCATGCTAAGGCATCCAGAACACTGGCGAAGCCTCCAGGCGAAGTCAATCCTGCGAAGCCTCAAGACGAGGGCTAGGCTTCCTCCAACGAAGGTGTTTCAGCGATGGCGAAGCCTTCAGGCGAAGCCATCGCCATAAACACTCCGAGCGAAGCCCTCATGCAACACTCTCCATCGTGAAGTCTTCAAAGTGAAGTCAAGACCCTCTTGTGAAGCTCCCTGGCGAAAGCAAAGCCATTGGGCGATGCCATCTCAGTGAAGCTTCCTGGCGAGGACCAGTCTTCAACACGAAGACTTCCAGTTCAGACGCTAAGGATGGGTTTCCCTACTGTGAAGCCTCCAAGCAAAGGCGAAGCCTTTATTCGCGAAGCCTCAAAGAGAAGGCGAGGCCAACTAGGCAAAGTCTTCTCCACGAAGTCTTCCAGCAAAGGCGAGACCTTCAGAGCGGGGCCTCTAGTCAGACGAAGCCCTAAGGCAAAGCCACCTAAGCTTATCAAGTCGGCCAACCACTCCCGACCATTCTGGCACACTCCCGCCTTTCACGCTGACACTTGGGAGCGTACTTATATACCTTTACCCTTTTTATCTTTTAGTCAGACATGCATGCAAAAGTACTGTACACTTTATGGCATGCATGCGTCTTTGTAAAAGTCTGTTCCCTTCTTCCCTATAAAAGGAACAACAGACTCTTAGAATAGGTAGAACATTTGTAAAGCTTAAGAAGGACAATTCCTTAAGCCCGGTTCTCACCCCTTGCTATTTTCCGCCATCCCCCTTGATTGTTTATCATCAAGTTTAATATCTAGTATTGCTCAATCTCGTAGTTGAGAGGTGCTAGATCTTCCATACTCCCCAGACTTATCGCGAAATTGCCCAACCTCGTAGTTGGGAGGTGTCTGTGGCCGAATCTATCCCTTCCTCGTTCGTCGACTCCTTCAAGCTAGATCTGCGCTTCCGTACGATCTCGTGGCTTCGCGTCAAGTGTACCCATGATCGTATCAGAGTTCATGGTTGATTTTGGTTGTTTAGGTGAAATTGGTTAGTAATCTTGCTTAAGTTATGTAATTGGTGATTAAAGAGTGCAAATGGAACCTTGTTTGGATTGAAATGGAAGTTGGGTAAAATTTGGTAAAGGAGCCGAATTGTTGGATGATTCTTTTTCCATGTTAGGGTTGTGTTTTGGTTGTGTTGGTTGGTAATTCAGTATTGTGGATGGAAGTAGGTTCGTATTGATGTTTGAAACGTCGTTTTCGGACAATGGTAGCAAAATTCACCTTTATGCCTAATAGCGGGTGAAAGTGTTTGGATTGTGGGTTTAAAGGTTGGAAGGTGTTTGTGGGTGATTGAATAACAATGTTCAGGCTCGGTTCGTGAAACCGAGCTTTTTGTGGATTTTTGCGGGAAAGTGCGGGTTTGTGCGGGGATTGGTTTCTAGGGTTTGTCTGGGTGTGTTCTGACTTAATTATGGTTATTCAGCTTGATTCTGCATTGGTGGAGTAGCGTGGGACCGTAAAAGGCAAGTTGCAACTTTTCGGGCCGGGAGCCGGGATTTCCCGAGTTTTGTGCTGCGGGGCAGTGTTTCTGAGGTAAGGGCTCAACTTCTCTCGTTATACGTTTTGGAGTTATTTGATGTGTATCGGGTTTAGTTGAGGCGGGTTCCGGGTGAGGGCGGTGGTTCGGTGATCCCGAGACCCGTCACATGGTAAGATGTATGTTTGTTCTGTCTCAAAGCCCGAATGGCCTTGGAGGCCCGGGTTCCTATTCTGTTCTGTATATGTATATCAGGTGATGATACTTCTGTTTATATTTGTGTATTATTATTGTATGGTTCTGTTCTGTGACGAGACCCGGATGGTCTTAGAGGCCACGGGTACTCCTTGGATCTGTTCTGTAGTGTCTGCACTGGAGGGTGCCGACATTCTGTGTATATCCGTACTTGGGGTGCCGATATACTTCTGTGACCCTACGACAGTTTGGGGATCGCGACCCCAGCCGGTACCGTGCTTCTGTTCTGCTCTGTTCTGTATATTCTGACCTCTTCGAGAGGGCTGTCGTTTTGGGTCGTTCTGGCGGTTGGACCGCATATGATGGGATTCCGGCTCACCTTATGTTTTATGTTCATTTGTATATGTATATGCTTGTGATATTCTGTCTTGCAGGTTCAGCATGTTGCCACTTGGGCAAACTACATTTTACCTCAGCCCTTACTGGGTCCTTCCGAGGACTCACCCTTTCATTTGTTTACCACCTTTCAGGCCGTCCTGACAAGCAACCGGCGGAGTAGAGATCCGCGGTGCTTCGGTCATTTTTGGAGTCCCGGTTGCAGCAGCAGTACCACGTGCGGAAATCCTCGAGTGAGAGGCTTCTGATTCCGCGCTTAGGTATTTATAGGATTTTGTTTAAAGGCTCTGTAGCTGTAGCTGCATGCATGTAGTTCAGATCATGTATCTGTGTATGATGTATAATTTGAGTTATATCCTGCACTTGTTTGTCTTCTGAGTCATGGGCGGAGCCCCGACTTGCCTATATCCTGCACTTGTTTGTCTTCTGACTCAGTGTTTCGGTGTTTGTGGCGTTGATTGATGGTTGACACACCATGAACTGCATGTTGGGTAGAAGTTAGACTATTATGTATGCTTGCCTTGTATGAGTTTGTAGGTTGCTAGTTGTTACTCGACTGTTCTGTTATTTGAGCTCGATGCTCTGTTGCCGCGCTTCCTGCCATATTTCCGTTTCGACGTCGCGGCCGGCTTCGCCTCCGCAACCGGGCGGGGTGGCTGTGACAGAACAATGTCTATACCACGGAACTAGGTATATCGGAATCCCAGTAAAATCATCGATAACCATCGTAGGTATATCGGAATCCCAATCAGTATCTCCACAAACAATGTCTATACCACGGAACTAGGTCGACGTCATCGGGGCACTCCCCTCTTCCAAACCTAGCCTCAGTCTATATCCGAGTACGCTTGCTACGCAAAGCAATACTCCTAAACACACACTGAACCCTTACCTCGGGTTATAGTCCAAATCCGAATTCTCGATCGACGGTCCCGGTAGATATTTCGGCAGAGTTTCGGTCCAATTTCAAAGCAACTCCCTGTTCACAATCAATCCCCAATACAGAAAACATATTCAGAATTCACAGATACAGTCATTGACAATGGCGCCAAAACCGAGGCTCGGGCCGGGAAAAACGGCTTTCAAACCGAGCCTCTTCTAACAGAACCAATTATACTAACAGAATCAGAATTTCCCAAACCAAATTTCCAAACCATATACCAACTCAACCCATAACCAACAGTTCAAACCCTATCTCTCGGAGGCGTGGGATTACAATCCCCTCCCTCCGGTCGCAAAACACGCTGTCTACGCGTGTTAACCAAACCTGAGACATTTCAGACCAAACAGAGTCCAGACAAATCGGTCACTCCTAATCCCTACAGAAACTAGCAGCAGCTTTCTAAGGCTCTGTAGTGCAATGCAGTACTTGACTCAGAAGTTATCTCGCAAAATGATAAAATCATGCATTTCACAGAATCACAGAAGCAGTTCATGCTTATTTCACCAAATCTTTTCCTAACACACAATTTTACGTACCTGAAACTTTTCCACAATCCTTTACTCGTAATACTTTTACCAGAATTCAGAAATTCTGGATTCCGTACTCTGCAACTACCAGGATAACTTGAAGGACCAAACTTTGTTTCACA
This sequence comes from Stellera chamaejasme, assembly GCA_024586325.1. Classification (NCBI taxonomy): domain Eukaryota; kingdom Viridiplantae; phylum Streptophyta; class Magnoliopsida; order Malvales; family Thymelaeaceae; genus Stellera; species Stellera chamaejasme. Next base: position 30,140,818 of record CM044983.1, read on the forward strand.
ATTTTATTTTAAAGTGGTTCAAGTAAGGAGGTGGCCAATCTCCGTACCAAACCATACTAAAATAAAATGTACAACAACAGTTGTCACTACAAGTCACCACTGACGACCAATACGGTCACTTACCTTTCGATACCAACTTGTCACCGTCGCCACCCGAGCCCGGTTGCGGAGGCGGGGCGCCGGGGCGTCGAGCGGAAGCCGGAATGAATACGAAATGGCAGTCCATCGAGACCCGCCGCGCGTAGCGGACCCAGCGAAACGAGTGTGGAAGCAACCTAACAAAAATTTCATACATATAACTAAATAAAATTCAAACATACAATTCATGCATTAGCAATGAGTAAGCCCCGCCTCCGTGGACGAGTGCTTACGCACCAAAACATAGATACATACGAGTTCACGTAACCTAAGGTGTCTAGCAAGCGCCAAGCGCTCGAGTATGCAGGCAGAATATATAAACATATACAAATATACAATCATCACAGCAATACAGAAAGTGTGCATATGCAACTACAGAGCCAGCCCTAGATCTAAGTGTTAAAATACCCCGCGCAGGATTCAGACCAAATAGACAAATCCCGGACCGCAAGGTGCAGCTGCTGCTAACCTCAACCAAGGTAGAAACCTCACGGAAACCTAATTCGCAAGCCGCTTATCAGGTCTACCTGAAACCCAAAACAGAACCCAAAAGGGTGAGTCCTAAAAGGACCCGTAAGGGATTTGGGGTAAGATAAGCATATGTAACCCTGCAAAACAGAAAGATAGCAATATATAGAATATATGAAACAGAATACAGAATATCGTGCATGTAAAGATAACAGATCATAATCCCGAAGGATGTGCGATTCTAAATCGCCATAAACCCTTATAACAAATCGGGACAGCCTCCCTCTAAGGGAGTCAAGCCGAAGCTATTACGAAGCATGGTGCACCAGTGGGTAGCGAACCCCAACTGTCGTAGGGTTAATGACGAGTATGCCACAAGGCATACACATACAAATTACAGAACGTACCTTAAAGCAGAAATTTCCGAAATACCTGCAAAACAGAAGTGCAACAACACATACACCCACAGACTACAGAATATGCTTTAGGCATATAATACCGAAATACTTGCAGAACAGAAAGTAAAACTAAACATACACCTATCTTACCAAAAACAGCAGAACCAAACCCTTACCTCACAAATCCAGAGTATTAGACCGATTCTGGACGACTTCCACACCGTGACCCGAAACTCAGAAAACTCTCTTTTCCTAACTTCTGAACCTCAGAATCTGTTAATTCAAGCTAAATTAGCAACCTTACCTGATGTGAGCATGGCCAAGACCAAACCAAATGATGTGGATCTGTAATCATCCAAAGCTGGAGCAATGGACTTCCTATTGAAGCTCTTTTCAAGAGGAGAAAAATGGCTTTTGAATCACCTCAATCGGAGTTCCGGAGCTCAAGATATTCAGAAAACAGTGAAGATCCCAGAACCAGGCGACAGAGCCAGGCGACCCAAACTTGGATCAGGCGATCGCCCAGCCCAGGATGGCTTGTCAAACGGTGAAGGGCAGGTGACCAGGCGAGAACCAGGCGACCCAAACCCTGGATCAGGAGATCGCCTGGCTCCCCGAAATGATTGGCAGGTGACCAGGCGAGAACCAGGCGACCCAAACCCTGGATCAGGAGATCGCCTGGCTCCCCGAAATGATTGGCAGGTGACCAGGCGAGGACCAGGCGACCCAGACCCTGGATCAGGCGATCGCCTGGCTCCCCGAATTCAGCTTCCCTCCACTTTTTTGAAACCTAGCCATTATTGTTGACTTTCCAAACACTTGCATATTATTTCCTATTTTGTAAATACCTTTTTAATTTCCATAAACCACATAAATGATATTTATAAATCATTTATATGATTTATGGAAAAGAAAAGGTAAGGGAAATTAAACCCTTCCCATCCATCACATTGCCTAGAAACTCTCCCCCTAATTCAAGGGTCTTTGTTCCCTAGGCTTGTCTCCCACCATTCCCTCACCATTTATGCAAGTTAGAAGCCATTGTAACACTTAGAACATATTTTGTAAGAACTCTTGTTGCTGAAAATACAAGGCCATTGTTCTTCATTTGTTCTCAAATCTTGCTTCATCAATCCATTAGTGATCCATGCAAGAGGGTCCAATTAAATACCTAGCATTGTTTGATCAAGTAGTCAAAAGGTTCTAGGTTCCATTCCATCCCTCCCTTTGCCGAATTTGAAGCTCCATTTCTTTGGAGTTCTTCCTCACTCAAGCTAGATCAAAGCTCATGATCATGCAACCCTTGTGTGATCATATCAAGTGGTATCAGAGCCAACTTGCTTGAATGAGGTAAATGTTGTTTGTGTGATTTTCTTCAAGTTAACCCCTTGAATTCCTTTTCAAAACTTGAAGAAAAATTCGGTTTGTATCTCTTGTGAGAGGCCGAAATTTGTGAGTGGTTCATGTGCCTAGGGCAAGCTTGTTTGGTTCATGTGATTAGGGCAAAGTTAATGATTGAATGTGATTGTTGAAGTGTTGTGAAAAAGAAAAGCATTTTCGGATTTGAAGAAGAAAGAGAAAGTGTTGAAAAGAATATTTGTGAAAAAAGAAATGCAAAAGTGTTCTTGGTGTTCTTGAGTGTTCTTGGTGTTCATGCAAAGTTCATGTGAAGTTCATGTCAAACACATGTGAATAGTAACTTTGATCCAAAAATCTTTTCTGAACTTGCACAAAAGGTGTTTGTGATTGTAAAAGAGCCTTTCTATATCACACCTAATTTCTTTCAACCACCAACCAACCTCATTTCTCAAAACCCTAGTTCAAGTAACTAGAACTTTTGCATTGCTTATTTTCGGATTCTACTAGGGTTTCATTGAACTCTCCTTGTGTGTTTGCATTTGATCTTAATAGAAGATTGGTGACTAGAATTGAGATTTTTGAAGATCATTGTGTTCCAAACACGAGAGAAGAGTGTAAACACTTAGGGAGTGTGAGAGAACTTGTGAAAGCCTTGAGTGGAGAAGAAGGCAAGAGTGAAACCGAGAGGCCAACCAAACACGTGAGGAAATGAGTGGTACTAATTTTATTGTCTAAGTGTGTAGGTGTACCAAATGGAGGAAGAAAACCTACATTTCATTGGGTTTCATCCATTGAAAGGAGGCTCAAACTTGAAGATGACTTATGGCATTGGATTGAGGAATTGGAGTACCACTTTTGGTATTACCAATTTCAAAAAGAAGAGAAGTTAGACCTTGCCATAAGGTGCTTAAAGGGAGAAGCCAAAAGATGGTGTCGACAAGAGTTTGCTCAAAGAGAGCGATACAATGAAGCCCCCATTCGAACTTGGAGTGAATTGAAGAGGTTACTATTGGAAAGATATGGTTCACCTCAAGAAGAACCACCCTCTCCATACTACTCCCAAACAAGAAGGTCCCCCTCTCGACCTACATCCTCTACCCACATTCGGAGCCCTAGCCCTTGGAGGAAACCGAGCTCCACACCTCCACCAACACTCTCGGCCGAGCCAAGTACTCCCCCTTCCAACACTTGTGCAACCCGAACTCACAACCCAAACCAAAGCCCTCACCAAAACCCAAAAGAAGATCTCTCTCAAATAATTGATAGGCTTAAGAAGGAGTTTGAAGACTATGAGAGAGAGAAAAAGAAAAAGAAAGAGAGAAGAAAGGAAAGAGCTCTTCAAAGCCAATTGAGTGAAAATAATGTTGCACCCGGGCCTTCAACCGAAATCCAAGAAGAACTAACCATTTCATCTTCTAAATCTTGTTGTTCTTCTTTGTTTGTGCAAGAATTTGAAGAAGAAAAGGACACGGATGTGCAATGCCTTGAAGAAGAAGAAAGAGTCTCGGTTTTGGAGGAGGATCCTCCCTTCCCTAACTTGGGGAGAGGTAACCCATCCTTTTCTTTTAGTGATGATGTGAATAAGCATGAATGTGACACTTTATCCGAAAATGAGCATGCATCACATCCATTGCTTGATTACATATATGGATCCCCTCTTGAATGCATTGAGAATAATGATTTGGTTGAACATGATGAACATGTGCATAGTGATGATAATGAACATGCTTGTGATGCTTTCTCACCTCCACATGAACATAAACATGACATTGATGAAGAAACCGAAAGTGCATATGCTCCTCACCCATTGCTTAATTCTCTCAACCATGATGAATATGACATATTTGAATTCCCTCTTGAATGCATGGAGCATGATGATTCGGTTGACCATGAAATATGCATCAATAACTTCAACCATTATCCATACCCATGTGATGATACCTGTATTCACCCTTGTGATGATGATTGGTATGCTATTCAAGAGCATGAATTGGAATGTGAAGAGAATAATGAATCTAAGTCCATAGCATATGATTTCTCTTCCTTGAATGATGAACCTCTTGAATATGACAATAATGAAAGTGCATCTCATTCATCATATGAAGCGTCCGAGCATTATGAGCTGTATCCCTCGGATGATGAGCATAACTATTATCATGATGAGATGTATGAATGTGACCTATATCCCATGTCACCCACACCTAGCCATGGATTCTCTTCAATGCATGATCATGACTCCTTAATTTTAGATGATGAAAATGAATGGCCTAGGTTCACATTTGACCCCGGATACATGATATGTACTTACTATGATATGGATATGCATGCAACTTTTGAGAAGCATGAGTATCAATATGGGATTGACTTAAAGCTATGTGTAAGGTTGAAGTGAAGAGAAAGGGCGGATTGTCCATCTTATTCCTTCAAACCATTTTTGGGACTTTGATGTTTAAGATTTAGTTCACTAACCTCTAATGTCCTCCAAGTTTGTTGCGGTGTCTTGGTTTTTGTAGGATTCATCCCATTTAGATTCGAGGACGAATCTTCTTAAGTGGGAGGGAATGATGTGAGCATGGCCAAGACCAAACCAAATGATGTGGATCTGTAATCATCCAAAGCTGGAGCAATGGACTTCCTATTGAAGCTCTTTTCAAGAGGAGAAAATGGCTTTTGAATCACCTCAATCGGAGTTCGGAGCTCAAGATATTCAGAAAACAGTGAAGATCCCGTAACCGGGCGACAGAGCCGGGCGACCCAAACTTGGATCAAAGCGATCGCCCAGCCCAGATGGCTTGTCAAACGGTGAAGGGCAGGTGACCAGGCGAGAACCAGGCGACCCAAACCCTGGATCAGGAGATCGCCTGGCTCCCCGAAATGATTGGCAGGTGACCAGGCGAGAACCAGGCGACCCAAACCCTGGATCAGGAGATCGCCTGGCTCCCCGAAATGATTGGCAGGTGACCAGGCGAGGACCAGGCGACCCAGACCCTGGATCAGGCGATCGCCTGGCTCCCCGAATTCAGCTTCCCTCCACTTTTTTGAAACCTAGCCATTATTGTTGACTTTCCAAACACTTGCATATTATTTCCTATTTTGTAAATACCTTTTTAATTTCCATAAACCACATAAATGATATTTATAAATCATTTATATGATTTATGGAAAAGAAAAGGTAAGGGAAATTAAACCCTTCCCATCCATCACATTGCCTAGAAACTCTCCCCCTAATTCAAGGGTCTTTGTTCCCTAGGCTTGTCTCCCACCATTCCCTCACCATTTATGCAAGTTAGAAGCCATTGTAACACTTAGAACATATTTTGTAAGAACTCTTGTTGCTGAAAATACAAGGCCATTGTTCTTCATTTGTTCTCAAATCTTGCTTCATCAATCCATTAGTGATCCATGCAAGAGGGTCCAATTAAATACCTAGCATTGTTTGATCAAGTAGTCAAAAGGTTCTAGGTTCCATTCCATCCCTCCCTTTGCCGAATTTGAAGCTCCATTTCTTTGGAGTTCTTCCTCACTCAAGCTAGATCAAAGCTCATGATCATGCAACCCTAGTGTGATCATATCAGAATTTCAAAATTAACGAAACTTGGACACAACCCTCAGAATATTATAACATTCATAAAACATATTTCAAAAGTTCATTTACCATTCCCGAGTGTCCTACCGAGCTCGCTGAACCCGAACCAAAACCCGACGTGCAAGCGTGTCAACCTGAACCGAAATTCCGTCACTCCAAAATTCTATAAAAATACCCATAAATTCCATCTTAAATTATAACACAACTTACCCCAAAGCCGTCAGAAAATTTCCATCCCGAGCCCCGGGATTCCCGTCCTGAGCCCGGGGAGTCGCCCGGAACCGAACGTCCCGCCCCAAATATTAATCTCCATAGAAACCTCCGGGACATTCCCACGACTCCAAAACCGCAAACGGCTTCCCAATCTGAGGTCTCGGGAGCGCTACCGAGCCCGCTGTACGTCCCGAGACAACCCCGACAACCCCCCGGCGCCAGAAAAATATTTTCGGCGGAAACGTCCGGGGGACCCACACGACCTCAAATACGGAAGGGTTCGCCAAAATGATACTCGGATAAGGCTCGGGAGCCGCCTGAACACCGAAAAACGTGACCCGCAGGCCAAAACCGGAGCCCCGGGTCACCCGGTCGCAACCCGCTCGGGGTGACCGTAACAGTGAGGGTAAAGAAGGCATACACTATTTCCTTCCTCATGAATGGTTTGATGAGCATAACTATTATCATGATGAGATGCATGTACATGATGCGCATCCCATGACACCCACCCCTAGCCATGAATTCCCTTCAATGCATGATCATGACCCCTTTCTTTCAGATAATAAAAATGAAAGGCCTAGGCTCACATTTGACCCCGGGATACTAAAAACTGTGTGTAAGGTTGAAGTGAAGAGAAAGGGCGGATTGTCCATCTCATTCCTTTAAACCATTTTTGGGACTTTGGTATTTAAGTTTTAGTCCCCTAATCCCTGACGCCTTTTCAAGTTTGTTGTGGTGTCTTAAGAATTGTAGGGTTAACTTCCTTATGAATCCGAGGACGGATTCTTTCGAAGAGGGAGGGTATGATGTGGACATCAGCCCCATTTCGCCCATAAAGGACAACCGTTCCTTCATAAGGCCTAATGGGCCCTTGGCGAAGGCGCAGGAGAAGGAGAGGCAGCCATCTAGGCACCGGCAAAGCCCCAAGTGAGGCCATGCTCGCAAGACTCTTGGCGAACCCAGGCCCTATTGGCGAACCCATGCCCCTTTGGCGGTGCCATGCTTCATTGGCAAGGCCATGCCCCATTGGCGAACCCATGACCTTCAGCGAGGCCATGCTCCATTGGCGAACCCGTGGCCTTTGGCGAGGCCCTGTCCCATTGGCGAGACCATGCCCCATTGGGGAACCCAAGGCCTTTGGTGAACCCATGGCCTTTGGCGAGCCCATGGACTCCTGGCGACCCCCTGACTCTTGGTGCATCCCTGCCTCCCCCTTCTCGGGAGAACCCATAGCCTACAATGTTTGACTATCAACATCTTTTGAAGGGTCATTTGAATCTTCCCTCCATTTCTTCATCAAATCCCATTTATGAAGGTATGGGAGGAATCTTAGGTAGCCTACAATTGTCTTCCATCCATCCCTTCCAACTATCACCCCACCCACCATAATTCAAGGGTCTTTGTCCCTTGTCAAGTCACTCATCAATTCCCTTCACCATTTTCCTTCTATATAAGGAAGCATGTAACCATTGTAATAGGTCGAACATATTTATAAGAAATCAGAAATTCTCCAAGTGAGGTTTTGGCTTTCTTGTTCTCATTTCTTGCATTCCATCTCTTTAAGTGATCCATGCAAGAGGATCCAACATAATATCTAGTATTGTTTGAACTTGTATTCAAAAGGTGCTAGATCCCGCTTCCTTCCCCAGGCATTTTCAAGGGCATTGCCTCACCTCGTAGTGAGGAGGTTCCCTTGGCCGACTTTGTGTTCTTCGTTTCCCCCTCTGTTTTCGTTTCCAAATCGCTGGAAACCGCCTCCATCGAGCTAGATCCGAGCTCGTGATCCTACACCCCCGGTGTGATCAAATCAGGTACACCTTCCATGATAACCCATCGGATTATGAGGATTCTGATGCTGAATTAAGGAGTGTTCATTCTGATAGTGATGAGGAAGAGAGATTTCCATATTTCAATGAAATTGTGGATATGGCAGACCCACAATTCAAGCTAAAACAAGTGTTCCCATCCTTTGTTGTTCTAAAAAAGGCTATTCGAAAATACTCTGTGAAGCATAGATCTTACCTCTCAGCCAATATGTGTTTTGGATTAAATTAGGATCTTATCAGATGTAGAGCTCAACTTGGTGTATTTTGAGATCGCAACTATATGTATCTTGAGATCTGAAGTTTATGCATCTTGTGAACCATAATATCGCAGGTACAAGTGTACAGGTGCATTTATGTGTTGTGTATTGTGGATTTTAAGTGTTATGTATTTCTGTTATGACAATATGCGCATGGGACTAGAATGGGACACCAAGCTTTCTACTATTGCGTGTTTAGGACTCAAACAGGACAAAGTATTTTACAACAGGACTTAAACAGGACAGTTTGTTAAAGAAGGGGAATACATACTAAATTAATGTAGCACAACGTTCTCTAAACGCAGGACTAAAATAGGACACTTAAGTTACATCAAGAACTAAGAAAGGAGTTCAATAGGACAACTGGAAATGTCATTTAGATCTAGACAAACACATTAAGATCTAGACAAACGCACGAGGTACATTTTCCTCAACCTCGCAAGAACCACACAAACAACAACACACATGAGACAACCAACAAATACTTGCGTGTGCTAATTCTCTTCTCCTCTTCCATATGCCTCAACTCGGAATCACGAGCACCCAACTCCTCCTTCATCTTCATGTTCTCTAGCCTTAGCTTGCTCAACTCCGCATTCAGGTCTTCTATGCTTTGTTTCGTTCATTCTTCTCGAGTTCCAACGGAACATCTGCCATCATCTTCATCGACTCTGCCGTGTCTTCTCAAACTTCCTCAACAATCCACATATTATAACACGCAGCCGCTCCGGTGTGGGTTCGTCATACCAGAGCCGAAATCCGCACCAATCTACCCTCTAGCAAGAAGAGACAACACCAACACATCTTCAATCTAACAATTAAACCAAGATAGCAGCCGAATTACTCTATAACAAACCTTACCCCATAGTTGCGGCAACCAAGGAATTGACGACCAGCATTTTCCCTCGACCAACACATCACAAACACGACTTCACTCCCACATCTGCATCGACACCCAACACTTGATTTTGGGTCACCGATGAACTCAGAGCTGAAGGACGACATTGCTTCTCCAGATCTGCTTCTTGTTCTCCTGTCCTCGTTCTCCGTGTGCGTTTTCTTTTGAAACCAGAAAGGTTTGATCTCAGGCTCTCAGCAATGCGACCTACAAATTAAATCAGCCATGTTAAAAGGGTACTTTGGTCAACTCATAGACCCAATATGACACATCAGCAATAAACGGTCGAGATAACGGTATTCGTCATGGGAGGACTAACGTTGCACACGATTCAAACTTACAGGACTAAAGTTATAGAAATTCTTAAAACAGGACCCAAATAGGACAATCGTGAAACTTAAGGGACTATGAACGTAGTTTACTCCCAAAATAAACGGTATTAATACCTTGCTAGCTAAAACTACTGTGCTGCTGAACATAAACAGGAGAATACATGTCAGACATAACTCAGAAAGATCACACAAAAGTATCTAACGAGAACACCCCGAACTTAACGGATAAGTACCTCAAAACCAAAAATGCACAACGATCACTGCGGGAGATCTACATCGCAGGTCGTCTGCCCGGATCTCCAGAAAACATAATAAGTGGGGGGTGAGTTCTCGAAAGAACTCCGTAAGGAGGTAGAACATTGTTACTTATACACCCATAAACACAACCAAACCTTCAAATCCAACTTTCCCAACATTTATCCCACAATCAACCCCTTGTGACTCACCCGGCGTTCCCATCAGCCGTATCTCACGGACTTCTCACGTACAGAACATAAATATGGGTCCGTTGTCGACCCCCAATAAGCAAGTCCGATATGATATACATTCATAACCCATATTTAAGCAAAAACCCTACAAACCGCTACGTACCATGTGACTAGACCCGGAAGTCACCGGGCCTCACCCTCGACACGAGTACTAGCCCTTAACTAACCTAATACACATGTATTGCGTATTAAGAAAGTTAAACCCCTTGCCTTAGCCAACGGAAAACTCTACTATGGCCACCAACGCTCCACAGCAAAATCCTGGGAAAATCCCGGCTCCCGGCCCAAAATGTGGTAGTGTGACTTTTGAAGTCCCGCAGTACTCCACCAAAGCTGAATCAAGGCCGAACAACCACACCCAAGTCAGAAATCACCAAAACAAACCCCTGTAAACCAATCTCGCACTATCCCGCAAAATTCCACATAAAGCTCGGTTTCTCAAACGGAGCTAGAACATTGTTATTTATACACCCATAAACACAACCAAACCTTCAAATCCCACTCTCCCAAAATTTATCCCGCAACCAAGGAAGTAGGTCGGTAATTTTAAAAATTCCAAAAAACGACGTTCCGAACATCGTTAGTTTCCTACTTCCATTCCTTATACCAAATCACTATCAAACCAATCCAAAACACAACACAAACATACTCAAAACCCTTCCTTTCAATTCGGCCTCTACCTCCCTTTTTCACCAAACTTTAATCCAAACCAATTAAGGTTCCAAACACATGCTTAATTGATGTGGACAACCGTTCCTTCATAAGGCCTAATGGGCCCTTGGTGAAGGCGCAGGAGAAGGAGAGGCAGCCATCTAGGCACCGACAAAGCCCCAAGTGAGGCCATGCTCGCAAGACTCTTGGCGAACCCAGGCCCTATTGGCGAACCCATGCCCCTTTGGCGGTGCCATGCTTCATTGGCAAGGCCATGCCCCATTGGCGAACCCATGACCTTCAGCGAGGCCATGCTCCATTGGCGAACCCGTGGCCTTTGGCGAGGCCCTGCCCCATTGGCGAGACCATGCCCCATTGGCGAACCCAAGGCCTTTGGTGAACCCATGGCCTTTGGCGAGCCCATGGACTCCTGGCGACCCCCTGACTCTTGGTGCATCCCTGCCTCCCCCTTCTCGGGAGAACCCATAGCCTACAATGTTTGACTATCAACATCTTTTGAAGGGTCATTTGAATCTTCCCTCCATTTCTTCATCAAATCCCATTTATGAAGGTATGGGAGGAATCTTAGGTAGCCTACAATTGTCTTCCATCCATCCCTTCCAACTATCACCTCACCCACCATAATTCAAGGGTCTTTGTCCCTTGTCAAGTCACTCATCAATTCCCTTCACCATTTTCCTTCTATATAAGGAAGCATGTAACCATTGTAATAGGTAGAACATATTTATAAGAAATCAGAAATTCTCCAAGTGAGGTTTTGGCTTTCTTGTTCTCATTTCTTGCATTCCATCTCCTTAAGTTATCCACGCAAGAGGATCCAACATAATATCTAGTATTGTTTGAACTTGTATTCAAAAGGTGCTAGATCCCACATGCTTAATTCACCAATTACATAATTTAAGCATGCTTACCAACACACCTCACCCTAATCACCCAAAATCAACCTCAAACCCCAATGACCAATTCGGCAATTTGGGTACTTTTTACCCAACATGTTTACCATCAAATTGAATCCATAGAACACCTTAGAAATCAACATAATTTTCGGCCCCGAGTGTCGCCCGCGACCGAACATCCCATCCCAAAAAATATAATCCGTTAAAAGATACGGAATGTCTGTACGATCCCAAATATGTCCCGCTTCCGAAAAAATATTTTCCACAGAAATGTTCGGGGAACCCCGTGTGACCCTAAATACGGAAGGATTCCTGAAGATGATACCCAGAAAAGACTCGGGAGCTGTCTAACCAACCGAAGACATGACCCGCAGGCAAAAAACGGAGCCCCGGGTCACCAAAGGCACAACCCGTCCAGGGTGACCGTAACATGGATACTGATAGTAGTCTGATAGCTGTTGTTATAGGAGAATTCTACTAACGGCAGGTGCTGATCCCAATATCCCCCAAAGTCCAGAACACAACTCCTGAGCATATCCTTGACAATCTGAATAACCCTCTCTGACTGCACATCCGTTTGAGGATGATATGTTGTGCTCAGGTGAAGTCACATGCCCAGAGCCTTGTGAAAGGCACTCCAAAACCTCGCGGTAAATCATGGATCTCTATCAGATACGATGGAGTCTGGTACTCCATGTAATCGCACGATCTCCCGAATGTATAACTGGGCAAGCTTCTCCAGCGAGTCAGTCACTTGCATCGGCAGAAAATGTGCAGACTTAGTCAACCGGTCGACTATGACCCAAATAGCATCGTGATGCGCTCTAGTCAGAGGTAAACCGGTCAGGAAATCCATCGTAATGTTACCCCACTTCCTAACGGGTATAGATAGAGTCTGCAGCGTTCCAGCTGGTTTCTGGTGCTCTACCTTGACACGCTGACAAGTTGCACACCTCGCCACAAAGGCAGCTATGTCCCTCCTCATCCCTGGCCACCAGAAGTGAGATCGAAGGTCGTTGTACATCTTTTCACCTCCGGGGTGGATGCTCAAACTGCTGGAGTGCGCCTCTCCCAATAATCGATCTCGAATAGATGATTAAATGCAGTACATAGGGCGACTGCGGAAGTACAGCTATCCCTGCTTGTACTCAAAGTGTGGTCGCAAGGCTCCGTTGTCCTCACCGAGAGCTTCCTCAAGCCTATGTCTCGACTGTGCCTCTCGGATGTCGATCCAACCAATCAGACTGGACTGTCAAAGTGCTGACCTGAGCTTGCTCCCACTGCACCCACTGATGCCATAGCATCATCAGATCTGACCCCTCGGCTTTGTTCCCAAGATTCCCACCATTGACAATACCCGTGTACTTTCTGCTCAAAGCATCTACCACTGAGTTCCCCTTGCCGGCGGTGTACTCGATGGTGCAGTCATAATCCTTCATGTACTCGAGCCACCGTCGCTATCTCATATTCAGATCCTTCTGTGTAAACAGATACTTCAAACTCTTGTGGTCGGTGAAAATCTGGAACTGTTGCCGAGTATGTAGTGCCTCCACTGCTTGAGGGCATAAATAATCGCAGCTAATTCCAACTCATGCGTCGGGTAGTTCTGCTCGTGTGGTCGCATCTGTCTTGACCCATACGTGATGACATGCTGCGCTTGCATCAACACACAACCGAGCCCCATCCTTGACGCGTCAGTAAAGATCACGTAAGGTAGTGCCGGGTCCGGTTGGCTCAGAATCGGAGCGTGTGTCAGTAACCGTTTGAGTTGCCGAAAGCTGTCCTCGCAGGCTGAGGACCAAACAAACGGCTAACCCTTCTTGGTCAACTGAGTGAACGGTGATGCAAGTATGGAGAATCCTGGTACAAATCTGCGGTAGTACCCTGCCAAATCCAGGAAACTCCGTATGTCCTTGACCGTCCGTGGCTGCCTCCACTCCTCAACTGACTTGGTCTATTACGGTGACCCCGAGCGGGTTGTGACCCGGGTGACCCGGGGCTCCGGTTTTGGCCTGCGGGTCACGGTTTTGGGCGGTTAAACGGCTCCCGGGACTTATCTGAGCATTATTTATGGGAATCCTTCGGGTTTTGAGGTCGTGTGGGTCCCCCGGACATTTCCGCCGAAAATATTTTTCCGGGGCCGGGACTTGTCTCGGGACGTACAGTGGGCTCGGTAGCGCTCCCGGGACCTCGGATTGGGAAACCGTTCGCATATTTGGAATCGTGGGAACGTCCCGAATCTTTTTACGGAGTATATTTTCTGGGGCGGGACGTTCGGTCCCGGGCGACTCCCGGGGCTCGGGATGGAAATTTTCCGACGGCTTGGGTGTAAAGTATGTTATATTTTAAGACGGATTTTATGGATTTAATTTGGTGAATTTTGGGGCAACCCGGGACGGATTTAGAATTTATTACGCGGGTGCGCGTAATTCCCGGGAGTTGCAATTCTGAGTGACTCGGGACTTATATTTGGATAAGAAAAATAGGTTTTATGGGTTTTGTGTTATCCTGAGTATGTGGTTAAAGTTTGGTTCCAATCGGAGTAAGTTTGGTAAAAAGTTGCATTTTCGGGCTGAGCGAAAATGCAGTTTGGTAAGTATGTGAGATAATTGGGAATTGGCAATTTTAGAAGAAAAGGGAGGCATGGGGCGGATGAGAGAGAGATAAGAGAAGGGCATGTGTCACTTGTTGGTTGAATGAGGAAAAGGTAAGAAAAGAATAATATGGAAGATGTATATGTATTTATGTAATAATACATATATATGTATAAGTAATAGAAAAGGGTAATAATTGGCGATTTTGGAAGAAAAGGAAATGATGGGGCGGATGGGTGAGAGAAAGAAAGGGACATGTGTCTCCTTATGGTTGAAGGAGAAAAGAAAAGAAAGGATTTGTGGAAGATTTATATATATGTATTTATGTAATAATAATACATATATATAGTAAAAGTAGAAAAGAAAAAGGGATTTTGGTCAACATTTCCATTTCTTCTTCTTCTCCATCCGTATCTCTCTCACTCTCTTCTCTGATCCGCCATTGATGAGAGCTTAAGCTTCACAACTGTTTTTCGTCGTTTGGCGACCAAACTTCGAGGTATTGCACTTAAATCGTTCATTGGGTTGTAGATCAGTAATCTAAGTCTGTTTTGAAAGATTCAGTGTGGTTTGCAAGTTATGAGCATTTGAATTTTGGAGTGAATAGTGTCATATGCTCATTTGTTTGATTTTTCGGTTCCTAAGCGTTCTCGGCACTTCCTGGTGCATGTTTGATAACAGGAGCGTAGGAAGAAACGCACCCGAGGTTGTGCCGATTCGCGTCTGAAAATTTGGGTGTAATTTTCGACGGAGAATTTAGCGAAAGGTAAGGGCATTTACGTGTTCGAGTAGAATTCTGGTTCTGTTAGTGTAATCGGTTCTATTAGAAGAGGCTCGGTGTGAAAGCCGTTTTTCCCGGCCTGAGCCTCGGTTTTGGCGCCATTGTTAGTGATTGATTATGTGAATTCTGAATGCGTTTTCTGTATCTGTGGATCATTTGTGAACAAGGGGGTAGTCGGAAACGCAGCTGAAACTCTGCCGAAATTTGTCTGGGACAATGAGCGAGAATTTCAATTCGGACTTGTGTGAACGATTTGGGAAGAAGGTATGATTTGATGGTTTGGTTGTGTTTATGGATGTATAAGTAACAATGTTCTAGCTCGGTTTGAGAAACTGAGCTTTCTCTGGATTTTTGCGGGAAAGTGCGGGATTGTGGGGGTTTGGTTTCTGGGGGTCTGTTTTGGTGAGTTCTGACTGGTTTGTGGTTGTTCAGTGTGTTTATGCTTTGGTGGAGTGGTGCGGGACCTTATCGGCACACTACCACGTTTCGGGCCGGGAGCCCGGAATTCCCGGGGTTTGTCTTTGCGCGATTTTCGAGTAAGGGTTCAACTTCTCTCGTTATGCATTACGGGAGTATTTGCATGTATATCGGGTTTAGTTGAGGCGGGTTCGGGTGAGGGCGGTGGTTCGGTGACCCGAGACCCGTCATATGGTAAGATGCACGTTTGTTCTGTTTCAAGGCCGGATGGTCTTGGAGGCCACGGGTTTATATTACATTACGCATATCCGCGCTAGGCGCCGATATTTATACTTATACATTTTTGATATATTACATTACATTTTGCATATGCATTACGATATGTTACGTTACGTGGCGAGACCGGATGGTCTTAGAGGCCACGGGTGCTCCTTGGTTACATTACTGCGTATCCGCACCGGAGTGCCGATACTTGCATTACGTGTCCGCCTTTGGAGGGTGCCGACATTACTGTGTATATCCGCACCGGGGGTGCCGATATATACGTGACCTACGACAGTTTGGGGATCATGACCCCAGCCGGTACCGTGCTTCTGTTTTGCATATTCTGTCCTCTTGGAGTGGGCTGTCGTTTTGTGGGTCTGCGGTTGGACCGCATGTGATGGGTTCCGGCTCACCTCTGACTTTGCATACATTTATATATATGTATATTTGTGTTTGTGTTCGTTCTGTTTTGCAGGTTCGGTTCATGAGTCCTTGTACAAACTGTATCTTACCTCAGCCCTTACTGGGTCCTTCCGAGGACTCACCCCTTATTGTTTACCACCTTTCAGGTTGATCTGATAAGCAGCCTGCGGATTATGGATCCGCGGTGCTTTTGGTTGTTTTGGTTTTCAGCGGCGGCGTACCTCGTGCGGGAATCTTAAGAAAGTGCGTTTTCTTGATTCCGCACTAGGTATTCTTGGGTTTTAGTTTTTGATGGCTCTGTAGTTGTAGTTGCATGCATGTATATTGGATCATGAGTTTGTATATGATATATATTCTGGATATCTGCTGATGTTGAACTGTCTTCTGAGTCGAGGGCGGAGCCCCGACTTGCCTATGTTGGATATATTGGTTTTGATGTGGAAATAGATTTTGTGATCATGTGTTCTGTTGCTATGCATGATTTTCCATGAACTGCGCGTTTGTATACTTATCGTATATGAATGTTGTAGGTTGCGGGTTGCAGTACCGTTTCCACGCTTTCCGCCGCAGCTCGGCTTCCCACGAGCGTCACGGTTGGCCTCGCCTCCGTGATGGCATTCACCGGGCGGGGTGGCTGTGACAGGAAAATAACGGACTACAGGAATCGATCTAACTCGAGCGTGTACACTGTAATGTTGAGGCCGAAGTAATCCTCCTCACCAACCACCGGGACGTGCTCCAATACGCTCAGCTCCATACTCTGCTCCACTGACTTGGTGGATAGCCAATCGGTACGACCTCCCCGGAAACTAGAATCTGACGCTTGGCGCAGTCGATCTTCACATTGTCTTTGCGACAACCAATCCATTCCCAGAATAATGTCGTACTTGGACGTATCCAAGATCAGTAGCTGAGACGCGATCTGATGACGCCCAATACTCAGGATACATTCCTGAGCAACCTCGTTCGAGTACAAACATGTCCTACCAGCATTGCGTACTACGACTACACTCGCCATGTAGGTGATAGGCAGAACTAGAGATGTCGCACATGTTACGGTCACCCCGAGTGGGTTGTGACTTTGGTGACTCGGGGCTCCGTTTCAGGCTTGCGGGTCATGTATTAGGGTGGTCAGACAGCTCCCGAGTCTTTTCTGGGTATCATTCTCGGGAATGCTTCTATATTTGGGGTCACACGGGTCCCCCGAACTTGTTTCTGGGCAATCAGTAAGCTCGGTAGCTTCAACGGGACCTCGGAAAAGGGAACTGTCAGCATATTTGGGATCGTACGAGCATTCCTCATCTTTCTACGGAGTATAATTTTTGGGGTCGGGATGTTCTTTCCCGGGCGACGCCCGGGGCTCGGGATGAAAGATTTGTGACGACAATGGTGTGAGGCTTGATATGACTCGGGATGAGTAGTGTGTTGATAACCGAGCAAGCACATATGACTGGATTACTCGGTCAAGCTAGCAAGTGCACACGTCGGGATTTGCTCGGGTTAAGCTGGCGCGGTATGACACTCGGGAGTTATAATTAAACATGTGAAGCATGAGTTGGGTGTGATATGAGGTTCCGAGAATGTGTCTCAGATTTCGTTCCGTTCGGAGTCACTGTTTGAAAGTTGCAATTTTCAGGTTAGGCTAAATTGCAACTTTTGATAAGTTGGGGGGCCAAATTGCAATTGGCCCAAAAATCAGCCATAATTTGTGTAGAAAGAGGAGATGAGGTCGGCTAGAAAGGGGAAAGAAAAGTGGGACACTTGTCCCATTTTAAGAGAAAAGAAAAAGAAGAAAAAGAAAAAATATATATAAAGGGTGAAAAATGGCCAAAAGCCATTTTCTTCTTCCTTCTCCTTCCCTGCCGCAAGCATCATGGACTTGGTGAAAACTTGAAGAAGCTTCGAGGTAAGGGTACCAAAACAATCCTTGTGTTGTGTTTTGGAATTGTTTTGGTAGTGATTTGGTATCGGGAATTGAAGTAGGTAACTAACGATGTTTGGAACGTCGTTTTCGGGAAATGTGGACAATCCCGACCTACTTGCTTGTTTATGGTGAAAATGTGGGGAAAGTGGGATTTGAATGCTTGGTTGTGCTTTTGGGTGTTTGAATATCAATGTTCTAGCTCGGTTTGAGAAATCGAGTTTTCTGTGGAATTTTGCGGGATTGTGCGGGATTGGTTTCCGGGGGTCTGTTTTGGTGATTTCTGACTTGCCTGTGGTTGTTCAGCTTGATTCAGCAGTGGTGGAGTAGTGCGGGACTTCGGAAGTCACATTACCGCGTTACGGGCCGGAAGCCGGGAATTTCCCGGGATTTGGCTGCAATTGGTTTTACGAGGTAAGGGTTTAACTTTCTTAATGCGCATTTATGTGTATTAGGTTAGTTAAGGGCTAGTACTCGGAGTCGAGGTGGGGCCCCGTGACTCCCGGGGCTAGTCACAAGGTACATAGCGGTTTGCAGGGTTTTATGTTTCTGGACTTATCACATATCGTGGGTCGATGACGGACACATTATCTTCTATGCTTTATGGACCTCTGCTATATCATATCGGACTTGCTTATCGGAGGTCGACAACGGACCCATATTTATGTTCTGTATGTGAGAAGTCCGTGAGTTACGGCTGACGGGAACGCCGGGACCTAAGCCGGTATGCCAACCGTGGTCGTTAACTCACGATGTTATGTGCCGGCATTGTGCCGCTTTATGTCCGACAGTTAGGGGCGAGATATCCCTTCGCCGATAATCGGCGTGAGCCTAACAAGCCGCCGTAGGGTGCTGTCAGTGGTCGGGGACCACCTGTATGGGTTATGTACCACCTGTTATCGGCTGATGGGGACGCCAGTTGGACTGGTATGCCAACCATGGTCGATAACATCACCAGTCTGACGGGACTTCTGGGTATCATGACCTTGCATATCATATTTCTGTTTATATATTTAGGATTGTATTATATGCTAGGTCATTGCACGCTAACCCTTTCATGCAGGTAAAAAACATTTCTAAAGTTTTCGTCTGTTATCGTACCTACCCCCTTACTGGTTTCTTTCGAGAACTCACCCCCAAATATTAAACATTTTCAGGGGATCCGGGCAAACGACCTGCGGAGTAGATCACCCGCGGTGCTCGTTCTGCATTTCTATTTGTTTGAGGTATTTGTCTGTTTATGATTAGGGGTATTCTCGTTAGATCCCTTTTGTGATCTGTTTGGGTAATCTGACGTTATCTCTTCTGGTTGTGGTTTAGCAGCAGCAACTGTTACGGTCACCCCGAGCGGGTTGCGACCGGGTGACCCGGGGCTCCGGTTTTGGCCTGCGGGTCACGTTTTTCGGTGTTCGGGTGGCTCCCGAGCCTTATCCGAGTATCATTTTGGCGAACCCTTTCATTTTTGAGGTCGTGTGGGTCCCCCGGACGTTTCCGCCGAAAATATTTTTCCGGCGCCGGGGGGTTGTCGGGGTTGTCTCGGGACGTACAGCGGGCTCGGTAGCGCTCCCGAGACCTCAGACTGAGATGCCGTTTGCAGTTTTGGAGTCGTGGGAATGTCCCGGAGGTTTTTATGGAGAATAATATTTGGGGCGGGACGTTCGATTCCGGGCGACTCCCGGGACTCGGGACGGGAATCCCGGGGCTCGGGATGGAAATCTTCTGACGGCTTTGGGGTAAGTCATGTTATAATTCAAGTTGGATTTATGAGTATTTTTGTGGAATTTTGGTGTGATGGGATTTTGGTTCTGTTGGACACGCTCGCACGTCGGGATTTGTTCGGGTTCAGCGAGCTCGGTAGGACACTCTGGAATTGTAAATTAACTTTTGGAACATGTTTTATGAATGTTATAATATTTTGAGGGTTGTGTCCAAGTTTCATTTATTTTGGAATTCGGTAATTATTTTTGGGCCAAAAAGTTGGAACTTTTGGAAAAGTTTGGAGGTTAATTTGTATTTGGTTACAAAACAAAATATTGGGGTATGGGCAGCAGATTTTTCGGCAGTAATGGAAAGGAGGAAGGGACACATGGCTTGTTTTCATTTAAGTGGAGTTGTATGGGAAAAAAGAAAGGGATATATATATATATATTTGGCTATTATTTCATAAATGAAATTATATTTCATTTCTTCTCATTTCTTCTTCTTCTTCTTCCTCACTTCTGCCGCCACCATTAAAGCATTTCTCCAAGCTTCTTGTTCTTCTTGTTCTCCAACCTTGTTCTCTTTTCTTGTTAGAAACAAGAATTAGTGAAGAAAAAAGGAGATTTTGAGAATTATGAGTTTGTTCTTAGCTACATGCTAGGATGATTCTCTTCCTCCCATCTTTTAGTATGTTGTTCTTGGGTTGTAGGGGAGTGATAATCAAGTGTTAGATTTTGGAAAAACTCCTTGGATTGAAAATCCCCAATTGGGCGAATTATTAGGTGAATTCTAAAAATGGTGTGTGTTTGGTTTCTTGAATCATGCTTCTAGTATGTTGTTCCTAGCATGATTCTAAGCTTATGTATGGATTCAATTTGATGGAGAACAAGTTGGGTAAGAAAACCCCAAATGGCGATTTTGAATGTTGGTGTTCAATGTTGAATTTGGTTGTTTTGGGTGCAATTGGTTAGCATTCTTGGTTTAGAAGTGTATTTGGTGGTTAGTATGATTAATTGGAAGCTTGAATGAGTTGATTTGGAAGTGTGGTGAAAAATTGGTGAAGAACCGAAATGTTGAAATGATTCTTTTTCCATGTTGGGGTTTGATGTTAGTTGAATTGGATGCTAAAATGGTATTGGGGTTGAATTTAGGTATGGTTTGGAGTTTGAAACGTTGATTTCGGGTATGGAATGGAAAAGTTACCGTATTGTGGGTTTATCGGAAAAGTGTTGGGGAGGAAGGGTTTAAAGGTTGGATTTGATCAGTTCTGCTTGTTGAATTGTGTTTTTCAATGTATAATTTTGCATTGTCTAAGTCGGTTCTGAATTCTGATGTTTCTGCGGGAATCTGGAATTTTACGGAAATTCTGCCGGATTTTCGGTTTTGGGGTCGGGGGTGTAGTTTGGTGGTGTGGTTGGTAAGGTTGCTAATTCAGCTTGAATTGACAGATTCTGAGGTTCGGAAGTTAGAAAAGAGAGGTTTTCGGGTTTGGTCGCGGTGTGGAAGTCGTCCAGAATCGGTCAAATACTCTGGATTTGAGAGGTAAGGGTTTGGTTCTGTTATTTTTGGTAAGATAGGTGTATGTTTAGTTTCACTTTCTGTTCTGCAAGTATTTCGGTATTATATGCCTAGGTCATATTCTGTAGTCTGTAGGTGTATCTGTATATTGCTATCTTTCTATTTTGCAGGGTTACATATGCTTATCTTACCCCAAATCCCTTACGGGTCCTTTTAGGACTCACCCTTTTTCGGGTTTTGTTTTTTTTGGGTTTCAGGTAGACCTGATAAGCGACCTGCGGAGTAGGTTTCCGTGAGGTTTCTACCTTGGGTGTGTTTTTGCAGCAGCTGCACCTTGCGGTCCGGGATTTGTCTTTTGGATCGGAATCCCGCGCGAGGTATTTTGACACTTAGATCTAAGGCTGGCTCTGTAGTTGCATATGCACACTTTCTGTATTGCTGTGATGATTGTATATTTGTATATACTTATATATTACATTACTGTGCATGTTAAGCGCTTGGCGCTTGCTAGACACTTTAGGTTATGTGAACTCTGTATGTGTTTATGTTTTGGTGCGTAAGCACTCGTCCACGGAGGGCGGGGCTTACTCTTTTGTTAATGCATGAATTGTATGTTTGGATTTTATTTTAGTTATATGTATGAAATTTTTGTTAGGTTGCTTCCGCAATCGTTTCGCTCTTTGGGTCCGCTACGCGCGGCAGGTCTCGATGGACCTGCCATTCTGTATTTTCCGGCTTCCGCTCCCGGTGTCCCGGCGCCCCCGCCTCCGCAACCGGGCTCGGGTGGCGTGCGGTGACAAGTTGGTATCAGAGCAGGTAAGTGACCATATTGGTCGTCAGTGGTGACTTGTAGTGACAACTATTGTTGCACATTTTATTTTTGAATGGTTTGGTATGGAGATTGGCCACCTCCTTACTTGAACCACATTAAAATAAAATTGTGGAACAAAGTTGATCCTTCAAGTTATCCTGATAGTTGCAGATTTCGGAACTCGGGATTTCTGGATTCTGGTAAGGTTATTACGATCGAGGGATTGTGGAAAAGATCCGGGTACGTAAACTTGTGTGTTAGGAAAAGATTTGGTGAAATAAGCATGAACTGCTTCTGTGATTTGGTGAAATACATGATTTTAGCATTCGAAATAATTTACGTGTTAAAGTCTTTGCATTGCACTACAGAGCCTTAGGAAACTGCTGCTAGCTTCTGTAGGGATTAGGAGTGACCGATTTGTCTGGACTCTGTTTGGTCTGAAAGTTTTGAGGTATGGTTAAAACGCGTAGATAGCGTGATTTGGTACCGGAGGGGCGGGACTGGGATCCCACACCTCCGTGGAATAGGATACGGGTTCAGCGTAACCCAGGGTCTGAACAACCACACTCACCGCCCCCGAGGTTTAGCGGTCGTAGGGACCCCTCTCTGATTTGGTATTACCCGCCAGCCTAGCTGGTTCAGGGGCGGCGATGAGCAAGGGAAGATCTGATTATTCCATAGTAAGGACATTCTGATTAGGTGGTGATAGCGAGACTTAAGCCACTGCTCGCCATAGTTTTGGGATTGGTAAGTGAGTGACTCTGACGAGGATGGTCACTACGACACCTAGACTTCTCGTCGGTCCTATTAACGACGGGGAGATCTGAAGCACCAGTCTGACGAGGTCAGACTTCTGGAGAGGTTTTAGAGTTTGAACCCCCCGAGGTTCAATGACCGAGAAGGGCCAGAGGTAGTAGAGACTTGGTTTGCAGGAGTTGACAAACTCCTGGGGGAGGCTACATTTTCCACCAGCAGTGTAGTGGGGATGTAGCCAGGGATCTGTGTCAGGCACAGTTTGATGAGTTTCATCAGGGAGACAGGATTGTCGGAGAGTTTGAGCTGGAGTTTGACCGGCTGGTTTACTACGTACCGTAGTACCATGGTATGGAAGAGGAGAAGGTAAAGAGGTTTATTCGTCGACTGTGCCCGAGTACAGATGGGCTTTGAGACCTTTAGACATTACTCTGTATCGGGAGGCGGTTGTTAAGGCTCAACTCCTCGAGCAAGAGGAGGTTGAGAGTCACGTCACCTCGCAGCGAGTCGAGGGAGTACGAGGGTTCCATACGGCGGGGACCCGGCAGATTTCTGGACGGCCGAGCAGTGCAGGCGGTTTAGTAGAGGTAGAGAGGAGCACCACCGGCACGATCTTGTCCGATTTGCGGTAGGTATCACCCGGTTGACTTAGTTACCGGCTGGAGGGCCGATGTTTACGTTGCGGTTCGACACTCACTGGATACCGGATTGCCCTCGGTTGAAGGCGGGGTTTTGGCGATCTTGGCGTCACGGTCTCGGGCACAGCCCAACGCGCCGTGGGGCGTGGGTTTCAACGGGGTGACCCGAGACCTCAGCAGCGACAGCAGCTTCAGCCACCCCCTCTACCACAGCAGCTCAGAGCAGGACAAGTTTTTCATAGCGAGGGGGGGAGGCCCTAGTTATCAGGGAGGACCTAGTCAGCGGTCAGGTACCAGTCAACAGGGTGTTCTGCAGGGTACTTTATTTCTGTATGAGATACCGGTTCAGGCAGTATTGGATACAGGAACATTTATTTCCATTGTAACACCGAAATGTGTTACATCTCTGTATCTGTCTGTTAGTACCTTGCCTCAAATGTACTTAGTAAAAACTGCTGGGAGTCAGTTTCTGTTTTTTTTAATGAGATGGTTCGGGGTTGCACGACATCTGTAGGCGGACATCTGATAGTATCGGATTTGTTGGTTTTAGACACGCCGAACTATGATATTATTCTTGGGATGGACTGGCTATCCAAGAATTCTGTGCACATTGGTTGTGCAACCCGAACCATTATGGTTTCTGGAGAGGTACTACCTCTCACGGCTCCGACTGGTGTGACTATCGCACAGCACGGTACAGAGTTGCAGATTCTGGATCAGCTGTCGATAGTCGGTGTGGGGGAATGCTATGATCTGAATGAAGCTGGTACTAGGTTGAAGTTAGATAGTATATCAGTGGTTCGAGTTTTTCCGCAGGTATTTCCGGAGGAGTTGCCCGGATTACCACCAGAGCGGGAAATTGTGTTTGAGATCTACCTGCAGTTGGGTACTGTTTCGATATCTATTCCTCCTTATCGGATGCCTATTTCTGAAATGCAAGAGTTGAAGAAGCGATTGGAGGAATTACAGCGAAGGGCTTCATCCGACCGAGCACTTCACCGTGGGGTGCTCGGTTCTGTTTGTTAAGAGGAAAGATGGGACGCTTCGATTTTGCATTGATTACAGACGGTTGAATGCACTTACTGTGAAGAATAAGTATCTGTTGCCGAGGATTGTCGATCTTTTTTATCAACTTCGGGGTTCGAGAGTTTTCTCAAAGATTGATCTCTGATCTGAGTACTTTCAGCTTAGGGTGAAGGATGAGGACATACCTAAGACGCTTTCCGCACCCGATATGCACATTTTGAGTTTACGGTCATGCCATTCGGGCTGGTGATGTTCCGGTGGCATTCTTGGATCTGATGCATCGGGTGTTCCGACCGTACTTGGACTCATTTTTGGTGGTCTTTATTGATGATATTCTGATATATTCTCGGGATGAGGACTCGCATTGGGAGCACACGAGGTAGTTACAGACACTTTGGAAACATCAGCTTTATGCTAAATTCTCAAAGTGTGAGTTCTGGATCCGGGAGGTCACCTTCCTGGGACACGTTATATCTGAGCATGGTCTGTCTGTGGATCCAGAGAAGGTGAGGGCAATTTGGGATTGGAAACAACCTACCACGGTACGGGAGATCAAGAGCTCCCTGGGGTTAGCAGGATTTTATCGGAGGTTTGTACTGGGATTTTCTATTACGGCATCTCCGCTTACGCGATTGACCAGGAAGGGTCAACAGTTTATCTGGTCTGATAGGTGTGAGCAGAATTTTCAGGAGTTGAAGCGGCAGTTGACTAACGCTCCAATTCTGACTCTTCCAGATCCGAGCTTACCGTATGTGATTTATACGGATGCTTCCACGTCCGGTTTGGGGTATGTGTTGATGTAGGAGCGTAATGTGGTAGCATATGGGTCGACGCAGCTGCGACCGCATGAGCTGAACTAACCGACACATGATCTGGAGTTGGCTGCAGTGATTTATGCGCTGAAACATTGGAAGCAATATCTGTTTGATAATAAATTTCAGATTCTTACCAACCATGAGAGTCTGAAATATCATTCTGTGAAGAAGGTTAATATGAGGCAGCGCAGATGGCTCGAATACATTAAGGACTATGATTGTAGTATCGAGTACATCTCTGGCAAGGGCAACACGGTTGCCGATGTACTAAGCAGGAAGTATACCGGGTTGGTTAAGGGAGGAGGTGTTGGGGACCGATCCGAGGAGAGAGATTCGACTTGCCTTTGGCACAGGTGGCAGCTCTGGGAGCGTGCTCAGGGGTATTCACTTACCATACATTCTGAGTGGTTTGACAGGATGCGCGAAGCGCAAGGTAGAGATCTGGTGTTGAAGAAGTTATTTGGGGAAGATAAGGGTTTATTTGTTACCGACATTTCAGTATAGGCAGGGATTGCTATACTTCCGAGATCGCCTTTATGTACCTGAGGATCAGGAGTTCTGGAATGAGATTTTAGAGGAGGCACACTCGAGTGGTTTGAGCATCAGAAACCGGCGGGGACACTGCAGACTTTGCCCATTCCGGTTCGGGAGTGGGGCAATGTTACTATGGACTTTACCGCACCGCCTCGACACGGTCTCGCCATGACGCTATCTCGGGTTATTGTGGATCGGCTGCCAAAGTGCGCACACTTTTCGCTTATTCGGTCATAGACCCTCTGGAGAAGCTTACCGGCTTTACATCGGGGAGATTATGCGATTACATGGAGTACCAGACTCCATTGAATCGACCGTGATCCGCGTTTACAAAGACGGTTCGGGAGTGCTTTTCATGAAGCACTGGGCACCCGACTCCATCCGAGATCTTATCACCCACAGACGGACGGGCGGTCGGAGCGGGTGATTACGATCTTGGAGGATATCTTTGTGAATCATACTTTGGATTTTGGAGGAGATTGGGACCAGCAGTTGCCTTTGAAAAAGTTCTTGTACAACAACAACTTCCATACTACGATTGGCATGACACCATATGAAACGTTGTACGGGAGGAGGTGTACGACACCACACTGTTGGACAGATGCGTCTGATAGGGTTGAGCTGGGACCCGAGCTTTTGAGGAGACTACGGCAAAGATCAGATTGTTACAGGCGCGGATCAAAACCGCGAACGACTGCACCACTGCTTATACGAACCGTCGCCGTAGGGCTCTGGAATCTGAGTTTGGTGACAGAATTTGGTGGAGGTAGCACCGATCGGAGGGACGATGAAGATTTGGTAGGCGGGGCAAGTTACCTCGAATTTTACCGGTTCTCATGAGTTTCTAGAGTAAGTTGTTAGGTTGGTCTTCCCCCCCAACTATTTCTGTTTTACGTGATGTCTTCCAGGATAGCCTGTTGTGGATCGGTTAGATCTAGGTTCGGTACTGTCTGGGGTTGTCTGGTAGAAATACCGGCAACTGACTCGGGGTGCAATAAGATGCACCCGGAGGGTGGGACGCCGTGAGGCTCTGTATGGTAGTCTAAACTACCACTCCCGCCGCACCAGTACGGTGGTCCGATTGTTCTTAGTAAGAGAAATTTTTACATTCTGGTTGGTAGCGACACCTGTATGGTTGGTTCAGGTTACTCTTGGAGGACCAAGAGTTCTAAGGGGGGGAGGATGTTACGGTCACCCCGAGCGGGTTGCGACCGGGTGACCCGGGGCTCTGGTTTTGGCCTGCGGGTCACGTTTTTCGGTGTTCGGGTGGCTCCCGAGCCTTATCCGAGTATCATTTTGGCGAACCCTTTCATTTTTGAGGTCGTGTGGGTCCCCCGGACGTTTCCGCCGAAAATATTTTTCCGGCGCCGGGGGGTTGTCGGGGTTGTCTCGGGACGTACTGGCGGGCTCGGTAGCGCTCCCGAGACCTCAGACTGAGATGCCGTTTGCAGTTTTGGAGTCGTGGGAATGTCCCGGAGGTTTTTATGGAGAATAATATTTGGGGCAGGACGTTCGATTCCGGGCGACTCCCGGGACTCGGGACGGGAATCCCGGGGCTCGGGATGGAAATCTTCTGACTGCTTTGGGGTAAGTCATGTTATAATTCAAGTTGGATTTATGAGTATTTTTTTGGAATTTTGGTGTGATGGGATTTTGGTTCATTGGACACGCTCGCACGTCGGGATTTGTTCGGGTTCAGCGAGCTCGGAAGGACACTCTGGAATTGTAAATTAACTTTTGGAACATGTTTTATGAATGTTATAATATTTTGAGGGTTGTGTCCAAGTTTCATTTATTTTGGAATTCGGTAATTATTTTTGGGCCAAAAAGTTGGAACTTTTGGAAAAGTTTGGAGGTTAATTTGTATTTGGTTACAAAACAAAATATTGGGGTATGGGCAGCAGATTTTTCGGCAGTAATGGAAAGGAGGAAGGGACACATGGCTTGTTTTCATTTAAGTGGAGTTGTATGGGAAAAAAGAAAGGGATATATATATATATATTTGGCTATTATTTCATAAATGAAATTATATTTCATTTCTTCTCATTTCTTCTTCTTCTTCTTCCTCACTTCTGCCGCCACCATTAAAGCATTTCTCCAAGCTTCTTGTTCTTCAAATCTTGGCTCAAATCAACAAGGAAATGGATCCTTTTTGTGGTAAGCATTCTCCCTAGTTCTCTTTTCTTGTTAGAAACAAGAATTAGTGAAGAAAAAAGGAGATTTTGAGAATTATGAGTTTGTTCTTAGCTACATGCTAGGATGATTCTCTTCCTCCCATCTTTTAGTATGTTGTTCTTGGGTTGTAGGGGAGTGATAATCAAGTGTTAGATTTTGGAAAAACTCCTTGGATTGAAAATCCCCAATTGGGCGAATTATTGGATGAATTCTAAAAATGGTGTGTGTTTGGTTTCTTGAATCATGCTTCTAGTATGTTGTTCCTAGCATGATTCTAAGCTTATGTATGGATTCAATTTGATGGAGAACAAGTTGGGTAAGAAAACCCCAAATGGCCGATTTTGAATGTTGGTGTTCAATGTTGAATTTGGTTGTTTTGGGTGCAATTGGTTAGCATTCTTGGTTTAGAAGTGTATTTGGTGGTTAGTATGATTAATTGGAAGTTTGAATGGGTTGATTTGGAAGTGTGGTGAAAAATTGGTGAAGAACCGAAATGTTGAAATGATTCTTTTTCCATGTTGGGGTTTGATGTTGGTTGAATTGGATGCTAAAATGGTATTGGGGTTGAATTTAGGTATGGTTTGGAGTTTGAAACGTTGATTTCGGGTATGGAATGGAAAAGTTACCGTATTGTGGGTTTATCGGAAAAGTGTTGGGGAGGAAGGGTTTAAAGGTTGGATTTGATCAGTTCTGCTTGTTGAATTGTGTTTTTCAATGTATAATTTTGCATTGTCTAAGTCGGTTCTGAATTCTGATGTTTCTGCGGGAATCTGGAATTTTACGGAAATTCTGCCGGATTTTCGGTTTTGGGGTCGGGGGTGTAGTTTGGTGGTGTGGTTGGTAAGGTTGCTAATTCAGCTTAAATTGACAAATTCTGAGGTTCAGAAGTTAGAAAAAGAGAGGTTTTCGGGTTTCGGGTCGCGGTGTGGAAGTCGTCCAGAATCGGTCAAATACTCTGGATTTGAGAGGTAAGGGTTTGGTTCTGTTATTTTTGGTAAGATAGGTGTATGTTTAGTTTCACTTTACATTACTGCAAGTATTTCGGTATTATATGCCTAGGTCATATTCTGTAGTCTGTAGGTGTATCTGTATATTGCTATCTTTCTATTTTGCAGGGTTACATATGCTTATCTTACCCCAAATCCCTTACGGGTCCTTTTAGGACTCACCCTTTTTCGGGTTTTGTTTTTTTGGGTTTCGAGTGCACTGATAAGCGACTGCGGAGTAGGTTTCCGTGAGGTTTCTACCTTGGGTGTGTTTTTGCAGCATGCACCTTGCGGTCCGGGATTTGTCTTTTGGATCGGAATCCCGCGAGGTATTTTGACACTTAGATCTAAGGCTGGCTCTGTAGTTGCATATGCACACTTTCTGTATTGCTGTGATGATTGTATGTCTGTATATATTTGTATATTCTGTTCTGTTGCATATTCTGAGCGCTTGGCGCTTGCTAGACACTTTAGGTTCTGTGAACTCTGTATGTGTTTATGTTTTGGTGCGTAAGCACTCGTCCACGGAGGGCGGGGCTTACTCTTTTGTTAATGCATGAATTGTATGTCTGGATTTTATTTTAGTTATATGTATGAAATTTTTGTTAGGTTGCTTCCGCAATCGTTTCGCTCTTTGGGTCCGCTACGCGCGGCAGGTCTCGATGGACCTGCCATTCTGTATTTTCCGGCTTCCGCTCCCGGTGTCCCGGCGCCCCCGCCTCCGCAACCGGGCTCGGGTGGCGTGCGGTGACAGCAACAGTACTTCGTGCAGGAATCTTCTGTTCAATAAGTTTTCCAGATTCCGCACCTAGGTATTCTAGGGTTTTACTTTGGCGGCTCTGTAGATGTTCTTGCATGCATGTTTAGATCAGATCATGTTGTATGTTATGTATTTTGGGATACATTCTGATTCTGTAGTTCTGTCTGACTGGAGGGCTCGCCCATATCAGTTGAGGGCGGGACCCGAGCTATGTTCATATGGGTTATATATATCGGATGGATACTGTATTCGGGTTGTTAGTGATCGATGAATGATATTTCCATGAATTGCATGTTTGGTGATGGTCGGGTGCTCGCCTATTTCAGTGGGGCGGGGCTCACCATGGATAGTTAAGAATATATTGTATACTTGTTGTGTTTGAGTTTTGTAGGTTGCGGGTCGTAACACGACCAAGTTGTTAAGTGAGCAAAGTGTTCTCAGGCACCGAGCCTTCGAGAACGAGACTTTGCGGGTCCGGTCATGGGACCACTGCACGCAGCGGATTTCGGTAGTACCGTTTCTGCAGTTTCCGTCGCAGCTTCTGCTTCCGCCATCGCGGGCAGCCCCGCCTCCGCAACCGGGCACGGGCGCCTGTGACAGCACATCTTGATATGATCACGGCCGGAGAAACTGCGATCAACCGCCGCCGATCTAGCTTGGCGGAGGCGTACAGTAACAAAAAACACAAGTCGGCCAAGAGAACCTCCTCACTACGAGGTGAGGCAATGCTCTTGATAATGCATGGGAATGGAGATGGGATCTAGCACCTCTTGATTACAAGATCAAGCAATACTAGATATTATAGTTGAATCCTCTTGCATGGATCACAAAGGAAAATGGAAGTGCAAGATATGAGAACACAAAAACCAATCTCTTGAAGAGTTTTGATTTCAAATATATTCTACCCTAAGTCTGTTACAAGCTTTCCTTTATATAGGATGAAAATGGTGAAAGAAAGAGCTTGACTTTGACTAGGGAACCACCTTCCTTGAATTATGGTAGGTGAAGTGAGAGGTGGCAGATTATGGGTGACATTGTAGGCTACCTGCTCCGATTGCTTCCATTTCCCCCGGAATTGTAGTTGGCGGGAAATGTGAGGAAAGGCCTCTTCACAATTCGAATGGGTCGCCTGACTTGCGTATGAGGCTTCTTCAGGTTGGCGAACACTTGGGGCTTCGCTTGCATCTGGAAGTTTGACGCAGGGTCTTCGCCAAGGATCATGGGTTCGCCAATGGGTCATGGGCTCGCCAAGGGCCTTGGGTTCGCCAATGGGGCAGGGATGCGCCAATGGCCATGGGTTCGCCAATGGGGCCTTGGGCTCGCCAAAGGTCAGGGGTTCGCCATAAGGCCATGGGCTCGCCAAAGGCCATGGGTTCGCCATAAGGCCATGGGCTCGCCAAAGGCCATGGGTTTGCCATAAGGTCATGGGCTCGCCAAAGGCCATGGGTTCGTCATAAGGCCATGGGCTCGCCAAAGGCCATGGGTTCGCCATAAGGCCATGCGTTCGCCAATGGGGCAGGGGTTCGCCAAGGGCCTCGCGAGCTCGGCTTTGCCTTAGCTTGGAGGATGCATACGGGGTCCTCTCCTGGAGACCTTCCAGGTGTGGCTTCGCTTTGGGGCCTCGCCGGTGCCTAGTGTGTCGCACCTTCTTCAACCGAGCCTTCGCCAAGGGTCCATTAGCCCCTTTGAAGGAATGGTTGCCCTTTATTGACGAAATGGGGCTGATGTCCACATCATACCCTCCCTCTTCAAAAGAATCCGTCCTCGGATTCATAAGGAAGTCATCCCTACAAATCTTAAGACACCACAACAAACTTGAAGAGGCATCAGGGGGTTAGTGAACTAAAGCTTAAACATCAAGGTCCCAAAAATGGTTTGAAGGAATGAGATGGACAATCCGCCCTTTCTCTTCACTTCAACCTTATACTTAGCTTTAAGTCAATCCCATATAGATACTCATGTTTCTCAAAAGTTGCATGCATATCCATATCAAAGTAAGTACACTCAAGAAGTTTAATTCATGCACTTCACTCATGCTAAACATGGCACTATTTCTACAAACCAAAATTTTCAACATGGTATGCTCAATGTTTTATTCCGGGATCAAATGTACGCCTAGGCCACTTATTTGCATGGTCCCAATGCAAAGAGTCTAAATCATATCCTGAAGTATGCATAGGATCATCCAATGCATTTCCTTCATCACCCAAGTTCAACAAACCACATGTACTAGTGCCGGGATCGAACACTAGTCTAGACATACCATTCTTTTCTTTCATTCCAAGCATGCATTTACCATTCACTTTCAACAAAGGGGCTTGGTTATGTCTATCTTGTAAGGAACATGACACGGGTGTGGATTCGGTTTCAACCGAGACATCATGACAAGGGTACTTCTTAGCTAAAGTAGGCATGTACTCTTCACAAATCAAGTTATGATCACAAAATTTCAAAGCATTATCAACAAAGGATGTACTACATTCATTAGGTTCATGATCAATGCAAACATGCTCAACTTGATTCAATTCATTCTCAAGATTAGAAACTAAGGGATTAGGAGTATAGCTACCAAGCCGTGTGCCCTCCCTCTTAGTTTCCTCATTTTGGCCGAATGGGTGTTGATACTCCTCTTCATCCTTTTGTAGACATCCCAAGGTACTTTTGTCATCAACCTTTTGCACAATCAAAGAAGAACAACAATCATTAGAAGATTTAAGAGTTAGTCCTTCATTGATCTCGGTTGAAAGCTTGGGTGCTTCATTCTCATCACTCATTTGGCCTTGAAGAGCTCTTTTCTTTCTTTTCTCTTTCTCTCTCTTTTTCTCACTCTCATACCATTCTTTCACAAGCCCTTCCATTTTTGAAACTTCATTTCTTAGTTCCTTGAAATCTTTTCTCAGTTCCTTGAAATCTTCTCTAAGTTCTCGAGTGAGGTTACCCAAAGGGATTAGTTCACAAGGAGGATTCGGGTTCACACTTGGCGAAGGAGTTGAGTGGTCACTTGAAGGTGTGGCATTCCTTTCGGACATTGAAGGGGAGTAGTGATGTGATCACGGTGGGGGTACGTGATCACTAACTCGGATCTAGCTCGAAGGAGGCGGTTTCCAACAAGAAAGGGAAACGAAACAGAGGAAGAACACGAAGGAAACAGAGTCGGCCAAGGGAACCTCCTCACTACGAGGTGAGGCAATGCCCTTGAAAATGCCTGGGAAAGGAAAATGGGACCTAGAACCTTTTGACTACGAGATCAAACAATGCTAGGTATTATATTGGATCCTCTTGCAATGGATCACTAATGGATTGGTGGAGCAAGATTTGAGACCCACGAAGAACAATATGCGTACTTCCGCAAATATGTGTTCTTACAAAATGAGTTCTGCCTAATACTTAGGTTACAGCTTCCTTTTATAGAAGGAGAAAGAAAGAAGTAAATAATAAAGAACGTCTTGACAAGGGAACATCTTCCGGATCTATGGTAGGCGAAATGAGAGGTGGCAGCTGATGTGACATTGTAGGCTACTCATGGCTCCCATTTCCCCATGAATTGCTTTCGGCGGGAAAATGGGAAGAAGAGGGCCTCTGCACAAGTTGAAGGGTTCGCCTGCCTTGTGTATGGAAGCCTCTTCTGCTTGGCGAACACCTGGGCTTCGCTTGTTTCTGGGAATGAGGCACAGGGTCTTCGCCAATGACTATGGGGGTCGCAAAGAGTCTTGGCTTCGCAAATGTCCTTGAGTTCGCCCAAAAGGACCATGGGTTCGCCAGAGTCAATAGGCTCACCAATAGCCACGGGTTCGCCGTTGAGGCTTGGCCTCGCCAAAGGCCAAGGGTTCGCCAATGGGGCATGGGTGCGCCAAGAACATTGCGACCACGGACTTGCCTTGGGGCCTCGCCGGTGCCCAGAGTGTGGCTTCCTCCTCATCCGAGCCTTCGCCAAGGGCCCTTTAGACCCTCTAGTGGAAAGGTCGCGCCTTGTCACAAAAATGGGGCTGATGTCCACATCATACCCTCCCTCTTCAGAAGAATCCGTCCTCGGATTCATAAGGAAATTGTCCCTACAAACCTTAAGACACCACAACAAACTTGAAGAAGTATCAAGGGTTAGTGAACTAAAATCAAGTGGATGTGCCCATATCAAAAATGAGATTGTAAAGATCCTAATATGTATTATGTGCAGCGACAAAAGTCTAAATGAATTTATGATATACTTCCAATCATTTAGACAAAGGGGCATAATGTGGGGATGCCCTCGACTTACTATATACATGGCTAGGTGGTGGGCATTCTTATACTCGAAACATATGGTACCTAGCTCATGGGTAGCAAACAAGGAAGCACCAAGTTGGGGCAAGATGAACAATCCGTTCTTTCTTGCTCCCGTGCCTTGAAAGCACACAAGGGCCTTATGTCCAAAGTCTTCCTATGGCCGAAAATAAATTTAACAAAAAAGCATGCAATTTCAACATGATATTCAAAACTATGATTCATGGCATGCTCATTTCCAAACAAATTATTTTTACATGTGCCGGGGTCATGTATGAACCTTACCCTGGCAAGTTTCCCTATCATTCGCAACATGCATAACCCATACATTTGCATCGCATAGACTCGGGTGGGTTCATCCATTTTAGCGCAGGGTATGACCATGGTTCCATCAATATTCACATAAAAAATGTATGAGTGCTTCCTAGCTAAAGTAGGCATGCACACGACAGTTTTAGCATGAATCATTTCATGGTCACAAAATTGCAAAGTTTCATCACTAAGATGAAATGATATGTTACCTCTCCCCAAGTTAGGGGAGGCGGACTCTGCTCCAAACCGGGACTTCTTCTTCCTCTTGCAAACAACCCAAAGTTTCTTTATCATCGATTCCTGGCATAATCAAAGAAGAACAACATTCATTAAAAGATTTAGGCGTTAGCCCTCCATTGATCTCGGTTGAAAGCTTGGGTGTTTCACTCTCTGGGTTTTGAAGAGCCTTTTTCTTTCTTTTCTCTTTCTCTCTTTTTCTCTCACTCTCACACCATTCCTTCATAAGATCTCCCACTTGTGAGACTTCCTTTCTTATCTCCTTTAAATCTTTTTCCATCTCCTCGAAATCTGCTCTAATTTCTTGAGTGAGATTTTTCAAAGAGATTGGTTCACAAGGAGGGTTCGGGTACGCTTTTGGAGAAGGGGGTGAGCAGGCTCTTGAAGGTGTGGCAGTACCTTCGGGTGTGATAGTGGGGTCGGATGTGGGACACCGAAATGAGCTATGAGTGGTGGGGGGTAGCGATCTGTGGGTAGGGGCTGGGGCCAAGTGGGCGATGGGGGTTTGGGAGAATGATGAGGCCAAGTTGGCATGGTTTTTATACGGTCTAAGGGAGGACATCGCCAAAACAGTAGAGCTGTGTGATTATAAGGATTACCAAGATCTGGTGAACAAGGCGATAAGAGTGGAGAAGCAACTCAAGAAGGGAAGCTCCTACCATTCTTCCCTCACCCCCACCTGTCACCCCACCGCCCCGGAAGCTGGAAGCGCGGTTGTCGAGTGGTTGCAGAAGCTCACTGAGTCGGCGGCGGGTGAAAGCGGAGTTCTCTTAAAAAGGTTTTTGTGTGGACCCGAAACTCATCCCTTAAAACGTTTTCCTTTCATTTTTAAGGTTAAGTCGTGTTGTAGATTTTACGACATCTTTCTAGTCCTAAACCTGCACCCGAGACAAGTTAGTGGTTTTACAGAATATCGCGCGCGGAAATATAAGCAGAAGATAAGGAATACAGGCAAAAGAAGTTCCGCCCTCTTCGTAGGGTCGGAAACTTCCTACGAATAAAACACATACCCAAGTACTGAAGATATCCTATATGCAAAACATCTACAGAGCCGAGTCCAAAATAAACAGTATTAATACCTTGCTAGATAGAACTGCTGCGCTGCTGAACATAAACAGGAGAATACATGTCACACAAAACTTAGTAAGATCACACAAAGGTATCTAACGAGAACACCCCCGAACTTAACGGATAAGTACCTTAAAACCAAAATGCACAACGATCACTACAGGAGATCGACACCGCAGGTCGTTTGCCCGGATCTCCTGAAAACATAATA
Source organism: Stellera chamaejasme (assembly GCA_024586325.1). NCBI lineage: Eukaryota > Viridiplantae > Streptophyta > Magnoliopsida > Malvales > Thymelaeaceae > Stellera > Stellera chamaejasme. The sequence continues at coordinate 30,176,554 of CM044983.1, forward strand.
AGTAGGGGGTGAGTTCTCGAAAGAACTCCGTAAGGAGGTAGGTACGGTAGCGGAAAACTTTGAAAACATTTCCCTGCATAAAAGGGTTAGTATGCAATGAACTAAATAATACAGTCCTAAGTATATCAGGATTATGACATGCACATGTGATGATGCTCTTAAGTCCCGTCGGACTGGTGGTACACCAATACAAAGGTTCCTCGAACCCTCAACAAAGACACCTACGGCGGCTTGTTAAGCTCAAACCGATGATCGGGTCATAACGCGTGGTACCGGCGAGGGATATCGCCCCTAAGCGCCGGACATAAAGCGGCACAATGCCGACACATAACATCGTGAGTTAACGACCATGGTTGGCATACCGGCTTAGGTCCCAGCGTTCCGTCGGTAGTAACTCATGGACTTCTCACGTCTGAAACATAAATATGGGTCCGTTGTCGACCCACGATAAGCAAGTCCGATATGATATACGTCACAACCCATATTAAAGCAAAACCCTGCAAACCACTACGTACCATGTGACTAGACCCGGGAGTCACCGGGCCCCACCCTCGACCCGAGTACTAGCCCTTAACTAACCTAATACACATAAAATGTGCATTAAGAAAGTTAAACCCCTTACCTTAGCCAAACGGAAACTCTACTGTGGCCACCAACGCTCCACAGCAAAATCCCGGGAAAATCCCGGCCCGAAAAGTGGTAGTGTGATTTTTGAAGTCCCGGCCTACTCCACCGAAGCTGAGTCAAGCTGAACAACCACACACCAGTCAAAAATCACCAAAACAAATCCCCGGAAACCAAACCCGCACAATCCCGCACTTTCCCGCAAAATTCCACAGAAAGCTCAGTTTCTCAAACCGAGCTAGAACATTGTTATTCATACATCCACAAACACACCCAAACCTTTAAATCCCACTTTCCAGACATTTTACCCGTAACCAAGCAAGTAGGTCGATATTGTTCCTAATACCCGAAAACGACGTTCCGAACATCGTTACTAACCTACTTCCATCCCCGATACCAAAACACTAACCAAACCATTCCAATTACACACAAACACATTCAAAATCTTCCCTTAACAAATCGGCCCTTTGCTCAATTTTACACCAAACATCAACTCAATCCAACTAAGATTCCAATTACATGCATAATCCACCAATTTCACAACTTAAGAATGCTTACTAACCAATTTCACCTTAATCACCCAAAATCAACCATAAACCCTAGCTATCAATTTCGGCCAAATTGGGGTTTTCTAACCCGAGACGTTCTTCTATAATCCGAACCCTGATTACTACTCCTTATCCTTCCAACATCAACATATATCAAACTTGAAACAATCAGATCTTCCGATCATATAGCAAAGAGTTGAACAATTCGGATTCAAGATGCTCAAATCATGCTTTCTCCAAACTAAAACCAAGTAGAAATCATCCTTACCTTGAAACCGAACAAGAACCAATCTTCCTCCAACCTTGCTCAAGAATTCTGCCAAGTTTGGATCAAGAACACCATGGATGAAGCTTGATCAAGTGAAGAGCACAATGAAGAAAGAAGAAGAAGAAGATGGCCAGTTGTTTTACATGCCTTATATAATTCCCATGTGGTGAGTCACACATGTTGATGAAATAGTCACCATGTGACTCACCTAGCTGAGTCACCACCTTGTGTGATTCATCCTCCCATGAATCACCCGTGCCCGTCACCCGTCAACCGCGTCCCCTTCTCCAACTGACTCGTCCCGAGCCCCGAGAGTCGCCCGGGACAGAACATCCCGTCCCAAAGAACATACTCCGTAAAAATATGCGGAACGTTCCCACGATTCCAAATATGCAAAGGGTTTCCTTTTCCAAGGTTCCGGGAGCACTACCGAGCCCGCTGTACGTCCCGAGACAAGTCCCGGCCCCGGAAAAATATTTTCCACGGAAATGTCCGGGGGACCAGTATGACCTCAAATCCAGAATGATTCCCAAATATAATACTCAGATAAGACTCGGGAGCTGCCTGACCGCCCGAAACCATGACCCGTAGGCCAAAACCGGAGCCCCGGTTCACCCAGGTCACAACCCGCTCAGGGTGACCGTAACACCACCGAAGCTAAGGAAGCAGACCTACCCCCTTCGCCAACGTGATGCCTTCAAAACCATACCAATCTGCCACCGCGATACCCCCCCTCTCGCCAAAACCACCATATCGCGAGGCCTCCATCCCACCAAACCGCCCCATCCCATCCTCAGCCAAGAACCAATACCTATCCTAAACCTTACGACACTTCGTGCCAAACAAGGAGCATTGAGTGTTTCAAGTGTTTGGGAAAAAAACATTATGCTAGAGATTGTCCCAACAAAAGGACCATGACCATCCGACCAAATGGGGACATCTCTAGTGAAGATGAAGAAGATACTATTCCAGAGTCTCAAAATGAAGAGTTGGAAGAGGAAGAAGGAGAGTTGCCTTTTGAAGGCTTGATCTTGGTCACTAAGAGAGTCTTGCAAAGCTCTCCCAGTGTGACTGAAAGTACCCAGAGAGAGAAATTGTTTCAATCAAGGGCCATGGTGAATGGGACTCTTTGTAGTCTCATAATCGAAAGTGGAAGCTGTGTAAACGCGGCCAGCGAAGACATGGTTGCTGAATTGGGTCTTCACACCATCGCATATCCAAAGTCGTCCCTCTGTCAGCGACGATGTGTCGGTGATCGACCCCTCCGATCCCTGCGAGCATAGCGTGTGGTGCGAGCGGTACTGGCCGCTGTCCTGGACCTTCGAGAGTGGGTGCGACCCCGCGACTCACTCTGGTCCTCCTCAGAAAACGAAGTAGATCTCTGCCGAGTGGAGTCAGTATACGTAGTCTCTGTGTCCGCTGGTGTAACCGTCGGTGCAGAATACTCACTGTCGCTCTCCCCGTCAGACAACAAATCCCCTCGTGTCAGCACACCATCCAAAACGGTGCGTATCTGTCCCATGATCTCAACCAACCGGGCGCGCTCCTGGCGTCGCCCAGAACTCTGTCGGGACTATGACGAAGATCGTGGTGTGAACTGTATAACCTGACGATGGACCCTCCTCTCGGGGTCACTCTCCCGAGAGGGGTCCGAAGTATCCGAACGAACAGTGCGGTCTCGCCTCGTGCGAACCATCTAGAAACCCAAAGAATCAAACAAAAGACAATTAATTCTCCAAGTTAGCAACCAGCAGTTTCCTAATGGCTCTGTAAATGATATGCATGCAACTAAAACAAAGAATTTTGGCAGCAATTCCTTTGCTTGCCTACCTTGAAAAGATCAGATAATCCACATCCTTCGTGGACCATCTGGCGCGATATTCATTAACCACTTTCCTTTAAGTTTCGTAGGTTATGCTAGGTTATGGTACAAACTAACCAATCCTAAATCTTCCTAAAGTTCTAGAGCAATTTTAGTAAAAGTTAGCTACTCTTTTAGTTAAATTACCCCAGAGCTAAAAGCAGATTTTAGGTCGGAAAGTCTAACCATTCTTAACTCTAACCCTAACCGCTCTGATACCAAATTGTCACCCCACCGCCCGGGATGCTGGAAGCGCGGTTGTCGAGTGGTTGCGGAAGCTTGCTGAGTCGGCGGCGGGTGAAAACAGAGTTCTCTTAAAACGGTTTTAGTGTGGACCCGAAACCCAACCCTTAAAACGTTTTCCTTTTAGTTTTAAGGTTAAGTCGTGTTGCAGATTTTACGACATCTTTTGATGTGCTCATGAGATCCCCAAGCAACAACAAGGAGTCCCAGACGAAGAGGCAGTCGAGTGAAGCTCGGAGCGACCCCTCGGCGAGTGGGTTCAGAGGCCCAGGCGACCCAATCCATGGTCTGGACTAGCACCTGACATGGAAAGGGCAACGCCTCCACGCGAGGACCATACGAGAGGCCTCAAGGAGTAGGAGAGGCTTCTGCACACGAAGGTATCCAGGCGATGGCAAAGCACTTTGGCAAAGCCGTCCCTGTGGAATCTCAAGGCGAAGGATGAACTGCATCATGCTAAGGCATCCAGAACACTGGCGAAGCCTCCAGGCGAAGCCATTCCTGCGAAGCCTCAAGGCGAGGGCTAGGCTTCCTTAAACAAGGTGTTTCGGCGATGGCAAGGCCTTCAGGCGAAGCCATTTCCCCAAACCCCCCCAAGGCGAAGCCCTCATGCAACAATGTCCACGAGAAGTCCTTAAGGTAAAGGCAAGGCCTTCCTGCGGAGCTTCCTTGCGAAGGCGTAGCCTCTGGGCGAAGTCATCCCAGCAAGTCTCATGGCAAAGGCAACATCTACATCAAGAAGACTTCCGGTTCAGACGCTAAGGAAGAGTTTCCCTCCGTGAAGCCTCCAAGCAAGGCGAAGCCTTCTTCGCGAAGCCTCCAAGAGAAGGCGAAGCCAAACCAGACAAAGCCTTCTCCGTAAAGCTTCCTAACGAGGGCGAAGCCTTCAGAGAGGGGCCTCCAGTCGAACGAAGCCCCCCAACAAAGCCACCTAAGCTTATCAAGTCGGCCAAACCACTCCCGACCATTCTGGTCCCTCCCGCCTTTGACGCCGACACTTGGGAGCGAACTTATCTACCTTTTTACCTTTTTATCTTTTAGTCAGACATGCATGCAAAAGTACTGTACACTTTATGGCATGCATGCACCTTTTTGTAAAAGTCTGTTCCCTTCCCCTATAAAAGGAACAGCAGGCTCCTAGAATAGATAGAACATATGGGGTAAACTCCAAGTTTAGTCCCTTACCTTTCAACTTTGTCCTATTTTCGTCATATTTTAAGATTTTGTCCTATTTCAGTCCCGTAGCTCCATAAATCGTCTCAATTGTAGTCCTTCCGTTAAAGTCAACGTTATGTTGACCGTCAAAGTCTTAAGTGTACAGTAAAATGACCATCAAACCCTTCCTTTTTTCGATCTGGATCGACAGCCAGCGTCGGAACGGCAGCCCAGGCAGCTGGATTGGCAGCCCAGGCCGCCGGATCGGCAGCCCAGGCGCCGGAACGGCAGCCCAGGCCGCGGATCGGCAGCCCCGGCCGCCGAAAGGCAGCCCCGGCAGCGGATCGGCAGCCCGGGCGCCAGAACGGCAGCCCCGGCCGCCGGATCGGCAGCCCCGGCCGCCGATCCGGCGCCTGGGCTGCCGATCTAGATCAAAAAAAGGAAGGGTTTAACGGTCATTTTACTGTACACTTAAGACTTTAACGGTCAACATAACGTGGACTTTAACGGAAGGACTACAATTGAGACGATTTATGGAGCTACGGGACTGAAATAGGACAAAATCTTAAAATAGGACGAAAATAGGACAAAGTTGAAAGGTAAGGGACTAAACTTGGAGTTTACCCAGAACATATGTAAAGCTTAAGAAGGACAATTCCTTAAGCCCGATTCTCACTCCCTTGCTATATTCCGCCATCCCCCTTGATTGATTGTTTATCATCAAGTTTAATATCTAGTATTGCTTAATCTCGTAGTTAAGAGGTGCTAGATCTTCCATACTCCCCAGGCTTATCGCAGATATTGCCCAACCTCGTAGTTGGGAGGTGTCTGTGGCCGAATCTATCCCTTCCTTGTTCATCGACTCCTTCAAGCTAGATCTGCGCTTCCGTACGATCTCGCGGCTTCGCGTCAAGAGTACCCGTGATCGTATCAAGTGCTATCAGAGCCAGATCGCTTGCTGGAGTTGTTTGTTATTTCTTCAAGGTTAAAACCTTTAACTTCTACTTGAAGAAAGATTTATCTTTTCATTATTTTCAAACCTTGTTAAACTCTGTTCGTTTTACTGTACCCCCCCATATCCGCTTTTATTTCGATTTATCTGTTGTGTTGCTTCTGTGTTAGGAGTTGTTGTTGTGTTAGCAACTTCATAAATCAAAAAAAAAAGAAAGAAGGAAGAAGAAGAGAAACAGAGAAGAAGAAGAAAAAGAAAAAAAAGGAAGCAGTTGCGGTTTTGCGAAAGTCACAAATCTCAGTTTTATTCGAAACCGCAACGTGTGAAGTTTATACGCTCAAAAGAGTGAGGTTGTAGTTGAAAAGTAAAAAGAAGTGGTGTATAAAGCTTGGTTGTGAAAAGCATAAAAGAAATCAAATCTGTGTTCTTACTGTTCTTGGTGTTCATATGAGTGTTCATATCTGTTCATTCCACAACTCATATGAACAGTGACCTTGATCTAAAATTGATTTCACATTTGAGCCAAAAGTGTTTGTGCGCTGAAAACCTCATTTCTAACCCTCTTGTATATCTGTTGCCAAAAACCCCCTCTCCATTTTAACCTAGCTTGCTTCAAGTAACTAGTACTTCTTACTTAAAGATTTTTTGCATGCTAGTGGTTATCTTGTGATATTCATTGTCGGGTTTTGGCCTTGGAAAGAGCAAGCTCTGAGAGCTAAACAAGAGGAAAGAAAGAAAGCCGAGTGTGACCCCTCGCGAAAAGGGCAAACCCCCTCGTGGCAGGAGAGACCCCAAACACGTGAGGAGCTTGAGCAGACTAATTTTATTGTTTAAATGTGCAGGAGATCCCATGGCGGATAAATATTTCTATGGGGTTGATCTATCAGTGGGGTGATACCAGCTTGGAAAAGACTTATGGCATTGGATGGAGAAGTTGGAGTACCACTTTTGGTGATTCCCACTTCGTGGTGAAGAAATGTTGAGCCAAGCCATAAGAAGCCTAAAAGGAGAGGCCAAGGAATGGTGTCGTCGAGAGTTCTCTGACAGAGAGCGATCCGCTGAAGCCCCCATCCAGTCTTGGAGTGAGTTGAAGAGGTTGTTGTGGCGACGATATGGACTCTGTCAAGAAGAGCCACCCCCTCCATACTACTCCCAAGCGAGGGCCCCCATGCGCCCTGCACCCAGTACCCCAGTCAGGCTCCGCCACCATACTCCACTCGACGGGTCTTCGCCCTCAGGCGAACCAACTTCCTTCCAGGAAAGGAGGCGAGGACCCCCATCGCCACAAACTCCCTGGGTGGAGCCGCGCACCCCACCACCCAATACTTGCGCAGCTCACACCCCCACCACAAATCCCAACCCTCACCAAAATCCAAAAGAAGAGACTCTCGCCCAAGAGATTAAAAGGCTCAAAGATGAGTACTTAGAATATGAGCGGGCGAGAAGGAAAAGGAAAGAGAGAAGAAAAGAGAGAGCTCTCCAAAGCCAAATGAGTGAAAAGAAAGACTCACCCGGGCCTTCTACCATACCCCAAGAAGAACTAACCGTTTCATCTTCTCAAACTTGTTGTTCTTCTTTGGCTGTGCAGGAAGAAGAGGAGGCCGCGGACGCGCGAAGAGTTGAAGAAAGCGAAGGCGCTTTGGAAGGAGGCAGAGCTCATGCGGGAGTCCCAACTGAGCCCCCACTCGAGGAAGAAGCCACACCTCTGCTGGAAGAAGAGAAGATGATATGCGAAACAGGTCTACGCCTCCCTAACTTGGGAGAAGGTAACTTGTCTCTTTCTTCTAATAGCAAAGGGTATACGCAAGAGTGCGAACCCCTGGTTTCCTTGAGTCTGCATGCTACGAATGTGGGTGATGGATCAGACATCGGTCCTCCGCCACACCCATTGTTCGGATATATATATATGGGACCCCCCCAGATGCTATGTTTAGCATGCTTAGAATGCATGCGCTAAAGAAGGGTCATTTTATTCCACGAGAGACATCCATGCCTTTCCTTAGCAAACATACGCATCTTAAAATAATTAGAGCTGAAGCCATGTTAATGGTTGAGGTGGAGAGAGAGGGCGGCCTGTTCATCTCTCAACCTCTTGCTTACACTAATGCTAGTCTCTGCGCGCTGCAGTCTGATGTTCCGTCTATGACTAGCTTTGTTTTTCCTTCTTTGTCTTGGGAAGCACATATGCATGTGCTTGGCGAAGGTAAAGCTTCCCTTGACCCCCCACCCCAGTTTCATGAGCAAAGGTCTAAGGGTTTTAGGCCGCATGCTTTTCTTGAGTATAAATTTCTTGTTAAAAACATAAAATACTCCAGAAGCATGTCATGAATTTTTATAGACTTTTGTTCATGTTCACGATGCATATAGGAGTTATCATGCTCACGCATACATATGCATCGCCACCGCGACCCCCACCTCCGGTTAGGTTTTCACTCACTAACCTCTGATGCTCTTCAAAGTTTGTTGTGTTTGTTTTCGATTGTAGGAAGTTTTCTTCCCTTAAGATTCGAGGACGAATCTTTTTAAGGGGGAGGGAATGATGTGATCATGAGATCCCCAAGCAACAACAAGGAGTCCCAGACGAAGAGGCAGTCGAGTGAAGCTCAGAGCGACCCCTCGGCGAGTGGGTTCAGAAGCCCAGGCGACCCAATCCATGGTCTGGACTAGCACCTGACATGGAAAGGGCAACGCCTCCACGCGAGGACCATACGAGAGGCCTCAAGGCGTAGGAGAGGCTTCTGCACACGAAGGTATCCAGGTGATGGCAAAGCACTTTAGCAAAGCCGTCCCTGTGGAATCTCAAGGCGAAGGATGAACTGCATCATGCTAAGGCATCCAGAACACTGGCGAAGCCTCCAGGCGAAGCCATTCCTGCAAAGCCTCAAGGCGAGGGCTAGGCTTCCTTAAACAAGGTGTTCCGGCGATGGCAAGGCCTTCAGGCGAAGCCATTTCCCCAAACCCCCCCCAAGGCGAAGCCCTCATGCAACAATGTCCACGAGAAGTCCTTAAGGTAAAGGCAAGGCCTTCCTGCGGAGCTTCCTGGCGAAGGCGAAGCCTCTGGGCGAAGTCATCCCAGCAAGTCTCCTGGCAAAGGCAACATCTACAACAAGAAGACTTCCAGTTCAGACGCTAAGGAAGAGTTTCCCTACTGCGAAGCCTCCAAGCAAGACGAAGCCTTCTTCGCGAAGCCCCCAAGAGAAGGCGAGGCCAAACCAGACAAAGCCTTCTCCGCAAAGCTTCCTAACGAGGGCGAAGCCTTCAGAGCGGGGCCTCCAGTCAGACGAAGCCTTCCAGCAAAGCCACCTAAGCTTATTAAGTCGGCCAAACCACTCCCGACCATTCTGGCCCCTCCCGCCTTTTACGCTGACACTTGGGAGCGAACTTATCTACCTTTTTACTCCCTCCGTCCCACAAAGGTTGTAGGATTTGTTTGGGCACATATATTAAGGAAAGTGGGAGAATAATAGTGTGTTGACAAAATTACCCTCATGAAAAAGAAAGGAGAAAATTTTGTGGACCCCAATTTTAAGTTGAGTGGGAGGAAAGAGAAAAACTTGTGGGTCCATGATATGAGATAAGAGGATAAAATGGTAAAAATGATGATAGAAAGTTTCTATTTTAAGAAAGTTGACAACCTTTGTGGGACGGCCCAATATAGTAATGTTGACAACCTTTGTGGGACGGAGGGAGTACCTTTTTATCTTTTAGTCAGACATGCATGCAAAAGTACTGTACACTTTATGGCATGCATGCACCTTTTTGTAAAAGTCTGTTCCCTTCCCCTATAAAAGTTGATGTGATCACGGGGGGGTAAGTGATCACGAGCTCGGATCTAGCTCGGAGGAGGCGGTTTCCAGCAAGAATGGAAACGAAGAACAGAGGAAGAACACGAAGGAAACAGAGTCGGCCAAGGGAACCTCCTCACTACGAGGTGAGGCAATGCCCTTGAAAATGCAGGAAGTGAGATGGGATCTAGCACCTCTTGACTACAAGGTCAAGCAATACTAGATATTATGCTTGGATCCTCTTGCACGGATCACTAGGGAAATGGAAATGCAAGAGTGGAGAACACAAAAGCCGATGACTCCCCGGGAGTGTTTCAGCCGAATTGTTTAAATTCAATAATATGTTCTAGGTTACAATGGTGACTGCCACTTAGCTTATATAGTGAAGTGAAATGGAAGAAGTAAAAGGAGTATTTCGAATGTACATGCGTGCAGAAAGTATAAAGTACTTTTGCACGCTTACAGTGAAAAGGCTCCCAAAAAGGTAAAAAGGTAAGGCTAGCCTAAAAGTGTCCAGATGTCCTTTGTGTAAAGTGGTTGTTTGTCTTTCCAAGTATCGGCGGAGAAAGGACACCTTGTGTCGAGTTTGGTCGGTCAAGCGGCGAAGCACTGGAGGTTACGCGGAAGGCCTTCGCTAGGAGCTTTCGCTAGAATGCCTTCGCCGGGCGCCTTCGCGGAGTTGCTCTTGGCTGAGGCCTTCTCCTTCGCCAAGTGTTCGCGCGCTTAAGGCTGGGCTGCTCCCTTCTTCAAGAACGCTTATGCTTAAGACTCCAAGGGGCTTCGCACACTCTTCGTCCAGCGCGATACCGAGTTGGCGAAATTGTAAGGCCTTTTCCCGAGACTCCTCTCGATCGTCCTGCGCCATGAGCCTCATGAAAGCATTTAGGTTTGCTTGGATTTGTTTCAGCCGGGACCTGGTCATGGGTCCGCCAAGACCTTGGAGCAGTTCAGGGGTCTCGCGCGCTTGAGGTTGTGGTTCATCTGGATCCTGATGGTCCTTTGGGGCGATGTCCTCATCATACTCTCCTTCTTCGAAAGAATCCGTCCATGGATTCTTAAAATCTGTTTGTCCTTCAAAGGGAGCTAAATCACAAGCGTTAAAAGTTGCATGTACATTATAAGAGTCATCGCAAGGCAAATCAAGTAAATAAGCATTGTCTCCTATTTTTATAGTGATATGAAAGGGGCCATCGCCTCTTGGTGCTAGTTTGCTTTTCCTAGCATGGGGAAATCGATCCTTTCTTAGATGTAGCCATACCCAGTCCCCAACTTGAAAACTCCTAAATTTTCTGCCTTTATTAACTCTGCTTGCGTAAGACTCATTAATTTTCTCAAGTTGTTTGTGAATCTTAGCATGCAAGTCCTTCATGCGTCGGGCTTTTTCTTTCCCATCTACGTCCACTTGTTCAGTGTAGTCTAATGCGATTAAGTCCAAAGGGGTTAAAGTTGAAGCCATATACAATCTCAAAGGACTATGGGATGTAGAGGAATGGTAGGCTCGGTTATACGCAAACTCTACATGAGGCAAGCATTTTCCCATTCTTTGATTTTTCCTAAGGAGGGTGCGCGGGATAGTGGTGAGGTCCTATTAGTCACTTCGGTTTGGCCGTCTGTTTGAGGGTATTTGGATGTGGAGTACATCAGGCCGTGCCTAGCCTAGACCAAAGGGTTCGCGAAATGGCTTAGGAATCTCGAATCTCTATCGCTAACAATGGATCGCGGGAGGCCATGATATTTAACGATGTTATTAAAGAACAATTCCGCCACATGGGATGCATCTTCATTTTATGACATGGGATGAAATGGGCCATTTTGGAGAACCTATCAACTACTACAAATATAGCATCATGACCATGCGATGTCCTAGGTAAACCACTTATAAAGTCCATGCTTATTTCAACCCAAGGAATAGAAGGTGTAGGAAGAGGGTGTACTTCCCTTTCGGTTGGAGAGTCAACTTGGCTTGGTGGCATGTGACACATCGGCGCAAGCTTTGGTGACGTCCTTCTTCATGCCGGGCCGAAGAAGTTCTCATTAACGGCCTCAAGCGTCTTTTGGACACCGAAGTGTCCCATGAGACCACCTCCATGTGCCTCCTTGATGATCACTTCGCGCATTGACCCTGCGGGAACGCACAACCTTTTCAACTTAAACAGAAAACCATCAAAAACATAGTAGCCTCTTTGGCTTCCTTTAACACATTGGCAAATATTTCACCAAAATCCACGTCATGTTCATACATTCCTTTTAAACCTTCAAAACCAACAATCCTCGTATCGAGAGTCATGAGTAATGCATATCTCTGGATAGAGCATCGGCAACGACATTGTCTTTGCCTTTTTATACTTAATAACATAGGAGAAAGACTCAATGAACTCTACCCACCTAACATGCCTTTTGCTCAAATTTCCTTGTCCTTGAAGGTACTTCAAAGACAAGTGATCCGTATGGATTACGAATTCTCTAGGCAGAAGATAATGGCTCCACGTTTGTAAGGATCTCACAAGAGCGTATAGCTCTTTGTCATACGTGGAGTAATTCAGGTGGCTCCACTCAACTTTTCACTAAAAAGGCGATGGGACGGCCTTCTTGATGCAAGACAGCGCCGATGCCTATGCCACGGCATCGCACTCTACCTCGAACACTTTGTCGAAGTTTGGCAAAGTGAGTAGAGGGCATTTGTCGACGAGATTTCAATTCGTGAAAAGATTTCTCTTGCGATGACCCCATTCAAAGATGACATTCTTCTTAGCCGGTTCGTGCAAAGGGCAGCAATGGAAGAGAAGTCTTTAACAAATCTTCTGTAAAAACTAGCAAGTCCTAGGAAGGACTGACCTCGATTAAGGAGTTAGGAGTAGGCCGGTCCCGAATAGCACTGATCTTACTCTCGTCTACCTTGACTCCCTTCGCACCCACTACATATCCAAGAAATTTAAATTCAAGGGATGCGAAAACACACTTTTCAAATTTGGCATACAGTTTTTCTAACCTAAGCGTATCAAGGACTTGCCTCAGATGCTCAACATGCTCCTCATGGTTCTTAGAATAAACTAGTATGTCATCAAAGTATACTACCACAAATCTCCCAATGAAATGCCTCAAAACATGATTCATTAGACGCATGAAAGTACTTGGTGCGTTAGATAACCCGAAGGGCATAACATTCCACTCATACAAACCAATCTTGGTTTTGAAAGCAGTTTTCCATTCATCACCTTCCTTCATCCGAATTTGGTGATAACCACTTCTAAGGTCAATTTTTGAAAACACACAAGCACCACTCAATTCGTCTAACATGTCATCAAGTCTAGGTATAGGGTGGCGATACTTTACGATGATAGAGTTGATGGGGCGACAGTCCATGCACATGCGCCAAGTGCCATCGCTCTTTGAGTACAGTATGGTGGGACCGCGCATGGCGGCAGGCTTTCGCGGATGAACCCCTTGTCTAACAACTCCTGAACTTGCGACTGGATCTCTTTGGATTCTTGGGGATTGGTCCGGTGGCGGCCTTGTTGGGTAAAGGTGCCCCGGAAGCAAGTCGATTTGATGCTCGATGCCGCGATAGGGAGGAAGGGATCGCGGCTCATCGAATACCTCGTCGTACTCTTTCGGGACTTCCTGCACATAAAAAGGAGAGAAGATACATGTTCAAGGGATAACATGCAATGAGTTGGGATTAGGAAGAAACAAATCTTGTTACCAAGAAATGCCCATGTAAAATCCCTTTCTTTAGACAGGGTAGGTATGCTCTCTTGTTTTCTCGTGGACTCACTCGAGGTGTTTCCCATTTATATGCACACCCTTTCCGTTCACTCAAGGTTCCTTGAACCTTCTCACCATTTTCTCTCCGCTCTCTGCCCTCCCCCTTTCTTTGTCTCTCAGACTTACTAGCTAGATGGATTTGATCCTGATGGGCTTGAGTTGGGGTGAGGGGAAGCGGGTGTATGGTTTCTTGAGGTGAGTGAGGGCATATTTGTTGGCTTTGCCATAATGTATGGCCTCCTTGTCATATTGCCGAGTCTGCCCAAGAGGATGTGGGTAGCCTGCATTCGCACCACATCACAAGTGATGGAATCCTCATACTTGCCGATCTTGATTGGGACTTCGACTTGTTTGACAACCTTTACGAAGGTTCTGTCGTCGACCCACTGCAGTTGATACGGTTTAGGATGTACGATGGTGGAGAGGCCTAATTCAGCGACCATGTCTTCGCTGGCAGCGTTGACACAACTCCCGCTGTCAATAATGAGACTGCACAGAGTCCCATTCACCATGGCTCTTGATTGGAATAGATTTTCCCGCTGAATACTTTCGGTGACACTTGGGAACTTTGCGGGACCCTCTTGGTAACTAATATGAGACCGTCCATAGGTAGCTCTCCCTCTTACCTTCACTCTCATATTGCTCTTGCTCGGGAAGGCCCTCTCCTTCCTCTTCACTAGACAGTTCCCCATTGGGCCGCATTACCATGGCTCTTCGGTTGGGGCAATCCCTCGCATAGTGTCCCTTGCCCAGGCACTTAAAGCATTCGATGCTCCTTGATCGCCGAGGGCCTTCATTAGTGATGGCGTTGGGTTTGGTGAGGTTGCGAGGAGGGTCTTGTGTTGGGGTAATTTTGGCGAGGGATGGCATCGCCGCGAAGATGCGTATGGTTTTGGCGGGAGCGGTTTGGTGAAGGGGGTCTTGCTGCTTGGGGCCTGCCGGGTAGGAGCAGGGTAGTAAGAGTTTCCCTTACGTAGTTGTTTCTCCACCCGAATGGCCTTATGCACCAGATCTTGGTAATCCCGGTAATCGCATAGTTCAAGCTGTCTTGGCGGCGTCCTCCCGTAGGCCATATAAGAATCTGGCCAACTTAGCCTCTTCGTCCTCCTTGGCGTTGGCCCTCATCGGGGCCCTCTCAAGGTCCTTCGGTATTCCTCGACAACTGCGATGACCACTGGATAAGGCGCTGCAGCCTCGAGCACAATCTCGGTCATAGTAGGCTGAGTGCGAATCGATTCTTCATGGTCCTTTTAAGATCCTCCCACGTGGTGATAGGGCGACATCGGATCTGGCTCTTTCGTGATGCTCTTGCTCCCACCTGGTGAGAGCATATTCATGAAACTCAATGACCACAAGTTTCAGGGCTATAGCGTCAGTGTATCCCATCATATCAATGATCCGCTCAGTCCTAGCCACCCATGTAAAGTACTCTTCCGGATCACTGGACCCGTAGAAGGGTGGTATTTGAAGCTTGATGTTGGCGAGGGCTTGTTGGTCATGGGCTTGCGCCCTGCCTCCCAGGTCTCTGTTGAAACCTCGGTGAACTCGGCCTCGCTCTGCTTCTTCCTCTTCTTCGAGGTCTCTGTGGAGATAGGCTCTGGCTTGAGCTCTATCGGGAAAGACCCTTCTTTTAATAGGCTTTGGTGGTGGCTCCGCGTAATATTCCTGGTCATCACTGTCCAGGATGTCAACACCACGATCTATTCTTGTGGAAGTGGTCGGACGGCGTGAGGGTGGCACTGTGGCTTCGTTGATGCTGGGTCGAAGGTGGTATGGGTGACTCCATCTTGAGCCCGCGATGCATGGGCGTCATCGTGGGCTTGCGATCTTTCCGGTTGCTTTCGTTGAGCTACCTCTACTTTCGTTAGTCGCTCATTTGTAATGGCGACTTGCGCTCCCACTTCATCCAACCTCTGTAAGATCTTCGTTAGCGTCTTTGTGCAGTTAGCTGGGATGGATGAGGGGGATGAGTCTGTTGAAACCATCTGTGACACGATCTTGTTAAAGATATGTAATCGAAAAGAATCTCACCACTCCACAGTGTTTACTCTCACTCTCGTGTTTCTCTCAACAACTTTGTCACTTGGCTGTTCACCGACGGCTTTTACAAGTTCTCTAAACTTGATACCGTTTTCAACCTTAGATCAAAGATGAACACGCAAGAAAACACAAACAAAACTCTAGTAAAACCGCAACTTGAAATTCAAGAAAATGACTAGTTACTTGAAACCGGTTTTGTGGGATATCGGGTTCGGAAGATCTTGGTTGGAAGATTAGAAAAGGCTTTTGCGATCACAAACACTTCTTGTTTAAGTTCGGAAACTATTTGTCGATCAATCTTCTGTTCACTTGTGTTTTGGGAAGAACACGTAAGAACATTCAAGAACTTTTCGAGCGAAACTTGCTCAATACCTTTCTTTCTTTAAACGTTTGTCTTTACACACTTGTCGCTCAGGACAACTCTTTTGGCTTATCTCGAAAATACTTGGCTTAAACAAGCACACTTTTAAACAACTTTTCGGTCTCAATGAGATCATCAACCGATATTCCTTCAAGCGTAAGAAAAGGTAACAAAAGGTTTTGCTTGAAGAAAACTCATCAACTGATACGGTACCTCCAGCAAGCGCTTTGGCTCTGATACCACTTGATGTGATCACGGGGGGAAGTGATCACGAGCTCGGATCTAGCTCGGAGGAGGCGGTTTCCAGCAAGAATGGAAACGAAGAACGAGAGGAAGAACACGAAGGAAAGCAGTCGGCCAAGGGAACCTCCTCACTACGAGGTGAGGCAATGCCCTTGAAAATGCAGGAAGTGAGATGGGATCTAGCACCTCTTGACTACAAGGTCAAGTAATACTAGATATTATGCTTGGATCCTCTAGCCTGGATCACTAGGGAAATGGAAATGCAAGAGTGGAGAACACAAAAGCCGATGACTCCCCGGCAGTGTTTCAGTCCAATTGTTTAAATTCAATAATATGTTCTAGGTTACAATGGTGACTGCCACTTAGCTTATATAGTGAAGTGAAATGGAAGAAGTAAAAGGAGTATTTCGAATGTACATGCGTGCGAAAGTATAAAGTACTTTTGCACGCTTACAGTGAAAAGGCTCCCAAAAAGGTAAAAGGTAAGGCTAGCCTAAAAGTGTCCAGATGTCCTTTGTGTAAAGTGGTTGTTTGTCTTTCCAAGTATCGGCGGAGAAAGGACACCTTGTGTCGAGTTTGGTCGGTCAATCGGCGAAGCACTGGAGGTTACTGTGAAGGCCTTTGCTAGGAGCTTTCGCTAGAATGCCTTCGCCGGGCGCCTTCGCGGAGTTGCTCTTGGCTGAGGCCTTCTCCTTCGCCAAGTGTTCGCGCGCTTAAGGCTGGGCTGCTTCCTTCTTCAAGAACGCTTATGCTTAAGACTCCAAGGGGCTTCGCACACTCTTCGTCCAGTAGCGATACCGAGTTGGCGAAATTGTAAGGCCTTTTCCCGAGACTCCTCTCGATCGTCCTGCGCCATGAGCCTCATGAAAGCATTTAGGTTTGCTTGGATTTGTTTCAGCCGGGACCTGGTCATGGGTCCGCCAAGACCTTGGAGCAGTTCAGGGGTCTCGCGCGCTTGAGGTTGTGGTTCATCTGGATCCTGATGGTCCTTTGGGGCGATGTCCTCATCAGCACTCGCGAAGCGTACGGAGAACGAAACTAAACCGGGAAAGGGGAAGGTGGCGGTGACGGTTCACTCACTCACAACCTTAGCTTAAACCTTAAACTCAAGCAAAAGTGTTCAACCAAGCCCCCAAGACACTTACCTACGCGAACGGGGTTGAAAAGAACCAAGGATTTCGAAAACGGGGTCCAGGCGACCGCCCGGGCTTCAGCCCGGGTCGCCTGAACCCTCGCCTGACTCGCTGCCCACAAAGCTGAGGGGACCAGGCGACCGCCTGACCTCTGGAGAGGGGTCGCCTGGCCTCTCGCCTGACCCAGGCGACCGCCTGCTCCAGGCCGGGTCGCCTGGCTGTCACCTGACCGCCTGCCTCCAAAACCCAGGGGGTCCAGGCGACCGCCTGCCCCAAGAAAGGGGTCGCCCGGCCCTCGCCTGATCCCCTGCCTACTACGGAAGTGGTCCAGGCGACCGCCCACTCCAAGGGAGGGGTCGCCTGACCCTCCGACCGAACCGAAAACCTGAAAAACCTACGCCGAACTTAACAATTCTGAGCCTGAACTTTAACACTTATAAGTTCTTACCATTTACACAACCAAAACCTACGAAACTAAACATGCAAGTTATGTACATTATACAGAGCCAAAACCAAGTTCGGAATACAAAAGGAACCCACCAGTCGGCGGTCTAACGGAATCCAACCGCGAAAAGGAGAAACTTCTGCTGCTGCTCAAGACCAAAACTTTCAAACAAGCAACCTCGCCTCTACTCGGCGACTTGCTTTTCCTTGCCTTTTCCTGAAACAGTAGATATAAGGGTAAGTTCTCGAAAGAACTTAGTAAGGGAACAGGTATAGACATGGTGCAGTTTACTAAAACGGTAGGTACAATAAACCCGCAAACGGAAACATAACGAATACGATACACAACGTATCTCACAATCAACCTACGCAATGCAGTCGATCACACACAATCACATACAATTCACATTCATACGGTAACATTTTTCGTGATGGACCATGGCGAGATCTGCCCCGGTCCAACCGGCAATGGCCATGCGTCCATTCACAATCGGTCGGTAGAGCATGGTACCAGCTCGGGGGAGCGACCCCCATCGGTCAATCAATACGAATCATCGATAACCATCGTAGGTGTATCGGAATCCCAATCGGCTCCTGCACAACAATGCCTATACTCCTAAACACATCCGAACCCTTACCTCTAATCAAAGTCCGAATCCAATTTCTTGATCGACGGTCCGGTAGAAATTTCGGCAGAGTTTCTGCCCAAATTCAAAGCAACTCCCTGTTCACAATCAATCACAGATACACAATTCAATTCAGAATTCACAGAAACAGCTATTGGCATTGGCGCCAAAACCGAGGCTCGGCCGGGAAAAACGACTTTCACACCGAGCCTCTTCTAATTTGAGCCGATCACACTATCGAACCCAGAATTCTACTCAATTCAAAATGTCCTTACCTTTCACTAATTCTTCCGTCAAAAATTCCACCCAAAATTTCAGACGCGAATCGGCACAACCTCGGTGTGTTTCTTCCTACGTTCTGTTATCAAACATGCACCAGAAGTGCCGAGAACGCTTAGGAACCGAAAAATTAAACAAAGGAGCATATGACACTATTCACTCAAACATTCAAATGCTCCTAACTTGAAAAATACACTGATTCTTCCAAAAGCAGACTTGATTATCGATCTATACAACCCAATGAACGATTTAAGCGGTTTACCTTGAAGTTTGGCTGCGGATTGACGGAAATCAGTTGTAGAGCTCAAGCTCAACAATGGCGCAAGGAGAGGGAGAGATACGGATGGAGGAAGAAGATGAAGTGAGAGTGTTGACTTAAAATGTTTTCTTTTCATATATGTATATATGTATTATTACTTATACATTCATATATATATATATATATATAATTCCATAATTTTCTTCTTTTCTTCTCTTCTTCAATTGAGAGGGGACATGTGTCCCCTCTCCCATCTCTCCCATGCGCCCCATACCCTTCCTTTCTACCAAAAATAACCAATTATAACCCTTTTCCTTTACTTATACATATATATATGCATTATTGACATAATACATATATATATATATATGTATTTATTTCCCATAATTTCCAATTCCTTCCATTTCTTCTTCCATCAAAAAGAGGACACATGTCCTATCTCCTCACTCTCACATCCGCCCCATCCCTCCTTTCCTACCAAAAATCCAATTTTCCAATTATCTCTCACATAACCAGAACTGCATTTTCGCTCAGCCCGAAAATGCAACTTTTTACCAAACTTACTCCGATTGGTACCAAACTTTAACCACTTACTCGGGACATCCCAAAACCCATAAAACACATTTTCTTATCCATTTATAAGTCCCGAGTCACTCGGAAATGCAACTCCCGGGAATTACGTGCAGCCGCGCAATAAATTCTAAATCCTTCCCGGGTTGCCCCAAAATTTACCAAATCAAATCCACAATTACCAAACATGCAAAACGAGTCCCAAAACAGAAATTATCGAAAATCCGGTAATTAAATTTAAATACGTAATTAACTTAATTACGTACCGTGTGTTGGTAACAATTCTCCCCCCCTTAAGACCCTTGGTCCTCCAAGGCAGTCTTAAGGCGTTAAATACTCTTGGGGGTATCGATCCTGTATATCCTGCTCAACCTCCCACATTGCCTCTCGATCGGTATGATGAGACCATTGTACTCTGATCATCGGTATTAGCTTACTACGAAGCTTCCGCACATCGTGCCCTAGGATGGCCACTGGCACCTCTTTGTAGGAAAGATCCGGTTCTATCTGTATATCTTCTGCGGTAACTGTCTGGACCGGATCCAGGATACACTTCTTCAGCATACTCACATGAAATACGTTATGCACCGCTGACATATGCGGGGGTAAAGCTAACCGGTAGGCTACTCTACCAACCCGCCCCAGAATCTCATACGGTCCCACATAACGCGGTGCCAACTTTCCCTTCTTACCAAATCTGATAACCCCTCTGGTCGGTGCTACCTTAAGCCATACTCTGTCACCAACCTCGAATTCCAAATCCCGCCTCCTTTTATTCACATAGGAGGTGGTCCGATCATTGCGGCCTTCAACCGTTCTGAATCTTCTTAACCTTGGTCGTCTCCTCAATCAATTGAGGACCCAATTCCACTCGATCGGAAGCTTACGCAGCGGTGTGGTGTTACACAACGCCGCCCATACAAAGCCTCATACGGTGCCATGCCCACGGTGGGTGATAAGCTGTTATTATACGAGAATTCCACCAATGGTAGGTGAAAATCCCACTCACCACCGAAGTCCAGTGCACAACTCCGTAACATGTCTTCCAATATTTGGATCACCCGTTCTGACTGTCCATCTGTCTGCGGGTGATAAGCTGAACTCATGTGCAACTGTGTACCCAAAGCTATGTGGAAAGCCTTCCAAAACCGTCTTTGTAAATCGCGGATCTCGATCGGATACAATGGACTCTCGTACTCCATGTAACCGTACAATCTCCTTGATGTACAGTTGAGATAACTTCTCCAATGAGTGTGTAATACGTATTGTGTGAATATGTGCCCTCTTTGTCATTCGATACACTACAAACCATATAGCTTCGTGTTGCGCTCGGGTAATAGTTAATCTGTCAGAAAGTCCATAGTAATATTGCCCCATTTCCTGACCGGAATGGGCAATGTCTGTAAAGTGCCGGCTGGTTTTTGATGCTCCGCCTTCACCCGTTGACACGTTGCACACTTAGAAACATAAGTGGCAATGTCCTTGCGCATACCCGGCCACCAAAAATGAGATCTCAAATCATGATACATTTTCTCACCTCCCGGGTGTACGCTCAATCGACTCGTATGTGCCTCCTCAAGTATTTCCCTGCGAAGGGTCGGTTCCATCGGTACATACAGTCGATCTTTGAAATACAACAATCCCTGTTTGTAACCAAATGATGGGTGAAGGGATCCTTTCGCTTCTCCCGATACCTTCTTCAGTGATGCATCTGCATTCTGAGCATCTCGCACCCTGTCCAGCCACCCTGACTGGATCGTCAAAGTAAACAGTTGCTCACGCTCTCGGTGCTCCCACAAACTCCACAACCGAACCAAGTCATTCTCTTCATCATCACCATCCCGATCTCCACCTTTCACCATGCCGGTATACTTCCGACTCAGTGCGTCAGCTACCGAATTCCCTCTGCCAGCGGTATACTCGATACTACAATCATAATCCTTCATGTACTCAAGCCACCTTCGTTGCCTCATATTCAAATCCTTCTGGGTAAACAAATATTTCAAACTCTTATGATCCGTAAAGATTTGAAATTTGCTACCCAGCAGATAATGTCGCCATTGCTTGAGTGCATAAATTACGCTGCCAATTCCAAATCGTGAGTCGGGTAGTTTTGCTCATGCGGTCGAAGCTGTCTCGACCCATAAGCTATCACATTCCTATCTGCATGAGTACACAACCCAAACCCGACACAGGCGTCCGTGTAAATCGTAAAGCTGCACTTGGATCGGCAATATCGAATAGGTGCGTGAGTCGGTCGATCCTTTAGTTCTGAAAGCTGCGCTCACACGCCTCGAGACCATACAAATGCTCGCCCCTTCTGCGTAAGCTGAGTAAGGGGTAGAGCCAAAGTCGAAAATCGATACGAACCTCCGGTAATAACCTTGCCGATCAGGAAACTCCTGATCTCTCGTACTGTAGTCGGTTGCTTCCAGTCCATTACTGCCTTAATCTTTTCAGGATCCACCGATAAACCATTCTCTCCAATAACATGCCCCAAGAAGGACACTTCCCTGATCCAAAACTGACACTTGGAGAGTTTGGCATACAACTGATGATCACTCAAAGTCTTCAGTACAATTCGCAGATGATTCTGATGTTCACCTTCATTCTTGGAGTAAACCAAGATATCATCAATGAATACCACCACAAACTGATCCGGTATGGGCGGAACACTCGGTTCATCATATCCATAAATGCCGCAGTGCATTTGTCAAACCGAATGGCATGACGGTATACTCGTAATGTCCATACCGGGTTCGGAAAATTGTTTTGGGAATATCTTCCTCCTTCACCCGAAGTTGGAAGTACCCGATCTCAAGTCAATCTTGAAAATACCTTTGCCCCCTTGGTGATCAAACAAATCATCAATCCGTGGGAGGGGTATTTATTCTTCACAGTTATCGCGTTCAGTTTGCGATAATCGATACACAATCGTAACGTTCCATCCTTCTTTTTCACAAACAACACCGGAGCACCCCACGGGGACGTGCTCGGCCGAATGAATCCTTTAGAAAGCAATTCATCCAGCTGCTTCTTAAGCTCATTCATTTCGAGGATAGCCATTCGGTAAGGGGAGCGGATACGGGTGCGATCCCGGCTGGAGCAAAATCTCGAAAACAATTTCACGTTAGGAGGCATCCCGGTAAATCTTCGAAATACTGCGAAAGTCCCTTACAACCAATACCCGATCTATCTCATCCCTGATCTCCGAAGAGTTCTACCCACAGTAATCATCCTCATCTATCACTTCCAACTCGTCTAGAATTTGTAATTCTAGACTCCTCATTCGATTCTGCTCGGAGGAAGAAGCGGAGGATTGTAGTACCTTCCCGGTAGGTAAAGTCACCTCCCGCTTCCCACAATCAATCGTACTCCGTTCTTAGCTAACCAGTCCATTCCCGAACCACATCATACCCCGAAATATCTAAAACCAATAAATCACTCAAGATCCGATGTTTCCCAAATCAATCATACAATCCCGAACCATATCATTAGAGAGCAACCACGGCTCCCTGCGGTCTTAACTAAAGCCACTCGTGGCATAGAACTCACGAGATAAGCGTTGAGCCTTAGCGAATTTACGAGCCACAATGGACACGAAGCACCGATGTCGAACAACACGATGGCAGAATATTATTTAACAAGATGGTACCTTTAAGGGCACCTTGTCGTGCCGTTTCACCTTCCTTTTGCTGATTTGCCTCCCGCGTTCGATCTGAAAAACTCTTCCCAATCTCGGTTGCGGTGGCGGTGGGCGCTGCGGTCGTGGAAAGCGTGGTGCAGCACCACCTCGTGGTGCCCCGGTCAGGCTGCGGTAACCCCAATGGAGGCCTCGGACCTTGGCCGACCTCCCTCCTCGGTGCAACTTGAGGACAATCCCGGACCCGGTGGTCCGATGAACCACATCCCAAACACCGACTGTCTCCCGATAGCATGCTCTGCTGGGTGAGAACGTTGACAGTAGGACAAACGATGGCGGAGGGTGAAGCTACTCCCTTCCCTCTAGCGCTTGGGTTGGGTGGAGTGCCCTCGGCGTTTCGAGGAAGCCACGGAAGCTTGTACCCCTTCCACGTCCAACGGCCTGTTGAGGTATGAATCTACTCTCAACATCCTCCTGTTCAATCAGTTGAGCCTTTTGTGTTGCTTCCTGATAATATTTGATATCCAACGGTCGGAGTGCCAATCGAATATCAGGTCGCAACCCTCGATAAATCTCTTTGCCTTGTTCTTCCATCCCATGATATCTTTGTGGAACATAGCGAATCAATCGATCAAACTCGTGCTCATATTCCAAAGACGCTCATAGTCCCTTGAGTCAAATTGTCAAAGCGTGCTTGTCGCAAGTCTCGGACAGCATCACTCACATAATGATCGTGGAACAAGCGAGTAAACTCATTCCACGTCATATCGGTATCGAGCTCTCCCGGGCGAACTGCTCCGCTCGGTGCTGTTCTCACACTCTCCCACCATATCAAAGCTCGGTCATCCAGTTATGCGTTGCCAACGATACCATTGCGGTAGATGAGAATTCCAATCTTTCAAACATGGAGTCGATCCGTCGAAACAAGACTTCCGCCGCCTCAGGCCCACCCTTTCCCTTGAAACGGGGTGGGTTCAGGCGTTGGACTCGCTCGAGCATCCTACTAGGGCGCCCATTCTCTTCCCGCTGCCGTTTGGGTCGATGTGACCCTTCGGCTTCCTCAGTTGCCGGCGGCGGCGTCGACCACTAGCACTTCCACGAGACGTGTCACCCCACCCCCGCACCCTCACACCCCGCACTCGCGGAAGCGCACGGCGAACGGAACTAAACCGGGGAAAAGGGGAAAGGTGGTGGTGACGGTTCACTCACAACCCTAACATATAACCTTAAACCCAAGCATTAGCGTTCAACCAAGCCCCAAGACACTTACCTACGCGAATGGGGTTGAAAAGAACCAAAAATCTCGAAAACAGGGTCCAGGCGACCGCCCGGCCCCAGGCCCGGGTCGCCTGAACCATCGCCTGACTCGCTGCCCAGTTTGCTGAGTGGCCCAGGCGACCGCCTGACCTGAGGAGAGGGGTCGCCTGGCCTCTCGCCTGACCCAGGCGACCGCCTGCTCCAAAGGCCGGGTCGCCCGGCTGCCTGCCTCCAAAACCCAGGGGGTCCAGGCGACCGCCTGCTCCAAGGGAGGGGTCGCCCGGCCCTCGCCTGATCCCCTGCCTTCTACGGAAGTGGTCCAGGCGGACGCCCGCTCCAAGGGAGGGGTCGCCTGGCCCTCCGACTAAACCCAAAACTTGAAAAATCTCAACGCCAAACCTAAACGGTTCCGAATCTGAACTTTAACACTTAACCAATCTTTACCACATACACAACCGAACCTTACAAAATGAAACATGCATGTTATGACAATATACAGAGCCTGAACCAAGTTCGGAATACAAGAAACCAACCAATAGCGGTCTCGCGAAATCCAACCGCGCTACGGTGAAACTGCTGCTGCTGCTGTCCAAACCCTCAAACCCTAGCAACCTCGCCTCTACTCGACGACTTGCTTTTCCTTTCATTTTCCTGAAACGGTAGATATAAGGGTAAGTTCTCGAAAGAACTTAGTAAGAGAACAGGTATAGACATTGTGCAGTTACTATAACAGTCGATACAATGTAGCTGCAATCAGAAACAGAACGAATACGATATACACAAGCATCTTCCCAATCAACCAAATGCTCAATCAATGCAACACAATCAAACATATGCAATGCAATCGGTCAATCACAATCACAGTCAATTCACAATCGAAACGGTAACATTCTTTGTTATGGACCATGGCGAGATCTGCCCCGGTCCAACCGGCAATGGCCATGCGTCCATTCACAATCGGTCGGTAGAGCATGGTACCAGCTCGGGGGAGCGACCCCCATCAATCAATCAATACGAATCATCGATAACCATCGTAGGTATATTGGAATCCTGGTAAATTCATCGATAACCATCGTAGGTATATCGGAATCCCAATCGGTTCCTGCACAACAATGTCTATACCAGGAACTAGGTTGGCGTCATCGGGGCACTC
Organism: Stellera chamaejasme; assembly: GCA_024586325.1. Taxonomy (NCBI): domain Eukaryota; kingdom Viridiplantae; phylum Streptophyta; class Magnoliopsida; order Malvales; family Thymelaeaceae; genus Stellera; species Stellera chamaejasme. The sequence goes on from CM044983.1 coordinate 30,201,763, forward strand.
CCCTCTTCCAAACCTAGCCTCAGTCTATATCCGAGTATGCTTGCTACGCAAAGCAATACTCCTAAACACACACTGAACCCTTACCTCCGATTGTAGTCCAAATCCGAATTCTCGATCGACGGTCTCGGTAGAAATTTCGCCAGAGTTTCAGCACAATTCTGAAACAACTCCTTGTTCACAATCAATCCCAGATACAGAAAACACATTCAGAATTCACAGAAACAGTCACTAACAATGGCGCCAAAACCGAGGCTCGGGCCGGGAAAAACGGCTTTCACACCGAGCCTCTTCTAACAGAACCGATTATACTAACAGAATCACAATTCTACTCTGAACACAGAAATACCCTTACCTTTCACTAATTCCTCCGTCGAAAATTACACCCAAATTTTCAGACGCGAATCGGCACAACCTCGGGTGCATTTCTTCCTACATTCCTATTATCAAACATGCACCAGGAAGTTCCGAGAACGCTTAGGAACCGAAAAATCAAACAAAAGAGCATATGACACTATTCACTCCAAAATTCAAATGCTCATAACTTGCAAACCACACCAAATCTTTCCAAACAGACTTCAGATTACTGATACATACAACCCAATGAACGATTTAAGTACAATACCTCGAAGTTTGGTCTCCAAACGACGGAAAACAGTGGTGGAGCTCCAAGCTCAACAATGGCGCAAGGAGAGGGAGAGATACGGATGGAGGAAGAAGAAGAAGTGAGAGTGTTGACTAAAAATCCCCTTTTCTATAACTTATACATATATATATGCATTATTGACATAATACATATATATATATATGTATTTATATCCCATAATTCCAATTCTTTTCTTTTCTTCTTCCACCAAAAAGAGGACACATGTCCTTTCTCCTCCCTCTCTCATCCGACCCATCCTTCCTTTTTAGCCAAAATGTCCAATTTTCCATTGACTCACACACTTACAAAACTGCATTTTCGCTTAGCCCGATTGGAACCAAACTTTAACCACATACTCAGGACATCACAAAACCCATAAAACCTATTTTCTTATCCAATTAGAAGTCCCGAGTCACTCGAAACTGCAACTCCCGGGAATTACACGCAGCCGCGTAATTAAATTCTAAACCCATCCCGGGTTGTCCCAAAATTCACCAAATTAAATCCACAAATACCAAACATGCAAAGCAAGTCTCGAAACAGAAATTATCGAAAACCCGGTAATTAAACTTAAACGTGTAATTAACTTAATTACGTACCGGGTGTTGGTAACAATACATACTTTCTTTTACCAAACATGATTTAATTACATCCTTCATCCTTAAACTTTTCCAAACTTCACACTTAACACCCAAATTTCTCCAAATCATTCCAAATTTTTATCACAACTTTAAAACATGTCAACTAAGCTTAAAACATGTTTCTTTTTCATATTCCTTCAACAAAACACCCACCAAAAATTCCTCAAACAAATCGGCCTTAATACCAATCTTCATCAAATAATTCCAACTTTTTACCCTAACTTTAAAACAGGCCAAACATGCTAAATACATGCTTCTTTTCCATGTTCAACCAAGAAAACATCATCAAACACCATCTCAAATTTTTGGCCCCTTGCTGATTTTCCCAACACTTGTGTTTTCATGATTTTCCAAGAACAAAACATGCTTAACATGTATCAAATACCAACATACATGAAGATCAACACCAACCAACAACCAAAATTTCATAAAGCTTAACAAGGGGTTCCTCACCTTGCTGAAACTCACTCAACCCTTGATTTAGTTGCTGGAATTGTGACACCACCACCGCCAAAGTTTCCTTCAAAGATTTGGCCATGAACAATCAAGAGTAAGCATAACTTCCATACATGTTCAACTTCAAACATGATGATCAGCCCAAAACAAACTCAAATTTACCTTGATTGTCACTGATTTGAGAGGTTAAGATAGCGGTAGAACCAAGCTTGTTGAACCTCAAAACCCGAAACTTCAAGTTTGAGTTTTCAGCACCAACATCACAGCAGACCCGTTTTCGTGAAACTCAGATCTGGAGGTCTTCCCGACTTTTTTGGACCATGGCCCTTTCAGCAAAGTTGAAGCCAAGAGGTTAAGGAAGATTTCTTCTAACTACCACCAAAGCCAATTCGAACTCCAGACTAGCATAATCAGCCACGAACAGAGGAGAAGTATTCTGGCCAGATGTGATCAAAGTGTGAGAGAAATGATTTTGGAAAAGTGAGAGTGAGTGAGAGAGAGATAGAGCCGGCAGTAATGAGAAGAAGTGAATGAAATAGCTTTTTATCACGAGCTCGGATCTAGCTCGTTGGAGGGAGATAATCCTTGGTTTCACGGGGGGTAAGTGATCACGATCTAGCTTGGAAACGAATGGAAAGCGAAACAGGGGAAGAAACAAGGAAACAAAGTCGGCCAAGGGAACCTCCTCACTACGAGGTGAGGCAATGCCCTTGAAAATGCCTGGGAAAGGAAAATGGAACCTAGAACCTTTTGATTACTAGATCAAACAATGCTAGGTATTATATTGGATCCTCTTGCATGGATCACTAAAGGATTGATGGAGCAAGATTTGAGACCCCAAGAAGAACAAACCGTGTTCTTACAATATATGAATTCTCTCAATATATGGGTTCTACCTAATACTTAGGTTACAACTTCCTTTTATAGAAGGAGAAAGAAAGAAGTAAATAATAAAGAATGTCTTGACAAGGGAACAGCTTCTGGATCTATGGTAGGCGAAATGAGAGGTGGCAGGCTGATGTGACATTGTAGGCTACCTGCTTCTGCGGCTCCCAATTCCCCAGGAATTGCATTTGGCGGGAAAAGGGAAGAAGAGGGCCTCTGCACAAGTTGAAGGGTTCGCCTGACTTGCGTATGGAGGCCTCTTCTGCTTGGCGAACACCTGGGCTTCGCTTGCGTCCGGAAATGAGGCACAGGGTCTTCGCCAACGACCATGGGGGTCGCAAAGAGCCATGGCTTCGCAAATGGCCTTGAGTTCGCCCAAAAAGGACCATGGGTTCGCCAACAATGGGCTCGCCAATAGCCACGGGTTCGCCGTTGAGGCATGGCCTCGCCAAAGGCCAAGGGTTCGCCAATGGGACATGGGTTCGCCAAGATCCTTGCGAGCGCGGCTCTGCCTTGGGGTTTCGCCGGTGCCTACTTTGCTGCCTCTTCTTCGTCCGTGCCTTTGCCAAGGGCCTTTTAGACCCTCTGGGGGAATGATTACCCCTAATCACAAAAATGGGGCTGATGTCCACATCATACCCTCCCTCTTCAGAAGAATCCGTCCTCGGATTCATAAGGAAATTGTCCCTACAAATCTTAAGACACCACAACAAACTTGAAGAAGCATCAAGGGTTAGTGAACTAAAATCAAGTGGATGTGCCCATATCAAAAATGGGATTGTAAAGATCCTAATATGTATTATGTGCAGCGACAAAAGTCTAAATGAATTTATGATATACTTCCAATCATTTAGACAAAGGGGCATAATGTGGAGATGCCCTCGACTTACTATATACATGGCTAGGTGATGGGCATTCTTATACTCAAACATATGGTACCTAGCTCATGGGTAGCAAACAAGGAAGCACCAAGTTGGGGCAAGATGAACAATCCGTTCTTTCTTGCTCCCGTGCCTTGAAAGCACATAAGGGCCTTATGTCCAAAGTCTTCCTTATGGCCGAAAATAAATTTAACAAAATAGCATGCAATTTCAACATGATTTTCAAAACTAGGATTCATGGCATGCTCATTTCCAAACAAATTATTTTTACATGTGCCGGGGTCATGTATGAACCTTACCCTGGCAAGTTTCCCTATCATTCGCAACATGCATAACCCATCCATTTGCATCGCATAGACTCGGGTGGGTTCATCCATTTTAGCGCAGCGCATGACCATGGTTCCATCAATATTCACATCAAAAATGTATGAGTGCTTCCTAGCTAAAGTAGGCATGCACACGACAGTTTTAGCACGAATCATTTCATGGTCACAAAATTGCAAAGTTTCATCACTAAGATGAAATGATATGTTACCTCTCCCCAAGTTAGGGAGGCGGACTCTGCTCAACACCGGGACTTCTTCTTCCTCTTGCAAACAACCCAAAGTTTCTTTATCATCGATTCTGGCATAATCAAAGAAGAACAACAATCATTAAAAGATTTAGGCGTTAGTACTCCATTGATCTCGGTTGAAAGCTTGGGTGTTTCACTCTCTGGGTTTTGAAGAGCCTTTTTCTTTCTTTTCTCTTTCTCTCTTTTCCTCTCACTCTCACACCATTCCTTCATAAGATCTCCCACTTGTGAGACTTCCTTTCTTATCTCCTTTAAATCTTTTTCCATCTCCTCGAAATCTGCTCTAATTTCTTGAGTGAGATTTCTCAAAGGGATTGGTTCACAAGGAGGGTTCGGGTTCGCTTTTGGAGAAGGGGGTGAGCAGGCTCTTGAAGGTGTGGCAGTCCTTCGGGTGTGATAGTGGGGTCGGATGTGGGACACCGAAATGAGCTATGAGTAGTGGGGGTCGCGATCGTGGGTAGGGGTTGGGGCCAAGTGGGCGATGGGGGTTTGGGTGCCATACCGCCGCCTCATCACGCTTTTCAAGCGGTCCCAAGAGGGTATGAACTCTATCCCTGTATCACTTCTCTTTGTGGCGTATTCACACCACCAATACCAGGCTTCGCCTCTTAGCATCTCGAGCGCTATGTCAAGCTTTTCAAGTTCGTGAACACCTCTCTTAGCAAAGAATGCCTCAAGATGGTGTTCCCATGATTCAAACCCGAAAAGGTCATCATCCCCTCGAAACTTAAGGGTTCGCGCCATTGTATACCTACACACTTAGACAATAGTGTCAGTACCACTCATTTCCTCACGTGTAGGGTTGGCCTCTCGTTTGTGTTTAGGGACACACTCAGTGCCACTTCTCTCTCGTGTTTAGAACACAACGGTTCTTTCAAGCCTCAAAACTTACCACCAATCTCGATTAAGATCAAATGCGAACATGCAAAGAATATCCAATGAAATCTTAGCAATATCCGAAACAAGTAAAGCACAAAGTTCTAGTTACTTGAAACTAGCTTTGAGAGTTTAGGGTGAGATGGGGGTTGAAAGAAGTAAGGTATGTATGAGAGAAGGCTCTTTTATCCACACAAACACTTTTGTTCAAGTTCCTCAAATATTTTCGGATCAAATCACTGTTCGGATGTGTTTTGATATGAACACTCAAGAACACTCAAGAACACTCAAACTTTTTCTTTCTTCAAATGTTCTTTTTGTGCACAACCACAACGACTTTTTTTCTCTTTTCAACTTCCAATCCGAAAATGTTTCTTTCTTTACTCAACTTCAATAAACAACATCCAAATATGAGCTTTGCTCGAATCACATGAACCACGCACAAATATTTTCGGTTTCTCTTCAACAACAAAACGTTTTTCTTCAAGTGTAAGAAAGAATGCAATGGTTTTACTTGAAGAAAACAAACAACTGATACGGTATGATACTCCTGACAAGCGCTTTGGCTCTGATACCAACTGATGTGATCACAGGGGGGGGTAAGTGATCACGCGTTCGGATCTAGCTTGAAGGAAGCAGTTTCCAGCAGGAATGGAAACGAAACAGGGGAAGAACACAAAGGAAACAAAGTCGGCCAAGGGAACCTCCGCACTACGAGGTGAGGCAATGCCCTTGAAAATGCATGTAAAAGGAAAATGGAACCTAGAACCTTCGATTACTAGATCGAGACAATGCTAGGTATTATATTTGATGTGATCACGGGGGTACGTGATCACTAACTCGGATCTAGCTCGAAGGAGGCGGTTTCCAGCAAGAATGGGAAACGAAACAGAGGAAGAACACAAAGGAAACAGATTCGGCCAAGGGAACCTCCTCACTACGAGGTGAGGCAATGCCCTTGAAAATGCCTGGGAAAGGAAAATGGGACCTAGAACCTTTTGACTACGAGATCAAACAATGCTAGGTATTATATTGGATCCTCTTGCAATGGATCACTAATGGATTGGTGGAGCAAGATTTGAGACCCACGAAGAACAATATGCGTACTTCCGCAAATATGTGTTCTTACAAAATGAGTTCCCCTAATACTTAGGTTACAACCTCCTTTTATAGAAGGAGAAAGAAAGAAGTAAATAATAAAGGACGTCTTGACAAGGGGACAGCCTCCTGGATCTATGGTAGGCGAAATGAGAGGTGGCGGCTGATGTGACATTGTAGGCTACCTGCTTTTGCGGCTCCCATTTCCCCATGAATTGCTTTCGGCGGGAAAAGGGAAGAAGAGGGCCTCTGCACAAGTTGAAGGGTTCGCCTGAGTGGCGTATGGAAGCCTCTTCTGCTTGGCGAACACCTGGGCTTCGCTTGTTTCTGGAAATGAGGCACAGGGTCTTCGCCAAGGACCATGGGTTCGCCAATGAGCATGGCTTCGCTAAAGACCATGGTTTCGCCAAAGGCCAAGGGTTCGCCAATGGGGTCTGGGTTCTCCAAGATCCTTGCGAGCACGACTCTGCCTTTGGGGCTTCGCCGACGCTTAAAACGCCACTTCTTCTTCGCCCATGCCTTCGCCAAGGGTCCTTTAGACCCTCTGGCTGAAGGGTCGCGCCTTGTCTCAAAAATGGGGCTGATGTCCACATCATACCCTCCCTCTTCAGAAGAATCCGTCCTCGGATTCATAAGGAAATTGTCCCTACAAATCTTAAGATACCACAACAAACTTGAAGAAGCATCAAGGGTTAGTGACTTAAAAGTGTTAGACATCATAGTTCCCCTAAAAATAGACTGAAGGAATGAGATGGACAATCCGCCCTTTCTCTTCGCTTCACTCTTATACTTAGCCTTAAGACAAGCCCACGTAGTTATTCCGGGATCAAATATGAGCCTCGGCCATTCATGGGCATGGCCCCAATGTACCGGGCCTAAATCATATCCCAAAACAGACATGGGATCGCCAATTATGTCACCCAAACCATGTTTAATGTTAAGAGATGAGAGATTAGAAGCACGGTTACCCATGTTCACTCTCTCCCTCTTGCTCTTTTCTTCCTTACCGAGAGGGGGTGACACTTCCTTCCCGGACTGTTGAAGGCTTCCTTCAGCCTTGCTGTCCACAAATGATCTGTACATTCAAAGAAGATAAACAAGGGGGTTGCAAGACAGATATTAGTGGAAAAGTTGGGTCTGTTGAAGGCATGTTTTCCCCACTTCCACTATTTTGGCTCATGGGGCTTCCCTCTTGTTTTCTCTCCGCTTTCTTCTCAATCTCTTCTCTCGGATCGCTCTCTTTCTCGCTCAAGGTCTCTTGGACCGCCTCGCTTTTCTCTCTTTATTTTCTTTTCTTTCCCCTCGTAATTTCTCCTTTCCTCTCAGTTGTTTTCCTCTCACCCTTACCACTTGCAGCTTCCTCCATGTGTCCTTGTAACATCTGGTCCTGGACCATAAGTACAAGTTGTTTTAGCTCATCAATGATAGTGGAGGAGCTGGGTCTTTGAGGCACTTCTGGTGTTGCTTCGCCCTGTTGGTCAGGAGGTGATTGGCGCGACGAAGCAAACTTGTGAGTGGGGGTCCTCGCTGGCTTCCTGTTGGTGGATGGAAAACCGCGAATGAGAGGGGGCTCCAAGCTGGGCGTCGTACAGCTAGGATACGACGGTATGGGTGAATAATAGGAGTAGGAGGGGTAGCGATAATGAGAGGAGTCATCTTGGCGATGGCATGGGTTCGCCACCAATTGTTCAGGGTCTAGGCCTGAGTGATGCTCATATGCAGCAGGGTATGGAGGATCAAATTCAGAGGATGGGGTCGGTTCGGGCCAGGTTTCTTGGCCAAGGGGGTACTCTGAATAGTTCTCCGAGTATGTATGGTCGAGGGTTTCCTCCGCCCAGAAATCAGATTCTTGATAACAAGGATCCGATTCCGGGTAGTAGTCCTCTTCCACATACTCCATGAGACTCAAGTTCTGCACATGTGAACAGTTTTGTGAAGCCTCGCTACACTCCCTTAGTGTTTACACTCTTCTCTCGTGTTTAGAACACAACGGTTCTTTCAAGCTTCAAAACTTACCACCAATCTGCGATTGAGATCAAATGCAAACATGCAAAGAATATCCAATGAAATCTTAGCAGTGTCCGAAACACGTTAAGCGCAAAGTTCTAGTTACTTGAAACTAACTTTTGAAGTTGGTTGATGGTTGAAAGAAGTTGGAAGTGAGATAGAAAAGGCTTTTCACACATGTAAACACAAAAAGTTCAGGTTTCGAAATTATTTTCGATCTGTGAGTACTGTTTACTCTGAGTTTCGGATGAACTCTTCAAGAACACTTAGAACTTTTTCCCAGAAATTATGAACTGATTCGAATATTTCTTTTTCTGTAAACTCTTGTTCTTTCGCACACAGGGAATCTCTTTTCTTTTTCAAATCCGAAATAACTCACAGATTTATGAACCTTTACGAACTTTAAACAAGGATAACAAATATTCGGTTTCTCTCAAGAGATCATTAACCGAAACTTTTCTTCAAGTTTTCGAAAGAACAGCAAAGGTTTTAACTTTGAAGGAAGTAAACAACTGATACGATATGATACCTCCGACAAGCGCTTTGGCTCTGATACCAACTGATGTGATCACGGTGGGGGTACGTGATCACTAACTCGGATCTAGCTCGAAGGAGGCGGTTTCCAGAAAGAATGGGAAACGAAACAGAGGAAGAACACGAAGGAAACAGAGTTCGGCCAAGGGAACCTCCTCACTACGAGGTGAGGCAATGCCCTTGAAAATGCCTGGGAAAGGAAAATGGGACCTAGAACCTTTTGACTACGAGATCAAACAATGCTAGGTATTATATTGGATCCTCTTGCAATGGATCACTAATGGATTGGTGGAGCAAGATTTGAGACCCACGAAGAACAATATGCGTACTTCCGCAAATATGTGTTCTTACAAAATGAGTTCTCCCTAATACTTAGGTTACAACCTCCTTTTATAGAAGGAGAAAGAAAGAAGTAAATAATAAAGGATGTCTTGACAAGGGGACAGCCTCCTGGATCTATGGTAGGCGAAATGAGAGGTGGCAGCTGATGTGACATTGTAGGCTACCTGCTTTTGCGGCTCCCATTTCCCCATGAATTGCTTTCGGCGGGAAAAGGGAAGAAGAGGGCCTCTGCACAAGTTGAAGGGTTCGCCTGAGTGGCGTATGGAAGCCTCTTCTGCTTGGCGAACACCTGGGCTTCGCTTGTTTCTGGAAATGAGGCACAGGGTCTTCGCCAAGGACCATGGGTTCGCCAATGAGCATGGCTTCGCTAAGGACCATGGTTTCGCCAAAGGCCAAGGGTTCGCCAATGGGGTCTGGGTTCGCCAAGATCCTTGCGAGCACGACTCTGCCTTTGGGGCTTCGCCGACGCTTAAAACGCCACTTCTTCTTTGCCCATGCCTTCGCCAAGGGTCCTTTAGACCCTCTGGCTGAAGGGTCGCGCCTTGTCTCAAAAATGGGGCTGATGTCCACATCACTGGATCTATGGTAGGTGAAATGAGAGGTGGCAGCTGATGTGACATTGTAGGCTACCTGCTTTTGCGGCTCCCAATTCCCCAGGAATTGCATTTGGCAGGAAAAGGGGAAGAAGAGGGCCTCTACACAAGTTGAAGGGTTCGCCTGACTTGTGTATGGAAGCCTCTTCTGCTTGGCGAACACCTGGGCTTCGCTTGTTTATGGGAATGAGGCACAAGGTTTTCGCCAACGACCATGGGGGGTGTTACGGTCACCCCGAGCGGGTTGCGACCGGGTGACCCGGGGCTCCGGTTTTGGCCTGCGGGTCACGTTTTTCGGCGTTCAGACGGCTCCCGAGCCCTATCCGAGTATCATTTTGGCGAACCCTTCCGTATTTGAGGTCGTGTGGGTCCCCCGGACGTTTCCGCCGAAAATATTTTTCTGGCGCCGGGGGGGGTTGTCGGGGTCGCCTCGGGACGTACAGCGGGCTCGGTAGCGCTCTAGAGATCTCAGTTTGGCAAGCCGTTCGCAGTTTTGGAGTCGTGGAGACGTCCCGGAGGTGGTTGTAGAGTTTAATATTTGGGGCGGGACGTTCGGTTCCGGGCGACTCCCGGGGCTCGGGACGGGAATCCCGGGGCTCGGGATGGAAATTTTCTGACGGCTTTGGGATAAGTTGTGTTTGAATTTAAGATGGAATTTATGGGAATTTTTATAGAATTTTGGAGTGACGGAATTTCGGTTCAGGTTCTCACGCTCGCACGTCGGGTTTTGGTTCGGGTTCAGCGAGCTCGGTAGGACACTCCGGAAAGGCAAATGAATTTCTGAAAGATGTTCTGTGCATGTTATAATATTCTGAAGATTGTGTCCGAGTTTCGTTAATTTTGGAATCCGGTAATTATTTTTGGGCAAATAGAATTGGAACTTTCGGAAAAATTGGGAGTTAATTGAATTATGGTTGCAAAATAAATAAAATTGGGTATGGGCAGCAGCAGCTCTTTTGGTCGGCAGCATGTGTGTGTGTGGGAGATGAGGGACACTTGTCCCTTTATGATTTAAGAGAAAAAGAAAGGATATATATAAGGGCTATTATTATTACATGAAAAAAATTATTACCATTTCATTTCTTCTTCTTTCTTCTTCTTTCTTCCTTCTCTTCTCTCTCTGCCGAAACCATGAGCAGCCATGGGTGCTGTTCACCAAGCTTCCCCTTCTTCAATTCTTGGCTAAATTCAACAAGGGATTGGCTCCAAACAATGGTAAGCTTCCATCCTTCTTCTCTTTTCAAGTTCATAACATGATATGGTGAAGAAAAGAGAGTAATTTGAGAATTAATGGTTGTTCTTCACTATAAGCTAGAGTGATCCTCTCCCTCCCAAATTTTAGTATGTTGTTCTTGGGCTTGAGAGGAGTAAGAATCTATGGTTAAATGTTGGAAGAACTACATGGAGGGTGGAACCTAGGGTTGGCCGAATTTAAGAGAGAATTTCCAAAATTGTGTATGTTTGTGTTCTTGATTCATGCTTGAGATATGTTGTTCCTAGCATGATTCTAAGACAATCTATGGTTTCAATTTGAAGGAAAACATGTTGGGTAGAAAACCCCCAAGTTGGCCGAAATGTTCAAGAGAGGGGTTTGTTGATTTTGATGCAATTGGTTAGTAATCTTGGTTAAGAAGTGTAATTGGTAATTAAAGAGAGCTAATGGAACTTTGTTTGGATTGAAATGGAAGTTGGGTGAGAAATCCCTAACTTGGCCGAAAATTATTAAGGAAGAGGTTTGTGATTTTGGTGTAATTGGTTAGTATTATTGGTTAGGAAGTGGAATTGGTGATTAGTGTGATTAATTAGAAGCTTGTATGGTTTGATTTGGAAGTGTGATGGAAAATTGGTTAAGGACCAAATTGTTGAAGTAATTCTTTTTCAATCTTGGTGGTGTGTGTTGATTGAATTGGATGCTAAATTGGTAATGTGGGTGAAAGTAGGTGTGTTATGACGTTTGAAATACCATTTTCGGGTTAGAAATGAGAAAGTTAGTTTTATACGAGTTTACCGGGAAAAGTGTCTGGAATGCGGGTTTAAGGGTTGGAATACGTTTGTGGGAGTTGGAATAACAAGGTTCAGGCTCGGTTTGTAAAACCGAGCTTTCTGTGGAATTTTCCGGGAAAGTGCGGGTTTGTACAGAAATTTCTTTCTGGAGTTATTAGGATGTGTTCTGACTCAACTATGGTTACCCAGCTTGATTCTGCGTTGGTGGAGTAGCGTGGGACGGAAGCTGGGGTTTTCCGAGTGTTGGGCTGCGGGGCAGCGTATCCGAGGTAAGGGCTTAATTTGGTAAAATGTATGTTTGTTCCGTTTCAAGGCCCGGATGACCTTGGAGGCCCGGGTTCCTATTCTGCTCTGTATATGTTTAACAGGTAATGATACCTCTGTTTATATTTATGTATTATTGTTATTATTGTATGTTCTGTTCTGTGTCCGCACTGAAGGGGTGCCGACATTCTGCGTATCCGCACCAGGAGTGCCGATATTGCTGTGTCCGCACCGAAGGGTGCCGACATTCTGCGTATCCGCACTGTGAGTGCCGATACTTCGCTCGTGACCCTACGACGGTTTGGGGCTCGCGACCCCACCGGTACCGTGCTATCTGCTCGCTCGACCAGATATTCGACCTCGCTGAGGGCCGCCGCCACGGTCGCTCGCGGTTGGACCGCATGTGTTGGATTCTCGATTTACGTTATGCTTTATGTTTATATGTACATGCATATGCTGTGATATTCTGTTTTGCGAGTTCGATTGTCGCCCTACGGGCAAACCGCACTTTTACCTTAAGCCTCATCGGGTCCTTTCGAGGACTCACCCTTTTATTTGTTTACCATCTTTCAGGCAGTCTGACAAGCAACCAGCGGAATAGAGATCCGCGGTGCTTCCTGACATTTTGGGTTCTGTAGCAGCAGCAGTACCACGTGCGGGAATTCTTGAGCGAGAGGCTTCTGATTCCGCACTTAGGTATATTTATATATAGGATTTCGTTTAATGGCTCAGAGTCAGAATCGCATGCATATAGGTCAGATCATGTTTTGGATGTGTATATATACTTGAGATATATTCTGCTTCTGTTGTTTTCTGTGTCGAGGGCGGGGCCCCGACTTGCCTATATGGGATTTGTTATGATATGATTCAGTGTTTCTGTGGTTGTTGCGATGAGCAATGTTTGGTATACCATGAACTGCTTGGTTGGTATTTTGTCGAGTTATCATGTATACTTGCCATGTATGGGTTCTGTAGGTTGCTAGTCGATACTCGCTTGTTCGTATTTGAGCTCGATGCTCCGCTGCCGCGTTTTCCGCCGTAATTCCTGTTTTCCGACGTCGCGGCCGACTCCGCCTCCGCAACCGGGCGGGGTGGCTGTGACAAGTTGGTATCAGAGCAGGTTGGGTCGGATTGACCAAAAGGTAAAGTATGTTTGGTTTTGATATGAAATGTGGAAGGCAAGTATACAAGTCCGAGGGTGGACTTTTGGAGTAAGATAAGTCTGTTCATGGTTAAGTACCTGCGGAAGATGACTTCGAAGGGCAAGCTACTGGTTTACACCTCATTCTGGAGTGGTTCGGTACGGAGCCTGATCAACTCCTTATTTGAACCATTTCGGAATGCGTGTGGAGTGGTGGCGGTTCTTTGGAGCATTATGGAAGGTGTGGGTGTTATATGAAGTGATTCCTTGATTATAAGCATGATCTGATTCTATGTTAAGGTTTATTATTTAGTTTCGGGATTCTGAAAAGAATCCTTGCATCATGCATTGCATTACACTACAGAGCCTTAGAAAACTGCTGCTAGCTTCTGTAGAGATTAGAAGTGACCGATTTTTGTCTGGACTCTGTTTGGTCTGAAATTTTTGAGATAGGGTTAACACGCGTAGATAGCGTGATTTGGTACCGGAGGGGTGGGACTGGAATCCCACACCTCCGTGGAATAGGATACGGGTTCAGTGTAACCCAGGGTCTGAACAACCACACTCACCGCCCCGAGGTTTAGTGGTCGTAAGGACCCCTTTCTGATTTGGTATTACCGCCAGCCTAGCTGGTTCAGAGGCGGCAGTAGGCAGGGGAAGATCTGTTGATGCCACGGTAAGGGCATTTTGATTTGGTGGTGATAGCGAGACTTAAGCCACTGCTCGCCATAGTTTGGGATCGGTAAGTGAGTGACTCTGACAAGGGTGGTCACTACGACACCTAGACTTCTCGTCGGTCCTATCAACGACGGGGAGATCTGAGACACCAGTCTGACGAGGTTGGACTTTTGGAGAGGTTTCAGAGTTTGAATTCCCCCCCGAGGTTCGGCCGGCCGAGGAGGGCCGGAGGTAGTAGAGACTTGGTTTGCAGGAATTGACAAACTCCTGGAGGGAGGCTATTCTGAGCCCGTTGGCCGCCGGGGCCAACGGCTACTCCGGTCAGATTGCTTCCAGATTCTGAACCGGAGTTCGGATTGACCCGATATCTGATTTCTAGTGTCCTGGCAGTGTACCGGACATTTCCGCTGAAAATATTTTTCGGGGCCGGGGGGTTGCCGTCGGACGATTTTCGGGGATTCTGGGCGGAGAAACGGCTCCCGGGAGTGACCCGGGACTCAGATTTGCAGTTTTGAGGAAGATCTGGAGTCGGGGATATAATTTACATTTTTCTGTGAAGAAAAATGTTCTGGGTCGGAAATTACGGTTTCGGCGCTGTTTTGCTCGGGCGAGCCAAGTGTGACACTTGGCGAAATGTGATTAGTGGAAAGTATTGGACTTGGTCTCTTGTTATTTCTAGTGATTATGATTCACTATGATGTCAAAAAGGATGTCATGTGCAAAGTACATGACTTATTATTACAAGACTTAAGTTTTGGCAAGTCTTGCAAAAATGCAAACGTATTCTTCTTTCTTCTTCACTGCCGAATTCTTCCTCTCTCTAAAGCCACCATTGTTGTGTTTTACAAGCTTCCAAAGCTTGCTCTAGATTGCTTCTTGGTCCGAGAGTTCAATTGGGAAGTTGATCAAAGAACTCGAGTACTACGTCCTGTCGAGGTATGGTTCGATTCTGCTGAGTATTTGGCAATATTGGAAAGTTGATGTTCTTGGCTTAGATCTGAGTTTTGATGGAATTGAACCGTTGGATCGTTGTGTGGTTCATATATGTTGATGTTGGGTAGGTAAGGATTAGGGAAATAACGTTGGATCGTTGGAAACACAACACGAGTGAGAACTCACCTTCTGGTCGAATTTTTGACTGATTATGTTGGGAGTTTCTGTTGAATTTGATGTGTTCGTGGATTGATTTGTGATTATTGAAGTGAATTCTTGCATGTTCAATCGGTTCTCAATTCAGATGTCTCTCATGAAAATCGAATTTTACCAAATTCTCACGGATTTTCGATTTTGGGTCGGGGTGTAGTTTGGTAGTGTGGTTGGTAAAGTTGCTAATTCAGCTTGAATTGACAGATTCGAGGTCCGTAAGGTTGAAAAAGAAAGGTTTCCGGGTTTCGGGTCGCGGGAAATTGTGTTTGAGATCCACTGCAATGGCATCGCTCCGATATCTATTCCTCCTTATCGGATGCCTATTTCGAGATGCAGGAGTAGAAGAAGTAATCTGGAGGAATTACAAAGAAAAGAGTTTCGTCCGACCGAGCACTTCAGCGTGGGGTGCTCTGGTATTGTTTGTTAAGAAGAATGATGGGACACTCGACTTTGTATTGATTACGACGGTTGAATGCTCTTATTGGGAAGAATAAGTATCCGTTACGAGGATTAACGATCTTTTTGATCAACTTCGGGTTTGAGGATTTTCTCAAAGATTGATCTCGATCCGGGTATCTTCACTTAGGGTGAAGGTAGAGGACATACCTAAGACTGCCGCACCCGGTTTGGATACTTTGAGTTTACGGTCATGCCGTTCGGGCTGACCAATGTTCCGGTGGCATTCATGGATCCGATGCATCGGGTGTTCCACCGTACTTGGACTCATTTCTGGTGGTTTTATTGATGATATTCTGATATATTCTCGGGATGGGGACTCGCATCGGGAGCATCTGAGGGTAGATCTGCAGACACCTTGGGAATATCAGCTTTATGCTAAATTCTCAAAGTGTGAGTTCTGGATTCGGGAAGTCACCTTTCTGGGACACATTATATCTGAGCATGGGCTGTCTGTGGATCCAGAGAAGGTGAGGGCGGTTCGGGATTGGAAACAACTTACCACGGCACGGGAGATCAAGAGCTCCCTGGGGTTAGCAGGATTTTTATCGGAGGTTTGTACTGGGACTTTCTATTCTGGCATCTCCGCTTACGCAGTTGACCAGGAAGGGTTAACGATTTATCTGGTCTGATAGGTGTGAGCGGAATTTTCAGGAGTTGAAGCGGCAGTTGACTAACGTTCCGATTCTGACTCTTCCAGATGCGAACTTACCGTATGTGATTTATTCGGATGCTTCCACATCCAGTTTGGGGTGTGTTAGCGCAGAGCGTTTGTGGTAGCCTATGGGTCGAGGCAGCGACCGCATGAGCTGAACTGACCGATACATGATCCGGAGTTGGCTGCGTGATTTATGCGTTGAATCATTGGAGGCAATATCTGCTTGGTAATAAGCTTGATTCTTACCGACCATAAGTCTGAAATATCTGTTTAAATGTAAGGAGCTTAGCATGAGGCAGCAGATATCTCGAATACATTAAGGACTATGATTGTAGTATCGGGTACATCTCTCGCAAGGGCAACGCGGTTGCCGATGCTCTGGCAGAGGTATACCGGCTTAATTAAGAGAGGAAATGTTGGTGACCGATCCGAGGAGAGTGATCCGACGTGCCTTTGGCACAGGTGGCAGCTCTGGGAGCGTGCTCAGGTTATTACACTTATTATACATTCTGAGTGGTTTGATAGGATGCGCGAACCGCAAGGTAGAGATTTGGTATTGAAGAAGTTATCTGGGGGAAAATAAGGGTTTATGGGTTACCGACGTTTCAGTATAGGCAGGGATCGCTATACTTCTGAGATCGCCTTTATGTACCTGAGGATCAGGAGTTCTGGAATGAGATTTTCGAGGGGGCACACTCGAGCAGTTTGAGCATCAGGAACCGGCAGGGACTTTCTGACTGCACTGCCCTGACACGGTTTCATCATGACGCTATCTGGGTTTTTTGTGGATCGGCTGACAAAGTGCGTACACTTTCTGCCTATTCGGCCACTGCACTGGAGAAGCTTGCCCGGCTTTACATCGTGAGATTGTACGCTTACATGGAGCACCGACTCCATTGAATCTGACCGTGATCCGTGTTTTACAGCACAATTCTGGATTGCTTTTCATGAAGCATTGGGCACGCGACTCCATCTGAATACAGCTTATCACCCACCGACGGACGGGCAGTCGGAGCGGGTGATTCTGATATTGGAGGATGTGTTGCAAATCTGTACTTTGGATTTTGGAGGAGTTTGGGACTAGCAGTTACTTTGATAGAGTTCTCATACAACAATTGCTTTGACTACGTTTAACGTGGCACCCTATGAGGTGTCAGACGGAGGTGTATGACACCATACCGTTGACAGATGCGTCGATCGGGTTAAGCTGGGACCCAAGCTTTTTGAGGAATCTACGGCAAAGATCAGATTGTTACAGGCGCGGATTAAAACCGAGAATGACTACACCACTGTTTGTACGAACCGTCGCCGTAGGGCTCTGGAATCTGAGTTTGGTAATAGAATTTGACCGAGGTAGCACCGTTCGGAGGAAACAAGAAGATTTGATAGGCGGGGCGAGTTACCCCGAGTTATATCGGTTATCATGAGTTTCCAGAGTAAGTTGTTAGGTTGGCCTTACCCCCCCAACTATTTCTGTGTTACGTGATGTCTTCCAGGATAGCCTGTTGTGGATCGGTTAGACTTAGGTTCGGTACTGTCTGGGGTTGTCTGGTAGAAATACCGGCAACCGACTCGGGTGCAATAAGATGCACCCGGAGGGTGGGACGCCGTGAGGCTCAGTATGGTAGTCTAAACTACCACTCCCGCCGCACCAAAGACGGTGGTCCGATTGTTCAAGGTTAGAGGAATGGTTATATTTTCTCGGTTGGTAGCGACACTGTCTGGTTGGTTCAGGCTACTCTTGGAGGACCAAGAGTTCTAAGGGGGGGAGAATGTTACGGTCACCCCGAGCGGGTTGCGACCGGGTGACCCGGGGCTCCGGTTTTGGCCTGCGGGTCACGTTTTTCGGCATTCAGACGGCTCCCGAGCCCTATCCGAGTATCATTTTGGCGAACCCTTCCGTATTTGAGGTCGTGTGGGTCCCCCGGACGTTTCCGCCGAAAATATTTTTCTGGCGCCGGGGGGGGTTGTCGGGGTCGCCTCGGGACGTACAGCGGGCTCGGTAGCGCTCTAGAGATCTCAGTTCGGCAAGCCGTTCGCAGTTTTGGAGTCGTGGAGACGTCCCGGAGGTGGTTGTAGAGTTTAATATTTGGGGCAGGACGTTCGGTTCCGGGCGACTCCCGGGGCTCGGGACGGGAATCCCGGGGCTCGGGATGGAAATTTTCTGACGGCTTTGGGATAAGTTGTGTTTGAATTTAAGATGGAATTTATGGGAATTTTTATAGAATTTTGGAGTGACGGAATTTCGGTTCAGGTTCTCACGCTCGCACGTCGGGTTTTGGTTCGGGTTCAGCGAGCTCGGTAGGACACTCCGGAAAGGCAAATGAATTTCTGAAAGATGTTCTGTGCATGTTATAATATTCTGAAGATTGTGTCCGAGTTTCGTTAATTTTGGAATCCGGTAATTATTTTTGGGCAAATAGAATTGGAACTTTCGGAAAAATTGGGAGTTAATTGAATTATGGTTGCAAAATAAATAAAATTGGGTATGGGCAGCAGCAGCTCTTTTGGTCGGCAGCATGTGTGTGTGGGAGATGAGGGACACTTGTCCCTTTATGATTTAAGAGAAAAGAAAGGATATATATAAGGGCTATTATTATTACATGAAAAAATTATTACCATTTCATTTCTTCTTCTTTCTTCTTCTTTCTTCCTTCTCTTCTCTCTCTGCCGAAACTATGAGCAGCCATGGGTGCTGTTCATCAAGCTTCTCCTTCTTCAATTCTTGGCTAAATTCAACAAGGGGTTGGCTCCAAACAATGGTAAGCTTCCATCCTTCTTCTCTTTTCAAGTTCATAACATGATATGGTGAAGAAAAGAGAGTAATTTGAGAATTAATGGTTGTTCTTCACTATAAGCTAGAGTGATCCTCTCCCTCCCAAATTTTAGTATGTTGTTCTTGGGCTTGAGAGGAGTAAGAATCTATGGTTAAATGTTGGAAGAACTACATGGAGGGTGGAACCTAGGGTTGGCCGAATTTAAGAGAGAATTTCCAAAATTGTGTATGTTTGTGTTCTTGATTCATGCTTGAGATATGTTGTTCCTAGCATGATTCTAAGACAATCTATGGTTTCAATTTGAAGGAAAACATGTTGGGTAGAAAACCCCCAAGTTGGCCGAAATGTTCAAGAGAGGGGTTTGTTGATTTTGATGCAATTGGTTAGTAATCTTGGTTAAGAAGTGTAATTGGTAATTAAAGAGAGCTAATGAAACTTTGTTTGGATTGAAATGGAAGTTGGGTGAGAAATCCCTAACTTGGCCGAAAATTATTAAGGAAGAGGTTTGTGATTTTGGTGTAATTGGTTAGTATTATTGGTTAGGAAGTGGAATTGGTGATTAGTGTGATTAATTAGAAGCTTGTATGGTTTGATTTGGAAGTGTGATGGAAAATTGGTTAAGGACCAAATTGTTGAAGTAATTCTTTTCAATCTTGGTGGTGTGTGTTGATTGAATTGGATGCTAAATTGGTAATGTGGGTGAAAGTAGGTGTGTTATGACGTTTGAAATACCATTTTCGGGTTAGAAATGAGAAAGTTAGTTTTATACGAGTTTACCGGAAAAGTGTCTGGAATGCGGGTTTAAGGGTTGGAATACGTTTGTGGGAGTTGGAATAACAAGGTTCTAGCTCGGTTCGTGAAACCGAGCTTTCTGTGGAATTTTCCGGGAAAGCGCGGGTTTGTGCGGAAATTTCTTTCTGGAGTTATTAGGATGTGTTCTGACTCAACTATGGTTACCCAGCTTGATTCTGCGTTGGTGGAGTAGCGTGGGACCATTGGAGCCAAGTTGTGCATTACGGGTCGGAATCCGGGGTATTCCGAGTGTTGGGATGCGGGTCAGCGTATCAGTGGAAAGGGATTAATTTGGTAAAATGTATGTTTGTTCCGTTTCAAGGCCCGGATGACCTTAGAGGCCCGGGTTCCTATTCTGCTCTGTATATGTTTAACAGGTAATGATACCTCTGTTTATATTTATGTATTATTGTTATTATTGTATGTTCTGTTCTGTGTCCGCACCAAGGGTGCCGACATTCTGCGTATCCGCACCAGTGAGTGCCGACATTGCTTACGTGTCCGCACCGAAGGGGTGCCGACATTCTGCGTATCCGCACCAGAGTGCCGATACTTGCTCGTGACCTACGACAGTTAGGGGCTCGCGACCCCAGCCGGTACCGTGCTATCTGCTCTGCTCGACCAGTATATTCGACCTCTGCTGAGGGCCGTCGCCACGGTCGCTCGCGGTTGGACCGCATGTGTTGGATTCTGATTTACGTTATGCTTTATGTTTATATGTACATGCATATGTTGTGAAATTGCTTTGCAGTTCGATTGTCGCCCTATGGGCAAACCGCACTTTTACCTTAAGCCCTTACCGGGTCCTTTCGAGGACTCACCCTTTTATTTGTTTACCATCTTTCAGTAGATCGACAAGCAACCAGCGGAATAGAGATCCGCGGTGCTTCCGGACGTTTTGGGTTCTGTAGCAGCAGCAGTACCACGTGCGGGAATTCTTGAGCGAGAGGCTTCTGATTCCGCACTTAGGTATATTTATATATAGGATTTCGTTTAATGGCTCTGTAGCTGTAACTGCATGCATATAGGTCAGATCATGTTTTGGATGTGTATATATACTTGAGATATATTCTGCTTCTGTTGTTTTCTGTGTCGAGGGCGGGGCCCCGACTTGCCTATATGGGATTTGTTATGATATGATTCAGTGTTTCTGTGGTTGTTGCGATGAGCAATGTTTGGTATACCATGAACTGCTTGGTTGGTATTTTGTCGAGTTATCATGTATACTTGCCATGTATGGGTTCTGTAGGTTGCTAGTCGATACTCGTTTGTTCTGTATTTGAGCTCGATGCTCCGCTGCCGCGTTTTCCGCCGTAATTCCTGTTTTCCGACGTCGCGGCCGACTCCGCCTCCGCAACCGGGCGGGGTGGCTGTGACAGGGGGTCGCAAAGAGCCATTGCTTCGCAAATGGCCTTGAGTTCGCCCAAAAGGACCATGGGTTCGCCAGGGTCAATGGGCTCGCCAATAGTCACGGGTTCGCCGTTGAGGCTTGGCCTCGCCAAAGGCCAAGGGTTCGCCAATGGGGCATGGGTTGGCCAAGATCCTTGCGAGCGCGGCTCGGCCTCGGGGCTTCGCCGGTGCCTAGAATGCCACTTCTTCTTCATCCGTGTCTTCGCCAAGGGCCTTCTAGACCCTCTGGATGAATGGTCGCGCCTTGTCACAAAAATGGGGCTGATGTCCACATCATACCCTCCCTCTTCAGAAGAATCCGTCCTCGGATTCATAAGGAAATTGTCCCTACAAATCTTAAGACACCACAACAAACTTGAAGAAGCATCAAGGGTTAGTGAACTAAAATCAAGTGGATGTGCCCATATCAAAAATGGGATTGTAAAGATCCTAATATGTATTATGTGCAGCGACAAAAGTCTAAATGAATTTATGATATACTTCCAATCATTTAGACAAAGGGGCATAATGTGGAGATGCCCTCGACTTACTATATACATGGCTAGGTGATGGGCATTCTTATACTCGAAACATATGGTACCT
The DNA here is from genome assembly GCA_024586325.1 of Stellera chamaejasme. NCBI lineage: Eukaryota > Viridiplantae > Streptophyta > Magnoliopsida > Malvales > Thymelaeaceae > Stellera > Stellera chamaejasme. Next base: position 30,223,201 of record CM044983.1, read on the forward strand.
AGCTCATGGGTAGCAAACAAGGAGGCACTAAGTTGGGGCAAGATGAACAATCCGCTCTTTCTTGCTCTCGTGCCTTGAAAGCACACAAGGGCCTTATGTCCAAAGTCTTCCTTATGGCCGAAAATAAATTTAACAAAATAGCATGCAATTTCAACATGATTTTCAAAACTAGGATTCATGGCATGCTCATTTCCAAACAAATTATTTTTACATGTGCCGGGGTCATGTATGAACCTTACCCTGGCAAGTTTCCCTATCATTCGCAACATGCATAACCCATCCATTTGCATCGCATAGACTCGGGTGGGTTCATCCATTTTAGCGCAGCGCATGACCATGGTTCCATCAATATTCACATCAAAAATGTATGAGTGCTTCCTAGCTAAAGTAGGCATGCACACGACGCTTTAGCACGAATCATTTCATGGTCACAAAATTGCAAAGTTTCATCACTAAGATGAAATGATATGTTACCTCTCCCAAGTTAGGGGAGGCAGACTCCGGCTCCGAAACCGGGACTTCTTCTTCCTCTTGCAAACAACCCAAAGTTTCTTTATTATCGATTCCTGGCATATTCAAAGAAGAACTACAATCATTAGAAGATTCAAGCGTTAGTACTTCATTGATTTCGGTTGAAAGTTTGGGTGCTTCACTCTCTGGGTTTTGAAGAGCCTTTTTCTTTCTTTTCTCTTTCTCTCTTTTCCTCTCACTCACACCATTCCTTCATAAGATCTCCCACTTGTGAGACTTCCTTTCTTATCTCCTTTAAATCTTTTTCCATCTCCTCGAAATCTGCTCTAATTTCTTGAGTGAGATTTCTCAAAGGGATTGGTTCACAAGGAGGGTTCGGCACGCTTTTGGAGAAGGGGGTGAGCAGGCTCTTGAAGGTGTGGCAGTCCCTTCGGGTGTGATAGTGGGGTCGGATGTGGGACACCGAAATGAGCTATGAGTAGTGGGGGGTCGCGATCTGTGGGTAGGGGCTGGGGACAAGTGGGCGATGGGGGTTTGGGTGCCATACCGCCGCCTCATCACGCTTTTCAAGCGGTCCCAAGAGGGTATGAACTCTAACCCTCGATCACTTCTCTTTGTGGCGTATTCACACCACCAATACCAGGCTTCGCCTCTTAGCAGCTCGAGCGCTATGTCAAGCTTTTCAAGTTCGTGAACACCTCTTTTAGCAAAGAATGCCTCAAGATGGTGTTCCCATGATTCAAACCCGAAAAGGTCATCATCCCCTCGAAACTTAAGGGTTCGCGCCATTGTATACCTACACACTTAGACAATAATGTCAGTACCACTCATTTCCTCACGTGTAGGGTTGGCCTCTCGTTTGTGTTTAGGGACACACTCAGTACCACTTCTCTCTCGTGTTTAGAACACAACGGTTCTTTCAAGCCTCAAAACTTACCACCAATCTCGATTAAGATCAAATGCGAACATGCAAAGAATATCCAATGAAATCTTAGCAATATCCGAAACAAGTAAAGCACAAAGTTCTAGTTACTTGAAACTAGCTTTGAGAGTTTAGGGTGAGATGGGGGTTGAAAGAAGTAAGGTATGTATGAGAGAAGGCTCTTTTATCCATACAAACACTTTTGTTCAAGTTCCTCAAATATTTTCGGATCAAATCACTGTTCGGATGTGTTTTGATATGAACACTCAAGAACACTCAAGAACACTCAAACTTTTTCTTTCTTCAAATGTTCTTTTTGTGCACAACCACAACGACTTTTTTTCTCTTTTCAACTTCCAATCCGAAAATGTTTCTTTCTTTACTCAACTTCAATAAACAACATCCAAATATGAGCTTTGCTCGAATCACATGAACCACGCACAAATATTTTCGGTTTCTCTTCAACAACAAAACGTTTTTCTTCAAGTGTAAGAAAGAATGCAATGGTTTTACTTGAAGAAAACAAACAACTGATACGGTATGATACTCCCGACAAGCGCTTTGGCTCTGATACCAACTGATGTGATCACAGGGGGGGTAAGTGATCACGCGTTCGGATCTAGCTTGAAGGAGGCGGTTTCCTGCAAGAATGGAAACGAAACAGGGAAGAACACAAAGGAAACAAAGTCGGCCAAGGGAACCTCCGCACTACGAGGTGAGGCAATGCCCTTGAAAATGCCTGGAAAGGAAAATGGAACCTAGAACCTTCGATTACTAGATCGAGACAATGCTAGGTATTATATTGGATCCTCTCGCATGGATCACTAAAGGATTGATGGAGCAAGATTTGAGACCCCAAGAAGAACAAACCGTGTTCTTACAATATATGAATTCTCTCAATATATGGGTTCTACCTAATACTTAGGTTACAGCCTCCTTTTATAGAAGGAGAAAGAAAGAAGGAAATAATAAAGAATGTCTTGACAAGGGAACAACTTCCTGGATCTATGGTAGGCGAAATGAGAGGTGGTAGTTGACGTGACATTGTAGGCTACCTGCTTTTGCGGCTCCCAATTCCCCAGGAACTGCATTTGGCGGGAAAAGGGAAGAAGAGGGCCTCTGCACAAGTTGAAGGGTTTGCCTGACTTGTGTATGGAGGCCTCTTCTGCTTGGCGAACACACAGGCTTCGCTTGTTTCGGGAATGAGGCACAAGGTCTTCGCCAACGACCATGGGGGTCGCAAAGAGCCATTGCTTCGCAAATGGCCTTGAGTTCGCCCAAAAGGACCATGGGTTCGCCAGGGTCAATGGGCTCGCCAATAGTCACGGGTTCGCCGTTGGGGCTTGGCCTCGCCAAAGGCCAAGGGTTCGCCAATAGGGCATGGGTTTGCCAAGATCCTGGCGAGCGCGGCTCGGCCTCGGGGCTTCGCCGGTGCCTAGAATGCCACTTCTTCTTCATCCGTGTCTTCGCCAAGGGCCTTCTAGACCCTCTGGATGAATGGTCGCGCCTTGTCACAAAAATGGGGCTGATGTCCACATCAGATTATCTCCTAATTTTTCCCGTCGGTGACCATTTTGCCCCCCGAAACCGATTTTCCGCAAAACGTCCCGGAACTCGATAAATGTCATCCAATACATAAAACACTTATAAATATCACCAAATTCACTTCCAAACATTGAATTCCAATAATTTATCATATTCTAATATTGTTCCGATAATTTACAGAATTCACAATTTCGGCCGACATTCGCCGGAAAATTACAAAACGTCGGGGTGGGTGTAACACGCCCCACCCCAAGGGTAATCCCTTTACGGTGCGGAAGGGTAATCCCCTTTTGGCTCCTTCAGGGAGGTCCCTGTATAAGTCACCCTCGCGGGCCTCACTGGGCCTTCCGCACGGACTCCTCTACACAGGTAGTTGCGGGTCTCATCCCCAACTGACCTTCAACTCGCCCCGCCCCAAGGGTAATCCCCTTGCGGTGCGGAAGGGTAATCCCCTTTTGGCTCCTTCAGGGAGGTCCCTGTATAAGTCGCCCTCGCGCGCCTCACCGGGCCTTCCGCACGGACTCCTCAACACAGTTGTGGGTCTCGTCTCCCCACTAAACCACTTGTCTCAACAAGTGCCCCTCTCCCTTCGCCATCATGTGGCTACAGGCTCAAGGTAAACTGAGCTTTACTTCACTCTTATCATACAAATGGTGAACACCTTGCAGGTGCCCTCTTCTCGGTACACTCACACTACCCAAGGGCTATCCCCTTGTGGTCTCGCCAGGAAGGTCTCTGCGTGAGCCGCCTTCGCGAGCCCCAGCAGACCTTCCACATGGAAAATCTCATCCATGGTCTTCAAAGGCATCGCGCTCCGCGCAAACCCTTACTCTGGCTACATACGGAGTACAGGACCCTGCCCATACTCCGCTATCAGGAGGAGGCATCTTGGTACACTACCCAAGCAAATGCGTCCTCGCCTACGCATTTCTCACCCTCGAGGTCTCCCAGCTCGCCTACGCGAGCTCTTACTCCTCGCAGACTCATCGCGAGGAATCACCATCGAGGTCTCAAGTATCCCTGCGCAAGGTCTCGCCTCGCGGTCTCACTCGCCTATCGCAAGGTCTCTCATGCCTATCGCCTTGGAGGTCTCTCATGCAAGGCCTCTTGCACCTCACGGTTCGTGCGGCCCTTATACCTTTATTGGCTCCGCTTTATCCGGGCCTTCGCCCTTGCAGGCCCTCGCCGCCATACTTAACTTGGAAAGACCACTTGGTCATCCGACATTAAGCAGCCAATGAGGAGGCCAGCTCGAGCCTGAGTGATCTTCACCAGATTCACACGCCGATATCTTCTATCCTCTAACAAGTGAATCACCTAAGGCGGTTTGCTGAGATCTTCATCATCACAGCCGCCTTATCTCCAAAAGTCTGACAGACTTGTCTCACAGCCTGTCCAAAGGCTTCAACTGAGGGAGGCTTCTTCTCCTGGCATCACCCTATAAATAGGGTGATGTCCACCCTAAACTGGGTAAGCTACTACACGCCCCCCCACTCCTCTCTTGCTACTTCTGAGTATTCTCTTTGTCTTCCACAGATTACTCTGAACAGCAAGCTTGGAGCTCTCAAGAACACCATCATCATCAACCATTCAACTGAGAGTCCGCACCTGCCTTGAACGCGACTATCAAGAGGCTGTCGTTCATGCTTTATTATAAGAGTCATTATGGCGGTTGGACCGCATGTGACGGGATTCCGGCTCACCTTATGCTTTATGTTTATATATACGTGTATATGCTTGTGTTATTCTGTTTTGCAGGTTCTGCTCGATGCTTCTTAAGCAAACTGTATCTTACCTCAGCCTTATCGGGTCCTCCCGAGGACTCACCCCTTATATGTTTACCACCTTTCAGGTTGGCCTGACAAGCAACCAGCGGACTAGAGATCCGTGGTGCTTTCTGTTGTTTTGGTTTTCAGTTACCGATTGTTCCATTTCTGGAACCTCTATTCTGATAAGTTAAAGGGGTAGTCTCGGTAGAGGGTTTGGGTGTTGTAACAGACTTCGGTTATATTGGTTTGGCAGTTAACTAACTCACTTCTCTCTCTTTTCTGTGTTTAGCAGCAACAGTACCTCGTGCGGGAATCTTTTGAGCGAGAGGGTTCAGATTCCACACTTAGGTATATCTAGGCTTTTGGTTGATGGCTCTGTAGCTGTAGTTGCATGCATGTATATCAGATCATGAGATTGTATGTGATGTAAATTCTGGGATATATTCTGACTTTGTTGCCTTCTGAGTCGAGGGCGGAGCCCCGACTTGCCTATATAAGATTTGTGTATAAATTGGGTTTTGTGTTCTGCTTGTCATGAGTAATGATTGGTATTCCATGAACTGTGTGTTTGGTAGTGGTCGAGTGCTCGCCCGTTTTCGTGGGACGGGGCTCACCATGAATGGTTGAGATATTTTGTATACTTGCCATGTATGTGACTTGTAGGTTGCGGGTCGTAGTACCGTTACCGCGCTTTCAGCCGTAGTTTCCGTCTCCGAATGTCGCGGTCAGCCCCGCCTCCGCAACCGGGCGGGGTGGCTGTGACACTAAAGCCCAAATAGCCGGCCCAACCCAAGTGCCTACAATATTTGACTTTTCAACACCTTTTGAATATGTAATTTGAATATTTCCCTCCATTTTTTCATAAATCCCATTTATGGAGAAATGAGAGGAAATAGTAAATAGTCTACAATGTTTCCCATCCATCACCATTACACCTCACACCTCACCCACCATAATTCAAGGGTCTTTATCCCTTGTCAAGTCTATCACCATTTCCCACACCTTCTCACCCTTTTTTGGAAGACATGTATCATTTGTAACACTTAGAACATACTTTGTAAAACCCTAAAGGCTTGGCTGAATTTCTCTTGAAGAAATAGATGTTTTCTTGTTCTCATTTCTTGCAATCCATCTCCTTTGTGATCCATGCAAGAGGATTCAATCATAATATCTAGTATTGCTTGATCTTATAATCAAGAGGTGCTAGATTCCATCTTCATCCCAAGGCATTTCAAGAGCATTGTCTCATCAAGTAGTGAGGAGGTTCTCTTGGCCAAATTTATCATCCATTGTTGGTGTTCATCTCCTTCAAGCTAGGTCCTTCAAGCAACTTGATCACCATCCTCTTCGTGTGATCATATCAGATCCTCCAGATCAGTAGTGGCGAGGATGACTCTAGATCGGGAGGTCAGTGCTTGACATTTATGCGAACCCTTAGCGTTTTCTCAAACTACAGCTGCTCTAGTTTTTCAGATTTGTTTGGTTAACTTAGGAGAAATTCATTACTGTTATTCCGTTCGACATTTATATTTCCAGCACTTTAATTTTCATAGACCTACTGCTATCTCCAATTTTCAACCTTAATAAAAAGGCTTTTAGCAAGGTTTTCAATGATCGAACTGATCTTTGTGATTTGACCCCAGTCACCATGTCTATAATCCCACACATTAAGGTTTGAGAGGTGGAGCTGGGATGCTTAATGAATAATAGTTTTATAATTAATTAGAGAGCGGCAAACTTTGGCACATGATAAAGAGATGATAAAGAGGGGCATACCGTATCTTTTGTCATTTATTTATCTATTTATTTATTTTTTATGTTAGAACATGTAATGGGTTGGATTTCTGTTAGCTTCGATTATCTCTTCAAATTTAGAAGTGTTTTTGACAACAGCTTTTTTAAGTAACTATTACGATTAAAAAAACTATCAACAATAATTTTTTGAGCTTAACAATTAACTATTTGATGCAATAATATAAAAATTATTCAAAACGATACAATTAATAAACAGTTATTTCCAAACAGTCTAGACCTGTCATGGGCATTGGAGCGGGTCGACCCGTTCCATGGATTGATCCGCCTTGATCCGCATGGTGGTGGATCGCTCCATGACCCGCTCCACTTTACTGGTGGATCGATCCGTATTGATCCGACCCGCTCCACTAACAGTGACTAAAGTGTAACTTTTTAAAGTTTTGGTCATTTTTTATTTTTTTGAAAAAGTTCAGGGACTAAAAATGTAAACACTTTTGGGCCAAATTGTAAATTTTTTAAAAATTTGGGGACCATTTTGTAATTTTTTGAAAAATTTGAGAACTGATGTTGTAAATATCTTTTTTATGGGGAGAGCTCCATGGAACTCCAACGGATATCCACAACCCGCTCCACCATAGGTGGATCACAAAATTAACCCGCTCCATGGTGGAGCGATGCGGTGGAGCGTGAAGCGATCCAATGAATATGCCCATCTCTACATGTAACTGAATCGCCTCAAAGTTTTCTGGTATTACCAGACCGCCATCATCACTTTTGTCCCCCGGCATTAGCTTCCCTCATTCTATCAACCAGACAGCTCCCAAATCGAATTACCAAAACCCTAACAAAGTTCTCTCTCGCTTCCCTCCAATGGCGCCCATCGATCCTCACTCCTTTACCGACGCCTCTCACCCTCTCACGACCCACGTTTCCCTCACTCTTTACTTCGACTTCCCCTCGTCCACCATCCACGCCGCCGCCCACCTCCGTCTGTCCGCCGGCCAGTGTGGCCAACTCTCTCTCGACACCCGCTCCATTGCCGTTCACCAAGTCCTCGACCCCGCCTCTCTCTCTCCTCTTCCCTTCTCTCTCGCCCCTCACCCGACCCAGTCAAGGGCACTCTTCTCTCTGTATCTCTCTCTAACCATTCCGAGATTCTTATCGTCTTCTCCACCTCTCCTTCTTCGTCTGCTCTTCAATGGCTGTCTCCTCCTCAGACCTTTAACAAAGTCCTCCCCTTTGTTTATACCCAATGCCAATCGATCCATGCCCGCTCAATTTTTCCTTGCCAGGACACGCCTGCTGCTAGAATTTGTTAGTCCATTTTGATTAACATTCCGCAGAAGTTGTCGGCCGTTATGGCTGCGAAGCACGTCGATCGTCGGGCACCGCTGGCAGGAGGCCAACTCAGGCTTGCTTCCAAATGGGTTCGCCTCTCTGTGGTTCAAGGAGGGGAGGGTGGTAGAGGAATTTGTGATGAACCAGCCTGTTCCGCCTTACCTGTTCGCCTTCGCGGTTGGGGAGTTAGGGTTCAGGGAGGTCGGGCCAAGGACGAGGGTCTATTCAGAGGCGGTGGAGGCGGTGCTGGAGGCGGCAGCGAGGAGTTCGCGGGGACAGAGGAGTTGATAAGACAAGGAGAAGTTGTTTGGGCCATACGAGTGGGAGAGGTTCGATTTGCTGGTTCTTCCGCCGAGTTTTCCTTATGGAGGAATGGAAAATCCGAGGATGGTGTTTTTGACACCAACTGTTATCAAGGGAGATGCTAGTGGAGCTCAGGTCGTCGCTCATGAGCTTGCTCATAGCTGGACCGGCAATTTGATCACCAATACTAACAATGATCATTTCTGGCTGAATGAGGTACTGTCTTCCGACTCTGTGCAAAATTCAGAAAAATTGATCACTTTAAATAAACTTCTCAATCTCAACTATTCCACTTTATCTTTACTTTTTCTAAATTGTTTTTTTGTGAACTTTCAATCAAAGAGCAATTAAGTAAACTTATTAAAAATCTTATATTCACTTAATCTCTGACCCCAACCAAATCCTTCAATATTTTGGGACGATGGAGTATTTTACTGGTTTATGGCCGTGCCATTTTGCAGCTACAGGGTTTTTGGCAATATGTTTTTGCAAGAATTTACATATAAAAATAAACTTTTCAACTGAATTGATACTGTAATTTCATACAACTACCGGTCATAATGTAGTTAGGATTTAGATACAATGTGATGATGGTGACTGATGATGAAATTTCAGGAAGAGTATTCAATGTGTTTTGGTGTCTGTTACTTTTCTTTAATTTATGGATTGAAATGTAGGTTTTACGTGTGGATCATGTGTATGATAACTCTGGAGCCCTCTTTTGTGTGATTACAGGGTTTTACGACATATGCTGAGAGGAGAATAGTTGAGGTTGTTCAAGGTGAGAATATAGCTGCATTGAATATTGGCATTGGGTGGAGGGGTTTAAATGAGGAAATGGAGAGGTTTAAGGACAACTTGGAGTTCACAAAGCTTAGAACAAATCAGGAAGGAGTGGACCCAGATGCTGTCTATTCTCAGGTTCCATACGAAAAAGGTTTTCAGTTTCTGTGGCGTATTGAACGTCAGGTTCGTTTTGGTGCAGTTTGTTCACCTTGAATACTGTTAAGAGTAGCCTTTTTCAACTTTTTGTGAAATCTATTTTCGTATTTTCTTTGGATTGGCCAGATCGGCAGACCTGCATTTGATGAATTTCTTAAGAAGTACATTTCGACCTTCAAATTCAAGTCAATTAATACCGATACATTTCTAAATTTTCTGAGAGCAAATGTACCTGGTATAGAGAAAGACATTGACTTACAGTTATGGACAGAGGGAACTGGTATCCCTCCAGATGCCTGTGAACCAGTCTGTGATGTATATTCACAGATTGTTAAATTGGCAAATGCGTTCTCAGCTGGGAGGATGCCAACAGAGGATGAAGTTGCTGATTGGCGAGGTCAAGAATGGGAGCTCTACTTAGAGAACCTGCCCAAAGCTGTTGAACCTGCTCAGGTTTCTGCTTCTCTTTCTGGAATTCTCTTCATTTGCTATATTATTCTTTTGTGATTCCTGCATTCTGATTTACATTGGAAATTTTGAGGTCTGTCCACAAAAGACACTGGATCTGAAGTCATTTGTATCAGTAAACATTAGGATTTGCGCCATAAGATAGCCATCTTTTTTGGTCCCCTCTGACATACATATCTGACAGAATATTCATCTTTATTTGACAGAAATCATAATCCCTCCATCCCAAAAAGATTCAATCGGTTTGCTTTTTGGGTTGTCCCAAAAATCTTTCATGATTTTCTTTTAACAAAACCTTTTCACACCACTTTTGTCATTTAACCCCCAACTTCCTTTCTCCACCCAAATAGTTACTTTTGCCTTATATGACAATTTTATTTTATTACCCTCAAGTCTTCGATACTTCATAATCTCCATGGCAGTCAAATGCTCAAAACAATTTGGGATGGAGTAAAGTTTAAGTGCACGAGGAATATTAGTTTCTGTTTGTTTTCTGCATATTGCTGAAGGAAATATGTGTTTTCAACTGGTTGATTAATTACTGAACAATAGTAATGGCTCACCGTAAGCTGGAGTTTCTAATACGTACTGCAATTAAACAAAGAAAATAAGCATCCGTGAGTGGTTATTTCTTGTGATTACAAACTCATCTCATGTTACTAACCAAAGTGCCCCTAAATCACCCCAAAATGCCCTAGACTTGTTTGTAACGTCAAAATGCAATCATAAGCTGTCATTAAATCATGGTGCATACAAAAAAATATTTCCACTCATTTTATGATCCTTTTTTTTAATTTTAATTGGCTACCTCTTGTCCCAGATTAGTGTGAAATGTTTAGTTATGTTACCTTTATTTGTCTTTTACTAATGTTTGGAGCACTTAGGAAACTTATTTCACCATAAGAATCATATCTTTACAACCCATTTGGTTTGTGATAATCCAAGAGTTATTGCCATTTCACCAAAAAACTTGATAAATGGAGTATATTTTTAAGGATAACAAATTTACTTAGGAATTGCAAATATCTCGTAGTATAATCCACTTAATCTATGAATTAATCCATGAGTAAGTTTAACCAAATAGGCCCTTTTATTTGACGTATTGTGTATGCAGGTCTTGGCCTTGGATGCACAATACAGGCTGTCAGAATCAAAGGATTATGAAGTAAAGTGGCATTTCTCCAACTAGCCATGTCATCCAAGTGCAGAGATTACTATGGTGAGGTGGAGAGGACCTTAAAGGAAGTTGGGCGGATGAAGTACCTCCGACCACTCTACACATCTCTTGTGCAGGGTGCAGGGAAGGAGGAAGAGAAAATTCTGGCGAAAAGAGTTTTCACGGAGGCTCGTGAATCTTATCACCCTATAGCTCAAGGTGTTGTGGAGTCCATCTTATCCAAGCACCTGTAGGTCAGTATATATAACAGAGATTAATCGAACCAAACCTCACCTTTTTAGTATTCTGCCTTCTTAGTATTCTGCACATGTAGCTACTGAGGCTTTGTTGCTAATTTTCTTTTATGGGTTCATCTCTTCCAGTGACTCAGCTTTTAGGAAGTGCATGCTGAGTATTTTGTCAATGTGAGGATGCTGATTCGCTGATCACAGCATCAGCCATCAGTAACTTACATCTGATTTAAACATGCTTTTAAGGAAGGTTAGAACTTCTACATTCAGTAATCTTGACTATGTATTTCTATGAACAGCAGTCGGATCTCGTTCATTTCTCAGGTTAAATCAGGTGAAGTCCGGTAAGTCTTGAAGAACATCTATTTCCACTAATAATTTCTAGTACTAGAAACCACATTTGGTAGCTTTTGCTCTCCAAATTTTTGTCGTGATCACTAATGTTGCTAAATCCAAGTGCTATGGTATGTAGTAAGGAAAAGGACATACTCTTTTCTCAGAATATAGTTCACTGCCTTCTCAACCGTGTTAACTACCTAAATCAAGGAAATAAATGTAGACTATAAATCATGAATCTAGCTTTGTTGCAGGAGAATTCGATGAATGGACTTGCTAAATCTGCCGGAAACGGTGAATGGGTTTACCTTCCTCGGAAGACACCAGCCCTTGTCAATACAGAGAACCAAGGATGGCCAGCCTGCATTTCACAAGCCACGGACATTAAGAACCAAGCATGTAAACTAAAAGCATAGAAAAAAAATCGTAATGTCAGTTGCATGAGCTTTGTGCTCCCTTGATGTCCACAGCAAGATAATCGACAACCATATAGTGGGTGGGAGTCCGAGCCGCTGATCAGTAAGGATCAATGTAGCTCATTCATCGTCTCCTGAGCATTTTTAAATGCAGAGGGGTTCGGCTTCCCATAACATTCATACTCCAGAGCTTGATCATGAATACTGCAAAGAATGTCTTATCATCTGACAATGGGTCTGTATGAGACTATCATTAGCATTTAACGTAGAGGTTAGAAAGCAATAGCCCTGTTTGGCAACAGTGTTTTGTCTCCAAAACGCTTGCAAAAACGTTGAAATGGAAAATTTTAGTGTTTGTTTGCCACTATGAAATTGCAAAGACGTTGAGCGAGAAGGCCGATACACTAAATGCTACAAGCAACCCTTTTAAAGATAATTTCTCAAAATTAACAGCTTCCGGCGGCAGTGCGATGCATCTTTTAGTGTCCTCTCGGCGATCTCGCGAGCAGGCGCTATCGTCAAACTACCATGCTAGCCAGCTTCAATTGCAGCATCAACAACAGCCTCTGTAGATGTCCCACGTGACCCTGCCCCTCTGTACAGCCATCTTCCGAGGAAACGACTACTACGAACCTTAGCTGCAGCAGGAGCATCCACAGTACTACTATGACATCGGGCCGGAGGTGTGGGATAGATACAATTTCGAGGACTTTGACGCATTTAGCAGTGGATATCAACAACATTCGTCGGGTACCATAGAGCAACAGTAGCCGTGTCCGTCGCAGCAACAGTCGCCACACGACGATTACGATTTCCCTCTCCCCGCCTGTAGGACCGTATTGTAACAAATAAACTTATTTGGATGTTTTAGTTGTGTTTATGACATTTAATTAGTATCTATTTATTTATGATTTTAATTACTGATTACGCATAATGAATATTATTTTGTGTTGGAATTTAACATTTATTAAATTTACATAATATACAAATTAAATAAATTAAAATAAAAGAAATACTCCCTCCGTACTCAAATAATTGCACTGGTGGCCGAATGTCTGCGGAATCTGCCACGTTGCTCTTCTTCTGGAGTCTCATGTGGGAGACCATGGTTGTTGTTGATAGCTCCGCATGCAAAGAAAGCTACATCGGAGGGTGCTCAGGTTAACGAGCCTTCGATGCTCAAATGTGTACTCTATTTTTAGAGAGAACATAGAGAGAGAATGCAGAGCGATGTAGTGATAAGATTACCTTTGTGGTTTGCAAAGGGAGAGCTTTTATAGGGGGCACCTTGATGGCAGGTTGGTAATTTGCCTATGGTCCGAACGTCGTGGCCGACCACTTTTTGTGTTTTAGGTGGCGCCTTTTTTTAGTTCGACGGGTGTGGGCGAAAGCTTGCTTGTCCTTGGCAGCTTTGCGCCAGGTGTCAGGTGGCGGGTGGTGTTACACTGATGTGATCATGGATTGATCAACCTTTCGAAGGATCTAGCTTGGATGATGAACACATACGCTTGTAACTTTTCGGCCGAATTCAAAACACCTCTTCACTACTTGGTGAAGCAATATTTTGAGTGCCAAGGGGTAGAGATGGATCTAGCACCTCTCAACTACTTGATTGAGCAATACTAGATATGAATCTTGAACCATAAACATAGAACAAGGGAAATGGATTGATGAAGTGAGAACCAAAACTGAAATCTCTCTCAATGAGCAATTCGGCTGAAAATGAGTTCTAAGGCTCATCTCTACTCTCTTGCAACCTTTTAACATGAGATGGTAAGTGGCGGTTTTTACCTAAAGTATTTTAGGCACTTTTGGTAATCCCTTCTCAAAATATCTTACCATTTTCATGTAAGATGGAAGAGATGATGATGGCCTTCCAAAAATGGGGAGGTGGAAGGGAGGAATCTTACCTAGTTTGGCAAGTGTGGGCAATGCCCAACCATTAGCCAAAACTATTGGATAAAGACCTCCACTACCTCTTTTCCCTCACTTTACATAGATTACATAAATGGAGTTCAAATTTAAAGTCAACAAGGTGCAAATATCAGATTTTTGGGTGGGAAAGTCGGCCAACACTTGGAGGCACGTGAGAGAGGCCCTTGGTGGCACGTGGGGCGCGTGGAGGAGCGTTGTTGGCTCGGCCGGCGCATGACCTTCACTTTCGGGGGTCTTCAAGGCTTGGGAAGGTGGTGCAACATCCCAAAGGTGGTGGAGCCAGGTCCGGGAAGGGAGGTTGGCGCATAGGGCGCGTGTGGGGGCTGCCTTGGTGCGTGGGGCGCGTGGACTCCTCCTCGGTTCCAAGGATGGCGAGTGTGACGGTTTCCATAGCTTTGGGAGGTCCTTCCACTTGGATACGCATGTCTTGAAGCTTGATGGCGTGGTCCCGGTCTTCATTCTGCTCCTCTCCTTGTGCCATGATCCGGATGAAGGCTTGGAGCTTGTCTTGCATTTTCCTCAACCGCGCTCGGGTCAAAGGTCCATTGAGACCTTGGAAAGGGCTAGGAAACTCTCGTGGTGGAGTTGGGTTGATGTCCACATCATACACCCACCACCGACGTTCTGTAATTTTTCTGTGAATTTCGGCCATAAGTTCAAATTCTGTAATTATTGGATCCCAAACGATTTGTGATTAATTAATGGAATTCAGTGTTTGGGAGTTAATTTGGAGTTATTTACAAGAGTTTTATATTTTGGAATAACATGTATTGAGTTCCAGGATGTTTTGCCGAAAATCGGTTTCGGGGGGCAAAACGGTCACCGAGTAAGGAAAAAATTGGAAAAATCACATGTTGGGCTATTTCTTTTGGGCCGGCCCATTTGTGAGTTGTGGAGGGAGGATATTTCATTTTTTTAGTGTAGTGAGATATTTCTTTTATGGGATTTAGGAAAAACAATTTCTTTTATTTCTTCATAAAAGTCAAGTCTTCTTCCTTTAAGCCCATGCGCTTCTTTTATCTCTGTCATTCATCATTCATCTCCATTATTGAGTAAAAGAAGAAGAACCTCTCTCCCTTTGCTGCCAGAAATTTTCGTCCCACTTCAACAGCCTTTCTGCCCTAGTAGACGTCCGAATCTACTCTTGGGGTCTTTAGAGAAACTCTTCAAGGTCTTGGCTACAACCTTACTGAAGGAAGAAAGATCTAAAAGTGAAGGGAAGGTCTCCAAAAACTTGGTGCAATTAGACGGGTCCAACAGTACTTTTGGTTCTAGCAAACATTTCTTGAAGTTTTGAAGTTGGATCTTCAACAAAGCTTAGTCCTACCACTTCCTAAGCTTCCTAAATCAGTAGTATTCAAGGTATGGTTGAGTTATTTTCGTTGAATCTTCATGTTCTTGGAAACATGAAGAAAACTCATCCATTTCCTTTGTTCTTCTTTGGCCGATTTCTTCAAGGATATTTGATGGTGGATTTGTCTCAACAACAGCTCATCCTAAGCTAAGCTACAAGTATTATCAAGGTGATGATCCTCCTTTGTGATTTTTTGATGAAGGTCGCCCCATGAAGGCGATACCTGCCCCCTCGCGGAGCAGGGATTACAGCGGAATCAACTCCCACCTCGCACGAAACCTTGGCGAATGCAACGCCTGTCTCCTGTGAGGCATGGACTTCTGAGCACGCGATACCTGGCCTCTGCAGAACTCAGGCTCCCGCGAACTCAACGCCTAACTATCGCAAAGTGAGGGCCCCTGAGAAGGAACATCCGCTTGAGGGACTTGGAGGACCAATGACTCGCGCGAAAGCCAAGAAGGCTAAAGAAGCTTTGGAATCTACCATGCGAGTACATGCTAACTTAGCGGAACATAGAGAGCGAAGGGTTGAGCTTCTGCATTTGGCTGGGCTCCCTGTCTCTCCATTAATCGATGATACAACAGAGGTTCCGTGCTTCTCATTGTTCATCATGAACGGGCCTCTGCAAGCGCGAACGTCTGTCTCGCAAAGCCTGGACACTGGCTGTCATGAGCGCCCGCGCCCGGTTGCGGAGGCGGGGCGGTCCCGTTACGGCGGAAGCGGAAGCCGCGGCGGAAACGGTTGTGGTCCCATGACCCGGTCCGCAAAGTCTCGTTCTCGAAGGCCTGGTGCCTGAGAACACTTTGCTCTCGGAGTATGCAGACAGAGCTATGCGCTTATACCTTACGGTCGTTTTCCGACCCGCAACCTGCAAATCTTATACATGGCAAGTATACAGTATAACCTTAACTATCCATGGCGAGCCCCGCCCCACTGAAATAGGCGAGCACTCCACCATCACCAAACATGCAGTTCATGGATAACATCATTCATAACTTCACAGAATCATACAGATACAGAATGTGTCTTAACACATCAGAATATGATCATACCACGGGTCCCGCCTCCCACTGTCATGGGCGAGTCCCCGGTCCTACAGAGTATCCTAAACATATATACAGAAACAGAATGTATCTAGGATACATAGCATGATCAAATAGATGACATGCATGCATATACACCTACAGAGCCGACCAAGGAAACATCAGAATACCTACGTGCGGGATCTATGAGAAACTCCGAGATCAGAAGATCCCCGCAAGTACCACTACTGCTGCTAACACACCAACAGAAGAGAGAAGTCGCTTAATCAGAAACTCATATGCTATACTTAGCATAAAATCAGAAGTCTGGAAACAGACTGAAACCTCTACCGAGACTACCCCCATAAACTTAACAGAAGTTCCGTGTCGGAACCGCAGATACTTGATCTCAAAACAGAAAACACCATGGAACTCTAGTCCACTGGCTGCTTGTGAGGTAACCCTGAAACGTGGTAAACAGAAGGGGTGAGTCCTCGGGAGGACCCAGTAAGGGCTGAGGTTAGATATAGTTTGCATAAAGTGCTAAGTGCGCAGTACCTGCAAAACCAAGAAAACACAGTAAAAAATCTGGAAATTTTGAGAAAGTAGCAGCTTTTGTATTTGAAAAACTGGAAGATGCTGCAGCTAGAGTTGGTTTTGGAAAAGTAAGTTTTGAGGAAAGATTGCCGAGGTCGATAGGTTTACCTCTTCCCAACGTAGTGAACCGATTATAGAGTTCAATGTTGGGTTTTGGAGTGGCTAATGCTTGAGAGTAATTTGTAGGGGGAAGAGTATCACTTTGACGAAAATATTCTTCGGGAGTGATTTTTGAAGAGGAAGAGATATTACCTTCTTCCCTCTTTTGATCTTCTTTTTTGTTGATTACAACCCTTTTCATTTCAAATAATTTTGTCCCTGCAAGAATTCTCTAGAAAGAAAGTGTCACCGCACGCTACCCGAGCCCGGTTGCGGAGGCGGGGGCGCCGGGACGCCGGAAGCGGAAGCCGGAATGAATACAGAATGGCAGGTCCATCGGGACCTGCCGCGCGTAGCGGACCCAAAGAGCGAAACGATTGTGGAAGCAACCTAACAAAAATTTCATACATATAACTAAAATAAAATCCAAACATACAATTCATGCATTAACAAAAGAGTAAGCCCCGCCCTCCGTGGACGAGTGCTTACGCACCAAAACATAAACACATACAGAGTTCACAGAACCTAAAGTGTCTAGCAAGCGCCAAGCGCTCAGAACATGCACAGAACAGAATATATAAGTATATACAAATATACAATCATCACAGCAATACAGAAAGTGTGCATATGCAACTACAGAGCCAGCCCTAGATCTAAGTGTCAAAATACCTCGCGCGGGATTCAGACCGAAAAGACAAATCCCGGACCGCAAGGTGCAGCTGCTGCAAAAACACACCCAAGGTAGAAACCTCACGGAACCCTACTCCGCAGGTCGCTTATCAGGTCTACCTGAAACCCAAAAACAAAACCCGAAAAAGGGTGAGTCCTAAAAGGACCCGTAAGGGATTTGGGGTAAGGTAAGTATATGTAACCCTGCAAAACAGAAAGATAGCAATATATGCAACATAATACAGAATATCATGCATGTACAGACAATAGATCGTAGTCGCGAAGGACATGCGATTCTAAATCGCCATTTCCCTTATAACAAATCGAACGACAGCCTCCCACTAAGGGAGTCGGAAGCCGAAGCTAATACAGAAGCATGGTGCACCAGCTGGGGTAGCGAACCCACAACTGTCGTAGGGTTAACAGACAGAGTATGCCATAAGGCATACTCCTACAGACTACAAAATATGCCCTAAGGCATAAAATTCCGAAATACTAGCAGAACAGAAAATGAAACCAAAACATATATTTATCTTACCAAAACAAAAGAACCAAACCCTTACCTCTCAAATCCAGAGTATTAGACCGATTCTGGACAACTTCCACACTACGACCCGAAACTCAGAAACCCTTCTTTTTCTCACCTCCAAACCTCAGAATCTTTCAAACCAAGTTGAATTAGAATCCTTATCGACCACACTACCAAACTACACCCCCGTTCCCTAAAACCGAAAATCCGGCAGAATTTCTGTAAAATTCCAGATTTCCACAGAAATGTCAGAATTCAGAACCAACCTAGACAATGCAAGATTATACATTGACAAACATCATCCAACAAGCAGAACCGACCAAAACCAACCTTAAAACCCTTCATTACCCGACATTTTCCGATAATCCCGCTTAATTACAACTTTTCCATTTCTTAACCGAATTCAACGTTTCAAACTTCAAACCACTCCTAAATTCAACCCCAACACCATTTTAACATCCAATTCAACCAAAATGAAACTCCAACATGGAAAAAGAATCATTCCAACATTTCGGTTCCTGATGAGGACATCGCCCCAAAGGACCCTCAGGTTCCAGAAGACCCACAACCTCAAGCGCGCGCGACCCCTGGTCCGTTCCAAGGCCTTGGCGGACCCATGACCAGGTCCCGGCTGAAACAAGTCCAAGCGAACCTTAATGCTTTCATGAGGCTCATGGCGCAGGACGATCGAGAGGAGTCTCGGGAGAAGGCCTTACAACTTCGCCAACTCGGTATTGCGGCTGACGATGAGTGTGCGAAGCCCTTTTGAGTCTTAAGCATAAGCGTTCTTGAAGTAGGGTGCAGCCCAGCCTGAAGCACGCGAACACTTGGCGAAGGAGAAGGCCTCTGCCAAGGGCAACTCCGCGAAGGCACCCGGCGGAGGCATTCTAGAGAAGGCTCCTAGCGAAGGCCTTTCGCGTAATCTCCAGCTTCGCCGATTGACCGACCAAACTGACACAAGGTGTCTTTTCTCCGCCGATACTTGGAAAAACAAACAACCACTTTTAGGCTAGTCTTACCTTTTTACCTTTTTAGAAGCTTTTCACTCTGTAAGCGTGCAAAAGTACTTTGTACTTTCTGCACGCATGCACATTCGAAATACTCCTTTTACTTCTTCCATTTCACTTCACTATATAAGCTAAGTGGCACGCCATTGTAACCTAGAACATATTATTGAATTTAAGCAATTGGCTGAAATACTCCCGGGGAGTCATCGGCTTTTGTGTTCTCCACTCTTGCATTTCCATTTCCCTAGTGATCCAGGCAAGAGGATCCAAGCATAATACCTAGTATTGCTTGACCTTGTAGTCAAGAGGTGCTAGATCCCATCTCACTTCCCAGGCATTTTCAAGGGCATTGCCTCACCTCGTAGTGAGGAGGTTCCCTTGGCCGACTCTGTTTCCTTCGTGTTCTTCCTCTGTTCTTCGTTTCCATTCTTGCTGGAAACTGCCTCCTTCAAGCTAGATCCGAGCTCGTGATCACCCCCCCCTGTGATCACATCAAGTGGTATCAGAGCCAAAGTGCTTGCTGGAGGTACCGTATCAGTTGTTGAGTTTTCTTCAAGCAAAACCTTTTGTTACCTTTTCTTACACTTGAAGGAATGTCGGTTGATGATCTCATTGAGACCGAAAAAGTTGTTTAAAAGTGTGCTTGTTTAAGCCAAGTATTTTCGAGATAAGCCAAATGAGTTGTCTGAGCGACAAGTGTGTAAAGAAAACGTTTAAAGAAAGAAATGTATTGAGCAAGTTTCGCTCGAAAAGTTCTTGAATGTTCTTACGTGTTCTTCCCAAAACACAAGTGAACAGTAAGATTGATCAGACAAATAGTTTCCGAACTTAAACAAGAAGTGTTTGTGACTGCAAAAGCCTTTTTTTTTTTTTTTTTCAACTTCCAACCAAGTATCTTCCGAGCCCGATATCCCACAAAACCGGTTTCAAGTAACTAGTCATTTTCTTGAGTTGCAAGTTGCGGTTTTACTAGAGTTTTGTTTGTGTTTTCTTGCGTGTTCATCTTTGATCTAAGGTTGAAAACGGTATCAAGTTTAGAGAACTTGTAAAAGCCGTCGGTGAACAGCCGAAGTGACAAAGTTGTTGAGAGAAACACGAGAGTGAGAGTAAACACTCAGGGAGTGGTGAGATTCTTTTCTGATTGCATATCTTTAACAGTACCGCGTCACAAATGGTTTCAACAGACTCATCCCCCCCTCATCCATCCCAGCTAACCGTGCACAGCACACTCACGAAGATCTTACAGAGGTTGGATGAATCGGGAGCTCAAGTCGCCCGACAAATGAGCGACTAACGAAAGTGGAGGTAGCTCAAGGAAAGCAACCGGAAAGCTCGCAAGCCCACGATGACGCCCATGCATCGCGAGCTCAAGATGGAGTCACGCATACCACTTTCGACCCGCATCAACGAAGCCACAGTGCCACCCTCACGGTCGTCCGACCACCTCCACAAGAATAGATCGTGGTGTTGACATTACGGGCGGTGATGACCAGGAATATTACGCGGAGCCACCACCAAAGCCTATTAAAAGAAGGGTCTTTCCCGATAGAGCTCAAGCGAGCCTATCTCCACAGACCTCGAAGAAGAGGAAGAAGCAGAGCGAGGCCGAGTTCACCGAGGTTTCAACGAGACACAGGAGGTAGGGCGCAAGCTCAGGACCAGCAAGCCCTCGCCAACATCAAGCTTCAAATACCACCCTTCTACGGGTCCAGTGATCCGGAAGAGTACTTTACATGGGTGGCTAGGACTGAGCGGATCATTGATATGATGGGATACACTGACGCTATAGCCCTGAAACTTGTGGTCATTGAGTTTCATGACTATGCTCTCACCTGGTGGGAGCAAGAGCATCACGAAAGAGCCAGGATCCGATGTCGTCCTATCACCACGTGGGAGGATCTTAAAAGGACCATGAAGAATCGATTCGTACCCAGCTACTATGACCGAGATTGTGCTCAGAGGCTGCAGCGCCTTACCCAGGGTCCTCGCTGTGTCGAGGAATACCAGCAGGACCTTGAGAGGGCCCTGATGAGGGCCAACGTCAAGGAGGACGAAGAGGCTAAGTTGGCCAGATTCTTATATGGCCTACGAGAGGACGTCGCCAAGACAGTTGAACTATGCGATTACCGGGATTACCAAGATCTGGTACATAAGGCCATTCGGGTGGAGAAACAACTACAGAAGGGGAACTCTTACTACCCCCGCTTCTACTCCCAGCAGAGCCCCAAGCAGCAAGACCCCCCCCTTCACCAAACCGCTCCCGCCAAAACCATACGCATCTTCTGCGGCGATGCCACCCCCTCGCCAAAATTACCCCAACACAAGACCCTCCTCGCAACCTCAGCCGAAACCCAACACCATCACTAATGACGGCCCTCGGCAGTCAAGGAGCATCGAATGCTTTAAGTGTCTGGGCAAGGGACACTATGCGAGGGACTGCCCCAACCGAAGAGCCATGGTAATGCGGCCCAATGGGGAACTGTCTAGTGAAGAGGAAGGAGAGGACCTTCCCGAGCAAGAGCAATATGAGAGTGAAGCAGAAGAGGGAGAGCTACCTATGGACGGTCTCATATTAGTTACCAAGAGGGTCCTGCAGAGTTCCCCAAGTGTCACCGAAAGTATTCAGCGGGAAAATTTATTCCAATCAAGAGCCATGGTGAATGGGACTCTGTGCGATCTCATTATTGACAGCGGGAGTTGTGTCAACGCCGCCCGGCGAAGACATGGTCGCTGAATTAGGCCTCCCACCATCATACATCCTAAACCGTATCAAGCTGCGGTGGGTCGACGACAGAACCTTCGTAAAGGTTGTCAAACAAGTCGAAGTTCCAATCAAGATCGGCAAGTATGAGGATTCCATCACTTGTGATGTGGTGCGAATGCAGGCTACCCACATCCTCTTGGGCAGACCCTGGCAATATGACAAGGAGGCCATACATTATGGCAAAGCCAACAAATATGCCCTCACTCACCTCGAGAAACCATACACCTGCTTCCCCTCACCCCAACTCAAGCCCATCAGGATCAAATCCATCTAGCTAGTAAGTCCGAGAGAAAAGAAAGGGGAGGGCAGAGAGCGGAGAGAAAATGGTGAGAAGGTTCAAGGAACCTTGAGTGAACGGAAAGGGTGTGCATTAATGGGAAACACCCCGAGAGAGCTCACGAGAAAACAAGAGTGTCTTCCTCCCCTAGCCAAAGAGAGGGATTTTAAAAGAGCGTTCTTTGGAAACAGGATCTGCTTTCTCCTGATCCCCACTCACTGCATGCTAACACTTGACAATGTGTCTTCTCTTCCTTTCTATGTGCAGGAGGTCCTGAAGGAATTCGGCGAAGTATTTGATGAGCCGCGAACCCTTCCCCATATCGCGGCATCGAGCATCAAATCGACTTGCTTCCGGGGCACCTTTACCCAACAAGGCCGCTTACCGGACCAATCCCCAAGAATCCAAAGAGATCCAGTCGCAAGTTCAGGAGTTGTTAGACAAGGGGTTCATCCGCAAAGCTTTGTCGCCATGCGCGGTCCCAGTCATACTCGTACCAAAGAGCGATGGCACTTGGCGCATGTGCATGGACTGTCGCCCCATCAACTCTATCATCAGTAAAGTATCGCCACTCTATACCTAGACTTGATGACATGTTAGACGAATTGAGTGGTGCTTGTGTGTTTTCAAAAATTGACCTTAGAAGTGGTTATCACCAAATTCGGATGAAGGAAGGTGATGAATGGAAAACTGCTTTCAAAACCAAGATTGGTTTGTATGAGTGGAATGTTATGCCCTTCGGGTTATCTAACGCACCAAGTACTTTCATGCGTCTAATGAATCATGTTTTGAGGCATTTCATTGGGAGATTTGTGGTAGTATACTTTGATGACATACTAGTTTATTCTAAGAACCATGAGGAGCATGTTGAGCATCTGAGGCAAGTCCTTGATACGCTTAGGTTAGAAAAACTGTATGCCAAATTTGAAAAGTGTGTTTTCGCATCCCAGGAAGTTAACTTTCTTGGATACGTAGTGGGTGCGAAGGAGTCAAGGTAGACGAGAGTAAGATCGGTGCTATTCGGGACTGGCCTACTCCTAACTCCTTAACTGAGGTCAGGTCCTTCCTAGGACTTGCTAGTTTTTACAGAAGATTTGTTAAAGACTTCTCTTCCATTGCTGCCCCTTTGCACGAACTGGCTAAGAAGAATGTCACCTTCGAATGGGGTCAGTCGCAAGAGAAATCTTTTCACGAATTGAAATCTCGTCTGACAAATGCCCCTCTGCTCACTTTGCCAAACTTCGACAAAGTGTTCGAGGTAGAATGCGATGCCAGTGGCATAGGCATCGGCGCTGTCTTGCATCAAGAAGGCCGTCCCATCGCCTTTTTTAGTGAAAAGTTGAGTGGAGCCACCCTGAATTACTCCACGTATGACAAAGAGCTATACGCTCTTGTGAGATCCTTACAAACGTGGAGTCATTATCTTCTGCCTAGAGAATTCGTGATCCATACGGATCACTTGTCTTTGAAGTACCTTCAAGGACAAGGAAATTTGAGCAAAAGGCATGTTAGGTGGGTAGAGTTCATTGAGTCTTTCTCCTATGTCATTAAGTATAAAAAAGGCAAAGACAATGTCGTTCTTTGATGCTCTATCCAGAGATATGCATTACTCATGACTCTCGATACGAGGATTGTTGGTTTTGAAGGTTTAAAAGGAATGTATGAACATGACGTGGATTTTGGTGAAATATTTGCCAACTGTCTTAAAGGGAGCCAAAGAGGCTACTATGTTTTTGACGGTTTTCTGTTTAAGTTGAAAAGGTTGTGCGTTCCCAGGGGGTCAATGCGCGAAGTAATCATCAAGGAGGCACATGGAGGTGGTCTCATGGGACACTTCGGTGTCCAAAAGACGCTTGAGGCCGTTAAAGAGAACTTCTTCGGCCCGGCATGAAGAAGGACGTCACCAAAGCTTGCGCCGGATGTGTCACATGCCACCAAGCCAAGTCAACTCTTCAACCTAAAGGGAAGTACACCCCTCTTCCTACGCCTTCGCTTCCTTGGGTTGATATAAGCATGGATTTCATAAGTGGTTTGCCTAGGACATCGCATGGTCATGATGCTATATTTGTGGTAGTAGATAGGTTTTCAAAAATGGCACATTTCATTCCATGCCATAAAAGCGAAGATGCATCCCATGTGGCGGAATTGTTCTTTAATAACATCGTTAAATATCATGGCCTCCGCGATCCATTGTTAGCGATAGAGATTCGAGATTCCTAAGTCATTTCGCGAACCCTTTGGTCTAGGCTAGGCACCGATCGATGTACTCCACATCCAGTCACCCTCAAACAGACGGCCAAACCGAAGTGACTAATAGGACCCTCACCACTATCCTGCGCACCCTCCTTAGGAAAAATCTGAAAGAATGGGAAAAATGTTTGCCTCATGTAGAGTTTGCGTATAACCGAGCCTACCATTCCTCTGTTGGAATTCTTGCGCACCAAGATGACCTGGGCTAGCTAAAGGTAGCTAAGCACAGCTCAACTCAGCTCAATCTGAGTGTTTGAGATAGAGAGATGTGTATCTGCTCTTAGTGAGCTGATATGAGCTCAAGGAGCTCAATGGATGATTTAATATGTCTTGGACTAGCTCTATGTGAGCTCGGTACAAATGTGTCTAGGCACCTTTTGGCGAAGAGACGTGTCTCTTGGCGGAAAGGTGCGTAAATTGGTGAAAAGGTGACGGAGAGGGCCAAGCACACCTTCGGTTTAGGCCGAAGGGTGCGTAGCACCCTTGGGTGCCGAAAGGGCACCCTAAGGGGGGCCTCACACCCATTCGGCCATAGGCAAGGGGTGTGAGTGCCCCTTCGCCCTAGGTGCCTCTAGGCAAGGGGTGCACCCCATGCCTTGCACCATTCGGCCAAAGGGACATGTCTCATGTCCCATGGCCGAATGGACAAGGGGCATGGGTCACCTCCTTGCCTCTTCACCATATTTTGGATAATTAATTAATTAGTTAATTAATTTCCTATTAGACACAATTATTTATTTATTCCTTTTCTAATTAATTAGTTAATTGAAAAGGCAAAGGCATGAGACATGTCTCATGGACCAAGGGGCATTGGTTGCAGCCCTTGGTCCTAGGGACATGTTATTTCGCAAATGAAAGGGCATTGTGCCCTCTCATTGGCAGCCCATCCTCCTCTATAAATAGAGGGTGGATGCGCCATTTCTTCTCATCCCACAACCAGCATTGGTTCTCTCTTCTCTCCTCATACTTCCTCTTCCAAGCTAGAAGGCATTCTAGGAGCATTGTGAGTGGAACTCACTTTGGAGACAAATCCTCTCCAATCCGCCCTTAAGGTGTTCCCCGAGCCGAGTCTTCTACATCAACAAGGAGCAAGAATCTCTAAGATTCTTAAGCTGCGTCCAGAAGAAAGGTACACATCCTTAATCCTTTCTTCAGTATTATAGAATGCGAACATGAGAAGCATGTTAAAGACGATCCTAAAATCAACAAATGGTATCAGAGCCAAGTTTCTCTTTGTAACACATGCTTACTTGTTCGACATGTTTATATGAAGTATGATACATGTTAGTTGAATTTGAAATAACATGTATGAATGTATGATTGTATGTAATCGGACTAAACATGGATACATGTAAAATTCGGCTGAAACATGCAAGTTTAAATGGAAAAGGGAAGCATGAATGGAAAAGGGAAGCATGAATGTTGTATGATGAAAATGGTTGTATAACATGTTGACTTGCCTATTTGTTCCATGAATGATTAAATGAACCTAAAGAAAATGTGTGCCAAAGTTCTATATCACATTATACCTTGAGGTAATTGCCGGAATGTGCTCTGTCTAGGAGGTGGGTTTTAAGTGGGACCGTCTGTGACCCTCCATCTTTCCCCGGGAGCGCTCCTCTCGTGGTTCCTAAGGTCCATGTGTGACGTAGACTTGGCATGCATGTGACATTTATTCTTTACCTAATTTAAGAATTTCAGCCCCTTGATAGTCTTAATACTGGTTTTGTACCACTATCATGGACTTGAGGAATTGAAGCTTAAATTAAGTGAGGAACATACGTCAATTGAAACAAGAGATTCTACCTTAAGATAGTTCAAGTACTTGTACGGTGAACTTGAAGGACTTGAAACTTGATTCAATTGATGAGACACTTCATTAAACTAAGGTCTCTAGGGACCACTGTCAAGCTGATATAATGCTGTCTAAGGAAGTGGTACTTAAGTGAGACCGTTTGTGACTCCACCAACGACCTGGGCATTGTATTAAGGAGACTTATGGGTGATGAGACTAAGGTTTAAGTGAAGTGCTATGGTTGTTACGATAACGCATGAGTGCGTGATTCAGCCTTCTTGGAAGGTCAAGTGAGGTTATAAACTGATGTATGTTTGGTTGCCCTTGATTGATTGAATGTATAGGCTTGTTAAGGGTATGTTCATAAAATGGCAAAGTTATGCTTAGGCGTTTCTGATCGGATGCTATATGCATACCTTTTGCTACGTCTGGGTATAAACTAAGTTATTTCATGAACATATTGCTTGAATAAGTCTAATTGTGTGAATTGGAATCTAAAACATGTGAATTGCATATTTGTAGATGGCTACTAAGAACATAGTAGCGAGTTGAACCGTGACCTCAAATTGGATGGTGAAAACTATCTAATTTGGCAGAGAAGGTCAAGTTCATCTTAAGCGAGCAAGAGACACTTGAGGTGCTCGATGCTTTGAGGTCAACCCCGCAGAAGGGGGAAGTAGGGTGGCTTATGAAGCCTACCTTAAAAAGAACTCTATGTGTAGAGTCACACTCTTGTCCACAATGGTGGATGAGATCATGGTGGAGTTCTCCATGCTACCCTCGGCCAAAGGCATCCGGGATCTTTGTGAAGGCCAAGTATGGAGATGTTTCCGTGGAGAAACAACGCTCAATGATACTAAGGTTTGAGAACTATGGTAAACGAGCAGATCACACCATGAGTGCCCACCTTCGTGAGATGTCACGAATGATTCATCAGCTTAAACAAGCTGGGCACGACCTCACCGACGAGCAGCAGTGCAAGCAATAATAAGGTCCTTACGATGAGGAGTGGCAGTTGATGAAGGTCAACTTACGCCACAACCCTCAGTTAAGACCTTTGATGACATCGCCCGTCACCTTTTACTTGAGGCTGAAGTAATGGCTCTCAAGGACCACTCCAAGGCATATGTTGCCAATACCTCCGATAACAACGGGGTAAAAAGAAGAAGTGGTTCAAGGGTGGGAAAAGGGCGGCTTCAAAGGCAAGGGTAAGGGAAAGGGAAAAGGAAACGGGCCGGAAAGAAGAAAAGGGACGTTTGAAGCTCAAGTGCTTCAACCGTGGCAAGAAAGGACACTTTGCAAAGATTGCAAAAGTGCACCTAAGGTACATTTTGAACCTTCTACTTCAATAGCACATGTGACGTCATGTACTATGCTAACTGAAAGCAATTCTTTGTGGATTGTAGACTCGGGAGCAACAGACCACATAGCTCGGGACAAGTCTGGTTTGTGGCGTACCGCAAGCTCCCAAGAGGTGTGAAGCACGTCTCGGTGGGGAATGATGCAAAATTAGAAGTAGTTGGTATAGGAACCTGTAAGGTTCCCTTGTGTAATAGATATTTGTATCTTGTGGACACATTATATGTACCTAATATTTGTAGAAATTTAATTTCTATTTCTGCCATGTTGAAGTACAATTATTGCTTTCAATTCTTTAATGATAGTGTAACTATATTAAAGGATGATCAAGTTCTCACAAAATGCTTAGTTAATAATTGACTGTTTGAGTTAAGGCCCGATGGCCATTCTGTTTCAACTCCTAGTTGCGACGTGACTAAAGTCATAGATCAAAATCATGGCATGAGCGGTTGGGACATATAGGACAAGATAGGATGAATAAGTTAGCCAAAAGTGGCTTGCTTGAATTCTTGACCAAGGTTGTCCTGCCAACTTGTCAACCTTGCTTAGAAGGCAAGGCAACGAGAAAGCCCTTTGGGAGGGCAACTAGGAGAACCGAGGCACTAAGTTTAGTCCATTCTGATCTTTGTGGACCTATGAGAATTGAATCCAGAAATGGGTTCAAGTACTTCATCACTTTTACGATGACTGTACACGATTCACCCACGTCTTCTTACTCAAAACCAAGGCAGAGGCCTTAGCATATTTTCAGAAATATGTACACTTGGTTGAGAACCAAGTAGATAAGAAAGTGAAGTCCTTAAGGACTGACAGAGGTGGTGAGTACGGTTCACTTGCATTCAAGGCCTTTTGTGAGTCAAAGGCATTGCTAGAGAGTTCACCCTTTCTTGGACACCCCAAAGCAAAATGGTGTGTCCGAAAGAAAGAACCGAACTTTGATGGACATGGTACGTTCCATGATGGCTAAAGCCAACCTGGATGTGACCTATTGGAGTGATGCGCTGCTATGTGCGGTGCACATTCTCAATAGGGTACCTACCAAGGACATCGACTCCTCTCCATATGAGTTATGGATGAAGAGGACCCCGAACTTAAGCTACTTGCGGCCTTGGGGTTGCTTAGCTTACGTACATAATCCCGACCATCCGTTGGGAAAATTGGGACCAAGAGGAAAGAAGTGTGCTTTTCTCGGATATTGTACGGAATCCAAGGGCTATGTGTTCTTGGATCTCGGTTTAAAGAAGGGTTTGGTGTTTGATGCAAGAAACGCCAAGTTTGTGGAAACGGAGTTTCCAAAAGTTGGCGAAAGTGATGATTTAGCCTCAATAGGCCCGATCCTAGAAGAAGGTCAACCGGGCACTTCACAAGTGCCGGTTACAAGGACTGTACCTACTCCAGAGGGAGTACCTCAACTGGAACAAGCTGAGGCTTTCCAGAATGAGCCCATACACATGGACTCGAATGAACAGGATCCTGAAACTGAGGGATCTGTTCAAGAGGGAGTTGAGGTACTTCAAGAGCCAACACCTCCACCCCAGTTGAGAAGATCAACTCGGGAGTCCAAAGCACCTAAAAGGTGGGGACTATCGGAAGGTGAGACATACTTGGTCTCGTGCGAGATCGATGAGCCAAGTAATGTCAAAGAAGCTCTTGAAGGGGCACGAGAAAGAAGAGTGGCTAAAGGCAATGAATGATGAGTTGCATTCAATGCATGAAAATGAGGTATGGGAATTGTCTGATCTTCCTCGTGGCAGCGATCGGCAATAAGTGGGTTCTTAAAATAAAGAAGAACTCGATGGGAGTATCGAAAGGTACAAGGCCCGGTTGGTGGCCAAAGGCTCTACACAGAAGGAAGGTGTTGATTTCAAAGACACTTTCTCTCCTGTGGTTAAGTTTAATTCCATCAGATTGCTACTTGCAATAGTGGCAAACTTGGACCTTGAGTTGCATCAGATGGATGTAACCACAGCCTTCCTCAACGGTGAGTTGAGTGAAGAGATCTACATGAAACAACCCGAAGGGTTTGTACAAGTAGGTCAAGAAGACAAGGTATGTAGACTAAAGAAGTCTATATATGGTCTCAAACAAGCTTCAAGACAGTGGTACTTGAAGTTTCATCATGCAGTCACAAGCTATGGTTTTGTGATGATGCATGAAGACCATTGTGTGTACTTGTTCTTCAAAGAGTCCAGTTTTGCCATTATGACATTATATGTCGATGACATTTTAATTGCAAGTAGTAGCTTGGAGTTGTTGCTCGCCATCAAAGGATGGTTGTCCTCCACCTTCAAAATGAAGGACCTGGGGGAAGCTTCTTATATCCTAGGTGTTAAGATACATCGGGACAGAAAGAAGCATATGTTAGGACTTTCACAAGAGCTTTATATAGATAAAGTTCTTGAGAGGTTTAACTTGACCAACTCTAAGCCAATGAACACCCCACTTGCATATGGTTGCAAAATTGGAGAGGACTTATGTCCTAAGACTCCAAAAGACAAGGAAGAAATGACTAAGATACCTTACCTTAGTGCCATTGGTAGCCTTATGTACGCCATGATTTGTACACGGCCAGACATAAGTCAAGCGGTCGGTTTACTTGCTAGATATTCTTGAACCACGGCATGGAGCATTGGAAGAATGTCAAGAGGATCCTTAGATACCTTAAAGGTACTAAGGATTATTGGCTATGTTATCAAGGAAAAACCCTTGGTTTACACGGCTATTCTGATGCCGATTGGGGAGGAGATAGAGATTCTAGCAAATCTACAAGTGGTTATATTTTCTTGCTAAATGGGGGCGCTACTACTTGGTGTAGTAAGAAACAAACTTGTACAGCCTTATCAACCATGGAGGCAGAATTCGTTTCTTGTGCCTCGGCTGTCCAGGAAGCCTTGTGGCTTGGTTATTTTCTTAAAATCTTGTAGTCGATGGTCAAAATAAGTAAGCCCATTACTATCTACGTGATAGTATGGCAGCTATGGCCTACACCAAGGACCCCAAGTATCATGGAAAAACCAAACACATTAGCATGAAATATAATTTCGTTCGAGATGCAGTTGAAGAAGGTGAAGTCAAAATTGAATACATCTCAACAGACCTTATGGTGGCAGATCCTCTCACTAAGCCATTGCCACCCATTGTGTTTGCTCGTCATGTCCGAGCAATGGGTCTTAGGAGATTGTAAATATACTAATTGTTGTATGACTTTCACCACTTTGGTGTCACACATGTATATATGTATAATGATGATCAATAAAGTAATTATTTGATGTCATTTACTTAGTTCCATTAATAACACACAATGAATAAATGAACATGTCCACCATAGGCATTGAGAATGACTTTCTCACACCAAGTCATTCGCCCTTGATCTTAAGTAGACCAAGGATGAGACTACCAAAGACTCAAATAGGGTGTTGTTTCTTCAGGAAACATGTGACATACAATGTTACTCTATTGAGTGGGAGTCATGTTACAACACATGACACTTTGGTATACTTTTTATGTCGCCTTGATCTGAATAATCAAGATGAGGTGCTCTGCACTGATTTTGTATGACACTGATACATTCTAGCCTATGTGTGAGTGTAAGCTAGGGCTTGCACAGAAATTTCATGGCTTGTGACATGTCCTCCTTTTATATGTTAGAAGGAGCACACTCTGAGGTGTTTTAAGAGGGAGAAATGACACACCCCTCATTCTAAGTGATATCACTCCAAGTGGGAGTGGTGTTTGTAAAACACCCTAAGAAGTGTTAATAGAATCTTTGTAAGTATGTTGCAAAGATCCTATGACCATGAAATTCGACTAAAGAAGAATTTAAGCAAGTTGTCTCTAACCTTGCGTAGTGTGAGAATTCTTCGATTGGACCCTTAATCACTTTAACTCGCTGTTAATGATTCACATTGACAAAGTTACTTTGATTGGTTGTCGAAGGTCGCGAGATGAATGCGGCTGGAGTATCCTCCTTTTGGGTAACTAAATCTATATGGATCATTAAGCAGGTAGAGTGTAAAGGAAAGACAAGTGAAACTTGGTACATGAGTCCTAAATTCAACCTTTGAGCTCACATGTTGCATTGGTACAACATGATAAGGTCTGAATTGGGGATAATACGAATTAAAGAGTACTCGACACTTAACACAGTCATCATTTAAATGAAAGAGACTGATGTGGTTAAGAATATGTACCATATGTCTTGGGGTTCTAAAGGCACTACTTGAAGTAGTTCAAGTAAAGCTTGAAGATGTTCAAGCATGTCTTGTTAAGTTCAAGAAAATTTGAATAACACACAAACACTTGAAGTGTTCAAGTGAGTTTGAGAGGACAATCTTCCATTTGAGAGTCTAACAACCTCAATGGAAGAGTGCAGTGTGGATGCCTTAAGGTCGCACTCACAACTCCTTTTATATAGTTTGCCAAAGTGTTTGTTTTAGTATGAGGAAGTGTTTTATTCGAGTGGGAGCTTGTGCTCAAAGATCATCATTGGTGCGAGTGGGAGTTTGTTGGAATTCTTGCGCACCAAGATGACTGGGCTAGCTAAAGGTAGCTAAGCACAGCTCAACTCAGCTCAATCTAAGTGTTTGAGATAGAGAGATGTGTATCTGCTCTTAGTGAGCTGATATGAGCTCAAGGAGCTCAATGGATGATTTAATATGTCTTGGACTAGCTCTATGTGAGCTCGGTACAAAAGTGTCTAGGCACCTTTTGGCGAAGAGACGTGTCTCTTGGCGGAAAGGTGCGTATATTGGTGAAAAGGTGACGGAGAGGGCCAAGCACACCTTCGGTTTAGGCCGAAGGGTGCGTAGCACCCTTGGGTGCCGAAAGGGCACCCTAAGGGGGGCCTCACACCCATTCGGCCATAGGCAAGGGGTGTGAGTGCCCCTTCGCCCTAGGTGCCTCTAGGCAGGGGTGCACCCCATGCCTTGCACCATTCGGCCAAAGGGACATGTCTCATGTCCCATGGCCGAATGGACAAGGGGCATGGGTCACCTCCTTGCCTCTTCACCATATTTTGGATAATTAATTAATTAGTTAATTAATTTCCTATTAGACACAATTATTTATTTATTCCTTTTCTAATTAATTAGTTAATTGAAAAGGCAAAGGCATGAGACATGTCTCATGGACCAAGGGCATTGGTTGCAGCCCTTGGTCCTAGGGACATGTTATTTCGCAAATGAAAGGGCATTGTGCCCTCTCATTGGCAGCCCATCCTCCTCTATAAATAGAGGGTGGATGCGCCATTTCTTCTCATCCCACAACCAGCATTGGTTCTCTCTTCTCTCCTCATACTTCCTCTTCCAAGCTAGAAGGCATTCTAGGAGCATTGTGAGTGGAACTCACTTTGGAGACAAATCCTCTCCAATCCGCCCTTAAGGTGTTCCCCGAGCCGAGTCTTCTACATCAACAAGGAGCAAGAATCTCTAAGATTCTTAAGCTGCGTCCAGAAGAAAGGTACACATCCTTAATCCTTTCTTCAGTATTATAGAATGCGAACATGAGAAGCATGTTAAAGACGATCCTAAAATCAACATCCTCTACATCCCATAGTCCTTTTGAGATTGTATATGGCTTCAATCCTTTAACCCCTTTGGACTTAATCGCATTAGACTACACTGAACAGGTGGACGTAGATGGGAAAGAAAAAGCCCGACGCATGAAGGACTTGCATGCTAAGATTCACAAACAACTTGAGAAAATTAATGAGTCTTACGCAAGCAGAGTTAATAAGGGCAGAAAATTTAGGAGTTTTCAAGTCGGGGATTGGGTATGGTTGCATTTAAGAAAAGATCGATTTCCCCAGGCTAGGAAAAGCAAACTGGCGCCAAGAGGCGATGGTCCCTTTCAAATCACTAAAAATTGGAGAAAATGCGTATGTACTTGACTTACCGTGCGATGGCTCTTATAATGTACATACAACTTTTAACGTTTGTGATTTACCTCCCTTTGAAGGACAAGCAGATTTTAAGAATCCGCGGACGGATTCTTTTGAAGAAGGAGAGTATGATGAGGACATCGCCCCAAAGGACCCTCGGGTTCCGAAGACCCACAACCTCAAGCGCGCGCGACCACAGTCCGTTCCAAGGCCTTGGCGGACCCATGACCAGGTCCCGGCTGAAACAAGTCCAAGCGAACCTTAATGCTTTCATGAGGCTCATGGCGCGGGACGATCGAGAGGAGTCTCGGGAGAAGGCCTTACAACCGCCAACTCGGTATCGCTGGACGAAGAGTGTGCGAAGCCCCTTGGAGTCTTAAGCATAAGCGTTCTTGAAGAAGGGAGCAGCCCAGTCTTAAGCGCGCGAACACTTGGCGAAGGAGAAGGCCTCAGCCAGGGGCAACTCCGCGAAGGCACCCGGCGGAGGCATTCTAGCGAAGGCCCCTAGCGAAGGCCTTTCGCGTAATCTCCCAGCTTCGTCAGTTGACCGACCAAACCTGACACAAGGTGTCTTTTCTCCGCCGATACTTGGAAAAACAAACAACCACTTTTAGGCTAGTCTTACCTTTTTACCTTTTTAGAAGCTTTTCACTCTGTAAGCGTGCAAAAGTACTTTGTACTTTCTGCACGCATGCACATTCGAAATACTCCTTTTACTTCTTCCATTTCACTTCACTATATAAGCTAAGTGGCAGTCGCCATTGTAACCTAGAACATATTATTGAATTTAAGCAATTGGTGAAACACTCCTAGGAGTCATCGGCTTTTGTGTTCTCCACTCTTGCATTTCCATTTCCCTAGTGATCCAGGCAAGAGGATCCAAGCATAATATCTAGTATTGCTTGACCTTGTAGTCAAGAGGTGCTAGATCCCATCTCACTTCCCAGGCATTTTCAAGGGCATTGCCTCACCTCGTAGTGAGGAGGTTCCCTTGGCCGACTCTGTTTCCTTCGTGTTCTTCCTCTGTTCTTCGTTTCCATTCTTGCTGGAAACTGCCTCCTTCAAGCTAGATCCGAGCTCGTGATCACTTACCCCCCCCCCCCCCCGTGATCACATCAGTTCCTAACCAACATTTCACCCAACATCCAATTCAATCCATTCAAGCCACCAAACAACCATTCTAACCACCAATTTCACTTCTAAACCAAGAATGATATCCAAATGCATCCAAAACAACAAAATTCAACAATGAACATCAACTCATAAATTCGGCCATTTGGGGGTTTTTAACCCAACTTGTTTTCCATCAAATTGGATCCATACATAAGCTTAGAATCATGCTAGAATTAACATACTTGAAGCATGAACCAAGATAACAAACACACATCATTTTGGAATTTTTCCAAAAATTCGGCCAACATAGGGTTTTCATCCAAGATGTGTTTTCCAAAATCCAACTCTTGATTAACACTCCCCTACTACCCAAGAACAACATACTAAAAGATGGGAGGAAGAAAATCATCCTAGCTTATAGCTAAGAACAAACTCAACATTCTCCAAAAATCCTTATTTCTTCAATAATCTTCAATTCTAATGAGTAAAGAGAAGAAGGAAGGATGCTTACCACATAAAGCACCCAATTCCTCTTTGATTTCACCCAAGGAGAAGAACTTCAAGCTTGGAGGTTGATCTTCAATGGAGTCGGCAGCAGCAGCAAGAGGAAGAAGAAGAAGAAGAAGAAAAGAAAATGAAATGAGATTAAAACTCATTTTTATGAAATATTAGTCAATATATATCTTTTTCACTTTTACCCCATCCCTCTCTTCTTAAATTAAAATAGGACAAGTGTCCTATTAAATCTCCCAAGTGCTGCCGAAAGTAGCTGCTGCCCCATGCTGAAATACTTTTATTTTGTGGCCAATTTCCAATTAATCTCCCGACTTTTCCGAAAGTTTCAATATTTTTGGCCCAAAAATAATTATCGAATTCCAAAATTAACGAAACTTGGACACAACCCTCAGAATATTATAATATTCATAAAACATATTTCAAAAGTTCATTTACCATTCCGGAGTGTCCTACCGAGCTCACTGAACCCGAACCAAAACCCGACGTGCGAGCGTGTCAACTTTGAACCGAAATTCCGTCACTCCAAAATTCTACAAAAATACCCATAAATTCCATCTTAAATTATAACACAACTTACCCCAAAGCCGTCAGAAAATTTCCATCCCGAGCCCCGGGATTCCCGTCCCGAGCCCCGGGAGTCGCCCGGAACCGAACGTCCCGCCTCAAATATTAAACTCCACAAACACCTCCGGGACATTCTCACGACTCCAAAACTGCAAACGGCTTCCCAAGCTGAGGTCTCGAGAGCGCTACCGAGCCCGCTGTACGTCCCGAGAAAAATATTTTCGGCGGAAACGTCCGGGGGACCCACACGACCTCAAATACGGAAGGGTTCGCCAAAATGATACTCGGATGGGGCTCGGGAGCCGCCTGAACGCCGAAAAACGTGACCCGCAGGCCAAAACCGGAGCCCCGGGTCACCCGGTCGCAACCCGCTCGGGGTGACCATAACAGAAAGTCAGGCAAGCAATTAAAACAGAGTCCCGCAAGACAGGGTTAGCCAGAATCCCGAAGGACGCGGTGCAGACCGCCAGAGACCCTTAAAATAAAAATCAACAGAACGACAATCCTCTCCAAGAGGTTAGAAGCCGAAGCTAGGCATGGTACCAGCGGGGGTCGCGATCCCCATAACTGTCGTAGGGTCACAGAATATATCATTAGATATACACAGAATATCAGCACCCGGGCCTTGTAGCAGAACAGAATATACCGCAAGGTATACACAGAATATCAGCACCCAGTGCAGATATACAGTACAGATAAGGAAGTCGAGGTCTCCAAGACCATCCCTAGCCTTGAGACTGCAAGCCTGTACCTTACCATGTGACTGGTCCCGGGATCACCGGACCACCGTCCTCAACCCGGAACCCGCTACAACTAACCCCGATATACATGATATCCCTCCCAGAATGTAACACGAGAGAAGTTGAACCCTTACCTTACTAAAACCGATCCACAGCGAAATCTTGGGAAAATCCCGACGTCCGGCCTGAAACGCGGTAGTGTGACTTCCGAAGTCCCGCACTACTCGACCACTGTTGATTCAAGCTGAACAACCACACACAAGTCAGAAATCACCAATCCAGACCCCCGGGAACTAATCCCGCACATTCCCGCAAAATCCCGCAGAAAGCTCGGATTCTCAAACCGAGCTAGAACATTGTTTCGTATACTCACATATGCACAATTAAGCATCCCCATCATATTTTCCCAACATTTACACAAACAAGCATGTAGGTCGGTTATGTTACAGTCACCCCAAGCGGGTCATGACTTGGATGACCCGGGGCTTCGGTATTGGCTTGCGGGTCATGGTTTCGGGCGGTCAGACAGCTCCCAAGTCTTACTTGGATATTATTTTTGGGAATCCTTCTGGTTTTGAGGTCACACGGGTTCCCCGGACATTTCCGCGGAAAATATTTTTTTCGGGGCCGGGACTTGTCTCGGGACGTACAGCGGGCTCGGTAGAGCTCTTGGGACCTCGGAAAAGGAAACCGTTTGCATATTTGGAATCGTGGGAACGTTCCGCATCTTTTTACGGAGCATATGTTTTGGGACGGGACGTTCGGCCTCGGGCGACTCCCAGGGCTCGGGACGGGAAACCCGGGGCTCGGGATGAAACTTTTGCAACGGCTTTGGTGTGAAGTATGTTATGGCTCGAAACGGATTTTATGGTGATAACCGAGGATTTTTGGCATGGCGGGATATTTGGTTCGGGTTAACACGCGCGTGCGTCGGGAATGGCTCCGGTGGAGTTGGCGCGGGTGGTGCGCCAACACTTAGCCAAATTTCAGATTTTTGTGGCTAGTGGTGACTCATGGGTGTGACTAAGGTGCCATGGGGACAAGTGTCCCCATGACTCACCACTTCATAAGTATAAAAGGGTGCCTTTTATGGAAAAAAATGGCATTTTGTCACCATTTTCATCTTCTTCTTCTTCCTTAACTCCATCCGCCATTCATCTCCTTCTTCAAGCTCCTTGTGTTCTTCATTTTGGCAAGCAATCAACAAGGGTTTGTGATGAGGACATCGCCCCGAAAGACCCTCAAGTTCCAGATGGTCCGCAACCTCAAGCACGCGCGACCCCCGATCCCCTCCAAGGCCTTGGCGGACCCATGACCAGGTCCCGACTGAAACAAGCCCAAGCGAACCTCAACGCTTTCATGAGGCTCATGGCGCAGGACGATCAAGAGGAGTCTTGAGCGAAGGCCTTACAGCTTCGCCAACTCGGTATCGCATTGGAAGAAGAGTGTGCGAAGCCCTTTGGAGTCTTGAGCATAAGCGTTCTTGAAGAAGGGAGCAGCAAAGCCTTGGAACGCGAACACTTGACACAGGCGAAGGCGTCACCCTAGCGAAGGCATCCCGCGAAGCCTCCGAGGCATTCCCGAGCCTTCATACTTGACCGACCAAGCCCGACACAAGGTGTCCTTTCTCTGCCGATACTTGGGAAGACAAATAACCGCTTTACACAAAGGACATCTGAATACTTTTAGGCTAGCCCTACCTTTTTACCTTTTTGGAAGCTTTTCGCACTGCATGCATGCAAAAGCACTTTATGCTTTCTGCACGCATGCATAGCCGAAATACTCCTTTTACTTCTTCCATTTCTCTACACTATATAAGCTAAGTGGCAGCCACCATTGTAACCTAGAACATATTATTGAATTAGCAAATTCGGCTGAAACTCTCCACAGTGAGACATCGGCTTTGGTGTTCTCCGATCTTGCATTTCCATTTCCCTAGTGATCCAGGCAAGAGGATCCAAACATAATATCTAGTATTGCTTGACCTTGTAGTCAAGAGGTGCTAGATCCCATCCCTTTCCCAGGCATTTTCAAGGGCATTGCCTCACCTCGTAGTGAGGAGGTTCCCTTGGCCGAACTTTGTTTCCTTGTTCCTTCCTCTGTTTTCGTTTCCCCTTTCGCTGGAAACCGCCTCCATCGAGCTAGATCCGAGCTCGTGATCACGAAACCCCCTGTGATCACATCAAGTGGTATCAGAGCCAAAGTGCTTGTGGAGGTATTCGTGTTCTTGTTGAGTTTTCTTCAAGCAAAACCTTTAGTTATCTTTCTTACGCTTGAAGGAACATCGGTTGATGATCTCAGTGAGACCGAAAAAGTTGTTTAAAAGTGTACTTGTTTAAGTTTAAGTCAAGTATTTTCGAGTTAAACCAAAAGAGTTGTCTTGAGGTTTAAAAGTGCAAAGAAAAGCGTTTAAAGAAAGAAAAGTATTGAACAAGTTTCTGTGTTCTGGGAAAAGTTCTTGAATGTTCTTGCGTGTTCTTATCAAGACACAAGTAAACAGTAATTTTGATCCGAAAAACATGTTCCAGAACATAAACAAAAGTGTTGTGACTGCAAAAAGCCTTTTCTAATCTTCCCACTTGTTTCTTTCGACCCCCAACTCAACCCTCACATCTCACAAAACTGGTTTCAAGTAACTAGTCATTTTCTTGGATTTCAAGTTACGGTTTTACTAGAGTTTTGTTTGTGCTTTCTTGCGTGTTCATCTTTGATCTGAGGTTGAAAACGGTATCAAGTTTAGAGAGCTTGTGAAAGCC
Organism: Stellera chamaejasme; assembly: GCA_024586325.1. Lineage (NCBI taxonomy): Eukaryota > Viridiplantae > Streptophyta > Magnoliopsida > Malvales > Thymelaeaceae > Stellera > Stellera chamaejasme. Next base: position 30,262,097 of record CM044983.1, read on the forward strand.
CTAAGTGGACAGCCGAAGCGGTAACATCGTTGAGAGAAACACGAGGGCGAGTGTAAACACTCAGGGAGTAGTGAGGTTCTTTCCTAACCATATATTTTTAACTGAACTTTATTGCAGATGGTTTCATCAGATTCAACTCCTCCCCATCCATCCCAGCTAGCAATGCATGACACGCTAGCAAAGATCTTACAGAGATTGGATGACTTGGGAGCTCAAGTCGCTACCACAAACGAGTGACTAACAAGGGTAGAGATTGCCCAAGGAAAACAACCGGAGAGCTCGCAAGCCCACGATGATGCTCATGCATCGCGGGCTCAAGGCGGAGTCACCCATACTACCTTCGATCCGACGATGACGAGGCCACAGGCTACCCCTCACAGCCGTCCGACCGCTTCTACGAGAGTAGATCGTGGTGTTGATCTTCTGGATAGTGATGATCAGGAGTATTACGCGGAGCCACCGCTAAAACCAACAAAGAGAAGAGTCTCCCGATAGAGCTCAAGCCCGAGCCTATCTCCACAGAGACCTCGAAGAAGAGGAAGAATCAGAGCGAGGACGTGTCCACCGCGGTTTCAATCGAGACCTAGGAGGTAGGGCGCAAGCCCAGGATCAGCAAGCCCTCGCCAATATAAAGCTTCAGATACCACCCTTCTACGGGTCCAATGATCCGGAAGAGTACTTTACATGGATGGCTAAAACCGAGCGGATCATTGATATGATGGGATACACTGATGCGATAGCTTTGAAGCTCGTGGTCATTGAATTCCATGATTATGCTCTCACCTGGTGGGAGCAAGAGCATCACGAGAGGGCAAGAATCACGGTCGTCCCATCATAACTTGGGAAGATCTCAAGCGAACCATGAAGAATCGGTTTGTGCCCGGCTACTACGACAGAGATTGTGCCCGAAGCTGCAACGCCTTATCCAAGGTCATCGCAGCGTCGAGGAATACCAAAAGGACCTTGAGAGGGCTTTAATGAGGGCCAATGTCAAGGAGGACGAAGAAGCTAAGTTGGCCAGATTTTTATATGGCTTACGAGAAGACATCGCCAAGACAGTTGAACTGTGCGACTATCGGGATTACCAAGATCTGGTTCACAAGGCTATCCGGGTGGAGAAGCAACTGAAGAAGGGGAACTCCTATCATCCCGCCCATACACCCAACAGGGGCTCAGGTAGCAAGACCCCCCCTTCGCCAAACCGCCCCCGCCAAAACCGTACACATCTCCCGCGGCGATGCCACCCCCTCGCCAAACTTACCCCAACACAAGACCCCCATCACAATCCCAACCGAAACCCAGCACCCACACCTATGATGCCCCTCGCCAGTCAAGGAGCATCGAATGCTTTAAGTGTTTGGGCAAGGGACACTATGCGAGGGATTGCCCCAACAGAAGGGCCATGGTCATTCGGCCCAATGGGGAGTTGACTAGTGAGGAAGAGGAAGAGGTCCCTCCTGAACAACGAGGTCCTGAGAGTGAAGCAGAAGAGGGAGAGCTGCCTATGGATGGACTCATACTAGTCACCAAGAGGGTTCTGCAAAGCTCCCCAAGTATCACTGAAAGCACTCAGCGGGAAAATTTATTCCAATCGAGAGCTATGGTGAATGGGACCATCTGTAGTCTCATTATCGATAGCGGAAGCTGTGTCAACGCCGCCAGCGAAGACATGGTCGCTGAGCTGGGTCTTCGCACCATTGCACATCCTAAGACGTACCAGCTACAGTGGGTTGATGACAGGACCTTTGTGAAGGTCGTTAAACAAGTCGAAGTCCCGATAAAGATCGGCAAATACGAGGATTCCATCACTTGCGATGTGGTGCGAATGCAGGCCACCCACATTCTCTTGGGCAGGCCCTGGCAGTACGACAAGGAGGCCATACACTATGGCAAAACCAACAAATATGCCCTCACCCATCTCAGTCAACCCTACACCCTGCTTCCCCTCACCCCAACCCAAGCTCACCAAGATCAAATTCACCTGGCTAGTAAGGCCGAGCGAAAAAGAAAGAGTGAGGGCAGAGAGAGGAGAGAAAATGGCGAGAAGGTTCAAGGAACCTTGAATGAGAAAAAAGAGTGTGCATTGATGGGAAACACCCCGAGTGAGCCCGCGAGAAAACAAGAGTGCCTCCCTCCCATGGCCAAAGAGAGGGATTTTAAAAGAGCATTTCTTGGAAACAAGACTTGTTTCCTCATGATTCCAACTCATTGCATGCTAACACTTGATCATGTATCTTCTCTCCCTTTCTATGTGCAGGAAGTTCTGAAAGAATTCGGCGAAGTATTCGATGAGCCGCGAACCCTTCCCCTATCGCGGCATAGAGCATCGATCGACTTGCTTAGGGCGCGCCTTTACCCAATAAGGCCGCCTACCGGACCAACCCTCAAGAATCCAAAGAAATCCAATTGCAAGTGCAAGAGCTGCTGGACAAGGGGTTCATCCGTGAAAGCCTTTCGCCCTGTGCAGTGCCCGTCATATTCGTGCCCAAGAGCGATGGCACTTGGCGCATGTGCATGGACTGCCGACCCATCAACTCTATCACTGTAAAGTATCACCACCCTATACCTAGACTTGATGACATGTTAGACAAGTTGAGTGGTGCGTGTGTGTTTTCAAAAATTGACCTTAGAAGTGGCTATCACCAGATTCGAATGAAGGAAGGTGATGAATGGAAAACTGCTTTCAAAACCAAAATTGGTTTATATGAGTGGAATGTTATGCCCTTCGGGTTATCCAACGCACCAAGTACTTTCATGCGTTTAATGAATCATGTTTTCAGGCGTTTAATTGGGAAATTTGTGGTGGTATACTTTGATGACATACTAGTTTATTCTAAGAACCATGAGGAGCATGTTGAGTTTTTAGGACTTGCTAGTTTTTACAGGAGATTTGTTAAGGATTTCTCTTCCATCGCCGCCCCCTTGCATGAGCTAGCTAAGAAAAACGTAGTGTTTGAGTGGGGTAGATCACAAAAGGAGTCTTTCAATGAATTAAAATCTTGATTGACAAATGCACCCCTGCTGACTTTGCCAAACTTTGACCAAGTTTTTGAGGTGGAGTGCGATGCCAGTGGGATCGGCATTGGCGCTGTCTTGCACCAAGAAGGCCGCCCCATCGCCTTCTTTAGCGAAAAATTAAGTGGAGCCACCTTGAATTACTCCACATATGACAAAGAGCTATACGCTCTTGTGCGATCCTTGCTGTCACCCCACCGCCCCGGAACTGGCGGAAGCGTCGTAGTTGCGGAGGTTGGAGGTATTGGCGGCGGGTGATCGCGGATTTTTCTCTTAAAAGGGTGTGGACCCGAAACCCTTCCCTTAAAACATTTTTCTTTCAGTTTTAAGGTTGTTACGTGTTTGCAGATTTTAAGACGTCTTACTAGTCCTAAACCTGCACCCGAGACACGTTAGTGGTTTTTACAGGATATCGCGCGTAAAAGAAATGAAGCAGGAAAATAAAGATACAGGCCGAGGAAGTTCCGCCTCTGCGTAGGGTCGGAAACTCCCACAAAATATACAGACCGATAGTATGAATGTACTAAAGTATCTACATGCACTACTTCTACAGAGCCGAGCCACAGTGCGGAATTATACCTCGCAACTAGACGCTGCTGCTGCTAAACACACACACAGAGAAGAACGTCAGACTTAACAGAAAGATAATAACACAGAAGGGATTTTAACGAGAAATTCCCCCAAACACAAATATACCTCAAAATAACAGAAGTGCAGAACGAGCACCGCGGAAATCTAGTCCGCAGGTCGTTTGCCCGGATCCCCTGAAAATATTGTAAACATGGGGGGGTGAGTTCTCGAAAGAACCCGTAAGGGGGTAGGTACGAAATGGTCAAACCAAAACTTTGAAAACGTTTTTGCCTGCACAAAGGGTTAGCGTGCAATGATCTAGCGAAATAGCAACCCTAATAAATGCTATGATATGCGAAACTTGATGCTCAAGTCCCGCATGTATTAACAGAGGTAAGCCCATACAAGTGGTCCCCGACCATGGACTCTACGGCGGCTTGTTAGGCTCACGCCGATTATCGGGATCGAACCGCTTGCCGTGAAAGGATCGACCCCTAATCAAGGCATGGCCATGGGTAGTTCAAACAATGGGTCCGTCTTCGACCCCCATGCGTCCAGATAACCTAGCGAGAATGGGTCCGTCTTCGACCCCGATAAATATAAAGTCCGAAACCAAAAACTGCGAACCACTTCGTACCAGTAACTAGTCCCGGGAGTCACTGGGCCCCACCCTCGACCCGAGTACTAGCCCTTAACTAACCTAATACACATTTAATGCGCATTAAGAAAGTTAAACCCCTTACCTCGACAGAAATCGGATATCTACTGTGGCCCCCTGACGCACAAGCAGTATCCCGGAAGACGCAGATTTAATCTGCCAGAATCAGAGACATACAAATAACTTTAGTTATTTCACTAAAGTTCCAAATGTTGGGAATTTATCCTTAATTACAACTTAAGTCCCTCAACTTTCACAAAGTTGTCAAATTTACCCGATTTGGTCAACTTTACCAAAAAGTCAACTTTTATCCAATTTCACCCAAAATTTCGGCCCAAGCCCAAATTTCGCCCAAACCTTTATTATTTACACAAACTTGTACTTAACCACTTAAATCAAATCCTTTTCCTCAAACATCAAATAAATAACTTTCCAATACGTTCTTCCACCAAATAAATTCCAAAAAATTCACAAAAATCCTCCAATAATTCGGCCTTCACACTTTCTTCAATCCAAAAATTTTGCAAATTTTTCCTTAAGTTGATTATTCCATAAACATGCTTCTTTCATATTTTTAACCACTTTTCATCAACCAAAATAATTCTTAAAAATGTCCATAGTTGCTGCCTAACACAACTCTTCCACTAATCATTTTTTCCAACATCTTCAAGAACAAAACATGCTTCCACAACAACCATGAACATGAATATCCCATAAAATTTCATACTTTCTCCAACTAATTCCGAAAAAATCAAATAAAATACCAAATCACCTCACCTTGGTATATTATTGATTTCCAAGCTTGTATTAGCTTCTCTTTGAGCTAGATCATCTCCAAAAATCCCCTTTTATTTTCGGCCTTAAGAGAAAGAATAGAGTTAGTGTTCTTTCCAACACTTTTCTTCAAGAACAAGCTTAGCATCCTTAAAACAAAACCAACCTCACCTTGAGAGTTGCTGGTTTAAGTTTCCTAGAAGGTGGTAGGACTTGTTTATCACAAATCCTAGCTTAAAACCCAAAAGATGGCCTTTTGGAGCTTGAAGTTGCTGCAGAACCCGCTGGCGTCCAACACGTGTTTGAGGGTCTTCCCGACGTTTTTGGCTCTGGCTTCCTTCAGAGAAATTGTAGCCAGGACAAAAAGGAAGATCTTTGTAGAAGAACTGAAGAGCTAATTCGGACGTTTTATTGGGAGAAATGGCGGTGCAAGGCGGCGGAAAGTTGCTGGCAGCAAAGGAGGAGAAGGTTCTTTTTCTCAATATTGGTAGAAGTAAAAGATGAGTTAAATGGTTAAGGCTTGGTCCGAAAATAAGGCTGAGTGTCTGATTTTTCTTGGTGGTAATGGATAAGAATGGGTAGTTGATTAATTAGGGTAGGTGGGTATTTGGTCAAAGGGGTAAGTAAAGGCATTAAGACACAAATATCTCCTTCCACTTCAAACAAGGCTAAAACAAAATCCTCCCATGGCCCAATTAAAATTTCGGTCCAAAAGGAATTTAATCCAACATATTAGTTTTTCCCACATTTTCCCAACGGTGACCGTTTTGCCCTTCAGAACCCAATTTCCGCAAGACTTCCCAGAACTCGAGAATTGTTATCCAACGCCCGAAACACTTATAATTAGCTCCAAAGTCACTCCCAAATATTGAATTCCAATAATTACTCATATTCCAAAACAAATCCGATAATTATAGGAATTTGAGTTTCCGGCCGAAATTCGCCAGAAAATTTACAGAACGTCGGGGTGGGTGTAACAATCTCCCCCCTAAGACTCTTGGTCCTCCAAGAGTGATAACAACCTTCGGTACTCCTCCGGGTATCTACTCAACAACTCCTGCTCTGTCTCCCAAGTCGCTTCCCGATCAGAATGATGTGACCACTGAACTTTGATCATCGGAATTGACTTGCTGCGAAGCCTCCGAACATCCACGGCCGGAAAAGCTATCGGTACCTCTCGGTAGGATAGATCCGGCTCTAACTCAATCTCCTCTGTCGGAATGATCTCGAGTGTCATCCAAAATGCATTTCTTCAAATGCCGACATGAAAAACGTTGTGCACCGCAGACATGCTCAGAGGTAAGGCCAATCTGTAAGCGACTCTGCCTATACGCTCCAAAACCTCGTAAGGACCAACATACCTTGGAGCCAACTTTCCCCGCCCGCCAAGACGAATGGTCCCACGAGTCGGTGCAACCTTCAGCCAAACTCTGTCTCCTACCTCAAACTCTAGATCACGTCGTCTCTTGTTAACATATGAGGTGGTCCTGTCATTTGCGGCCTTCATCCGCATCTGAATCAGACGGATCTTCTCCGTTGTCTCCTCCAACAACTCGGGGCCAATAATCATCTTGTCTGAGGCATCTGTCCAACAATGAGGTGTCATGCATCTCCGACCATACAGTGCCTCATAGGGTGCCATGCCGATAGTAGTCTGATAACTGTTGTTGTAGGAGAACTCTACTAGCGGCAGGTGGCGATCCCACTGTCCTCCGAAATCCAGAACACAACTCCTGAGCATATCCTCGACAATCTGAATAACCCTCTCGGACTGCCCGTCTGTCTGAGGATGGTACGCCGTGCTCAGGTGAAGTCGCGTGCCCAGAGCCTTATGGAAGGCAACCCAAAACCTCGCGGTAAACCGTGGATCTCTATCAGACACAATGGAGTCTGGTACCCCATGTAGTCGCACGATCTCCCGAATATAAAGCTGGGCAAGCTTCTCTAGCGAGTCCGTCACTCGCATTGGCAAAAAATGTGCACACTTTGTCAGCCGATCAACTATAACCCAAATGGCGTCATGCCGAGCTCTAGTCGGAGGAAGACCATTCAGAAGTCCATCGTGATATTGCCCCATTTTCTGACAGGAATAGGTAGAGTCTGCAGTGTACCCGCTGGCTTCTGATGCTCTACCTTAACGCGCTGACAAGTCGCACACCTCGACACATAGGCGGCTATGTGCCTCCGCATCCCCGGCCACCAGAAGAGAGATCGAAGATCATGGTACATCTTCTCACTTCCAGGGTGGATGCTCAAGCTACTCAAGTGCGCCTCCCCCAACAGTCGATCTCGAATCGACGAATCATCCGGTACATAGAGGCGACTCCTGAAGTACAGCAACCCCTGCCTGTACTCAAAGAACGGTCGCAGAGTCCCTTTGTCCTCACCCGAGAGTTTCTTCAGCCCTGCATCTCTGGCCTGTGCCTCTCGGATCTCGGTCAACCACTCCGACTGAACGGTCAAAGTGTTAACCTGAGCTTGCTCCCACTGCTCCCACTGATGCCATAACATCAGATCTGAACCCTCAGCCTTGTTCCCAGAATCTCCACCGCTAACAATCCCAAATATACCTCCTGCTCAAAGCATCTGCTACTGAATTCCCCTTGCTGGCGGTGTACTCGATAGTGCAGTCATAGTCCTTCATGTATTCGAGCCATCGTCGCTGTCTCATATTTAAATCCTTATGGGTAAACAGATACTTCAAACTCTTGTGATTGGTGAAAATCTGGAATCTACTGCCGAGTAGATAATGTCTCCACTGCTTGAGAGCATAAATGACCGCAGCCAACTCCAGGTCGTGCATAGGGTAATTCTGTTCGTGTGGTCGCATTTGTCTTGACCCGTACGCAACGACGTGGTGCCCTTGCATCAATACACATCCGACTCCCGTCCTTGATGCATCTTTGTAGATTACGTAAGGTAGTGCAGGGTCCGGTTGACTCAGAATCGGAGCGTGTGTTAGTAACCGCTTAAGTTCCCGAAAGCTGTCCTCGCAGGCTGAGGACCAGACAAACGGCTGACCCTTCTTGGTCAACTGAGTAAGTGGTGATGCAAGTATGGAGAATCCTGGTACGAATCTGCGGTAATATCCTGCCAACCCCAGGAAGCTCCGTATCTCCTTAACAGTCCGTGGCTGCCTCCACTCCTCAACTGCCTTGGTCTTCTCTGGATCCACAGATATACCATGCTCCCCGACGATGTGACCCAGAAAAGATACCTCCCACAACCAGAAATCGCACTTAGAGAACTTAGCGTACAGCTGGTTGTTCGCAAGTGTCTCCAATACAATTCTCAGATGTCATTGATGTGATTCCTCATCGGGAGAATAGACAAGAATGTCATCGATGAAGACTATCACAAAGGAATCTAGGTACGGGCGGAATACTCGGTGCATCATGTCCATAAATGCAGCTGGTGCATTCGTCAAACCAAATGGCATTACGGTACACTCGTAATGCCCATACCGAGTACGAAAAGCTGTCTTGGGAATATCTTCTTCTCTGATGCCAAGTTGGAAATACCCAGACCGCAGGTCGATCTTCAAGAAACCTTAGCTCCCCTGAGCTGGTCAAACAAATCATCGATCCTGGGTATCGGATACTTATTCTTAACAGTGATGGCATTCAGCTGCCGATAGTCGATGCAAAGTCGGAGAGTCCCATCCTTCTTCTTAACAAACAACACTGGGGCTCCCCACGGTGAAGTACTATGGCGGATGAATCCCTTCTCCAGAAGCTCATCAAGCTGCCTCTTCAGTTCAGCTAACTCCACAATCGGCATCCGGTAGGGAGGGATGGAGATTGGAGTTGATCCCGGCTGTAACTGAATCTCAAATGTGATCTCCTGCTCCGGAGGCATACTCGGTAACTCTTCCGGAAAAACATGAGGAAAATAACGAACTACAGGAATCTTGTCTAACTCTGTGCGCGTACCTGTAGTGTTAAGGCCGAAGTACTCCTCCTCATCGATCACTGGTATGTGCTCCAGAATGCTCAGCTCCATGCTTTGCTCCACTGGTTTCGGTGGATAGCCAGTCTGTATGACTTCCCCGGATATCAGAATTTGCCGCTTGGCACAGTCAATCCTCACATCATGCCGCGATAACCAGTCCATCCCCAGAATAATATCGTACTTGGACGTATCCAAAATCAGTAACTCAGACTCAATCTGATGACGCCCGATACTCAAGATGCATTCTTGAGCAATCTCATTCGAATACAATCGCATCCCACCAGCAAGCGTACCATGACTACACTTGCCGTGTGGGCGATAGGCAAAGTCCGAGATGTCGCACATTTCGGAGAAATAGAAGAAATTGAAGCGCCAAGATGTCGAAAAGTGCATTAACAGGTACATTATTTAAAAGGATGATACCTGCTAATGCTCCTTGCTGCGAAGTACCGCCCTGCTCCAACTGGTAGACCCGTGCTGGCTGAACTGTCCGCTGTACCGGCGGTGCTGTAATAAGTGGTCTCTGTGGTGGAGCTCTTATGCCTCCCTGAGTAAAACCTCGGCCCTGACCGGCCCTGATCTGACTCCGCTGTGGTCCTCCCGGCTGAAACCTAGCTCCAGGTGCCTGAGTCACTGGGCAATCATTGACCCAGTGATCATTCACTCCACATCTCAAGCACTACCCTCGAGCCCTGAAGCAAATCTGTCCTCCGTGGCGTCGGCCACATTCCCGGCAGACTGGGAACTTAGTAATGGGGCCCTTGCCCCTAACGAACCCGCCTGGTCTGCTCTGTCCCGGTCTGTTCGGTCCGGGCTGCTGTCTTCGGCCCTACTGGCCTGAAGGTCTCCCGCCACTCTGGGGTCGGGAAGGTGTAACCACTACCCCAGTCATCTCCGTCTCCAGCAGTAGGGCCTTCTGAATGGCCTCATGATAGACGGTGATGCTGTGCGCAATCATATGCTCTCTGATCTGTGGGCGCAAACCCCGAATAAATCTCCTAGTCTTCTCCCGCTCAGAAGAGTCAAACAGGTGAGGAATGACGGATAAGCCGGCTGAACTCAACCTCATAATCAGTCACCGTCCGGCTCCCTTGAGTAAGTGCATCGAACTCAGTCTCACGGCGCTCCTGGATGGCGTACCCCAGCCATCGGGAACAACCTCCCAAGGCATCCCCGGATCAACACGTCTCAGCCCTGCATACTGCATCGCTCTGCCTCTGGCCACTCCCTGCCACCAATTGTGCGCCGCATCTCTCAGATAGAAGGTGGCCAAAGAGACCATCTCCTCAGATGGTATATGGAGCCTCAGCAAAAGGCGCTCAATATCGGTCAGCCAAGTCTCGGCTGCGTCCGGTCCAGATCTGCCAGAAAACTTGGGCGGGTTGAAGCGCTGCAGGCGCTCCATCATCCTAACCTCGTCAAAACCCATACTGCTCCCGGTATGCGGCCTCGGGATCTCTCGGATGTCTCCAGAATCAGAATCAGTGTCGTCCCTGGGTCGGCGACGACCAATCAGTGAAGCCTCTACCCGTGCCTGGCGGGTAGCCTGTCTAGGGCGGGCGGAACTGACCGCTGTCCGAGTCCTCCTAACGTGAGGGCGTCCCAACAATCCAGACTGATCCTCCTCAACAGTAGGAGTACGGCGATAACGTCTGGAGACGGTGTAAGTGGTCTCCAAGTCGGGGGGTGTAGCAGTCGGTGTAGAAAAATCAGCATCGCTCTCGTGGTCTGACGTGCTATCTGTCTGAGCGAACACACCATTCAGAAGGGTGCGAATCTGACCCAGTGTGTCCACAAGGTTGACGCGCTCTGCATCCAACCGTGTCCAACAGATCGTACCATCTGAAATTCCCAACAAAACATACGGAAATATCGTTAATCTCTATGTTAGAAAATAGCAGACTCCTAATGGCTCTGTAGTGTAGATGATATGCATGTTTAACAGAAAATTTCGGCAGCAATTCCTTTGCTTGCCTACTTTGAGAGAACATAACAATCCATATCCTTCATGAATTGTCAAAGCGCGATATCTGTTTTAACCACTTATTTGAGTTTCAGATTATGCTAGGTTCTGGTGTTAACTAACCAACCCTAAACATACCTAAAGTTCAAGAATAATTTTAGTAAAAGTTAGCTACGCTTTTATTTAAATTACCCCAGAACTAGTAGTGTTGTTTAAGTCGGGTAGTCTAACCATTCCTAACTCTAACCTTAAGCTCTGATACCAAATTGTCACCCCACCGCCCCGGAACTGGCGGAAGCGTCGTAGTTGCGGAGGTTGGAGGTATTGGCGGCGGGTGATCGCGGATTTTTCTCTTAAAAGGGTGTGGTACAGAAACCCTTCCCTTAAAACATTTTTCTTTCAGTTTTAAGGTTGTTACGTGTTTGCAGATTTTAAGACGTCTTACTAGTCCTAAACCTGCACCCGAGACACGTTAGTGGTTTTTACAGGATATCGCGCGTAAAAGAAATGAAGCAGGAAAATAAAGATACAGGCCGAGGAAGTTCCGCCCTCTGCGTAGGGTCGGAAACTCCCACAAAAAGATACAGACCGATAGTATGAATGTACTAATGTATCTACATGCACTACTTCTACAGAGCCGAGCCACAGTGCGGAATTATACCTCGCAACTAGACGCTGCTGCTGCTAAACACACACACAGAGAAGAACGTCAGACTTAACAGAAAGATAATAACACAGAAGGGATTTTAACGAGAAATTCCCCCAAACACAAATATACCTCAAAATAACAGAAGTGCAGAACGAGCACCGCGGAAATCTAGTCCGCAGGTCGTTTGCCCGGATCCCCTGAAAATATTGTAAACATGGGGGGTGAGTTCTCGAAAGAACCCGTAAGGGGGTAGGTACGAAATGGTCAAACCAAAACTTTGAAAACGCTTTTGCCTGCACAAAGGGTTAGCGTGCAATGATCTAGCAGAAATAGCAACCCTAATAAATGCTATGATATGCAGAAACATGATGCTCAGAAGTCCCGTACCGGGTTACAGAGGTAAGCCCATACAAGTGGTCCCCGACCATCGACAAAGACTCTACGGCGGCTTGTTAGGCTCACGCCGATTATCGGGATCGCCGCAGTACAGAAAGGGGCGTCGACCCTAATCACGAACGGCCGAAACCGCATGTAACAAACAATGGGTCCGTCTTCGACCCCGATATGCGTTAAGTCCAGATAACCTAGTAGAAATGGGTCCGTCTTCGACCCCGATAAATATAAGTCCGAAACCAAAACTGCGAACCACTACGTACTCAAGAACTAGTCCCGGAGTCACCGGGCCCCACCTCGACTCCGAGTACTAGCCCTTAACTAACCTAATACACATTTAATGCGCATTAAGAAAGTTAAACCCCTTACCTCGACAGAAATCGGATATCTACTGTGGCCCCCTGACGCACAAGCAGTATCCCGGAAGACGCAGATTTAATCTGCCAGAATTAGAGACATACAAATAACTTTAGTTATTTCACTAAAGTTTCAAGTGTTGGGAATTTATCCTTAATTATAACTTAAGTCCCTCAACTTTCACAAAGTTGTCAAATTTACCCGATTTGGTCAACTTTACCAAAAAGTCAACTTTTATCCAATTTTCACCCAAAATTTCGGCCCAAGCCCAAATTCGGCCCAAACCTTTATTATTTACACAAACTTGTACTTAACCACTTAAATCAAATCCTTTTCCATCAAACATCAAATAAATAACTTCCCAATACTTTCTTCCACCAAATAAATTCCAAACAAATTCACAAAAATCCTCCAATAATTCGGCCTTCACACTTTCTTCAATCCAAAAATTTTGCAAATTTTTCCTTAAGTTGATTATTCCATAAACATGCTTCTTTCATATTTTTAACCACTTTTCATCAACCAAAATAATTCTTAAAAATGTCCATAGTTGCTGCCTAACACAACTCTTCCACTAATCATTTTTTCCAACATCTTCAAGAACAAAACATGCTTCCACAACAACCATGAACATGAATATCCCATAAAATTTCATACTTTCTCCAACTAATTCCGAAAAATCAAATAAAATACCAAATCACCTCACCTTGGTATATTACTGATTTCCAAGCTTGTATTAGCTTCTCTTTGAGCTAGATCATCTCCAAAATCCCCTTTTATTTTCGGCCTTAAGAGAAAGAATAGAGTTAGTGTTCTTTCCAACACTTTTCTTCAAGAACAAGCTTAGCATCCTTAAAACAAAACCAACCTCACCTTGAGAGTTGCTGGTTTAAGTTTCCTAGAAGGTGGTAGGACTTGTTTATCACAAATCCTAGCTTAAAACCCAAAAGATGGCCTTTTGGAGCTTGAAGTTGCTGCAGAACCCGCTGGCGTCCAACACGTGTTTGAGGGTCTTCCCGACATTTTTGGCTCTGGATTCCTTCAGAGAAATTGTAGCCAGGACAAAAAGGAAGATCTTTGTAGAAGAACGCAAAAGCTAATTCGGACGTTTTACTGGGAGAAATGGTGGTGCAAGGCGGCGGAAAGTTGCTGGCAGCAAAGGAGGAGAAGGTTCTTTTTCTCAATATTGGTAGAAGTAAAAGATGAGTTAAATGGTTAAGGCTTGGTCCGAAAATAAGGCTGAGTGTCTGATTTTTCTTGGTGGTAATGGATAAGAATGGGTAGTTGATTAATTAGGGTAGGTGGGTATTTGGTCAAAGGGGTAAGTAAAGGCATTAAGACACAAATATCTCCTTCCACTTCAAACTAGGCTAAAACAAAAAAAATCCTCCCATGGCCCAATTAAAATTTCGGTCCAAAAGGAAATTAGTCCAACAAATTAGTTTTTCCCACATTTTCCCAACGGTGACCGTTTTGCCCTTCAGAACCCAATTTCCGCAAGACTTCCCAGAACTCGAGAATTGTTATCCAACGCCCGAAACACTTATAATTAGCTCCAAAGTCACTCCCAAATATTGAATTCCAATAATTACTCATATTCCAAAACAAATCCGATAATTATAGGAATTTGAGTTTCCGGCCGAAATTCACCAGAAAATTTACAGAACGTCGGGGTGGGTGTAACACTTGCAAACGTGGAGTCATTATTTGCTGCCTAGAGAATTTGTAATCCATACGGACCACTTGTCTTTGAAGTATCTTCAAGGGCAAGGAAATTTGAGCAAAAGGCATGTTAGGTGGGTAGAGTTCATCGAGTCTTTCTCCTATGTTGTTAAGTATAAGAAAGGAAAAGAAAATGTTGTTGCTGATGCCCTTTCTAGGAGATATGCATTACTCATGACTCTTGATGCAAAGGTTGTTGGCTTTGAATGTTTAAAAAGCATGTATGAGCATGATGCGGATTTTGGTGAAATATTTGCTAACTGTGCTAAAAGCAGCCAAAATGGCTACTATGTGTTTGATGGCTTCCTGTTTAAGTTAAAAAGGTTGTGTGTTCCAAGGGGATCAATGCGCGAAGTCATCATCAAAGAGGCACATGGTGGCGGTCTCATAGGGCATTTCGGTGTCCAAAAGACGCTTGAGGCTGTCAAGGAGAACTTCTATTGGCCAGGCATGAAGAAGGATGTCACCAAGGTCTGCGCCAGATATGTCACATGCCACTAAGCCAAGTCTACTCTGTAACCGAAAGGGAAGTAAACCCCTCTCCCTTCACCCTCTCTTCTTTGGATTGACATAAGCATGGATATTATAAGTGGTCTGCCTAGGACATCGCATGGTCATGATGCCATATTTGTAGTAGTGGATAGATTTTTGAAAATGACATATTTCATCCCATGTCATAAAACTGAAGATGCATCGCATGTGGCTGATTTATTCTTTAAGGAAATTGTGAAATACCATGGCCTCCCGCGATCCATTGTTAGCGATAGGGATTCGAGGTTCTTAAGTCATTTCTGGCGAACCCTTTGGTCTAGGTTAGGCACAAGTTTGATGTTCTCGACATCATGTCACCCTCAAATCGATGGCCAAACCGAAGTGACTAATAGAACTCTCACCACTATTTTGCGCACCCTCCTTAGGAAGAACTTGAAAGAGTGGGAAAAGTGCTTACCCCATGTAGAGTTTGCTTATAACCGAGCTTATCATTCCTCTACATCCTACAGTCCCTTTGAGATTGTATATGGCTTCAACCCCTTAACTCCTTTGGACTTAGTAGCCTTGGAATATACTGAACAAATGGATGTAGATGAGAAAAAGAAAGCCCAGCACATGAAAGATTTGCATGCTAAGGTTCACAAGCAACTTGAGAAAGTTAATGAGTCTTATGCATGAAGAGTTAATAAGGGTAGGAAGTTTAGAAGTTTTCAAGTTGGGGATTGGTTGTGGTTACACTTAAGGAAGGACCGTTTTCCCCAAGCCAGGAAAAACAAACTTGCGCCGAGAGGCGATGGCCCTTTTCAAATCACTTAGAAAATCGGTGAAAATGCATATGTACTTGACTTACCTTGCGATGGCTCTTATAATGTACATGCAACATTTAACGTATGTGATTTGGTTCCTTTTGAAGGACAAGAAGATTTTGAGAATCCGCGGATGGATTCTTTCGAAGAGGGAGAGTATGATGTGGACATCGCCCCAAAGGATCCGCAAGCCCAAGATGGTCCGCAACCTCAAGCGTGCGCACCCCCAAATCTACTCTAAGGCCTTGGCGGACCCATGACCAGGTCCAGGCTGAAACAAGTTCAAGCGAGCCTCAACGCTTTCATGAAGCTCATGGCGCAGGATGATCAAGAGGAGTCTCGAGCGAAGGCCTTACAGCTTCTCCACACGAAGAATATGTGAAGCCCTTTGGAGCCTTAAGCATAAGCATTCTTGAGGAAGGGAGCAGCGAGGCTTTGGTGCGCGGACACTTGACACAGGCGAAGGCCCCAGGCGAAGGCGCCCCCGCGAAGAACGCAAGCGAAGACATGTCCACGAAGGCCCCAAGCCCAGGCATTCCCGCAAAAGCGCCAAGTGAAAGCATTCCTGCGAAGGCGCCAGGCGAAGGCATTCCCGCGAGGGCCCATGGCGAAGGCATTCCCGCGAGGCCTTCATACTTGGCCAGCTGACCGACCAAGCCCGACACAAGGAGTCCTTTCTCTGCAAATGCTTGGGAAGACAAATATCCACTTTACATACAAAAGACATCTGAACACTTTAGGCTAGCTTTACCTTTTCACCTTTTTGGAAGCTTTTCGCCTTGCATGCATGCAAAAGCACTTTATGCTTTCTGCACGCATGCACAACCGAAACAACCCCTTTGCTTCTCATATTTCTTCTCACTATTTAAGCTAGTTAGAGACAACATTGTAACCTAGAACATAATATTGAATTAAGTAATTCGGCTGAAACTCTCCAAGTGAGACATCAGCTTTTGTGTTCTCCATTCTTGCATTTCCATTTCCCTAGTGTTCCATGCAAGAGGATCTGAACATAATATCTAGTATTGCTTGACCTTGTAGTCAAGAGGTGCTAGATCCCATCTTCATTCCCAGGCATTATCACGCGCATTGCCTCACCTCGTAGTGAGGAGGTTCCCTTGGCCGAACTTTGTTTCCTTGTTCCTTCCTCTGTTTTCGTTTCCCCTTTCACTGGAAACCGCCTTCATCTAGCTAGATTCGAGCTCGTGATCACGAAACCCCCTGTGATCACATCAGTTTGGGCTCAAGTAATTGGTAAGCTTCTCTTCTCCATGATTTTGTAAGTTGAAGCATGAGATTTGGTTGGAAAAGAAGGTTTAGAAACCGATTTGTGTTAACTTCTTGCTACTAGTTGTGATGATCTTCTTGCTTCCATCTTTTGATATGTTGTTCTTGGTATGGAGAAGGGTAGAAATCAAGGTCTAAATGATGGAAGAACACCATGGTTAAGGAAACCCTAAATTGCCGAATTAAGCTTGATTTTCTAAACTTGGTGTTTAGTGGTGTTCTTGAATCATGCTTTGGATATGTTGTTCCTAGCATGATTCTAAGGTGTTGTATGGGTTCAATTTGAAGATAAACATGTTGGGTGAAAAACCCCCATTTGGCCGAATTAAGCATTTAGGGTTTATGGTTGATTTTGGGTGATTAAGGTGAAATTGGTTAATAAGCATGCTTAAGATGTGAAATTGGTGGTTTAAGTATGTGTTTGGTAGCTTGAATGGATTGAATTAAAGTTTGGTGAAAAATTGGGCAAAGGGCCGAATTGTTAAGGAAAGGTTTTGAATGTGTTTGTGTTGTAATTGGAATGGTTTGGATAGTGTTTTGGTATCGGGGATGGAAGTAGGTTAGTAATGATGTTCGGAACGTCGTTTTCGGGTATTAGGAACAATACCGACCTACTTGCTTGTTTACGGGTAAAATGTCTGGAAAGTGGGATTTAAAGGTTCGGTTGTGTTTGTGGGTGTATGAATAACAATGTTCTAGCTCGGTTCGTGAAACCGAGCTTTCTGTGGATTTTTGCGGGAAAGTGCGGGATTGTGCCGGTTTGGTTTCTGGGGTTCTGTTTTGGTGAGTTCTGACTTGTGTGTGGTTGTTCAGCTTGTTTCTGCATTGGTGGAGTTGTGCGGGACCTTAAAGGGCACGTTACCACATTTCGGGCCGGGAGCCGGGATTTCCCGGGACTTTTGCTGCGGGGCAGTTTTTCTGAGGTAAGGGCTCAACTTCTCTCGTTATGCATTCTGGAATGGGACTTTATGTATACCGGGTTTAGTTGAGGCAGCTTCCGGGCTGAGGACGGTGGTTCGGTGATCCCGGGACCTGTCATATGGTAAGATATAAGTTTGTAGTTTGTTCTGCTTCAAGGCCCGGATTGTCACGACCACCCCGCCCGGTTGCGGAGGCGGAGCCAGCCGCGATGTTCGGAAGCGGAAGCTACGGCTGAAAGCGCGGAATCGGTACCACCGAAACCCGCTGCGTGCAGTGGTCCCATGACCCGGCCCGCAAAAACAGAATGGTCGTACGACGACCCGCAACCTACAGAACACATATATGGCAAGTATACAAAGCAACTTAACAAACAAACATGCAGTTCATGGAATACTTTTCATTACTCATGATAACCAAATCACCAAAACCATTTCATACATATAACCAACGTAAGCAAGTCGGGGCTCCGCCCTCGACTCAGAAGACAGATACAAAACCAACACATACTCCAGAATATACGTCATATACAACAACATGATCTGATTATACATGCATGCAACTACAGCTACAGAGCCACCAAAGTAAACCCTAGAATACCCAGGTGCGGAATCCGGAAAACCACTCGCCCAAAAGATTCCCGCACGAGGTACTGCTGCTGCTGCTGAAATCCAAAAACAAAAGCACCGCGGATCTCTAGTCCGCCGGCTGCTTGTCAGACCGACCTGAAAGGTGGTAAACAGAAAGGGGTGAGTCCTCGGGAGGACCCAGTAAGGGCTGAGGTAAGATACAGTTTGTACAAGTGCTGCTGAACCGAACCTGCAAAACAGAACAGATACAAGCACAAATATACATATATATATATATGAATGTATGCAAAGTCAGAGGTTAGCCGGAACCGACCACATGCGGTCCAACCGCTGACCCTTGTAATAATCACAGAACGACAGCCCTCTCCAAGAGGTCAGAAATATACAGAAGCACGGTACGGGCCGGGTCATGATCCCCAAACTGTCGTAGGGTCACAGAAGTATACCTGCACTCCCGGTGCGTGTATACACAGAATGTCGGCACCATCCAGTGCGGACACAAAACAGAATATCAGCACTCTCGGTGCGGATACAAACAGAATGTCGGCACCCTCAGTGCAGACACTACATAACAGAACCAAGGAGCACCCGTGGCCTCTAAGACCATCCAGGTCTCGTCACAGAACAGAATCATATAATAGTAATGCATATGCAAAACAAAATATAATATACCAAAATGTATAAACAGAAATATCGGCGCCTAGTGCGGATATACAGAACAACATATAAACCCGTGGCCTCCAAGACCACCCGGGCCTTGAAACAGAACAAGTACAAACATGTACCCTACCATATGACTGGTCCCGGGATCACCGAACCACCGTCCTCAACCCGGAACCCGCCTCAACTAAACCCGGTATACATAATGTCCCATTCCAGAATGCATAACGAGAGAAGTTGAACCCTTACCTCAGAAATACCGCTCCGAAGCACAAACCCCGGGAAATCCCGGCTCCCGGCCCGAAATGTGACAACTCGCATTTTAAGGCCCTGCACAACTCCACCAACGCAGAACACACTATGATTTGCACCCAAAACCTTGTTGATTCCTTGCCAAAAATTGAACTCAAGAGACCTTGATGAACAATAGCAATGGCGGATGGGAGAGGGAGGAAGAAGAAGAAAAATAATTGAAGAAAATGCCATTTCTCTTCCTTTTATATTTTCCTTTCTTTTTGTTTTCTTTTTCCCTTTCCTTTCCATATTTTACCACATGAGGACAAGTGTCCTTATCTCTCCCTCTTGCAACCGACTTCAGCCTTCCCTTTTACCAAAATAATTGCTGACTTTAGGATTAATTGCAATTTAGTCCTCCAACTCTCCAAATCTTTGCAATTTAACCCCAAACGCAACTTCCTAACACCAATTGAAACAAAAAATGAACACAACCCTCAGAATATCATAAAACACCCACATCCTGTTTCCAAAGTCCATTTGGAAATCCAGAGTGTCCTACCGGGCCCGCTGAACCTGCGCAAATCGCGACGTGCGCGTGTGTCGACCTGAACCAGAATCTCGTCATGCCAAAATTTCACAAATATTACCATAAAATCTGTCTTAAAATATAACATACTTTACACCAAAGCCATCGGAGAATTTCCATCCCGAGCCCCGGGATTCCCGTCCAGAGCACCGGAAGTTGCCCAGGACCGCACGTCCCCACCCAAACAATATACTCCGTAAAAAGATCCGAGACGTTCCCACGATTCACAATATGCAAACGGTTTCCCATTCCGAGGTCCCGGGAGCGCTACCGAGCCCGCTGTACGTCCCGAGACAAGTCTCGGCCCCGGAAAAATATTTTCGGCGAAAATGTCCGGGTGACCCACACGACCTCAAAACCCGAAGGATTCCCAGAAATAAGGCTCAAATAAGTATCAGGAGCCGTTTAACAGCCCAAAAACTTGACCCGCAGGCCAAAACCGGAGCCCCGGGTCACCAAGTCACAACCCGCTCGGGGTGACCGTAACATTCTCATCCCCTTAGAACTCTTGGTCCTCCAAGAGTAACCTGCACCATACAGGCATCGCTACCAACCAGAATATATATACTTTCCCTTTACTCAGCATAATCGAACCACCGTCACTGGTGCGGCGGGAGTGGTAGTTTAGACTACCATCCAGAGCCTCTCAGCGGCGTCCCACCCTCCAGGTGCATCTTGTTGCGCCCAGTCGATTACTGTATTTCTACCTGACAACCCCAGACAGTACCGAATCTATACCTAACCTTCAACAGGCCATCCTGAAAGGCATCGTATGTTACCGACATACTCAGGGGGGTAAAGCCAATCAACCCACTCGCTCAGAATCTCTTAAAGACCGATATCCTTTGGGCCCACTACGCTTGCTCTGCGCACTCTGATCCTCCTCCAAGTCCACAATCGGAACACATTCCAGAACCTGCAGCTCCATGTTGCTCCTTACCGCCTCCAACCCATCAGAACTCATGAAAGGCAACACCTCTCCAGAAACCGTAAGGCTACGTGTTAGAGACCAGGTTGGCATCGACCAGGTTGGCTTCGCCCTTGGCGGTCCCCTGCATCGGTTCCCCTGCATCTCATAACTCACGGACTTCTCCTACCCGGTTAGGAGTTTTATGCCTCCCCCAAGACTCGAATATGGGACTCCGGGCTTAATGTCCCATTTCACATGAGTCTGAGTACCACTTGACCGCCGGCAAAGGGAACTCAGTGGCAGATGCTTTAAGCAGAAAGTACACGGGTGTTGTCAATGGTGAGAGTCTTGGGAACAAGGCCGAGGGGTCAGATTTGATGATGCTATGGCATCAGTGGGAGCAGTAGGAACAAGCTCAGGTCAGCACTTTGATAGTCCAGTCTGATTGGCTGACTGACATCCGAGAGGCACAGGTCCGAGACATAGGCTTGAGGAAGCTCTCGGGTGAGGACAAGGGAGCCTTGCGACCACACTTTGAGTAGAAGCAGGGATTGCTGTACTTCCGGAGTCGCCTTTATGTACCAGACGAATCATCGACTCGAGATCGATTATTGGGAGAGGCACACTCCAGCAGTTTGAGCATCCACCCCGGAGGTGAGAAGATGTACCACGACCTTCGATCTCACTTCTGGTGGCCAGGGATGAGAAGGGACATAGCCGCCTTTGTGGCGAGGTGTGCAACTTGTCAGCGTGTCAAGGTAGAGCACCAGAAACCAGCTGGAATGCTGCAGACTCTATCTATACCTGTCAAGAAGTGGGGTAACATTACGATGGATTTCCTGACTGGTTTAACTCCGACTAGAGCGCATCACGATGCTATTTGGGTCATAGTCGACTGGCTGACTAAGTGTGCACATTTTCTGCCGATGCGAGTGACTGACTCACTGGAGAAGCTTGCCCAGTTGTACATTCGAGAGATCGTGCGATTACATGGGGTACTGGACTCCATCGTATTTGATAGAGATCCACGGTTTACCGCGAGGTTTTGGAGTGCCTTTCACAAGGCTCTGGGCACGCGACTTCACCTGAGCACGGCATATCATTCTCAGACGGATGGGCAATCAGAGAGGGTTATTCAGATTGTGGAGGATATGCTCAGGAGTTGTGTTCTGGACTTTGGGGGACATTTGGATCAGCACCTACCGTTAGTAGAGTTCTCCTATAACAATAGCTACAAGACTACTATCGGTATGGCACCTTATGAGGCACTGTATGGTCTGAGATGTATGACGCCGCACTGTTGGACAGATGCCTCGGACAGGATGACCATTGGTCCCGAGCTTATTAAGGAGACGACGGAGAAGATCCGTCTGATTCAGATGCGGATGAAGGCCGCTAATGATAGGCACACCTCATACGTTAACAAGAGGCGACGTGAGCTGGAGTTTGAGGTGGGAGACAGGGTGTGGTTGAAGGTTGCGCCGACTCGGGGGACAGTCCGTTTTGGCAGGCGGGGTAAGTTAGCCCAAAGGTATGTTTGTCCCTACGAGATTCTGGAGCGTGTAGGCAAGGTTGCCTACTGGCTGGCTTTACCTTCGAGTATGTCTGCGGTGCATAATGTCTTCCACGTCAGCATGCTCAAGAAGTGTATTTTGGATGCCAGTCAAATTATTCTGGTAGAGGAGGTTGAGTTCGAGCCAGATCTATCTTACCGAGAGGTACCGATAGCTTTTCCGGCCGAGAGGCGTTTGGAGACTCCGCAACAAGTCGATTCCGATGATCAAGGTTCAGTGGTCACATCATTCTGATCGAGAGGCGACTTGGGAGACAAGCAGGACCTGATAAGTCGATATCCGGACGAGTTCAGGCTGTTGAGATCACTCTTGGAGGACCAAGAGTCCTAGGGGGGAGATTGTTACACCCACCCCGACGTTTTGTAATTTTCCGGCGAATGTCGGCCGGAATTGTGAATTCTGTAAATTATCGGAACAATATTGGAATATGATAAATTATTGGAATTCAATGTTTGGGAGTGAATTTGAAGTTATTTATAAGTGTTTTATGTATTGGATGACATTTATCGAGTTCCGGGACGTTTTGTGAAAAATTGGTTTCGGAGGGCAAAATGGTCACCGGTGGGGAAAATTAGGAGATAATCACAAGGGATTATCTCCTAATTGTAGCTGCTCTTTTATGAGTAATTTGTGAAGATATTTCTTGGTCAAGTCAAGGGTATGGAAGCCCATACTCTTACACATCTCCACATTCCACCAATCATTTTCTTCCACCATTTCTTTTCACTCACATAATTAATAAAATTACCCATTTTCAATCTTTAAGTCCGAAACTCTCTCTCAATCTCAGCCATTTCATCTCATTTCTTCTAACTCTCACTCAAATAATTGAAGAGCAAAAGCTAGAAAGCTTAAGAACAACACCTCTCTCCTTTGCTGGCCAGAACACTTCTCCTCTGTACGTGGCTGATTCTGCTCGTCTGGAGTTCGAATTGGCTTTGGTGCTAGTTATAAGAAATCTTCCTTACCCTCTTGGCTTCAACTTTACGGAAGGGGCCATGGTCCAAAAACGTCGGGAAGACCTCCAAATCTGAGTTGCACGAAAACGGGTCTGCTGTGATGTTTGTGCTGAAAACTCCAAGTTGAAGTTTTGGGTCTTGGATCTTCATCCAGTGATATTCTCGTTCCCAGGATAGGAGCGGAATTCCAGTTGAGTGATTGATGATGATGGTGTTCTTGAGACTCCAAGCTTGCTGTTCAGAGTAATCTGTAAAAGATAAGAAGAATACTCAGAAGTAGCAAGAGAGGAGTGGGGGGGCGTGTAGTAGCTTACCCAGTTTAGGGTGGACATCCCCCTATTTATAGGGAGATGCCAGGAGAAGAGCCTCCCCCAGTTGAAGCCTTGGACAGGCTGTGAGACAGGACTGACAAGTCTGTCAGATGTAAGGAGATAAGTCTGTGTCAGACTGATTGGAGATAAGGCGGCTGTGATGATGAAGATCTCAGCAAACTGCCTTAGAAGATTCACCTGTAAGGGAATGTTTGGCGTACAAATCTGGTGAAGATCACTCAGGCTCGTGCTGGCCTCCTTATTGGCTGATTGGTGTCAGATGACCAAGTGGTCTATTTCCAAGTGGAGCAAGTGGTAGGCGAGGGTCTGCAAGGGGCGAAGTCCCAGATAAAATATAGCCAAATAAGGAGTGAGTGTCGCACGAACCTGAGTATAAGGGCCTTATCTGGGCGAGGCCAATATAGGCATGAGAGTCCTCGCGAAGGCGAGTTGAGACTGCGGGAGTAAGACCCGCGAAGGCGAGTGAGATCGCAAGGGCGAGACCTGAGACCGCGAGGTGGTCGCGAAGGCCTAAGAGACGCAAAGGCGAGTGTGAGACATCGCCTAGGCGAGACTTGAGGCCCGCGAGGGCAAGACTCCACGAAGACGGTACTGGAGAACACAAGGTTGGGACCTTGCGAAGGCGATACTGGAGACCACAAGGGTGAGACCTTGTGAAGGCGATACTGGAGACCACAAGGGTGAGACCTTGCGAAGGCGATACTGGAGACCACAAGGGTGAGACCTTTTTCAAAGGCCCTGTATGATTCTGATGCGACGCGAGGACGCATTTGCTTGGGTACTGTACCATCCAGCAAGTCTACCACTTCTTCTACCTTCCAAATCTGCTGTTTTCAAGGTGAGGTTGAGTGGTTTTGGTTTGATCTTGTGTTTGAAATAACCATAGAAAGGAGCTCACTTGTGTTCTTGTTTTCTTGGACAAGTTCAAGGGGTTGGAGGTTATCTTTGTTCCAACAGCAGCACCATCTGTCACCGCACGCCACCCGAGCCCGGTTGCGGAGGCGGGGGCGCCGGGACACCGGGAGCGGAAGCCGGAAAATACAGAATGGCAGGTCCATCGAGACCTGCCGCGCGTAGCGGACCCAAAGAGCGAAACGATTGCGGAAGCAACCTAACAAAAATTTCATACATATAACTAAAATAAAATGCAAACATATAATTCATGCATTAGCAACAGAGTAAGCCCCGCCCTCCGTGGACGAGTGCTTACGCACCAAAACATATATACATACAGAGTTCACAGAACCTAAGGTCTCTAGCAAGCGCCTAGCGCTCAGAACATGCTCAGAACAGAGTATATAAATATATACAAATATACAATCATCACAGCAAACCAGAAAGTATGCATATGCAACTACAGAGCCAACCCTAGGCCTAAACAACAAATACCTCACGCGGGATTCAGACCAAGTAGACAAAATCCCGACCCGCAAAGTGCAGCTGCTGCTCAACCCAACCAAGGCAGAAGCCTCACGGAAACCTACTCCGCTGGTTGCTTACCAGGTCTACCTGAAACCCAAAAACAGAACCCAAAAAGGGTGAGTCCTCGAAAGGACCCGTAAGGGATTTGGGGTAAGATAAGCATATGTAACCCTGCAAAACAGAAAGATAATAATATACAGAATATATAAGACAGAAAACAAAATATCGTGCATGTAATAAAAACAGATCAGAATCCCGAAAAATATGCGATACTAAATCGCCATAAACCCTTATAACAAATCAGAACGACAACATCCCTCTAAGGGAGTCAGAAGCCGAAGCTATTACAGAAGCATGGTGCACCAGCTGGGGTAGCGAACCCACAACTGTCGTAGGGTTAACAGACAGAGTATGCCACAAGGCATACTCCTACAAACTACAGAACGTACCTTAAAGCAGAAATTTCCGAAATACCTGCAAAACAGAAGTGCAACAACACATACACCTACAGACTACAGAATATGCCCTAGGCATATAATACCGAAATACTTGCAGAACAGAAAGTGAAACTATACATACACCTATCTTACCAAAAATAGCAGAACCAAACCCTTACCTCACAATTCCAGAGTATTTGACCGGTTCTGGACGACTTCCACACCACGACCCGAAACTCAGAAACCTCTCTTTTCCTACCCTCCGAACCTCAGAATCTGTCAAACCAAGTTGAATTAGCATCCTAATCGACCACTCTACCAAACTACACCCCGATCCCAAAACCGGAAATCCGTCAGAATATCCGTAAAATTCCAGATTTCCACAGAAACACCAGAATTCAGAACCAACTTAGACATGCAAGATTATACATTGACAAACACAAACCAACAAGCAGAACTGATCAAATCTAACCTTAAAACCCTTCATTACCCGACATTTTCCGATAAATCCGCATAAATGCAACTTTTCCAATTCTTACCCGAAATCAACGTTTCAAACTTCTAACCACACCTAAATTCAACCCCAATTCCACTTTAGCATCCAATTCAACCAACATCAAACCCCAACATGGAAAAAGAATCATTCCAATAATTCGGTTCTTAACCAACATTTTACCCAACTTCCAATTCAATCCATTCAAGCTTCCAAACAACCATTCTAATCACCAATTTCACTTCTAAACCAAAAATGCTATCCAATTGCATCCAAAACAACAAAATCCAACATTGAACATCATCTCATAAATTCGGCCAAATGGGGGTTTCCAACCCAACTTATTTTCCATCAAATTGAATCCATACATAAGCTTAGAATCATGCTAGGATTAACATACTTGAAGCATGAATCAAGATAACAAACACACATCATTTTGGAAATTATCCATAAATTCGGCCAAAATATGAAATTATAACCGAATTGTGTTTCCGACGATCCAAAGTTATTTACCTACTCCTTACCAATCCAATATCAACATATATGAAGCACACAACGATCCAACGGTTCAATTTCTTCAAAACTCAGATCTAAGCCAAGAACATCAACTTTCCAATATTGCCAAATACTCAACAGAATCGAACCATACCTCAGACCGACGTAGTACTCGAGTTGCTGATCAACTTTCCAGATGAACTCTCGGGCAAAGGAGCAACTTAGGGCAAGATTTTGGAAGCTTTAGAAACTCAACAATTGTGTAGAAAGAAGAATAAATTTTCGTCAGAGTGAAGAAGGAAGAAGAAAACGTTTAAGTGAAAGCCAAATATATATATATATATATATATATATATATATCCCTTTCTTTTTTCCCATCCCTTCTCATCTTAAATAACAAAGAGACAAGTGTCCCTTAACTTGTCTCCCAAATCTGCCGAAACTACCAGCTGCCCCATGCTGATTTTTATTAATTTTGCAACCAATTGCAAATTAGCTCCCAATTTTTCCGAAAGTTCCAATTCTTTTTGCCCAAAAATAATTACCGAATTCCAAAATTAACGAAACTTGGACACAACCCTCAGAATATTATAACATTCACAAAACATATTTCAGAAGTTCATTTACCATTCCGGAGTGTCCTACCGAGCTCGCTGAACCCGAACCAAAACCCGACGTGCGAGCGTGTCAACCTGAACCGAAATTCCGTCACTCCAAAATTCTATAAAAAAATACCCATAAATTCCATCTTAAAATATAACACAACTTACCCCAAAGCCGTCAGAAAATTTCCATCCCGAGCCCCGGGATTCCGTCCGAGCCCGAACGCCGAACCGAACGTCCCGCCCCAAATATTAAACTCCACAACCACCACCGGACATTTCCACGACTCCAAAACTGCAAACGGCTTCCCAAACTGAGATCTCGAGAGTGCTACCGAGCCCGCTGTACGTCCCGAGGCGACCCCGACAACCCCCCGGCGCCAGAAAAATATTTTCGGCGGAAACGTCCGGGGGACCCACACGACCTCAAATACGTTCGCCAAAATGATACTCGGATAGGGCTCGGGAGCCGCCTGAACATCGAAAAACGTGACCCGCAGGCCAAAACCGGAGCCCCGGGTCACCCGGTCGCAACCCGCTCGGGGTGACCGTAACATTCTCCCCCCCTTAGAACTCTTGGTCCTCCAAGAGTAGCCTGAACCATCCATACAGATGTCGCTACCAACCAGAATGTACAAATATTCTCATTACTAAGAACAATCGGACCACCGCACTGGTGCGGCGGGAGTGGTAGTTTAGACTACCATACAGAGCCTCACGGCGTC
Organism: Stellera chamaejasme; assembly: GCA_024586325.1. Lineage (NCBI taxonomy): Eukaryota > Viridiplantae > Streptophyta > Magnoliopsida > Malvales > Thymelaeaceae > Stellera > Stellera chamaejasme. The sequence goes on from CM044983.1 coordinate 30,289,674, forward strand.
CCACCCTCCGGGTGCATCTTATTGCACCCCGAGTCAGTTGCCGGTATTTCTATCTGTTACGGTCAGCCCGAGCGGGTTGAGACCGGGTGACCGAAGGCTTCGATTTTGGTCTGCAGGGATCGGGCTTTTGGCGGTCAGATGGCTTCTGAGCCTTGTTCGAGTGACTTTTTGGCAAGCCCTTGCGTATTTGCGGTACTAAGTGTCCTCCTGAAGAGGCCATGGGTCCTCTCCCATAGGGGACATGGTCCTCTCCCATAGGGGACATGGTCCTCTCCCATGGGGACATGGCCCTCTCCCGAAGGGGGCCGGACTTGTCTCGGGGTGTACAGCAGCTCGGTAGCGCTCCCGGGACCTCGGATTGGGAAATCGTTTGCGGATTTGGAATCGTGGGAACGTCCGGAGCATTTTACGCTATAAAATATTTTGGGGTGGGACGTTCGCTGAAGAGGCCAAGTGCCCTCTCCGTAGAAGGCGAGTGCCCTCTTAGTAGGTAGAAGGCGAGTGCCCTCTTCCGTAGAAGGCAGTGCCCTCTCCCGTAGAAGGCGAGTGCCCTCTTCCGTAGAAGGCGAGTGCCCTCTCCCGTAGAAGGCGAGTGCCCTCTTTCGTAGAAGGCGAGTGCCCTCTCCGTAGAAGGCGAGTGCCCTCTTCCGTAGAAGGCGAGGCCCTCTCCCAAAGAAGGCATGGGCCTTCTCCCGAAGAAGGCATGACTTAGACAAATTTCAGATTTACGGTGGATAAGGATAACTCTTAAGTGTTGACAAAGGGAAAGGACACTTGTCATGCCCATATTAATGATGTAAAGGAAAGAGGACACTTGTCATGCCCATATTAGAGATGGAAAGGAAAGAGTTTTAAAGGATTGTGGAAAGCGTCAGAGCTATTTTCATTTCATTTCTCCTTCTGTTTCGTTCATTTCTCCGACTGTTGCCGCCATAGCCTCCATTTTCTTCAAGCTTTGGGTTCTTCATTTTCTTGGCTGATTTTCACCAAGTGTGGACTCCAAAAAGTGGTAAGCTTCCTCCCTTGCTCTCTTTTCTTGTTGGAAGTAAGATTTGGATGGAAAAAGAGAGATTTGTGAAATATGGGTTTGTTCATGACTACCATCTAGGATGATTTTCTTCCTCCCATCTTTTAGTATGTTGTTCTTGGGTTGTATGGGAGTGATAATCAAGTGTTGGATTTTGGAAAACACACCTTGGGTAAAAATCCCCAAATTGCCGAATTTGTTGGAAAATTCTATGTTGATGTGTGTTTGTCTCCTTGATTCATGCTTCAAGTATGTTAATCCTAGCATGATTCTAAGCTTATGTATGGATTCAATTTGATGGAAAATATGTTGGGTTGGAAACCCCCATTTGGCCGAATTTATGAGATGATGTTCATTGTTGGATTTTGTTGTTTTGGATGCAATTGGATAGCATTCTTGGTTTAGAAGTGAAATTGGTGATTAGTATGATTAATTGGAAGTTTGAATGGATTGATTTGGAAGTTGGATAAAATTTGGCAAAGAAGCCGAATTTTGGAATGATTCTTTTTCCATGTTGGAGTTTCATTTTGGTTGAATTGGATGTTAATATGGTGTTGGGGTTGAATTTAGGTGTGGTTTGAAGTTTGAAACGTTGAATTCGGTTAAGAAATGGAAAAGTTGCAATTAAACGGGATTATCGGAAAATGTTGGGTAATGAAGGGTTTTAAGGTTGGATTTGATCGATTCTGCTTGTTGGATTATGTTTGTCAATGTATAATCTTGCATTGTCTAAGTTGGTTCTAATTCGACGCGTTTGGTGGAAATGCGGAATTTTACGGAAATTTGCGGATTTTCGGTTTTGGGGTCGGGGTGTAGTTTGGAAGTGTGGTCGATAAGGATGCTAATTCAACTTGGTTTAGCAGATTCGAGGTTCGGAAGTTAGGAAAGAGAAGTTTCAGTTTCGGTCGTAGTGTGGAAGTTGTCCAAGCGGTCAAATACTGGATTTGTGAGGTAAGGGTTTGGTTCTGCTATTTTTGGTAAGATAGGTGTATGTTTAGTTTCACTTTCTGTTCTGCAAGTATTTCGGTATTATATGCCTAGGGCATATTCTGTAGTCTATAGGTGTATGTTTTGTTGCACTTCTGTTGTTACCAACACCCGGTACGTAATTAAGTTAATTACGTATTTAAGTTTAATTACCGGAATTTTCGATAATTTCTGTTTTGGGACTCGTACTGCATGTTTGGTAATTACGGATTTAATTTGGTGATTTTTGGGGCAACCAGGGATGAGTTTAGAATTAATTACGCGGGTGCGCATAGTTCCCAGGAGTTGCAATTCCGAGTGACTCGGGACATATAATTGGATAAGAAAAATAGTTTTTATGGGTTTTGTGATGTCTGAGTAAGTGGTTAAAGTTTCGTTCCGATCGGAGTAAGTTTGGTAAAAGTTGCATTTTGGTGGCGAAAATGCAGTTTTGTTTGTGTGTGAGTAATTGAAAATTGGACATTTTGGCTAAAAGGTAAGGTGGTGGGACGCATGGGAGAGAAAAGAAAAGGACAAGTGTCACTTTGTGGTGGAAGAAGAAAAGAAAAGAAAGGTTTATGGAAGAGTTATATATATATATGTGTGTATTTATGCTATAATACATATATATATATATATATATATATATATATGTGTAGTAAAGAAAATGGTAAAATTTGGATATTTTTGGAAGAAAAGAGGGCATGGGGCGGATGGTGATGGGAGAGAAAGGGACATGTGTCCCATTGTGGTTGAAGAAGAGAAGAGACGACAGGCTTTTGGCAAAATGTGTATATGTATTTATATTAATAATACATATATATATGTGAATAAGTAAAGAAATGGAATTATGTGGTCAACACTTCACACTTCTCTTCTTCTTCTTCACGTATCTCTCTCTCTCTCTTCACATCCGCCATTGTTGGAGCTTAAAGCTCACAACTGATTTTCGTCATTTCGCGACCAAACTTTGAGGTAAACCACTTAAATCGTTCATTGGGTTGTATAGATCGATAATCTGAAGTCTGTTTTGGAAGAATCTGTGTATTTTGCAAGTTAGGAGCATTTGAATTTTGGAGTGAATAGTGTCATATGCTCCTTTGTTTGATTTTTGGTTCCTAAGCGTTCTCGGCACTTCTGGTGCATGTTTGATAACGAGGCGTAGGAAGAAAGCGCACCCGAGGTTGTGCCGATTCGCGTCGAAAATTTGGGTGGAATTTTCGGCGGAAGAATTAGCGAAAGGTAAGGATGTTTCTGTGTTGAGAATGGAATTCTGATTACATTAGTATACTCGGTTCGATTAGAAAAGGCTCGGCGTGAAAGTCGTTTTTTTCGGCCGAGCCTCGTTTTTGGCGCCACTGTTAGTGATTGATTCTATGGATTTTGAATTGAAATTGTGTATCTGTGATTGATTGTGAGCAGGAGTTGCTTTGAAATTGGGCGAAACTCTGCCGAAATTCCTCTGGGACCGTCGATCGAGAATTCGGATTTTGGACTACAACCCGAGGTAAGGGTTCGGTGTGTGTTTAGGAGTATAGGCATTGTTGTGCGAGGAACCGATTGGGATTCCGATACACCTACGATGGTTATCGATGATTCGTATTGATTGACCGATGGGGTCGCTCCCAGTGGTACCATGCTCTACCGACCGATTGTGAATGGACGCATGGTCATTGACGGTTGGACCGGGGAAGATCTCGCCATGGTCCATCACAAAGATTGTTATCGTTATGATTGTGAACTGAATGTGATTGTCATTGACCGACTACATTGCATATGTTTGATTGTGTTGCATTTACCGTTTCGATTGAGTATTGATTGTGTTTGTGATTGACCGATTGTGGTTTATGAGGCGCATGGCAATGCCGGTTGGACCGGGGAAGATCTCGCCATGGTCCATAACACGGTGCTTAACCGTTTCGTGTGTGAATTGACCGTGATTGTGACTGACCGGTTGCATTGATTGAGCATAAGATTGATTGGTGAGATGCTTTGTGTTTCGTTTTCGTTCATTTCCGATTACGGGTTTATTGTATCTACCGTTTTAGTAAGCGCACCATGTCTATACTGTTCCCTTACTAAGTTCTTTCGAGAACTTACCCTTATATCTCTTGTTTCAGGAAAAGGCAAGGAAAAGCAAGTCGCCGAGTAGAGGCGAGGTTGCTTGTCTGAAAGGTTTGGTCTAGAGCGGCGGCAGTTTCACCTTTGCGCGGTTGGATTCCGTGAGACCGCCGACTGGTGGGTTTCTTTTGTATTCGAACTTGGTTACGCTCTGTATATTGTCATAACATGCATGTTTAAATCTGTAAGGTTTGGTTGTGTAAATGGTTTGGATTGCATAAGTGTTTGAGTTCAGGTTCGGAACCGTTGGTTGTCGCGTTGAAATTTCAGGATTTGGGTTCAATTGGAAGGTCGGGTGATCGCCAGGTGATCACCAACTCCAACACTTTGAAGTGTTGGTTTGCTGATTTTTAGGTGATCATCAGGTGATCACCAACTCCAAGTGGTTTGCTGTTTTTTAGGTGATCACCAGGTGATCACCAACTCCAAGTGGTTTGCTGTTTTTTAGGTGATCACCAGGTGATCACCAACTCCAAGTGGTTTGCTGTTTTTTAGGTGATCACCAGGTGATCACCAACTCCAAGTGGTTTGCTGTTTTTTAGGTGATCACCAGGTGATCACCAACTCCAAGTTGGGTTGCTGTTTTTTAGGTGATCACCAGGTGATCACCAACTCCAACACTTTGAATTTGTGGACCGGCTGTTTTTTAGGTGACCACCCGGTGATCACCTAAATATGAAATTTTGCCCTCTTGATCCTCTAACTTCTCCTTTTGTTATATTTTGTCCCAAAATGACCCGAAGTGCCAAATTTAGTAATTTTATGAGAAAAACAACCCCATTCGCATAGGTAAACATCTTGGGACTTAGTTGAGCATTAGTGCTATGGTTTAAGGAAATTTTGGGTGATCCCAAGGCGGTTGCCCTGTTGTTGGGGTTGTTATGTGATAAGGTTGTGAGTGAACCGTCACCGCCACCTTCCCCCTTTCCCGGTTTGGCTCCGTTCTCCGTGCGCTTCCGCGAGTGCGGGGTAGGAGGGTGCGAGGTGGGGTGACAAGTTGGTATCGAGCGAGTTTACCTAGTTGCGAATGGTTTATGTGATAGTAAGGTTGCATTTCATTGCATCATGCATGTACATATCTGAGCCAATTGGAATCTGCTGCTTTGCTAAGTTTTGATTGATCTTTGTAATGTTGTGTTTATAGTGATTCTTAGAAAATGGTTATTACCCGGGAAGACCGGGAGTGAGTGAGCAAGAGAGGCGGGATGAAGGTCCCGAATCTCAACGAGATAGTATGAGTGGCGGGGGGCGGGCACCACAAGTTTCCCCGAGCTAGTGCGAGTGGTACTCGGTCTCCTATGAAGCAGGACATTAAGCCCGGAGTCCCGAGCTCGAGACCGGGAGGGTAAAAATTCCACAACCGGGTGTGGAAAAGACCGTGAGATGGGACGCATGGCAATGCCGACGCATGGCGATGCCGGTTGGACCGGGGAAGATCTAGCCATGGTCGGGGAAGATCTCGCCGTGGTCTCTATTAGTGCGGGTCTTAGAACAGATCCGAGATAGTTTGGCACAGATATTACCGAAACCGGCAGATTCAAGAACCGTGCAACCGCTTTAAGGTGTAAGTGGAAGTGGATCGGGCGTCATGGACCCCATCTGTGACCGATAGCAGCCCATCCTCTTCGGAGGAGGAGGTTAGTACTTGATGTAGAGCGGAGACACCCAAGAGGTAGGAGGGTGCAACGAAGGATTGACTCGGTTGCAAGGCGGAGTCATGATGATCATGGCCCGTCACGGGGAAGTGTTAGTGGTCGATGTCGCCGTCGACAATGCGAGGAAGCCGAAGGGTCACATCGACCCAAGAGGCAACGGGAAGAGAATGAGCGCTCTAGTAGTAGTCTCAAGCGATTCCAACGCCTGAATCCACCCCGTTTCAATGGAAAGGGTGGACCTGAGGCCGCGGAAGTCTCGTTTCGACGGATCGATTCCATGTTTGAATGGTTGGAATTCTCATCTACTGCAATGGTATCGTTGGCAACGTACAATCTGGATGACCGAGCTTTGATATGGTGGGAGAGTGTGAGGAACAGGCACCGGCGGAGCGATTCGCCCGGGAGAGCCCGATACCGATATGGCGTGGAATGAGTTTACTCGCTTGTTCCACGATCATTATGTGAGTGATGCTGTCGAGACTTGCGACAAGCACGGTTTGACAATTTGACTCAAGGGACTATGGCGTCTTTGGAATATGAGCACGAGTTTGATCGATTGATTCGCTATGTTCCACAGTATCATGGGATGGAAGAACAAAAGGCAAAGAGATTTATCGAGAGGTTGCGACATGATAATCTATTGGCAATCCGAACGTTGGATATCAAATAATATCATGAAGCAACACAAAAGGCTCAACTGATTGAACAGGAGGATGTTGAGAGTAGATTCATACCTCAGCAGACCGTTGGACGTGGAAGGGGCACAAGCTTCCGTGGCTTCTCTCGAAACGCCGGGAGGGCACCCCAGCCTAACCCAAGCGCTAGAGGGAAGGGAGTAGCTTCACCCTCCGCTACTGTTTGTCCGACCTGTCAACGTTCTCACCCAGGCAGAGCATGCTATCGGGAGACAGGTCAGTGTTTGGGATGTGGTTCATCGGACCACTGGGTCGAGATTGTCCTCAAGTTGCACCGAGGAGGAGGTCGGCCAAGGTCCGAGGCCTCCATTGGGGTTACCGTTGTTTCGACCGGGGGCACCACGAGGTGGTGCCAGACCACAGTTTCCACGACCGCAGGCACCTCCACCGCCACCGCAACCGAGATTGGGAAGAGTCTTTCAGATCGAACGCGGGGAGGCAAATCAGCAAAAGGAAGGTGAAGCGGCACGACAAGGTGCCCTTAAAGGTACCATCTTTGTTAAATAATATTCCTGCTCTTGTATTGTTCGATCTCGGTGCTTACGTGTCCATAGTGGCTCGGAAGTTTGTTACGACCCAACATCTATCTGTGAGTTCCATGCTACACGTAGCTTTAGTTAAGGCTGCGAGGAGCCGGTGGTTGCTCTCTAATGATATGGTTCGAGATTGTGTGATCGATTTGGGGAAACATCAGATTCTGTGTGATTTCTTGGTTTTAGATATTTCGAGTGCGATGTGGTTTTGGGAATGGACTGGTTGGCTAAGAATGGTGTACAGATTGATTGTGCGAAGCGGGAGGTGACACTAGCTACCGGGAAGGTACTTCTGTCCTCCGCTTCTTCTGAGCAGGAATCGGAAATGAGGAGTCTAGAATTGCAAATTCTAGACGAGTTTGAAGTGATCGATGGGGATGATTACTGTGGGTTGAACTCTTCGGAGATCAGGGATGAGATAGATCGGATATCGGTAGTAAGTGAGTTTCCGCAGGTATTTCCCGAAGATTTACCGGGGATGCCTCCGGAACATGAAATTGTTTTCGAGATTTTACTTCAGCAGGGATCAGTACCCGTATTTGCTCCCCCTTACCGAATGGCTATCCCAGAAATGAATGAGCTTAAGAAGCAACTGGATGAATTGCTTGCTAAAGGATTCATTCGGCCGAGCACGTCCCCGTGGGGTGCTCGGTGTTGTTTGTGAAAAAGAAGGATGGAGCGTTACGATTGTGTATCGACTATTGCAAACTGAATGCGATAAGCGTGAAGAATAAATACCCCCCCACGGATTGATGATTTGTTTGATCAGTTGAAAGGAGCAAAGGTATTTCGAAGATTGATTTGAGATCGGGATACTTCCAACTTCGAGTAAAGGAAGAGGATATCCCCAAAACGGCTTTCGAACCCGGTATGGACATTATGAGTATACCGTCATGCCATTCGGTTTGACGAATGCGCTGCGGCATTTATGGACATGATGAACCGAGTGTTCCATCCATACCTAGATCGGTTTGTAATGGTTTTCATTGATGATATCTTGGTTTACTCCAAAGATGAAGGTGAACATCAAGATCACTGCGAATTGTATTGAAAACTCGAGTGATCATCGATTGTATGCCAAACTCTCCAAGTGTCGAGTTTTGGATCGGGAAGTGTCCTTCTTGGGGCACGTTATTGGAGAGAATGGTTTATCGGTGGATCCTGAAAAGATTAAGGCGTAATGGACTGGAAGCAACCGACTACGATGCGAGAGATCGGGGAGTTTCCTCGGGTGGCGAGTTATTACCGGAGGTTCGTATCGAGATTTTCGACTTTGGCTCTACCCCTTACTCGGCTTACGCGAAGGCGAGCATTTGTATGGTCAGGGCGTGTGGCGCAGCTTTCGGGAACTAAAGGATAGGCTGACTCACGCACCTATTCAGTATTGCCGGATCCAAGTGCGGCTTTACGATTTACACGGACGCTTCAGTCGGGTTTGGGTTGTGTACTCATGCGGGATAGGAATGTGATAGCTTATGGGTCGAGACAGCTTCGACCGCATGAGCAAAACTACCCGACTCACGATTTGGAATTGGCGGTAATTTATGCACTCAAGCAATGGCGACACTATCTACTGGGTAGCAAATTTCAAATCTTTACGGATCGTAAGAGTTTGAAATATTTGTTTACCCATAAGGATTTGAATATGAGATAACGAAGGTGGCTTGAGTACATGAAGGATTACGATTGTAGTATTGAGTATACCGCTGGTAAAGGGGAATTTGGTAGTTGACTGAGTCGGAAGTACACCGGCTTGGTGAAAGGTGGAGATCGGTATGATGTTAATGAAGAGAATGACTTGGTTTGTTTGTGGAGTTTGAGGAGCATCGAGAGCGAGAGCAATGTTTACTTTGACAATCCAGTCGAATGGCTGGACAAGGTGCGAGGCAGCTCGGAAGGTAGATGCGTCAATGAAGAAGTTATCGGGAGAAGCGAAAGGATCACTTCACCCGTCATTTGGTTATAAGAAGGGATTGTTATATTTCAGAAATCGACTGTATGTACCGAAGGAACCGACTCTTCGCAATGAAATACTTGAGGAAACAACAGCGAAAGTTAAGAAGATTCGGGATCGATTGAAGGTTGCTAATGATCGGACCACCTCCTATGTGAATAAAAGGAGGCGGGATTTAGAATTCGAGGTTGGTGACAAAGTATGGCTCAAGGTAGCACCAACCGGAGGAGTTATCAGATTTGGTAAGAAGGGAAAGTTGGCACCGCGTTATGTGGGACCGTATGAGATTACGGAGCGGGTTGGTAGAGTAGCCTACCGGTTGGCTTTACCCCGCATATGTCAGCGATGAGTGCATAACGTATTTCATGTGAGTATGCTTGAAGAAGTGTATCCTGGATCCGGTCCAGCATATTACCGCAGAAGATATACAGATAGAACCGGATCTTTCCTACAAAAAGGTGCAGTGGCCATCCTAGGGCACGATGTGCGGAAGCTTCGTAGTAAGCTAATACCGATGATCAGAGTACAATGGTCTCATCATACCGATCGAGAGGCAACGTGGGAGGTTGAGCAGGATATACAGGATCGGTACCCCCAAGAGTACGAACGCCTTAAGACTGCCTTGGAGGACCAAGGGTCTTAAGGGGGGGAGAATTGTTACCAACACCCGGTACGTAATTAAGTTAATTACGTATTTAAGTTTAATTACCGGAATTTTCGATAATTTCTGTTTTGGGACTCGTACTGCATGTTTGGTAATTACGGATTTAATTTGGTGATTTTTGGGGCAACCAGGGATGAGTTTAGAATTAATTACGCGGGTGCGCATAGTTCCCAGGAGTTGCAATTCCGAGTGACTCGGGACATATAATTGGATAAGAAAAATAGTTTTTATGGGTTTTGTGATGTCCTGAGTAAGTGGTTAAAGTTTCGTTCCAATCGGAGTAAGTTTGGTAAAAAGTTGCATTTTCGGCGAAAATGCAGTTTTTTTTGTGTTTGATTATTTGAAAATTGGACATTTTGGCTAAAAGGTAAGGTGGTGGGACGCATGGGAGAGAAAAGAAAAGGACAAGTGTCACTTTGTGGTGGAAGAAGAAAAGAAAAGAAAGGTTTATGGAAGAGTTATATATATATATGTGTGTATTTATGCTATAATACATATATATATATATATATATATATGTGTAGTAAAGAAATGGTAAAATTTGGATATTTTGGAAGAAAAGAGGGCATGGGGCGGATGGTGATGGGAGAGAAAGGGACATGTGTCCCATTGTGGTTGAAGAAGAGAAGAGAAGAAAGGCTTTTTGGCAAAATGTGTATATGTATTTATATTAATAATACATATATATATGTGAATAAGTAAAGAAATGGAATTATGTGGTCAACACTTCACACTTCTCTTCTTCTTCTTCACGTATCTCTCTCTCTCTCTCTCCCTCACATCCGCCATTGTTGGAGCTTAAAGCTCACAACTGATTTTCGTCATTTCGCGACCAAACTTCGAGGTAAACCACTTAAATCGTTCATTGGGTTGTATAGATCGATAATCTGAAGTCTGTTTTGGAAGAATCAGTATAGTTTGCAAGTTAGGAGCATTTGAATTTTGGAGTGAATAGTGTCATATGCTCCTTTGTTTGATTTTTTGGTTCCTAAGCGTTCTCGGCACTTCCTGGTGCATGTTTGATAACAGGAACGTAGGAAGAAACGCACCCGAGGTTGTGCCGATTCGCGTCTGAAAATTTGGGTGGAATTTTCGACGGAAGAATTAGCGAAAGGTAAGGATGTTTCTGTGTTCAGAATGGAATTCTGATTCTGTTAGTATACTCGGTTCAGTTAGAAAAGGCTCGGCGTGAAAGTCGTTTTTTCCGGCCGAGCCTCGTTTTGGGCGCCACTGTTAGTGATTGATTCTGTGGATTTTGAATTGAAATTGTGTATCTGTGATTGATTGTGAACAGGGAGTTGCTTTGAAATTGGGCAGAAACTCTGCCGAAATTCCTACCGGGACCGTCGATCGAGAATTCGGATTTTGGACTACAACCCGAGGTAAGGGTTCAGTGTGTGTTTAGGAGTATAGGCATTGTTGTGCAGGAACCGATTGGGATTCCGATACACCTACGATGGTTATCGATGATTCGTATTGATTGACCGATGGGGGTCGCTCCCGAGCCGGGTACCATGCTCTATCGACCGATTGTGAATGGACGCATGGTCATTGCCGGTTGGACCGGGGCAGATCTCGCCATGGTCCATCACAAAGATTGTTATCGTTATGATTGTGAACTGAATGTGATTGTCATTGACCGACTACATTGCATATGTTTGATTGTGTTGCATTTACCGTTTCGATTGAGTATTGATTGTGTTTGTGATTGACCGATTGTGGTTTATGAGACGCATGGCAATGCCGGTTGGACCGGGGAAGATCTCGCCATGGTCCATAACACTGTGCTTAACCGTTTCGTTTGTGAATTGACCGTGATTGTGACTGACGGTTGCATTGATTGAGCATAAGATTGATTGGTGAGATGCTATGTGTTTCGTTTTCGTTCTTTTTCCGATTAACCGTTTAGTGTATCTACCGTTTTAGTAACTGCACCATGTCTATACCTGTTCCCTTACTAAGTTCTTTCGAGAACTTACCCTTATATCTACTGTTTCAGGAAAAGGCAAGGAAAAGCAAGTCGCCGAGTAGAGGCGAGGTTGCTTGTCTGAAAGGTTTGGTCTAGAGCAGCAGCAGTTTCACCTTTGCGCGGTTGGATTAGTGAGACCGCCGACTGGTGGGTGTCTGTTGTATTCCGAACTTGGTTATGGCTCTGTATATTGTCATAACATGCATGTTACGTCTGTAAGGTTTGGTTGTGTAAATGGTTTGGTTTGCATAAGTGTTTGAGTTCAGGATCGGAACCGTTGTTTGTCGCGTTGAAATTTCAGGATTTGGGTTCAGTTGGAAGGTCGGGTGATCGCCAGGTGATCACCAACTCCAACACTTTGAAGTGTTGGTTTGCTGATTTTTAGGTGATCATCAGGTGACCACCAACTCCAAGTGGTTTGCTGTTTTTTAGGTGATCACCAGGTGATCACCAACTCCAAGTGGTTTGCTGTTTTTTTAGGTGATCACCAGGTGATCACCAACTCCAAGTGGTTTGCTGTTTTTTTAGGTGATCACCTTGTGATCACCAAATCCAAGTGGTTTGCTGTTTTTAGGTGATCACTGGGTGATCACCAACTCCAAGTTGGGTTCTTGTTTTTAGGTGATCACCAGGTGATCACCAACTCCAACACTTTGAATTTGTGGACCGGCTGTTTTTTAGGTGACCACCCGGTGATCACCTAAATATGAAATTTTGCCCTCTTGATCCTCTAACTTCTCCTTTTGTTATATTTTGTCCCAAAATGACCCGAAGTGCCAAATTTAGTAATTTTATGAGAAAAACAACCCCATTCGCATAGGTAAACATCTTGGGACTTAGTTGAGCATTAGTGCTATGGTTTAAGGAAATTTTTGGGTGATCCCAAGGGGCGGTTGCCCTGGTGTTGGGGTTGTTATGTGATAAGGTTGTGAGTGAACCGTCACCGCCACCTTCCCCCTTTCCCCGGTTTGGCTCCGTTCTCCGTACGCTTCCGCGAGTGCGGGGTAGGAGGGTGCGGCGGTGGGGTGACATCTGTTTTGCAGGTATTTCGGAATTTGTGCCTTAAGGTACGTTCTGTGATCTGTAGGTGTATGCCTTGTAGCATACCCTGTCTGTTAACCCTACGTTTGTAGGTGTATGCCTTGTGGCATACTTTGTCTGTTAACCCTACGACAGTTGTGGGTTCGCTACCCCAGCTGGTGCACCATGCTTCCGTAATAGCTTCGGCTTCTGACTCCCTTAGAGGGAGGCTGTCGTTCCGATTTGTTATAAGGGTTTATGGCGATTTAGAATCGCACATCCTTCCGGACTCTGATCTGTTATCTTTACATGCACGATATTCTGTATTCTGTTGCATATATTCTGTATATTGCTATCTTTCTGTTTTGCAGGGTTACATATGCTTATCTTACCCCAAATCCCTTACGGGTCCTTTTTAGGACTCACCCTTTTTGGGTTCTGTTTTTGGATTTCAGGTAGGTCTGGTAAGCAGCCAGCGAAGTAGGTTTCCGTGAGGCTTCTGCCTTGGTTGTGTTGAGCAGCAGCAGTACCTTGCGGGCTGGGATTTTGTCTACTAGGCCTGAATCCCGCGCGAGGTATTTTGATGTTTAGGCCTAGGGTCGGCTCTGTAGCTGCATGTGCATACTTTCTGATTTGTTGTGATGATTGTATATATGTGTATATATTCTGTTCTGTTGCATGTTCTGAGCGCTTGGCGCTTGCTAGATACCCTAGGTTCGGTGAATTCTGTATGTATCTATGTTGTGTGCGTAAGTACTCGTCCTTGGAGGGCGGTGCTTACTTTGTTGTTATTACATGAACTGTTTATTTGGTGATGGTGATGTGCTCGTCCGTTTCGAGGGGCGAGACTCACCATGGATTTCATTTTAGTTATGTGTATGAAAATTTCAGGTTGCTTCCACAATCACTTTTCGGGTCCGCTACGCGCGGCAGGTCTCGATGGACCTGCCATTCTGTATCATTCCGGCTTCCGCTTCCGACGTCCCGGCGCCCCCGCCTCCGCAACCGGGCTCGGGTGGCGTGCGGTGACAAGTTGGTATCAGAGCAGGTAAGTGACCGTATTGGTCGTCAGTGGTGACTTGTAGTGACAACTGTTGTTGTACATTTTATTTTAGTGTGGTTTGGTACGGAGATTGGCCACCTCCTTACTTGAACCACTTTAAAATAAAATTGTGGAACAAAGTTGATCCTTCAAGTTATCCTGATAGTTGCAGATTTCGGAACTCGGGATTTCTGGATTCTGGAAAGATTATTACGAGTAAAGGATTGTGGAAAAGTTTCAGGTACGTAAAATTGTGTGTTAGGAAAAAGATTTGGTGAAATAAGCATGAACTGCTTCTGTGATTTTGTGAAATATATGATTTGATCATTCTGAGAAATAATTTCTGTGTCAAGTACTGCATTGCACTACAGAGCCTTAGAAAACTGCTGCTAGCTTCTGTAGGGATTAGGAGTGACCGATTTGTCTGGACTCTGTTTGGTCTGAGATTTTTGAGGTATGGTTAACACGCGTAGATAGCGTGATTTGGTACCGGAGGGGTGGGACTGAGATCCCACACCTCCGTGGAATAGGATACGGGTTCAGCGTAACCCAGGGTCTGAACAACCACACTCACCGCCCCGAGGTTTAGTGGTCGTAGGGACCCTCTCTGATTTGGTATTACCCGCCAGCTTAGCTGGTTCAAGGGCGGCAGCAGGCAAGGGAAGATCTGATTATGCCATAATAAGGGCATTTTGATTAGGTGGTGATAGCGAGACTTAAGCCACTGCTCGCCATAGTTTTGGGATCGGTAAGTGAGTGACTCCGAAGAGGATGGTCACTACGACACCTAGACTTCTCGTCGGTCCTATTAACGACGAGGAGATCTGGGGCACCCGTCTGGCGAGGTCATACTTTTGGTTTTGTTTTAGTTTTTGAACCCCCCCCCCCCCCCGAGGTTCAATGACCGAGAAGTGTGCAGGGTGGTAGAGATTTGGTTTGCAGGAGTTGACAAACTCCTGGGGGAGGCTACATTTTTCCCCAGCAGTGCAGCGGGGATGTAGCCAGGGATCTGCGTTAGGCACAGTTCGATGAGCTTCATCAGGGAGACAAGATTGTCGGAAGGTTTGAGTGAGAGTTTGATCGGCTGGTTTACTAAGTACCGTAGTATCAAGGTATGGAAGAGGAGAAGACCAAGAGGTTTATTTTGTCGACTGCGCCCCGAGTACAGGTGGGTTTTGAGACCTTTAGACATTACTTTGTTTCGGGAAAGCGGTTATTAGGGCTCAACTCCTCGAGCAGGAGGACGTTGAGAGTCGCCTTACCTCGCAGAGAGGTTAGGAGTAGTTTGAGGGGCTCCACATAGCGAGGACCCGGTAGATTCTGGATGGCCGAACAGGCTGGGCGGTTTAGTAGAGGTAGAGAGGGAGCACCACCGGCACGATCTTGTCCGATTTGGCAGTAAGTATCACCACTGGTTGACTTAGTTACGGCGGGAGGGCCGATGTTTACGTTGCGGTTCTGACACTCACTGGATACGGGATTGCCCTCTTACTGTAGGGCAGGGTTTTGGCAGTCTTCAGCGTCCATAGTCTCGAGCACAGCCCAACGCGCCGCGAGGGCGTGGGTTTCTGCGGGGTGGCCCGAGACCTCAGCAGCGACAGCAGCTTCAGCCATCCCCTCCACCACAGCAGCTCAGAGCAGGACAAGTTTTCCATTTGGTGAGGGGAGGCCCTAGTTATCAGGGAGGACCTAGTCAGCGGTCAGGTACCAGCCAGCAGGGAGGCTCGAGTTAGCAGGGAGTTCTGCAGGGTACTTTATTCCTGATTGAGATACCGGTTCATGCAGTATTGGATACAGGAACATTTATTTCCATTGTAACACCGAAATGTGTTACATCTCTGTATCTGTCTGTTAGTACTTTGCCTCAAATGTTTTTAGTAAAAACTGCTGGGAGTCAGTTTCTGTTTTCCAATGAGATGGTTCGGGGTTGTACGATATCTGTAGGCGGATATCTGATAGTATCGGATTTGTTGGTTTTAGACACGCCGAACTATGATATTATTCTTGGGATGGACTGGCTATCCAAGAAATCTGTGCACATTGATTGTGCAACCCGAACCATTATGGTTTCTGGAGAGGTACTACCTCTCACGGTTCCGACTGGTGTGACTATCGCGCAACACAGTATAGAGTTACAGGTTCTGGATTCAGCTGCCGATAGTTGGTGTAGGGTAATGCTGTGATCTGAATGAAGCTGGTACTAGGTTGAAGTTACATAGTATACCATTGGTTCGAGATTTTCCGCAGGTATTTCCGGAGGAGTTGCCCGGATTACCACCAGAGCGGGAAATTGTGTTTGAGATTTACCTGCAGTCGGGTACTGCTCCGATATCTATTCCTCCTTATCGGATGCCCATTTCTGAGATGCAGGAGTTAAAGAGGCAGTTGGAGGAATTACAGCAGAAGGGCTTCATCCGACCGAGCACTTCACCGTGGGGTGCTCCGGTTCTGTTTGCTAAGAAGAAAGATGGGACGCTCCGACCTTGTATTGATTACGGGCGGTTGAATGCACTTACTGTGAAGAATAAGTATCCGTTGCTAGGGATTGACGATCTTTTTATCAACTTTGGGGTTCGAGAGTTTTCTCAAAGATTGACCTCCAATCTGGGTACTTTCAGCTTAGGGTGAAGAAAGAGGACATACTTAAGACTGCTTTCCGCATCCGATGTGGACACTTTGAGTTTACGGTCATGCCGTTCGGGCTGACAAAATGCTCCAGCGGCATTAAGGGATCTGATGCATCGGGTATTCCGACCATACTTGGACTCATTTCTGGTGGTTGTTATCGATGATGTTCTGATTTATTTTGAGATGAGGACTCGCATCGGGAGCATCTGAGGGTAGTTCTGCAGACACTTTGGGAACATCAGCTTTATGCTAAATTCTCAAAGTGTGAGTTCTGAATTCGAGAAGTCACTTTTCTGGGACACATTATATCTGAGCATGGTCTGTCTGTGGATCCAGAGAAGGTGAGGGCAATTTGGGATTGGAAACAACCTACCACGGTGCACGGAGATCAAGAGCTCCACAGGGTTAGCAGGATTTTATCGGAGGTTTGTACTGAGATTTTCTATTCTGGCATCTCCGCTTACGCAGTTGACCAGGAAGGGTAAACAGTTTATCTGGTCTGATAGGTGTGAGTAGAATTTTCTGGAGTTGAAACGGCAGTTGACTAACGCTCTGATTCTGACTCTTCCATATCCGAGCTTACCGTATGTGATTTATACGGATGCTTCCACGTCCGGTTTGGGGTATGTATTGATGTAGGAGCGTAATGTGGTAGCTTATGGGTCGACGCAGCTGCGACCGCATGAGCTGAACTAACCGACATATGATCTGGAGTTGGCTGTAGTGATTTATGCTCTGAAACATTGGAAGCAATATTCGCTTGGTAATAAATTTCAGATTCTTACTGACCATAAGAGTCTGAAATATCTGTTTACACAGAAGGAGCTTAGCATGAGGCAGCGCAGATGTCTCGAATACATTAAGGACTATGATTGTAGTATCGAGTACATCTCTGGCAAGGGCAACACGGTTGCCGATGCTCTGAGCAGGAAGTATACCAGATTAGTTAAGGGAGGAGATGTTGGGGATCGATCTGAGGAAAGTGATTTGACATGCCTTTGGCACCGATGGCAGCTCTGGGAGCGTGCTCAGGGGTATACACTTACCATACATTCTGAGTGGCTTGACAGGGTGCATGAGGCGCAAAGTAGAGATCTGGTGTTGAAGAAGTTATCTGGGGAAGATAAGGGTTTATTTGTTACCGACGTTTCAGTATAGGCAGGGATTGCTATACTTCCGAGATCGCCTTTATGTACCTGAGGATCAGGAGTTCTGGAATGAGATTTTAGAGGAGGCACACTCGAGCAGTTTGAGCATCAGAAACCGGCAGGGACACTGCAGACTTTGCCCATTCCAGTTCGGGAGTGGGGCAATGTTACTATGGACTTTCTGACTGCACTGCCCCTGACACGGTCTCGCCATGACGCTATCTGGGTTATTGTGGATCGGCTGCCAAAGTGCGCACACTTTCTGCTTATTCGGGTCATAGACCCTCTGGAGAAGCTTGCCGGCTTTACATCAGGGAGATTGTACGTTTACATGGAGTACCAGACTCCATTGAATCTGACCGTGATCCGCGTTTTACAGCACGGTTCTGGATTGCTTTTCATGAAGCATTGGGCACGCGACTCCATCTGAATACAGCTTATCACCCACAGACGGACGGACAGTCGGAGCGAGTGATTCTGATACTGGAGGATATGCTGTGAATCTGTACTTTGGATTTTGGAGGAGTTTGGGACCAGCAGTTACTTTAATAGGGTTCTCGTACAACAATTGCTTTCAGACTACATTTGACATAGCACCTTATGAGGCGTTATGCGGGAGGAGGTGTATGACACCACACCGTTGGACAGATGCGTCGATAGGGTTGAGCTGGGACCCGAGCTTTTGAGGAGACTACGGCGAAGATCAGATTGTTACAGCGCGGATCAAAACCGCGAATGACCGCACCACCGCTTATACGAACCGCCGCCGTAGGGCTCTTGAATCTGAGTTTGGTGATAGAATTTGATTGGAGGTAGTACCGTTCAGAGGAACAGTAAGATTTGATAGGCGGGGTGAGTTACCCCGAGTTATATCGGTTCCCATGAGTTTCCAGGGTAAGTTGTTAGGTTGTTTTCCCCCAATCAAGCTTTTACATTTACGTGATGTCTTCCGTGATAGCCTGTTGAGGATCGATTAGATTTAGGTTCGGTACTGTCTGCGGGGTTGTCTGGTAGAAATACCGCAACTGACTCGGGTGCAATAAGATGCACCCGGAGGGTGGGACGCCGTGAGGCTCAGATGGTAGTCTAAACTACCACTCCCGCCGCACCAGTACGGTGGTCCGGTTGTTCTTAGTAAGGAGAATATTTTTATATTCTGGTTGGTAGCGACATCTGTCTGGTTAGTTCAGGCTACTCTTGGAGGACCAAGAGTTCTAAGGGGGGGAGAATGTTACGGTCAGCCCGAGCGGGTTGAGACCGGGTGACCGGAGGCTTCGATTTTGGTCTGCAGGGATCGGGCTTTTGGCGGTCAGATGGCTTCTGAGCCTTGTTCGAGTGACTTTTTGGCAAGCCCTTGCGTATTTGCGGTACTAAGTGTCCTCCTGAAGAGGCCATGGGTCCTCTCCCATAGGGGACATGGTCCTCTCCCATGGGTGACATGGCCCTCTCCCGAAGGGGGGCCGGGACTTGTCTCGGGGTGTACAGCAGGCTCGGTAGCGCTCCCGGGACCTCGGATTTGGAAACCGTTTGCGGATTTGGAATCGTGGGAACGTCCCGGAGCATTTTACGCTATAAAATATTTTGGGGTGGGACGTTCGCTGAAGAGGCCAGAGTGCCCTCTCCCGTAGAAGGCAGAGTGCCCTCTTCCGTAGAAGGCAGAGTGCCCTCTCCCGTAGAAGGCAGAGTGCCCTCTTCCGTAGAAGGCAGAGTGCCCTCTCCCGTAGAAGGCAGAGTGCCCTCTTCCGTAGAAGGCAGAGTGCCCTCTCCCGTAGAAGGCAGAGTGCCCTCTTCCGTAGAAGGCAGGGGCCCTCTCCCAAAGAAGGCATGGGCCTTCTCCCGAAGAAGGCATGACTTAGACAAATTTCAGATTTCTGGTGGATAAGGATAACTCTTAAGTGTTGACAAAAGGGGAAGGACACTTGTCATGCCCATATTAATGATGTAAAGGAAAGAGGACACTTGTCATGCCCATATTAGAGATGGAAAGGAAAGAGTTTTAAAGTATTGTGGAAAGCGTCAGAGCTATTTTCATTTCATTTCTCCTTCTGTTTCGTTCATTTCTCCGACTCGTTGCCGCCATAGCCTCCATTTTCTTCAAGCTTTGGGTTCTTCATTTTCTTGGCTGATTTTCACCAAGTGTGGACTCCAAAAAGTGGTTAGCCTCCTCCCTTGCTCTCTTTTCTTGTTGGAAGTAAGATTTGGATGGAAAAAGAGAGATTTGTGAAATATGGGTTTGTTCATGACTACCATCTAGGATGATTTTCTTCCTCCCATCTTTTAGTATGTTGTTCTTGGGTTGTATGGGAGTGATAATCAAGTGTTGGATTTTGGAAAACACACCTTGGGTAAAAATCCCCAAATTGCCGAATTTGTTGGAAAATTCTATGTTGATGTGTGTTTGTCTCCTTGATTCATGCTTCAAGTATGTTAATCCTAGCATGATTCTAAGCTTATGTATGGATTCAATTTGATGGAAAATATGTTGGGTTGGAAACCCCCATTTGGCCGAATTTATGAGATGATGTTCATTGTTGGATTTTGTTGTTTTGGATGCAATTGGATAGCATTCTTGGTTTAGAAGTGAAATTGGTGATTAGTATGATTAATTGGAAGTTTGAATGGATTGATTTGGAAGTTGGATAAAATTTGGCAAAGAAGCCGAATTTTTGGAATGATTCTTTTTCCATGTTGGAGTTTCATTTTGGTTGAATTGGATGTTAATATGGTGTTGGGGTTGAATTTAGGTGTGGTTTGAAGTTTGAAACGTTGAATTCGGTTAAGAAATGGAAAAGTTGCAATTAAACGGGATTATCGGAAAATGTTGGGTAATGAAGGGTTTTAAGGTTGGATTTGATCAGTTCTGCTTGTTGGATTATGTTTGTCAATGTATAATCTTGCATTGTCTAAGTTGGTTCTGAATTCTGACGTTTCGGTGGAAATCTGGAATTTTACGGAAATTCTGCCGGATTTTCGGTTTTGGGGTCGGGGGTGTAGTTTGGAAGTGTGGTCAGTAAGAATGCTAATTCAACTTGGTTTAGCAGATTCTGAGGTTCGGAAGTTAGAAAAAGAGAAGTTTCTGAGTTTCGGGTCGTAGTGTGGAAGTTGTCCAGAAGCGGTCAAATACTCTGGATTTGTGAGGTAAGGGTTTGGTTCTGCTATTTTTGGTAAGATAGGTGTATGTTTAGTTTCACTTTCTGTTCTGCAAGTATTTCGGTATTATATGCCTAGGGCATATTCTGTAGTCTATAGGTGTATGTTTTGTTGCACTTCTGTTTTGCAGGTATTTCGGAATTTGTGCCTTAAGGTACGTTCTGTGATCTGTAGGTGTATGCCTTGTAGCATACCCGTCTGCATTAACCCTACGTTTGTAGGTGTATGCCTTGTGGCATACTTTGTCTCATAACCCTACGGCAGTTGTGGGTTCGCTACCCCAGCTGGTGCACCATGCTTCTGTAATAGCTTCGGCTTCTGACTCCCTTAGAGGGAGGCTGTCGTTCCGATTTGTTATAAGGGTTTATGGCGATTTAGAATCGCACATCCTTCGGGATTATGATCTGTTATCTTTACATGCACGATATTCTGTATTCTGTTTCATATATTCTGTATATTGCTATCTTTCTGTTTTGCAGGGTTACATATGCTTATCTTACCCCAAATCCCTTACGGGTCCTTTTTAGGACTCACCCTTTTTGGGTTCTGTTTTTGGATTTCAGGTAGGTCTGGTAAGCAGCCAGCGAAGTAGGTTTCCGTGAGGCTTCTGCCTTGGTTGTGTTGAGCAGCAGCAGTACCTTGCGGGCTGGGATTTTGTCTACTAGGCCTGAATCCCGCGCGAGGTATTTTGATGTTTAGGCCTAGGGTCGGCTCTGTAGCTGCATGTGCATACTTTCTGATTTGTTGTGATGATTGTATATATGTGTATATATTCTTTTCATTGCATGTTACGAGCGCTTGGCGCTTGCTAGATACCCTAGGTTCGGTGAATTGTATGTATCTATGTTGTGTGCGTAAGTACTCGTCCTTGGAGGGCGGTGCTTACTTTGTTGTTATTACATGAACTGTTTATTTGGTGATGGTGATGTGCTCGTCCGTTTCGAGGGGCGAGACTCACCATGGATTTCATTTTAGTTATGTGTATGAAAATTTCAGGTTGCTTCCACAATCACTTTTCGGGTCCGCTACGCGGCAGGTCTCGATGGACCTGCCATTCTGTATCATTCTGGCTTCTGCTTCCGACGTCCCGGCGCCCCTGCCTCCGCAACCGGGCTCGGGTGGCGTGCGGTGACACTACCAGACAACCCCAGACAGTACCGAACCTAGATCTAACCGATCCACAACAGGCTATCCTGGAAGACATCACGTAAAACAGAAATAGTTGGGGGGGTAAGGCCAACCTAACAACTTACTCTGGAAACTCATGAGAACCGATATAACTCGGGGTAACTTGCCCCGCCTACCAAATCTTACTGTCCATCAGATCGGTGCTACCTCCAGTCAAATTCTGCCACCAAACTCAGATTCCAGAATCCTACGGCGACGGTTCGTATAAGCAGTGGTGCAGTCGTTCGCGGTTTTGATCCGCGCCTATAACAATCTGATCTTCGCCGTAGTCTCCTCAAAAAGCTCGGGTCCCAGTTCAACCCCATCAGACGCATCTGTCCAACAGTCCTCAAATGGTGTCATGCCAATCGTAGTCTGGAAGCTGTTGTTGTACGAGAATTCTAACAAAAGTAACTGCTGGTCCCAATCCCCTCCAAAATTCAAAGTACAGATTCGCAGCATATCCTTCAGTATCAGAATCACCCGCTCCGACTGCCCGTCCGTCTGTGGGTGATAAGCTGTACTCAGATGGAGTCGCGTGCCCAGTGCTTTATAAAAAGCACTCCAGAACCGTGCTGTAAAACGCGGATCACGGTCAGATACAATGGAGTCTAGTACTCCATGTAAACGTACAATCTTCCTGACGTAAAGCCGGGCAAGCTTCTCCAGAGGGTCTGTGACCCGAATAAGCAGAAAGTGTGCGCACTTTATCAGCCTATCCACAATAACTCAGATAACATCATGGCGGGACCGTGTCAGAGGCAGTGCAGTCAGAAAATCCATAGTAACATTGCCCCACTTCCGGACTGGAATGGGCAAGGTCTGCAGTGTGCCTGCCGGTTTCTGATGCTCAATCTTCACCTGCTGACAAACGGCACACCTAGACACATGTGTGGCAATGTGTCTCCTCATACCAGGCCACCAGAAGTGAGTACGCAGATCCTGATACATCTTCTCACTTCCGGGATGAATACTCAATCTGCTCGAGTGTGCCTCCTCTAAAATCTCATTCCGGAGCTGCTGATCCTCCGGTACATAAAGGCGGTCTCGGAAGTATAGCAATCCCTGCCTATACTGAAACGTCGGTAACAAAGATCCCTTGTCTTCCCCAGACAACTTCTTCAACCCCGGATCTCTACCTTGCGCCTCGCGCACCCTGTCAAGCCACTCAGAATGTATGGAAAGTGTGTAAACCTGAGCACGCTCCCAGAGCTGCCACCTGTGCCAAAGGCACGTCAAATCACTCTCCTCGGATCGGTCACCAATATCTCCTCCCTTGACCAACCCGGTATACTTCCTGCTCAGTGCATCGGCAACCGTGTTGCCCTTGCCAGAGATGTACTCGATACTACAATCGTAGTCCTTAATGTATTCGAGCCATCTGCGCTGCCTCATGTTAAGCTCCTTCACAGAAACAGATATTTCAGACTCTTATGGTCGGTAAGAATCTGAAATTTGTTACCAAGCGAGATAATGCCTCCATTGTTTCAGCGCATAGATCACTGCAGCCAACTCCGGATCGTGTGTCGGATAGTTTAGCTCATGCGGTCGCAATGCCTCGACCTATAAGCTATCACATTACGATCTCGCATCAGCACACACCCCAAACCGGATGTGGAAGCATCCGTATATATCACATACGGTAAGCTCGGATCTGGAAGAGTCAGAATCGGAGCGTTAGTCAACTGCCGCTTCAACTCCTGAAAATGTTGCTCACACCTATCAGACCAGATAAACGGTTGACCCTTCTTGGTCAACTGCGTGAGCGGAGATGCCAGAATAGAAAACCCCGGTACAAACCTCCGATAACATTCTGTCAATCCCAGGGAGCTCCTGATCTCCCGTACCGTGGTAAGTTGTTTCCAATCCCAAATTGCCCTCACCTTCTCTGGATCCACAGACAAGCCATGCCCAGAAATAACATGTCCCAGAAAAGTGACTTCCCGAATCCAGAACTCACACTTTGAGAATTTAGCATAAAGCTGATGTTCCCAAAGTGTCTGCAGAACTACCCTCAGATGATCCCGATGCGAATCCTCATCCCGAGAATATATCGAATATCATCTATAAAAACCACCGAAATGAGTCCAAGTACGGTCGGAACACCCGATGCATCGATCCATGAATGCCGCTGGAGCATTGGTCAGCCCGAACGGCATGACCGTAAACTCAAAGTGTCCAAATCGGGTGCGGAAAGCAGTCTTAGGTATGTCCTCTTCCTTCACCCTAAGCTGAAAATACCCAGATCGGAGATTAATCTTTGAGAAAACTCTCGAACCCTGAAGTTGATCAAAAAGATCGTCAATCCTCGATAACGGATACTTATTTTTCACAGTACGTGCATTCAACCGTCTGTAATCAATGCAAAGTCGGAGTGTCCCATCTTTCTTCTTAGCAAACAGAACCGGAGTACCCCACGGTGAAGTGCTCGGTCGGATGAAGCCCTTATGCTGTAATTCCTCCAATCTGCTTTCTTCTACTCCTGCCTCTCAGAAATAAGCATCCGATAAGGAGGAATAGATATCGGAGCAGTACCCGACTGCAAGTAGATCTCAAACACAATTTCCCGCTCTGGTGGTAATCCGGGCAACTCCTCCGGAAATACCTGCGGAAAATCTCGAACCAAGGTATACTATCTAACTTCAACCTAGTACCAGCCTCATTCAGACCATAACATTCCCCCAACACCAACTATCGACAGATGATCCAGAATCTGCAACACTGCACCGTCTTTGTGCGATAGTCACACCAGTCGGAGCCGTGAGAGGTAGTACCTCTCCATAAACCATAATGGTTCGGGTTGCACAACCAATGTGCACAGAATTCTTGGATAGCCAGTCCATCCCAAGAATAATATCATAGTTCGGCGTGTCTAAAACCAATAAATCCGATACTATCATATGTCCGCCTACAGATATCGTACAACCCCGAACCATCTCATTGGAAAACAGAAACTGACTCCCAGCAGTTTTTACTAAGTACATTTGAGGCAAAGTACTAACAGTCAGATACAGAGATGTAACACATTTCGGTGTTACAATGGGAATAAATGTTCCTGTATCCAATACTGCATGAACCGATATCTCATTCAGAAATAAAGTACCCTGCAGAACTCCCTGCTGACTCGAGCCTCCCTGCTGGCTGGTACCTGACCGCTGACTAGGTCCTCCCTGACCTCCCTGATAACTAAGGCCTCCCCCCTCAAAATGGAAAACTCGGCCCACTCTGGGCTACTGTGGTGGAGGGGGTGGCTGAAGCTGCTGTCGCTGCTGAGGTCTCGGGCCACCCTGCTGAAACCCACGCCCTCGCGGCGCGTTGGGCTGTGCCCGAGACTGTGGACGCTGAAGACTGCCAAAACCCTGCCTTACAGTCAGAGGGCAATCCCGTACCCAGTGAGTGTCAGAACCGCAACGTAAACATCGGCCCTCCAGCCGGTAACTAAGTCAACCGGGGTGATACCTACTGCAAATCGGACAAGACCGTGCCGGTGGTGCTCCCTCTCTGCCGCTACTAGACAGCCCAGGCCTGTTCGGCGGTCCAGAAATCTGCCGGGGTCCCAGTTATGTGGAGCCCCTCGTACTTCCCTGACCTCGTTGCAAGGTGAGACGACTCTCAACCTCCTCTTGTTCGAGGAGTTGAGCCCTAATAACCGCTTCCCGAAACAAAGTAATGTCTAAAGGTCTCAAAACCCACCTGAACTCGGGGCGCAGTCAACGAATAAACCTCTTGGCCTTCTATTCTTCCATTCCATAGTACTACGGTACGTAGTAAACCAGCCGATCAAACTCTCACTCGTACTCTCCGACAGTCCTGTCTCCCTGATGAAACTCATCAAACTGTGCCTGACGCAGATTCCTGGCTACATCCCCGCTGCACTGCTGGTGGAAAATGTAGCCTCCCCCAGGAGTTTGTCAACTCCTGCAAACCAAATTTCTACTACCTCTGGCCCTTCTCGGTCATTGAACCTCGGGGGGTTCAAACTCTAAAACCTCTACAAAAGTCTGACCTTGTCAGACTGGTGCCTCAGATCTCCCCGTCGTTAATAGGACCGACGAGAAGTCTAGGTGTCGTAGTGACCATCCTCCTCGGAGTCACTCACTTACCAAACCCAAAGTTGTGGCGAGCAGTGGCTTAAGTCTCGCTATCACCACCTAATCAAAATGCCCTTACTGTGGCATAATCAGATCTTCCGCTGCCTACTGCCGCCCCTGAACCAGCTAGGCTGGCGGTAATACCAAATCAGAGAGGGGTCCCTACGACCACTAAACCTCGGGGCGGTGAGTGTGGTTGTTCAGACCCTGGGTTACGCTGAACCCGTATCCTATTCCACGGAGGTGTGGGATCTCAGTCCCACCCCTCCGGTACCAAAACACGCTGTCTACGCGTGTTAACCAAACCTGAGACATTTCAGACCAAACAGAGTCCAGACAAATCGGTCACTCCTAATCCCTACAGAAGCTAGCAGCAGTTTTCTAAGGCTCTGTAGTGCAATGCAGTACTTAACTCAGAAGTTATTTTGCAAAATGATAAAATCATGCATTTCACAGAATCACAGAAGCAATTCATGCTTATTTCACCAAATCTTTTCCTAACACACAATTTTACGTACCTGAAACTTTTCCACAATCCTTTACTTGTAACACTTTTACCAAAGTCCCGAAATTCTGGATTCCGTACTCTGCAACCACCAGGATAACTTGAAGGACCAAACTTTGCTCCACAATTTTATTTTGAAGTGGTTCGAGTAAGGAGGTGGCCAATCTCCGTACCAAACCATTCTAAAATAAAATGTACAACAATAGTTGTCACTTCAAGTCACCACTGACGACCAATATGGTCACTTACCTGCTCTGATACCAACTTGTCACCGCACGCCACCCGAGCCCGGTTGCGGAGGCGGGGGCGCCGGGACACCGGGAGCGGAAGCCGGAAAATACAGAATGGCAGGTCCATCGAGACCAGCCGCGCGTAGCGGACCCAAAGAGCGAAACGATTGCGGAAGCAACCTAACAAAAATTTCATACATATAACTAAAATAAAATGCAAACATATAATTCATGCATTAGCAACAGAGTAAGCCCCGCCTCCGTGGGACGAGTGCTTACGCACCAAAACATATATACATACAGAGTTCACAGAACCTAAGGTCTCTAGCAAGCGCCAAGCGCTCAGAACATGCACAGAACAGAATATATAAATATATACAAATATACAATCATCACAGCAAACCAGAAAGTATGCATATGCAACTACAGAGCCAACCCTAGGCCTAAACAACAAATACCTCGCGCGGGATTCAGACCAAGTAGACAAAATCCCGACCCGCAAGGTGCAGCTGCTGCTCAACCCAACCAAGGCAGAAGCCTCACGGAAACCTACTCCGCTGGTTGCTTACCAGGTCTACCTGAAACCCAAAAACAGAACCCAAAAAGGGTGAGTCATCGAAAGGACCCGTAAGTGATTTGGGGTAAGATAAGCATATGTAACCCTTCAAATCAGAAAGATAATAATATATAGAATATATACGACAGAAATCAAAATATCGTGCATGTAATAAAAACATATCAGAATCCCAAAAAAATATGCGATACTAAATCGCCATAAACCCTTATAACAAATCAGAACGACAGCCTCCCTCTAAGGGAGTCAGAAGCCGAAGCTATTACAGAAGCATGGTGCACCAGTGGGTAGCGAACCCACAACTGTCGTAGGGTTAATGCAGCAGTATGCCACAAGGCATACTCCTACAAACTACAGAACGTACCTTAAAGCAGAAATTTCCGAAATACCTGCAAAACAGAAGTGCAACAACACATACACCTACAGACTACAGAATATGCCCTAGGCATATAATACCGAAATACTTGCAGAACATAAAGTGAAACTATACATACACCTATCTTACCAAAAATAGCAGAACCAAACCCTTACCTCACAATTCCAGAGTATTTGACCGGTTCTGGACGACTTCCACACCACGACCCGAAACTCAGAAACCTCTCTTTTCCTACCCTCCGAACCTCAGAATCTGTCATACCAAGTTGAATTAGCATCCTAATCGACCACTCTACCAAACTACACCCCCGATCCCAAAACCGGAAGTCCGGCGCCAGAATATCCGTAAAATTCCAGATTTCCACAGAAACACCAGAATTCAGAACCAACTTAGACATGCAAGATTATACATTGACAAACACAAACCAACAAGCAGAACTGATCAAATCCAACCTTAAAACCCTTCATTACCCGACATTTTCCGATAAATCCACATAAATGCAACTTTTCCAATTCTTACCCGAAATCAACGTTTCAAACTTCTAACCACACCTAAATTCAACCCCAATTCCACTTTAGCATCCAATTCAACCAACATCAAACCCCAACATGGAAAAAGAATCATTCCAATAATTCGGTTCTTAACCAACATTTTACCCAACTTCCAATTCAATCCATTCAAGCTTCCAAACAACCATTCTAATCACCAATTTCACTTCTAAACCAAAAATGCTATCCAATTGCATCCAAAACAACAAAATCCAACATTGAACATCATCTCATAAATTCGGCCAAATGGGGGTTTCCAACCCAACTTATTTTCCATCAAATTGAATCCATACATAAGCTTAGAATCATGCTAGGATTAACATACTTGAAGCATGAATCAAGATAACAAACACACATCATTTTGGAAATTATCCATAAATTCGGCCAAAATATGAAATTGTAACCGAATTGTGTTTCCGACGATCCAAAGTTATTTACCTACTCCTTACCAATCCAATATCAACATATATGAAGCACACAACGATCCAACGGTTCAATTTCTTCAAAACTCAGATCTAAGCCAAGAACATCAACTTTCCAATATTGCCAAATACTCAACAGAATCGAACCATACCTCAGACAGACGTAGTACTCGAGTTGTTGATCAACTTTCCAGATGAACTCTCGGGCAAAGGAGCAACTTAGAGCAAGATTTTGGAAGCTTTAGAAACTCAACAATGGTGAAGAAAGAAGAAGAAAGTTTCGGCAGAGTGAAGAAGGAAGAAGAAAACGTTTAAGTGAAAGCCAAATATATATATATATATATATATATCCCTTTCTTTTTTCCCATCCCTTCTCATCTTAAATAACAAAGAGACAAGTGTCCCTTAACTTGTCTCCCAAATCTGCCGAAACTACCAGCTGCCCCATGCTGATTTTTATTAATTTTGCAACCAATTGCAAATTAACTCCCAATTTTTCCGAAAGTTCCAATTCTTTTTGCCCAAAAATAATTACCGAATTCCAAAATTAACGAAACTTGGACACAACCCTCAGAATATTATAACATTCACAAAACATATTTCAGAAGTTCATTTACCATTCCGGAGTGTCCTACCGAGCTCGCTGAACCCGAACCAAAACCCGACGTGCGAGCGTGTCAACCTGAACCGAAATTCCGTCACTCCAAAATTCTATAAAAAATACCCATAAATTCCATCTTAAAATATAACACAACTTACCCCAAAGCCGTCAGAAAATTTCCATCCCGAGCCCCGGGAGTCGCCCGGAACCGAACGTCCCGCCCCAAATATTAAACTCCACAACCACCACCGGGACGTTTCCACGACTCCAAAACTGCAAACGGCTTCCCAAACTGAGATCTCGAGAGTGCTACCGAGCCCGCTGTACGTCCCGAGGCGACCCCGACAACCCCCCGGCGCCAGAAAAATATTTTCGGCGGAAACGTCCGGGGGACCCACACGACCTCAAATACGGAAGGGTTCGCCAAAATGATCCTCGGATAGGGCTCGGAAGCCGCCTGAACGCCGAAAAACGTGACCCGCAGGCCAAAACCGGAGCCCCGGGTCACCCGGTCGCAACCCGCTCGGGGTGACCGTAACACAAATGTTGGAAAAATCAGCAATGGGCCGAAAGTTTGAGATGGTGTTTGATGATGTTTTCTTGGTTGAACATGGAAAAGAAGCATGTATTTAGCATGTTTGGCATGTTTTAAAGTTAGGGTAAAAAGTTGGAATTATTTGATGAAGATTAGTATTAAGGCCGAATTGTTTGAGGAATTTTTGGTGGGTGATTTGTTGAAGAAAGTTGGAAAGAAACATGTTTTAAGTGTTTTTAACATGTTTGGAAGTTGTAGGAAAAAGTTGGGATTTATTTGAGTGATTTTGTCATAAGGCCGAAAGTTGGGTGTTGTTGTGAAGTTTGGAAAAGTTTAAGGATGAAGGATGTAATTAAATCATGTTCGGTAAAAGAAAGTATGTTTAAGTGATAAAAATGCAAGTTGGTAAAGTTTGGGAAAAAATAAGGGTTTGGGCCGAATTTGGGCTTGGGCCGAAATTTTGGGTGAAATTGGATAAAAGTTGACTTTTTGGTAAAGTTGACCAAATCGGGTAACACTGGTTTTGGACTTGGCTCTGTAGGTAATTTTG
This sequence comes from Stellera chamaejasme, assembly GCA_024586325.1. Classification (NCBI taxonomy): domain Eukaryota; kingdom Viridiplantae; phylum Streptophyta; class Magnoliopsida; order Malvales; family Thymelaeaceae; genus Stellera; species Stellera chamaejasme. The sequence goes on from CM044983.1 coordinate 30,319,845, forward strand.
CATATAGGATGCTTTCGGCACTTGGGTCTGTATATTATTTGTAGGAAGTTTCCGGCTTTATGAAGAGGGCGAAACTTCTTCTGCCTGTATTCTTTACTGTCTGCTTTTTCCTGCGCGCGCGATATTCTGTAAAATCACTAACTTGGCTCGGGTGCAGGTTTAGGACTAGAAAGATGTCGTAAAATCTGCAACACAACTTAACCTTAAAACTGAAAGGAAAACGTTTTAAGGGTTGGGTTTCGGGTCCACTCAAAACCTCTTTAGGAGAACTCCGTTTTCACCCGCCGCCGTTTTAGCAAGCTTCCACAACCACTCGACAAACGCGCTTCCAGCTTCCCGGGCGGTGGGGTGACACTACGGTTAGCACAACCAACGTGCACAAAATTCTTCAACAGCCAACCCATCCCAATACCTATACCAAATTGGTAGGGGGGTCCCTGTGGCTGCTGAAGATTCGGGGGTGGTGAGTGTGGTTGTTCAGACCCTGGATTACGCTGAACCCAACTCCTGAACCTCGGAGATGTGGGATCCCGATCCCGACCCTCCGGTACCCAATCACGCTGTCTGCGTGTGGTAACCATTCCTTAAACCAAACCAACCAAATACCGATATAACCATATCCAAAAATCCAAACCAAAACCAACTTATCCCATAACCAATTATCCAGAATAGTTAACTCTCTCTCTCTACCAAAAGCTAGCAGCAGTACTCTAAGGCTCTGTAGTGTAATGCAATGCATGATGCAGAAATTCTTTCCAGAATCACAAAACCCAAAATCCAAAACCTTAAACACAGAAGTAGATCAGGTTCATAGCACAGAATCACATCACAACCAATCAATAAAACAAAGGTACCTGGATTATATAAGAAGTCTGCACTCGAGCTTTGCGCTTCACTACGCGCCCCGAAGTCCAACATCCCAAACCTTCCAGAATGCTTCAAAGAACCATCCGCTGCTCCACACCCATTCCGAAGTGGTTCAAATAAGGAGGTAGCTAGACTTCGTACATAACCGCCCCAGAATAGAACGCAGAACAGCAGCCGCACTTCGAAGTCATCTCTTGTAGAAACTTCTCCATGAAATGGCATGTCCGCTCCAAAAGTCCACTCCTGGACTTGTATACTTGCCTTCCACTTCCCATACCGAAACCAATCATACTTTACCTTTCGGGTCACTCCGACCCAACCTGGCTCTGATACCAACTTGTCACGATCACCCCGCTTGGTTGCGGAGGCGGAGCCAGCCGTGACGTTTGGAAGCGGAAGCTACGGCTGAAAGCGCGGAATTGGTACCACCGAAACTGTTACGGTCACCTCGAGCGAGTTGTGACCCGGGTGACCCGGGACTCTGGTTTTGGCCTGCGGATCACGGTTTTGGGCGGTCAGACGGCTCTCGAGACTTATCTGAGCATTATTTCTGGGAATCCTTCGGGTTTTGAGGTCGTGTGGGTCCCCCGGACATTTTCGCCGAAAATATTTTTCCGGGGCGGGACTTGTCTCGGGACGTACAGCGGGCTCGGTAGCACTCCCGGGACCTCGGAATGGGAAACCGTTTGCATATTTAGAATCGTGGGAACGTGCCGGATCTTTTTACAGAGTTTATTTTCAGGGGCGGGACGTTCGGTCCCGGGCGACTCCCGGGGCTCTGGACGGGAATCCCGGGGCTCGGGATGGAAATTTTGCGACGGCTTGGGTGTAAAGTATGTTATATTTTAAGACGGATTTTATGATAATATTTTTGGATTTTGGCATGACAAGGATTTTGGTTCAGGTTGACACACGCGCACGTCGGGATTTGCGCGGGTTCAGCGGGCACGGTAGGACACTCTGGATTTGAAAATGGACTTTGGAAATAGGATTTGGGTGTCTTATGATAATCTGATGATTATTTTCAGGTTTGGTTTCAATTGGGGTTAGGAAGTTGCGTTTGGGGCTAAATATCAAAGTTTTGGAGAGTTGGAGGACTAAGTTGCAATTAGCCCACAAATCAGCAATATTTGGAAAAGGACAAGAGAGTGAGGCGGCAGCAAGGGATTAAATGGGACAAGTGTCCCATTTTCATGAATTAGGAAAAAGAAAAGAAGGAAAAGAAAAGAAAAAGGGAGAAAATATAAAAGGGAAGAAAGAGACATTTTCTTCATTTCTTCTTCTTCTTCCTCACTCCCAAAACGCCATTTTCTACTATTCATCAAGCTCTTCATGTGTTCTTCATTTTGGCAAGAAATCAACAAGGATTTGGGCTTAAATCATTGGTAAGCTTCTCCTCTTTAAGAATCTACAAGTTGGAAGCATGGATTTAGGGTGGAAAGTGGGTTTAGAAACCAATTTGTGTTTGTTCTTTGCTATGTATTGTGATGATCTTCTTGCTTCCATCTTCTAGTATGTTGTTGGTGGTATGGAGAAGAGTAGGAATTAGGGTTCAGATTTTGGAAGAACACCATGGATGGGGGAAACATAATTAGCCGAATTATTGCTTGATTTTCTAAAATGGTGTGTAGTGATGTTCTTGAATCATGCTTTGGATATATGGTTCCTAGCATGATTCTAAGGCTTTCTATGGTTTCAATTTGATGGAAAACATGTTGAGGGAAAAAGCCCCAAATTGGGTGAATAGTATAATTAGGGTTCATGTATGCTTTTGGTGTTTAAGGTGTAATTGGTTTGTAATCAAGCTTAAATTGTGTAATTGGTGGTTAAGGGATGCAATTGGAAACTTCATTGGATTGAATTGGAAGTTTGGTGGAATTTTGGAAAATGGCCGAATTTAAGAATGAAACTTTAGTTAAGTTGGTGTTGTGTTTTGAATGATGTGGATGGTAAATTGGTATTGGGGTTGGATTTAGGTGCGTTATGGTGTTTGAAACGCCGTTTTCGGATAACGGATGAAAAAGTTACCTTTATGCAGGTTTACGGGAAAAGTGTCTGGGAAGTGAGATTTAAAGGTTGGAAAACGTTTGTGGGTGTATGAATAAGGATGTTCTAGCTCGGTTCGTAAAACCGAGCTTTCTGTGGATTTTTGCGGAAAAGTGCGGGATTGTGCGGGTTTGGTTCTGGGGGTTTGTTTTGGTGAGTTCTGACTTGTTTGTGGTTGTTCAGTGTGTTTCTGCATTGGTGGAGCCCCGCCCGGTTGCGGAGGCGGAGCCGGCCGCGACGTAGGAATCGGAACCACGGCGGAAAGCGCGGCAACGGAGCATTGAGTTCAAATAGCAGAGTAGTCGAGTAACAACTAGCAACCCACGAACTTCGAACTTATACATGGCAAGCATACATAGAATCCAACATTTACCAAACATGCAGTTCATGGAGTAACAAACATTGAACAACGCAACGAACACCGAAACATGGAACCCATTTCATAATAATTCCAATATAGGCAAGTCGGGGCTCCGCCCTCGACTCAGAAGACAAACAAAGGCAGAATATATCGCAGATTATACATCATGTACAAATTCATGTTCTGATCTACATGCATGCAGCTACAGCTACAGAGCCATTAAACAAAATCCTATATATATATATATATATATATATACCTAAGTGCGGAATCAGAAGCCTCTCGCTCAAGGATTCCCGCACGTGGTACTGCTGCTGCAACCGAAACCCCAAAAATGACAGAAGCACCGCGGATCTCTACTCCGCCGGTTGCTTGTCAGGACGGCCTGAAAGGTGGTAAACAAATAAAAGGGTGAATCCTCGGAAGGACCCAGTAAGGGCTGAGGTAAGATATAGTTTGCCCAAGTGGCAACAGTCGAACTCGCAAAATGTAATAACGCAAGAGTATACATGTACATACATAAACATAAGGCGTAAAGTGAATCAGAAATCCCAACACATGCGGTCCAATCGCTGACCCACAGAACGACAGCCCTCTCCAAGAGGTCAAAACATACAGAACAGAAAGCACGGTACCGGCTGGGGTCGCGATCCCCAAACTGTCGTAGGGTCATAGAAGTATATCGGCACCCCAAGTGCGGATATATACAGAATTTTGGCACCCTCCAGTGCGGACATAACCAAACCAAGCCATGGAGCACCCGTGGTCTTAAGACCAGCCCGGGTATCGTCACAAAACAGAACATATACACATGTAAATATAAACAGAAATATCATCACCTGATACAGATACACAGAACAGAATAGGAACCCGGGGCATCCAAGGCCATCCAGGCCTTGAGACAGAACAAACATACATCTTACCATGTGACGGGTCTCGGGGTCACCGAACCACCGTCCTCGCCGGGACCCGCCTCAACCAACCCCGATATACATGCAATTACTCCCAGAATGCATAACGAGAGAAGTTGAGCCCTTACCTCAGAAACACTGCCCCGCAGCACAAAACCCGGGAAATCCCGGCTCCCGGCTCGCAAAGTGCAAACTAAACCCCGATGGTTCCACAATGCTCCACCAATGCAGAATCAAGCTGAACAACCACAAACCAATCAAAACACATCAGAATACACCCCCAGAAACCAACCCCGCTCAATCCCGCACTTTCCCGCAAAAACCCACAGAAAGCTCGGTTTTACGAACCGAGCTAGAACCTTGTTATTCCAACACCTACAATGCATGACACGCTAGCAAAGATCCTACAAAGGTTGGATGACTTAGGAGCTCAAGTCGCTACCACAAATGAGCGACTAACAAGAGTAGAGGTAGCTCAAGGAAAATAACCAGAGGGCTCGCAAGCCCACGATGATGCCCATGCATCGCGGGCTCAAGGCGGAGTCACCCATACCACCTTCGATCCGGCATCGACGAGGCCACAAGCCACCCCTCACAGCCCTCCAACCACTTCTACGAGAGTAGATCATGGTGTCGACATTCTGGACAGTGATGAACAGGAGTATTACGCGGAGCCACCACCAAAACCAACCAAGAGAAGGGTCTTTCCTGATAGAGCTCAAGCCAGAGCCTATCTCGAGAGAGACCTCGAAGAAGAAGAAGAAGCAGAGCGAGGACGTGTCCATCGAGGTTTCAACCGAGACCTTGGAGGCAGGGCACAAGCCCAGGATCAACAAGCCCTCACCAATATAAAGCTTCAAATACCGCCCTTCTACGTTTCCAGTGATCCATAAGAATATTTTACGTGGATGGCTAAAACCGAGCGGATCATTGATATGATGGGATACACAGATGCGATCGTATTGAAACTCGTTGTCATTGAGTTTCACGACTATGCTCTCACCTGGTGGGAGCAAGAGCATCACGAGAGAGCAAGAATCCGCTGTCGCCCCATCACCACTTGGGAAAATCTCAAACGAACCATGAAGAGTCGGTTTGTGCCCAGCTACTACGACAGAGATTGTGTCCAGAAGTTGCAACGCCTTATCCAAGGTCATCGCAGCGTCGAAGAATACCAAAAGGACCTCGAGAGGGCCTTAATGAGGGCCAACGTCAAGGAAGACGAAGAGTCTAAGTTGGCCAGATTTTTATATGGCCTACGAGAGGATATCGCCAAAATAGTTGAGCTGTGTGACTATCAGGATTACCAAGATCTGGTGCACAAGGCTATCCGGGTGGAGAAGCAATTGAAATAGGGGAACTCCTATCATCCCGCCCATACACCCATCAGGGGCTCAGGAAGCAGCAAGACCCCCCCTTCGCCAAATCACCCCCACCAAAATCTTACACATCTCCCGCGGTGATGCCAGCGTGAGGCCCCCATCACATTCACAGCCGAAACCCAGCACCAGCACTTATGATGCCCCTCGCCAGTCAAGGAGCATCGAATGCTTTAAGTGCTTGGGCAAGGGACATTATGCGAGGGACTGCCCCAACAGAAGGGCCATGGTCATTCGGCCTAATGGGGAGTTGTCTAGTGAAGAAGAGGAAGAGGTCCCTCCTGAACCACTAGACCATGAGAGTGAAGCAGAAGAGGGAGAGCTGCCTATGGATGGACTCATATTAGTCACCAAGAGGGTTCTGCAAAGCTCCCTAAGTATCACTGAGAGCACTCAACGGGAAAATTTATTCCAATCAAGAGCTATGGTGAATGAGACCCTGTGTAGTCTCATTATCAATAGCGGAAGCTATGTCAACGCCACCAGCGAAGACATGGTCGCTGAACTGGGTCTTCGTACCATTGCACATCCTAAGCCGTACCAACTGCAGTGGGTTGATGACAGAACCTTTGTGAAGGTCGTTAAACAAGTCGAAGTTCTGATAAAGATCGGCAAGTACGGGGATTCCATCACTTGCGATGTGGTGCGAATGGAGGCCACCCACATTCTCTTGGGCAGGCCTTGGCAGTACGACAAGGAGGCCATACATTACGGCAAGGCCAACAAATATGCCCTCACCTACCTCAGTAAATCATACACCCTGCTTCCCCTCACACCAACCCAAGCTCACCAAGATCAAATTCACCTGGCTAGTAAGGCCGAGAGGAAAAGAAAGAGCGAGGGCAGAGAGAAGAGAGAAAATGGTGAGAAGGTTCAAGGAACCTCGAGTGAAAGAAAAGAGTGTGCATTGATGGGAAACACCCTGAGTGAGCCCGCGAGAAAACAAGAGTGCCTCCCTCCCATGGCCAAAGAGAGGGATTTCAAAAGAGTAATTCTTGGCAACAAGACTTGTTTTCTCATGATTCCAACTCATTGCATGCTAACACTTGACCATGTATCTTCTCTCCCTTTCTATGTGCAGGAAGTTACAAGGAATTCGACGAAGTCTTAGATGAGACGCGAACCCTTCCAACCTATCGCGGCATAGAGCATCAGATCGATCTGGTTCCGGGTGCGCCTTTACCCAACAAGGCCGCCTACCGGACCAACCCTCAAGAATCCAAAGAAATCCAATCGCAAGTGCAAGAGCTGCTGGACAAGGGGTTCATCCGAGAAAGCCTTTCGCCCTGCGCAGTGCCAGTCATACTCGTGCCAAAGAGCGATGGCACTTGGCGCATGTGCATGGACTGCCGTCCCATCAACTCTATCATCAGTAAAGTATCGCCACCCTATACCTAGACTTGATGACATGTTAGACGAATTGAGTGGTGCATGTGTGTTTTCAAAAATTGACCTTAGAAGTGGCTATCACCAGATTCGAATGAAGAAAGGTGATGAGTGGAAAACTCCTTTCAAAACCAAAATTGGTTTATACGAATGGAATGTTATGCCCTTCGGGTTGTCAAATGCCCTTCGGGTTGTCAAATGCCCTATCATGTCTTGAGGTGATTAATTGGTAAATTTGTGGTAGTCTACTTTGATGACATACTCGTTTACTCTAAGAGTCATGATGAGCATGTTGAGCATTTTAGACACACTTAGATTAGAAAAATTATATGCTAAATTTGAGAAGTATGTCTTCGCATCCCAGGAAGTTAACTTTCTTGGATATGTAGTGGGTGCGAATGGAGTCAAAGTAGATGAGAGTAAGATCAGTGTCATTCGAGATTGGCCTACTCCTAACTCATTACCTGAAGTAAGATTCTTTTTAGGACTTGCTAGTTTTTACAGGAGGTTCGTTAAGGATTTCTCGTCCATTGCCGCCCCCTTGTATGAATTAGCTAAGAAAAATGTAGCATTTGAGTGGGGTAGGTCACAAGAGGAGTCTTTTAACGAATTAAAATCTCGTTTGACAAATACACCTCTGCTTACTTTGCCAAACTTTGACAAAGTGTTCGAGGTAGAGTGCGATGCCAGTGGGATAGGCATCGGCGCTGTCTTGCACCAGGAAGGCCGTCCCATCGCCTTCTTTAGCGAAAAGTTGAGTGGAGCCACCCTGAATTACTCCACATATGACAAAGAGCTATACGCTCTTGTGCGATCCTTGCAAACGTGGAGTCATTATTTACTGCCTAGAGAATTTGTAATCCATACGGATCATTTGTCTTTGAAGTATCTTCAAGGGCAAGGAAATTTGAGCAAAAGGCATGTTAGGTGGTTAGAGTTCATTGAGTCTTTCTCCTATGTTATTAAGTACAAGAAAGGAAAAGAAAATGTTGTTGCTGATGCCCTTTCTAGGAGATATGCATTACTCATGACTCTTGATGCCAAGGTTGTTGGCTTTGAGTGTTTAAAAAGCATGTATGAGCATGATACGGATTTTGGTGATATATTTGCTAACTCTGCTAAAGGCAGCCAAAATGGCTACTATGTGTTTGATGGCTTCCTGTTTAAGTTAAAAAGGTTGTGCGTTCCGAGAGGATCAATGCACGAAGTCATCATCAAAGAGGCACATGGTGGCGTCCTCATGGGACACTTCGGCGTCCAAAAGACACTTGAAGCTGTGAAGGAAAACTTCTTTTGGCCCGGCATGAAGAAGGACATCACCAAGTTCTGCGCCAGATGTGTCACATGCCACCAGGCCAAGTCTACTCTGCAACCGAAAGGGAAGTACACTCCTCTCCCTACGCCTTCTATTCCTTGGGTTGAAATAAGCATGGATTTTATAAGTGGTTTGCCTAGGACATCGCATGGTCATGATGCTATATTTGTGGTAGTCGATAGGTTCTCCAAAATGGCCCATTTCATCCCATGTCATAAAATCAAGATGCATCGCATGTGGCTGATTTATTCTTTAGTAACATTGTTAAATATCATGGCCTCCCGCGATCCATTGTTAGCGATAGGGATTCGAGATTCCTAAGTCATTTTTGGCGGACACTTTGGTCTAGGTTAGGCACAAGTCTGATGTACTCAACATCAAGTCACCCTCAAACAGATGGCCAAACCGAAGTGACTAATAGGACCCTCACCACCATTTTGCGCACCCTCCTTAGGAAAAATCTGAAAGAGTGGGAAAAATGCTTACCCCATGTAGAGTTTGCCTATAACCGAGCCTACCATTCCTCCACATCCCATAGTCCCTTTGAGATTGTATATGACTTCAACCCTATAACTCCTTTGGACTTAGTTGCACTAGACCATACTGAACAGGTAGATGTAGATGGGAGAAAGAAGGCCCAACACATGAAGGATTTGCATGCTAACGTTCACAAGCAACTTGAGAAAATTAATGAATCTTATGCGAGAAGGGTTAATAAGGGTAGAAAATTTAGGAGTTTCCAAGTTGGGGATTGGGTATGGTTTCACTTAAGGAAGGACCGTTTTCCCCAAGCTAGGAAAAACAAACTTGCGCCAAGAGGCGATGGCCCTTTCCAAATCACTAAGAAAATTGGTGAAAATGCTTATGTACTTGACTTACCCTGCGATGGCTCTTATAATGTACATGCAACTTTTAACATTTGTGATTTGGCTCCCTTTGAAGGACATGAAGAATTTGAGAATCCGCGGATGGATTCTTTCGAAGAGGGAGAGTATGATGTGGACATCGTCCCAAAAGATCCCCAAGTTCAAGATGGTCCGCAATCCCAAGCGCGCGCACCCCCAGATCCACTCCAAGGCATTGGCGGACCCATGACCAGGTCCCGGTTGAAACAAGTTCAAGCGAATCTCAATGCCTTCATGAGACTCATGGCGCAGGAGGACCAAGAGGAATCTCGGCGAGGGCCTTACAGCTTCGCCAGCTCGGCATCGCATTGGACGAAGAATACGCGAAGCCCTTCGGAGCCTTGAGCATCAGCGTCTTTGAGGAAGGGAGCAGCCAAACCTTGATGCGCGAACACTTGACCCCTGAGAAGGCCCCCGGCAAAGGCGCCTCTGCAAAGATCCCAAGCAAAGGCATTTTTGCGAAGGCCCTTAGCAAAGGCATTCCCGCGAAGGCCCTTGGCGAAGGCATCCCGCGAAGCCTCCGTACTTAGCCAGTTGGCCGACCAAGTCCGACAACAAGGCGTCCTTTCTCTGCAGCTACTCGGGAATGTAAGCAACCTCCTTTACGAGAAAGACACCCGAACACTTTTAGACTAGCCTTGCCTTTTTCACCTTTTTGAAAGCTTTTACTCTTCATGCATACAAAAAGCACTTTATGCTTTATGCACGCACGCACGGTTGTACGGAGTCGTTTTACTTCTCACACTAGTTTTACTTCTCACACTTCCCTCACTATATAAGCTAGAAATAGTCACCATTGTAAGGCAGAACATAATTATTGAATTAAGCAATTCGGCTGAAACTCTCCCAGTGAGACATCGGCTTTTGTGTTCTCCATTCTTGCACTTCCATTTCCCTAGTGATCCAGGCAAGAGGATCCAAACATAATATCTAGTATTGCTTGACCTTGTAGTCAAGAGGTGCTAGATCCCGTTTCCTTTCCCAGGCATTTTCAAGGGCATTGCCTCACCTCGTAGTGAGGAGGTTCCCTTGGCCGACTTTGTGTTCTTGTTTCCTCCTCTGTCTTCGTTTCCCACTTCGCCGGAAACCGCCTCCATCGAGCTAGATCCGAGCTCGTGATCATACAAACCCGGTGTGATCATATCGGTATGATCTTCCTCAAGACTTGTCCGATTTCTGTGGTAAGGAAGTATGTTGTTTATAGTAAGGAATTATATGTTTTCCATGGATCAGAATCTGAATTTGCATGTTCCTCTTCACCGCGGTTTCGTGAAATTCGTTCTTCATGCATGGGACGGTTTGGTTGCTTGGAAATCTTCAGCGTTTGAGGTAAGGGTTCAGTTCTTCTGTAATTCTATGGTTTCTGGGTTCATATAACCTAAATTAGGATGAACTGGGGTTAAGTTTGGCAAGGGGTGTGGTTCTAGGGGTCATGGCCGTTCTGGATTTGAGGCTTCGCATGAATCTGGGTAAGGCTTCGCATGAATCTGGGTAAGGCTTCGCATGAATCTGGGTAAGGCTTCGCATGAATCTGGTAAGGCTTCGCATGAATCTGGGTAAGGCTTCGCATGGATCTGGGAAAGGCTTTGCATGAGTTTTGGAAGGGCTTCGCATGAGTTTGGGACAGGATTTGCATGAACCTATAGAGAGGCCTTCGCCTCCGCACTACAATTATGTTCCCACCAAGGAGCCTTCGCCTCCGCACTGCAACTCTGCCTTCGCCAAGAGTCCTTCACCTCTGCGATGCAGTTCTGCCTCCGCCAAGAGTGGCCTTCGCCTCTGCAATACAACTCTGCCTCCTTCAGGAGAGGCTTTCGCCTCCGTTGCAATTCTGCCTCCGCCAAGAGAAGCCTTCGCCTTCGCACTGAAGGTCTGCCTTCGCCAAGGAGCCTTCGCCCTCACACTAAAGGTTTGCCTTCGCCAATGGGCCTTCGCCTTTGATGTGGACATCAGCCCCATTTCTGTGACAAGGTACGACTCTTCATCCAGAAGGTCTAAAGGGGCCTTGGCGAAGGCACGGGCGAAGAAGAAGCGGCATTCGAGGCACCGGCGAAGCCCCAAGGCAGAGCCGCGCTCGCCAGGATCTTGGCGAACCCATGCCCCGTTGGCGAACCCTTGGCCTTTGGCGAGGCCAAGGCCATTCGCGAGGCCATGGCTCTTTGCGACCCCCATGGTCATTGGCGAAGACCCTGTGCCTCATTCCCCGAAGCAAGCGAAGCCTGGTGTTCGCCAAGCGTAAGAGGCTTCCATACACAAGTCGGGCGAACCCTTCAACTTGAGCAGAGGCCCTCTTCTTCCCTTTTCCCGTCGAAAGCAATTCATGGGGAAATGGGAGCCGCAAAAGCAGGTAGCCTACAATGTCACATCCGCTGCCACCTCTCATTTCGCCTACCATAGATCCAGGAAGCTGTCCCCTTGTCAAGACATCTTTTATTATTTCCTTCTTTCTTTCTCCTTCTATAAAAGGAGGTTGTAACCTAAGTATTAGGTAGAACTCATTTTGTAAGAACACATATTTGCGGAAGTACGCATATTGTTCTTCGTGGGTCTCAAATCTTGCTCCACCAATCCATTAGTGATCCATTGCAAGAGGATCCAATATAATACCTAGCATTGTTTGATCTCGTAGTCAAAAGGTTCTAGGTCCCATTTTCCTTTCCCAGGCATTTTCAAGGGCATTGCCTCACCTCGTAGTGAGGAGGTTCCCTTGGCCGAACTCTGTTTCCTTTGTGTTCTTCCTCTGTTTCGTTTCCCATTCTTGCTGGAAACTGCCTCCTTCAAGCTAGATCCGAGCGCGTGATCACTTACCCCCCCTGTGATCACATCAGTTGGTATCAGAGCCAAAGCGCTTGTCGGAGGTATCACACCGTATCAGTTGTTTGTTTTCTTCAAGTGAAACCATTGCCTTCTTTCTTACACTTGAAGAAAAACGTTTTGTTGTTGTTCGGAGAGAAACCGAAAATATTTGTGTTTATGCGTGGTTCATGTGACTAGAGGAAAGTGCATATTTGAACGCTGGTTATTGAAGTGGAGTGAAAAGAGAACTGGTTTCGGATTTGTTGTGAGAAAAATATTATCTTGTGTTGATTAAGTGCAAAAGAAAAGTTGTTGTGGTTGTGCACGAAAAGAATTTGAAGAAAGAAAAAGTTTAAGCTGTTCTTGAGTGATCATATCAAAACACAACCGAGCAAAGTGATTTGATCCGAAAATATTTGGGAAACTTGAACAAAAGTGTTTGTGTGGATAAAAGAGCCTTCTCTCATACATACCTTACTTCTTTCAACCCCCATTTCACCCTAAACTCTCAAAGTTAGTTTCAAGTAACTAGAACTTTGTGCTTTACTTGTTTCGGATATTGCTAAGATTTCATTGGATATTCTTTGCATGTTCGCATTTGATCTTAATCGAGATTGGTGATAAGTTTTGAGGCTTGAAAGAACCGTTGTGTTCTAAACACGAGAGAGAAGTGGTACTGAGTGTGTCCATAAACACAAACGAGAGGCCAACCATACACGTGAGGAAATGAGTGGTACTGACATTATTGTCTAAGTGTGTAGGTATACAATGGCGCGAACCCTTAAGTTTCGAGGGATGATGACCTTTTCGGGTTTGAATCATGGGAACACCTTCTTGAGGCATTCTTTGCTAAAAGAGGTGTTCACAAACTTGAAAAGCTTGACATGGCGCTCGAGCTGCTAAGAGGCGAAGCCTGGTATTGGTGGTGTGAATACGCCACAAAGAGAAGTGATCGAGGGTTAGAGTTCATACCCTCTTGGGACCGCTTGAAAAGCGTGATGAGGCGGCGGTATGGCACCCAAACCCCCATCGCCCACTTGGCCCCAGCGCCTAACCACCGATCGCGACCCCCCACCACTAATAGCTCATTTCGTTGTCCAAACTACGACCCCACTATCACACCCGAAGGGACTGCCACACCTTCAAGCGCCTGCTCACCCCCTTCTTCAAAAGCGTACCATAACCCTCCATGTGAACCAATCTCTTTGAGAAATCTCACTCAATAATTTAGAGCAGATTTAGAGGAGATGGAAAAAGATTTAAAGTAGTTAAGTATGTATGTCTCTCAAGTGGGAGATCTTATGAAGGAATGGTGTGAGAATTAGAGAAAAGAGAGAAAGAGAAAAGAAAGAAAAAGGCTCTTCGAAACCCGGAGAGTAAAACACCCCAGCTTTCAACCGAGATCAATGGAGGGCTAACGCCTAAATCTTTTAATGAATGTTGTTCTCCTTTGATTATTCCAGGAATCGATGATAACGAAGATTTGGGTTGTTTACAAGAGGAAGAAGAAGTCCCGATTGCGGAGCAGGAATCTGCCTCCCCTAACTCGGGGAGAGGTAACCTACTCTTTTCTTTTAGTGATAAAGTGAATAGGCATGAATGTGAAACCTTATTCGAAAATGAGCATGCAACTCAACCATTGCTTAATTCTCTCAACCATGATAAGTGTAACATATTCGAATTCCCTCTTGAAAGCATGAAGCATGATGATTCGGTTGATCATGAGCTGTACGTACATGATGCATACCCCATACCACTCACCCCTAGTCATGAATTCTCTTCAATGCATGATCATGAACCCTATTTTTTTGATCATAAGAATGAAAGGCCTAGGCTCACATTTGACCCCGGGATACTAGAAACTGTGTGTAAGGTTGAAGTGAAGAGAAAGGGCGGATTGTCCATCTCAAATCCTTCAAACCATTTTTGGAACTTTGATGTTTACAGTTTTGGTCCACTAACCCTTAACGCCTCTTCCAGTTTGTTGTGGTGTCTTAAGATTTGTAGGGACAATTTCCTTATGAATCCGAGGACGGATTCTTCTGAAGAGGGAGGGTATGATGTGGACATCAGCCCCATTTCTGTGACAAGGTACGACTCTTCATCCAGAAGGTCTAAAGGGGCCTTGTCTAATGCACGGGCGAAGAAGAATCGGCATTCGAGGCACCGGCGAAGCCCCAAGGCAGAGCCGCCGCCAGATCTTGGCGAACCCATGCCCGTTGGCGAACCCTTGGCCTTTGGCGAGGCCAAGGCCATTCGCGAGGCCATGGCTCTTTGCGACCCCATGGTCATTGGCGAAGACCCCGTGCCTCATTCCCAAGCAAGCGAAGCCTGTGTTCGCCAAGCGTAAGAGGCTTCCATACACAAGTCGCGAACCCTTCAACTTGTGCAGAGGCCCTCTTCTTCCCTCTTCCCGCCGAAAGCAATTCATGGGGAAATGGGAGCCGCAAAGCAGTGTAGCCTACAATGTCACATCCGCTGCCACCCTCATTTCGCCTACCATAGATCCAGAAGCTGTCCCCTTGTCAAGACATCTTTTATTATTTCCTTCTTTCTTTCTCCTTCTATAAAAGGAGGTTGTAACCTAAGTATTAGGTAGAACTCATTTTGTAAGAACACATATTTGCGGAAGTACGCATATTGTTCTTCGTGGGTCTCAAATCTTGCTCCACCAATCCATTAGTGATCCATTGCAAGAGGATCCAATATAATACCTAGCATTGTTTGATCTCGTAGTCAAAAGGTTCTAGGTCCCATTTTCCTTTCCCAGGCATTTTCAAGGGCATTGCCTCACCTCGTAGTGAGGAGGTTCCCTTGGCCGAACTCTGTTTCCTTTGTGTTCTTCCTCTGTTTCGTTTCCCATTCTTGCTGGAAACTGCCTCCTTCAAGCTAGATCCGAGCGCGTGATCACTTACCCCCCCTGTGATCACATCAGCCTTCACGCCGCAGTTCTGTCTTTGCCAAAGAGGCCTCGCCTTTATAAAGGGGTTCTCTACCCTGCGTTTCAGTATCACGATGCGACCCTCAGCATCCTTCTTAAGCCCTCACAAATGCTAAACTTAACCTATGGTATGGGTTAGGTGTATGTGTGTGAATTCTGTTGTCTGTTCTAAATAACTTGGTTGACAAGTTATCCTCTGAATTACTTATCTGAATCTGATCTGTTCGGCAGCGGGGATTTCGGACCCCGGGCTGGTACAATGCTTCTGATAAATTCTGATATTATGATACTCTGAAATTCAGAAATCCTCTTCCGTAAGGCTAAGAGCCTCAGAGGTCTGCCGAATCCGTCTGACTAATGAATGTTTATTATTATTGTTATAGTCGGTTTGTACCTGTATTTTCTGTGTAGGTGTTTCATTTTCGAGTACTCTGTACTTCTGATATACCCTACCCTCTACCAACCCTTACTGAGTTCTCGTAGAGGACTCACCCTTATTCTGTTCATCATTTCAGGCTCATCTGATAAGAAGCCCGAGGAGTAAAGACTCTCGGTGCTTTCTGGTGTTTACGTTTCAGGTACAATAGAATTCTGATTCTGTCTTCTGATTCAGTGGTTGTGAAAATCTGTAGGATCTGATTATGGACACTTTTGTGAGATGTCTGATAGCTATCTTCTGTACTGTGTTTCAGCAGCAGCGGTAACCTACGTGGAGTTTTGTCCGAGGATCTTGGTGTTCCAGATTCCTCCACACACGTAGGTATTTTGTTCAGTAGAAGGTTCTGGCTCTGTAAATGTAAACATTGTCACGTTTTGTTCCTCAGTTTTACAAGTTTGAGGACCGTGCAAGATTATGAACAAGAGTTTGGTCGGTTGGTTCGTTTTGTTCCTCAGTTTTACGAGTTTGAGGAGCAGAAGGCCAAGCGATTTGTGTGGGTACTACGCCCCGATATCCGATGGGCGTTGCGACCTCTGGGTATTACTACTTACCGTGAGGCGATTCGAAGGCTCAGCTTTTGGAGCAGGAGTCCCCTTATCGGCCTCGTGAGAACGTATCAGGTTCTGGATTTCAGAGATCACGAAGACCATTCAGGGGTTTTGGGCAGACATCCAGGGCCGGACCGAGCGACAGAGGTAAAGGCGTTGCTGTAGCACCATCTGGACCACCTTGTCGCAGTTGTGGGACGTTTCATGCCGGTCGACCATGTTATCGGGAGTCTGGCCAGTGTCTTAGATGCGGATCCACGGAGCATTGGATTCGCGACTGTCCTTTGATGCCAAGACAGGAGTCTGGCAGCTTCCCTCGTGCACCGCCTCTACAGCAGCCTGGTGCACGCAGGGGGCGGGGAACTTTTCAGAGAGGTGCGCGACAACCAGCGCGACCACCACTTCAACCAACACAGCCACCTCGAGCTGGCAGAGTCTTTCGGATTGAGCAGGCGAGTCACTCGGCAGGAGCGCTGAAAGGTACACTGCTACTGAACGATATCTCTGTTAATGTTCTGTTTGATACCGGTGCGTCTACATCGATTGTAGCACAGAGATGTGCTCAATCTCTGCAATTATATGTCTGTCAGTTATCTGATGTTTTTCTAATTAAAACTGTTGGGAGTCAATATCTGTTCTCGAATGAGATAGCCCGAGATTGTGTCCTAACTGTAGGAGGGCACAAATTTCTATCTGATCTGTTAGTTCTGAATGTTCCGAAGTATGATGTGATTCTTGGGATGGATTGGCTATCCAAGAATTCTTTTCAGATTGACTGTGCCCAGCGGCAGATCAAGATATCTGGAGAGGTTGTACCTCTGTCTGTTGCACCGGATGGGGAGATTGTGGAACACAGTATGGAGCTTCAGGTACTAGATCGGGTCCCAGTGGTGAACAAGGAAGAATATTCTGAATTGAATCTAGCTGACACTCGAATGGAGTTGGAAAAGATTCCGATTGTGCGGTACTTTCCGCAAGTCTTTCCGGAGGATCTTCCAGGGCTACCACCGGAGCGAGAAGTCACGTTTGAGATTCGGCTCCAACCAGGTTCTATTCCTATTTCTGTCCCTCCTTATCACATGCCTATAATTGAGATGAATGAGTTAAAGAAACAGTTTGATGAGATGCTTGCGAAAGGATTTATCAGACCGAGCACTTCTTCGTGGGGTGCTCCGGTTCTGTTTGTGAGAAAGAAGGATGGAACCCTCAGATTGTGCATTGATTATCGAAAGATAAATGCCATTACAATAAATAATAGGTATCTGTTACCCAGGATCGACGATCTGTTTGATCAGTTGAAGGGAGCAAAAGTCTTTTCGAAGATCGACCTGCGGTCCGGATACTTTCAGTTACGAGTTAAGGAGGAAGACGTTCCAAAGACTGCTTTTCGATCTCGGTATGGACATTACGAGTATACGGTTATGCCATTCGGTCTGACTAACGCACCTGCAGCGTTTATGGATCTGATGAACAGAGTCTTCCGTCCTTACCTGGATTCGTTCGTTGTGGTGTTTATCGATGACATCCTGATTTACTCCAAGGATGAGGACGCACATCAGGACCATCTGAGGATGGTGTTGCAAACACTGTGGGAACATCGGCTGTATGCCAAGTTTTCCAAGTGTGAGTTCTAGATTCGTGAGGTTGCTTTTCTGGGTCATGTTATCGGAGAATACGGTCTGTCTGTGGACCCTGAAAAGGTTAGGGCCGTGCGAGATTGGAAGCAACCCACGAACGTGCGTGAGGTCAGAAGCTTTCTGGGACTAGCTGGCTATTATCGGAGGTTTGTTCAGGGTTTCTCCGTTCTAGTTTCACCCCTTACTCAGCTAACTCAGAAGGGACGAGCTTTTGTGTGGTCTGACGAATGTGAGCACAGTTTTCAGGAACTTAAGCAGAGATTGACGAATGCTCCAATTCTGATACTACCAGATCCGGGTGCACCGTATGTTGTCTATACGGATGCATCACGAGTCGGTCTGGGTTGTGTTCTGATGCAGGGGAATAATGTGATTGCTTATGGGTCAAGACAGCTTCGACCGCATGAGCAGAATTATCCGACACACGATCTGGAACTGGCTGCGGTGATTTATGCTCTGAAACAGTGGAGACATTATCTGCTTGGGAGCAAATTTTAGATTTACACCGACCACAAGAGTCTGAAGTATTTGTTCACTCAGAAGGAGTTGAACATGAGGCAACGTCGGTGGCTCGAGTACATTAAGGATTATGATTGTAGCATCGAGTACACCGCCGGTAAAGGTAACTCCGTGGCAGATGCTCTGAGCAGGATGTATACAGGTTTGGTAAGGGGCGGAGACACAGACCATAGAATCAAAGAGGATGATCTAGTGTGTTTGTCGCACGACTGGAGGCGTTGGGAGGACGCACAGGTTTGCACCCTGACTATTTGGTCTGGTTGGTTAGATAGCGTTCGAGAGGCACAAGGAAAGGATTCAGAGTTGAGGAGAATATCAGGCGAGAGCAAAGGAGTTTTGCGACAGTCATTTGAGTACAGGCAGGGATTGCTGTACTTCAGAGATCGGATTTATGTACCCGACGTTCAGGCACTCCGGGAGAAGATTTTGGAAGATGCTCATTCGAGTCGATTGAGCATACACCCTGGAGGCGAGAAGATGTACAAGGATTTGAAAACACACTTCTGGTGGCCTGGCATGCGGAGAGACATAGCTACTTATGTCTCAAAGTGTGCTACATGTCAGAGAGTGAAGATTGAGCATCAGAAGCCAGCAGGAACGTTGCAGACGTTGCCCATTCGGGTTAGGAAATGGGGTAACGTTACGATGGATTTTCTGACAGCTCTGCCTTTGACGCGATCGCATCACGACGCTATCTGGGTCATTGTGGACCGTTTGACGAAGAGTGCTCACTTTCTGCCTGTTCGAGTAACAGATCCGTTAGAAAAGCTTGCCCATCTGTATATCAGGGAGATTGTGCGATTACATGGAGTACCAGACTCCATAGTATCTGATCGGGATCCGCGCTTCACCGCACGATTCTGGAATGCTTTTCATAAAGCATTGGGCACGCGTATCCATCTGAGCACAACGTATCACCCTCAGACCGACGGACAGTCGGAAAGGGTTATATAGATTCTGGAGGACATGTTACGGAGCTGTGCGATAGACTTCGGTGGTGATTGGGATCAACACCTACCGTTGGCAGAGTTTTCATACAACAACAGTTATCAGAGTACTATCGGTATGGCACCTTACGAAGCTCTGTATGGACGGAGGTGTATGACACCTCATTGTTGGGCGGATGCATCTGACAGAGTGTAGTTGGGTCCGGAAATCATTGAGGAAACTACGCGGAAGATTAAGAAGATTCAGGCACGGTTGAAAGCTGCCAACGACAGAACCACCTCATATGTAAACAGACGTCGGAGAGATTTGGAGTTTGAGGTTGGTGATAAGGTATGGCTAAAGGTGGCCCCGATTAGGAGAATTGTCAGATTTGGTAAACGAGGCAAGTTAGCCCCGAGATACATTGGTCCGTATGAGATTCTTGAGCGGGTGGGCAAGGTAGCGTATCGTCTGACATTTCCACCTGACATGTCTGCGGTTCATAATGTTTTCCATGTCAGTATGCTCAAGAAATGTCTGTTAGATCCGATTCAGACTGTATCTGCGGAGGAGGTTCATTTGGCACCGGATTTGACTTATCAGGAAGTACCGGTTGCCATTCTGGCTCGGGATACTAGGAAACTCCGTAGCAAGTTAATTCCGATGGTCAAGGTTGTCACCGCACGCCACCCGAGCCCGGTTGCGGAGGCGGGGCGCCGGGACGTCGGAAGCGGAAGCCGGAAAAACACAAGATGGCAGGTCCATCGAGACCCGCCGCGCGTAGCGGACCCAAAGAGCGAAACGATTGTGGAAGCAACCTAACAAAAATTTCGTACATGTAACCAAAAATAAAATCCAAACATACAATTCATGCATTAGCAACAGAGTAAGCCCCGCCCTCCGTGGATGAGTGCTTACGCACCAAAACATAGATACATACAAAGTTCACAGAACCTAAGGTGTCTAGCAAGCGCCAAGCGCTCAGAACATGTACAGAACAGAATATATAAATATATACAAATATACAATCATCACAGCAATACAGAAAGTGTGCATATGCAACTATAGAGCCAGCCCTAGATCTAAGTGCCAAAAATACCTCGCGCGGGATTCAGACCGAATAGACAAATCCTGGACCAAGGTAGAAACCTCATGGAAACCTACTCCGCAGGCCGCTTATCAGGTCTACCTGAAACCCAAAAACAGAACCCGAAAAAGGGTGAGTCCTAAAAGGACCCGTAAGGGATTTGGGGTAAGGTAAGTATATGTGATGTGGACATCCACCCCACTTCCACACAAGAGATGCCAAGCCCCTTCCAAGGCCTCAATGGACCCATGACACGGTCTAGGTCAAAGAAGGTGCAAGAGAAGCTCCAAGCGTTTATAAGGATCATGGCACAAACCGAGGAGCGGAATGAAGATCGAGACCAAGACCTCAAGCTCCAACTCATGGGAATTCAAGTGGAGAAGACCCCAAACCATTTGGGAAGCATCACCTACACTTCCCTTGAAGACGAGGAGGGCGCCACGCGCTTCACGCGCCACCACCCCTCACCCACGCGCTCCACGCGCTCACCCCCACCCCGGACCGATGCGCCACCACCCATGGACAGCTACCTAGCCTTCCCCACCTCGAGATGCCCGGAAGTAGCCTCACTCGCCGCCAAGCGCGCAACGCGCCACTTAAGGCCCGCGCGTGTGGGCCACGCGCCACCATGATTGGGCCGGCCCAAATTCTTCCAATTTCGCCCAATGTCCATTTATATCAGATTTTTATCTTAGTTGACTTATATTTGAACAATATTTATGTTATTGGAAGATGGGAGGGAAAGTAGGTTAAAGTGGAGGTCTTTACTCACTAGTTTGTAGTAATGGTTGGTCCTTGCCCTCCATTACCACAAATGGTGGTTACCTTTCACTTTTCCCTCACCATTTTTAGTAGTATCATTATGATTTCTTTTGTATCATGGAAATGGTAAGTAACCCTAGGGTGTTTGTCAAAAGTGTTACTACACTTTGGACAATAACCTCCACTTACCTTTCCTATTTAAACTAGCAACTAGACATTGTAAAGGTAGAACTTATTTGAAGCATTTCAGCCGAAATTCTCTTCTTCTACAAGAGATCATTTTGGTTCTTGGTTCTCATTTCTACACTCCATTCCCTTGTTCCATAATTTTGGTTCAAGAATTATATCTAGTATTGCTTGATCAAGTAGTTAAGAGGTGCTAGATCCATCTCCTTCCCTTGGCCTCTAAAGTATTGTTCAACCTTGTAGTTGAAAGGTGCTTTGCTAAGCCGAAATTATCAAGAGTTTGTTGCTCATCTTCCAAGCTAGATCCTTCCAAGAGTTGATCATTTTCGGTGATCACATCAATATGTAACCCTGCAAAACAGAAAGATAGCAATATATGCAACAGAATACAGAATATCATGCATGTACAGGAAATAGATCGGAATCCCGAAGGACGTGTGATTCTAAATCGCCATAACCCTTATAACAAATCGGAACGACAGCCTCCCACTAAGGGAGTCGGAAGCCGAAGCTAATACAGAAGCATGGTGCACCAGCTGGGGTAGCGAACCCACAACTGTCGTAGGGTTAACAGACAGAGTATGCCATAAGGCATACTCCTACAGACTACAAAATATGCCCTAAGGCATAAAATTCCGAAATACTAGCAGAACAGAAAATGAAACCAAAACATATACTTATCTTACCAAAATAACAGAATCAAACCCTTACCTCTCAAATCCAGTATTAGACCGATTCTGGACAACTTCCACACCACGACCCGAAACTCAGAAACCCCTCTTTTTCTCACCTCCGAACCTCAGAATCTGTCAAACCAAGTTGAATTAGAATCCTTATCCACCACACTACCAAACTACACCCCCGTTCCCTAAAACCGAAAATCCGACAGAATTTCCAAAAAATTCCAGATTTCCACAGAAATGTCAGAATTCAGAACCAACCTAGACAATGCAAGATTATACATTGACAAACATCATCCAACAAGTAGAACTGATCAAATCCAACCTTAAAACCCTTCATTACCCGACATTTTCCGATAATCCCACTTAATTGCAACTTTTCCAAGGTTCTTAACCAATATTTCACCCAACATCCAATTCAATCCAAACAAGAATTAACATACTTGAAGCATGAACCAAGATAACAAACACACATCATTTTAGAATTTTTTCCCAAAAATTCGCTTAGAATCCAACATAGGGTTTTTCATCCAAGGTGTGTTTTCCAAAATCCAACACTTGATTAACAGTCCCCTACAACCCAAGAACATCATACTAAAAGATGGGAGGAAGAGAATCATCCTAGCTTATAGCTAAGAACAAACCCATCATTCTCAAAATCTCCTCTTTTCTTCACTAAACCTTGATTTCAACAAGTAAAGAGAAGAAGGAAGGATGCTTACCACATAAAGCACCCAATTCCTCTTTGATTTCATGCAAGGAGAAGAACTTCAAGCTTGAGGGAAGAGCTCTAATGGCGTCGGCAGCAATGGAGAAGAAGAAGAAGAGAAGAAAAGAAAGTGAAATGAGATATATTTCACTTATGAAAATAATAGCCAAGTAAATACTTTCTTCTCTTTAACCCATACTTCTCAACTTTAAATTAAAACAAGACAAGTGTCCTCTAACTCCTCCCAATTGCTGCCGAAAAAAGCCAACTGCTGCCCATACCCATTTTATTTATTTTGCAACCAAATTCCAATTAACCTCCCAACTTTTCCGAAAGTTCCAATATTCTTGGCCCAAAAATAATTACCGAATTCCAAAATTAACGAAACTTGGACACAACCCTCAGAATATTATAACATTCATAAAACATATTTCAAAAGTTCATTTACCATTCCAGAGTGTCCTACCGACCTCGCTGAACCCAAACCAAAACCCGACGTGCGAGCGTGTCAACCTGAACCGAAATTCCGTCACTCCAAAAATTCCCAAAAATACCCATAAATTCCATCTTAAATTATAACACAAATTACCCCAAAGCCGTCAGAAAATTTCCATCCCGAGCCCCGGGATTCCCGTCCCGAGCCCCGGGAGTCGCCCGGAACCGAACGTCCCGCCCCAAATATTAAACTCCACAAACACCTCCGGGACATTCTCACGACTCCAAAACTGCAAACGGCTTCCCAAGCTGATGTCTCGAGAGCGCTACCGAGCCCGCTGTACGTCCCGAGACGACCCCGACACCCCCCCGGCGCCAGAAAAATATTTTCGGCGGAAACGTCCGGGGGACCCACACGACCTCAAATACGGAAGGGTTCGCCAAAATGATACTCGGATAGGGCTCGGGAGCCGCCTGAACGCCGAAAAACGTGACCCGCTCGGGGTGACCGTAACATCCTCCCCCCCTTAGGACTCTTGGTCCTCCAAGAGTTGTATCAACCGCTGATCCATACGGGGTATCGGTCTGAATGTCCTTCTCTATCCCAAGTCGCTTCCCGGGCCGAATGATGTGACCACCGAACCTTGACCATGGGAATCAACTTGCTTGGAGTCTCCCATACATCTCTATCCGTAAAGGCTACCGGTACCTCCCGATAAGAAAGATCGGGTTCCGATTGTACCTCCTCCGACAATCGCTGACGATCGGATCTAAATGCACTTCTTCAACATGCTAACATGGAAGACATTGTGCACAGCAGCATGACTAGGAGGTAATGCCAACCGGTATGCCACCTTACCGACCCGCTCCGAAATCTCATATGGGCCGATATATCGTGGGGCCAACTTGCCCTTCTTCCCGAATCTGACTGTCCCTCGGATAGGTGCTACCTTGAGCCAAACCCTATTCCCAACCTCAAACTCTAGAGCCCTACGGCGGCGGTTCGCATAAGCAGTGGTGCGGTCGTTCGCGGTTTAGGTCCGCGCCTGAATCAATCTGATCTTCGCCGTAGTCTCCTCAATAAGCTCGGGTCCCAACTCAACCCTATCAGACGCATCGGTCCAGCAGTGTGGTGTCATACACCTCCTCCCGTACAACGCCTCATAAGGTGCCATGCCAATCATAGTCTGGAAGTTGTTGTTGTACGAGAACTCAATCAAAGGCAACTGCTGGTCCCAATCTCCCCCAAAATCCAAAGTACAGCTTCGCAGCATATCCTCCAATATCTGAATCACCCGCTCCGACTGCCCGTCCGTGCATGGGTGATAAGTCAGACTCAGATGGAGTCGCGTGCCCAATGCTTCATGAAAAGCCCTCCAGAACCGTGCCGTAAAACGCGGATCACGGTCAGATACAATGGAGTCTGGTACTCCATGTAATCGTACGATCTCCCTGATGTAAAGCCGGGCAAGCTTCTCCAGAGGGTCCGTGACCCGAATAGGCAGAAAGTGTGCGCACTTTGTCAGCCGATCCACAATAACCCAGATAGCATCATGGCGAGACCGTGTCGGGCGGTGCGATCGAGAAAGTCCATAGTAACATTGCCCCACTTCCGGACTGGAATGGGCAAAGTCTGCAGTGTCCCTGCCGGTTTCTGGTGCTCAATCTTCACTTGCTGACAAACGGCACACCTAGACACATGTGTGGCAATGTGTCTCCTCATACTAGGCCACCAGAAGTGAGTACGCAGATCCTGATACATCTTCTCACTTCCGGGATGAATACTCAATCTGCTCGAGTGTGCCTCCTCTAAAATCTCATTCCGAGCTCCCGATCCTCCAAGCCATAAAGGCGGTCGTATAGCAATCTCTGCCTATAGTGAAACGTCGGTAACAAAGACCCCTTGTCTTCCCTGCAAACTTCTTCAACCCCGGATCTCTACCTTGCGCCTCGTGCACCCCGTATGGTAAGTGTGTGCCCCACGCTCCCGTAGTGCCAAAGGCATGTCAAATCACTCTCCTCGGATCGGTCACCAACATTTCCTCCCTTAACCAACCCGGTATACTTCACCTTTCGGAGCATCGGCAACCGTGTTGCCCTTGCCGAGATGTACTTCATACTACAATCGTAGTCCTTAATGTATTCGAGCCATCTGCGCTGCCTCATGTTAAGCTCCTTCTCCATTAATAGATATTTCAGACTCTTATGGTCGGTAAGAATCTGAAATTTATTACCAAACAGACAACGCCTCCATTGTTTCAGCGCATAAATCACTACAGCCAACTCCCGATTATGTGTCGGTTAGTTCAGCTCATGCGGTCGCAGCTGCCTCGACCCATAAGCTACCACATTACGCTCCCGCATCAACACACATCCCAAACCAGACGTGGAAGCATCCGTATAAATCACATACGGTAAGCTCGGATCTGGAAGAGTCAGAATCAGAGCGTTAGTCAACTGCCGCTTCAACTCCTGAAAATTCTGCTCACACCTATCAGACCAGATAAACGGTTGACCCTTCTTGGTCAACTGCGTAAGCGGAGATGCCAGAATAGAAAATCCCAGTACAAACCTCCGCTAACATCCTGCTAACCCCAGAAGCTCCTGATCTCCCGTACCGTGTGATGAGGACATCGCCCCAAAGGACCATCAGGATCCAGATGAACCACAACCTCAAGCGCGCGCGACCCCTGAACCGTTCCAAGGTCTTGGCGGACCCATGACCAGGTCCCGGCTGAAACAAATCCAAGCGAACCTAAATGCTTTCATGAGGCTCATGGCGCAGGACGATCGAGAGGAGTCTCGGGAAAAGGCCTTACAATTTCGCCAACTCGGTATCGCGCTGGACGAAGAGTGTGCGAAGCCCCTTGGAGTCTTAAGCATAAGCGTTCTTGAAGAAGGGAGCAGCCCAGCCTTAAGCGCGCGAACACTTGGCGAAGGAGAAGGCCTCAGCCAAGGGCAACTCCGCGAAGGCGCCCGGCGAAGGCATTCTAGCGAAGGCTCCTAGCGAAGGCCTTCCGCGTAACCTCCAGGCTTCGCCAGTTGACCGACCAAACCTGACACAAGGTGTCCTTTCTCCGCCGATACTTGGAAAGACAAACAACCACTCTACACAAAAGACATCTGGACACTTTTAGGCTAGCCTTACCTCCCCGTGATCACATCAAGTGGTATCAGAGCCAAAGTGCTTGCTGGAGGTACCGTATCAGTTGTTGAGTTTTTCTTCAAGCAAAACCTTTTGTTACCTTTTCTTACGCTTGAAGGAATATCGGTTGATGATCTCATTGAGACCGAAAAAGTTGTTTAAAAGTGTGCTTGTTTAAGCCAAGTATTTTCGAGATAAGCCAAAAGAAGTTGTCCTGAGCGACAAGTGTGTAAAAAAAAACGTTTGAAGAAAGAAAAGTATTGAGCAAGTTTCTGCGTTCTGGAAAAGTTCTTGAATGTTCTTACGTGTTCTTCCCAAAACACGAGTGAACAGTAAGATTGATCGGACAAATAGTTTCCAAACTTAAACAAGAAGTGTTTGTGATTGCAAAAGCCTTTTCTAATCTTCCAACCAAGATCTTCCGAACCCGATATCCCACAAAACCGGTTTCAAGTAACTAGTCATTTTCTTGAATTTCAAGTTGCGGTTTTACTAGAGTTTTGTTTGTGTTTTCTTGCGTGTTCATCTTTGATCTAAGGTTGAAAACGGTATCAAGTTTAGAGAACTTGTAAAAGCCATCGGTGAACAGCCGAAGTGACAAAGTTGTTGAGAGAAACACGAGAGTGAGAGTAAACACTCAGGGAGTGGTGAGATTCTTTTCTGATTACATATCTTTAACAGTACTGTGTCACAGATGGTTTCAACAGACTCATCCCCCCCTCATCCATCCCAGCTAACCGTGCACAGCACGCTAACGAAGATCTTACAGAGGTTGGATGAACTGGGAGCTCAAGTCGCCATGACGAATGAGCGACTAACGAAAGTAGAGGTAGCTCAAGGAAAGCAACCGGAAAGCTCGCAAGCCCACGATGACGCCCATGCATCGCGGGCTCAAGATGGAGTCACCCATACCACTTTCGATCCTGCATCAACGAAGCCACAGGCCACCCCTCACAGCCGTCCGACCACTTCCACAAGAATAGATCGTGGTGTTGACATCCTGGACAGTGATGACCAGGAATATTACGCGGAGCCACCACCAAAGCCTATTAAAAGAAGGGTCTTTCCCGATAGAGCTCAAGCCAGAGCCTATCTCCACAGAGACCTCGAAGAAGAGGAAGAAGCAGAGCGAGGCCGTGTTCACCGAGGTTTCAACCGAGACCTGGGAGGCAGGGCGCAAGCCCAGGACCAGCAAGCCCTCGCCAACATCAAGCTTCAAATACCACCCTTCTACGGGTCCAGTGATCCGGAAGAGTACTTTACATGGGTGGCTAGGACTGAGCGGATCATTGATATGATGGGATACACTGACGCTATAGCCACGAAACTTGTGGTCATTGAGTTTCATGAATATGCTCTCACCGGTGGGAGCAAGAGCATCACGAAAGAGCCCGGATCCGATGTCGTCCTATCACCACGTGGGAGGATCTTAAAAGGACCATGAAGAATCGATTCGTGCCCAGCTACTATGACCGAGATTGTGCTCAGAGGCTGCAGCGCCTTATCCAGGGTCATCGCAGTGTCGAGGAATACCAGAAGGACCTTGAGAGGGCCCTGATGAGGGCCAACGTCAAGGAGGACGAAGAGGCTAAGTTGGCCAGATTCTTATATGGCCTACGGGAGGACGTCGCCAAGACAGTTGAACTATGCGATTACCGGGATTACCAAGATATGGTGCATAAGGCCATTCGGGTGGAGAAACAACTACAGAAGGGGAACTCTTACTACCCTGCTCCTACCCCCAGCAGGGCCCCAAGCAGCAAGACCCCCCCTTCACCAAACCGCTCCCGCCAAAACCATACGCATCTTCTGCGGCGATGCCACCCCCTCGCCAAAATTACCCCAACACAAGACCCTCCTCGCAACCTCAGCCGAAACCCAACGCCATCACTAATGAAGGCCCTCGGCGATCAAGGAGCATCGAATGCTTTAAGTGTCCGGGCAAGGGACACTATGCGAGGATTGCCACAACCGAAGAGCCATGGTCATGCGGCCCAATGGGGAACTGTCTAGTGAAGAGGAAGGAGAGGACCTTCCCGAGCAAGAGCAATATGAGAGTGAAGCAGAAGAGGGAGAGCTGCCTATGGACGGTCTCATATTAGTCACCAAGAGGGTCCTGCAAAGTTCCCCAAGTGTCACCGAAAGTATTCAGCGGGAAAATTTATTCCAATCAAGAGCCATGGTGAATGGGACTCTGTGCAGTCTCATTATTGACAGCGGGAGTTGTGTCAACGCTGCCAGCGAAGACATGGTCGCTGAATTAGGCCTCCCCACCATCGTACATCCTAAACCGTATCAACTGCAGTGGGTCGACGACAGAACCTTCGTAAAGGTTGTCAAACAAGTCGAAGTCCCAATCAAGATCGGCAAGTATGAGGATTCCATCACTTGTGATGTGGTGCGAATGCAGGCTACCCACATCCTCTTGGGCAGACCCTGGCAATATGACAAGGAGGCCATACATTATGGCAAAGCCAACAAATATGCCCTCACTCACCTCAGTAAACCATACACCCTGCTTCCCCTCACCCCAACTCAAGCCCATCAGGCCAAATCCATCTAGCTAGTAAGTCTGAGAGAAAAAGAAAGGGGGAGGGCAGAGAGCGGAGAGAAAATGGTGAGAAGGTTCAAGGAACCTTGAGTGAACGGAAAGGGTGTGCATTAATGGGAAACACCCCGAGAGAGCCCACAAGAAAACAAGAGTGCCTTCCTCCCATAGCCAAAGAGAGGGATTTTAAAGGAGCGTTCCTTGGAAACAGGATCTGCTTTCTCCTGATCCCCACTCACTGCATGCTAACACTTGACAATGTGTCTTCTCTTCCTTTCTATGTGCAGAAGGTCCTGAAGGAATTCGGCGAAGTATTTGATGAGCCGCGAACCCTTCCTCCATATCGCGGCATAGAGCATCAAATCGACTTACTTCCAGGAGCGCCTTTGCCCAACAAGGCCGCCTATCGGACCAATCCCCAAGAATCCAAAGAGATCCAATCGCAAGTGCAAGAGCTGCTGAACAAGGGGTTCATCCGCGAAAGCCTGTCGCCATGCGCGGTACCGGTCATACTCGTGCCAAAGAATGATGGCACTTGGCGCATGTGCATGGACTGTCGCCCCATCAACTCTATCATCAGAAAGTATCGCCACCCTATACCTAGACTTGATGACATGTTAGACGAATTGAGTGGTGCTTGTGTGTTTTCAAAAATTGACCTTAGAAGTGGTTATCACCAAATTCGGATGAAGGAAGGTGATGAATGGAAAACTGCTTTCAAAACCAAGATTGGTTTGTATGAGTGGAATGTTATGCCCTTCGGGTTATCTAACGCACCAAGTACTTTCATGCGTCTAATGAATCATGTTTTGAGGCATTTCATTGGGAGATTTGTGGTAGTATACTTTGATGACATACTAGTTTATTCTAAGAACCATGAGGAGCATGTTGAGCATCTGAGGCAAGTCCTTGATACGCTTAGGTTAGAAAAACTGTATGCCAAATTTGAAAAGTGTGTATTCGCATCCCAGGAAGTTAACTTTCTTGGATATGTAGTGGGTGCGAAGGGAGTCAAGGTAGACGAGAGTAAGATCAGTGCTATTCGGGACTGGCCTACTCCTAACTCCTTAACTGAGGTCAGGTCCTTCCTAGGACTTGCTAGTTTTTACCGAAGATTTGTTAAAGACTTCTCTTCCATTGCTGCCCCTGTGCACGAACTGGCTAAGAAGAATGTCATCTTTGAATGGGGTCGATCGCAAGAGAAATCTTTTCACGAATTGAAATCTCGTCGACAAATGCCCCTCTACTCACTTTGCCAAACTTCGACAAAGTGTTCGAGGTAGAGTGCGATGCCGATGGCATAGGCATCGGCGCTGTCTTGCATCAAGAAGGCCGTCCCATCGCCTTTTTAGTGAAAAGTTGAGTGGAGCCACCTGAATTACTCCACATATGATAAAGAGCTATACGCTCTTGTGAGATCCTTACAAACGTGGAGCCATTATCTTCTGCCTAGAGAATTCGTAATCCATACGGATCACTTGTCTTTGAAGTACCTTCAAGGACAAGGAAATTTGAGCAAAAGGCATGTTAGGTGGGTAGAGTTCATTGAGTCTTTCTCCTATGTTATTAAGTATAAAAAGGGAAAGACAATGTCGTTCTTGATGCTCTATCCAGAGATATGCATTACTCATGACTCTCGATACGAGGATTGTTGGTTTTGAAGGTTTAAAAGGGATGTATGAACATGACGTGGATTTTGGTGAAATATTTGCCAAGCGTGTTAAAGGAAGCCAAAGAGGCTACTATGTTTTTGATGGTTTTCTGTTTAAGTTGAAAAGGTTGTGCATTCCCAGAGGGTCAATGCGCGAAGTGATCATCAAGGAGGCACATGGAGGTGGTCTCATGGGACACTTCGGTGTCCAAAAGACGCTTGAGGCCGTTAAGAAGAACTTCTTCTGGCCCGGCATGAAGAAGGACGTCACCAAAGCTTGCGCGGATGTGTCACATGCCACCAAGCCAAGTTGACTCTCCAACCGAAAGGGAAGTACACCCTCTTCCTACACCTTCTATTCCTTGGGTTGAAATAAGCATGGACTTTATAAGTGGTTTACCTAGGACATCGCATGGTCATGATGCTATATTTGTGGTAGTTGATAGGTTCTCCAAAATGGCCCATTTCATCCCATGTCATAAAATCAAGATGCATCTCATGTGGCGGAATTGTTCTTTAATAACATCGTTAAATATCATGGCCTCCGCGATCCATTGTTAGCGATAGAGATTCGAGATTCCTAAGCCATTTCGCGAACCCTTTGGTCTAGGCTAGGCACCCGGTCGATGTACTCCACATCCAGTCACCCTCAAACAGACGGCCAAACCGAAGTGACTAATAGGACCCTCACCACTATCCTGCGCACCCTCCTTAGGAAAAATCTGAAAGAATGGGAAAAATGCTTGCCTCATGTAGAGTTTGCGTATAACCGAGCCTACCATTCCTCTACATCCCATAGTCCTTTTGAGATTGTATATGGCTTCAATCCTTTAACCCCTTTGGACTTAATCGCATTAGACTACACTGAACAGGTGGACATAGATGGGAAAGAAAAAGCCCGACGCATGAAGGACTTGCATGCTAAGATTCACAAACAACTTGAGAAAATTAATGAGTCTTACGCAAGCGAGTTAATAAAGGCAGAAAATTTAGGAGTTTTCAAGTTGGGGACTGGGTATGGCTACATCTAAGAAAGGATCGATTTCCCAGTGCTAGGAAAAGCAAACTAGCACCAAGAGGCGATGGCCCTTTCAAATCACTAAAAATAGGAGACAATGCTTATGTACTTGATTTGCCTTGCGATGGCTCTTATAAAGTACATGCAACTTTTAACGATTGTGATTTAGCTCCCTTAGAAGGACAAGCATATTTTAAGAATCCGCGGACGGATTCTTTCGAAGAGGGAGAGTATGATGAGGACATCGCCCCAAAGGACCATCAGGATCCAGATGAACCACCGTTCCAAGGTCTTGGCGGACCCATGACCAGGTCCCGGCTGAAACAAATCCAAGCGAACCTAAATGCTTTCATGAGGCTCATGGCGCAGGACGATCGAGAGGAGTCTCGGGAAAAGGCCTTACAATTTCGCCAACTCGGTATCGCGCTGAACGAAAAGTGTGCGAAGCCCCTTGGAGTCTTAAGCATAAGCGTTCTTGAAGAAGGGAGCAGCCCAGCCTTAAGCGCGCGAACACTTGGCGAAGGAGAAGGCCCCAGCCAAGGGCAACTCCGCGGCGCCCGGCGAAGGCATTCTAGCGAAGGCTCCTAGCGAAGGCCTTCCGCGTAACCTCCAGAGCTTCGCCGATTGACCGACCAAACTCGACACAAGGTGTCCTTTCTCCGCCGATACTTGGAAAGACAAACAACCACTCTACACAAAAGACATCTGGACACTTTTAGGCTAGCCTTACCTTTTTACCTTTTTGGGAGCCTTTTCACTCTGTAAGCGTGCAAAAGTACTTTATACTTTCTGCACGCATGTACATTCGAAATACTCCTCTTACTTCTTCCATTTCACTTCACTATATAAGCTAAGTGGCAGTCACCATTGTAACCTAGAACATATTATTGAATTTAAACAATTGGTGAAACACTCCCGGGAGTCATCGGCTTTTGTGTTCTCCACTCTTGCATTTCCATTTCCCTAGTGATCCAGGCAAGAGGATCCAAGCATAATATCTAGTATTGCTTGACCTTGTAGTCAAGAGGTGCTAGATCCCATCTCACGTCCCAGGCATTTTCAAGGGCATTGCCTCACCTCGTAGTGAGGAGGTTCCCTTGGCCGACTCTGTTTCCTTCGTGTTCTTCCTCTGTTCTTCGTTTCCATTCTTGCTGGAAACTTCCTCCTTCAAGCTAGATCCGAGTGCGTGATCACTTACCCCCCCCCCCCCCGTGATCACATCAGAACCTCTGATAATATCCTGCTAATCCCAGGAAGCTCCTGATCTCCCGTACCGTGGTAGGTTGTTTCCAGTCCTGAACTGCCCTCACCTTCTCTGAATCCACAGACAGACCATGCTCAGATATAATGTGTCCTAGAAAAGTGACTTCCCGAATCCAGAACTCACACTTTGAGAATTTAGCATAAAGCTGATGTTCCCAAAGTGTCTGCAGAACTACCCTCAGATGCTCCCGATGCGAGTCCGCATCCCGAGAATATATCAGAATATCATCATTGAAGACCACAACAAATGAGTCCAAGTAATGCCGGATCACCCGATGCATAAGATCCAAGAATGCCGCCGGAAAATTGGTAAGCCCAAATGGCATGACTGTAAACTCAAAGTGTCCATATCGGGTGCGGAAAGCGGTCTTAGTTATGTCCTCATCCTTCAACCTAAACTGAAAATAACCAGATCGTAGATCAATCTTTGAGAAAACTCTCGAATCCGAAGTTGATCAAAAAGATCATCAATCCTCGTAACGGATACTTATTCTTCACGGTAAGGGCATTCAACCGTCTGTAATCTATGCAAAGTCGGAGCGTCCCATCTTTCTTCTTTACAAACAGAACCGGAGCACCCCACGGTGAAGTGCTCGGTCGGATGAAGCCCTTCTGCTGTAATTCCTCCAACTGCTTTTTTAACTCCTGCATCTTAGAAATGGGCATCCGATAAGGAGGAATAGATATCGGAGCGATGCCATGCAGTAGATCTCAAACACAATTTCCCGCTCTGGTGGTAATCCGGGCAACTCCTCCGGAAATACCTGCGGAAAATCTCGAACCACCGGTATACTATCTAGCTTCAACCTAGTATCAGCCTCATTCAGATCAAAACATTCCCCTACACCAACTATCGACAGCTGGTCCAGAATCTGCAACTCTGTACTATGCTGTGCGATAGTCAAACCAGTCGGAGTCGTGAGAGGTAGTACCTCTCCAGAAACCATAATGGTACGGGCTGCACAATCAATGTGCACAGAATTCTTGGATAGCCAGTCCATCCCAAGAATAATATCATAGTTCGGCGTGTCTAAAACCAACAAATCCGATACTATCTGATGCCCGCCTACGATATCGTACAACCCCGAACCATCCCATTGGAAAACAGAACCGACTCCCAGCAGTTTTTACTAAATACATCTGCGGCAAAGTACTAACAGACAGGTGCAGAGATGTAACACATTTCTGTGCTACAATAGAAATAGATGCTCCCGTATCAAATATTGCATGAACAGGTGTATCATTCAGAAATACAGTACCTTGCAGAACTCCCTGCTGAGTCGAGCCTCCCTCTTGCCGGGTGCCGCTACTGACTAGGTCCTCCCTGATGACTAGGGCCTCCTCGCTGACTAGGACCTCCCTGCTCTATCTGAAAAACTCGTCCTGCTCTAGGCTGCTGCGGTGGAGGGGGTGGCTGAAGCTACGGTCGCTGCTGAGGTCTCGGGCCACCCCGCTGAAACCCACGCCCTCGCGGTGCGTTGGGCGGTGCCCGAGATCGCGACGCCGAAGACTACCAAAGCCCTACCCTACCGTGCCGGGGGCAGTCCCATACCAGTGAGTATCGACCCGCATCGCAAACATCGGCGCTCTGCCGGTAACAAGGTCGACCGGGTGATACCCACCACAAGTGGGACAAGGTCGTGAGGGTGGTGCTCCCCCGCCTCCGCTAGACGCCCAGTGCATTGCGCCGTCTAGAAATCTGCCGGGGTCCCCGCTGTGTGGAACCCTCGAACTCCCCGACCTCTCTGCGAGGTGAGGCGACTCTCAACGTCCTCCTGCTCGAGGAGTTGAGCCTTATGAACTGCCTCCCCATAAGTAGTAATGTCCAACGGCCTCAGAGCCCATCTGTACTCGGGGCGCAGTCGACGGATAAACCTCTTTGCCTTCTCCTCCTCCATACCGTGGTACTGCGGTACGTAGTGGATAAGCCTGTCAAACTCGCGCTCATACTCTACGACAGTCCTATCTCACGATGAAGCTCATCAAACCGTGCTGTCGCAGATCTCTAGCCGCAGCCCCGATAAACCTCCGATGGAACAGTTGTGTAAACTGCTCCCAGGTAACGTCCACCTCCTGATCGGGTGCTAGCCCCGCATTTGCCCTCAGATTACCCTGAAGGCTCCTCCACCAATGATCTGCTCCCTCCTGCAGATTAAAGGTGGCAAGGGATACCATCACTGTAGAAGGTAGGTGTAACCTCCCAAGGAGCTTGTCAATCTCCATAAACCAGGTCTCCGCTGCCTCGGGACCTCCCCTGCCATCAAACTTCCTAGGGTTCAAACGCTGGAACCTCTCCAACAATCGGACATCATCGAGTCGAGTGATGCCCCGAACCTCCCCGTCGTCGGTGGGTCCGACGGGTGGTATCAGAATCCAGCTCAATAACCCTTCGTCGCTGTCGAGGGGGCTGATAAGTCTCCTGGTCAGAACGATCGGAGCGAGCTGCGGAGCTACGCTCTGGTCGTATCCTCCGTGATCGCGGATTCCTGCGCTCCGCGTCCTCCTCAGACTCACTCTCAGATCGTGCCCGTACACGAGTGTGGGTGGTAGTCCGGGTGTGGCTACTCACCCTTCCATCAGAATGCACAGACGGTGCCACGACTGAATCCTCCCGCACCTGTGACTGTACCGGAACCTGTTCCGGGACTTGTGTCCTCAACAACTGCTGGACCTGCTCCAGCACATGAACCAAAGCGATGGTAGATCCTCGACCTGCTGTACAACCGGTGGCGGGGTATGTATCTGCTCTGCCCCAAAATCCCTCTGCCTCTCATCCCTACCTCTCGGAGGCGTGGGATTACGGTCCCCTCCCTCCGGTCACAAATCATGCTATCGGCGCGTGTTAACCATTCCTGAAACATTCCATACCAAACAGAGTCCAGACCAATCAGTTACCTCTAATCCCTACAGAAACTAGCAGCAGCTTTCTAAGGCTCTGTAGTGCAATGCAGTACTTGACTCAGAAGTTATCTCTTAAAATGATAAAATCATGCATTTCACAGAATCACAGAAGCAGTTCATGCTTATTTCACCAAATCTTTTCCTAACACACAATTTTACGTACCTGAAACTATTCCACAACCCTTTACTTGTAATACTTTTACCAAAATCCAGAAATTCTGGATTCCGCACTCTGCAACTACCAGGATAACTTGAAGGACCAAACTTTGCTCCACAATTTTATTTCAAAGTGGTTCGAGTAAGGAGGTGGCCAATCTCCGTACCAAACCATTCTAAAATAAAATGTACAACAATAGTTGTCACTTCAAGTCACCACTGACGACCAATATGGTCACTTACCTGCTCTGATACAACCTTGACACCGCACGCCACCCGAGCCCGGTTGCGGAGGCGGGGGCATCGGGACGTCGGAAGCGGAAGCCGGAAAAACACAAGATGGCAGGTCCATCGAGACCCGCCGCGCGTAGCGGACCCAAAGAGCGATACGATTGTGGAAGCAACCTAACAAAAATTTCGTACATATAACCAAAAATAAAATCCAAACATACAATTCATGCATTAGCAACAGAGTAAGCCCGCCCTCCGTGGACGAGTGCTTACGCACCAAAACATAGATACATACAAAGTTCACAGAACCTAAGGTGTCTAGCAAGCACCA
The DNA here is from genome assembly GCA_024586325.1 of Stellera chamaejasme. Lineage (NCBI taxonomy): Eukaryota > Viridiplantae > Streptophyta > Magnoliopsida > Malvales > Thymelaeaceae > Stellera > Stellera chamaejasme. The sequence continues at coordinate 30,355,925 of CM044983.1, forward strand.
AGCGCTCAGAACATGTACAGAACAGAATATATAAATATATACAAATATACAATCATCACAGCAATACAGAAAGTGTGCATATGCAACTACAGAGCCAGCCCTAGATCTAAGTGCCAAAAATACCTCGCGCGGGATTCAGACCGAATAGACAAATCCTGGACCGCAAGGTGCAGCTGCTGCAAAATACAACCAAGGTAGAAACCTCACGGAAACCTACTCCGCAGGCCGCTTATCAGGTCTACCTGAAACCCAAAAACAGAACCCGAAAAAGGGTGAGTCCTAAAAGGACCCGTAAGGGATTTGGGGTAAGGTAAGTATATGTGATGTGGACATCCACCCCACTTCCACACAAGAGATGCCAAGCCCCTTCCAAGGCCTCAATGGACCCATGACACGGTCTAGGTCAAAGAAGGTGCAAGAGAAGCTCCAAGCGTTTATAAGGATCATGGCACAAACCGAGGAGCGGAATGAAGATCGAGACCAAGACCTCAAGCTCCAACTCATGGGAATTCAAGTGGAGAAGACCCCAAACCATTTGGGAAGCATCACCTACACTTCCCTTGAAGACGAGGAGGCGCCACGCGCTTCACGCGCCACCACCTCACCCACGCGCTCCACGCGCTCACCCCGCCCGGACCGATGCGCCACCACCCATGGACAGCTACCTAGCCTTCCCCACCTTGGAGATGCCCGGAAGTAGCCTCACTCGCCGGCCAAGCGCGCAACGAGCCACTTAAGGCCCGCGCGTGTGGGCCACGCGCCACCATGATTGGGCCGGCCCAAATTCTTCCAATTTCGGCCCAATGTCCATTTATATCAGATTTTTATCTTAGTTGACTTATATTTGAACAATATTTATGTTATTGGAAGATGGGAGGAAAGTAGGTTAAAGTGGAGGTCTTTACTCACTAGTTTGTAGTAATGGTTGGTCCTTGCCCTCCATTACCACAAATGGTGGTTACCTTTCACTTTTCCCTCACCATTTTTAGTAGTATCATTATGATTTCTTTTGTATCATGGAAATGGTAAGTAACCCTAGGGTGTTTGTCATAAGTGTTACTACACTTTGGACAATAACCTCCACTTACCTTTCCTATTTAAACTAGCAACTAGACATTGTAAAGGTAGAACTTATTTGAAGCATTTCAGCCGAAATTCTCTTCTTCTACAAGAGATCATTTTGGTTCTTGGTTCTCATTTCTACACTCCATTCCCTTGTTCCATAATTTTGGTTCAAGAATTATATCTAGTATTGCTTGATCAAGTAGTTAAGAGGTGCTAGATCCATCTCCTTCCTTGGCCTCTAAAGTATTGTTCAACCTTGTAGTTGAAAGGTGCTTTGCTAAGCGAAATTATCAAGAGTTTGTTGCTCATCTTCCAAGCTAGATCCTTCCAAGAGTTGATCATTTTCGGTGATCACATCAATATGTAACCCCGCAAAATGCAAAGTAAAGATAGCAATATATGCAACGTAATACGAATATCATGCATGTACAGAAATAGATCGGAATCCCGAAGGACGTGCGATTCTAAATCGCCATAACCCTTATAACAAATCGAACGACAGCCTCCCACTAAGGGAGTCGGAAGCCAAGCTAATACGAAGCATGGTGCACCACCGGGGTAGCGAACCCACAACTGTCGTAGGGTTAATGCAGACAGTATGCCATAAGGCATACTCCTACAGATTACAAAATATGCCCTAAGGCATAAAATTCAAAATACTAGCATATAATAGAAAATGAAACCAAAACATATACTTATCTTACCAAAACAACAGAACCAAACCCTTACCTCTCAATCCAGAGTATTAGACCGATTCTGGACAACTTCCACACCACGACCCGAAACTCAGAAACCCCTCTTATTCTCACCTCCGAACCTCAGAATCTGTCAAACCAAGTTGAATTAGAATCCTTATCGACCACATTACCAAACTACACCCCGACCCCAAAACCGAAAATCCGACAGAATTTCCAAAAAATTCCAGATTTCCACAGAAATGTCAGAATTCAGAACCAACCGAGACAATGCAAGATTATACATTGACAAACATCATCCAACAAGTAGAACCGACCAAAACCAACCTTAAAACCCTTCATTACCCGACATTTTCCGATAATCCCACTTAATTGCAACTTTTCCAATTCTTATCCGAATTCAACGTTTCAAACTTCAAACCACACCTAAATTCAACCCCAACACCATTTTAACATCCAATTCAACCAAAATGAAACTCCAACATGGAAAAAGAATCATTCCAATAATTCGGTTCTTAACCAACATTTTACCCAACTTCCAATTCAATCCAAACAAGCTACCAAACAACCATTCTAATCACCAATTTCACTTCTAAACCAAGAATGCTATCCAATTGCATCCAAAACAACAAAATCCAACATTGAACATCAACCTAAACTTTCGGCCATTTGGGGGTTTTTAACCCAACTTGTTTTCCATCAAATTGAATCCATACATAAGCTTAGAATCATGCTAGGATTAACATACTTGAAGCATGAACCAAGATAACAAACACACATCATTTTAGAATTTTCCCAAAAATTCGGCCAACATAGGGTTTTTCATCCAAGGTGTGTTTTCCAAAATCCAACACTTGATTAACACTCCCCTACAACCCAAGAACATCATACTAAAAGATGGGAGGAAGAGAATCATCCTAGCTTATAGCTAAGAACAAACCCATCATTCTCAAAATCTCCTCTTTTCTTCACTAAACCTTAATTCCAACAAGTAAAGAGTACTTAGGAAGGAACTTACCACATAAAGCACCCAATTCCTCTTTGATTTCATCCAAGGAGAAGAACTTCAAGCTTGAGGGAAGAGCTCTAATGGCGTCGGCAGCAATGGAGAAGAAGAAGAAGAAGAAAAGAAAGTGAAATGAGATAAAAACTCATTTATGAAAATATAAGCCAAGTATATACTTTCTTCACTTTAACCCATACTTCTCATCTTAAATTAAAACAAGACATGTGTCCTCTAACTCCTCCCAATTGCTGCCGAAAAAGCCAACTGCTGCCCATACCCATTTTATTTATTTTGCAACCAAATTCCAATTAACCTCCCAACTTTTCCGAAAGTTCCAATATTCTTGGCCCAAAAATAATTACCGAATTCCAAAATTAACGAAACTTGGACACAACCCTCAGAATATTATAACATTCATGAAACATATTTCAAAAGTTCATTTACCATTCCGGAGTGTCCTACCGAGCTCGCCGAACCCGAACCAAAACCCGACGTGCGAGCGTGTCAACCTTAACCGAAATTCCGTCACTCCAAAATTCTATAAAACTACCCATAAATTCCATCTTAAATTATAACACAACTTACCCCAAAGCCGTCAGAAATTTCCATCCCGAGCCCCGGGATTCCCGTCCCGAGCCCCATGGAGTCGCCCGGAACCGAACGTCCCGCCCCAAATATTAAACTCCACAAACACCTCCGGGACATTCTCATGACTCCAAAACTGCAAACGGCTTCCCAAGCTGAGGTCTCGAGAGCGCTACCGAGCCCGCTGTACGTCCGTGAGACCCCCGACAACCCCCCGGCGCCAGAAAAATATTTTCGGCGGAAACGTCCGGGGGACCCACACGACCTCAAATACGGAAGGGTTCGCCAAAATGATACTCGGATAGGGCTCGGGAGCCGCCTGAACGCCGAAAAACGTGACCCGCAGGCCAAAACCGGAGCCCCGGGTCACCTGGTCGCAACCCGCTCGGGGTGACCGTAATATATACATGTTGGACATGTTTTCCGTATATAATGGAGCCTCGGAGTTAGTTTCAGAGTTTTGGTTCCGTAGGAAATTTCGTTTGGAAGTTATGCGAGTTGCGGTTGGATGAAATCGCGACTTTGCCAAGGTTGAGGACCAATTTGTAAATGTGGAAAGTTTAGAGAGGTTTCCTCTCCTATGGGGTAAGCAAGGGAGAGAACTTCATTTCTTCATTTCTGATACTGACCCGCAACTCTCTCTCTCTCTCTGAAATTTCAAGATTGAAAGCTCAAAGTGATCTTCCTCAAGACTTTTCCGATTTCTGTGGTAAGGAAGTATGTTATTTATAGTAAGGAATTATATGTTTTCCACGGATCAGAATCTGAATTTGCATGTTCCTCTTCGCCGCGGTTTCGTGAAATTCATTCTTCATGCATGGGACGGTTCCTGTCACCATACGCCACCCGAGCCCGGTTGCGGAGGCGGGGGCGCCGGGACGACGGAAGCGGAAGCCGGTCTGATATAGGATGACAGGTCCATCGAGACCTTCCGCGCGTAGCGGACCCGAAAAGTGATTGTGGAAGCAACCTGAAAATTTCATCCATATAACTAAAATGTCCATGGTGAGTCTCGCCCCTCGGAAACGGAAGAGAACATCACCATCACCGTACATATAGTTCATACATTAACAACAAAGTAAGCCCCGCCCTCCGTGGACGAGTGCTTACGCACACAACATAGATACACACAGTATTCCCCGACAAAGGGTATCTACCAAGCGCTAAGCGCTCACGAACATGCAATGTAATGTAATATATATATATATATATACAATCATCACAACAATCCAGAAAGTATGCACATTCAGCTACAGAGCCAACCCTAGACCTAAACGTCAAAATACCTCGCGCGGGATTCAGACCAAGTAGACAAAATCCCGGCCCGCAAGGTGCAGCTGCTGCTCAACACAACCAAGGCAGAAGCCTCACGTAAACCTACTCCGCTTGCTGCTTACCAGTTCTACCTGAAACCCAAAAACATAACCCAAAAAAGGTGAGTCCTCTAAAGGACCCGTAAGGGATTTGGGGTAAGATAAGCATATGTAACCTGCAAAATGCAGAAGATAGCAATATACGAATATATGCAACAGAGTACGTAATATCGTGCATGTAAAGAAAACAGATCGTAATCCCGAAGGATGCGCGATTCTAAATCGCCATAAACCCTTATAACGAATCGAACGACAGCCTCCCTCTAAGGGAGTCGAAGCGGGCTATTACGAAGCATGGTGCACCACCGGGGTAGCGAACCCACAACCGCCGTAGGGTTAATGCATGCAGTATGCCACAAGACATACACCTACAGACTACAGAATATGCCTTAAGGCATATAATCCCGAAATACTTGCAGAATAGAAAGTGAAACAAAACATATACCTATCTTACCAAAATAACAGAACCAAACCCTTACCTCACAAATCCAGAGTAGTTGACCGATTCTGGACGACTTTCACCCCACGACCGAAACCCGAAAACCTCTCTTTTTCTAACTTCCGAACCTCAGAATCTGTCAATTCAAGCTGAATTAGCAACCTTACTAATCACACTACCAACCTACACCCCTGACCAAAATCTGAAAATCCGGCGGAATTTCGGTAAAATTCCAGATTTCCGCAGAAACATCAGAATTCAGAACCAACATAGACAATGCAAGATTATACATTGACTAACTCAATCCAACCTTAAAACCCATCATTACCCGACATTTTTCGATAAACTCGCATAATAGTAACTTTTCCATTTCTTACCCGAAATCCACGTTTCAAACACCAAACCACACCTAAATCCAACCCCAATACCATTTAAGCATCCGATTCAACCAAAATCCAACCCCAACATAGGAAAAGTTTCACTTTAACATTTCGGCCCTTAACCAATTTTTCACCACACTTCCAAATCAAACCATTCAAGCTTCCAATTAATCATACTAATCACCAATTCCACTTCCTAGGCATGCTTACTAACCAAATGTACCAAAATCAACAAAACCCCTTCCTTGAACAATTCGGCCAAAAGGGGGTTTTTCACCCAACTTATTTTCCATCAAATTGAATCCATACATAGACTTAGAATCATGCTAGGAACAACATAATTGAAGCATGATCCAAGAAGACAAACATACACCATTTTAGAAAAATTCCCAAAATTTCGACATTTTAGGTTTCTAGCATCCAAGGAGTTTTTCCAAAATCTAACACTTGATTCTCACTCCCCTACAACCCAAGAACAACATACTAAAAGATGGAAGCAAGAGAATCACTCTAGATGGTAGTCATGAACAAACCCATCATTCACAAATCTCTCTTTTTCCATCCAAATCTTGTTTCCAACAAGAAAAGAGAGCAAGGGAGGAGACTTACCACTTAAAGGATCCACTTTCTTGTTGATTTGAGCCAAGACTTGAAGAACATGAAGCTTTGTGAATAGTGATAATGGCGCATCCAAGGGAGAAGGAAGAAGAAGAAGAAGAAGAAGAAATGTGATGAAAAGAAAATAACTCATTTATGAAAATAAGCCTTTTATGTAAATAATCTTCTCTTTTTCCCATCCCTCTCAACTTAAATGAGAAATTGCCAAGTGTCCCTTATTCCTTCCCATTTTCAGCCGAACCCAGCTGCTGCCTATGCTCCATTATTGATGTTTTGTGGCCAATTATAAGTTAATCTCCCAACTTTTCCAAAAGTTCCAATTTTGGCCCAAACACAACTACCGAACTCCAAATTAAACGAAACTTGGACATAATCCTCAGGATATTATAACATTCATAAAACATGTTCCAAATGTTTATTTACCAATCCGGAGTGCCCTACCGAGCTCGCTGAAGCCGAACAAGTCCCGACGTGCGAGCGTGTCAACCTGAACCAAAATCCCGTCACGCCAAAATTCCCCAAAAATAAACATAAACTCCATCTTGAACTATAAGATGACTTACCCCAAAGCCGTCAGAATATTTCCATCCCGAGCCCCGGGATTCCCGTCCCGAGCCCCGGGAGTCGCCCGGAACCGAACGTCCCGCCCCAAATATTATTCTCCATAAAAACCTCCAGGACGTTCCCACGACTCCAAAACTACAAACGGCTTCCCAAACTGAGGTCTCGGGAGCCCTACCGAGCCCGCTGTACGTCCCGAGACAACCCCGACAACCCCCCGGCGCCGGAAAAATATATTCGGCGGAAACGTCCGGGGGACCCACACGACCTCAAATACGAAAGGGTTCGCCAAAATGATACTCGGATAAGGCTCGGGAGCTGCCTGAAAGCCGAAAATCGTGACCCGCAGTCCAATACCGGAGCCCCTGGTCACCCGGTCACAACCCGCTCGGGGTGACCGTAACATCCTCCCCCCCTTAGGACTCTTGGTCCTCCAAGAGTTGTATCAACCGCTGATACTGCTCGGGGTATCGGTCCTGAATGTCCTTCTCTGTCTCCCAAGTCGCTTCCCGGTCGGTATGATGTGACCACTGAACCTTGACCATGGGGATCAACTTGTTACGGAGTTTCCTGACATCCCTATCCAGAAAGGCTACCGGTACCTCCTGATAAGAAAGATCGGGTTCCAGCTGTACCTCCTCCACTGGAATCGTCTGAGTCGGATCCAGAATGCACTTCTTCAACATGCTAACATGGAAGACATTGTGCACAGCAGACAGACTAGGAGGCAATTCTAACCGGTATGCTACCTTACCGACCCGCTCCAGAATCTCATATGGGCCGATATACCGTGGGGCCAACTTGCCCTTCTTCCCAAATCTGACTGTCCCTCGGATAGGTGCTACCTTGAGCCAAACCCTATCCCCAACCTCAAACTCCAGAGCCCTACGGCGGCGGTTCGCATAAGCAGTGGTGCGGTCGTTCGCGGTTTTGATCTGCGCCTGTATCAATCTGATCTTTGCCGTAGTCTCCTCAATATGCTCGGGTCCCAGCTCAACTCTATCAGACGCATCTGTCCAACAGTGTGGTGTCATACACCTCCTCCCGTACAACGCTTCATATGGTGCCATGCCAATCGTAGTCCTGAAGCTGTTGTTGTAAGAGAACTCAATCAAAGGCAACCGCTGGTCCCAATCTCCTCCAAAATCCAAAGTACAGCTTCGCATATCCTCCAAGATTCGAATCACCCGCTCCGACCGCCCGTCCCGTCTGTGGGTGATAAGCTGTACTCGATGGAGTCGCGTGCCAGTGCTTCATGAAAAGCTCTCGAACCGTGCAGAAAACGCGGATCACGGTCGAGATACAATGGAGTCTCGGTACTCCATGTAATCGCATCGATATCCCCGATGTAAAGCCGGGCAAGCTTCTCCAGAGGGTCAGCGACCCGAATAGGCGAAAAGTGTGCGCACTTTGTCACCCGATCCACAATAACCCGAGATAGCATCATGGCGAGACCGTGTCGGGCGGTGCAGGTCGAAAGTCCATGGTAACATTGCCCCACTTCCGGACTGGAATGGGCAAAGTCTGCAGTGTCCCTGCCGGTTTCTGATGCTCAATCTTCACCTGCTGACATATGGCACACCTAGTCACATGTGTGGCAATGTGTCTCCGCATACTAGGCCACCAGAAGTGAGTACGCAGATCCTGATACATCTTCTCACTCCCGGGATGAATGCTCAATCTGCTCGAATGTGCCTCTTCTAAAATCTCATTCCGGAGCTCCTGATCCTCTGGTACATAAAGGCGGTCTCGGAAGTATAGCAATCCCTGCCTATACTGAAACGTCGGTAACAAAGACCCCTTATCTTCCCCAGATAACTTCTTCCCCTGTCAAGCCACTCAGAATGTATGGTAAGTGTGTACACCTGAGCACGCTCCCAGAGCTGCCACCTGTGCCAAAGGCATGTCAAATCACTCTCCTCGGATCGGTCACCATCATCTCCTCCCTTGACCAACCCGGTATACTTCACCTTTCGGTGCATCGGCAACCGTCTTGCCCTTGCCAGATATGTACTCGATACTACAATCATAGTCCTTAATGTATTCGAGCCATCTGCGCGCCTCATGTTAAGCTCCTTCACAGAATGATATTTCAGACTCTTATGGTCGGTAAGAATCTGAAATTTGTTACCAAGCAGATAATGCCTCCATTGTTTCAGCGCATAGATCACTGCAGCCAACTCCAGATCGTGTGTCGGATAGTTCAGCTCATGCGGTCGCAGCTGCCTCGACCCATAAGCTATCACATTACGCTCCTGCATCAACACACACCCCAAACCGGACGTGGAAGCATCTGTATATATCACGTATGGTAAGCTCGGATCTGGAAGAGTCAGAATCAGAGCGTTAGTCAACTGCCGCTTCAACTCTGAAAATTCTGCTCACACTTCTCTGTCGGATAAACGGCTGACCCTTCTTGGTCAACTGTGTAGCGAGAGATGCTAAAATAGAGAATCCGGTACAAACCTCCGATAATATCCTGCTAACCCCCAGAAGCTCCTGATCTCTCGTACCGTGGTAGGTTGCTTCCAATCCTGAACTGCCCTCACCTTCTCTGGATCCACCGACAAACCGTGCTCAGAAATTACGTGTCCCAGACAAGTGACTTCCCGAATCCAGAACTCACACTTTGAGAATTTAGCATAAAGCTGATGTTCCCAAAGTGTCTGCAGAACTACCCTCAGATGCTCCCGATGCGAGTCCTCATCCCTAGAATAAATCAGAATATCATCGATAAAAACCACCACAAATGAGTCCAAATATGGTCGGAACACCCGATGCATCAGATCCATAAATGCCGCTGGAGCATTGGTCAGCCCGAATGGCATGATCGTAAACTCAAAGTGTCCATATCGGGTGCGGAAAGCAGTCTTAGGTATGTCCTCTTCCTTCACCCTAAGCTGAAAGTATCCAGATCGTAGATCAATCTTCGAGAAAACTCTCGAATCCCGAAGCTGATAAAAAAGATCGTCAATCCTCGGCAACGGATACTTATTCTTCACAGTAAGGGCATTCAACCGTCTCTAATCAATGCAAAGTCGGAGCGTCCCATATTTCTTCTTAACAAATAGAACCGGAGCACCCCACGGTGAAGTGCTCGGTCGGATGAAGCCCTTCTGCTGTAATTCCTCCAACTGCTTCTTCAACTCTGCATCTCGAAATAGGCATCCGATAAGGAGGAATAGATATCAGAGCAGTACCCGTAGGTGGATCTCAAACACAATTTCCCGCTCTGGTGGTAATCCGGGCAACTCCTCCGGAAAATCTCGAACCACTGGTAAACTATCTAACTTCAACCTAGTACCAGCCTCATTCAGATCATAACATTCCCCTACACCAACTATCGACAGCTGATCCAGAATCTGCAACTCTGTACTGTGCTGCGCGATAGTCAAACCAGTCGGAGCCGTGAGAGGTAGTACCTCTCCAGAAACCATAATGGTACGGGTTGCACAATCAATGTGCACAGAATTCTTGGATAGTCAGTCCATCCCAAGAATAATATCATAGTTCGGCGTGTCTAAAACCAACAAATCTGATACTATCTGATGTCCGCCTACAGATATCGTACAACCCCGAACCATCCCATTGGAAAACAGAAACTGACTCCCAGTAGTTTTTACTAAATACATCTGAGGCAAAGTACTAACAGACATATGCAGAGATGTAACACATTTCTGTGTTACAATGGAAATAGATACTCCCGTATCAAATAACGCATGAACAGGTGTATCATTCAGAAATACAGTACCTTGCAGAACTCCCTGCTGAGTCGAGCCTCCCTGCTGGCTGGTGCCTGCCTGCTGACTAGGTCCTCCCTGATGACTAGGGCCTCCCCTCTCAATATGGAAAACTCGCCCTGCTGCCTGGTTGTGGTGGGGGTGGCTGAAGCCGCTGCCGCCGCCGAGGTCTTGGGCCACCCCGGCTGAAACCCACGCCGCGCGGCGCGTTGGGCTATTCCCGAGACCGAGGACACCGAAGATCGCAAAACCCTGCCCTACCGTCGGGGGCAATCCTGCACCAGTGAGTATCTGACCCGCATCGCAAACATCGGCCCTCCTGCCGGTAACAAGGTCGACCGGGGTGATACCCACCACAAGTCGGACAAGGTCGTGGGGGTGGTGCTCCCCCCTGCCTCAGCTAGACTGCCAAGGCCTGTTCTGCCGTCCAGAAATCTACCGGGGTCCCTGCTGTGTGGAACCCCTCGAACTCTCCTGACCTCGCTACGAGATGAGGCGACTCTCAACCTCCTCCTGCTCGAGGAGTTGAGCCTTATGAACCGCCTCCCGATACGAAGTAATGTCTAACGGCCTCAGAGCCCACTTGTACTCGGGGCGCAGTCGACGGATAAACCTCTTTGCCTTCTCCTCCTCCATGCCATGGTACTGCGGTACGTAGTGGATAAGCCTATCAAACTCCCGCTCATACTCGCGAGTCTGTCTCCCGATGAAGCTCATCAAAGCGTGCTCAAGCATCCCTAGCTGCAGCCCCGATAAATCTCCGATGGAACAGCTTGTGTAAACCGCTCCTGTGTAACGTCCACCTCTTGATCGGGTGCTAGCCCCGCATTCGCCCTCAGATTACCCTGAAGGCTCCTCCACCAATGATCTGCTCCCTCCTGCAGTGAGCAAAGTGCTCTCAGGCACTGGGCCTTCGAGAGCGAGACTTTGCGGGCCGGGTCATGGGACCACTGCACACAGCGGGTTACGGTAGTACCGTTTCCGCGCTTCCCGCCGTAGCTTCCGCTTCCGACGTCGCGGCCAGGCCAGCTCCGCCTCCGCAACCGGGCGGGGTGGTCGTGACAAGTTGGTATCATAGCAGGTCGGGTCGGTGTGACCCGAGAGACAGAATTGGATCAGTCTCGGTGTGGATTTTTGGAGGCAAGTATACTAGTCCAGGAGTGGACTTTTGGAGTAGTCATGCTAGTTCATGGAGGAATATCTGCGGGAGATGACTTTGAAGTGCAAGCTACTGTTCTACGTTCTATTCTGGGGCGGTTCGCAGACGGAGCCTGATCAACTCCTTATTTGAACCACTTTGGAATGTGTGTGGAGTAGCGGGCGGTACCTCAAAGCATTCGATTAAGGTTGAACTCCGGTGCTGAGGTAGCACTTCTAGGAGGTTCGTGGTATTCCGGGCAGGTTTTGGAATTTTGGACTTCGGAGCGCGTAGAGAAGCACAGAGCTCAAGTGCGGGCTTCCGACATAATCCGGGTACCTTTATTTTGTTGGTTGGTTAGATGTTGTGATTTTGGTGTTATGAACATGATCTGATTCTGTGTTTAAGGTTTTGATATTTGGTTTTGTGATTCTGGAGAGAATCTCTTCATCATGCATTGCATTACACTACAGAGCCTTAGAATACTGCTGCTAGCTTTTGGTAGAGAGAGAGTTAACTGTTTTGGACTTTTTGGTTTTATGGATTAAGTTGGTATTTGGTTGGATTGGTTTAAGGAAATGGTTACCACACGTAGATAGCGTGATCGGGTACCGGAGGGTGGGGATCGGGATCCCACACCTCCGAGGGTTAGGAGACGTGTTCAGCGTAACACAGGGCCTGAACAACCACACTCATCACCCCCGAATCTTCAGCAGCCACAGGGACCCCCTCCCAATTTGGTATAGGTGTTGGGATGGGTTGGCTGTCGAAGAATTCTGTGCACATTGGTTGTGCTAACCGTAGACTTACGGTTTCTGGGGAGGTACTATCTTTCCTTGTTTCAGCCGATGGTGGAGATGGTTGAACTGAAGAAGCAGCTGGAGGTTCATTGGCAGAGGAGGATCAGAGTGTACAGTGGAAGCGTAGTGGGCCCAAGATATATTGGTTCCTGCGAGATTTTGGAACGAGTTATCTCTAAGTATGTTTGAGGTGCACGATGTCTTCCAGGATGGCCTGTTGAAGGTCAGTTAGTTATAGATTCTGTACTATCTGGGGTTGTCAGGTAGAAATACCGAAAACTGACTCGGGGTGCAACAAGATGCACCCTGAGGGTTGGGACGCCGCTGAGAGGCTCAGGTTGGTAGTCTAAACTACCACTCCCGCCGCACCAGTAACGGTGGTCCGATTATGCTTGGTAAAGAGAATATATATTCTGGTTGGTAGCGACACCTGTATGGTTCAGGTTACTCTTGGAGGACCAAGAGTTCTAAGGGGGGAGAATGTTACGGTCACCCCGAGCGGGTCGTGACTTGGGTGACCAGGTTCTTCGGTATTGGTCTGCAGGTCATGGTTTCGGGCGGTCAGACAGCTCCCGAGTCTTACCTGGGTATTATTTTTGGGAATCCTTCTGGTTTTGAGGTCACACGGGTTCCTCGGACATTTCCGCGGAAAATATTTTTTTCGGAGCCAGGACTTGTTTCGGGATGTACAGCGGGCTCGGTAGCGCTCCTGGGACCTCAGAAAAGGAAACCGTTTACATATTTGGAATCGTGGGAACGTTCTGCATCTTTTTACAGAGTATATTTTTTGGGACGGGACGTTCGGTCCCGGGCGACTCCCGGGGCTCGGGATGAAAATTTTGCGACGGCTTTGGTGTGAGGTATGTTATGGCTCGAGACGGATTTTATGGTGATAACCGAGGATTTTTGGCATGGCGGGATTTTGGTTCGGGTTAACACGCGCGTGCGTTGGGAATGGCTCGGGTGGAGTTGGTGCGTGTGGTGCGCCAACACAGCGAAATTTCAGATTTTTGTGGCTAGTGGTGACTCATGGGTGTGACTAAGGTGCCATGGGGACAAGTGTCCCCATGACTCACCACTTCATAAGTATAAAAGGATGCCTTTTATGGAAAAAATGGCATTTTGTCACTATTTTCATCTTCTTCTTCCTTAACTCCATCTTCCATTCTTCTCCTCCTTCAAGCTCCTTGTGCTCTTCATTTTTGGCAAGGAATCATTAAGGGTTTGGGCTTAAGTAATTGGTAAGCTTCTCTTCTCCATGATTTTGCAAGTTGAAGCATGATATTTGGTTGGAAAAGAAGGTTTAGAAACCGATTTGTGTTAACTCATTGCTACTAGTTGTGATGATCTTTTTGCTTCCATCTTTTGATATGTTGTTCTTGGTATGGAGAAGGGTAGGAATCAAGGTTTAAATGATGGAAGAACACCATGGTTAAGGAAACCCTAAATTGCCGAATTAAGCTTGATTTTCTAAACTTGGTGTTTAGTGGTGTTCTTGAATCATGCTTTGGATATGTTGTTCCTAGCATGATTCTAAGGTGTTGTATGGGTTCAATTTGAAGATAAACATGTTGGGTGAAAAACCCCTATTTGGCCGAATTAAGCATTTAGGGTTTATGTATGATTTTGGGTGATTAAGGTGGGATTGGTTAGTAAGCATGCTTGAGTTGTGGAATTGGTGGATTATGCATGTAATTGGAACCTTAATTGGATTGAATTAAAGTTTGGTGAAAAATTGGGCAAAGGGCCGAATTGTTAAGGAAAGGTTTTGATTGTGTTTGTGTTGTAATTGGAATGGTTTGGATAGTGTTTTGGTATCGGGGATGGAAGTAGGTTAGTAACGATGTTCAGAACGTCATTTTCAGGTATTAGGAACAATACCGACCTACTTGCTTGTTTACGGGTAAACTGTCTGGAAAGTGGGATTTAAAGGTTTGGTTGTGTTTGTGGGTGTATGAATAACAATGTTCTAGCTCGGTTCGTGAAACCGAGCTTTCTGTGGATTTTTGCGGGAAAGTGCGGGATTGTGCGGGTTTGGTTTCTGGGGGTCTGTTTTGGTGAGTTCTGACTTGTGTGTGGTTGTTCAGCTTGTTTCTGCATTGGTGGAGTTGTGCGGGACCTTAAAGGGCACGTTACCACATTTCAGGCCGTTTTCTGTTCTGTATATCCGCACTAGGTGCCGATATTCTGCATATACCTTATTGTATATTTTGGTTTTATGACGAGACCCGGGATGGTCTTGGAGACCACTGGTGCTCCTTGGTTTGGTTGTGTCCGCACTGGAGGGTGCCGACATTCTGTTCTGTATATCCGCACTGGGGGTGCCGATATACTTCTGTGACCCTACGACAGTTTGGGGATCGCGACCCCAGCCGGTACCATGCTTCTGTTTCTGACCTCTTGGAGAGGGCTGTCGTTCTGTTTCTATTTATTTTAAGTGTCATTCTGGCGGTTGGATCGCGTACGATGGGATTCCGGCTCACCTTGTCCTACGGGACTCTGACTCTGCATACATTCATATGTATATATATATTTGCTTGTGTTTGTTCTGTTTTGCAGGTACAGCTCAGTAGCACATTTGCAAACTGTATCTGACGCGAAACCGACAAGTGATCTAGATGCACCCATGTGCAACCTTGAGGATCCAAGAGCTCACATGCAAAAAGAAGAAGTCATTGGCTTTTGTGACACTTCCACCTTCAATGAATCAAATGATAAGGATCAGCCCATAGCCAAATATCAAGATCCATTCATTGTTCTTGGAGGATCAACTACAAAAAGTCAAACCAAGAAGGCAAAGAACATTCTCAACCTGTTGATGGATAGTTTTGAAAGCTTGAGGAGCAAAATGAACATATTCTTGGAGATGAAGGAAATGTTCATACACTCAATTCTTGGACTAAAGCCCATTCCAATACTATGGTTCAAGATTCAGAGCCCGGATTCAATTGGCCATATCAAATACCAAGGAAAGTCATAGTTCACGAAATTCTCAACCTGTTGAGATTCCAGCTGGCGCATTCAATGCACTTCAAAGGTTTTCAAGCATTCACTCATCATCAATGGCGACCTTCAGCAGCCTTGAGGACTCAAGAGTCATCCAAAATCATCCAGAAACCATTGATGAAGGAGGAGTTACAAGTCCTGAAGCCCCTCCATCAAGAGCACTTAAATGAGGGTCATTTACTTCTCATTTATTTGGCCAAAAGTCATCCCTCATCTTCTAGCTCGAATTTTTATCATTTTATTTCAGTTTTCAGAGTTGTTTTGGCTAGGTCTACCCATTAGCTAGCCTAGAATAATTTTTAGAAATAATTATTTTAAATTCCCATATTTACATCTCCTTTAATTTCCATCATTAAGAATGGAGATGAAGGGACTTGTCAATGGATTTAGAATTCCAACTTCCTTGTCCTATAAAAGGAGGTCTAGGTTAGTTTGCAAGAGACAATTCAATCATCAAATATATTATACCTTTTTCCTTGAAATTGAGAGTGATTCTCTTTTCAACCTATCTACCTTTTTCCACTCAATTCTTGTTAAGTTTTCTTTACAAGTCTACTAAGACCAATATTGCCTTCTCATTGGAAGAAGGAGGTGTTGGCCCCATCTACATTCCCCCTCAATTTTGGCAACGAAGGCTTTCTTTGTCTTGGACCTTTTTTTGGTATCAAGAAGGAGGAGTCGCCAAAGGCCCGACGGATCATTCCTATTTTTGATAGACAAAATATGTGATTTCACTAAGTCGATTCTTAAGAAATCTCGAAGCAGCCATTTTGTACTTACTTCAACAAAGGAAGCGTGGGCCTCTTCGACGGAAGAACTTTTGTTGTCTTGGTCCCAATTGAAGACTAAACAAGTCCGAACTTGTTGAATACTTGTGTCATAGATTCTCCAAGTTGTCCAGGCGGAGTTGGCGAACATATTCGTTCGTTTCACAAGCTTCCGCATCGTTTTGCTTTGTGTATTTCGGATCTGTCAACCTGTTGACATTTCCGCCTCATCAATCATACCTACCCCATGTTGCTCCTTTGTTGGCTAGATCTGCTCCTCGTGTTCCAGGATACCCTCTCGGTTCACATCAATTGGTGTCAGAGCATTCTGACAACCACATCAATTGGTATCAGAGCCAATTGCTCAACAAGGAGAAGTTTTTCTACCCCTTTTCTCTTTATTCCGCAATATATATCATTTTTGTTATCATTGTGTTTTTCTCGGTTGTTCTTGCCATTTTTTTAAATTTCTTGTTCCAGTGTTGTGCAATCTGCATAGAAAAAAAACAAAAAAAAATCGGATCTTATTTGCATTGGTAAAAAAAAAGAAAAAAAACTGCTACTGATTCAACCTGTTGACAGATTGCAGAAAAGGCAATTTGAAGAATTCTTAGAACAATTTCAAACAAAGAGCAAGAAAAAGAACAACCTCATAGCCTTTTCAAACATGTTCTTTCAAAAGTTGCGGAATATCCTTTTCCAAAACCAACAAAAGAACCGTTTTGCAAAAAGTAACAACATTTCCCTCAACCTGTTGAGGTTTGTTTGAGATTTTATTTTATTGTGTCTTTTGTGTCTTGTTTTGAATCACTTTTTCAAGAATTTTTTAGCCAGAAAAAGTTGCTAGGTTTGTAAAGAGAATCTGTGAGTCTTTGAGAGAAAAAAAGGCTGATGAAACATTGTTAGAACAATTCCAAAGAATGTTGCAGGAACAAATGACTCCAATAAATGAAAAGCTTGCCCGATTCGAGAATGGTAAAAAAACAGAAAAGTCTCACGGCCGAGAGTGTCTCAAACGCCTTCAAACCATAGTCCAAGACACTAAACGTGTTGAGGATTATCACAAAGATATGGAGGCAGCCCTTCTTAAGGCAGGTATGGTAGAGAAAGGTGAAGTGAAAATGTCTAGGTTCATCCAAGGACTTAGACCTGAAATTGTGGAGATTTTGCAATTATGTGAGTACAATAATTTTCATGAGTTGTTGCAAAACGCCATCAGAATTGAAAGAAAGCTTGAGAGAGGCAACACTTCCGCCAAGGTTCGACGATGCAACACTTTACCAAAAGCTCAACAAAGATCCCGACCATCACCACCAAAAGTAATGACCATGAGAAATGAAGAGAGCAAAAGTTCTCAACCTGTTGAAGACAAATGTGCACAACATGTTTTCGAAGAAGAATTGGCCTTTCCAGTTGAAGGTACTTTGATGACATCAAGAAAAGTTCTACTTGTGCAAGCGAATCCTCCAGCTTCTCAAGAAGATACTCCTCTTCATTCAAGAGTGCGTGTTGTTGGTGTGACCAATCAATACACAACTCAACCTGTTGACAGAACGTTCACTGTGGTGCCTTTAGCCCAACAACAAACCCATGAAAACAAGATCCACCTTCAGAGTGAGTCCAAGGGTACGATGGGTAAACACATGGGAAACATTGAAAATAAAATGAAATCCCAAGTGGATTTGCAAGAGTCAAGTGTCTTTTGGGATGGTGAGAGAATAACTGGGAAAAAGAGAGATGAGTGCTTGAGAGAAAATGGTGAGCAAAAGACCCAAGTTGTCTTATCAAAAGAAAGAGTTGAGTGTTTCGAGTGGAAAAATAATGAGTTTGAGAGAAAACAAGAGTCACCTCCACTTTCTAAACGTGTTGAACCAGAGAGCACCTTGCCTCCAGCAGTCCCAAATGATTTACTTCTGGAACTATTCATGAATTTATTCCATTGAATGATTTATGTTCTAGTTTAAGATTTTTTCAGTCTTTTATTCAACCTGTTGAATATATTGACCCATATGCTTTATTGTCATTGCCTTATGTGAATTGGAGAAATGTTATCAAGTATGCTTTGTTTTCACCATCTATTATTGCAAGAGTTGAAAGCAAATTTGTTCATAATTCTTATCTAACAATGTCTCAACATGTTTACTGTTATTTGAAAATTGCATCATTCAATTTGTCATACACCGATGTTAAACATGTTGCATATTCTGGAAATAAATTTGACAATGCTAGATCTAGTGTTGAATTTAAATTTGGTCATGAATTCTTTTTATGTGTCAAAATTGATGGCACATGCTTGATGAAGTTGAATGAAATGATTGAAAGGACAATATTTGTGTTTGACCCGGGAGTATGTTTGCATCCATTGAACCTATTGAATAAGGATGAGGATGATGTCTTTCCTAGATATTTGCTTAAAAATGGTGGTATTTTACCTACTACCATATTTTCGGTGAGTTTCTTGAATATGGTGATGATTTATGTACTTGTTTCAGTTTAAATTCACCATAGGATGACTTGTGTTGTGATCTCTTCATTGAACAATGTGTATGTAAACATATTTTAATCTTTGAAAAGCATGCTTTGAATGATATTATGTGTTTAGAGAAATATGCTTAATTAATTGGTTATATGTTGTGCATTGAACTTGTCATATGTATGTTAAATCTTGAATATCTAGTGGTATCAATTTTTGCATATCTTTGGCTATATGTTCTATATATGTTCATGTACAAGGAACATCCCTAAAGCAATCATGTGACGTTAAGGATGAACTAGGTACCATATCATGTGAAAATGTCACTTCCAATCACTTGGTTCATCACATTGACTTTTCCAAGCAATTACATATCTTATCCTCATACATTTTATGTGTTGAAATTTTACCCATAAAGTTTCTAATCTAGCAAAAGAGAAAGGGCTACATTTCTTTTGCAGCTTCAAAGGATTCCTCTTTTAAGTCATGAACTTCCTAAAAGAAGTTCACATTCATGAGAAATTACTTCAAAAAATTTCAAGACATAAGCCCCTTGAAATTTTCAAGAGGGCTACCAAGGAAAGTAATTTGTTTCTCAAATTCTTTATATATTGGATATTTATGTTCGAAATTGCTTCATCTAACCTCCCATATTTTTCTGTTATAGAACATTATGATTCGAGGTCGAATCATTTTCAATGGGGAGGGAATAACATGAAAGTGACAAGTGATCTGGATACGCTCATGTGTGACCTTGAGGATACAAGAGCTCACATGCCAAAAGAATAGGTCCTTGCATTTTATGACACTTCCACCTTCAATGAGCTAACTGATATGGAGCAGCCCAGAGACAAATTTCAAGATCCACTCATTGCTCTTAGAGGATCAAGTACAAGAAGTCAAACCAAGAAGACAAAGGTTATGCTCAACCTATTGATGCACACTTTTGCAAAGTGTGAGGAGTAAAGTGAAGACATTATCAGAGATGAAGAGCAAGTGCAAGAAATCCTCAATTTCGGCCAACCCAATTCTCAGATTGTTCAAACAATTTTCAACATTTTGGTTAGGGCTCAATCGAATGACAATTTGGTCCAAGTGCATTTTCCAACCTATAATAGGGCCCACACCATCAGTTCATGGATTAAAACCCATCCAAATGCTATGGTTCAAGATTCACAAGCCCAGATTCAGTTGATCATACCAAAAGCCAAAAAGCCATAGTCCACGAAATACTCAACTTGTTGAGTTTCTAGCTGGCGCATTCAATGCACTTCAATAGTTTCCAAGGATTCACTCCTCATCAATGACGAACTTCAGCAGCCTTGAGGACTCAAGAGTTATCCACAATCATCCATAAACTATTAGTCAACGAGGAGCTACAAGCCTTGAAGTCTCTCCATCAAAGCATTAAATCAGGGTAACTTATTCCTCATTGATTTGGCCAAAACTCATCCATCACTTTCCAACTCGAATTTTCATCATTTTATTTCAGTTTTCAGAGAAATTTTAGCTAGTTTTACTCCTTATCTAGCCTAGAATAAGTTTTAGAAATAATTGTTTTAAACTCTCATATATACATCTCCTTTTAATTTCCATCATTAAGAGTGGAGATCAAGGAACTTGTAAATTGATTTAGATTTCTAGCTTCCTTGTCCTATAAAAGGAGGTCTAGGTCAAATTGCAAGACATTTAATCATCAAAATATATCATACCTTTTTCCTTGAAATTGAGAGTGATTCTCTTTTCAACCTATCTCCATTTTCCACTCAATTCTTGTTAGGATTTCTTGACAAGTCTACTAAGACAAATATTGTTTTCTCTTTGGAAGGAGGTGTTGGCCCCATCTATATTCTCCCACAATTTTGACAACGAAGGCTTTCTTTGTCTTGGATCGTTTTGTATCAAAAGATGGAGTCGCCAAAGGCATAACACCATCTTTGCATGGGCAAGGATCTGGGAGCGGTTGGCGGCCATATCCGTTTATTTCATAACCTTCCGCATGATTTTGTTTTAGTGCAATCCGGATTTGTCAATCTATTGACATTTTCATCTCATTAATCATATCTACCCCGTGTTTCTCCTTTGTTGACTAGATCTGCTCTTCGTGTTCCAAGATACCCTATTCGACAACCACATCAGTATCTTACCTCAGCCCTTACTGGGTCCTCCCGAGGACTCACCCCTTTCTATTTACCACATTTCAGGTCGACTTGACAAGCAACCAGCGGACTAGAGATCTGCGGTGCTTTCTGTTGTTTTTGGATTTCAAGTATCGACAGTTCCATTGTGGAACCTCGGTTCTGTTCTGTTCCGTTTTAAGGGGTAGTCTCGGTAGTGTCTTTTGGTTGGTGTATCAGGTTTCTGTTCTGTTGGTATGCAGTTAACTGACTCTTCTCTGTCTTTTGGTTGTGTTTTAGCAGCAGCAGCAGTACCACCTGCGGGAATCTTCTGAGTGAGAAGTTTTCCAGATTCCGCACCTAGGTATTCTAGGGTTCTTGTTTTGGCGGCTCTGTAGATGTAGTTGCATGCATGTTAGAACAAATCATGTTGTATATGGTGTATATTCTAGAATACTTGTTGATTCTGTACTTCCTTCTGAGTCGAGGGCCGAGCCCGAGACTTGCTTCTATTGGATATGTATCGGATGAGTTCAGTGTTATGTCAGTTTTAATCAATGAATGTTATTCCATGAACTGCATGTTTGGTGATGGTCGAGTGCTCGCCTATTTCAGTGGGGCGGGGCTCACCATGGATAGTTAAGTTATTTTGTATACTTGCCGTGTTTGAGTTTTGTAGGTTGCGGGTCGTGATACGACCATTCTGTTTAGTGAGCAAAGTGCCCTCAGGCACTGGGCCTTCGCGAGTGAGACTTTGCGGGCCGGGTCATGGGACCACTACACACAGCTGGTTACGGTAGTACCGTTTCCACGCTTCCCGCCGTAGCTTCCGCTTCCGACGTCGCGGCCGGCTCCACCTCCGCAACCGGGCGGGGTGGTCGTGACAGGTTATATCCACAATTTCAGAAAATGACGTTTCGAACATCGTTCGTTACCTACTTCCATTCCTGATACCATTTCACTATCAAAGCATTCCCGAAACACACCATAACCATAACCATACCCTTCCTTACTTTTCGGACCTAACCCCCTTTTTATACCAAATTCCATTTCAATCCAATTAGGGTTCCTTTCTCATGCTTAATCCAACAATCAAACATTTTAAGTATGCTTACTAACATACTTCACCCTAATCACCCAAAATCATACCAAAACCCTTAAGACAATTTCGACAATTTGGGTACTTTTTACCCAACATGTTCATCCTCAAATTGAACCCTAATATCAACTCATAATCATGCTAGGAACAACATATCCAAAGCATGATTCAAGAAGACAACCAACCAACACGTTTAGAATTCAACATGAATTTCGGCTAATTAGGGTTTTCCAAACCATGGTGTTCTTCCAAAAACCAAACCTCAATTCTTACACCACTTCATGCCAAGAATAACATACTTAAAGCTTGAAGCTAGAAGATGAACAAATCACATAGCTAGGGCTTAACTTCAAATCGGATTCAACATGCTCTTTCACCCACAAATCATTCTCCAAACTTACTAAATCATGAAGGGAAGAAGCTTACCTCAAGCTTAACACCAAGATTCAACCCTCCTTAATCCCTTGCAAGATGAACACTTGAGAGGTAGAGAGAAAGAAGAAGTCATGGTTATGAGAGAAGGAAGAAATGAGCCAAAATTCCTTTTCTTCTTATTTCTCACCTTATATACTGATGGCCGCCAGGCCCAAATACGCATAAAAAGGCCTAACAAAAGGCCCACGCATAAGCCCGAAATAAGGGCCCCATTAAAAAACTAGTATATAAACCGAATAAAGATTGAGGACGTTCCCGAACTATACTTCCCGAAGTGCATATAGGACATAAAACGTATAATCACCTTACATTGAGATATTACAATAATGCCACTAAAACATGGGACTATAAATACATTCACTATTCATACCTAAAGGGGTAACGTTTTACAACTACTCAACGCGACTCGTCAAATCAGAACCTCAGAGGATCTCTCTATTCCTCGACAATCGCGCCCTAGTACGCAAAGTTGACCTAATGGCTTCCGTCAATGTCGTAACACGCAAGTCAAACCGGAACGTGGCGATCACGCGCACTGATTTGCCACCAAATGGCGCCGTCTGTGGGAAACGTGGTGGTCCCCAAAATCAGATTGAACGTGGGGGCCATTCCCGTTCCCAATCATCCAGGCCGGAGGGAGAAGGCTCCACCAACGGCCGCTCGGCCGATCCCAGCTATAGGGGTTCCCCAGAGGAATCGTCCGATGGAGCAACCTCCCTACGTCCTACTTCCAGCTACCGTCGAAGCGACATCCGGCACTTGGACCCTGATCTTGTTCAAGCTGTGCGGGTGGTCCTTCAGGAAGAGCGAAGAAACCAGAACAACCAGACTGGTCAATCCTGTCAACCTCGTGACAGGCAGTTAACACGGCCTAATTGATCGGGCTATGGTAGCCAGCAGGCAGGTTCGCAACAAGTTCCTTCTCCGGACCGTCAAAGCCGGCAACGCTCGAGGTCCCCGAGGGAGTACAAGAGAGACCGATCCCCAAGGCCAGAGAGACTGGTGCATGGTGATCCACGGGACGATGTGATCAGGCAACTGCTGCATCACCTGGAGAGAGTCGAGAGAAACTC
The DNA here is from genome assembly GCA_024586325.1 of Stellera chamaejasme. Taxonomy (NCBI): domain Eukaryota; kingdom Viridiplantae; phylum Streptophyta; class Magnoliopsida; order Malvales; family Thymelaeaceae; genus Stellera; species Stellera chamaejasme. The sequence goes on from CM044983.1 coordinate 30,379,295, forward strand.
GGGCATTCCCGAGCCCAAATGCGAGGACATCCCTGATGAAGGACCATTCACCAGCAGAATTCGGGACGCCCAAATGCCCCGGATATTCAACTTACCGCATCCGTTGGAAGTCTACCAAGGTTCAGAGACCCCGACGCCTTTGTCCGCAAGTATAAGAGAGCAATGGAGCTGAAAGGAGCCAACGAGGCTGCTTTGTGTAAGTGCTTCAAGTAGCTTTAGGAGGTCCGGCCTCCGCTTGGTACAACTCGCCGCTCCCGAACTCGGTGTCATCGTTCGGGACTGCCACCAAATTCGCAACACACTTCATCGGATGCAAGAGGTCAGCGAAAAGGGCCATCCAGATGTTTGACATCAAACAAAGACCGAACGAGAGTATTCGGGAGTTCGTCGAGAGGTTCAACCGAGAAGCCGTTCACGCGTCTGATCTGACGGACAACATTCGCATCATGGCATTCACGAAGGCCCTCATCCCTAACTCGCGCCTGGCTTACGAATTATCCCGGAAGAACTTCACCAGCGTCGAGGAAATGTACGCTGTCACGCAGGAGCATATGATTGCTCAGGAAATGTTGTCTCAACGCGAAGGGAAGCAGGACAGCAGAGATAACCGAGAGCCAAGGAAGGAGAACCCGAGGAGCCAGCCAGTCAAGCAGCCGGGAAGTTGGGGAGGACAGAAGAGAACTTTCGAGAGAAGTTCAAGCTTCACCCCCCTTAATACATCCTGGGCTAGTATCCTCGCGGCTCTCCAGAGACAAAGTGCCGGAAGTATTAACTGGCCCAGGGCCATGCCGGAAGGGGCGAAGCGTGATTCGTCCAAGTATTGCCAGTTCCACAGAGACACCGGGCATGAAACTGAGCAGTGCCATCAGCTGAAGAGGTACATAGAGCACCTCATCAAGAAAGGCTCCCTGGGAGAGTATCTGAAGATGCCTCGGAGCGAAGAAGTTTCCCGAGGCAAAGGGAAGGCTGAAGAAGATTCATCGGGACCGAACAAGAAGGGCAAGGAGAAGATGGTTCCGCCTCAACCCACCGGGATCCTGAACACCATAACGACCACGCTAGGGTCGAACGCGAGGAAGAGGAAAGCGAGGAGATAGCCTCACTAAGCTACGGAGATCCGTCCTCGAGAGTCAAACGAGCGGACGGGTCCGAGAGCGTCTCCCGCATTATGACCCACTCATCATCACCCTCCGAATCGGGACCATAGACGTCAAGAGGGTTCTGTGCGATGACGACTCAAATGCGGATGTGTTGTTCAGAAAAGCATATGAAGGCCTCAAGCTTAAGTCAAGCCGGCTGAACCCCGTCAAGACAGCAACCTACGGCGTTGGCCCGGACGAGATACCAGTTTTAGGCTCCATCGAGCTTCCTGCGATGTTCATCGGGGTCGGCCCTGAAGGCCAACCTCGGTACACAACGTTGATGGTCAAATGGCTCGTCCTCGATGTCCCTTCGGCATACAATGCTATCATTGGGAGAGAAACCCAGGTGGCGATTCACATGAGGACTGACGTGAAATACCTGACCATCACGTTCGCTACAGATGAGGGAGACGCCTCGATCTACGTAAGCCAAAGAGAGGCCAAGGATGTCATGGCAATAGCTCAGAAAGATTCGACTCCGGGTTGCTCGAAGGAGGACGATGGGAAAGCGGAAACAGAAGACGTTGTCCTGGAAGGGGATAGGATGATGAGAATCGCGAAAGACTTGCCCGAGGGCAGTAAGGAAAATCTTGTAAACTTGCTTCGAATGAATAAAGACTTGTTCGCTTACTCTCCGAGTGACATGCCCGGGATCGACCCAAAGGTAATACAACACAGCCTGCACATCGATCCGAATTCAAGACCCATAAGGCAGAAGAAAAGAAATAACGCCCCGTTCAAAAGAGCCTTCATCAAAGAGAAAATTTCGAAGCTTCTCGATGCGGGGGTGATAAGGGAAGTATCGTATCCCGAATGGCTGAGCAATCCCGTTGTGGCAACCCGAGAGGATAGCGACAAGTTGCGCATGTGCATCGATTTCACTAACGTAAATGATGCTTGCCCGAAGGATTCATATCCAACCCCTCCGATCGATAGGCTTGTGGATTCCACGGTCGGACACGCGAGGCTCTCGTTCCTTGATGCTTACAGTGGGTATCATCAGATAAGGATGAACCCGGCAGATGAAGAAAAGACGTCTTTCATAAGCGACGCCGGAACGCATTGTTATACAAGAATTCCCTTGATCGAAGAATGCCGGAGCAACCTACCAAAGATTGATGGATAAGGTATTCTCCGGGCAGATAGGAAGAATTCTCGAAGTTTATGTTGACGATATCATCATCAAAAGCAAGGAGGAAGAGAACCTCATCCGCGATATTGAGGAAGTGTTCGGGCAAATCCGAAGGTATGGAATACGGTTGAATCCGGATAAGTGCGTTTTCGGAGTAACATCCGGGAAATTCCTCGGATTTATGGTGTCCGAGCGCGGCATCGATGCGAATCCCGCAAAGATCGAAGCACTCTTAAACGTGAGAACACCTTCATCGATAAAGGACGTGCAGAGACTTCTCGGGAAGATTACGGCCCTCAGTCGCTTTATATCTCGATATGGAGACAAGTGCCGTCCGTTCTTCAAACTCTTGATCAAAGAAGGTGCGGAGCCCGGCCGAATAGGGGTACGAAAAGGTGAGAGGAAATCCAAGGAAGAGAACGAGAGGGAAAGGGCTAGGTTCAGTTGGAATCCCGAATGTCAGAAATCATGGGAGGAAATCAGAGCCTACCTCCTGGAGATGCCCACGCTCGACAACCAACCGAAGACAGACCCTCATTGTATACTTGGCCGTGGGTGAAAAAGCTGTAAGTTCGGTACTTGTTCAAGAAGACGACCAAGGAAAGCAAGTGGCGATCTATTACGTAAGCAAATCCTGCACGGAGCCGTACTCAACTACCCGATGATCCAGAAAGCGGTGTACTCTCTAGTCTTATCAGCCAGAAGGTTGAAGCCATACTTCCTCGGGTTTTCCGTCATTGTTCGAAGTAATGTCCCTATCAAGGACATCTTAAAACGGGTAGACCACTCCGAAAGACTGTCAAAATGGTGCGTCGAGCTAAGCGAGTACGAGATCAAGTATGAACCCCGAAGAGCGATCAAAGCACAGGCATTAGCGGATTTTATCGCGGAATTACCCAAGGAGTCCGGTGGTGAGGATTCTTTGAAAGAGGATAGTCCGGTCTGGACCCTGCACGTGGATGGAGCTTCGGGATCGGACAAACAAGGTGCCGGACTAGTTATCGAAGGCCCAGAAGGAATGAAGGCTACTAAGTCAATTAAGTTCAATTTTCTGGTAACGAACAACGCAGCCGAATATGAAGCCCTCATTGCTGGTCCGAGTTAGCCAAAAGGCGGGGATCCGATCACTGAAAGCATGCAGCGACTCAAACCTCCTCGTTCAGCAGATGAATGGGGAGTACGAGGTCAAAGAACCAAGTCTTAAGAAATACGCCGAGGTAGCAAGAAGGTTGGCCGCGGATTTCGAAAGGCTATGTATCGAGAAGGTCCCGAGATCGCTCAATTCGGAGGCCGACCAACTTTCGAAGTCAGCTTCTTACGACGAAGTAAGAAGTGAACCTTGCGTCTACTGCTCCCGGATATGCTGCGTTACCTCGGGGTGGAGGACACCCTACTGGAAGTACCTCGATGAAGGGGTGCTCCCGGACAATCCAACCGAAGCGGCCAACATCAGGAGAAAGGCCAGCAAATTTGTCATAATCGGGGCTAAGGGTTCAAGAGGCCGAACATATCCTCGTTTCGTTCATCCCTTCAAGATCGATCAACACGTTCCTAAGAGTCAGCCACAAATAGCAGGGCTGCATCAAGTGGTATCAGAGCTCGGATCTTGAACGGGAATTTTATCTAATCCCAAACTATTTCAAAAAAAAAATCGTTTGTGTTCTTCACCGGGAGAGAGCAAAAATTCAAAAGTTATTCCCTCCCAAAATTTATCAGAAAGTTTGTTTGATCCAAAGGTTGTTTAAAGTCGAAAGTTTTGAAGTTCAAGGAAGAAAGTCGCTATAAATAGTTTGAATGTTCTTGAGAAAATACAAAAAGTTCAGAGGAATATCAATCTTCGAAATCAGAGCTTTGTTTTCACACCTTGTTCTTTCAGCCCCCAGCTACCTTTAATATCGACCTTACAAAAGGTTATTGAGGTTACACATTTTGAGTAAAGAAAATGAATTTCTTGAGATTATTGGATTTGAACTTTGTTGACACCCGATTTTTGCCCGGACTGCTATAATCTAGTTCGTAATTGCGATTTTGGTATTATTTTCGTATTTTTCATTTTTACGTGTTTTTGGTCATTATTTTATGTGATTTTTGTCGCTTTCATCATTTTTTGTCATTCTCATTATTTTACGTAGTTTTTTTTAATATCATTTTAATGTACGTTTTTTTATTTATTTATTATTTCATGTGTCTTTTATTATTTCGTGTGTTTTTGTTGTTTTCGTTATTTTGTGAACTCTTTGTCATTTTTATATTTCGTTTCTATTATTTTATGAATTATTTATTGTTTTTATCATTTCATGTGCATTTAATACTTTATGTACTTGGCCATTATTTTATTTTTAATGTGATTTTTATTTACTTATTAATGATTAAAAAAATCAAAAAAAAAGAGAACTAAAAGAAAAACGTGTAAAAAAAGGAAGGAAAGAAGAAGAAAAGAAAAGAAGCTTACCTTCCTCGGGAAACATCAGCCCGCCAACATGTCTGTAGGAGGAGGTGCTCTCAGCCTTTGCATGAATTGTCAAAAACTTGTTGGAGGAGATGCTTTTCTTTTCACCATTGAACAAAATGTTAATCTCTTGAGCAAAACTCTTGAATTTAGGTATAAATTTGAGCCATTTGCTGAGGAGAAGGGGAGGGAAGCTGCAATCCAAAAAAATAACAGAAGCAAAAGAAACGCAGCAAGCTTCAACCCCGACGCCATCGTCCTCCACCCTCCTTCCCCCACATCCGCTGCATTTCGCCTCAAAACTCCGACCTCATCAGCACCGCCACGCCACACCGGTCTCAACCATCCATCCCACGTCGCCGGAGGTGGCCAAACGAAGGAGAAATCGCCGCCGACCCGCCGGACCTCCTCCTCCATCCCTTCCGATTTACTGCGTTTCATCCCTCCTATCTATCACCATTGGCTTCGCCTCGACGAGAGGGAGCCAACCCACCCTTTCACGCTGCCGGATATGGCCTGAGCACGGAGAAAACGCCCACAATCCGATCCGACGCCGGCCGCCCATTTTCTCTCCAACCGGAGCTCCATTCACCGCGCCACCGCCGCCACCACCCTCTACGGCTGCCGCTGCACGACCGGCCTCTTCTCCGCCGCAAAAGTCGACTCTGGTGCCAGCCGCCGTCCGCTCTGTCACCGCGCACGCATCGTGAAGAAGGTGAAGCCGGGCGATTTTAAATATTTGGGTAAATTACAATGTTGGTCCCTGTCCCTTTACTCCTCCCCGATTTCACTTAAACCCCCTTATTTATCCTTGGTTTCATTTACATCACTCTTTCAAGTTTAAAACTCAACATTTTGGGCACTAGGCCTAAACCCTTTCTGTGTTTTAGTTAATATTTTTGTTATTATGTCAATTTAAATTATTTTAATTTTATTTTGAAGATATTTTTGAATTTTTATTAGTTATGTGAATTACTGAAAATCCTTTTTCTTTTTTTTTAGTTTTATTATTTGTTTTTTTTTCTTTATTTTCTTAAAATCAAGCAAAAATCTAAAAAAGAACCTGTGGTACCAATTTTGGATGTACGAAAATTAACCATTTTTTGTACATAATTGACAAACGATTCCAGATCTCTCGTAGACCATTTTCAGGTTCCCAATCGACCTAGGAAAAAGATTGGTGACGACTCCATGTCAAAAACCACGTCGCTACAGATGGCGACTCTACTGGGGACTGGTCGAGCCACATAAAGGGTTTGATTTTTATTTCTTTGCTTGATTTTTTTTATTTCATTGCTTTTCATGATCGTTTTATTGTACAGATTATGCTTCACTCGAGCACACACAATGCATGCATTTCGAGCTCCATACTCGAGCTTTTCGTAACCCATTTTTGCAGATACCCGGAATAGTCTAGTCGTGTGTGGCAGTAGTCACCGCGCTTTCTATAGACCGTAGTGGTTAGTAGTGTTGTCCGGGTGTGACGATAGTCATCCCAATAGGACCGTGAAAGCTACGACTCGAATTAATCCTTCCTTACATGATGTGATCACGAAAATGATCAACACTTGAAAGATCTAGCTTGGAAGATGAACACCAAACACTTGATAATTTTTGGCTTGAACAAAGAACCTCTTCACTACAAGATGAAGCAATGCTTTGAATGCCAAGGGGAGGAGATGGATCTAGCACCTCTCAACCACTTGATTGAGCAATACTAGATATAAATCTTGAACCAAGTCTCATGGAACAAGGGAATGGATTGATTGAAATGAGAATTCAAACCGAAATTGCTCTCCAAGAGTTCTAATTTTCGGATGTATCAATTCTAAGGAGTTCCATACATGTTGCTAGCTTAAATAGGAGAGATGGTAAGTGGAGGGTATTACCCAAAGTGTGGTAGAAACTTTTGGTAACTCCCTCTTGTGTCTTCTTACCATTTTCATGTAAGAAATGGGAGGCATGATGGCACTCCCATAAATGGTAAAAGAGGATGGAAGGATTCCCCTAGTTTTGGTAAGTGGGGTAAGAACCACCCACTAACAAAACCTAGTGGGTAAAGACCTCCACTATCCCACTTTCCCTCCCTTTGCCTAAATATCTTAAACAACATTCAAATTCAAATAAACAAGTTCAAATTTCAGATTGTGGGCTGAAAATTGGGCCAGCCCAACTTGGAGACACGTGGGCTAGCCGGCGGCGCGTGTTGCACTGAAGGCGGCGCGTGGGCGTGGAGGAGATGTCCGGCGCGTGCTCTTCACTTCCGGGCTTCTTCAAGGCACGGAAAGGTGGTGTAACACTCCAAAGGTGGTGGAGGCGGGTCCGGGAAGGAAGGGTGGCGCGTGGGGCGCATGTGGGACACTCCTTGGCGCGTGAGGCACGTGAATCCTTCCGCTGGTCCAAGGATGGCGGAGCATCTTCCAGGATTTGGTGGAGTTGGGTTGATGCCCTCATCATTCCCTCCCTCTTAAGAAGATTCGTCCTCGAATCCGCAAGACTTGAATCCTTCAAAAACTAAGATACCGCAACAAACTTGGAGAACATTAGAGGTTAGTGAATTAAAGCTTAAACATCAAAGTTCCCCAAAATGATTTGAAGGAATGAGATGGACAATCCGCCCTTTCTCTTCACTTCAACCTTACACATAGCTTCAATTCAATCTCGAATAGATACTAATGTTTTTCAAGAGTTTCATGCATAGTCGTTTCATAGTAAGTATACTTAAGAGTATAATTCATGCACTTCACTCATGCTAAACATTGCACTACTTCTACAAACCTCAATTTTCAACATGATATGCACAATGGTCTATCCCGGGGTCAAATGTAAGCCTAGGCCATTCATTCTCATCATCTAAATGTAAAGAGTCTTGATCATGCATTGAAGAGGATTCATGGCTAGGGGCGGGTGACATGGGGCATGCATCATGTTCATACACCTCATCATGGTAATAATCGTGCTCTTCATCCAAAGGATAGATCTCATAGGTTTCAGATACTTCATATGATGAATGAGATGCATGTTCATAGTTGTCACATTCAAGAGTTTCATCATTCAAGGAAGAGAAATCATCATATGTTATGCCTTTAAATTCATCATTCTCTCCACCTTTCAATTCATGCTCTTGATTAACATACCAATCATCATCACAAGGATAAATGCAAGTGTCATTACATGGATATGGATAATGGTTGAAGTTATTGATGCATTCTTCATTGTCAACCAAATCATTATGCTCATTACATTCAAGAGGGGAGCCATATATGTAATCAAGCAATCGGTGTGATGCATGTTCATTTTCGGTTAAGGTGCCACTCTCATGCTCATTCATGTCATCACTAAGAGAATAGGATGGGTTACCTCTCCCCACGTTAGGGGAGTGATGATCCTCCTCCAAAACCGAAACTCCTTCTTCTTCTCCAAGGCATTGCACATCCGAGTCCTTCCCTTCCTCAAACTCATGCATAAACAAAGAAGAACAACATGGTTTAGAAGATTTAAAAGTTAGTTCTTGATGTGGACATCACCCCTATTTGTGAGTTAAGAGGCCACCATTCCTCCCGAGGGTCTAAAGGGCCCTTGGCGAAGGCATGGGCGAAGAAGAAGTGGCGTTTTAAGCGTCGGCGAAGCCCCAAAGGCAGAGCCGTGCTCGCAAGGATATTGGCGAACCCGGGCCCCATTGGCGCACCCATGGTCTTTAGCGAAGCCATGGTCCTTGGCGAACCCATGTTCCTTGGCGAAGACCCTGTGCAACACTTCCAGACGCAAGCGAAGCACAGGTGTTCGCCAAGCGGAGGAGGCCTCCACACGCAAGTCAGGCGACCCCCTTCAACTTGTGTAGAGGCCCTCTTCCTCCCATTTCCCGCCAACTACAAATCCTGGGAAATTGGGAGCCGCTAAAGCAGGAAGTCTACACAGCCTATCTTTGTCACCTCGCCTGCCACCTCTCATTTCGCCTACCATAGAACCAGGAAGCTGGTTCCCTTGTCCATCATTCTTTATTTTCCTTTACCGTTTCTTCTATATAAGGCAGCTTGTAACCATTGTAAAGGCAGAACATATTTATAAGAAATCGAAATACTCCAAGTGAGGTTTTGGCTTTCTTGTTCTCATTTCTTGCATTCCATCTCCTTAAGTGATCCGTGCAAGAGGATCCAACATAATATCTAGTATTGTTTGAACTTGTATTCAAAAGGTGCTAGATCCCGCTTCCTTCCCCAGGCATTTTCAAGGGCATTGCCTCACCTCGTAGTGAGGAGGTTCCCTTGGCCGACTCTGTTTCCTTCGTGTTCTTCCTCTGTTTCGTTTCCCATTCTTTCTGGAAACCGCCTCCTTCGAGCTAGATCCGAGCTCGTGATCACTTACCCACCTGTGATCACATCAGTTGGTATCAGAGCCAAAGCGCTTGTCGGAGGTACCGTATCAGTTGTTTGTTTTCTTCAAGTAAAACCATTGCCTTCTTTCTTACACTTGAAGAAAAACGTTTTGTTGTTATTCAAGAGAAACCGGAAATATTCATATTTGTGTGTGGTTCATGTGACTGGAGCAAAGTGCATATTTGAATGCCGATTATTGAAGTTGGGTGAGAAAGAAAAGTGATTTCGAATTTGGAAAAGAGAAGTGGTTTCGGATTTGAAGAAGAAAGTATCATCTTGTGTGATTAAGTGCAAAGGAAAGGTTGTTGGAGAAAAAAAAAAGAAAATGTTGAACAAGTTCATGTGTTCTTGAGTGTTCTTGGTGTTCTTGAGCTGTCATATGAAGTTCATATCAAACACATGTGAATAGTACTTTTGATCCAAAAATATTTTATGAACTTGAGCAAAACGTGTTTGTGATTACAAAAGACCCTTTCTAAACTCCCTACACTACTTCTTTCAACCAACATCCACCATAAATCATTCAAAAGCTAGTTTCAAGTAACTAGTTATCTTTCTAGAATTGCAAGTTTCGGTTTTCACTAGATATTATTGCTTGTTCCTACTTGTGTGTTTGCATTTGATCTGAAGTTGAGTGTGATCAAGTTAAGAGAACTTGTGAAAACCTTGTGTGGAGAAGCCAAGAGTGAAACCGAGTGTATCCCTAAACACAAACAAGAGGCCAACCATACACGTAAGGAAATGAGTGGTACTGACATTATTGTTTAAGTGTGTAGGGATACAAATGGCGCGAACCCTTAAGTTTCGAGGGGATGATGACCCTTTCGGGTTCGAGTCATGGGAACACCATCTTGAGGCATTCTTTGCCAAAAGTGGTGCTCATGGACTCGAGAAGCTTGACATAGCCATTGAGATGCTAAGAGGTGAAGCTTGGTATTGGTGGTGCGAATACGCCACAAAGAGAAGTGATCGAGGGTTAGAGTTCATACCGTCTTGGGACCGCTTGAAAAGTGTGATGAGGCGGCGGTATGGCACCCAAACCCCATCGCACATTTGACCCCAACCTCTACCCATCGGTCGAGACCCCGCACCTCACATAGCTCATCTCCGAGTCCCCACACTACTCCCCTGTAACCACCGAAAGAAGAACCGCACCATCAGCCCACTCCACCCCTTCTCCAAGAATGAACCCGAATCCTCCTTGTGCACTAACCCCTTTGGGAAATCTCACTCGAGAAATTAGAGCAGATTTCGAGGAACTAAGAAAAGGTTTCAAGGAGATAAGAAATGAAATTTTAACAGTGGAAGGGATTGTGAAAGAATGGAGTGAGAGTGAGAAAAGGAGAGAAAAAGAGAAAAGAAACAAAATAGCTCTTCAGAGCCAGATGAGTGAAGAGAGTGAAGCATCCAAGCTTTCAACCGAGACCAAGGAAGGACTAACTCCTAAATCTTCTAACAATTGTAGTCCTTCTTTGATTGTGCAGGGTATTGATGACACAAGTACCTTGGGTGGTTTGCAAAAGGATGGAGAGGAGTTTCATCACCCATTCGGCCAAAATGCAGAAACTAAGCGGGAGGACACGCGGCTTGGTAGCTATACTTCTAATCCCTTAGTTTCTAATCTTGAGAATAAGTTAAACCAAGTTGAGCATGTTTGCATTAATCATGAACTTGATGACTGTAGAACATGTGGTTTGTTGAACTTGGGTGATGCCTTGGACGGTCCTATGCATGCTTCGGGTTATGCCTTAAACACTTTGCATTTGGACCATAAGAATGAAAGGCCTAGGCTCACATTTGACCCCGGGATACTAGAAACTGTGTGTAAGGTAGAAGTGAAGAGAAAGGGCGGATTGTCCATCTCAAATCCTTCGAACCATTTTTGGAACTTTGATGTTTACAGTTTTGGTCCACTAACCCTTAATGCCTCTTCAAGTTTATTGTGGTGTCTTAAGATTTGTAGGGACAATTTCCTTATGAATCCGAGGACGGATTCTTCTGAAGAGGGAGGGTATGATGTGGACATCACCCCTATTTGTGAGTTAAGAGGCCACCATTCCTCCCGAGGGTCTAAAGGGCCCTTGGCGAAGGCATGGGCGAAGAAGAAGTGGCGTTTTAAGCGTCGGCGAAGCCCCAAAGGCAGAGCCGTGCTCGCAAGGATATTGGCGAACCCGGGCCCCATTGGCGAACCCATGGTCTTTAGCGAAGCCATGGTCCTTGGCGAACCCATGTTCCTTGGCGAAGACCCTGTGCAACACTTCCAGACGCAAGCGAAGCACAGGTGTTCGCCAAGCGGAGGAGGCCTCCACACGCAAGTCAGGCGACCCCCTTCAACTTGTGTAGAGGCCCTCTTCCTCCCATTTCCCGCCAACTACAAATCCTAGGAAATTGGGAGCCGCTAAAGCAGGAAGTCTACACAGCCTATCTTTGTCACCTCGCCCGCCACCTCTCATTTCGCCTACCATAGAACCAGGAAGCTGGTTCCCTTGTCCAGTCATTCTTTATTTTCCTTTACCGTTTCTTCTATATAAGGCAGCTTGTAACCATTGTAAAGGCAGAACATATTTATAAGAAATCAGAAATACTCCAAGTGAGGTTTTGGCTTTCTTGTTCTCATTTCTTGCATTCCATCTCCTTAAGTGATCCGTGCAAGAGGATCCAACATAATATCTAGTATTGTTTGAACTTGTATTCAAAAGGTGCTAGATCCCACTTCCTTCCCCAGGCATTTTCAAGGGCATTGCCTCACCTCGTAGTGAGGAGGTTCCCTTGGCCGACTCTGTTTCCTTCGTGTTCTTCCTCTGTTTCGTTTCCCATTCTTTCTGGAAACCGCCTCCTTCGAGCTAGATCCGAGCTCGTGATCACTTACCCACCTGTGATCACATCAGTTCTTCATTGGGCTCGGTTGAAAGCTTGGGTACTTCATTCTCATCTCTCATTTGGCTTAGTGGAGAGGTCTCTTGTTTTCTCTCGTTTCTCTCTTCTTTTCTCTCCAAACTCTCAACACTCTTTCTTTTAGAAACCATTTCGGTTTCATTCTCACTTTTTCCTCTCCCTCCCACATCTTGCACTTTCTTACACATTTTCTTCCTCTTGGCCTCACTTAGCATTTGTTCCTTGAGTTCCTCGAGGAGTTGTAGCATATTATCAAAAGGGCATTGGGTTGAAGTTGGAGACTCTTCTTGAAGCTTTTGGGCCGAGACATTGGGTGAGTTTAAGAAGGGTTGAGGTTTCGACCTTGGGATGTGGTAAGAGGCCTTGTAATGTGAGGTTGGTGAAGAGGTGTAGCGATAGGGATCAAAGTCACAAGAGTCTTCAAAGAGGGTCCGACCATAATGAGAGGGGGGTTTTGGGTTGGATAATTGATGGTTTTTACGCCTAGATGGAGGTGGTACATAACATGGTGTTTCATAGTTATGGCCGATTGAATAAGACACCTTAGAGGGGGCCGAAAAGGGTGAATGGCTTCCATACCAATCGACTCCCCATTCTTGATTCTCCATGGTTCACCTCCACATGTAACAAATACAACAAGAACCTCACATACATCTCTCGTGTTTAGCACTCAAGTGGCTCTTTTATGATTAATCACTCTTGCCTTTTACCACTCTTCTCAGTTTCAAATTCTCAAAGCATCAATCTTTCAACCTTGTTCAAGTAAACACAACAATGGAAACAAGAAAATACACTAGTAAAACCGAGATCAAGTAGATAAGAAAAATGCTAGTTACTTGAAACTAGGGTTTTGAAAGAGTTTAAGGTAGATGGGGGTTGAAAGAAATGAGGTAGGATGTAAGAAACGGCTTTTGTAAAACACAAACAAGGTTTGTGCAAGTTGTCAAGAATATTTCGGATCAAATGTACTTTTTAGGATGAACTTGCATGAACATATGAAGAACACTCAAGAACACTTTATGAACACAACTTTTCTCTCTCTTCAAAAGTTGAACTTTTCTTGAATCTTTTGCATCAACCACACAACTTTCTTTAACACAACATCATTTCATCAAACAAACAACAAATTTTTGCACTTGTACTTTGAAAAAGAAGGGCCTAAAGTTTCGGCCAACAAGGTAGAAAGGTAGGAACAAGTTTCTTCAAGTTACAAACGAAAATCAAAGGGGGTTTGAAGAAACTTACAACACAATCATCAACCAAGCAACAAAGCTCTGATACCACTTGATGTGATCACGAAAATGATCAACACTTGAAAGATCTAGCTTGGAAGATGAACACCAAACACTTGATAATTTTTGGCTTGAACAAAGAACCTCTTCACTACAAGATGAAGCAATGCTTTGAATGCCAAGGGGAGGAGATGGATCTAGCACCTCTCAACCACTTGATTGAGCAATACTAGATATAAATCTTGAACCAAGTCTCATGGAACAAGGGAATGGATTGATTGAAATGAGAATTCAAACCGAAATTGCTCTCCAAGAGTTCTAATTTTCGGATGTATCAATTCTAAGGAGTTCCATACATGTTGCTAGCTTAAATAGGAGAGATGGTAAGTGGAGGGTATTACCCAACGTGTGGTAGAAACTTTTGGTAACTCCCTCTTGTGTCTTCTTACCATTTTCATGTAAGAAATGGGAGGCATGATGGCACTCCCATAAATGGTAAAAGAGGATGGAAGGATTCCCCTAGTTTTGGTAAGTGGGGGTAAGAACCACCCACTAACAAAACCTAGTGGGTAAAGACCTCCACTATCCCACTTTCCCTCCCTTTGCCTAAATATCTTAAACAACATTCAAATTCAAATAAACAAGTTCAAATTTCAGATTGTGGGCTGAAAATTGGGCCGGCCCAACTTGGAGGCACGTGGGCTAGCCGGCGGCGCGTGTGGAAATGAAGTCGGTGCGTGGGCGCGCGTGGAGGAGATGTCCGGCGCGTGCTCTTCACTTCCGGGCTTCTTCAAGGCACGGAAAGGTGGTGTAACACTCCAAAGGTGGTGGAGGCGGGTCCGGGAAGGAAGGGTGGCGCGTGGGGCGCATGTGGGACACTCCTTGGCGCGTGAGGCACATGAATCCTTCCGCTGGTCCAAGGATGGCGGAGCATCTTCCAGGATTTGGTGGAGTTGGGTTGATGCCCTCATCATTACATAACCCTCATGGGTAAGGAATTGGGCCTTTTCTAGTTCGATAGAACTTAGTACAAGGGATTCGGGAACCTACCATTGGCCTCATTCTTTCAAAAGCCACATTTGCATATAATGACCATAGATCATTCCTCTAAGCTTAACCATGACAAGACACATTATGATACTAATTTGTGTATATGTGGAATTTTTTTTTGGATACTTGATGTTGTAATGCAACTAACAAGTGTTCTTTTATTTTTCTCTCTCGCATTTGCATAAAACAAACATCATCCTCATGTAAATATTCTTGTTCTTATAATACTCAGCTTTTTATGTACATAATTAATGTTTCCTTTCTCTTTGCCTTTTAATAGGATTTAAAGTACACATTTTCTGATCATTGATAGTGCAATTATAAAATCTCACAACACATGCATTCAATTATTCATTTCTTCACATATCACTGAACCTTGTCATTTCAAAGATAAAAATTCCACAATGTCTTGAGCCAAAAGGGACCTCGAGGAGCCTTGAAATAATTCAATATTTGGCATGAATGAACTTTTCAAGATCAAATGTGAGCACTCAAGCATTAAAATTTAGGAAAGGACAAACATGTCAATTCTTTGAGGAATAAGTGCGAGACTTTACACGAGCGACAATGGTGACAGATGGGTTAAGCACACAAGACAAGGCCAATAACCAATGCACCTAAGTGATTTCATGAAGTTGGAAGACTTAAGTATACCAACTCGATGGTTTTTGATTATTTGTTTTGTACAAAAAGAGTTGTTTCTTTCAAAATTGTCAATACAACTCATTTGTTCTGTATACTTGTACATTTTTGTATATACCATTTGTACTAATTGTTGTTCTTTTTCTTTTTGATAACATTCACATACATCATTTTTTTTCAATTATCAATGACACAATTATTCATCGATCATGGATTTGGTCATTTTTTTCCACACATGTCACTGTACATTTTCATTCATACACAAATAAAAACATCTTGCAAAAAGAGAAGTGGACATCATGGATTTTGAGGACAATTTTATGATGTGATGAAAAACTGATGACCCCCATTTGTAACATGGAAAGACAATTTCTCACGAGTCGTCTTTAAGCCCTGTCTGATACGTCGATCAATACAAATTGATGAATAATTGGAGAAATCTTTAAATTTTTACTCAAATCTTTGAGAGCTTGCCAAGATAAATTGAAAGTTAAAGTTACCTAGATTTAGTCCAAAATCTGGAGTAGTCTTTGTTGCAATGGACCTTCGTTATTCTTTGTCTTGAAATAAGAAGGGGTAAATGTGCACTTTGGTATCCATTAGCAAAATACCACATCACACTTCAAGCATTCCCTTTTCTGTTTCGAGACTCACTCACCAAGCCACAACATAAACAATGTCATTGATGAGCTAAAGAGAGGACTAAATAGTGACTATCTCGAAGACATTGCTGAATCTGGTAAGAGCGATTTCGGTGTGACCCTTCAACTATGAGATTCTTTTTGGAGAAACTATTGCCTTACGCAATAACTCGATCAGGGAACTCTGTTTATGCAGCAAAAGATCAGCCATCTCAAAGATTCTTTGTAAAGAAGAAAACTTCATTCATCAAAAAGAAGAAGTATGAGAACAGAAGAACCTTTCAGATCATTGCTACGGTCGAGATCAAGTCAAGTTACATTCATCAATCCCAAAGTCAGATCAACGGTCATGATGTCTTCATCACATCAATACCCATGACTCTCAAAAATCAAAAAAAGAGAGAAAAGAAAAAGGGTCAATGTAAATTCTATTCCGCTGCCTTTAGCTAGAAATGGCTGAAGTTACGAATAGTGCTAGTAGCCATTTGTCTTTGCATTTTAGTCAGAAGTAATCGGGCGTAGGTAGCAACAACTATTTACGCTCGCATGAAAATGACTGAAAATCGCAGGTCAAACAAAGTCTGACCCGAAAAGAAAAAAATGAAAAAAGGGAGTCATGGAGTCTAAACTGAAAACCTGCAGAGGCGGTTTAGAATGAAGGCACAGTTCACCATCTCAATGAACAAGGGGGCAACAAAGAAATCCCAAGCAATATCGACAAATTCTCAAGTTTCTCAAGAGCAAGTCCACACATCATGAGAGCTGGGGGGCAACGTTTGAGGTGATTCTTGTTGGATAAGGCAGTGATTTCGTGATCAGCACTATCAAGTTCTGCAAAGAAGTCGATTTTCTCATCAGTGACATTACCAGACCTTTCGCCTGAACTACTCTACTTTTCATCAACCCATATCAATGGATGTCATTTACCTTAAAGAACCATTCAAATGATATTCATTCTTCACATTGACCTTCACATAAAAAAAAATCCTTCACATTAAAATGTCTTTTGGCTACCCTCGCACATTTTACCTCTTCAAGTGGAAGAGATAGAGAATAACTGAGTTATTTTAAATGGCTATACAAGGACCATCATATATTTTGTCAAGCTCTACAAATTGATAAGAGTTTTCTTTAAGGACCAACCGTTAAACATTAATGAGTATGGATCTTACGGCATACATGGTTTAAAGACTCTTGTTGAGAATAAGCATTTTTGTGACCACAACTGGGGTCAAATAGATCGTGTACTCATATAATTATTCTCAGGGGCAAAGGAATTCAGGAATGGAAAACAATTTTTTTTCGACAATGAGGTAAGATCACATCAGACAAGATGAAAGACATTCATAAAGAAAGCTTAGTAAATGTTTCTGCACTTACCATGCATCATTGGTTTTAATTGAAGATCCCCATCTTTGCAAATCTAAACATCAAGCATTTTCAGAGCCATGATCATCATGTGTCATACATAATATCATCATCCATTCTCAAAGACAGGTTTTCAAGAAACTTGTCGACTCAGGTTTTGATATCAAGATGGGAGGATTCTGATGAGAAGCTCTCCAAAATGACAATGATTCATGTATACTTCAGCTTGGAAGCTTTCAGGTTTCATTTAAGCTTTCCACATTACCATGATACGGTAACACCTTATCTTTCACTTGCTTCATCTTGTACATACGGGGCACATTGCAAATTGCACATAGGCAAAGACTACGACTCATAAATTCACTCATTTTGTGCGATTTCACATGAGAAGTTTAGTCATTTTGTGCGATTTCACATGAGAAGGTTCCTTAGCCTTAACCCATGAGAGAAAGGTTTCTCTCCCTGAATGGTAAGAGAGTTCTTACATTCTCTTCATTCCAAGTCAGCGGAGCATCACTCAAAGAGGGCATCGGTTCTGTAACCTCCCTTCGAGCTCATTTCACTCAAAAAGGCTGGTCTCAACAGAATCTCTGGTTGCCAAGCATTCATCTCTGACCATTTTCAGCTCTTGCCCGAGCATTAACAACCCACTTGGAGTAGTTTGTTTCCCTCCACACTGGCGAAACCCTCATCCAAAACACTCACTCCCAAGTTGCCGGGGACATCTTTTCTGGAGCCTAGAGATCCCTTCCCGCCATTCGACAACATTTTCTTGTCATCTTCACCGTGTTCCGGTGAAACCAGCGCCGCATGCGTCAAGTCTCTTGCGAGGAAGAAGAAAGCTCTTCTCTTCATCTAGTGTTTCAAAACTTCATTTGTTTTGTGAGATGCCTTAACTTAGAAGTGTAGTCATTTCGTCACACTTCTCATTGAATCACTCAGCTTTTCACCAAAGGCATGGAAAGTTCCATCGCCAAAGTCCAGAGAGAAAGGTTTCTCTCCCCATATGGTAAGAAAGCTCTTACCATTCTTCTTTTTCCTAGGTCGATTGGGAACTTGAAAATGGACGGAGAAAACGCCCACAATCCGATCCGACGTCGGCCGCCCATTTTCTCTCCAACCGGAGCTCCATTCGCCGCGCCACCGCCGCCACCACCCTCTCCGGCTGCCGCCGGTACGACCTGCGTCTTCTCCGCCACCGAAAAGTCGACTCTGGTGCCAGCCGCCGTCCGCTCCGCCGCCGGAGCACGCATCGTGAAGAAGGTGAAGCTGCTAAAGCAGTTTTAAATATTTGGGTAAATTACAATGTTGGTCCCTGTCCCTTTACTCCTCCCCTGATTTCACTTAAACCCCCTTATTTATCCTTGGTTTCATTTACATCACACTTTCAAGTTTAAAACTCAACATTTTGGGCACTAGGCCTAAACCCTTTATGTGTTTTAGTTAATATTTTTGTTATTATGTCAATTTCAATTATTTTAATTTTATTTTCAAGATATTTTTGAATTTTTATTAGTTATGTGAATTACTGAAAATCCTTTTTCCTTTTTTTTAGTTTTATTATTTGTTTTTTTCTTTATTTTCTTAAAATCAAGCAAAAATCTAAAAAAGAACTCGTGGTACCAATTTTGGGCGTACGGAAATTAACCATTTTTTGTACATAACTGACAAACGATTCCAGATCTCTCGTAGACCATTTTCTGGTTCCCAATCGACCTAGGAAAAAGATTGGTGGCGACTCCATGTCAAAAACCACGTCGCTACAAACTTCGCAAAGAGTTTTCCAAAACTGCTTTTGAATCCGGATTGAGAGAAATTTGTTTGAGGACTTGAGTTTGCGGAAACGAGTGGAAAGAGGCAAGAGAGCACATCTGATAAAAGCCAATTTGAGTGAAACACGAGTGATTTGCGAGATGTCTAGAAGCAGTTCGCCCCCGCATCCATCCCAGCTACCGGTCCTCGCGAAACTGGAGGCTCTGACCAAGGCTATAGAAAGCTTGGGCCTTCAACAAACCGTGCAAGAAGAAAGACTTGTGCGAATCGAAAGAGGTAAGAAACAAGTCGAGGATGACCCCAGAGTTGAGAAGGAACCCCTATCCCAGAACCACCAAACCACTCCCTCTCAAGACGTCTAAGATCCAAGGTACTACTGATGAGCACATCACCGAGGTCCAACACCCTTGGCTAGATGGAGATCAAGAAGGGATCCCACAACTTCATCAAATGGGCATTCACTAGGGAGGAAACGGCGCCAAACACCTTGAAGGGTCTCAATGTCGCCACACTTGTCACCAAGGGCTCCATCGCGCGCTCCACAAACCATCTCAAGGCCCTTGCGCGAAGCTGCCCAAACAAAGGTGAAGCTCCCAAGATTCGGTGAAGCATCTATGCGAAGCCGACCAGGCAAAGGCAAAACCCCCCATGTTGCGGCGAAGCTCCCGTGTGAAACTGCCAGGCAGATGCGAAGCCCCCGTGTTACGGCAAAGCTCGGTGCCAAGCCACCCCAGTACGGGCGAAGCACCCCCAAGAGAAGCCATCCTAGCGAAGTCCCTGAGCGAGGTCCCTATGCGAAGACTCCAGGTGAAGGTGAAGCAGCCCTCGCGAAGCCTCCAAAAGAGGCCCTCGCACGAAGCCTTCAGGCAAGGCCCCCGCATGACGACTCCAGGCGAGACCCCCGTGCAAAGATTCTAGGCAAGGCCCCAGGCGAAGCGGTGAAGCCGTTCAAGCGAAGCCTCCCAACGAGGCCCCCGCAAAAGACTTACGATCACAGAAGTCCAAGGAGAAGCCCTTCATGCGAAGCCTCTAGGCGAGACCCCCGTGCGAAACCCCAAGAGTTGCAGACTATCATAACCTGCCCTTCACCCTATTGGGATCGCATAATTTGATTTTCCCTCCATATCCTGTGTCAGGAGTAGGTAACCTACAATGTCATTCACCACCTTCTCCTTTCACCTCACCCACCTTAATTTTAGGATAGCTTTCAGCTTTTGCCTTTTTGGAAGCTTTTAGCATGACATGCATGCAAAAGCACTTTATGCTTTTGGCATGCATGCGCAGGTGTAAGAGCCGTTTTGCCCTTCACATCACCCCTCACCATTTAAGCTAGCTTCACACACATTTATAACAACTTGATTTTCAGAATTTATCTCTCATTGTGAGAATATTGGTTCAACTTTGAACTCTTCCTTTTATCTCCATCACCGCCTTGATTTCCATTGAAGCGTATTCAAGCTTGACATCTAGTGTTGCTCTTCATCTGAGAAGCGAGGAGCTAGATCCCTTACTCCTACGTAATTAACATTTCCATTGCTCTCCATTTGAGGATTGAGGTGGTTAGGAGCCGACCCGGTCATGTTCTTATTTTGTTATCTTCAACAAGCTAGATCCGCCAAAGGTGAACGGTCCATCTCCTGGGAGTGTATCGTATTGGTAACCCAAGCAAATGCCCCCTCGCATCGCATCAGAATCAGACAAGGCTTCGCGAGTCTCGCCTGCGCGAGGTCTCGCCCTCACGGTCTTCCAGCTCGCCTTCGCGAGGTCTCACTCTAGCGGTCCAAGTCTCGCTTGCGCGAGGTCTCGCCCTCGCGGTTTCCCAGCTCGCCAGCGCGAGGTCTCGCCCTAGCGGTCTCCTAGCTCGCCTGCGCAAGGTCTCACCCTCACGGTCTCCAAGTCTTGCCCTCAGTCCCCCAACTTGCTTGCGTGAGGTCTCACCATCGCGGTCTAAAGTCTCGCCTGCGAGAGGTCTTGCCCTCACGGTCTTCCAGCTCGCCTTCGCGAGGTCTCACCCTCGCGGTCTTATGTCTCACCTGTGTGGTCTCACTCGCCCTCGCGAGTCTATTGGGCCTTCGCGGGTTACCCTCGCGGTCTCAGGTCTCGCCTTCGCGGGTCTCGCCCTTGCGGTCTCACTCGCCTTCACAAGTCCCCTAGGCCTTCGCGGGTCTCGCCCCCGCGGTCTCAACTCTTCTTCGCGAGGTCTGTTACGGTCACCCCGAGCGGGTTGCAACCGGGTGACCCGGGGCTCCGGTTTTGGCCTGCGGGTCACGTTTTTCGGCGTTCAGACGGCTCCCGAGCCCTATCCGAGTATCATTTTGGCGAACCCTTCCGTATTTGAGGTCGTGTGGGTCCCCCGGACGTTTCCGCCGAAAATATTTTTCGGCGCCGGGGTTGTCGGGGTCGCCTCGGGACGTACAGCGGGCTCGGTAGCACTCTCGAGATCTCAGTTTGGGAAGCCGTTTGCAGTTTTGGAGTCGTGGAAACGTCCCGGAGGTGGTTGTGGAGTTTAATATTTGGGGCGGGACGTTCGGTTCCGGGCGACTCCCGGGGCTCGGGATGGAAATTTTCTGACGGCTTTGGGGTAAGTTGTGTTATAATTTAAGATGGAATTTATGGGTATTTTTATAGAATTTTGGAGTGACGGAATTTCGGTTCAGGTTGACACGCTCGCACGTCGGGTTTTGGTTCGGGTTCAGCGAGCTCGGTAGGACACTCCGGAATGGTAAATGAACTTTTGAAATATGTTCTGTGAATGTTATAATATTCTGAGGGTTGTGTCCAAGTTTCGTTAATTTTGGAATTCGGTAATTATTTTTGGGCAAAAAGAATTGGAACTTTCGGAAAAATTGGGAGTTAAATTGTATTTGGTTACAAAATGAAAATATTGGAGTATGGGCAGCAAGTTAATTTCGGCAGAATTGGGAAGGAGGAAGGGACACTTGGCTTGTTTTAATTTAAGTTGGGAGGTATGGGTTTAAAGTGAGGGAAAGATATATTAGGGTTTAATATTTCCTAAAAGGAGATAAGTCTCATTTCTTTTCATTTCTTCTTCTTCTTCTTCTTCTTCTTCTTCTTCTTCTTCAAGTCTGCCGACTCCATTGGTGAGCTCCACCCAAGCTTGAAGCTCTTCTTCTTGGAAGAAATCAAAGAGAAATTGGGTGCTTCAAGTGGTAAGCATCCTTCTTTCTTCTCTTTTCTTATTGGAATTGAAGATTAGTGAAGAAATATGGATTTATGGTGAATGATGGGTTTGTTCTTAGCTATAAGCTAGGATGATTTTCTTCCTCCCATCTTTTAGTATGTTGTTCTTGGGTTGTAGGAGAGTGTTAATCAAGTGTTGGATTTTGGAAAACACATCTTGGATGGAAAACCTATGTTGGCCGAATTTCTTGGATAATTTCCAAAATGATGTGTGTTTGTTATCTTGGTTCATGCTTCAAGTATGTTAATCCTAGCATGATTCTAAGCTTGTGTATGGATTCAATTTGATGGAAAACAAGTTGAGGTAAAAACCCCCTTTTGGCCGAATTTATGGGTTGATTTTCAATATTGGATTTTGTTGTTTTGGATGCAATTGGATAGCATTCTTGGTTTAGAAGTGAAATTGGTGATTAGAATGGTTGTTTGGAAGCTTGAATGGATTGAATTGGAAGTTGGGTAAAATGTTGGTTAAGAACCGAATTATTGGAATGATTCTTTTTCCATGTTGGAGTTTCATTTTGGTTGAATTGGATGTTAAAATGGTGTTGGGGTTGAATTTTGGAGTGGTTTGAAGTTTGAAACGTTGAATTCGGTTAAGAAATGGAAAAGTTACAACTAAGCGGGATTATCGGAAAATGGCGGGTAATGAAGGGTTTAAGGTTGGATTTGATCAGTTCTGCTTGTTGTATTATGTTTGTCAATGTATAATCTTGCATTGCCTAAGTTGGTTCTGAATTCTGAAGTTTCTGTGGAAATCTGGAATTTTACGGAAATTCTGCCGGATTTTCGGTTTTGGGGTCGGGGTGTAGTTTGGTAGTGTGGTTGATAAGGATGCTAATTCAACTTGGTTTGACAGATTCTGAAGTTCGGAGGTTAGGAAAAGAGAAGTTTCTGAGTTTCGGGTCGCGGTGTGGAAGTTATCCAGAATCGGTCTAATACTCTGGATTTGAGAGGTAAGGGTTTGGTTCTGTTATTTTGGTAAGATAAGTATATGTTTTGGTTTCATTTTATGCCTAGGGCATATTAGTATTTAGGTGTATTTTATGCCTTTACATTTTGCATATTTTTTCGTAGTCGTTACGTAATTTGTAGGAGTATGCCTTATGGCATACTGCATGCATTAACCCTACGGCAGTTGTGGGTTCGCTACCCACTGGTGCACCATGCTTCAGTATTAGCTTGGCTTCCGACTCCCTTAGAGGGAGGCTGTCGTTCGATTTGTTATAAGGGTTTATGGCGATTTAGAATCGCACGTTTTTCGGGATTCCGATCTATTTTCTGTACATGCATGATATTCTGTATTCTGTCGCATATATTGCTATCTTTCTGTTTTGCAGGGTTACATATACTTACCTTACCCCATATCCCTTACGGGTCCTTTTAGGACTCACCCTTTTTCGGGTTTTGTTTTTGGGTTTCAGGTAGACCTGATAAGCGGCCTGCGGAGTAGGTTTCCGTGAGGTTCTACCTCGGTTGTGTTTTGGCAGCAGCTGCACCTTGCGGGCCGGGATTTTATCTACTTGGTCGGAATCCCGCGCGAGGTATTTGATGCTTAGGCCTAGGCTTGGCTCTGTAGTTGCATGTGCATATTTTTCTGGTTTCTTTGTGATGATTGTATGTCTGTATATATTTATATATTATGTTCTGTACATGTTCTGAGCGCTTGGCGCTTGCTAGACACTTTAGGTTCTGTGAACTCTGTATGTATTTATGTTTTAGTGCGTAAGCACTCGTCCACGGAGGGCGGGGCTTACTCTGTTGCTAATGCATGAATTGTATGTTTGGATTTTACTTTCAGTTATAAGCACGAAATTTTTGTTAGGTTGCTTCCACAATCGTTTCGCTCTTTGGGTCCGCTACGCGCGGCGGGTCTCGATGGACCTGCCATTCCTATTCATTCCGGCTTCCGCTTCCGGCGTCCCTGCGCCCCCGCCTCCGCAACCGGGCTCGGGTGGCGTGCGGTGACATGTTGGTATCAGAGCAGGTAAGTGACCATATTGGTCGTCAGTGGTGACTTGAAGTGACAACTATTGTTGTACATTTTATTTTAGAATGG
This sequence comes from Stellera chamaejasme, assembly GCA_024586325.1. Classification (NCBI taxonomy): domain Eukaryota; kingdom Viridiplantae; phylum Streptophyta; class Magnoliopsida; order Malvales; family Thymelaeaceae; genus Stellera; species Stellera chamaejasme. Next base: position 30,403,252 of record CM044983.1, read on the forward strand.
TTTGGTACGGAGATTGGCCACCTCCTTACTCGAACCACTTCAAAATAAAATTGTGGAGCAAAGTTTGGTCCTTCAAGTTATCCTGGTAGTTGCAGAGTACGGAATCCAGAATTTCTGGATTTTGGTAAAAGTGTTACAAGTAAAGGATTGTGAAAAAGTTTCAGGTACGTAAAATTGTGTGTTAGGAAAAGATTTGGTGAAATAAGCATGAAGCCTTCGTGATTCTCGTGAAATGCATGATTTTATCATTTTGCGAGATAACTTCGAGTCAAGTCTCGCATTGCACTACAGAGCCTTAGAAAAGCTGCTAGTTTCGTAGGGGTTAGAGGTAACCGATTGGTCTGGACTCGTTTGGTCCGGAATGTTTCAGAATGGTTAACACGCGCCGACAGCGTGATTTGCGACCGGAGGGAGGGGACCGTAATCCCACGCCTCGAGAGGTAGAGAGCAGAGGCGGGGATTCAGGCAGTAGGTACATACCCGCCACCGGTTGTACAGCAGGTCGTGGGTCTACCACTGCTTTGGCTCATGTCTTTGGGAGCAGGTCCAGCAGTTGTTGAGGACACTAGTACCGGAACAGGTTCCGGTACAGTCTCAAGTGCAGGAGGATTCAGTCGTGGCACCGTCTGTGCATTCTGATGGGAGGGTGAGTAGCCACACCCGGACTACCACCCGCACTCATGTACGGGCCCGATCTGAGAGCGAGTCTGAGGAGGATGAGGAGCGCGAGAATCCGCGATCTCGGAGGGTACGACTGCAGGCGTAGCTCCGCAGCTCGCTCCGATCGTTCGACCAGGTAACTCATCAGCCCCCTCGACTCGACGGAGGATTGTTGAGCTGGATTACGATACCACCCGTCGGACCCACCGAGGACGGGGAGGTTCGGGGCATCACTCTGACTCTGATGATGTCCGTTTGTTGGAGAGGTTCCAGCGGTTGAACCCTAGGAAGTTTGATGGTAAGGGAGGTCCCGAGGCAGCGGAGACTTGGTTTATGGAGATTGACAAGCTCCTTGGGAGGTTACATCTACCTTCCACAGTGATGGTATCCCTTGCCACGTTCAATCTGCAGGAGGGAGCAGATCATTGGTGGAGGAGCCTTCAGGGTATTCTGAGGGCCAATGCGGGGCTAGCACCCGATCAGGAGGTGGAGGTTACTTGGGAGCAGTTTACACAGCTGTTCCATCGGAGGTTTATCGGGGCTGCAGCTAGAGATCTGCGACAGGCACAGTTTGATGAGCTTCATCAGGGAGATAGGACTGTCGCAGAGTATGAGCGTGAGTTTGACAGGCTTATCCACTACGTACCGCAGTACCACGGTATGGAGGAGGAGAAGGCAAAGAGGTTTATCCGTCGACTGCGCCCCGAGTACAGATGGGCTCTGAGGCCGTTGGACATTACTACTTACGGGGAGGCAGTTCATAAGACTCAACTCCTCGAGCAGGAGGACGTTGAGAGTCGCCTCACCTCGCAGAGAGGTCTGGGGAGTTCAAGGGGTTCCACACAGCAGGGACCCCGGCAGAGTTCTGGACGGCAGAACAGACCTGGGCAGTCTAGCGGAGGCAGGGGGGAGCACCACCCTCACGACCTTGTCCGACTTGTGGTGGGTATCACCCCGGTCGACCGTGTTACCGCCAGGAGGGCCGGTGTTTACGATGCGGGTCTGATACTCACTGGGTACGGGACTGCCCCCAGACGGTAGGGCAGGGCTTTGGTAGTCTTCAGCGTCCGCAGTCTCGGGCACCGCCCAACGCGCCGCGAGGGCGTGGGTTTCAGCGGGGTGGCCCGAGACCTCAGCAGCGACCGCAGCTTCAGCCACCCCCTCCACCGCAGCAGCCTAGGGCAGGACACGTTTTTCAGATAGAGCGGGAGGTCCTAGTCAGCGAGGAGGCCCTAGTCATCAGGGAGGACCCAGTCAGCAGGCGGGCCCCAGCCAGCAGGGAGGCTCGACTCAGCAGGGAGTTCTGCAAGGTACGGTATTTCTGAATGATACATCTGTTCATGCGTTATTTGATACAGGTGCATCCATTTCTATTGTAGCACAGAAATGTGTTACATCTCTGCACCTGTCTGTTAGTACTTTGCCGCAGATGTATTTAGTAAAAACTGCTGGGAGTCAGTTTGTTTTCCAATGGAATGGTTCGGGGTTGTACGATATCCGTGGCGGGCATCAGATAGTATCGGACTTGTTGGTTTTGGACACGCCGAACTATGATGTTATTCTTGGGATGGATTGGCTATCCAAGAATTCTGTGCACATTGATTGTGCAGCCCGTACCATTATGGTATCTGGAGAGGTACTACCTCTCACGACTCCGACTGGTTTGACTATCGCACGACATAGTACGAGTTGCATTCTGGACCAGGTGTCGATAGTTGGTGTAGGGGAATGTTTTGATCTGAATGAGGCGGATACTAGGTTGAAGCTAGCTAGTATACCGGTGGTTCGAGATTTTCCGCAGGTATTTCCGGAGTTGCCCGGATTACCACCAGAGCGGAAAATTGTGTTTGAGATCTACCTGCAGTCGGGCACTGCTCCGATATCTATTCCTCCTTATCGGATGCCCATTTCTGAGATGCAGGAGTTAAAGAAGCAGTTGGAGGAATTGCAGCGAAGGGCTTCATCCGACCGAGCACTTCGCCGTGGGGTGCTCCGGTTACATTTGTAAAGAAGAAAGATGGGACACTCCGACTTTGTATAGACTACAGACGGTTGAATGCCCTTACTGTGAAGAATAAGTATCCGTTACCGAGGATTGACGATCTTTTTGATCAACTTCGGGATTCGAGAGTTTTCTCGAAGATTGATCTACGATCTGGATACTTTCAGCTTAGGGTGAAGGAGGAGGACATACCTAAGACTGCTTTCCGCACCCGATATGGACACTTTGAGTTTACGGTCATGCCATTCGGGCTGACCAATGCTCTGGCAGCGTTCATGGATCTGATGCATCGGGTGTTCCGACCATACTTGGATTCATTTGTAGTGGTCTTTATTGATGATATTCTGATATATTCTCGGGATGCGGACTCGCATCGGGAGCATCTGAGGGTAGTTCTGCAGACACTTTGGGAACATCAGCTTTATGCTAAGTTCTCAAAGTGTGAGTTCTGGATCCGGGAGGTCACCTTTCTGGGACACGTTATTTCTGAGCATGGTCTGTCTGTGGACCCAGAGAAGGTGAGGGCAGTTCAGGACTGGAAACAACCTACCACGGTACGGGAGATCAGGAGCTTCCTGGGATTAGCAGGATATTATCGGAGGTTCGTACCGGGGTTTTCTATTCTGGCATCTCCGCTCACGCAGTTGACCAAGAAGGGTCAACCGTTTATCTGGTCTGATAGGTGTGAGCAGAATTTTCAGGAGTTGAAGCGGCAGTTGACTAACGCTCCGATTCTGACTCTTCCAGATCCGAGCTTACCGTATGTGATTTATACGGATGCTTCCACATCCGGTTTGGGGTGTGTGCTGATGCAGGATCGTAATGTGATAGCTTATGGGTCGAGGCAGCTGCGACCGCATGAGCTGAACTATCCGACACACGATCTGGAGTTGGCTGCAGTGATCTATGCGCTGAAACAATGGAGGCATTATCTGCTTGGTAACAAATTTCAGATTCTTACCGACCATAAGAGTCTGAAATATCTGTTTACGCAGAAGGAGCTTAACATGAGGCAGCGCAGATGGCTCGAATACATTAAGGACTATGATTGTAGTATCGAGTACATCTCTGGCAAGGGCAACACGGTTGCCGATGCACTGAGCAGGAAGTATACCGGGTTGGTCAAGGGAGGAGATGTTGGTGACCGATCCGAGGAGAGTGATCTGTCATGCCTTTGGCACAGGTGGCAGCTCTGGGAGCGTGCTCAGGTGTACACACTTACCATACATTCTGAGTGGCTTGACAGGGTGCGCGAGGCGCAAGGTAGAGATCCGGGGTTGAAGAAGTTGTCTGGGGAAGACAAGGGGTCTTTGTTACCGACGTTTCAGTATAGGCAGGATTGCTATACTTCCGAGACCGCCTTTATGTACCGGAGTATCAGGAGCTCAGTAATGAGATTTTAGAGGAGGCACACTCGAGCAGATTGAGTATTCATCCCGGAAGTGAGAAAATGTATCAGGATCTGCGTACTCACTTCTGGTGGCCTAGTATGAGGAGGCACATTGCCACACATGTGTCTAGGTGTGCCGTTTGTCAGCAGGTGAAGATTGAGCACCAGAAACCGGCAGGGACACTGCAGACTTTGCCCATTCCAGTCCGGAAGTGGGGCAATGTTACTATGGATTTTCTGACTGCACTGCCCCTGACACGGTCCCGCCATGATGCTATCTGGGTTATTGTGGATCGGCTGACAAAGTGCGCACACTTTATGCCTATTCGGGTCACGGAACCTCTGGAGAAGCTTGCCCGGCTTTACATCAGGGAGATCGTACGATTACATGGAGTACCAGACTCCATTGTATCTGACCGTGATCCGCGTTTTACGGCACGGTTCTGGAGGGCTTTTCATGAAGCGCTGGGCACGCGACTCCATCTGAGTACAGCTTATCACCCACAGACAGACGGGCAGTCGGAGCGGGTGATTCAGATATTGGAGGATATGTTGCGAAGCCGCTGTACTTTGGACTTTGGAGGAGATTGGGACCAGCAGATTGCCTTTGATTGAGTTCTCGTACAACAACAGCTTCCAGGACTACGATTGGTATGGCACCATATGAGGCGTTATGCGGGAGGAGGTGTATGACACCACACTTGCTGGACCGATGCGTCTGATAGGGTTGAGTTGGGACCCGAGCTTATTGAGGAGACTACGGCGAAGATCAGATTGATTCAGGCGCGGATCAAAGCCGCGAACGACCGCACCACTACTTATGCGAACCGCCGCCGTAGGGCTCTGGAGTTTGAGGTTGGGGATAGGGTTTGGCTCAAGGTAGCACCTATCCGAGGGACAGTCAGATTCGGGAAGAAGGGCAAGTTGGCCCCACGGTATATCGGCCCATATGAGATTCTGGAGCGGGTCGGTAGGGTGGCATACCGGTTGGCATTACCTCCTAGTCTGTCTGCGGTGCACAATGTCTTCCATGTCAGCATGTTGAAGAAGTGCATTCTGGATCCGACTCAGATGATTCCAGTGGAGGAGGTACAGCTGGAACCCGATCTTTCTTATCAGGAGGTACCGGTAGCCTTTCTGGATAGGGATGTCAGGAGACTCCGTAGCAAGTTGATTCCCATGGTCAAGGTTCAGTGGTCACATCATACTGACCGGGAAGCGACTTGGGAGACAGAGAAGGACATTCAGGACCGATATCCCGAGCAGTATCAGCGGTTGATACAACTCTTGGAGGACCAAGAGTCCTAAGGGGGGGAGGATGTTACGGTCACCCCGAGCGGGTTGCGACCGGGTGACCCGGGGCTCCGGTTTTGGCCTGCGGGTCACGTTTTTCGGCGTTCAGGCGGCTCCCGAGCCCTATCCGAGTATCATTTTGGCGAACCCTTCCGTATTTGAGGTCGTGTGGGTCCCCCGGACGTTTCCGCCGAAAATATTTTTCTGGCGCCGGGGGGTTGTCGGGGTCGTCTCGGGACGTACAGCGGACTCGGTAGCACTCTCGAGATCTCAGTTTGGGAAGCCGTTTGCAGTTTTGGAGTCGTGGAAACGTCCCGGAGGTGGTTGTGGAGTTTAATATTTGAGGCGGGACGTTCGGTTCTGGGCGACTCCCGGGGCTCGGGACGGGAATCCCGGGGCTCAGGATGGAAATTTTCTGACGGCTTTGGGGTAAGTTGTTTTATAATTTAAGATGGAATTTATGGGTATTTTTATAGAATTTTGGAGTGACGGAATTTCGGTTCAGGTTGACACGCTCGCACGTCGGGTTTTGGTTCGGGTTCAGCGAGCTCGGTAGGACACTCCGGAATGGTAAATGAACTTTTGAAATATGTTCTGTGAATGTTATAATATTCTGAGGGTTGTGTCCAAGTTTCGTTAATTTTGGAATCCGGTAATTATTTTTGGGCAAAAAGAATTGGAACTTTCGGAAAAATTGGGAGTTAAATTGTATTTGGTTACAAAATGAAAATATTGGAGTATGGGCAGCAAGTTAATTTCGGCAGAATTGGGAAGGAGGAAGGGACACTTGGCTTGTTTTAATTTAAGTTGGGAGGTATGGGTTTAAAGTGAGGGGAAAATATATATTTGACTTAATATTTCCTAAAAGGAGATAAGTCTCATTTCTTTTCATTTCTTCTTCTTCTTCTTCTTCTTCTTCTTCAAGTCTGCCGACTCCATTGGTGAGCTCCACCCAAGCTTGAAGTTCTTCTTCTTGGAAGAAATCAAAGAGGAATTGGGTGCTTCAAGTGGTAAGCATCCTTCTTTCTTCTCTTTTCTTATTGGAATTGAAGATTAGTGAAGAAATATGGATTTATGGTGAATGATGGGTTTGTTCTTAGCTATAAGCTAGGATGATTCTCTTCCTCCCATCTTTTAGTATGTTGTTCTTGGGTTGTAGGAGAGTGTTAATCAAGTGTTGGATTTTGGAAAACACATCTTGGATGGAAAACCTATGTTGGCCGAATTTCTTGGATAATTTCCAAAATGATGTGTGTTTGTTATCTTGGTTCATGCTTCAAGTATGTTAATCCTAGCATGATTCTAAGCTTGTGTATGGATTCAATTTGATGGAAAACAAGTTGAGGTAAAAATCCCCAAATGGCCGAATTTATGGTTGATTTTCAATATTGGATTTTGTTGTTTTGGATGCAATTGGATAGCATTCTTGGTTTAGAAGTGAAATTGGTGGCTAGAATGGTTGTTTGGTAGCTTGAATGGATTGAATTGGAAGTTGGGTAAAATGTTGGTTAGGAACTGAAATGTTGGAATGAAACTTTATCTAGGTTGGAGTTTCATTTTGGTTAAATTGGATGTTAATATGGTGTTGGGGTTGAATTTAGGAGTGGATGGAAGTTTGAAACGTTGAATTCGGTTAAGAAATGGAAAAGTTACAATTAAGCGGGATTATCGGAAAATGGCGGGTAATGAAGGGTTTAAGGTTGGATTTGATCAGTTCTGCTTGTTGTATTATGTTTGTCAATGTATAATCTTGCATTGCCTAAGTTGGTTCTGAATTCTGAAGTTTATGTGGAAATCTGGGATTTTACGGAAATTCTGCCGGATTTTCAGTTTTGGGGTCGGGGTTGTAGTTTGGTAGTGTGGTCGATAAGGATGCTAATTCAACTTGGTTTGGCAGATTCTGAGGTTCGGAGGTTAGGAAAAGAGAAGTTCTAAGTTTCGGGGCACGGTGTGGAGGTTGTCCAGAATCGGTCTAATACTCTGGACTTGAGAGGTAAGGGTTTGGATCGGTTAGTTTGGTAAGATAAGTATATGTTTTGGTTTCATTTTCTGTTCTGTTAGTATTTCGGAATTTTATGCCTTAGGGCATATTTTGTAGTCCGTAGGAGTATGCCTTATGGCATACTCTGTCTGTTAACATTACGACAGTTGTGGGTTCGCTACCCCAGCTGGTGCACCATGCTTCTGTATTAGCTTCGGCTTCCGACTCCCTTAATGGGAGGCTGTCGTTCCGATTTGTTATAAGGGTTATGGCGATTTAGAATCGCACGTCCTTCGGGACTCCGATCTATTTTCTGTACATGCATGTTATTCTGTATTCTGTTGCATATATTGCTATCTTTCTGTTTTGCAGGGTTACATATACTTACCTTACCCCATATCCCTTACGGGTCCTTTTAGGACTCACCCTTCTTTGGGTTTTGTTTTTGGGTTTCAGGTAGACCTGATAAGCGGCCTGCGGAGTAGGTTTCCGTGAGGTTCTACCTCGGTTGTGTTTTGCAGCAGCTGCACCTTGCGGGCCGGGATTTTATCTACTTGGTCGGAATCCCGCGCGAGGTATTTGATGCTTAGGCCTAGGCTTGGCTCTGTAGTTGCATGTGCATATTTTTCGGGTTTCTTTGTGATGATTGTATGTCTGTATATATTTATATATTATGTTCTGTACATGTTCTGAGCGCTTGGCGCTTGCTAGACACTTTAGGTTCTGTGAACTCTGTATGTATTTATGTTTTAGTGCGTAAGCACTCATCCACGGAGGGCGGGGCTTACTCTGTTGCTAATGCATGAATTGTATGTTTGGATTTTACTTTCAGTTATAAGCACGAAATTTTTGTTAGGTTGCTTCCACAATCGTTTCGCTCTTTGGGTCCGCTACGCGCGGCGGGTCTCGATGGACCTGCCATTCCTATTCATTCCGGCTTCCGCTTCCGGCGTCCCGGTGCCCCCGCCTCCGCAACCGGGCTCGGCGTACCAGATTCATGCGCCATTCTCTGACAAACGAATCACCTAAGGCGGTTTGCTATGATATTCATCATCACAGCCGCCTTATCTCCAAAAGTCTGACAGACTTGTCTCACAGGCTGGATGCTTACGATGGTCTGCCAGACCTTGACATTCATCTACAACGTTACGTCTCCGCGATGGCCATCGCGAGGGCGGATGACAACACCCTTTGTAGGGCTTTCAGCTCCACACTCACTGGGGCCGCGGCGAACTGGTATAACACCCTCCGCGATAAGCGATTTTACTCCTTCGAGGAGCTCTCTCGCAATTTCTTCAATCATTTCGTGGTGTCCAAACCTCCCCCCAAAACGGCAGGACACCTCCTCAAGATTCGACAGAAGAAAGATGAGCCCCTCAGGGAGTACATTCAGCGTTTCCAGGCGGAATCCATTCAAGTCTCTAATCTGGGGGAGGAAGGCCGCCTACTCGCGGCCATTCAGGGTCTCCGCTGGGAATCCCTTTTCTTCGTGGATGTGCACACCAACCCAACCGCCAACATGGAGCAGTTCTTGAGCACGGCATCCCGGTTCATGAACACAGAAGAGGTCACCCGACCACTTGCGCGGGCCACCACAGCAGATGCGAAGGGGCAGCCCTCGAGAATGGACTCCAGGTCCCAGAGGCAGTACTCTACGCCGTCCAACAGGGAGAGGACGTATCCAACCCTCCCACCACTTAGGGAATCTCACACCAACATCCTCCATACCCTGGAACAGAAGAGGGAGGTCCTCAAGTGGCCCCGTCCCCTCTCCCAGGAGCTGACTAGGCAGAGCAGTAAGTATTGCCGCTATCATTGTGACAAAGGTCACGACACTGAGGATTGTTTTGAGCTCAAACACATGATTGGAGATATGCTTGCTCAAGGCAAACTCAGGGAATTCTTGCTTCATGACTCAGAGGGGGGTCGCAAACGAGAAAGTAATCAGGAAGATCGCAGACAAGGGTACCACAGGTGGGGTCGCTCCCAACAAAACCCAGATCGAGAAGAACTGGTCCAAATTCCCCCAGCCAGGGGACACATCAGCGTGATCACACAATGTGAAGGTGCGGCGGCAAGACGCCGTCACATGAGGCAGATCTATCAGATTGATCATTCCTCAACTCATCTACTGCATCGTCGCGATGGCACCTCTGTCCCAGTACCTCATGCGGACCCCTTGGTCATCACCGCCCGCATTGCCGGATGGGACACTGATAGGGTCTACATGGACATTGGGGTGAACGCCAATGTGGTCTACAAGCACACACTTGTTGAAGCAAAGGTACCCCTATCACAGATCCAGCCCGCGAAGGGGGCCACCTTTGGAGTGGGACGGGAAGAAATCCCAACCTTGGGAATAATCACACTCCCCTTCATGATGATGGGGGTTACAAAAGAGAAGAAGCAAGTATGCCACTCCAGCTTTGTGGACTTCATTGTCCTTGATCTCCCCATGCCATACAACGCCATCATTGGGCGTCACACCCAGACAAAATTCCACTTCCGCTGCGATGTGCGGGCCCTAACTCTGGTTTTCCACACAGCGGCGGGAGATGCCTACATTTTCGTCAATCAAAACGTGGCCAGAGGCAATTACGTCTCTGCCCTCGCAGGACCTCCTCAGCTCCCCAAGCCATCAGAGCCTAAGAGAAAGGCACCCATGGAGGAGACTGGGCCCGCAGGCGAGGCCGCTCCTGACTTGTCTGGGGCCTTCGAGGAGGTTGAAATCTCTCCTAGCAAGAAGTTTTGGGTTGGAAAAGACCTTGAGGAGCAAGACCAGCAAGCACTCATCCATCTGCTTCATGCCAATAGTGACTTCTTCGCATGGAGCCCTAACGACTTACCAGGTGTGGATCCTGCTATTATTTCTCATAAATTGAGTGTACTCCCCGGCTTTAGCCCGGTTAGGCAGAAAACTAGGGGTATGGCCCCTGATCGTAAGGACTTTGTACGCACGGAAGTGCAAAAATTGCTTAAGGCAAATATAATCAAGGAAGTTCACTACTCTGAGTGGGTCGCCAATATAGTCCTCGCGGATAAGGAAGGTGGCCAGTGGCGACTTTGTGTAGACTACAAAGGGGTCAATAGGGCCTGCCCTAGGGATCCCTATCCCCTACCCTCTATTGATCAGTTAGTGGACTCAACTGTCCACCACTCCGTCTTCTCTTTCCTCGACGCATATAGTGGGTACCATCAAGTTTTTATGGACCCAAAGGACGCGGTCAAAACTGCCTTCACCACTGGCGAAGCAGTCTACCACTATATCCGGATGCCCTTTGGTTTGAAAAACGCGGGGCCACTTTCCAAAGGCTTGTGAATCAGGTCTTCGCGGATCAGATTGGCCAAAATCTGGAGGCCTATGTTGATGACATAGTGGTCAAAAGTAAGGCCACCAGGACGCACCTAGCAGACTTGGAGGAAACATTCGCCAACTTCCGCAAGTATAACATGCGGTTGAACCCAAAAAAATGCATCTTCGGCGTCGGCGAAGGCAAATTTTGGGTTATCAAATCTCAAAGGAGGGATTCATGCGAATCCCAAGAAGATTGAAGCCATCACCAATCTTCGCACCCCTAGGAGCTCAAAGAAGTACAGCAACTGGCAGGAACGCTGGTGGCCTTGGGACGATTCGTCTCTAAACTCAGCGATCGCTGCAGACCTTTCTTCTATTAAATCAGCAAGAAGAAGGCTTGCAAGTGGACAGAGGAATGCCTGCACTCAAGTGTCCTAGGCCAGGCGATGACCTGGTCCTCTATCTTGCCACCTCAGATAAGAGTGTCGCCTCTGTCCTTATCATGGAAGAAGCTTCCAAGCAATGGCCAGTCTATTACACCAGCCACACCCTCCAGGCTACGAAAACAAGGTATCCTCCTCTTCAAAAGGCTATCTTATCTCTAGTGTATGCAGCATGGAAACTCAAGCGCTACTTCTAAGGGCACACAATTATAGTCCGGACGGACTTACCAATTTAGGAGATCGTCAGGCGACCCGAACATTCAGGGCGCCTCGCCAAATGGTGTGGTACACTACCCAAGCAATCGCGCCCTCGCGTTTTATCAGAATCATACGAGGCCTTGGGAGAGGTCTCATCCTTGTGGTCTCCAGTATCGCCTTCGCAAGGTCTCATCCTTGTGGTCTCCAGTATCGCCTTCGCAAGGTCTCATCCTTGTGGTCTCCAAGATCGCCTCGCGAGGTCACGCCCTCGCGGGCCTCCCGAACTCGCAGGGCGACGCCTCATACTCACCCTTGCGTTTCTAAAGCCTGCGCGCGCCCCCTCGCGGTCTTAGGCGAACCCTCGCGATCTCCTCGCCTCCATGGGTCTTACTCCCGATCTCCTGCCTATACTGGCCCCGCCTGCATAAGGCCTTGGTACCTGTGTTCGTGCAACCTCACCCCTTATTTGGCTATATTCTATTTGGGGCCTTCGCCTCCTTTGGGCCTTCGCCCGCCACTTGCTCCACTTGGAGATTGACCACTTGGTCGTCGACATCAAGCGGCCAATAAGGAGGGCAGCACGAGCCTGGGAGATCTTCACCAGATTTATACGCCAGACATTCTCTGACAAGTGAATCACCTAAGGCGGTTTGCTGAGATCTTCATCATCACAGCCGCCTTATCTCCAATCAGTCTGACACAGACTTATCTCAAACAGCCTGTCTAAGGGCTTCAACTGGGGGAGGCTCTTCTCCTGGGCATCACTCTATAAATAGGGTGATGTCCACCCTAAATCGGGTAAGCTACTACACGCCCCCCCACTCCCCTCTTGCTACTTCTGAGTATTCTTCCTATCTTTTACAGATTACTCTGAACAGCAAGCTTGGAGTCTCAAGAACATCATCTTCTCCACCATATCAACTGAGAGTCCGGACCTTCTTTGGGGACGAGACTATCAGTTTGGCGCCGTCTGTGGGAACGAAAGTTCTTGCTATAAACCCATATTACAAACCACAAGCAATAAGTCATGCCAACCACCCGGAGTGCCAACAGGAACAGTCGTCAAGGGAGGAGGAATCCTCCCGGGGCAAGTACGAACAATGACCCACCATCGGAGCCATCCCCGAACCACGTTCCCCCACAAAGGGGAGAACTCTCTATTCACTCAACAGAGGAAAGCTCCTCCCACGTTGCCCGTAACATGCCTCAGGAACGAAACACTCCACTTCCAAACACCCCTCCAACGGACCTGGATCCGGCCGTCCTGCAAACGATCACTGAGGCGGTTGCTTTCAACTTACGTGAAACTCTCGCCACCACTCTTCGGGCGTTACGATAGCGTTGAACGCCGCGGACTAATCAGCCTCGAACGCCCAGCCTACTCCTCCTCGGCAAGTAAGTAACCCCGATCCTTCTTCGTCATTACTTATCGCGCTTACTAGACGATTAGAGGAAGTGGAAAAAGAGATGAAAGGGCCAGTGTCCATAATATCTCCGTGATGGGTCCGACCACCTCTGGACTCCAACCTTTTACTCGAGAGGGTTTTAGAAACCCTCTTCCGACTGGGCCAGCCTAAGCCGGATGCTTATGATGGCCTGTCGCACTCGATATTCATCTCCAGCCACATGCTTCCGCAATGGCAATAGCAAGGGCGGACGACAACACGCTCGTAGAGCTTTCAGCTCCACACTTACCGGGGCCGCCAAACCGGTACACCACTCTCCGGGACAAACGGTTTGATTCCTTCGAGGAGCTATCCCGCAATTTCTCCAACCATTTTGTGGTATCCAAACCACCTCCTAAAACGGCAGGGCACCTTCTTAAGATACGGCAGAAAAGGATGAGCCCTCGGAGAATATATTCAACGCTTCCGTGCCGAGTCTATCCGTGTCCCTAACCCGGGAGAAGAAGCTCGCCGCTTGCAGCTATCCAAGGCCTCCGCCTGGGAGTCCTTTTCTTTGTGGATGTCCACACTAACCCGCCCACCAACATGGAACAATTCTTAAGTACAGCGTCACGGTTCATGAATACGGAAGAGGTCACCCGACCACTCGCCAGAGCCGCCACGGCGGACGCCAAGGGGCAACCCCCGCGACCGGACCCTAGGTCTCAAAGGCAGTACCCCACGCCCCCCAGTAGGGAAAGGGCATACATTTCTCTTCCCCCACTGAGGGAATCTCGAACCAACATCCTCCATGCCTTGGAACAGAAGAGGGCGGTCCCCACTTGGCCTCGCCCCCTCTCCCAGGAAATAACAAGGCAAAGCAACAAGTTTTGCCGCTACCACCGTGACAAAGGTCACGACACTGAGGACTGTTTTGAGCTCAAACGTATGATTGGAGAAATGCTGGCTCAAGGCAAGCTCGGGAGTACTTGCTCCAAACCGAGGACCGTAGAAGAGAAGGTGACCGTGAAGGGCGCCGGCCGAGGACCGCCGGCGGGCGCTCCCAAAGAAACCCAGTCGGGAGAATTGGTTCAGTCCCCGGCAAGGGGACATATCGGCGTAATCACACAAGGTGTGAAGGCGCTTGACAAGACGCCGTCATATGAGGCAGATCTACCAGATAGACCACTCCTCTACTCGCTTTTTGCATCGCAGCGATGGCACCTCTGTGGCAATACCGCACGCTGACCCCTTGGTTATCACCGCCCGTATTGCGGGCTGGGACGTCGATAGAATCTACATGGATACGGGGCAAATGCCAACGTGATCTACAAGCACACTGGTTGAGGCAAAGGTGCCTTTGTCACAAATTCAGCCCGCGAAGGGGGCCACCTTTGGAATAGGACGGGATGAAATCCCAACCTGGGGTCGATCACCCCGCCCTACATGATGATGGGAACCACCAAGGAGAAAAAGCATGTATGTCATTCGAGCTATGTGGTCTTTATTGTCCTGGATCTCCCTACTCAATATATAGCCATCATCGGGCGACATACTCTAACTGAGTTCCATGTCCGCTGTGATGTGCGAACCCTGTCTCTAGTTTTTCACTCTGCGGCTGGGGATGCCTATATATTTGTCACCTGAATGTGGCCGAGGCAATTATGTCTCTGCCCTCGCCGGCCCCCGCAGCCTTCCCGGCCATCCGAGCCTAAGAGGAAGGCACCCGCAGAGGAAATCGGTCACGTGGCGAAGCTGCTCCTGACTTGTCCGGAGCCTTTGAAGAAGTTGAGATCTCTCCCGGGAAGAAGTTTCGGGTGGGAAAGGACCTCGAGGAAAAAGACCAGCAAGCACTCATCCACCTCCTCCATGCCAACAGTGATGTCTTCGCATGGAGCCCCGAGGACCTACCAGGAGTTGATCCTGCTGTTATTTCTCACAAGTTAAGTGTACTCCCCGGCTTTAGCCCGGTTAGACAGAAAACAAGGGGCATGGCCCTTGACCGTAAGGACTTTGTACGCACTGAAGTGCAGAAATTGCTTAAGGCAAATATAATCAAGGAAGTTCACTACTCTGAATGGGTTGCGAATATTGTCCTCGCCGATAAAGAGGGCGGTCAGTGGCGACTTTGCGTGGACTACAAGGGGGTTAATAGGGCCTGCCCAAGGGACCCCTATCCTTTACCATCCATTGACCAAGCTGGTTGACTCAACCGCTCATCACTCGGTTTTTTCTTTTCTCGATGCTTATAGCGGGTACCACCAAGTCTTTATGGACCGGAGGACGCGGTAAAACCGCCTTTACTATTGGCGAAGCAAAGATATCATTATATCGAGAATGCCCTTCGGCTTAAAAAATGCGGGGGCTACCTTCCAAAGGCTTGTAAATCAAGTCATCGCAGGCCAGATTTGCCGAAAACACGAAGCCTATGTGGATGACATTGTGGTCAAAAGCAAGGCCGTCCCAACCCATCTCACAGACTTGAGGGAAACATTCGACAACTTCCGCAAATACAATATGCGATTAAATCCAAAGAAGTGTATCTTCGGCGTGGGCGAAGGGAAGTTCCTGGGATACCAAATCTCCAAAGGAGGAATCCATGCAAATCCCAAAAAGATTGAAGCAATCACCACCTTGCGCACCCCTAGGGGGCTCAAGGAAGTCCAACAGCTGGCAGGAAAGCTAGTGGCCTTGGGACGATTCGTCTCTAAACTAAGTGATCGCTGCAAACCTTTCTTCGATCAGATTCGCAAGAAAAAAGCTTGCAAATGGACGGAGGAGTGTCAGGAGGCATATGCCTCCATAAAACGACACCTGCAAGAACTACCGGCACTCAAGTGCCCTAGGCCAGGCGATGACCTGGTCCTTTACCTCGCCACCTCAGAAAGAAGTGTCGCTTCTGTCCTTATTAAGGAAGAAGCCGCCAAGCAATGGCCGGTCTATTACACCAGCCACACTCTCCAAGATACAGAAACAAGGTATCCTCCCCTCCAAAAGGCTATATTGTCCCTTGTATATGCAAAGAAGGAAGCTCAAGCCCTATTTCCAAGGGCACACTATTATAGTCCGAACGGACTTGCCAATTCAGGACATCCTCAGGCGCCCCGAACACTCAGGGCGCCTCGCCAAGTGGTGCATCGAGCTTGGCGGCTTTAACATCAATTATGAGCCCAGAAAGGCAATTAAGGGCCGTGGCCCTCGCCGATTTTATTGCGGAATTCTCAAATGCTGATGTACTCTCGGCCCCTGAGCGAGGCCCCACTCCTCGTCCCACTCCTCCCGAATGGGACTTATTTGTGGATGGCTCATCCAAACTCAAATCCCCGCAAGGGTGTGTATCTACGTGGACCCCTAGGTATGGAAGTATTCCTTCGTGTCTCTTTTCAATTTCAAGTAACTAACAATGTTGCGAATATGAGGCCCTCGTAGCCGGGCTGAAACTCGCCACAAGGGCAGGCATTCGCCGCCTCCATGTCCACAAGTGACTCGCACTGGTGATTCACTGTGTTCAAGGGTGCGCCGAGTGCAAGGACGCCACCCCGATCAAATACCTTAAGTTGGTAAACACCCTACGAACCGACTTTGAAGAAGTCATCTTTATACATGTTCCTCGCTCGAGAACACTACACAGACATGCTATCAAAGGGAAAGACTCCCTCTACCACAGCCACTCGACCAGTCCTTCCATCACGGAAGGTATTGATATTGCCTCTCTAGCAACGCAGATCCATCCACAGATCGAGAAACCCTATCATTGCTGCGCTAAAAGCCAGCACCACAAATCCCTGTGTCCGCAAGCAAGCCCTCCGCTTCGTCCTCATTGATGACCAATTATGGCATCGCGGGTTTGCGGCGCCTCTACAACGGTGCCTTAGCACCCTTGAGGGACGCTCTGTCTTGGACACTCTCCACCAAGGCAATTGTGGCGCTCACATCGCTGCGGAGGCGCTTGCCCACAAAGCCCGCCGTCAAGGATACTACTGGCCTACATTGAAAAACGACGCAGCTGCACTGGTCCAAACGTGCCACCAAGCCAAATCAATTCTCGCATCCAGCGGCTACCATCCACGGAATCTCCAAAGATCGACAAATCCAAAGGTTTTCGCCTGTGGGGCCTCGACCTCATTGGTCCAATGCCGACCGCTCAGTCCAGTACCGCACCGCTTCGTGTTGTAGCGATTGATTATTTTTCTAAATGGGTCGAGGTAGAACCCCGGTCTCCATCACTTCCGCCAAGATTATCAAGTTTCTTTGGAAGAATCTTGTGCTGCCGACGGCAGCCCTCGTGCTATTATTACGTATAATGGCACTCAGCCACCCGATCACGGTGTCCAACAATGGGCACAGGACAATAATGTCCGCATGCTTTTTGCCCGGTGGCACACCCCGCCTAATGGGCAGGTTGAGGTCACCAACCGAACCCTCAAGGAAGGCCTCAAGAAACGCTTCGGATGGGGCCAAGGGCCGCTGGGTAGATGAACTCCCAAGTGTCTTATGGGACTATCGCACCACAACGCGAACCCCCACAGAGAGACGCCTTTCTCTCTAGTATACGGCGCAGATGCGCTCCTACCTATTGAGGTAGATCTCCCTACAATCCGTATGATCAACTTCACCGACGGCCAATGCTCAAGGGCTCCGTGCCAAACTCGACTTAATTGAAGAATTGCGCGAAGGTGCTCGCCGCATGACCGCCCTCAAACAGAGGCTCGGTCTTCATCATAATTCCCGGTCAAACCCAAGGTATCGCACCAAGGAGGCCTTGCCTTACTTAAATCGGCCCTCACCGCTCGCGACCCCAAGCAGGTGTCCTGCGACCCAACCGGGACGGGCCTTATATTGTTCATAAACAAGTCCGCCTGTGAGTCTATGAACTACAAGACCATGATGGTCGCCTGCTCCCCATAACTTTCATGCGGATGACTTGCGCCCATATTACGTGTAAGTCCTTAGTCTCACAAATTCAATAAAATACATATGTATTTCCTCTGTCTCGACAGCTTACACGGCATTTGAATGCCCTCTCCACCGCCCTCTGTGCCCGGCCGGTCGGGCGGCTGCTGCACGAGTTATGGCATCGAGACCTTGTCAGTCTCACTTCTCCACACAGTGGTTGCGGGTCTCATTCCCAACCGACCTTCAACTCGCCCCGCCCCAAGGGTAATCCCCTTGCGCTGCGGAAGGGTAACCCCCTTTGGCTCCTTCAGAAGGTCTATGTGTAAGTCGTCCTCGCACGCCGCAGCAGACCTTCCGCTCGGACTTCTCCACACAGGTGGTCATGGGTCTCATTCCCAACCGACCTTCAACTCGCCCGCCCCAAGGGTAATCCCCTTGCGCCGCGGAAGGGTACCCCCTTTTGGCTCCTTCAGGAAGGTCTATGTGTAAGTCGTCCTCGCACGCCGCAGCAGACCTTCCGCTCGGACTTCTCCACACAGGTGGTTGCGGGTCTCATTCCCCAACCGACCTTCAACTCGCCCCGCCCCAAGGGTAATCCCCTTGCGCCGCGGAAGGGTAACCCCCTTTTGGCTCCTTCAGGAAGGTCTATGTGTAAGTCGTCCTCGCACGCCACAGCAGACCTTCCGCCCGGACTTCTCCATACAGTGGTCATGGGTCTCATTCCCAACCGACCTTCAACTCGCCCGCCCCAAGGGTAATCCCCTTGCGCTGCGGAAGGGTAACCCCCTTTGGCTCCTTCAGAAGGTCTATGTGTAAGTCGTCCTCGCACGCCACAGACCTTCCGCTCGGACTTCTCCACACGATGGTTGCGGGTCCCATTCCCCAACCAACCTTCAACTCGCCTCGTCCCAAGGGTAATCCCCTTGCGCCGCGGGTCTTACCCCCGTAACCTCGAGATGGTTCTCCACTTGTCTCAACAAGCGCCCCATCGCCTTCGCCAAACGCGCGACTCCGCACTCCGTAAACCGAACCTTTTTACTGAATACTTATCGTATAAATGATGAGCAAACTACGGGGAACTTCTACTTGGTACACCGTCCACTACCCAAGGGCTTACTCCTAAACAGCTTGCCCAAGAAAGAGGCTCAACAAGTAAACCCACAAGTCATTTGGAATGACTCATGTGGCTCCGCCTTGCGGATCTTGAAGTGCCTCGTCACTATAAACTTAAGACTAAGTCTCTAGCTCCTTGATAAATAGTCCCCTGTGGCTTCGCCTTCGCGGACCCCAGAAGGACATCTCTCCATGAGACAGACTTAGCCTATGGTTATTAAACTAAGCTAACGTACCCTACAAGGCTATCGCGAGTTAAAGCGAATCTACAAAACAGTGAAAGAAAAAGGAAGTTTCACTTCATCTATTGTTCCCAAAAAGTGTGCGAATGCAGGTCTTTATACAAAATAGGGGGCATCCACATGTTGGAGCCTCCACCCTAGTCCGTAAGGGCATACTGGGCATCGCCCATCTTCCTTCCCTGCTCCCCCCACTGAAGCAGCGCCTCTACCGTTGGTTCATTGGTGTTGGCAGCATCCAGGATCCCGAGACTTAGAGCTGGAAACGCCTTCTCCACTTGGAAGCGGCATCGCAGCCAGCCTTCCTCATAGGCTCGCGCCTGCTTCGCCTGTGGCTTGATCTCACCAAGTTTCTCCACCGGTCGAGGCATCCGCTCGTGGATGGGCACCTTAATGGAGGAAGAGGACTCGGGATCCTCACCTTCAAAGGGGGAAGACCCGAGCCTTCTCCATCTCCCACACGGAGGCCATTGCCTTTTCCGTGTCGTGGCGACCTCCGTGCGTGCCTTCGTGGCAACCTCGGCAGCAAGCCTGCCCTCCTCCACCTTCTTCTCCGCCGCTGAGCACGGGATGCAGCTTGGCTCTCGCCTCCTCGCCCGCGGCCTCTGCCTGCTCAACTTGGGCCGTCGCCGCTGCACGGGCGGCTTTGGGTTCGGCCTCCAAGGAAAGGAGGGACTCCTTCCAGACAGCACTTTCAAGCTGCTTGGCTTCCAGCATTGCTTCCTGCTGAAGGAAGCGTTGCTTCGCAACATCAAGAAGGCAGGCCTGCTCCCACCGGTACCGCATGCTGTGCGCCCGCTCTTGGTTGCCATAATCGCACCAACTCTCTAGTTGGGCTACGCGCTAGGCATGCTCCTCCTTGAGCTCATCCTCCCTCCTCTATGACGACTCCAGCTCCCTCCTGAGAGAGGCACTCTCTGAGATCTGGGCGGCGTCCCGCTTTGTTGGCATACTTCAGAAGTCATGCCATTGCTCAGCAAGAACATGACCTTTGACACCTTTGCATCCCAATACTATTAAAGCGAAGCGGAAAAAGCTAAACTAAGCTTATACATAAAGACCAGAGGCTGTCTTACTGCAGACTTTGTTGAGCTGCCTCCCTCATGAATTCGGCGGGGAGTCCAGGCTCCGCTCGGTCACCTCCTGTCATAGGGGTGCGCAGCCCTCCAGCAGTGATTGGAGGGTTTGCTCCCCTCCCTGCAGCAGTGAACTGCTATTCCTCAGGAGGAAGACCGGATCCCATGCATCTTTCAGGAGCCTCCCTTGCTCCCTGTACACCCTGAGTCTGGTCTGGTGCCTCTGGACTCTCAGGAGGTCTGGCTCCTCAGACCACTTGGGGGCCGACTTGGCAGCAACGCGCCTCCGCTCCAAATAGTGGGACCAGACTCCGGTCTTCTCAAGGACCTCGCTCCTGGTCCCCAAATCGGCAGGGATCTCTGTAGGGACCCCTTGGTCCACAAGAGCCTCACAGGGACCAGCCCTTGGCTCGAAGGGCCCTCGCCTACAAAGAACAGGCATCAAGCAACTAGGAAACAAGTATGAACTCAAAAGCAAAGAGAATATCACAAAATCAAAAAGACTTACCAGCAGAAGGACGCCCCCACCGACTTCCACTGGCTGCTGGAAGGTTGGGCAACCTCCCAACCACTTGTCCTCGCAGAGGACCGTGTCACTGCACCCCCTTCCTCCGGGGCCTCACTATTAGAAGAAGAAGAAGTCTCCTCAACCACCAGGATCCTCTTCCCCTTCGCGGCGGGGGCCTTCTCCCTTGAAGGGGCCTCTTCAGGGATCTCCTCTCCAAGAGGGATGGCTGCAGGGATCTCTTCCCTTGCATTAGTGGTCTCCGCCTCCCCCAAGGGAATGACTGGTACCTCCTGTGGGCCGGTACTCCCAATGGCCTTTGCAGCTGATCGCCCCTCCTTCTCATAGAGATCGGGACGTTAGCCGCTGACATCTTACCCTTGGGAGGAGGCACTCGCCTCTGGTAATGATCTCTGCCGCGACCACATGACCGGGCAGGTCTTCACCTTGAATCGGTGAAGGGCTCGCGAAGAGCCCAGACACAAAGGCCTCAGCCGCCTCCTCAGAAGAAATGGGCTGCACCACTGAGATGGGCACAGCCTCGATGGGAACAGCGCTATCTGCCCGCGCCTCCTCTGGGCCCTCTGCAGAAGGCACGACCTCTTCAGCAGTAGGGGGCATTTCAAGCTCCACCCTTCTGGCCTCTTCAGCCAGGGGCTCCCCACTGGGAACTTCTTCCCCAGCAGGCTCCCTGGCCTCTTCAGCTGAAACGGCTGGGGTAGGACCCTCTTCCCCAGCAGGCTCCCTGACCTCTTCAGTTAAAATAACTGGAGTAGGCCCCTCTGCTCCAGCAGGATTCTCAGCCCCCCCAGCCGGCCCTTCAGCCTGTGGTCCCCTCGGTCGGCAGGGCTCTCTCTTCCTCGGGGCTGCGTGGCAGCCACTTTCCTCTTTTTCTTCTCCGGCTGAGAAGCCATCGAAGGCTTGATACCAGCCCTCTTTTTGGACAGCTTGGGAACAATGGGTCCCAACACCTTGACCGCCATGGCAGGGGCGTCTTCCTCAAGTGCACATGCCAGGTGCACTCGTTGGGCGATGCGCATGGAGGCTTTCTTACCCTGGGCTTCGCCAGACTCTGCTACGGCATCTGCAGACAAAGAGGGACTTTAGTCCAGGTTTTACCAGACCTCTTACAAAATTACAGTATAATAGTATGTATACGCAGCGTACCTTTGGGCGCCGCTAGAGCAGCGAAGAAAGAATCTATCATTGTCCCACGGTGGACGGGAGCCCATCCCTCGTATGGCGGGGACATCCGGGGTCCAAAGACGAAACCCGTGCTAATCCCAGCCCACCTTAGGGTGGTCTCGTCCAGTTGGGCAGCCGAGAAGGGGAAGAACGCCTCGCATGCGCTCCTCGAAAGGACATCGTCCAACCACCCCAGCAGTTGAACGTATGCCTGCCACCGCACCCCCCCGTGAGTCAGCACAGGCCTCCGCGCAATGCTTTGCACGGATTGTCGCGTCCTCGCCACGGGAAAGTCCCATGTGCCTTCGCGGCAAGAAGAAAAAGGATCCGTGCCGGTTGTGGTAGGATGCAGGTGCGGCAGTGAAGGAGATGGAATGATTGCCTCAACATTTATGGGAGTGACGTGAAGAACGCACCCCCACTCCTCGGCTCCAACCGATAAAAACGGTTGAACACATCGGCGAATGGCTTCACGCCGGCCATGTGGCAAAGGCGACAATGAAGCCCGCAATACTCGTGAAAGTATTGGGCGCCAAGCGAGTTGGGGCATTCCCCAATCAGCACAGAGATCTTGCACCAGTTGCGGAAAGGGGTACCGTAATCCCGCCGCAAGCTGCGCCGTGTACAGGCACAACACCCGGTTCTCCTTGTTCTCCTCCGTAACGGGCCAACCCTTCGCCCGACAAACACCCGCACGGGATGCGTATACCGGCGTTTTCTCCACGGGCCAGAAGGCCCCCACCATTTCCTGGTGAATTCTATCGAACTTCACCGTGGTCTTCTCGAGAGGAGTGACCACTGGGCGAACAGCTTCCTTGGAATCCATCTCTGCAAAAGGAAGAACAGATAGGCATATAAATCGAAACAGCCCAAAGAAAGGCATTTCGGCAAGCGCTCGGTGCGCTCGAGAGAACTTGAAGCACTCGGTGTGCGGGAAGAAAAACTTACCCGAGTGGTTTAAAGCGGTAAGCAAGAACGAACGGAGCGGTTGGCAAATGAACAGTTGACCGGAGGAATCTCGAGCGAAAAGTAGGAACCACCGCAAATCACCTCTCAAACTGCCGATGAAATCGCCAAGAAACGCAAGAATTCGAAGGGGTTACTCGAAGCAGAGCGAACAAATGCAAGAGTGGAGAAGAAAGGTTTCAACCTTCTCGGGTACGCTTTTATAAGCCCGCCAAAATGAAAAAGCGCTTTTAAGCGTGAATGACTCCCGAGGCGCCACGTGCCAGCATCCAGCGGTTATTAAACCTCTCCACTGCCGTACAAAAAGGAGAAACGCTTTTACAAAGCGTAATCGACCCCTACGACGCCACGTGTTGCGTCCCATAACGGTCAGTAAACCTCTCATCTTCCTTTATCTCTCCTGCATTAAATGTTGAAGAGACTCTTCGCTGCCTTCGCAATCAAACGGTCCGCAAACGGCCCAAGCACCTTCGCCAACTCCAAAGACTTGGAATTTGAACAGTACGGGACCCGCCCATACTCGCCTTCGAGGAGGAGGCATCTTGGTACACTACCCAAGCAAATGCCCTCCTCAAAACTCACAAGGATCATGAAGGATCCAACACGTAATATCAGGCCATAAAGGTCATCGCGCTCCGCACAAACTCAGTTCTGTGACTGCTACTGCCCTCAACATGGTATTTTCAAACAGTATCTTCAACACAGAGTAAAGGGTCGTGAAGGATCCAACACAAACTATCAGACTACTACATCGGTCCTCAGCAAAGTACTTTCAAAAAACGGAGTACAGGACCCTGCCCATACTCCGCTCTCAGGAGGAGGCATCTTGGTACACTACCCAAGCAATCGCGCCCTCGCGTTTTATCAGAATCATACGAGGCCTTGGGAGAGGTCTCATCCTTGTGGTCTCCAGTATCGCCTTCGCAAGGTCTCATCCTTGTGGTCTCCAGTATCGCCTTCGCAAGGTCTCATCCTTGTGGTCTCCAGTATCGCCTGCGCGAGGTCCTGCCCTCGCGGGCCTCCAGACTCGCAGGGGCGACGTCTCATACTCACCCTTGCGTTTCTAAAGCCTGCGCGGGTCCCCCTCGCGGTCTTAGGCGAACCTCGCGATCTCCTCGCCTCCATGGGTCTTACTCCCAGTCTCCTGCCTATACTGGCCCCGCCCAGATAAGGCCTTGGTACCCAGGTTCGTGCAACCCTCACCCCTTATTTGGCTATATTCTATTTGGGGCCTTCGCCCCTTTGGGCCTTCGCCCTTACAGGCCTTCGCCCGCCACTTGCTCCACTTGGAGATTGACCACTTGGTCGTCTGACATCAACCGGCCAATAAGGAGGGCAGCACGAGCCTGGGAGATCTTCACCAGATTTATACGCCAGACATTCTCTGACAAGTGAATCACCTAAGGCGGTTTGCTGAGATCTTCATCATCACAGCCGCCTTATCTCCAATCAGTCTGACACAGACTTATCTCAAACAGCCTGTCTAAGGGCTTCAACTGGGGGAGGCTCTTCTCCTGGCATCACTCTATAAATAGGGTGATGTCCACCCTAAATCGGGTAAGCTACTACACGCCCCCCCACTCCCCTCTTGCTACTTCTGAGTATTCTTCCTATCTTTTACAGATTACTCTGAACAGCAAGCTTGGAGTCTCAAGAACATCATCTTCTCCACCATATCAACTGAGAGTCCGGACCTTCTTTGGGGACGAGACTATCATGGTGTATCGAACTTGGTGGCTTCAACATCAACTACGAGTCCAGGAAGGCGATTAAGGGCCAGGCCCTCGCCGACTTCATTGCGGAATTCTCGGATATCAACATCATCGCTGCCCCTGAGCAGGGCCCCGCGCCACAACCTATTCCCCCAGAATGGGACATGTTTGTGGATGGCTCATCCAAACTCGGATCCCCCGCGTATCTTTTCAGTTTCAAGTAACTAACAATGTTGCAGAGTATGAGGCCCTCATCGCGGGGCTCAAGCTCGCCATAAGGGTAGGCATTCACCGCCTCCATG
Organism: Stellera chamaejasme; assembly: GCA_024586325.1. Lineage (NCBI taxonomy): Eukaryota > Viridiplantae > Streptophyta > Magnoliopsida > Malvales > Thymelaeaceae > Stellera > Stellera chamaejasme. Next base: position 30,427,893 of record CM044983.1, read on the forward strand.
TCCACAGTGACTCGCAACTGGTCATCCACCAGGTCCAGGGGTGTGCTGAATGCAAAGATGCCACCCTAAGCAAATACCTCAAATTGGTGAACACCTTGCGGACCAACTTTGAGGAGGCCATCTTCATCCATATTCCTCGTTCTGAGAACACCACAGCAGACATGCTGTCCAAGGGAAAGACACCCTCCACCTTGACCACTCTCGCGAGCCCCTCGATCACGGAGACTGTCGATATTGCCTCACTGGCAACACAATATCCTATTACGGATTGGCGAGACCCCATCATCGCCGAGCTTCAGGCCACCGCCGCAGACCCCCAAACTCGCAAGCGTGCCATCCGCTTTGTTCTCATTAATGAACAACTATGGCATCGCGGATTTGCAGCTCCCCTCCAACGTTGCCTCGGCACTCTCGAGGGACATTCCGTCTTGGACACCCTCCACCAAGGCAACTGTGGTGCACACATAGCGGCGGAGGCACTTGCCCACAAGGCCCTCCACCTGGGATACTATTTGCCCACCCTAAAAAAGGACGTCGCCGCACTGGTCAAAACATGCCACCAGTGCCAGATCAACTCTCGCATCCAACGACTACCATCTACGGATTCTCCAGCACTGACAAACTCAGTGCCCTTCGCCCTGTGGGGCCTTGATCTCATTGGTCCAATGCCGACCGCGCCAGGTCAGTACCGTTTCTGTGTTGTCGCAGTGGATTTGATGAGGACATCGCCCCAAAGGACCCTCAGGTTCCAGAAGACCCACAACCTCAAGCGCGCGCGACCCCTGGTCCGTTCCAAGGCCTTGGCGGACCCATGACCAGGTCCCGGCTGAAACAAGTCCAAGCGAACCTTAATGCTTTCATGAGGCTCATGGCGCAGGACGATCGAGAGGAGTCTCGGGAGAAGGCTTTACAACTTCGCCAACTCGGTATCGCGCCGCGCGAAGAGTGTGCGAAGCCCCTTGGAGTCTTAAGCATAAGCGTTCTTGAAGAAGGGAGCAGCCCAGTCTTAAGCGCGCGAACACTTGGCGAAGGAGAAGGCCTCAGCCAAGGGCAACTCCGCGAAGGCACCCGGCGGAGGCATTCTAGCGAAGGCTCCTAGCGAAGGCCTTTCGCGTAATCTCCAGGCTTCGCCAGTTGACCGACCAAACCTGACACAAGGTGTCTTTTCTCCGCCGATACTTGGAAAAACAAACAACCACTTTTAGGCTAGCCTTACCTTTTACCTTTTAGAAGCTTTTTACTCTGTAAGCGTGCAAAGGTACTTTGTACTTTCTGCACGCATGCACATTCGAAATACTCCTTTTACTTCTTCCATTTCACTTCACTATATAAGCTAAGTGGCAGTCGCCATTGTAACCTAGAACATATGTAAAGCTTAAGAAGGACAATTCCTTAAGCCCGGTTCTCACCCCCTTGCTATATTCCGCCATCCCCCTTGATTGATTGTTTATCATCAAGTTTAATATCTAGTATTGCTTAATCTCGTAGTTAAGAGGTGCTAGATCTTCCATACTCCCCAGGCTTATCGCAGATATTGCCCAACCTCGTAGTTGGGAGGTGTCTGTGGCCGTCTCTATCCTTCTTTGTTCAATCGACTCCACCGAGCTAGATCTGCGCTTCCGTACGATCTCGTGGATTCGCGTCAAGCGTACCCGTGATCGTATCAAGTGGTATCAGAGCCAAAGTGCTTGCTGGAGGTACCGTATCAGTTGTTGAGTTTTCTTCAAGCAAAACCTTTTGTTACCTTTTCTTACACTTGAAGGAATGTCGGTTGATGATCTCATTGAGACCGAAAAAGTTGTTTAAAAGTGTGCTTGTTTAAGCCAAGTATTTTCGAGATAAGCCAAACGAGTTGTCCTGAGCGACAAGTGTGTAAAGAAAAACGTTTAAAGAAAGAAATGTATTGAGCAAGTTTCTGCGTTCTGGAAAAGTTCTTGAATGTTCTTACGTGTTCTTCCCAAAACACAAGTGAACAGTAAGATTGATCGGACAAATAGTTTCCGAACTTAAACAAGAAGTGTTTGTGACTGCAAAAGCCTTTTCTAAACTTCCAACCAAGTATCTTCCGAGCCCGATATCCCACAAAACCGGTTTCAAGTAACTAGTCATTTTCTTGAGTTGCAAGTTGCGGTTTTACTAGAGTTTTGTTTGTGTTTTCTTGCGTGTTCATCTTTGATCTAAGGTTGAAAACGGTATCAAGTTTAGAGAACTTGTAAAAGCCGTCGGTGAACAGCCGAAGTGACAAAGTTGTTGAGAGAAACACGAGTGAGATTAAACACTCGGGGAGTGGTGAGATTCTTTTCGATTACATATCTTTAACGATCTTGTGTCACAGATGGTTTCAACAGACTCATCCCCCTCATCCATCCCAGCTAACCGCACAAAGACACTCACGAAGATCTTACAGAGGTTGGATGAATCGGGAGCTCAAGTCGCCATGACAAATGAGCGACTAACGAAAGTGGAGGTAGCTCAAGGAAAGCAACCGGAAAGCTCGCAAGCCCACGATGACGCCCATGCATCGCGAGCTCAAGATGGAGTCACCCATACCACTTTCGACCCTGCATCAACGAAGCCACAGGCCACCCCTCACAGTCGTCCGACCACCTCCACAAGAATAGATCGTGGTGTTGACATTCTGGACAGTGATGACCAGGAATATTACGCGGAGCCACCACCAAAGCCTATTAAAAGAAGGGTCTTTCCCGATAGAGCTCAAGCGAGCCTATCTCCACGAGACCTCGAAGAAGAGGAAGAAGCGAGAGCGAGGCCGAGTTCACCGAGGTTTCAACGAGACACAGGAGGCGGGCGCAAGCCGGGACCAGCAAGCCCTCGCCAACATCAAGCTTCAAATACCACCCTTCTACGGGTCCAGTGATCCGGAAGAATACTTTACATGGGTGGCTAGGACTGAGCGGATCATTGATATGATGGGATACACTGACGCTATAGCCCTGAAACTTGTGGTCATTGAGTTTCATGACTATGCTCTCACCTGGTGGGAGCAAGAGCATCACGAAAGAGCCAGGATCCGATGTCGTCCTATCACCACGTGGGAGGATCTTAAAAGGACCATGAAGAATCGATTCGTACCCAGCTACTATGACCGATATTGTGCTCAGAGGCGGCAGCGCCTTTTCCAGGGTAATCTTAGTGTCGCGTAATACCAGAAGGACCTTGAGAGGGCCCTGATGAGGGCCAACGTCAAGGTGGTCGAAGAGGCTAAGTTGGCCAGATTCTTATATGGCCTAGGGGAGGACGTCGCCAAGACAGTTGAACTATGCGATTACCGGGATTACCAAGATCTTGTTCATAAGGCCATTCGGGTGGAGAAACAACTACAGAAGTTTAACTCTAACAACCCTGCTTCTACTCCCAGCAGAGCCCCAAGCAGCAAGACCCCCCCCTTCACCAAACCGCTCCCGCCAAAACCATACGCATCTTCTGCGGCGATGCCACCCCCTCGCCAAAATTACCCCAACACAAGACCCTCCTCGCAACCTCAGCCGAAACCCAACACCATCACTAATGACGGCCCTCGGCAGTCAAGGAGCATCGAATGCTTTAAGTGTCTGGGCAAGGGACACTATGCGAGGGATTGCCCCAACCGAAGAGCCATGGTAATGCGGCCCAATGGGGAACTGTCTAGTGAAGAGGAAGGAGAGGACCTTCCCGAGCAAGAGCAATATGAGAGTGAAGCAGAAGAGGGAGAGCTACCTATGGACGGTCTCATATTAGTTACCAAGAGGGTCCTGCAGAGTTCCCCAAGTGTCACCGAAAGTATTCAGCGGGAAAACCTATTCCAATCAAGAGCCATGGTGAATGGGACTGCAGTGCGATCTCATTATTGACAGCGGGAGTTGTGTCAACGCTGCCAGCGAAGACATGGTCGCTGAATTAGGCCTCCCCACCATCATACATCCTAAACCGTATCAAGCTGCGGTGGGTCGGCAGCAGAACCTTCGTAAAGGTTGTCAAACAAGTCGAAGTCCCAATCAAGATCGGCAAGTATGAGGATTCCATCACTTGTGATGTGGTGCGAATGCAGGCTACCCACATCCTCTTGGGCAGACCACAGCAATATGACAAGGAGGCCATACATTATGGCAAAGCCAACAAATATGCCCTCACTCACCACAGTAAACAATACACCCTGCTTCCCCTCACCCTAACTCAAGCCCATCAGGATCAAATTCACCTGGCTAGTAAGGCCGAGAGAAAAAGAAAGGGGGAGGGCAGAGAGCGGAGAGAAAATGGTGAGAAGGTTCAAGGAACCTTGAGTGAACGGAAAGGGTGTGCATTAATGGGAAACACCCCAAGAGAGCCCACGAGAAAACAAGAGTGTCTTCCTCCCCTAGCCAAAGAGAGGGATTTTAAAAGAGCGTTCCTTGGAAACAGGATCTGCTTTCTCCTGATCCCCACTCACTGCATGCTAACACTTGACAATGTGTCTTCTCTTCCTTTCTATGTGCAGAAGGTCCTGAAGGAATTCGGCGAAGTATTTGATGAGCCGCGAACCCTTCCCCCATATCGCGGCATCGAGCATCAAATCGACTTGCTTCCGGGGGCACCTTTACCCAACAAGGCCGCTTACCGGACCAATCCCCAAGAATCCAAAGAGATCCAGTCGCAAGTTCAGGAGTTGTTAGACAAGGGGTTCATCCGCGAAAGCCTGTCGCCATGCGCGGTCCCAGTCATACTCGTACCAAAGAGCGATGGCACTTGGCGCATGTGCATGGACTGTCGCCCCATCAACTCTATCACTGTAAAGTTGTGCGTCCCCAGAGGGTCAATGCGCGAAGTGATCATCAAGGAGGCACATGGAGGTGGTCTCATGGGACACTTCGGTGTCCAAAAGACGCTTGAGGCCGTTAAGGAGAACTTCTTCTGGCCCGGCATGAAGAAGGACGTCACCAAAGCTTGCGCCAGATGTGTCACATGCCACCAAGCCAAGTTGACTCTCCAACCGAAAGGGAAGTACACCCCTCTTCCTACACCTTCTATTCCTTGGGTTGAAATAAGCATGGACTTTATAAGTGGTTTACCTAGGACATCGCATGGTCATGATGCTATATTTGTAGTAGTTGATAGGTTCTCCAAAATGGCCCATTTCATCCCATGTCATAAAATCAAGATGCATCCCATGTGGCGGAATTGTTCTTTAATGACATCGTTAAATATCATGGCCTCCCGCGATCCATTGTTAGCGATAGAGATTCGAGATTCCTAAGTCATTTCGCGAACCCTTTGGTCTAGGCTAGGCACCGGTCTGATGTACTCCACATCCAAATACCCTCAAACAGACGGCCAAACCAAGTGACTAATAGGACCCTCACCACTATCCTGCGCACCCTCCTTAGGAAAAATCTGAAAGAATGGGAAAATGTTTGCCTCATGTAGAGTTTGCGTATAACCGAGCCTACCATTCCTCTACATCCCATAGTCCTTTTGAGATTGTATATGGCTTCAATCCTTTAACCCCTTTTGACTTAATCGCATTAGACTACACTGAACAAATGGACGTAGATGGGAAAGAAAAAGCCCGACGCATGAAGGATTTGCATGCTAAGATTCACAAACAACTTGAGAAAATTAATGAGTCTTACGCAAGCAGAGTTAATAAGGGCAGAAAATTTAGGAGTTTTCAAGTCGGGGATTGGGTATGGTTACATTTAAGAAAAGATCGATTTCCCCAGGCTAGGAAAAGCAAACTGGCGCCAAGAGGCGATGGTCCCTTTCAAATCACTAAAAAAATAGGAGAAAATGCTTATGTACTTGACTTACCTTGCGATGGCTCTTATAATGTACATACAACTTTTAACGTTTGTGATTTAGCTCCCTTTGAAGGACAAGCAGATTTTAAGAATCATGGACGGATTCTTTTGAAGAAGGAGAGTATGATGAGGACATCGCCCCAAAGGACCCTCGGGTTCCGTAAGACCCACAACCTCAAGCGCGCGACCCTCGGTCCGTTCCAAGGCCTTGGCGGACCCATGACCAGGTCCCGCTGAAACAAGTCCAAGCGAACCTTAATGCTTTCATGAGGCTCATGGCGCAGACGATCGAGAGGAGTCTCGGGAGAAGGCTTTACAACTTCGCCAACTCGGTATCGCTACTGACGAAGAGTGTGCGAAGCCCCTTGGAGTCTTAAGCATAAGCGTTCTTGAAGAAGGGAGCAGCCCGGTCTTAAGCGCGCGAACACTTGGCGAAGGAGAAGGCCTCAGCCAAGGGCAACTCGCGAAGGCACCGGCGGAGGCATTCTAGCGAAGGCCCCTAGCGAAGGCCTTTCGCGTAATCTCCCAGCTTCGTCAGTTGACCGACCAAACCTGACACAAGGTGTCTTTTCTCCGCCGATACTTGGAAAAACAAACAACCACTTTTAGGCTAGTCTTACCTTTTACCTTTTTAGAAGCTTTTCACTCTGTAAGCGTGCAAAGGTACTTTGTACTTTCTGCACGCATGCACATTCGAAATACTCCTTTTACTTCTTCCATTTCACTTCACTATATAAGCTAAGTGGCAGTCACCATTGTAACCTAGAACATATGTAAAGCTTAAGAAGGACAATTCCTTAAGCCCGGTTCTCACCCCATTGCTATATTCCGCCATCCCCCTTGATTGATTGTTTGTCATCAAGTTTAATATCTAGTATTGCTTAATCTCGTAGTTAAGAGGTGCTAGATCTTCCATACTCCCCAGGCTTATCGCAGATATTGCCCAACCTCGTAGTTGGGAGGTGTCTGTGGCCGTCTCTATCTTTCTTTGTCCAATCGACTCCACCGAGCTAGATCTGCGCTTCCGTACGATCTCGCGGATTCGCGTCAAGCGTACCCGTGATCGTATCAGGATTACTTCTCTAAATGGGTCGAGGTAGAGCCCTTGGTCTCCATCACCTCCGCCAAGATCATCAAGTTTCTCTGGAAGAATCTTGTTTGCCGGTACGGCAGCCCCCGCGCCATCATTACAGACAATGACACTCAGTTCGCCAGCCATAGCGTTCAACAGTGGGCCCAAGATAACAGTGTCCGCATGCTTTTCGCCCCAGTGGCGCACCCCCAGTCCAATGGCCAAGTTGAGGTCACCAACCGCACCCTCAAGGAGGGCCTCAAGAAGCGCCTTGAGGGGGCCAAAGGCCGCTGGGTAGATGAACTCCCAAGTGTCTTGTGGGACTACCGCACCACAACTCGCACCCCAACAGGCGAGACGCCTTTCTCCCTGGTTTATGGCGCATACGCGATTCTACTTATTGAGGCAGACCTTCCCACGATCCGCATGATCAACTTCACTGACGAAGGCAACGCTCAAGGGCTTCGCGCCAAACTCAACCTACGCGAGGAATTTCGTGAAGGCGCCCGCCTCCGCAGGTTTGCCCTAAAACAGAGGCTCAATCTTCATCATAATGCCAGTGTCAAACCCAAGGCGCTACAACAAGGGGGCCTCGCACTGCTCAAGTCTGCATTCACTGCTCGCGACCCCAAACAGGGTGTCTTGCGACCCAACTGGGACGGACCTTACATTGTTCATAAACAGGTCCACCCAGGAGTTTATGAATTACAAGACCATGATGGTCGTCTTCTTCCCCGCAACTTTCACGCGGATGACTTACGCCCATATTACGTGTAAGTCCTCAGCTTCATGTTTCAATTCAATAAAATACAAGTGTATTTCTTCCTCTCTTACAGCATTACAAGGCAACACAACTGCCCTCTCAATCGCCCTCTGCACCCAACCGGTCAGACTGGCCGCTTGCCTAAATCACGGCTGTTACGGTCACCCCGAGCGGGTTGTGACCCGGGTGACCCGGGGCTCCGGTTTTGACCTGCGGGTCACGTTTTTGGGTGGTTAAATGGCTCCCGAGACTTATCTAGGCTTTATTTCTGGTAATCCTTCGGGATTTGAGGTCGTGTGGGTTCCACGGACATTTTCGCCGGAAATATTTTTCGGGGCCGGGGGGTTGTCTCGGGGCGTACAGCGGGCTCGGTAGCGCTCCCAGGACCTCGGATTGGGGAACCAATCGCATATTTGGGATCATGAGAACGTCCTGCATCTTTTTACGGAGTAGATTTTCTGGAGCGGGACGTGCGGTCCCGGGCGACTCCCGGGGCTCTGGACGGAATCCCGGGGCTCGGGATGGATTTTTCCAGACGGCTTCGGTGTGAGGTATGTTATATTTTAAGACGGATTTTATGGTAATATTTGTGGAATTTTGGCATGACGGGATTTTGGTTCAGTGTCGACACACGCGCACGTCGGGACTTACTCGGGTTCCGCGGGCCCGGTAGGACACTCTGATCTTCCGAATAGAATTTGGAAACACGATTTGGGTATTTTATGATATTCTGAGGTTTGTGGTCAGTTTTGGTTTCTTTTGGAGATCGTTATTTACGTTTGGGGTTAAATTGTAAAGATTTAGAGAATTGGGAGCTAAGTTGTTATTAACCCTAAAGTTATTAATATGTTGGGTCAGATTTGGGCTGTAAGTCGGCAGAAGTGAGGGGAGTGGACACTTGTCCACATGTGGTTGAAGATGGAAAGGATAAGTGGTATAAAAGGAAACTATTTCATGAAAAAATTGCCTAAGTCTTTTTCTTCTTCTCCTTCCTTCTCCTTCTTGCCGCCACTACTCCTCCTCTCCAAGCTCCATGTTCTTCATTTTTCTTGGTTGATTCTTCAAGGATTTGGGTTCCTCAAGTGGTAAGCTTCCTCCCTTCATCTTCTTTCAAGATTGTAAACATGATTTCTTTGGAAAAAGAGAGGAAATTTCTAAGCTAGGGTTTGTTCTTCACTACATGTTTGGATGATCTTCTTCCTCCCATTTTTTAGTATGTTGTTCTTGGGCTTGAGGGGAGTAGGAATCTAGGGTTGGATGTTGGAAAAACTCCATGGTTGGAGGAACCCTAGGTTGCCGAAATTAATGGGTGATTTTCCAAAATTGTGTGTGTCACCCCACCCCCGCACCCTCCTACCCCGCACTCGCGGAAGCGTACGGAGAACGGAGCCAAACCGGGGAAAGGGGGAAGGTGGCGGTGACGGTTCACTCACAACCTTATCACATAACAACCCCAACAACAGGGCAACCGCCCCTTGGGATCACCCAAAAATTTCCTTAAACCATAGCACTAATGCTCAACTAAGTCCCAAGATGTTTACCTATGCGAATGGGGTTGTCTTTCTCATAAAATTACTAAATTTGGCACTTCGGGTCATTTTGGGACAAAATATAACAAAAGGAGAAGTTAGAGGATCAAAAAGGCAAAATTTCATATTTAGGTGATCACCGGTGGTCACCTAAAAACAGCCGGTCAACAAATTCAAAGTGTTGGAGTTGGTGATCACCCGGTGATCACCTAAAAACAAACAACCAACTTGGAGTTGGTGATCACCCGGTGATCACCAAAAACAGCAAGCCAACTCGGAGTTGGTGATCACCCGGTGATCACCTAAAAACAACAAACCAACTTGGAGTTGGTGATCACCGGTGATCACCTAAAAACAGCAAACCAACTTGGAGTTGGTGATCACCGTGATCACCTAAAAACAACAAACCAACTTGGAGTTGGTGATCACCGTGATCACCTAAAATCAGCAAACCAACACTTCAAAGTGTTGGAGTTGGTGATCACCGGCGATCACCCGACCTTCCAACCGAACCCAAATCCTGAAATTTCAACGCGACAACCAACGGTTCCGAACTCGAACTCAAACACTTATGCAAACCAAACCATTTACACAACCAAACCTTACAGACGAAACATGCATGTTATGACAATATACGAGCGTAACCAAGTTCGAATACAAAAGAAACCCACCAGGGCGGTCTCACGGAATCCAACCGCGCAAAGGTGTAATCTGCCGCTCTAGACCAAACCTTTCGGACAAGCAACCTCGCCTCTACTCGGCGGCTTGCTTTTCCTTGCCTTTTCCTCAAACAAGATATAAGGGTAAGTTCTCGAAAGAACTTAGTAAGGGAACAGGTATAGACATGGTGCAGTTACTAAAACGGTAGATACAATAAACCTGTAATCGGAAACAGAACGAAAACGAAACACAAAGCATCTCACCAATCAATCTTATGCTCAATCAATGCAACCGATCAGTCACAATCACGGTCAACTCACAAACGAAACGGTTAAGCACAGTGTTATGGACCATGGCGAGATCTTCCCCGGTCCAACCGGCATTACCATGCGTCTCATAAACCACGATCGGTCATTCACAAACACAATCAATACTCAATCGAAAGTGTAAATTCATCACAATAAAACATATGCAATGTATTCGGTCAATGACAATCACATTAATTTAACAATCATAACTATAACAATCTTTGTGATGGACCATGGCGAGATCTGCCCGGTCCAACCGGCAATGGCCATGCGCCCATTCACAATCGGTCGGTAGAGCATGGTACCACTCGGGAGCGACCCCCATCGGTCAATCAATACGAATCATCGATAACCATCGTAGGTGTATCGGGATCCCAATCGGTTCCTCGCACAACAATGCCTATACTCCTAAACACACACTGAACCCTTACCTCCGAATGTAGTCCAAAATCCGAATTCTCGATCGACGGTCCCGGTAGGAATTTCGGCAGAGTTTCTGCCCAATTTCAAAGCAACTCCCTGTTCACAATCAATCACAGATACACAATTTCAATTCAAAATCCACAGAATCAATCACTAACAGTGGCGCCAAAAACGAGGCTCGGCCGGAAAATACATATATATATATATATATATATATAATTCCATAATTCTCTTCTTTTCTTCTCTTCTTCAATTGAGAGGGGACATGTGTCCCCTCTCCCATCTCTCCCATGCGCCCCATACCCTCTTTTAGCCAAAATCCAATTTCCATTTCTTTACTTACACATATATGTATTAATTGCAAAAATACATATTCTTTTTCTTCCCTTAATTCTTTTCTTCTCTTTTTCACATTCAACCAAGAAGGGACATGTGTCCCTTCTCTCCCTCTCCCATACGCCTCTTCCTTTTCTTTTTAGCCAAAATATCTCATTATCAATTATCTCACACACAAACAAAAGCGCATTTTTCGCTCACCGAAAATGCAACTTTTACCAAACTTACTCCGATTGGTACCAAACTTTAACCACTTACTCAGACATCTCAAAACCCATAAAACACATTTTTCTTATCCATTTATAAGTCCCGAGTCACTGGAAATGCAACTCCCGGGAATTACGCGCACCCGTGTAACAACTTCTAAATTCGCCCCGGGTTGCCCCAAAATCACCAAATCAAATCCACAATTACCAAACATGCAAGATGCGAGTCCCAAAACAGAAATTATCGAAAATCCGGTAATTAAACTTAAATACGTAATTAACTTAATTACGTACCGGGTGTTGGTAACAATTCTCCCCCCCTTAAGACCCTTGGTCCTCCAAGGTAGTCTTAAGGCGTTCGTACTCTTGGGGGTATCGATCCCGTATATCCTGCTCGACCTCCCACGTTGCTTCTCGATCGGTATGATGAGACCATTGCACTCTGATCATCGGTATTAGCTTACTACGAAGCTTTCCCATCACAGCCACCCCGCCCGGTTGCGGAGGCGGAGCCGGCCGCGACGTCGGAAACAGGAATTACGGCGGAAAACGCGGCAATGAGCATCGAGCTCAAATACAGAATAAACGAGTATCGACTAGCAACCTACAGAACCCATACATGGCAAGTATACATGATAACTCGACAAAATACCAACCAAGCAGTTCATGGTATACCAAACATTGCTCATCGCAACAACCACAGAAACACTGAATTCATATCATAACAAATCCAATATAGGCAAGTCGGGGCTCCGCCCTCGACTCAGAAGGCATCAAAGGCAGAATATATTTCCGATCATATGGCATATACAAATTCATGATCTGATCTACATGCATGCAGCTACAGCTACAGAGCCATTAAACAAAATCCTATATATATATATATACCTAAGTGCGGAATCAGAAGCCTCTCGCTCAAGAATTCCCGCACGTGGTACTGCTGCTGCTACAGAACCCAAAATGTCAGGAAGCACCGCGGATCTCTATTCCGCTGGTTGCTTGTCAGACTGCCTGAAAGATGGTAAACAAATAAAAGGGTGAGTCCTCGAAAGGACCCAGTAAGGGCTTAAGGTGAAAGTGCAGTTTGCCCACAGGGCAACAATCTGAACCTGCAAAACAGAATAGCACAAAGATATGCATGTACATATAAACATAAAGCATAACGTAAATCAGAATCCAACATATGCGGTCCAACCGCCGTAACGACCAGAACGACAGCCCTCAACAGAGGTCGAATATACGATCGTAATGTAATGTATAGCACGGTACCGGCCGGGTCGCGAGCCCCAAACCGCCGTAGGGTCACGTAACGTAAGTATCGGCACTCCGGTGCGGATACGCAGAATGTCGGCACCCTTCGGCGGACACGTAATGTAAGTATCGGCACTCCCGGTGCTGATACGCAGTATGTCGGCACCCATTCAGTGCGGACACAGAACATAACATACAATAATAACAATAATACATTAATATAAATGTAAGTATCATTACCCGTTAAACATATACAGAGCAGTAATAGGAACCCGGGCCTCTAAGGTCATCCGGCCTTGAAACGGAACAAACGTACATTTTACCAAATTAAGCCCTTACCTCGTAAACGCCGCCCGCAGCCCAACACTCGGAAGATCCCGGCTTCCGACCCGTAATGCACAACTTGGCTCCTACGGGTCCGCGCTACTCCACCAACGCAGTAATCAAGCCGGGTAGCCATAGTTGAGTCGAACACATCCTAACAACCCCGTAAAACATTTTCCGCACAAACCCGCACTTTCCCGGAAAATTCCACAGAAAGCTCGGTTTTACAAACCGAGCCTGAACATTGTTATTCCAACTCCCACAAACATATTCCAACCCTTAAACCCGCATTCCAGACACTTTTCCCGGATAACCCGTATAAAACTAACTTTTTCATTTCTAACCCGAAAATGGTATTTCAAACACCATAACGCACCTACTTTCACCCACATTACCAATTTAGCATCCAATTCAATCAACACACACCACCAACCTAGAAAAAGAATCACTTCAACAATTCGGCCCTTAACCAATTTTTCACCACACCTCCAAATCAAACCATTCAAGCTTCCAATTAATCCCACTAATCACCAATTTCACTTCCTAACCAAACTTACTAACCAATTGCATCAAAATCACAAAACCTCTTCCTTAATAATTTCGGCCAAGTTAGGGATTTCTCACCCAACTTCCATTTCAATCCAAACAAAGTTCCATTAGCTCTCTTTAATCACCAATTGCAATTATTAAGCAAGATTACTAACCAATTTCACCTAAACAACCAAAATTAACAAGAACCCAAGCATGATAAATTCGGCCATTTGGGGGAATTTTACCCCACTTGTTTTCCATCAAATTAAAACCATAGATAGTCTTAGAATCATGCTAGGAACAACATACTTGAAGCATGATTCAAGAAGACAAACACACAATATTTTAGAAATTCCACCAATAATTCAACTAATTATGTTTCCCCCATCCATGGTGTTTTTCCAAAATCTAACCATAGATTCTTACTCCTCTCCATCCCAAGATCAACATACTTGAATTTGGAAGCAAGAGAATCATCAAAACCCATAGCAAAGAACAAACCTTAATCTTCTCTAAACCTACTTTCCAACCAAAAACAAGCTTCCAATTTGCTAGAAACTTGGAGAGGAGAAGCTTACCAATTTATGGAGCCCAAAACCTTGTTGATTCTTGGCCAAATGAAGAACAAAAGAAGCTTCATGAATAGTACCCATGGCTGCCTTTGTTTCGGCAGAGAGAGAAGAGAAGGAAGAAGGAAGGAAAATGAAATGAATTTTCTTTAATTATTATGTAATTTTTTGTCTTTTATATCTCCTCCCTTTTTCTACTTAAATGATAAATGGACATGTGTCCCAAGTCCTCCCCTCATCACACACACACACATGCTGCCGAAATTATCATCTGCTGCAGCCCATGCTGACTTTTATTTAATTTGCACCCAATTGCAAATTAACTCCCAATTTTTCCGAAAGTTCCAATTCTTTTTGCCCAAAAATAATTACCGAATTCCAAAATTAACGAAACTTGGACACAACCTTCAGAATATTATAACATTCACAGAACATTTTTCAGAAATTCATTTACCTTTCCGGAGTGTCCTACCGAGCTCGCTGAACCCGAACCAAAACCCGACGTGCGAGCGTGACAACCTGAACCGAAATTCCGTCACTCCAAAATTCTATAAAAATTCCCATAAATTCCATCTTAAATTCAAACACAACTTACCCCAAAGCCGTCAGAAAATTTCCATCCCGAGCCCCGGGATTCCCGTCCCGAGCCCCGGGAGTCGCCCGGAACCGAACGTCCCGCCCCAAATATTAAACTCCACAACCGCCCCCGGGACGTCACCACGACTCCAAAACTACAAACGGCTTCTCAAACTGAGATCTCGAGAGCGCTACCGAGCCCGCTGTACGTCCCGAGGCGACCCCGACAACCCCCCGGCGCCAGAAAAATATTTTCGGCGGAAACGTCCGGGGGACCCACACGACCTCAAATACGGAAGGGTTCGCCAAAATGATACTCGGATAGGGCTCGGGAGCCGTCTGAACGCCGAAAAACGTGACCCGCAGGCCAAAACCGGAGCCCCGGTCACCCGGTCGCAACCCGCTCGGGGTGACCGTAACATTCTCCCCCCCTTAGAACTCTTGGTCCTCCAAGAGTAGACTGAACCATCCATACAGGTGTCGCTACCAACCATAAAATATAAACATTCCTCTAACCCAGAACAATCGGACCACCGTACTGGTGCGGCGGGAGTGGTAGTTTAGACTACCATACAGAGCCTCACGGCGTCCCACCCTCCGGGTGCATCTTATTGCACCTTAGTCAGTCGCCGGTATTTCTACCAGACAACCCTGCATAAGATCGAACCTAAATCTAACCGATCCACAACAGGCTATCCTGGAAGATACCACATAAAACAGAAACAGTTGGGGGGGAAAAACCAACCTAACAACTTACTCTGGAAACTCATAAGAACCGATATAACTCGGGGTAACTCGCCCCGCCTATCAAATCTTACTGTCCCTCTGAACGGTGCTACCTCCAGTCAAATTCTATCAAATTCTATCACCAAACGCCGATTCAAGAGCCCTACGGCGACGGTTCGTATAAACAGCAGGTGCAGCTGTTCGCGGTTTTAATCCGCGCCTGTAATAACTGATCTTTGCCGTAGACTCTCAAAAGCTCGGGTCCCAGCTTAACCCCATCGACGCATCTGTCCAACAAGATGGTGTCATACACCTCCTCCCGCATAACGCCTCAAATGGTATCATGCCAATCGTAGTCCAAAAGCGTTGTTGTACGAGAACTCTATCAACGCAATCGCTAGTCCCAAACTCCTCCAAAATCCAAAGTACAGATTCGCAACATATCCTCCAATATCGAATCACCCGCCCGACCGTCCGTCCGTCTGGGGTGATAAGTCGTATTCGATGGAGTCGCGTGCCCAATGCTTCATGAAAAGCAATCCGTAACCGTCTGTGAAACGCGGATCACGGTCCGATACAATGGAGTCTGGTACTCCATGTAAACGCATAATCTCACCGATGTAAAGCCGGGCAAGCTTCTCCGCAGGGTCCGTGATCCGAATAAGCGTAAAGTGTGCGCACTTTATCACCTGATCCACAATAACCCAGATAACATCATGGCGAGACCGTGTCGGGCGGTGCGCATCGAAAGTCCATAGTAACATTACCCCACTTCCAGATCGGAATGGGCAAAGTCTGCAGTGTCCCCGCCGGTTTCGATGCTCAAACCGCCGAGTGTGCCTCCTCGAAAATCTCATTCCAGAACTCCTGATCCTCAGGTACATAAAGGCGATCTCAGAAGTATAGCAATCCCTGTCTATACTGAAACGTCGGTAACAACTAAACCCTTATCTTCCCCAGATAACTTCTTCAATACCAGATCTCTACCTTGCACTTCGCGCATCCTATCAAGCCACTCAGAATGTATAATAAGTGTAATAACCTGAGCACGCTCCCAGAGCTGCCCCCGTGCCAAAGGCATATCAAATCACTCTCCTCCGATCGGTCACCAACATTTCCTCCCTTAATTAAGCCGGTATACTTCCTGCTCAGAGCATCGGCAACCGTGTTGCCCTTGCCAGAGATGTACCCGATACTACAATCATAGTCCTTAATGTATTCGAGACACCTGCGCCGCCTCCTGCTAAGCTCCTTCTTCTTAAACAGATATTTCAGACTCTTATGGTCGGTAAGAATCTGAAATTTATTATCAAACAGATATTGCTTCCAATGTTTCAACGCATAACTTACTATTGCCAACTCCAGATCATGTGTCGGATAGTTCAGCTCATGCGGTCGTAGCTGCCTTGACCCATAAGCTACCACAATACGCTCCTACACCAACACACATCCCAAACCAGATGTGGAAGCATCCGTATAAATCACATACGGTAAGATCGGATCTCGAAAGAGTCGAATCGGAGCGTTAGTCAACCGCCGCTTTCAACTCCTGAAAATTCTGCTCACACCTATCAGACCAGATATACGGTTGACCCTTCTTGGTCCACTGCGTAAGCGGAGATGCCATAATAGAAAATCCCAGTACAAACCCCAGATATAATCCTGATAACACCAGGGAGATCTTGATCTCCCGTACAGTGGTAAGTTGTTTACAATCCCGAACCGCCTCACCTTCTCTCGGATCCACTGCATGCACCATGCTCGATATAATGTGTCCTGAAAGGTGACTTCTCGAATCCAGAACTCACACTTTGAGAATTTAGCATCAAGCTGATGTTCCCAAAGTGTCTGCAGAACTACCCTCAGATGATCCCGATGCGAATCCTCATCCTGAGAATATATCAATATCATCAATAAAACCACCGTAAATGATTCCAAGTACTGTCTGAACACCAGATGCATCAGATCAATGAATGCCACCGTAACATTGGTCAGCCCGAACGGCATGACCGTAAACTCAAAGTATCCAAACCGGGTGCGAAAAGCAGTCTTAGGTATGTCCTCTACCTTCACCCTAAGCTGAAAATACCCAGATCAGAGATCAATCTTTGAGAAAACCCTCAAACCCCGAAGTTGATCAAAAGATCGTTAATCCTCGGTAACGGATACTTATTCTTCCCAATAAGAGCATTCAACCGTCTGTAATCAATACAAAGTCAGAGTGTCCCATCATTCTTCTTAACAAACAATACCAGAGCACCCCACGCCGAAGTGCTCGGTCGGACGAAACTCTTTTGCTGTAATTCCTCCAGTTACTTCTTCTACTCCTGCATCTCAGAAATAGGCATCTGATAAGGAGGAATAGATATCGAGCAAGACTGACCGCAGTGGATCTCAAACACAATTTCCGCGACCAAACCCGGAAACCTTTCTTTTTCAACCTTCTCGACCTCGAATCTGTCAATTCAAGCTGAATTAGCAACTTTACCAACCACACTACCAAACTACACCCCGACCCAAAATCGAAAATCCGCAGAATTTCGGTAAAATTCCGCTTTTCCGCAGAAACATCGAATTCAGAACCGATTCGTAACATGCAAGAATTCACTTCAATAATCACAAATCAATCCACAGAACACATCAAATTCAACAGAAACTCCCAACATAATCAGTCAAAAATTCGGCCAAAAGGTGAGTTCTCACCCGTGTTGTGTTTCCAACGATCCAACGTTATTTCCCTAATCCTTACCTACCCAACATCAACATATATGAACCACACAACGATCCAACGGTTCAATTCCATCAAAACTCAGATCTAAGCCAAGAACATCAACTTTCCAATATTGCCAAATACTCAACAGAATCGAACCATACCTCAGACACGTAGTACTCGAGTTGCTGATCAACTTCCCAGTTGAACTCTCGGACCAAGAAGCAATCTAGAGCAAGCTTTGGAAGCTTGTAAAACACAACAATGGTGGCTTTAGAGAGAGGAAGAATTCGGCAGTGAAGAAGGAAGAAGAATACGTTTGCATTTTTGCAAGACTTGCCAAAACTTAAGTCTTGTAATAATAAGTCATGTGCTTTGCACATGACATCCTTTTTGACATCATAGTGAATCATAATCACTAGAAATAACAAGAGACCAAGTCCAATACTTTCCACTAATCACATTTCGCCAAGTGTCACAGCTTGGCTCGCCCCGAGCCCGAAAACTGCCCGAAACCGTAATTTCGACCGTAACATTTTTCTTCACGTAAAATGTAAATTATATCCCCGACTCCAGATCTTCCTCAAAACCGCAAATCTGAGTCCCGGTCACTCCCGAGCCGTTTCTCCGCCTGTAATCCCGAAAATCGTCCGACGGCAACCCCGGCCCCAAAAATATTTTCCGCGAAATGTCCTAGACACTGCCAGACACTAGAAATCGATATCGGGTCAATCCGAACTCCGGTTCGAACTGAAGCACCGACCGAGTAGCCGCCCCTGCCGCCAACCGGCTCGAATAGCCTCCTCCAGTGAGTTTGTCAATTCCTGCAAACCAAGTCTCTAATACCTCCGGCCCTCCTCGGCCGCCGAACCCTCGGGGATTCAAACTCAAACCTCTCCAAAAGTCCAACCTCGCTGATCGGTGTCTCGATCTCCCGTCGTTGATAGGACCGACGAGAAGTCTAGGTGTCGTAGTGACCACGCTCCTGAGTCACTCACTTACCAACTCCAAAGTCAGAGCGAGCAAGTGGCTAAAGTCTCGCTATCACCACTGATCAAAATGCCCTTACCGTGGCATAAACAGATTTTCCCCGCCATCGCCGCCCGAACCAGCTAGGTGGCGGTAATACCAAATCGAGAGGGGTCCCTACGACGGCTAAGCCTCGGGGCGGTGAGTGTGGTTGTTCGCACTCGGGTTACGCTGAACCCGTATCCTATTCCACGGAGGTGTGGGATCCCAGTCCCCGCCTCCGGTACCAAATCACGCTATCAACGCGTGTTAACCATATCTCAAAAAGTCCAACCAAACCAACTTATCCCATATCCAAAAGTCGGTCACTCCTAATCTCTATCCAAAAGCCAGCAGCAGTTTTCTAAGGCTCAGTAGTGTAATGCAATGCATGATGCAAGGATTCTTTCGTAATCCCGAAACTAAATAATAAACCTTAACATAGAATCGATCATGCTTATAATCACGGAATCACTTCATATAACACCCACACCTTCCATAATGCTCCAAAGAACCGCCACCGCTCCACACGCATTCCGAAATGGTTCAAATAAGGAGTTGATCGTGCTCCGCATCGAACCACCTCGAATGAGGTGTAAACCAAGAGCTTGCCCTTCAAGTCATTTCCGCACTTAACCATAAAGCTTACTTACTCCAAAAACCTCGGACTTGTATACTTGCCTTCCACATTTCATACTAAAACTAACCATACTTTACCTTTTGGGTCACTCCGACCCGACTCGCTCTGATACCAACTTGTCACAGCCACCCCGCCCGGTTGCGGAGGCGGAGCCGGCCGCGACGCCGGAAACAGGAATTACGGCGGAAAACGCGGCAATGAGCATCGAGCTCAAATACGTAACAAACGAGTATCGACTAGCAACCTACAGAACCCATACATGGCAAGTATACATGATAACTCGACAAAATACCAACCAAGCAGTTCATGGTATACCAAACATTGCTCATCGCAACAACCACAGAAACACTGAATTCATATCATAACAAATCCAATATAGGCAAGTCGGGGCTCCGCCCTCGACTCGGAAGGCATCAAAGGCAGAATATGTTTCCGATCATATGGCATATACAAATTCATGATCTGATCTACATGCATGCAGCTACAGCTACAGAGCCATTAAACCAAATCCTATATATATATATACCTAAGCGCGGAATCAGAAGCCTCTCGCTCAAGAATTCCCGCACGTGGTACCGCCGCTACTGTAACCCAAAATGTCGGGAAGCACCGCGGATCTCTATTCCGCTGGTTGCTTGTCGATCGCCTGAAAGATGGTAAACAAATAAAAGGGTGAGTCCTCGAAAGGACCCGAAGGGCTTAAGGTAAAAGTGCGGTTTGCCCATGTGGCAACAATCTCGAACTCGCAAAACAGAATATCACAAAGATATGCATGTACATATAAACATAAAGCATAACGTAAATCAGAATCCAACATATGCGGTCCAACCGCCGTAACGACTCAGAACGGCTGCCCTCAACAGAGGTCGAATATACAGATCGTAATGTAATGTATAGCACGGTACGGGCCGGGGTCGCGAGCCCCAAACCGCCGTAGGGTCACGTAACGTATATCGGCACTCCGGTGCGGATACGCAGAATGTCGGCACCCCTTCGGTGCGGACACGTAATGTATATCGGCACTCCGGTGCGGATACGCAGAATGTCGGCACCCCTTCAAAGGCGGACACGTAATGTAACATACAATAATAACAATAATACATAAATATAAACAAAGTATCATTACTCGTTAAACATATACAGAGAGTAATAGGAACCCGGGCCTCTAAGGTCATCCGGGCCTTGAAACGGAACAAACATACATTTTACCAAATTAAGCCCTTACCTCGTAAACGCCGCCCGCAGCCCAACACTCTAAAATCCCGGCTTCCGACCCGTAATGCACAACTTGGCTCCAATGGTCCCACGCTACTCCACCAACGCAGAATCAAGCTGGGTAGCCATAGTTGAGTCAGAACACATCCTAATAACTCCAGAAAGAAATTTCTGTACAAACCCGCACTTTCCCGGAAAATTCCACAGAAAGCTCGGTTTTACAAACCGAGCCTGAACATTGTTATTCCAACACCCACAAACATATTCCAACCCTTAAACCCGCATTCCAGACACTTTTCCCGGATAACCCGTATAAAACTAACTTTTTCATTTCTAACCCGAAAATGACGTTTCAACCACCATTATGAACCTATTTTCACCCACAATACCAATTTAGGATTCAAACCAACCAAAACACAACACCAACCTAGAAAAAGAATCACTTCTTCAATTCGGCCCTTAACCAATTTTTCACCACACCTCCAAATCAAACCATTCAAGCTTCTAATTAATCACACTAATCATCAATTTCACTTCCTAACCAAACTTACTAACCAATTGCATCAAAACAACAAACCTCTTCCTTAATAATTTCGGCCAAGTTAGGGATTTCTCACCCAACTTCCATTTCAATCCAAACAAAGTTCCATTAGCTCTCTTTAATCACCAATTGCAATTATTAAGCAAGATTACTAACCAATTTCACCTAAACAACCAAAATTAACAAGAACCCAAGCATGATAAATTCGGCCATTTGGGGGAATTTTACCCCACTTGTTTTCCATCAAATTAAAACCATAGATAGTCTTAGAATCATGCTAGGAACAACATACTTGAAGCATGATTCAAGAAGACAAACACACAATATTTTAGAAATTCCACCAATAATTCAACTAATTATGTTTCCCCCATCCATGGTGTTTTTCCAAAATCTAACCATAGATTCTTACTCCTCTCCATCCCAAGATCAACATACTTGAATTTGGAAGCAAGAGAATCATCAAAACCCATAGCAAAGAACAAACCTTAATCTTCTCTAAACCTACTTTCCAACCAAAAACAAGCTTCCAATTTGCTAGAAACTTGGAGAGGAGAAGCTTACCAATTTATGGAGCCCAAAACCTTGTTGATTCTTGGCCAAATGAAGAACAAAAGAAGCTTCATGAATAGTACCCATGGCTGCCTTTGTTTCGGCAGAGAGAGAAGAGAAGGAAGAAGGAAGGAAAATGAAATGAATTTTCTTTAATTATTATGTAATTTTTTTGTCTTTTATATCTCCTCCCTTTTTCTACTTAAATGATAAATGGACATGTGTCCCAAGTCCTCCCCTCATCACACACACACACATGCTGCCGAAATTATCATCTGCTGCAGCCCATGCTGACTTTTATTTAATTTGCACCCAATTGCAAATTAACTCCCAATTTTTCCGAAAGTTCCAATTCTTTTTGCCCAAAAATAATTACCGAATTCCAAAATTAACGAAACTTGGACACAACCTTCAGAATATTATAACATTCACAGAACATTTTTCAGAAATTCATTTACCTTTCCGGAGTGTCCTACCGAGCTCGCTGAACCCGAACCAAAACCCGACGCGCGAGCGTGACAACCTGAACCGAAATTCCGTCATTCCAAAATTCTATAAAAATTCCCATAAATTCCATCTTAAATTCAAACACAACTTACCCCAAAGCCGTCAGAAAATTTCCATCCCGAGCCCCGGGATTCCCGTCCCGAGCCCCGGGAGTCGCCCGGAACCGAACGTCCCGCCCCAAATATTAAACTCCACAACCACCTCCGGGACGTCTCCACGACTCCAAAACTACAAACGGCTTCTCAAACTGAGATCTCGAGAGTGCTACCGAGCCCGCTGTACGTCCCGAGGCGACCCCGACAACCCCCCGGCGCCAGAAAAATATTTTCGGCGGAAACGTCC
This sequence comes from Stellera chamaejasme, assembly GCA_024586325.1. NCBI lineage: Eukaryota > Viridiplantae > Streptophyta > Magnoliopsida > Malvales > Thymelaeaceae > Stellera > Stellera chamaejasme. Next base: position 30,450,453 of record CM044983.1, read on the forward strand.
GGGGGACCCACACGACCTCAAATACGGAAGGGTTCGCCAAAATGATACTCGGATAGGGCTCGGGAGCCGCCTGAACGCCGAAAAACGTGACCCGCAGGACAAAACCGGAGCCCCGGGTCACCCGGTCGCAACCCGCTCGGGGTGACCGTAACAGAGCGCCTCGCATACTTTGTCCACCATTCTGACTGGATTGTCAAAGTAAACAGTTGCTCTCGCTCTCGATGCTCCCTCAAACTCCACAAACAAACCAAGTCATTCTCTTCATTACATCATACCGATCTCCACCTTTCACCAAGCCGGTGTACTTCCGACTCAGTGCATCAGCTACCAAATTCCCCTTTACCAAATGTATACTCGATACTACAATCGTAGTCCTTCATATACTCAAGTCACCTCCGTTGTCTCATATTCAAATCCTTCTGGGTAAACAAATATTTCAAACTCTTATGATCCGTAAAGATTTGAAATTTGCTACCCAGCAGATAGTGTCGCCATTGCTTGAGTGCATAAATTACCGCTGCCAATTCCAAATCGTGAGTCGGGTAGTTTTGCTCATGCGGTCGAAGCTGTCTCGACCCATAAGCTATCACATTCCTATCCCGCATGAGTACACAACCCAAACCCGACTCGAAGCGTCCGTGTAAATCGTAAAGCCGCACTTGGATCGTGCAATATCGGAATAGGTGCGTGAGTCAGCCTATCCTTTAGTTCCCGAAAGCTGCGCTCACACGCCTCGAGACCACACAAATGCTCGCCCCTTCGCGTAAGCCGAGTAAGGGGTAGAGCCAACGCCGAAAATCTCGTTACAAACCTCCGATAATAACTCGCCACCCGAGGAAACTCCCGATTCTCGCGTCGTAGTCGGTTGCTTCCAGTCCATTCTTGCCTTAATCTTTTCAGGATCCACCGACAAACCATTCTCTCCAATAACGTGCCCCAAGAAGGACACTTCCCTGATCCAAAACTGACACTTGGAGAGTTTGGCATACAACTGATGATCACTCAGAGTTTTCAATACAATTCGCAGGTGATCCTGATGTTCACCTTCATCTTTGGAGTTAACCAAGATATCGTCAATGAAAACCATTACAAACCGATCTAGGTATGGACGGAGCACTCGGTTCATCATATCCATAAATGCTGCAGGCACGTTTGTCAAACCGAATGGCATGACGGTATACTCATAATGTCCATACCGGGTTCGGAAAGCCGTTTTGGGGATATCCTCTTCCTTCACTCGAAGTTGGAAGTACCCCGATCTCAAGTCAATCTTCGAAAATACCTTTGACCCCTTCAGCTGATCAAACAAATCATCAATCCGTGGGAGGGGGTATTTATTCTTCACAGTTATCGCATTCAGTTTGCGATAGTCGATACACAATCGTAACGTTCCATCCTTCTTTTTCACAAACAACACTGGAGCACCCCCACGCGGACGTGCTCGGCCGAATGAATCCTTTAGCAAGCAATTCATCCAGTTGCTTCTTAAGCTCATTCATTTCAGGGATAGCCATTCGGTAAGGGGAGTAGATACGGGTACTGATCCCGGCTGAAGCAAAATCTCGAAAACAATTTCACGTTCCGGAGGCATCCCCGGTAAATCTTCAGGAAATACCTGCGGAAATTCCCTTACAACCAATACCCGATCTATCTCATCCCTGATCTCCGAAGAGTTCAACCCACAGTAATCATCCTCATCTATCACTTCAAACTCGTCTAGAATTTGCAATTCTAGACTCCCCATTTCTGATTCCTGCTCAGAGGAAGAAGCGGAGGATTGAAGTACCTTCCCAGTAGGTAAAGTCACCTCCCGCTTCCCACAATCAATCTGTACTCCATTCTTAACTAACCAGTCCATTCCCATAACCACATCATACCCCGAAATATCTAAAACCAATAAATCACTCAAGATCCGATGTTTCCCCAAATCAATCATACAATCCCGAACCATATCATTAGAGAGCAACCACTGGCTCCCTGCAGTCTTAACTAAAGCCACTCGTGGCATAGAACTCACAGATAAACGTTGAGCCATAGCAAATTTCTGAGCCACAATGGACACAGAAGCACCAGTATCGAACAACACGGTAGCAGGAATGTTATTTAACAGTATAGTACCTTTAAGGGCACCTTGTCGTGCCGTTTCACCTTCCTTTTGCTGATTTGCCTCCCACGCTTCGATCTGAAAGACTCTTCCCAATCTCGGTTGCGGTGGCGGTGGAGGTGCCTGCGGTCGTGGAAACTGTGGTCTGGCACCACCTCGTGGTGCCCCCGGTCGAAACAACGGTAACCCCAATGGAGGCCTCGGACCTTGGCCGACCTCCCTCCTCGGTGCAACTTGAGGACAATCCCGGACCTGGTGGTCCGATGAACCACATCCCAAACACTGACCTGTCTCCCGATAGCATGCTCTGCCTGGGTGAGAACGTTGACAGGTCGGACAAACAGTAGCGGAGGGTGAAGCTACTCCCTTCCCTCTAGCGCTTGGGTTAGGCTGGGGTGCCCTCCCGGCGTTTCGAGAGAAGCCACGGAAGCTTGTGCCCCTTCCACGTCCAACGGTCTGCTGAGGTATGAATCTACTCTCAACATCCTCCTGTTCAATCAGTTGAGCCTTTTGTGTTGCTTCCTGATAATATTTGATATCCAACGGTCGGAGTGCCAATCGAATATCAGGTCGCAACCCTCTGATAAATCTCTTTGCCTTCTGTTCTTCCATCCCATGATACTGTGGAACATAGCGAATCAATCGATCAAACTCGTGCTCATATTCCAGCACGCTCATCGTCCCTTGAGTCGATTGTCTAAGCGTTCTGCCGCAAGTCCCGGACAGCATCACTCATATAATGATCGTGGAACAAGCGAGTAAACTCATTCCACGTCATATCAGTATCAGGCTCTCCCCGGGCGAACTGCTCCGCTCGGTGCCTGTTTCTCACACTCTCCCACCAAAACAAAGCTCGGTCATCCAAGTTGTACGTTGTCAACGATACCATTGTGGTAGGTGAGAATTCCAACCTTTCAAACATGGAATCGATCCATCGAAACCAGACTTCCGCCGCCTCAGGTCCACCCTTTCCGTTGAAACGGGGTGGGTTCAGACGTTGGAATCGTTCGAGCATCCTACTAGGGCGCTCATTCTCTTCCCGTTACCTCTTAGGTCGATGTGACCCTTCGGCTTCCTCAGATTGCCGACGGTGACGTCGACCACTAACACTTCCTTGAAACGGGCCATGATCAACATGACTCCGTCTTGCAGCTGAATCAATCCCTCGTTGCACCCTCCTACCTCTTGGGTGTCTCTGCTCTTCATCGCATTTCAGCCTCCTCCTCCGTTGAGGATGGGGTGTTGTCTGTCACAGTAAGGGGTCCATGACGCCCCGATTCACTTCCACTTACACCTTGAAGTGGTTGTACGGTCCTTGAGTCTGTCGGTTCCGGTAGTATCCGTGCCAAACTATCTCGGATCTGTTCTAAGACCCGCACTACTAGAGACCACGGCGAGATCTTCCCCGACCATGGCTAGATCTTTCCCGGTCCAACCGGCATCGCCATGCGTCCGCATTGCCATGCGTCCCATCTCACGGTCTTTTCCACACCCGGTTGTGAAATTCTTGCCTTCCCCGGTCTCGAACTCGGGACTCCGGGCTTAATGTCCCGTTTCATAGGAGACCGAGTACCACTCGCACTAGCTCAGGGGAAACATGTGGTGCCCGTCCCCCCTACCGCTCTTACCACCTGTTGAGGTTCGGGACCTTCGTCCCGCCTCTGCTGTTCATTCGGTCCCGGTCTTTCCCGGGTGTTTACCATTCTAAGAGTCATTATAAACACAATATTACGGTAACAATCAAACTTAGCAGCAGCAGTATTCCAATTGGCTCTGTATATGTACATGCATGATGCAATGAAATGCAACCTCACTATCACATAAACCATTCGCAACTAGGTAAACCTGCTCTGATACCAACTTGTCACCCCACCCCCGCACTCTCCTACCCCGCACTCGCGGAAGCGTACGGAGAACGGAGCCAAACCGGGGAAAGGGGGAAGGTGGCGGTGACGGTTCACTCACAACCTTATCACATAACAACCCCAACAACAGGGCAACCGCCCCTTGGGATCACCCAAAAATTTCCTTAAACCATAGCACTAATGCTCAACTAAGTCCCAAGATGTTTACCTATGCGAATGAGGTTGTCTTTCTCATAAAATTACTAAATTTGGCACTTCGGGTCATTTTGGGACAAAATATAACAAAAGGAGAAGTTAGAGGATCAAAAAGGCAAAATTTCATATTTAGGTGATCACCGGGTGGTCACCTAAAAAACAGCCGGTCAACAAATTCAAAGTGTTGGAGTTGGTGATCACCTGGTGATCACCTAAAAAACAGCAACCAACTTGGAGTTGGTGATCACCTGGTGATCACCAAAAAAACAGCAAGCCAACCTGGAGTTGGTGATCACCTGGTGATCACCTAAAAACAGCAAACCAACTTGGAGTTGGTGATCACCTGGTGATCACCTAAAAAACAGCAAACCAACTTGGAGTTGGTGATCACCTGGTGATCACCTAAAAAACAGCAAACCAACTTGGAGTTGGTGATCACCTGGTGATCACCTAAAAATCAGCAAACCAACACTTCAAAGTGTTGGAGTTGGTGATCACTTGGCGATCACCCGACCTTCCAACTGAACCCAAATCCTGAAATTTCAACGCGACAACCAACGATTCCGAACCTGAACTCAAACACTTATGCAAACCAAACCATTTACACAACCAAACCTTACAGACGAAACAGTCATGTTATGACAATATACTGAGCCAGTAACAATTTCGGTATACAAAAGAAACCCACCAGTCGGCGGTCTCACGGAATCCAACCGCGCAAAGGTGTAACTGCTGCTGCTGCTCTAGACCAAACCTTTCAGACAAGCAACCTCGCCTCTACTCGGCGGCTTGCTTTTCCTTGCCTTTTCCTGAAACAGTAGATATAAGGGTAAGTTCTCGAAAGAACTTAGTAAGGGAACAGGTATAGACATGGTGCAGTTACTAAAACGGTAGATACAATAAACCTGTAATCGGAAATGTAACGAAAACGAAACACAAAGCATCTCACCAATCAATCTTATGCTCAATCAATGCAACCGATCAGTCACAATCACGGTCAACTCACAAACGAAACGGTTAAGCACAGTGTTATGGACCATGGCGAGATCTTCCCCGGTCCAACCGGCATTACCATGCGTCTCATAAACCACGATCGGTCATTCACAAACACAATCAATACTCAATCGAAACGGTAAATGCAACACAATCAAACATATGCAATGTAGTCGGTCAATGACAATCACATTCAGTTCACAATCATAACGATAACAATCTTTGTGATGGACCATGGCGAGATTTGCCCCGGTCCAACCGGCAATGGCCATGCGTCCATTCACAATCGGTCGGTAGAGCATGGTACCACTCGGGAGCGACCCCATCGGTCAATCAATACGAATCATCGATAACCATCGTAGGTGTATCGGGATCCCAATCGGTTCCTGCACAACAATGCCTATACTCCTAAACACACACTGAACCCTTACCTCCGAATGTAGTCCAAAATCCGAATTCTCGATCGACGGTCCCGGTAGGAATTTCGGCAGAGTTTCGCCCAATTTCAAAGCAACTCCTGTTCACAATCAATCACAGATACACAATTTCAATTCAAAATCCACAGAATCAATCACTAACGGTGGCGCCAAAAGCGAGGCTCGGCCGGAAAACGACTTTCACGCCGAGCCTTTTCTAATCGAACCGAGTATACTAACAATCAAGTCCATTCTGAACACGTAAACATCCTTACCTTTCGCTAATTCTTCCGTCGAAAATTCCACCCAAATTTTCGACGCGAATCGCACAACCTCGGGTGCGTTTCTTCCTACGTTCCTGTTATCAAACATGCACCAGGAAGTGCCGAGAACGCTTAGGAACCAAAAAATCAAACCAAGGAGCATATGACACTATTCACTCCAAAATTCAAATGCTCCTAACTTACAAACTATACTGATTCTTCCAAAACAGACTTCAGATTATCGATCTATACAACCCAATGAACGATTTAAGCGGTTTACCTCGAAGTTTGCTCGCGAAATGACGAAGAACAGTTGTGAGCTCAAGCTCTCAAAAATGGCGCAAGGTGAGGGAGAGAGAGAGGAGGTTACGGGAAGAAGAAGAAGAAAAGGGTGAAGTGTTGACTAAAATGCTTTTCTTTTCATATATGTATATATGTATTATTACTTATACACATATATATATATATATATATATATATATATAATTCCATAATTCTCTTCTTTTCTTCTCTTCTTCAATTGAGAAGGGACATGTGTCCCCTCTCCCATCTCTCCCATCCGCCCATACCCTCTTTTAGCCAAAATCCAATTTCCATTTCTTTACTTACACATATATGTATTAATTGCAAAAATACATATTCTTTTTCTTCCCTTAATTCTTTTCTTCTTTTTCACATTCAACCAAGAAGGGACATGTGTCCCTTCTCTCCCTCTCCCATACGCCTCTTCCTTTTCTTTTTAGCCAAAATATCTCATTATCAATTATCTCACACACAAACAAAACTGCATTTTTCGCTCAGCCCGAAAATGCAACTTTTTACCAAACTTACTCCGATTGGTACCAAACTTTAACCACTTACTCAGGACATCTCAAAACCCATAAAACACATTTTTCTTATCCATTTATAAGTCCCGAGTCACTCGGAAATGCAACTCCCGGGAATTACGCGCACCCGTGTAACAACTTCTAAATTCGTCCCGGGTTGCCCCAAAAATCACCAAATCAAATCCACAATTACCAAACATGCAGTACGAGTCCCAAAACAGAAATTATCGAAAATCCGGTAATTAAACTTAAATACGTAATTAACTTAATTACGTACCGGGTGTTGGTAACAGTGTGTGTTTGTGTTCTTGAATCATGCTTCAAGTATGTGGTTCCTAGCATGAATCTAAGACTATCTATGGTTTCAATTTGATGGAAAACAAGTTGGGTGAAAAACCCCTCTTTGTCCGAATTCTTCATGTTAGAGTTCATGGTTGATTTTGGTTGTTTAGGTGAAATTGGTTAGTAATCTTGCTTAAGGTATGTAATTGGTGATTAAAGAGTGCAAATGGAACCTTGTTTGGATTGAAATGGAAGTTGGGTAAAATTTGGTAAAGGGGCCGAATTGTTGGATGATTCTTTTTCCATGTTAGAGTTGTGTTTTGGTTGTGTTAGTTGGTAATTTTGTATTGTGGATGGAAGTAGGTTCGTTTTGATGTTTGAAACGTCGTTTTCGGACAATGGTAGCAAAATTCACCTTTATGTTTAATAGCGGGTGAAAGTGTCTGGAATGTGGGTTTAAAGGTTGGAATATGTTTGTGGGTGTATGAATAACAATGTTCTGGCTCGGTTCGTGAAACCGAGCTTTCTGTGGATTTTTGCGGGATTGTGCGGGATTGGTTTCTGGGGGTTTGTTTGGGTGTGTTCTGACTCAATTGTGGTTGTTCAGCTTGATTCTGCATTGGTGGAGCAGCGTGGGACCGTAAAGGCATGTTGCAACGTTTCGGGCTGGGAGTCGGGATTTCCTGGGAGTTGTGCTACGGAGCGGTGTTTCTGAGGTAAGGGCTCGACTTCTCTCGCTATGCATTCTGGGAGTAGTTGCATGTATAACGGGTTTAGTTGGGGCGGGTTCCGGGTGAGGGCGGTGGTTCGGTGATCCCGAGACCCGTCACATGGTAAGGTATTGATTGCTTTCTGTTCAAGGCCCAGATGGTCTTAGAGACCACGGGTTTCATGCTTTGCTTTACTCTTCTGGTATGTTCTGTTATTTGATTTATGTGTTACTATATGGTTCTGTTCTGTTAGTATCCGCACCTGGGGTGCTGGTATTCTGTTCTGTGTGTTCGCACTGGAGGGTGCCAACACTCTGTGTATATCCGCACCTGGAGTGCAGGTATACTTCTGTGACCCTACGACAGTTTGGGGATCGCGACCCCAGCCGGTACCGTGCTTCTGTATATTCTGACCTCTTGGAGAGGGCTGTCGTTCTGTGATTTGTTATAAGGGTCATTCTGGCGGTTGGACCGCATGAGATGGATTTCCGGCTTACTTTATGTTTGATGTTTATGTATATATGTATATGCTTGTACTGTTCTGTTTTGCAGGTTCAGTCGTTGCTTCCTAAGCAAGCTATACCTTATCTCAGCCCTTACTGGGTCCTCCCGAGGACTCACCCCTTATTTGTTTACACCTTTCAGGTCGTTCTGACAAGCAACCGGCGGAGTTGAGATCCGCTGTGCTTTTTGTTATCTTGGGTTTCAGCAGCAGCAGCAGTACCACGTGCGGAAAATCTCCTGAGCGAGAAGGTTTCCGATTCCGCACTTAGGTATTTCTATGTTTTAGTTTGATGGCTCTGTAGCTGTAGTTGCATGCATGTATTTAGATCATGAGTTTGTATATGATGTAGGTTTATGGAATATAATCTGATCTTGTTTGTCTTCTGAGTCGAGGGCGGAGCCCCGACTTGCCTATATTGGATTTGTTTATGAAATGGGATTCTGTGTTCTGCTTGTCCTGTGTAATGAACGATATTCCATGAACTGCGTGTTTGGTAATTGCTGAGCTACTTGTATGCTTGCCATGTATGGATTTTGGTAGGTTGCATGTTAGTATCGATTATTCTGTTTAATGGGTAAAATGCTCCGCCACCGCGCTATCCGTCGTAGGTTCCGGCTCCGAACGTCGCGGTCGGCCCCGCCTCCGCAACCGGGCGGGGTGGCTGTGACAACGGCATTAGACCTTGTCAGGTCCCACTCGCACACCCACACAAAGGGAATCTCCTTGCGGTCGCACCAATGGTAGTTGCGGGTCTTGTCTCTCAAAACCCCAACTGACCTTCAACTTGCCTCGCCCCAAGGGCAATCCCCTTGCGGTGCGAAAGGGTAATCCCCTTTTGGCTTCTTCAGGGAGGTCTATGTGGAAGTCGCCCTCGCGCGCCGCAGCAAACCTTCCGCGCGAGCTCCTCCACATAGGTAGTTGCGGGTCTTGTCTCTACAAACCCCAACTGACCTTCAACTCGCCTCGCCCCAAGGGTAATCCCCTTGAGGTGAGAAAGTGATACGATCACGAGTACACTTGACGCGAAGCCGCGAGATCGTACGGAAGCGCAGATCTAGCTTGAAGGAGTCGACGAACAAAGAAGGATAGATTCGGCCACAGACACCTCCCAACTACGAGGTTGGGCAATATCTGCGATAAGCCTGGGAAGTATGGAAGATCTAGCACCTCTTAACTACGAGATTAAGCAATACTAGATATTAAACTTGATGATAAACAATCAATCAAGGGGGATGGCGGAATATAGCAAGGGGTGAGAACCGGGCTTAAGGAATTGTCCTTCTTAAGCTTTACATATGTTCTAACTATTCTAGGAGTCTGCCTTTCCTTTTATAGGGAAGGAAGGGAACATACTCTTACAAAAGGTGCATGCATGCCATAAAGTGTACAAGATTTTTGCATGCATGTCTCATTTAAAAGATAAAAAGGTAAAAGTAGATAGGTATGCTCCCAAGTGTCAGCGTAAAAGGCGGGAGGGGCCAGAATGGTCGGGAGTGGTTTGGCCGACTTGATAAGCTTAGGTGGCTTGGCTGGAAGGCTTCGTCTGACTGGAGGCCCCGCTCTGACGGCTTCGCCCTCGTTAGGAAGCTTTGCGGAGAAGGCTTTGCCTGGTTTGGTCTCGCCTTCTCTTGGAGGCTTCGCGAAGAAAGCTTCGCCTTGCTTGGAGGCTTCGCAGTAGGGAAACTCTTAGCGTCTGAACTGGAAGTCTTCTTGTTGTAGACGTTGCCTATGCCAGGAGACTTGCTGGGATGACTTCGCCCAGAGGCTTCGCCTTCACCAGGAAGCTCCGCAGGAAGGCCTTGCCTTTACCTTAAGGACTTCTCGTGGACATTGTTGCATGAGGGCTTCGCCTTGGGGGGGTTTGGGGAAATGGCTTCGCCTGAAGGCTTTGCCATCGCCGGAACACCTTGTTTAAGGAAGCCTAGCCCTCGCCTTGAGGCTTCGCAGGAATGGCTTCGCCTGGAGGCTTCGCCAGTGTTCTGGATGCCTTAGCATGATGCAGTTCATCCTTCGCTTTGAGATTCCACAGGGACGGCTTGGCCAAAGTGCTTTGCCATCGCCTGGATACCTTCGTGTGCAGAAGCCTCTCCTACGCCTTGAGGCCTCTCGTAGGGTCCTTTCCATGTCAGGTGCAAGCCCAGACCATGGATTGGGTCGCCTGGGCCTCTGAACCCACTCGCCGAGGGGTTGCTCCGAGCTTCACTCGACTGCCTCTTCGTCTGGGACTCCTTGTTGTTGCTTGGGGATCTCGTGATCACATCAGAAAGGGTAATCCCCTTTTGGCTTCTTCAGGGACGTCTATGTGTAAGTCGCTCTCGCGCGCCGCAGCAGACCTTCGGAGCGGGCTCCTCCACACGGGTAGTTGCGGGTCTTGTCTCTACAAACCCCAACTGACCTTCAACTCGCCTCGCCCCAAGGGTAATCCCCTTGCGGTGCGAAAGGGTAATCCCCTTTTGGCTTCTTCAGGGAGGTCTATGTGTAAGTCGCCCTTGCGCGCCGCAGCAGACCTTCCGCGCAGACTCCTCCACAGGTAGTTGCGGGTCTTGTCTCTACAAACCCCAGCTGACCTTCAACTCACCTCGCCCCAAGGGTAATTCCCTTGCGGTGCGAAAGGGTAATCCCCTTTTGGCTTTTTCAGGGAGGTCTATGTGTAAGTCGCCCTCGCTCACTTTAGCAGACTTTCCACGCGGACTCCCCTACACAGTGGTGGGTCTCATCTCTCAGAACTCCAGCTGACTTTTAACTTGTCTCAACAAGTGCTTCACGGCCTTCGCCATCGCACGACTTCAGACTCAAGGTAAACTGAGCTTTACTTCACTCTCCTCATACAGCTTATGAGCGCTTTGCAGGTATCCTCTTCTTGGTACACTGTACACTACCCAAGGGCCTACCCCTTGCAATATCACCAGGAAGGTCTCTGTGTGAGCCGCCTTCGCGATCCCCAGCAGATCTTCCACATGGAAAAATCTCATCCATGGTCTTCAAGGGCATCACCATTGCGAAACCTAAGCTGATCTGCATCTTGTCTCAACAAGTGATCTTTGTGGCTTCGCCGTTGCGGACCTCAAAGGCATCGCCACTCCGAGCGCTAAACTGATCCTCAGCTTGTCTCAACAAGTGATCTCTGTCTCAGCTTGTCTCAACAAGTGACCTCTGTGGCTTCGCCGTTGGGAACCCCAGTTAACCCCTCGCCACAAACGGGACTTAGCCTACGGTTGTTAACCTAGCTAACGTGCCCTACAATGCTATCGCAAGACAAAAGCGAGGCTACAAACAATGAAGGTAAATTGAAATTTTGCTTCATTACTATCAAAATTATCCAAAAATTGCAGATATCCATCTTATACAAAAAAGGGGGGTCATCCACAAATTGGAGCCTCCGCCCTAGTCCAACATGGCGTACCATGTGTCTCCCATCTTCCTACCCTGCTCCCCCAGCTGAGCAGGGTCTCTACTGCTGGATCGCTGGTGTTCGCAGCATCCAAAGTCCCAAGACTTAGCTCTGGGAACAGCTTCTCTACTTGGAAGCGGCATCGCAGCCAGCCTTCCTCATAGGCCTGCGCCCCAGCTTCACCTTGAGCTTGGATCTCACCAAGCTTCCCCATCAGTCGAGGCATCCTCTCTGGAATGGACACCTTGATGGAAGAGGGGGACTCAGGGTCCTCATCTGCAAAGGGAGGAAGGCCCAAGGCCTTCTCCATCTCCCACACTGAGGCCACCGCCTTCATAAAATCAGTGGTGACCTCCAAATGTGCCTTCGCGGCATCCTCAGCAGCGAGCCTGGTCTCTTCTGCCTTTTCCTTCGCCAACTGGGCCTGGGCGGTAGCCTGGCACTTTACTTCTTCAGTTGCAGCCCTCGCCAGCTCAACTTCAGCCTTCGCCTCCCCAAGAGCAGCTTTTGTATCAGCCTCCAGAGTGAGGAGTGACTCCTTCAGGACAGCGGCCTCCATCTTCTTGGCTTCCAGCTCCGCATCCTGTTGAAGGAAACGATGCTGGAATGCATCTATCAGACTGGCCTGCTCCCATCGGAGCAGCCTACAAGCGGTCCGCTCCTTGTTAAGGAAGTCACACCAAGTCTCCAGCTGGGCCACCCGCTTGGCCTGCTCCTCCTCCCTTCCTTGGGCCGCTTCCAGCTCCCCCCTGAGGAATGCAATCTCTGCAATTTGGGCGTCGTCCCGCCTGTTGGCATACTTGAGAAAGTCTTGCCATTGCTCCATGGCAGCATACCCTTGGACGGCGGCCTGCATCCAAGTTTATTCAGCAAGACAGAAAGGAGAACAGAACTTATGAAACAAAGACCAAAGGTTGTCTTACCCGCAGATTCTGCTTGGCTGACTCCTTCATGAGCTCAGCAGGGGAGTCTAGGCTTCGCCCTATTACCTCCCTATCATAGGGGGTGCGCAACCCCTCCAAGCACGACAGGAGGGTGTTCTCCCCTCCTAACAACAAGGAGTTGTCGTTGTTAAGGCAGAAGACCGGGTCCCACGCCTCGCGCAAAGGCTTCCCCTCTTTCTTACACTTTGGCCCTGAGGTCCTCCCTCATGAGCCTCAATGTAACCGGTATTTCGGACCACTTGGGGGCCTTCGCGGCAGCCACACGCCTCCGCTCCATGTAGTGGGACCACACCCCAGCCTCCTCCAGGACTTCAGACCTGGTCCCCAGGTCCACCATGGCCTTGCGAAGGCCGCGCCCTTGCTTAGAAGGCCCCACACCTACAGCAGTTAAAGATATCAGTATCACTGAAGAAAGGGGGCAGTCTCAAAATAAACGACTTATCGGCAGAGGGTTGCACCCATCCACTGGCCTCTGGCTGGCTGCAGGAGGGTTGGGCTACTTCCCAGCAACTTGTCCTCGCAGAGGTCTGCGCCACCAACGCCCCCTCCGCAGGGGCCTCACTATCAGAAGAGGAAGAAGCCTCCTGAATGCTCAAGACCTCTTGCCCCTTCGCCACAGGGGCCTCCTCCCCTGAAGGAATCAGTGCAGGGGCCTCCTCCCCTGCAGTAATGGCCATCGTCTCCTTCCCTGCAGGAGTGACCACTGCCTCCTCTTCCCCAGAACTGCTGCTTGCCTTAGCAGCCAGTTTACTCCTCCTAATGGATAGCAGGAGTTCCCCACCTAACATCCTACCCCTGTGAGGGGCGGTTCCCTTGGCAGCAATCTCTGCCGCGACCATGTGCCCAGGAAGGTCTTCGCCTTGAGCTTGAGGAGGGCTCGCGAAGAGTCCAGACATGAAGGCCTTAAGAGTGGCGGGATCCTCAAGGAGGACTGGCTTCACTACAGATACGGGCACAGCCTCTATGGGAGTAACGATGTCCGCCCGCACCCCCTCTGAGCCCTCTACAGCGAGCATGGCCTCTTCAGAAGTAGGAGGGACCTCCACTTCCGATCCCTTTACCTCCTCCACAGGCTCGGTGGCCTCTTCTACGGTGGCGGGGACCCTTTCCTCAGCAGGCCCCACTGTCTCAGCAGATTCCTCTCCTTGGGGAGCTCTACTCTCTTCAGGCTGCGCATCACTGGCAGCCACCTTCCTCCTTTTCTCCCCAAGCCCTTGTAGGGGTGCCGTCATACTGGAAGTTCCCCTTTTCTTCCTCATAGGGCCAATGGGGCCCAGTGCCTTAATAGCAGCAGCAGGGGCGTCCTTTCCAAAAGCACAGGCCAAGTGCACCTGTTGCGCAACCATCATGGATGTTGTTACGGTCACCCCGAGCGGGTTGTGACCCGGGTGATCCGGGGCTCTAGTTTTGGCCTGCGGGTCACGTTTTTGGGTGGTTAAATGGCTCCCGAGACTTATCTGAGCTTTATTTTTGGGAATCATTCGGATTTTGAGGTCGTGTGGGTCCCCCGAACATTTTCGCCGGAAATATTTTTCGGGGCCGGGGGGTTGTCTCGGGACGTATAGCGGGCTCGGTAGCGCTCTCAGGACCTCAGATTGGGGAACCGTTCGCATATTTGGGATCGTGAGGATGTCCTTCATCTTTTTACGGAGTATAATTTCTGGAGCGGGACGTGCGGTCCCGGGCGACTCCCGGGGCTCTGGACAGGAATCCCGGGGCTCGGGATGGATTTTTCCAGACGGCTTCAGTGTGAGGTATGTTATATTTTAAAACGGATTTTATGGTAATATTTAAGGATTTTTAGTTGTGTGATCTTTGGTTCGGGTTAGCACACGTGCACGTTGGGACTTACTCGGGTTCAGCAGCCCCGGTAGGACACTCTGATTTTCCAAATTGACTTTGAAAACATGATTTGGGTATTTTATGATATTCTGAGGATGGTGGTCAATTTTGGTTTCATTTGGGGTTTGGTACTCGCAGTTGGGGTTAAATTGCAAAGATTTGGAGAGTTGGAGGGTTAAATTGTAAATAACCCTAAAGTCAATAATATTTTGGTCAGATTTGGGAGTATGTCGGCTGCAAGGTTAAGGGGTGGATTCTTGTCCAATTTTTATTTAAGTTTGGTACACTACCCAAGCGTTTACGCCCTCGCAAGGTCTCACCCTCGCAGGCTTAAGTCTCGCCTTCGCGAGGTCTCCAAATCTCGCCTTCGCGAGGTCTCCAGGTCTCGCCTGCGCAAGGCCCTCACAAACTTAAGTATCACCTACACGAGGTCTTACTCCTCGCGGTCTCCTTTCCCGCCTTCGCGGGCCTCTTATGCCTTTACGGGTCTCACCCCCGCGGTCTTACTCGCCTTCGCGAGGGCTCTCATGCCTATACTGGCCTCGCCCAGATAAGGCCCCTGCACTCAGGTTCGTGCGACCCTTACACCCTCATTGGCTTTGCTTTATCTGGGCCTTCGCCCCGCCATCTGGCTTCAAGCAACCAATGGGGAGGTCAGCACGAGCCTGAGTGATCTTACCTTGGCTCACACGCCAAAGATCTTCTATCTTCTGACAAGTGAATCTCCTAAGGCGGTTTGCTGAGATCTTCATCATCACAGCCGCCTTATCTCCTGAAATCTGACAGACTTGTCAGACTTGTCTCACAGCCTGTCCAAGGCTTCAACTGGGGGAGGCTCTTCTCCTGGCATCACTCTATAAATAGGGTGATGTCCACCTTAAACTGGGTAAGCTACTACACGCCCCCCCACTCCCCTCTTGCTACTTCTGAGTATTCTTCCTATCTTTTACAGATTACTCTGAACAGCAAGCTTGGAGTCTCAAGAACATCATCTTCTCCACCACATCAACTGAGAGTCCGGGCCTTCTTTAGGAACGAGACTATCAGTTTGGCGCCGTCTGTGGGAAACGAAAAGTTCTTACTATAAACCCATATTACAAACCACAAGTGGCAAGTCATGTCAACTACTCAAAGTACGAGTAGGCGTAGCCGCCGGGGAAGGAGGAATCCACCCGCCACGGCTTCCCCACAATCTGGGGAACTCTCGGTTCGTTCGACGGAGGAAAGCTCCTCTCACGTTAACCAAAATGTGCCCCAGGAGCAAAACACTCCACCACCGAATACTCCACTGGTAGGCCTTGATCCGGCCGTTCTTCGAACAATCACTGAGGCGGTTACTCACAACTTGCGCGAAACACTCGCCAAGATTTCTCTAAGAGGCGTTACGGATGGCGTTGGGCGCTGCGAACCAACCAACCGAACGCTGCTACGCCGCCTCATCAAGTAAGTCGTCCCCGACTCTCCCTCATCTGTACTTATGGCACTTACTAAACGGATAGAAGAACTGGAAAGAAGAGAGGAGGGGGCTAGTGTCCATAACGCCGCCAGAGTGGGTTTGGGTCACCTCTGGACCCAGCCCTTCACCCAACGGGTTTTGGAGACCTCTATTCCGGATCAGTTTCACCAACCCAAGCTAGACGCTTACAACGGTTTATCAGATCCAGATATTCATTTACAACGTTACGTCTCCGCGATGGCCATTGCGAGGGCGGACGACAACACGCTCTGCAGAGCCTTCAGTTCCACGCTCGTAGGGGCTGCGGCGGGTGGTTTACCACCCTTCGCAGGAAGCGGTTTGACTCCTTTGAGGAGCTCTCCCGCAGCTTTTCCAATCACTTTATGGTATCCAAGCCTCCTCCCAAAATGGCAGGACACCTCCTACAGATACGCCAGAAAAGGGAAGAATCCCTCAGGGAATACGTTCAACGGTTCCAAGCGGAATCTCTCCAAGTCCCAAATCTGGGAGAGGAGGCCCGCCTGCTCACGGTCATTCAGGGTCTCCGTTGGGGTCTCTTTTCTTTGTGGAGGTACACACCAACCCCCCGGGCAACATGGAGCAGTTTCTCCATAGGGCATCCCGGTTCATGAACGTAGAGGAAGTCACTTGACCACTCTCGCCAACCCTTCAGTTGCGAAGGCTAGCAATATTGCCTCACTGGCAAAACATGTCATATGACATATTCTCATTAATAAAGCAAACATGGCTTCACGGGTTTTTTTTCATCATCCCTCCAACAATGCTTCAACACTCTTAAGGGACTCCGCCCGGATACCCCGAAAAGGGACATCGCCGCGATGGTCAAAATATGACACCAGTACCAGACCAACTCTTGTGTTAAAATGGCTGCCATCTACGGAGTCTCCAGCACTGACGAATCCAGTGCCATTCGCCCTATGGGGCCTTGATCTCATTGGCCCAGAGCCGACCGCACCAGGCGCCTTCGCGAGTCTGGTCCTCACGGCCTTGTTGCTCGCCTCCGCGAAATCTTTTATCTCTACTTGGTCGCCAACCATACCCTCAAAGAGGGCCTCAAGAGACATCCTTCTCCTTTATCTACGGTGCAGACACGCCTTTGCCTATTAAGGCAGATCTCTCCACGATCCACATGATCAAAAAACTTCACGGACCAAGTAAGTCCTAAAGCTCTGCTTTGTTGATCCAATATAAATTGGTATACATGCTTTCCTCTTACAGCATCCCATGGCAAAACAATTGCCCTCTCAATCGCCCTTTGCACCTGACCGGTCAGACGGGCCCCTCAACACAGGTAGTTGCGGGTCTCATCCCCAACTGACCTTCAACTCGCCCCGCCCCAAGGGTAATCCCCTTGCGGTGCGGAAGGGTAGTCCCCTTTTGGCTCCTTCAGGGAGGTCTATGTGTAAGTCGTCCTCGCACGCCACAGCAGACCTTCCGCTCGGACTTCTCCACACAGGTAGTTGCGGGTCTCATCCCCAACTGACCTTCAACAAGCCCCGCCCCAAGGGTAATCCCTTTGCGGTGCGGAAGGGTAACCCCCTTTTGGCTCCTTCAGGGGGGTCCTTGTATAAGTCGCCCTCGCGCGCGTCACCGGACCTTCCGCACGGGCTCCTCGACATAGGTAGTTGCGGGTCTCATCCCCAACTGACCTTCAACTCGCCCCGCCCCAAGGGTAATCCCTTTGCGGTGCGGAAGGGTAATCCCCTTTTGGGCTCCTTCAGGGGGGTCCTTGTATAAGTCGCCCTCGCGCGCGTCACGGACCTTCCGCACGGGCTCCTCGACACGGGTAGTTGCGGGTCTCATCCCCAACTGACCTTCAACTCGCCACGCCCCAAGGGTAATCCCTTTGCGGTGCGGAAGGGTAATCCCCTTTTGGCTCCTTCAGGGGGGTCCTTGTATAAGTCGCCCTCGCGCGCGTCACCGGACCTTCCGCACGGGCTCCTCGACACAGGTAGTTGCGGGTCTCATCCCCAACTGACCTTCAACTCGCCCCGCCCCAAGGGTAATCCCTTTGCGGTGCGGAAGGGTAATCCCCTTTTGGCTCCTTCAGGGGGGTCCTTGTATAAGTCGCCCTCGCGCGCGTCACCGGACCTTCCGCACGGGCTCCTCGACACAGGTAGTTGCGGGTCTCATCCCCAACTGACCTTCAACTCGCCCCGCCCCAAGGGTAATCCCTTTGCGGTGCGGAAGGGTAATCCCCTTTTGGCTCCTTCGGGGGTCCTTGTATAAGTCGCCCTCGCGCGCGTCACCGCACCTACCGCACGTGCCCCAGTAAACCGGTGGCTGCGGGTCTCATCCCCAACTGACCTTCTACTCACCCCGCCCCAAGGGTAATCCCTTTGCGGCACGGGAGGGCCACAACTACAGGCTTAAGGTAAACAGAACTTTATTTCACTCTTATCATATGGCTTGTGAGTACTTTGCAGGTATCCTCTTCTTGGTACACTGCACACTACCCAAGGGCTTACCCCTTGCGGTATCTTCAGGAAGGTCTCTGCGAGAGCCGCCTTCGCGTGCCCCAGCAGACCTTCCAAGTGGGAAAATCCCATCCATGGTCTTCAACGGTCATCGCTCTTCGAGCAAAAACCCTTACTTTGGCTACACACGGAGTACAGGACCCTCCCCATACTCCGCTATCAGGGGGAGGCATCTTGGTACACTACCCAAGCGTTTACGCCCTCGCAAGGTCTCACCCTCGCAGGCTTAAGTCTCGCCTTCGCGAGGTCTCCAAATCTCGCCTTCGCGAGGTCTCCAGGTCTCGCCTGCGCAAGGCCCTCACAAACTTAAGTATCACCTACACGAGGTCTTACTCCTCGCGGTCTCCTTTCCCGCCTTCGCGGGCCTCTTATGCCTTTACGGGTCTCACCCCCGCGGTCTTACTCGCCTTCGCGAGGGCTCTCATGCCTATACTGGCCTCGCCCAGATAAGGCCCTGCACTCGAGTTCGTGCGACCCTTACACCCTCATTGGCTTTGCTTTATCTCGGGCCTTCGCCCCTTGCAGGCCACTTGGCCATCGGCTTCAAGCAACCAATGGGGAGGTCAGCACGAGCACAGTGATCTTACCTTGGCTCACACGCCAAAGATCTTCTATCTTCGACAAGTGAATCTCCTAAGGCGGTTTGCTGAGATCTTCATCATCACAGCCGCCTTATCTCCTGAAATCGGCAGACTTGTCAGACTTGTCTCACAGCATGTCCAAGGCTTCAACTGGGGGAGGCTCTTCTCCAGGCATCACTCTATAAATAGGGTGATGTCCACCTTAAACTGGGTAAGCTACTACACGCCCCCCCACTCCCCTCTTGCTACTTCTGAGTATTCTTCCTATCTTTTACAGATTACTCTGAACAGCAAGCTTGGAGTCTCAAGAACATCATCTTCTCCACCACATCAACTGAGAGTCCGGGCCTTCTTTAGGAACGAGACTATCAAAGTTGGAAAAGGAGAGAAGTATAAGAGGCTTATGTTTTATGAAAACCATTTCATTTTCCTTCTTTTTCTTCTTCCTTCTTCTCTTGCCGCCATTGTCTTCAACCTCCAAGCTCCATGTTCTTCATTTTTCTTTGCTGAAACTTCAAGGATTTGGGCTCAAGAAATTGGTAAGCTTCTCCTCTCCTTGGTTTTTCAAGTTGGAAGCTTAGTTTGGGTGGAAAAAGAGAGGGTTTTCAAGCTAAGGGTTTACTCTTGTCTACATGTTTGAGTGATCCTCTTCCTCCCATCTTCTAGTATGTTGTTCTTGGGTTGGAGGGGAGTAGGAATCTAGGGTTGGATGTTGGAAAAACTCCATGGATAGCCAAAACCTAGGGAGGCCGAATTTATGGTGGATTTTCCAAAATCTTGTGTGTTTGTGTTCTTGGATCATGCTTCAAGTATGTTGTTCCTAGCATGATTCTAAGACTATCTGTGGTTTCAATTTGATGGAAAGCATGTTGGGATTTTTGAATGATTTTGGTTGTTAAAGGTGAAATTGGTTAGTAATCTTGCTTAAGTTATGTAATTGGTGGTTAAAGAGTGCAAATGGAACCTTGTTTGGATTGAAATGGAAGTTGGGTGAAAATTGGTAAAAGGGCCGAAACTTTGGATGAATCTTTTTCCATGTTAGGGTTGTGTTTTGGTTGTGTTGGTTGGTAATTCGGTATTGTGGATGGAAGTAGGTTCGTATTGATGTTTGAAACGTTGTTTTCGGGCAATGGGAGCAAAGTTCACTTTATTGCGGGATTAAGGGTGAAAGTGTCTGGAATGTGGGTTTAAAGGTTGGAATGTGTTTGTGGGTGTATGAATAGCAATGTTCTAGCTCGGTTCGTGAAACCGAGCTTTCTGTGGATTTCGGCGGGAAAGTGCGGGATTATGCGGGATTGGTTTCCGGGGTTTGTTTGGATGTGTTCTGACTTAATTATGGTTGTTCAGCTTTATTCTGCGTGGGTGGAGTAGCGTGGGACCATAAAAGACAAGTTGTAACTTTTCGGGCCGGGAGCCGGGATTTCCTGGGTTTTGTGCTGCGAGGCAGTGTATCTGAGGTAAGGGCTCAACTTCTCTCACTATGCATTCTGGGAGTAGTTGCATGTATAACGGGTTTAGTTGGGGCGGGTTCCGGGTGAGGGCGGTGGTTCGGTGATCCCGAGACCCGTCACATGGTAAGGTATCGGTTGCTTTCTGTTCAAGGCCCAGATGGTCTTAGAGGCCACGGGTTTCATGCTCTGCTTTACTTTTCTGGTATGTTCTGATATTTGGCTTATGTGTTACTATATGATTCTGTTCTGTTAGTATCCGCACCTGGGGTGCTGATATTCTGTTCTGTGTGTTCGCACTGGAGGGTGCCGACACTCTGTGTATATCCTCACCGGGAGTGCAGGTATACTTCTGTGACCCTACGACAGTTTAGGGATCGCGACCCCAGCCGGTACCGTGCTTCTGTATATTCTGACCTCTTGGAGAGGGCTGT
The DNA here is from genome assembly GCA_024586325.1 of Stellera chamaejasme. Taxonomy (NCBI): domain Eukaryota; kingdom Viridiplantae; phylum Streptophyta; class Magnoliopsida; order Malvales; family Thymelaeaceae; genus Stellera; species Stellera chamaejasme. The sequence continues at coordinate 30,471,207 of CM044983.1, forward strand.
CGTTCTGTGATTTGTTATAAGGGTCATTCTGGCGGTTGGACCGCATGAGATGGATTTCCGGCTTACTTTATGTTTGGTGTTTATATATACATGTATATGCTTGTACTGTTCTGTTTTGCAGGTTCAGCCGTTGCTTCGTAAGCAAGCTATACCTTATCTCAGCCCTTACTGGGTCCTCCCGATGACTCACCCCTTATTTGTTTACACCTTTCAGGTCGTCCTGACAAGCAACCGGCGAAGTAGAGATCCGCGGTGTTATCTTGGGTTTTAGCAGCAGCAGCAGTACCACGTGCGGAAAATCTCATGAGCGAGAAGGTTTCCATATCCGCACTTAGGTATATCTAGGTTTTAGTTTGATGGCTCTGTAGCTGTAGTTGCATGCATGTTTATCGGATCATGAGATTGTATATGATGAAAATTCTGGTATATATGTATATCTGACTTTGTTGTCTTCTGAGTCGAGGGCGGAGCCCCGACTTGCCTATACTGGATTTGTTTATGAAATGGGATTCTGTGTTCTGCTTGTCCTGTGTAATGATTGATATTCCATGAACTGCGTGTTTGGTAATTGCTGAGCTACTTGTATACTTGCCATGTTTGGATTTTGGTAGGTTGCATGTTAGTATCGATTATTCTGTTTATTGGGTAAAATGCCCCGCCACCGCACTATCCGCCGTAGGTTGCGGTTCCGAACATCGCGGTCGGCCCCGCCTCCGCAACCGGGCGGGGTGGCTGTGACAGATGCCCTCTTAGCTTTGCCCTCGCCGGACTCAGGGGAGACATCTGCAAATAGAGGACTTCAGACCAGGTTCAAATAAACAATATACGTATATATAATTACACATATAGACAACATACCCCTGGGGCCTGCCAGCGCCGCATTAAGGGCTTCTACAACTTCCCCGTGATGGGCAGGAACCCAACCCTTAGTATGGCGGGGGCACCTCGGGGTCTATCAGATAGCCATTACTGATCCCCGCCCACCTCAAGGTGGCCTCATCCAGCTGTGTCACAGTAAAGGGGAACAGCTTGTCACAGGCGCTCCTGGCGAACACTTCCTCCAGCCAGCGCAGTAATTGAACGTATGCCTGCCATCGCTGCCCTTTGTGGGACAACTCAGGCCTCTGTGAGATACTCTGCACTGGTCGCCTGGTCCTCGCCACTGGGAAGTTCCAGGCGTTGTCGCGGGGCACAAAAAAGAAAGACCCATGCCACGAATGGTAGGATGCAGGCGCAGCGATAAAGGAGATGGAATTGTTTCCCCCAACATTTATGGGGGTCACATGGAAGAATGCGCTCCCAGTACGCAACTCCAGTCGGTAAAACCGCCGGAAGACGTCGGCAAACGGTTTTACACCGGCCTTCCGACAGGCAACGGTGAAGCCTACGATGGTCAGAAACGTGTTGGGCGCCAAATGCGATGGCGGCAGCCCCCACTCTGCTCACAGATCTTGAACCAGCGGCGGAAGAGGAAACCGCAGCCCCGCCGCGAGCTGTGCCGTGTACAGACAACACCTCGCTCTCCAAATTTTCTTCGGTCATGGGCAGACCCAACGCCCGGCAGGCACCCAAATGAGCGGTGTACACCAAAACCTTCTCCACTGGGAAGAAGGCCTTCACCATGTCCTGGTGAATCTTGTCAAAGCTCACCGTGGTCTTCTCTACGGGAGAAATCATCGGATGAACGGCTTCTTTGGACTCCATTCCTGCAAAAGTGGGGCAACAGACGTATAAAACGCAAGAATCCAACAGACATTTCATCGAACACCCACTACGCACAACATAAAAGTCATACCTGTTTGTGTACTGGTGAAGAAGACGAAAGGACAAGAAACGATACACACTCCAAAGGAATCACGGGCTCAACAGACTCGATTCCACAGAACAAATACTCAAGGCAGTTGCAAGGAAACTCAAATACAAAAAGCTCTGGAAAACGAAAGCAAAGAAATGCGAAATTGAAAGATAAAGAGCTTTTTAAGCGTAATCGACTCCTGAAGCGCCATGTGCAAGCATCCTAACGGTTAGTAAACCTTTCACCTTCTGTTGTTATCTCCTGCTTTAAAATGATGGGGCACCTCCCCGCTTCCACCACACTTACATGGTCAACAAACGGCGAAACGTCCCTGCCAACTCCAAGACATTGGATTGCAACAGAGTACGAGACCCTGCCCATACTCTGCCGTCAGGAGGAGGCATCTTGGTACACTACCCAAGCAAATGCCCCCTCAAAAGCTCACAAGGATCATGAAGGATCCAACACACGGAATATCACACCATAAAAGGTCATCGCGCTCCACACAAACTCAGTTTTGTGGCTGCTACTGCCCTCAATACGATATTTTCAACACGGAGTACAGGACCCTGCCCACACTCCGCTCTCAGGAGGAGGCATCTTGGTACACTACCCAAGGAAATGCACCCTCGCATCGCATCAGAATCAGACAAGGCTTCGCGTGTCTCGCCCACACGGTCTTCCAGCTCGCCTTCGCGAGGTCTCACCCTCGCGGTCCAAGTCTCGCCTGTGCGAGGTCTCGCCCTCGCGGTCTCCCAGCTCACCTGCGCGAGGTCTCACCCTTGCAGTCTCCCAGCTCGCCTGCCCGAGGTCTCACCCTCACGGTTTCCAAGTCTTGCCTTCGCGAGGTCTCACCCTCAGTCCCCCAACTCGCCTATGTGAGGTCTCACCCTCGAGGTCTCAAGTCTTGCCTGCGCGAGGTCTTGCCCTCACGGTCTTCCAGCTCACCTTCGCGAGGTCTCACCCTCCCGGTCTTAAGTCTCACTTGTGCGAGGTCTCGCACTCGCTAGATCGCAGGTCTCGCCCTTGCGGTCTCACTCGCGGTCTCAGGTCTCGCCATCGTTGGTCTTGCCCCTTGCGGTCTCACTCGCCTTCGCGAGTCTCCTAGGCCTTCACGAGTCTGGCCCCCACGGTCTCAACTCACCTTCGCGAGGACTCTCATGACTATACTGGCCCCGCCAGACAAGGCCCTTGCACTCACGGTTCGTGCGACCTTTATACCTTTATTGGCTTCGCTTTATCTAGGCCTTCGCCCGTTTGCTGGCCTTCGCCGCTACTTGCTCAACTAAAGGAAAGACCACTTGGTCATCTGACATTAAGCGACCAATAAGGAGGTCAGCACGAGACTGAGTGATCTTCACCAGATTCACACGCCATTCTCTGACAAACGAATCACCTAAGGTGGTTTGCTGGGATATTCATCATCACAGTCGCCTTATCTCCAAAAGTCTGACAGACTTGTCTCACAGCCTGGCCAAGGCTTCAACTGGGGGAGGCTCCTCCTGGGATCACCCTATAAATAGGGTGATGTCCACCTTAAACTGGGTAAGCTACTTCACGCCCCCCCACTCCTCTCTTGCTACTTCTGAGTATTCTCTTTATCTTCTACAGATTACTCTGAACAACAAGCTTGGAGTCGTCAAGAATACAACACCATCAACCATTCAACTGAGAGTCCGCACCTGCCTCAGGAACGCGACTATCATGTATCAACTACCACCACCCTTGGCATGCAAGGTCAAGGAGACGTCCTCCGCAAGAGCAACAGGCCTTCAATAACATCAAACTCCAGGTTCCTCCCTTCTTCGGGAAGAGTGACCCCGAAGAATACCTAGAATGGGTTCGCAAGGCTGAACTCATCTTCAATTGCTACAATTATCCTAACGACCTCAAGATCAAGCTTGCCGTAGTTGAATTTTCTGGTAATGCCCTAGTTTGGTGGGAACAGTTGGTCCATGATAGAATTCGTAGGAAAGTACGGCCAGTTGAGTACTGGGAAGAACTGAAGGATCTCATGAGGGCTCGTTTCGTACACTCATATTATGGTAGAGAAGCCTATCAGAAACTCAAACACTTGATACAAGGAAGCAAATCGGTAGAAGACTATTATAAGGAGATGGAGATGGCGCTCATTCGTGCGAATGCGTTTGAAGAGGCAGAAGCCTAGATGGCAAGGTTTATGTATGGCCTTCGCCCAGAAATTGTGAAGGTGTTGGACTTTGATAGTCACGTTCCTTTGCATATCCGGACTCTCAGATGATTTGTTGATGGAGTTGTGTTCTTGAGGACTCCAAGGTTGCTGTTCAGAGTGATCTGTGAAAAGCCAAAGAGAGCACTCAGGAGTAGCAAGAGAGGAGTGGGGGGCGTGAAGTAGCTTACCCATTTTAAGGTGGACATCACCCTATTTATAGGGTAATGCTAGGAGGAGCCTCCCCCAGTTGAAGCCTTTAGTCAGGCTGTTTGAGATAAGGCGGCTGTGATGATGAACGCCTTATCGATTCGTTTGTCAGAAGATATCTGGCGTGTGAATCTGGTGAAGATCACTCAGGCTCGTGCTGACCTCCTTATTGGTTGCTTAATGTCAGATGACCAAGTGGTCTTTCCTTAGTTGAGTATGCAGCGGCGAAGGCCTAGATAAAAGCGAAGACAAATAAAGGTAAGAGTAAGGGTCGCACTAACCGTGAGTGCAAGGGCCTTGTCTGGCGGGGCCAACATAGGCATGAGAGTCCTCGCGAAGGGGAGTTGAGACCGCGAGGGCGAGACCCGCGAAGGTGAGACTTGAGACCGTGTGAGGGTGAGACCTCGCGCAGGCGAGACTTGAGACCTGTGAGGGCGAGACCTCGAGAAGGCGAGACTTGAGACCGCGAGGGCGAGACCTCGCGAAGGCGAGACTTGAGACCGCGAAGGCGAGACCTGCGCAGCCTTACTTGAGACCGTGAGGGTGAGACCTCGCGAAGGCGATACTTGAGGGGGCGAGACTTGAGACCGCGATGGTGAGACCTCGCGAAGGCGAGACTTGAGACCGCGAGGGCGAGACCTGCGAGGCCTCGTATGGCGGGGCCTTTATCTGGTGGAGCCTTGTGTGATTCTGTTGTGATGCGAGGACACATTTGCTTGGGTAGTGTACCAAGATGCCTCCTCCTGAGAGCGGTGTATAGGCAGGGTCCCATACTCCGTGTGTAGCCGGAGGAGTGAGTTTTGCGTGGGCCGCGATGACCTTTTTATGATCATGGCGAAGCCACAGAGATCAGTTGTTGAGACAAGCTGAGGATCAGTTTACGGTTCGCAGTGGTGATGCCCTTAAAGATCATGGATGAGATTTTTCCATGTGGAAGGTCTATTGGGGCTCGCGAAGGTGGCTCACGCAGAGACATTCCTGGTGATATCGCAAGGTGTAGGCCCTTGGGTAGTGTACAGTGTACCAAGAAGAGTGGTACACTACCTAAGCAAACGCGTCCTCACGTCGCATCAGAATCATACGAGGCCCTGTAGGTCTCACCCTTGTGGTCTCCAATATCGCCTTCACCCTTGCGGTCTCCAGTATCGCCTTCGCGAGGTCTCCAGTCTCACCTACGCGAGGTCTTGCCCTCGCGGGCCTTAAGTCTCGCCTTGGCGATGTCTCACACTCGCCTTTGCGTATCTTAGGCCTTCGCGGGTTACCCTCGCGGTCTCAGGTCTCACCCTTGCGGTCTCCAGTCTCGCCTTCGCGAGGTCTCCAGTCTCACCTGCGCGAGGTCTTGCCCTCGCGGGCCTTAAGTCTCGCCTTGGCGATGTCTCACACTCGCCTTTGCGTATCTTAGGCCTTCGCGGGTTACCCTCGCGGTCTCAGGTTTCGCCCTTGTGGTCTCACTCGCCTTCGCGGGTCTTACTCCCGCAGTCTCAACTCGCCTTCACGAGGACTCTCTTGCCTATACTGGTCCCGCCCAGATAAGGCCCTTACACTCAGGTTCGTGCGACCCTCACTCCTTATTTGGCTATATTTTATCTGGGCCTTCGCCCCTTGCAGGCCTTCGCCTGCCACTTGCTCCACTAGGAGACAGACCACCTGGTCATCTGACATCAAGCAGCCAATAAGGAGGTCAGCATGAGCCTGGGAGATCTTCACCAGATTCATACGCCAGACATTCTGTGACAAACGAATCACTTAAGGCAGTTTGCTGAGATCTTCATCATCACAGCCGCCTTATCTCTAATCAGTCTGACACAGACTTATCTCAAACAACCTGTCCAAGGGCTTCAACTGGGGGAGGCTCTTCTCCTGGCATCACTCTATAAATAGGGTGATGTCCACCTTAAACTGGGTAAACTACTACATGCCCCCCCCACTCCTCTCTTGCTACTTCTGAGTATTCCTCTTATCTTTTACAGATTACTCTGAACAGCAAGCTTGGAGTCTCAAGAACACTTTCATCAACCACTCAACTGGGATTCCGCTCCTATTCTGGGAACGTGAATATCAAAGAGGATACCTGCAAAGCGCTCATAAGTTGTATGATGAGAGTGAAGTAAAGCTCAGTTTACCTTCAGCCTGAAGTCGCGTGATGACGAAGGCAGAGGAGCACTTGTTGAGACAAGTGAAGGGTCAGTTGGAGTTCTGAGAGATGAGACCCGCAACTATCCGTGTTGAGGAGTATGTGCGGAAGGTCTGCTGCAGCGCATGGGGGCGACTTACACATAGACCTCCCTGAAGAAGCGAAAATGGGATCACCCTTTCGTACTGCAAGGGGATTACCCTTGGGATGAGGCGAGTTGAAGGTCAGCTAGGGTTTGTAGAGACAAGACCCGTAACTACCTGTGTTGAGGAGTCCGCGCGGAAGGTCTGCTGCGGCACGCGAGGGTGACTTACACATAGACCTCTTTGAAGAAGCCAAAAGGGGATTACCCTTGGGGCGAGGCGAGTTGAAGGTCAGTTGGGGTTCGTAGAGACGAGACCCACAAAGACCATTGGCGCGACCGAGTTGAAGGTCATTTGGGGTTCGTAGAGACGAGACCCACAAAGACCATTGGCGCGACGAGTTGAAGGTCATTTGGGGTTCGTAGAGACGAGACCCGCAAAGACCATTGGCGTGACCGAGTTGAAGGTCAGTTGGGGTTCGTAGAGACGAGACCCGCAAAGACCATTGGCGCGACCGAGTTGAAGGTCGGTTGGGGTTCGTAGAGACGAGACCCGCAAAGACCATTGGCGCGACCGAGTTGAAGGTCAGTTGGGGTTCGTAGAGACGAGACCCGCAAAGACCATTGGCGCGACCGAGTTGAAGGTCATTTGGGGTTCGTAGAGACGAGACCCGCAAAGACCATTGGCGCGACCGAGTTGAAGGTCAGTTGGGGTTCGTAGAGACGAGACCCGCAAAGACCATTGGCGCGACCGAGTTGAAGGTCGGTTGGGGTTCGTAGAGACGAGACCCACAAAGACCATTGGCGCCACCGAGTTGAAGGCCAGTTGGGGCTCGTAGAGACGAGACCCGAAAAGACCATTGGTGCGGCCGAGTTGAAGGTCAGTTAGGGTTCGTAGAGACGAGACCCGCAAAGACCATTGGCGCGACCGAGTTGAAGGTCAGTTGGGGTTCGTAGAGACAAGACACGTAAAGACCATTGGCGCGGCCGTGTGGGACCTGACAAGGTTTGGTGCCTTGGACTTATGTCACCCGGCAAGTGGCCAGTCTGACCGGTTAGGTACAGAGGGTGATTGGGAGGGCAATTGAGTTGCCTAGTAATGATGTAGGATAAGAGCAGATACACCAGTTTTATATTGGAACTACAATATGGAGCTTAGGACTTACTTGGTCCGTGAAGTTGATGATGCGGATCGTGGGGAGATCTGCCTTAATAGGTAGAGGCGCGTCTGCGCCGTAGGCAAAGGAGAAAGGTGTCTCTTGAGGCCCTCCTTGAGGGTTTGGTTGGTGACCAAGTAGAGGTCATTGGACTGGGGGTGCGCCACTGGGGCGAAAAAGCATGCGGACACTGTTTATCCTGGGCCCATTATTGGACGCCATGGCTGGCGAACTGAGTGCCATCGTCTATAATGATGGCGCGGGGGCTGCCGTACCGGCAAACGAAGTCCTCCCAGAGAAACTGATGATTTTTGGCGGAGGCGATGGAGACCAAGGGCTCTACCTCGCCCCACTTAGAGAAGTAATCAACCGCGATAACGCAAATGGTACTGACCTGGTGCGGTCGGCACTGGGCCAATGAGATAAAGGCCCCCTAGGGCGAATGGCACTGGATTCGTCAGTGCTGGAGACTCTGTAGATGGCAGCCGTTTGAATGCAAGAGTTGGTCTGGCATTGGTGGCATATTTTGACCAGCGCGGCGGCGTCCCTTGGCGGGGGGCCAGTAGTATCCTTGGCGGGGGGCCTTGTGGGCAAGTGCCCCCGCCCTTATGCGGGCACCGCAGCTGCCCTGGTGGAGGGTGTCCAGGATGGAGTGTCTTTTAAGAGTGCTGAGGCATCGTTGGAGGGGTGATGTAAATCCGTGATGCCATAGTTACTGATTAATGAGAACAAGTCATGGCATGCTTGCGAGTTTGGGGGTTCGCGGCGATGGCCTGAAGCTCAGCGATGACGGGGTTTTGCCTTTGTGTTGTCAGTGATGATCAAATGGCTTCTTCTGTGTTCATGAACCGGGATGCCATGTTCATGAACTGCTCCATGTTGCAGGGGGGTTGGTGTGTACATCCACAAAGAGAAGAGAGTCCCAACGGAGACCCTGAATGGCTGTGAGCAGACGGGCCTCCTCCCCCGGATTTGGGACTTGGATGGATTCCGCCTGAAATCGTTGAATGTATTCCCTGAGGGATTCTTCTTTCTTCTGTCGTATCTTAAGGAGGTGTCCTGCCGTTTTGGGAGGAGGCTTGGATACCACGAAGTGATTGGAGAAATTTCGGGAGAGTTCCTCAAAGGAGTTAAACCGCTTCTTGCGAAGTGTGGCATACCAGTTCGCCGCGGCCCCTATGAGTGTGGAGCTGAAAGCCCTACAGAGGGCGTTGTCATCTGCCCTTGCGATGGCCATCGTGGAGACGTAACGTTGCAAATGAATATCTGGGTATGACAGACCGTCGTAAGCATCTAGCTTGGGCTGGCAAAACTGATCCGGAAGAGTGGTCTCCAAAACTCGCTGAGTGAAGGGCTGGGTCAAGAGGTGATCCCAACACATCCTGGTGATGTTAAAGACACTAGCCCTCTCCTCCCTTTTCTCCATTTCTTCTATCCCTCTGGTAAGTGCTATAAGCACAGACGAATGAGGAGGGTCAGGATGACTTACTTGTTACGGCGGGGTGACAGGGCGTTCGGGTTGACTGGTTCGTAGTGTTCCCACACTATCCAAAACTCCTCTGAGAGTACCAGCGAGTGTTTCGCGCAGGTTATGAGCAACTGCCTCCGTGATTGATTGTAGGACGGCCTGATCAAGGCCTGTGGGTGGAGGATTTGTTGGTGGGACGGTGCGCTCCTGAGGCATGTTGCAGTTAAAGTGGGAGGAGCTCTCCTCTGTCGAATGAACCGAGAGTTCCCCTAGTTGCGGGCGGACGTTGTTCGGGGAGCCTTCCGATTGTGGGTCGTTGTTAGTGACCGTGACGGGTGGATTTCTCCTTCCCTGGCGGCTATGCCTACTTGCACTCCGGGTAGTTGGCATGGCTTATTTCTTGTGGTTTTCTTTATGGGTTTTTGATGAGAACTTCGGTTCCCATAGACGGCGCCAATCTGATAGTTGCGTTCCTTTGCAGGTCCGGACTCTCAGATGATTTGTCGATGGAGTTGTGTTCTTGAGGACTCCAAGCTTGCTGTTCAGAGTGATCTGTTAAAAGACAAAGAGAGCACTCAGAAGTAGCAAGAGAGGAGTGGGGGGCATGAAGTAGCTTACCCATTTTACGGTGGACATCACCCTATTTATAGGGTGATGCCAGGAGGAGCCTCCCCCAGTTGAAGCCTTTAGTCAGGCTGTTTGAGATAAGGCGGCTGATGATGAATGTGTCAGTAAACCGCCTTAGTCGATTCGTTTGTCAGAAGATATCTGGCGTGTGAATCTGGTGAAGATCACTCAGGCTCGTGCTGACCTCCTTATTGGTTGCTTAATGTCAGATGACCAAGTGGTCTTTCCTTAGTTGAGTATGCAGCGGCGAAGGCCAGCAAGGGGCGAAGGCCTAGATAAAAGTGAAGCCAAATAAAGGTAAGAGTAAGGGTCGCACGAACCGTGAGTGCAAGGGCCTTGTCTGGCGGGGCCAACATAGGCATGAGAGACCTCGTGAAGGCGAGTTCTGACCGCGAGGGCGAGACCCGCGAAGGTGAGACCTGAGACCGCAAGGCCGAGACCTGCGAAGGCGAGACTTGAGACCTGCGAGGGCGAGACCTTGCGAAGGCGAGCTGGGAGACCGCGAGGGCGAGACCTCGCGAAGGCGAGACTTGAGACCGCGAGGGCGAGACCTGCGGAGCCTTACTTGAGACCGCGAGGGTGAGACCTCGCGAAGGCGAGACTTACGGCGGCGATACTTGAGACCGCGAGGGTGAGACCTCGCGAAGGCGCGACTTACGGGGGTGATACTTGAGACCGCGAGGGTGAGACCTCGCGAAGGCGAGACTTGAGACCGCGAGGGCGAGACCTACGGGGCCTCGTATGGCGGGGCCTTATCTGGTGGAGGCTTGTGTGATTCTGATGTGATGCGAGGACGCATTTGCTTGGGTAGTGTACCAGACTTGAGCGATTACATCACCTTCGAAGAAATGTTACACAAGGCCATCAAAATATAATGAGAACTTCGTCACCAAACCCCTCACCACACGCATTCGGCGAACACCCCCCTCACCAGATCCACATGGGCGAGACCCCCACCCAAAACACCATTCTCTCACCCAAACTGTCAACCCCGCCAAGATCGACCAGACTCAAAGCAAAAGGGACCAACAACTACTACTCCTCCCACCCGCTCATGATGTGATCATGAAAATGAACAATACTTGAAAGATCTAGCTTGGAAGATGAACAACAAGCAACTTGAGAATTTCGGCCTTACAAAGAACCTCTTCTTTACAAGATGAAGCAATGCTTTGAATGCCAAGGGAAGAAGATGGATCTAGCACCTCTCAACTACTTGATTTAGCAATACTAGATATGATTCTTGAACCAAAATTGTGGAACAAGGGAATGGATTGAAGAAGTGAGAAACCAAAGCCAAAATGCTCTCAAAATGGAGGCAAGTAATTCGGCCAAATGAGTTCTACCTTGCTGAAATTGTGAAGTCTAACCTAAATGCATGAGTGGTGGTAGTGGAGGTTATTACCCAAAGTGTGGCTAACACTTTTGGTAACAACCCCTTAAGTCTTCCTACCATTTTTATGCATAAAGTAGTAGACATGATGATACTACCTAAAATGGTGAGGGAGAGTGGGAGGATTCCACCATTTTTGGTAATGGAGGGTAAGGACCAACCATTACTTCAAACTAGTGAGTAAGGACCTCCACTAACTCACTTTCCCTCCCATTTCCTAAATAACACAAATAACATTCAAATACAAGTCAATTAAGCTGAAAATCTGATGGAGAGGTGAAATGTCCGAATTGTCCATGGTGGGGTGTGACATACACGCGCTTGGAAGGAGGTGGCGCGTGAGGGCGCGTTGCGGGTTTGGCTGGCGCGTCCAAGCTACCTCTCGGCTTCTCCAAGGCTTGGGAACATGGTGCAGCAATCCAAGGGTGGCAGGGCATCTTCCGAGATTTGGTGGAGGCGCGTGGGGCGCGTGGATGGAGTGTGGTGGCGCGTGGCCTTCTCCTCGGCCTCAAGGGAGGTGTAGGTGATGCTTCCCAAAGGGTTTGGGGTCTTTTCCACTTGAATCCCCATGTGTTGAAGCTTGAGGTCTTGATCTTGATCTTCATTCCGCTCCTCTCCTTGTGCCATGATCTTCATAAAGGCTTGGAGTTTCTCTTGCACCTTCTTTAACCTAGACCGGGTCATGGGTCCATTGAGGCCTTGGAAGGGACTTGGAGTCTCTTGTGTGGGAGTTGGGTGGATGTCCACATCATTCCCTCCCCCTTGAAAAGAATCCGACCTCGGATTTAGTTCTTCCATATCGCCTTCAAAAGGAAGCAAATTACAAACATTAAATGTTGCATGAACATTATATGATCTATCACATGGCAAGTCAAGAACATATGTATTATCATTTATCTTCTTTGTGATTTGAAAAGGTCCATCCCCTCTAGGTGAAAGTTTGCTCTTCCTAGCTTGTGGGAACCTTTCTTTCCTAAGGTGCAACCAAACCCAATCCCCTACCTCAAATGTCCGAAACTTCTTCCCTTTATTTACCCTTCTTGCATAAGCTTCATTGATCTTGTTAAGTTGTTCATGTACCTTAGCATGCAAGTCTTTCATTTGTTGAGCTTTCTTTTGACCACTTACATCCATTTGATCATCGTGATTTAGAGCAATTAAGTCCAAAGGGGTTAAAGGATTAAAACCATACACAACTTCAAATGGACTAAATGATGTGGATGAATGGTATGCACGGTTATAAGCAAACTCAACATGTGGTAAACATTTCTCCCATTCTTTCAAATTCTTCCTAAGTATGGTTCTCAAGATAGTGATTAAGGTTCTATTAGTAACCTCGGTTTGTCCATCGGTTTGAGGGTGACTAGATGTAGAAAACATTAAGCTAGTTCCTAACCGAGACCACAAGGTCCTCCAAAAATGTCCAAGGAACCTAGAATCCCTATCACTCACAATTGACCTAGGAAGTCCATGATACTTAACAACATGCTTGAAAAACAATTCGGCCACTTTAGATGCATCATCACTCTTATGACATGGAATGAAATGTGCCATTTTAGAAAATCTATCAACAACCACAAAAATAGCATCATGTCCATGTGAAGTTGTAGGCAAGCCACTAACAAAGTCCATACTAATGTCAACCCAAGGGAGAGTAGGAGAAGGGAGAGGAGTGTACTTCCCTTTCGGTTGGAGGGTGACTTTTGCCTTGTGACAAGTGATGCACCTTGCACACATCCTTGTGACATCTTTCTTCATGCCCGGCTAATAGAATTTTTCCTTCAAAGTTTCTAGTGTCTTTTGGACACCAAAATGGCCCATTAGGCCGCCACCATGTGCTTCCTTGGTGATGACTTCTCTCATGGAACTTCTTGGTATACAAAGCCTTTTAAACTTAAACAAGAAGCCATCAAATATGTAGTAGCCATTTCGGCCACCTTTAGCACAAGAAGCATATATCTCACCAAAATCAAGGTCATGCTCATACATATCCTTCAAACAATCAAATCCTACAATCTTAGCATCAAGAGAAGAAAGAAGCACATATCTCCTAGATAAAGCGTCGGCCACAACATTTTCTTTTCCTTTCTTGTACTTAATCACATAGGAGAATGATTCAATGAATTCTATCCATCTAACATGCCTTTTGTTTAAGTTGCCTTGACCTTGAAGTTACTTCAAAGAGAGGTGATCCGTATGAATCACAAACTCCCTAGGCAACAAGTAATGACTCCACACTTGCAAAGATCTCACAAGAGCATAAAGCTCTTTATCATAAGTGGAGTAGTTCAATGTAGCACCATTCAATTTTTCACTAAAATAGGCAATGGGGCGGCCCTCTTGGTGCAAAACGGCACCAATGCCAATCCCACTTGCATCACATTCAATTTCAAAAACCTTCTCAAAGTTGGGCAAAGCAAGCAAGGGAGCACTCATCAATTTGGATTTTAAAGCAAGAAAAGACTCCTCTTGGGCTTTACCCCATGCAAACACAACATTCTTCTTAGTTAACTCATGTAAGGGGGCGGCAATAGAGGAAAAGTCCTTGATAAACCTCCTATAAAAACTAGCAAGACCAAGAAATGATCTTACTTCGGTTATGGACTTAGGAGTGGGTCATTCCCTTATTGCTACCACTTTACTTTCATCAACTCTAACTCCATGCTTTCCCACAACAAATCCAAGAAAATTAACTTCACTTGTAGCAAAGACACATTTTTCAAACTTAGCATACAACTTCTCAAGTCTAAGTGTATCTAAAACTTGCTTCAAGTGATCAACATGCTCAACATGATTCTTGGAATACACCAAAATGTCATCAAAGTAGACAACCACAAACTTTCCTATGAAATGTCTCAAAACATGGTTCATTAATCTCATGAAAGTACTAGGTGCATTAGTTAATCCAAAGGGCATGACATTCCATTCATACAAGCCAATCTTAGTCTTAAAGGCCGTTTTCCATTCATCACCCTCTTTCATTCTAATTTGATGATAGCCACTTTTCAAGTCAATCTTAGAGAAAACACATGAACCACTCAATTCATCAAGCATATCATCAAGTCTAGGGATAGGATGTCTATACTTTACAGTGATGGTGTTGATGGGTCGGCAATCCATGCACATCCTCCAAGTGCCATCACTTTTGGGCACTAAGATGACCGGCACGGCACATGGAGAAAGGCTCTCTTTGATGAAACCCTTTTGAAGCAATTCTTGCACTTGTGCTTGAATCTCCTTGGACTCCTGAGAGTTAGTCCTATAGGCGGCCTTGTTGGGAAGTGGAGCACCCGAATCAAGTCAATTTGGTGCTCAATCCCTCTATATGGAGGGAGGCCGCAAGGATCTTCAAACACATCATCATAGGTTTTCAAGAGATCCTGCACATCCAAAGAAAGAGAAGATACTTGCTCAAGTGTTAGCATGCATGAAGTGGGAACCATGAAAAAGCAAGTTTTGTTTTGCAAAAGTGCTCTTTTGAAATCTTTTTCTTTAGCCAAGTGGAGGGTGCACTCTTGTTTTCTCTCATTCTCTTTTGAGGTGTTTCCCACAAATGCACTCTCTTTCTTTTCTCTCAAGGATCCTTGATCCTTATCATTCTTTCCTCCTTCCCATTTCCCTCTTTCCTTCTTGAAGTTTCGGCCTTGGAGGCTAGATGGACTTGGTCTTGCAAGGCTTAGGTAGGTGTAAGGGGAAGGAGTGTAAAGTTTTGGCCAACATGGTTGATGACAATCTTGTTGGCATTTCCATGGTGAATGGAATGTTTGTCAAATTGCCAAGGTCTCCCAAGCAAGATGTGAGTTGCTTGCATTCTCACCACATCACATGTGATGGTATCTTCATAATTGCCAATTCGGATGAGAACTTCGACTTGCTTTACCACCTTGACAAATGATCTTCATCCACCCATTGGAGTTGGTAGGGTTTCGGATGGAGCTTGGTGGGAAGGTTGAGCTCATTCACCATGTCTTCACTAGCGGCATTGACACAACTTCCACTATCCACAATGAGACTACAAAGAGTCCCATTCACCATGGCCCTTGTTTGGAAGAGGTTTTCTCTTTGGGAGGATTCAGCCACTCTAGGAGAACTTTGAAGAACTCTCTTTGTCACCAAAATGTGACCTTCAAGATGAAACTCCCCTTCTTCCTCTTCTTCTTCTTCATTTGGAAGCTCATGTGGAGCTTCCTCCTCATCTTCACTTGAAATGTCACCATTTGGTCTAATCACCATAACTCTCTTGTTGGGACATTCTCTTGCATAATGTCACTTGCCTAGACACTTGAAACATTCAACGATTCTTGATTGAGGTGGCGGATTTGTGGGTTTGGGAGGGTATGTTGGTTTCGGTTGGGTGTTGGAATAAGGAGTGGGGTGAGATGGTGGTCTCGGTTGTGTGTGGGAGTGATATGGAGGCTTGGAGGTGGCGGGTTGGTAGGGTTTGGAGGTGGTGGGCTTGCTTGTGGAGGGTGGCTTACTCCATGAGTTTCAGTTGGAGGTGTGGTAGGAAGTGTAGGAACTTCCTCTCTTTAGTTGCTTCTCCACTCTTATGGCTTTGTGCACTAGCTCTTGATAGTCTCCATAGTCACAAAGCTCCACGGTTCTAGAGATATCATCTCTCAAACAATACAAGAACCTCGCCAACTTTGCTTCATTGTTCTCTTTGACATTTGCTCTCATCAAAGCACTCTCAAGTTCCTTTTGGTAGTCTTCAACACTCCGGTTTCCTTGAGTGAGGTTTACAACTTTTGATTGCGGTCTCACACTCGCCTTCGCGAGTCTCTTAGGCCTTCGCGGGTCTCGCCCTTGCGGTCTCAGGTCTAACCTCCGCAGGTCTCGCCCTCGCGGTCTCAACTCGCCTTCGCGAGGTCTCTCATGCCTACACTGGTCCCGCCAGACAAGGCCCTTGCACTCACGGTTGAGACCTCACGAAGGCGAGTTGAGACCGTGAGGGCGAGACCCGCGGAGGTGAGACCTGAGACCGCAAGGCGAGACCCGCAAGGCTAAGAGACTCACGAAGGCGAGTGTGAGACCGCAAGCGCGAGACTGCGAAGGCGAGACTTGAGACTGCAAGCGAGACCTCGCGCGGCAAGACTTGAGACCGTGGTGAGCCTGCGGCGAGACGAGACTGCGGCGAGACCTTGCGCGGCGAGACTTGAGGCGTGAGACCTCACGAAGGTGAGCTGAGACCGCGAGGCGAGACCTCGCGCAGCGAGCTGGGAGACGCGAGGTGAGACCTCGCGGGCGAGACTTGATACTGCGAGGGCGAGACCTCGCGCAAGCGAGACTTGCGGAGCCTTGTGGAGCCTTGTCTGACTCTGATGTGATGCGATGACGCATTTGCTTGGTTAGTGTACCAAGGAGCAAGACCAGCAAGCACTCATTCATCTCCTCCATGCCAATAGCGACGTCTTCGCATGGAGCCCTGACGACTTACCAGGTGTGTATCCTACCATTATTTCTCATAAACTGAGTGTACTCCCCGGCTTTAGCCCGGTTAGGCAGAAAACTAGGGGCATGGCCCCCGATCGTAAGGATTTTGTACGCGCGGAAGTGCAAAAATTACTTAAGGTAAATATAATCAAGGAAATTCACTACTCTGAGTGGGTCGCCAATATAGTCCTCGCGGATAAGGAAGGTGGCCAGTGGCGACTTTGTGTAGACTACAAAGGGGTCAATAGGGCCTGCCCAAGGGATCCCTATCCCCTACCCTCTATTGATCAGCTAGTGGACTCAACTGTCCATCACTCAGTCTTCTCTTTCCTCGACGCGTATAGTGGGTACCATCAAGTCTTTATGGATCCAGAGGACACGGTAAAAACTTCCTTCACCACTGGCGAAGTAGTCTACCATTACATCCGGATGCCCTTTGGCTTAAAGAATGCAGGGGCCACTTTCCAAAGGCTTGTGAATCAGGTCTTCACAAATCAAATTGGCCGAAACCTTGAGGCCTATGTTGATGACATTGTGGTTAAAAGCAAGGCCACCTTGACACATCTAGCAGACTTAGAGGAAACATTCGCCAACTTTCGCATGTATAACATGCGCTTAAACCCAAAGAAATGCATCTTTGGCATCGGCGAGGCAAGTTTGCAGGTTACCAGATCTCGAAAGGAGGGATTCATGCGAATCCCAAAAAGATTGAAGCTATCACCGGTCTTCGCACCCCGGGGGACTCGAAGAAGTACAACAACCGGCGGGAAGCTGGTGGCCTTGGGACGGTCGTCTCTAAACTCAGCGACCGCTGCAGACCTTTCTTCAGCCAAATCCGCAAGAAGAAGGCTTGCAAGTGGATAGAGGAAGGCCAGGAGGCATATGACTCAATCAAGCAGCACTTGCAAGAGCTGCCAGCACTCAAGTGTCCCAGACCGGGCGATGACCTGGTCCTCTATCTTGCCACCTCAGAGAAGCCGCCAAGGAAGAAGTCTCAGAGAGCGTTGCCTCTTTCCTTATCAAGGAAGAAGCCGCCAAGCAATGGCCAGTCTACTACACCAGCCACACCCTCCATGCTACGGAAACGAGGTATCCTCCTCTTCAAAAGACTATCTTATCTATGGTGTATGCAGCACGGAAGCTCAAGCCCTACTTCCAAGGGCACACAATTATAGTCCGGACGGACTTACCAATTCAGGAGATCCTCAGGTGACCCGTGCATTCAGGGCGCCTTGCCAAATGGTGTATTGAGCTGGTGGCTTCAACATCAACTACGAGTCGAAAGGCGATTAAGGGCCAGGTCCTCACCGACTTCATTACGGAATTCTCGGATATCAACGTCACCCCTGCCCCTGAGCAGGGCACCGCGCCACAACCCGATCCACCGGAATGGGACATTTTCGTGGATGGCTCATCCTAACTCGGATCCCCCGCGGGGGGCGTATACCTACGAGGACCCTTAGGTATGGAAGCTTCCCTTCACGTATCATTTCAGTTTCAAGTCACTAATAATGTGGCAGAGTATGTGGCCCTCATCGCGGGGCTCAAGCTCGCCATAAGGGCAGGCATTCGCCGCCTCCATGTCAACAGCGACTCGCAACTGGTGATCCACCAGGTCCAAGGGTGCGCTGAGTGCAAAGACGCCACCCTGAGCAAATACCTCAAATTGGTGAACACCTTGCGGACCAACTTTGAGGAGGCCATCTTCATCCATATTCCTCGTTCTGAGAACACCACAACAGACATGCTGCCCAAGGGAAAGACACCCTCCGCCTTGACCACTCTTGCAGGCCCCTCGATCGCGGAGGCGTCGATATTGCCTCGCTGGCAACACAAGACCAGGTTACTGGATTGGCGAGACCTCATCATCGCTGAGCTTCAGGCCAGCGCCGGGAACCCCCAAGCTCGCAAGCGTGCCATCCGCTTTGTTCTCATTGATGAGAAACTATGGCATCGCGGATTTGCAGCACCCCTCCAACGCTGCCTCAGCACTCTCGAGGGACACTCCTTCTTGGACACCCTCCACCAAGGCAACTGTGGCACACACATAGCGGCGGAGGCACTTGCCCACAAGGCCCTCCGCCAAGGATACTACTGGCCCACCCTGAAAAAGGACGCCGCCGCACTGGTCAAAACATGCCACCAGTGCCAGATCAACTCTCGCATCCAACGACTGCCATCTACGGAGTCTCCAGCACTGACAAACCCAGTGCCCTTCACCCTGTGGGGCCTTGATCTCATTGGTCCAATGCCAACCGCGCCAGGTCAGTATCGTTTCTGTGTTGTCGCAGTGGATTACTTCTCTAAATGGGTCGAGGTAGAGACCTTGGTCTCCATCACCTCCGCCAAGATCATCAAGTTTCTCTGGAAGAATCTTGTTTGCCGGTACGGCAGCCCCCACGCCATCATTACAGACAATGGCACTCAATTCGCCAGCCATAGCGTTCAACAGTGGGCCCAAGATAACAGTGTCCGCATGCTTTTCGCCCCAGTGGCGCACCCCGATCCAATGGCCAAGTTGAGGTCACCAACCGCACCCTCAAGGAGGGCCTCAAGAAGCGCCTTGATGGGGCCAAAGGCCGCTGGGTAGATGAACTCCCAAGCATCCTGTGGGACTACCGCACCACAACTCACACCCCAACAGGCGAGACACCTTTCTCCCTGGTTTATGGCGCAGACGCGCTTCTACCTATTGAGGCAGACCTTCCCACGATCCGCATGATCAACTTCACTGACGAAGCCAACGCTCAAGGGCTTCGCGCCAAACTCGACCTACTCGAGGAATTACGCGAAGGCGATCACCTCCGCATGTTTTCCCTCAAACAGAGGCTCAATCTTCATCATAATGCCAGGGTCAAACCCAAGGCGCTGCAACAAGGGGGCCTCGCACTGCTCAAGTCCACCCTCACTGCTCGCGACCCCAAACAGGGCGTCTTGCGACCCAACTGGGACGGACCTTACATTGTCCATAATCTAGTCCACCAAGGAGTTTATGAATTACAAGACCATGATGGTCGTCTTCTCCCCCGCAATTTTCACGCGGATAACTTACGCCCATATTACGTGTAAGTCCTCAACTTCATGTTTCAATTCAATAAAATACTAGTGTATTTCTTCCTCTCTTACAACATTACGCGGCAACACAACTGCCCTCTCAATTGCCCTCTGCACCCAACCGGTCAGACTGGCCACTCTCCTAAATCATGGCACCAGACCTTGTTAGGTCCCACTCACGCACCCACACAAAGGGAATCTCCTTGCGGTCGTGCCAATGGTAGTTGCGGGTCCCATTTCTATGAACCCCAGCTGACCTTCAACTCGCCTCGCGCCAAGGGTAATGATGTGATCACGGTTATGGTGGGTGTGATCAACGCGACGGATCTAGCTCTGTGGAAGTGAATGCGGATAAACGAAGAACAATGAAGAACAGATTTCTGTGATAGTGCCTGGGAATGGAGATGGGATCTAGCACCTCTTGACTACAAGTTCAAGCAATACTAGATATTATGCTTGGATACTCTTGCATGGATCACTAGGGAAATGGAAATGCAAGAATAGAGAACACAAAAGCTGAGGTCTCCTTGGAGAGTTTCAGCCGAAATGCTTAATTCAAAATTATGTTCTAGGTTACAATGGTGACTGCTCCTAGCTTAAATAGTGAGAAGAAATGTGAGAAGCAAAAGGGAGTATTTCGGCTGTGCATGTGTGCAGAAAGCATAAAGTTCTTTTGCATGCATGCAGTGCGAAAAGCTTCCAAAAAGGTGAAAAAGGTAAGGCTAGCCTAAAAGTGTTCAGATGTCCTTTGTGTGTAAAGTAGATATTTGTCTTCCCAAGCATTGGCAGAGAAAGGACGCCTTGTGTCGGGCTTGGTCGGTCAACTGGCTAAATCTGGAGGCTTCGTGGAGTGCCTTAGCCAGGGGCCTTCAGGGGAATGCCTTCGCCGGGCGCCTTCACGGGAATGCCTTCACTTGGCGCCTTTGCGGGAATGTCTGGGCCTGGGGTCTTCGTGGGAATGCCTTCGCTTGGGGCCTTCGCGGGGTTGCCTTTGGCTGAGGCCTTCGCCTGTGTCAAGTGTCCGCGTACCAAGACTTCGCTGCTTCCTTCCTCAAGGATGCTTATGCTCAAGACTCCAAAGGGCTTCGCACACTCTCATGCGATGCCGAGATGGTGAAGCTGTAAGGCCTTCGCTCGAGACTCCTCTTGATCGTCCTGCACCATGAGCCTCATGAAAGCATTGAGGTTCGCTTGAACTTGTTTCAGTTTGGACCTGGTCATGGGTCCGCCAAGGCCTTGGAGTGGATCTGGGGGTGCGCGCGCTTGAGGTTACGGACCATCTTGAACTTGGGGATCTTTTGGGGTGATGTCCACATCATACTCTCCCTCTTCGAAAGAATTCGTCCGCGGATTCTCAAAATCTTCATATCCTTCAAAGGGAGCCAAATCACAAACGTTAAAAGTTGCATGTACGTTATAAGAGCCATTGCAAGGTAAGTCAAGTACATAAGCATTTTCACCAATTTTCTTAGTGATTTGGAAAGGGCCATCGCCTCTTGGCGCAAGTTTGTTTTTCCTAGCCTGGGGAAATCGATCTTTTCTTAAGTGTAATCATACCTAATCCCCAACTTGGAAACTCCTAAATTTTCTGCTCTTATTAACCCTTCTTGCATAAGATTCATTAATTTTCTCAAGTTGCTTGTGAACCTTAGCATGCAAATCCTTCATTTGTTGGCTTTCTCTTTCCCATCTACATCCACCTGTTCAGTATAGTCTAATGCGACTAAGTACAAAGGAGTTAAATGTTTGAAGCCATATACGATCTCAAAGTGACTAAGGGATGTAGATGAATGGTAGGCTTCGGTTATACGCAAACTCTACATGGGGTAAGCACTTTTCCCACTCTTTCAGATTTTTCCTAAGGAGGGTGCGCAAGATAGTGGTGAGGGTCCTATTAGTCACTTCGGTTTGGCCATCTGTTTGAGGGTGACTTGATGTTGAGTACATCAGACTTGTGCCTAACCTAAACCAAAGGGTTCACCAAAAATGACTTAGGAACCTCGAATCCCTATCGTTAACAATGGATCGCGGGAGGCCATGATATTTAACAATGTTACTAAAGAATAAATCAGCCACATGCGATGCATCTTCAGTTTTATGACATGGGATGAAATGGGCCATTTTGGAGAACCTATCGACTACCACAAATATACCATCATGACCATGCGAGGTCCTAGGCAAACCACTTATAAAATCAATGCTTATTTCAACCCAAGGAAGAGAAGGCGTAGAGAGAGGGGTGTACTTCCCTTTCGGTTGGAGAGTCGACTTGGCTTGGTGGCATGTGACACATCTGGCGCAGGGCTTGGTAACGTCCTTCATGCCGGGCCAGAAGAAGTTCTCCTTAATGGGCTCAAGTGTCTTCTGGACACCGAAATGCCCCATGAGACCGCCTCCATGTGCTTCTCTGATGATGACTTCGCGCATTGATCCTCTTGGAACGCACAACCTTTTTAACTTAAACAGGAAGCCATCAAACACATAGTAGCCATTTTGGCTACCTTTAACACAGTTGGCAAATATTTCACCAAAATCCGCATCATGCTCATACATGCCCTTTAAACCTTCAAAGCCAACAATCTTTGTATCGAGAGTCATGAGTAATGCATATCTCCTAGAAAGTGCATCAGCAACAACATTTTCTTTGCCCTTTTTATATTTAATGACATAAGAGAAAGACTCGATGAACTCTACCCACCTAACATGCCTTTTGCTCAAATTTCCTTGTCCTTGAAGATACTTCAAAGACAAGTGGTCCGTATGAATTACAAATTCCCTAGGCAGTAGGTAATGACTCCATGTTTCCAATGATCTCACAAGAGCGTATAGCTCTTTGTCATATGTGGAGTAATTTAGGGTTGCTCCACTTAACTTTTCGCTAAAGAAGGCGATGGGACGGCCCTCTTGGTGTAATGCAGCGTCGCTGCCTATCCCACTGGCATCGCACTCTACTTCGAATACTTTGTCAAAATTTGGCAAAGTAAGCAGGGGTGCATTTGTCAATCAAGATTTTAATTCGTTAAAAGACTCCTCTTGTGATCTACCCCACTCAAATGCTACATTTTTCTTAGCTAACTAACTCATGCAAGGGGCAGTGATGGAAGAGAAATCATTAACAAACCGCCTGTAAAAACTAGCAAGTCCTAAAAAGGATCTTACTTCAGTTAATGAGTTAGGGGTAGGCCAATCCTGAATGGCACTGATCTTACTTTCATCTACTTTGACACCATTCGCACCCACTACATATCCAAGAAAGTTAACTTCCTGGGATGCGAAGACACACTTTCCAAACTTGGCATACAATTTTTCTAACCTAAGTGTGTCGAGGACTTGCCTCAAGTGCTCAACATGCTCCTCATGGTTCTTAGAATAAACAAGTATGTCATCAAAGTATACTACCACAAATTTCCCAATTAACCGTCTCAAGACATGATTCATTAGACGCATGAAAGTACTAGGTGCATTTGACAACCCGAAGGGCATAACATTCCATTCATATAAACCAATTTTGGTTTTGAAAGCAGTTTTCCACTCATCACCTTTCTTCATTCGAATCTGGTGATAGCCACTTCTAAGGTCAATTTTTGAAAACACGCAAGCACCACTTAACTCGTCTAACATGTCATCAAGTCTAGGTATAGGGTGGCGATACTTTACAGTGATAGAGTTGATGGGGAGGCAGTCCATGCACATGCGCCAAGTGCCGTCGCTCTTTGTACAGTATGGCCCGGCACCTTGCGAGGCGAAAGGCTTTCACGGATGAACCCCTTGTCCAGCAGCTCTTGCACTTGCGTTTGGATTTCTTTGGATTCTTGAGGGTTAGTTCGGTAGGCGGCCTTGTTGGGTAAAGGCGCACCCGGAAGCAGATCGAACTGATGCTCTATGCCGCGATAGGGGGAAGGGTTCGCGGCTCATCGAATACTTCGTCGAATTTTTTCAAAACTTCCTGCACATAAAAAGGGAGGGAAGATACATGATCTACTGTTAGCATGCAATGAGCTGGAATCATGAGAAAACAAGTTTTGTTTCCAAGAAATGCTCTTTTGAAATCCCTCTCTTTGGCCATGGGAGGAGGGCACTCTTGTTTTCTCGCTTGCTCACTCACGGTGTTTCCCATCAATGCACGCACTTTTCTTTCACTCAAGGTTCCTTGAACCGTCTCACCATTTTCTCTCCTCTCTCTGCCCTCGCTCTTTCTTTTCTTTTCGGCCTTACTAGCCAGGTGAATTTGATCTTGGTGAGCTTGGGTTGGTGTGAGGGGAAGCAGGGTGTAAGGTTTACTGAGATGGGTGAGGGCATATTTGTTGGTCTTTCCATACTGTATGGCCTCCTTGTTGTACTGCCAAGGTCTTCCCAATAGAATGTGGGTGGCCTGCATTCGCACCACATCGCAGATGATAGAGTCCTCGTATATGCCGATTTTTATCGGGACTTCAACTTGCTTTACGACCTTCACAAAGGTTCTATCATCAACCCACTGGAGTTGATATGGTTTGGGGTGCGCGATGGTGCGAAGACCCAGTTCAGCGACCATGTCTTCGCTGGATGCGTTGACACAGCTCCCACTATCGATGATGAGACTGCACAGGGTCCCATTCACCATAGCCCGTGATTGGAACAAGTTCTCCCGTTGAGTGCTTTCGATGACACTTGGGGAGCTTTGCAGGACCCTCTTGGTGACTAGGATCAGACCGTCCATAGGCAGCTCTCCCTCTTCGGCTTCACTCTCATGATGTTGTGATTCAGGAGGGACCTCTTCCTCATCTTCACTGGACAACTCCCCATTGGACCGAATGACCATGGCCCTTCTGTTGGGGCAGTCCCTCGCATAATGTCCCTTGCCCAAGCACTTAAAACATTCGATGCTCCTTGTCTGGCGAGGGGCATCAGAAGTGCTTGATGGCCGCCAGGCGCAATACGCATAAAAGGCCTAACAAAAGGCCCACACATAAGCCCGAAATAAGGGCCCCATTAAAAAACTAGTAAATAAGTAACCCGAATAAATCTTAAGGACGTTCCTGAACCATACTTCCCGAGGTGCATATATGACCTAAGATACATAATCACCTTATATTGAGATATTACGATAAAACCACTCAGACCTGGAACTATAAATACATTCACTATTCATACCTAAAAGGGGTAACGTTAAACAACTACTCGACCCGACTCGTCAAATCACTATCTCAGAGGATCTCTCTATTTCTCGACAACCGCGCTCTAGTACGCAAAGTCGACCTAATGGCTTCTGTCAACGTCGTGACACGCAAGTCAAACCGGAACGTGGCGATCACGCGTACAGATCCGCCACCAAATGGCGCCGTCTGTGGGAAAGGCGGTGGTCCCCAAAAGCAGATTGAACATGGGGGCCATTCCCGTTCCCGATCATCTAGACCAGAGGGAGAAGGTTCCACCAATGGCCGCACGGCCGACTCCTGTTACAAGAGTTCCTCAGAGGAAACGTCTCATGGAGCGACCTCCCTACGGCCTACTTCCAGCTTCCGTCGAAGCGACATTCGACACTTGGACCCTGATCTTGTCCAAGCTGTGCGAATGGTTCTTCAGGAAGAGCGAAGAAACCCGGACGACCAGACTGGTCAATCCTGTGAACCTCGAGACAGGCAGTTACCACGGTAGAAGCGGTCAGAACATGGTAGACAGCAGGCTGCTTCACAGCAAGTTGCTTCCCAGGACCGTCAAAGCCGACAGCGGTCAAGATCCCGAGGAGCACAAGAGACCGATCCCCAAGACCGAGAGACTGGTATGTGGTGATCCGCGGGACGATGTGATCAGGCAAATGTTGCATCGTCTGGAACAAGTCGAGAGAAACTCGGGCATTCCCGAACCCAAGTGCGAGGTCATCCCTGATGATGGATCATCCACCAGCAGGATTCGGGACGCCCAAATGCCGCCCCGAGTATTTAACTTACCGCACCCATTGGAAGTATACCAAGGTTCAGGAGACCCTGATGCTTTTGTCCGCAAGTACAAGAGAGCTATGCAGCTGAAAGGAGCCAACGAGGCGGCCCTGTGCAAGTGTTCTGAAGTAGCTCTGGGAGGTCCGGCCTCAGCCTGATATAACTCACTCCTCCCGAACTCGGTATCATCGTTCGGGGACCTGGCCACCAAGTTCACGACACACTTCATCGGATGTAAGAGGTCAGCGAAAAGGGCCATACAAATGTTCGACATCAAACAGAGACCGAACGAGAGTATCCGAGAGTTCTTTGAAAGGTTAAACCGAGAAACCGTACACGCGTCTGATCTGACGGACAACATTCGGATCATGGCATTCACAAAGGCGCTCCTCCCCAATTCGCGCCTGGCCTATGAGCTATCCCGAAAGAACTTCACCAATGTCGAGGAAATGTACGCAGTCATGCAAGAGCATATGATCGCGCAAGAAATGTTGTCCCAACGCGAAGGGAAGCAGGCCAACAAAGATAATCGTGAGCCGAGGAAGGAGAACACGAGGAGTCCGCAGGTCAAACAGTCGGGGAACTGGGGAGGACAGAAGAGAATTTTTGAGAGAATTCCGAATTTCAGCCCCCTCAATACAACTCGGGCTAGCATCCTCGCAGCCCTCCAGAGACAAGGTGCAGGGAACATTAACTGGCCCAGAGCCATGCCAGAGGGAGCGAAGCGCGATTCATCCAAGTCTTGCCGGTTCCATAGAGATACTGGGCATGGCGAGCGGTGCCACCAGTTGAAGAGGTACATTGAACATCTGATCAAGAGAGGCTCTTTGGGAGAGTACTTGAAGATGCCTCGGAACGAAGAAACTTCCCGAGGCAAGGGGAAAGTTGAAGAGGACACGTCGGGACCGAACAAGAAGAGCAAAGAGAAGAAATCTCCACCCCAGCCGACCGGGGTACTGAACACCATAACGACCACCCTGGGCTCGAATGCAAGGAAGAGGAAAGCGAGGGAGATAGCCTCACTTAGCTACGGGGATCCATCTTCAAGTGTGAAGCGGGCGGAGGGGTCCGAAGTGCGTTTCCTGCATTATGCCCCGCTCATAATCACTCTCCGAATCGGAACCATAGATGTCAAGAGGGTTCTCTGCGACGATGGCTCAAACGCAGATGTATTATTCCGAAAGGCATATGAAGGCCTCAAGCTTAAGTCGAGCCGGCTGAACCCCGTCAAGACAGCAACCTATGGTGTAGGCCCGGATGAAATACTCTATCGAGCTCCTAGCGATGTTCCTTGGAGTCGGTCCCGAAGGTGAATCCCGATACACGACGTTGATGGCGAAATGGCTTGTTGTCGATGTCCCCTCTGCGTACAACGCTATCATCGGGAGAGAAACCCAGGTGGCTATTCACATGAGAACTGACGTGAAATACCTCACCATCACATTCGCTACAGATGAGGGCGACGCCTCGATCTACGTGAGCCAAAGAGAGGCCAAGGACGTCATGGCAATAGCTCAGAAGGATTCTACTCCGAGCTGCTCGAAGGATGATAAGGGGAAAGAGGATACCGAAGACGTCGTCTTGGAAGGAGATAGAACAACAAGAATTGCGAAAGACTTGCCCGAAGGCAGTAAAAGAAATCTTGTAAACTTGCTTCAAATGAATAAAGACTTGTTCGCCTACTCTCCAAGTGATATGCCCGGGATTGACCCGAAGGTAATCCAACACAGCCTGCACATCAACTTGAATTCCAGACCGATAAGGCACAAGAAAAGAAACAACGCCCCATTCAAAAGGGCCTTCATCAAAGAGCAAATCTCGAAGCTTCTCGATGCTGGGGTCATAAGAGAAGTATCGTATCCCGAGTGGCTAAGCAATCCCGTAGTAGCAACCCGAGAAGACAGCGACAAGTTGCGCATGTGCATCGATTTCACAAGCGTGAGCGATGCTTGCCCGATGGACTGATACCCTACTCCACCGATCGGCGAGCTTGTGGATTCTACAGCTGGACATGCAAGGCTCTCCTTTCGATGCTTACAGCGGTTACCATCGATCAGGATGAACCCGGCAGATGAAGAAAAGACCTCCTTCATAAGCGGCGAGAACACCTTTATTACACCAGAATGCCATTCGGACTTAAGAACGCCGGAGCAACTTATCAAAGATTGATGGACAAGGTATTATCCGGGCAGATAGGAAGAATTCTTGAAGTTTACGTTAACGATATCATCATCAAGATCAACGAGGAAGAGGACCTCGTCCGCGATATTGAAGAGGTGTTCGGACAGATCCGAAAGTATGGACTCCGACTGAATCCGGACAAGTGTGTTTTCGGAGTAACATCCGGGAAGTTTCTCGAATTTATGGTGTCTGAGCGCGGCATCGATGCAAACCCAGCAAAGATCGAAGCTCTCCTAAACGTGAGGACACCTTCATAAATAAAGGACGTGCAAAGGCTTCTCGGGAAAATTACGGCCCTAAGTCGCTTCATATCTCGTTATGGAGACAAGTGCCGCCCTTTCTTCAAACTCCTAATCAAGGAAGGTGCGGAGCCCGGTAGAATTGGGGTAAGCAAAGGAGAAAAGAAGTCTAAGGAAGAGAACGCAAGGGACCGAGCAAGATTCAATTGGAATCCCGAATGTCAGAAGGCTTGGGAGGAGATCAGGACTTACCTCTTGGAAATGCCTACGCTTCGGCAACCAACCGAGGACAGACCCCTCATTGTATATTTGGCGGTAGGAGAGAAAGCTGTAAGTTCAGTACTTGTTCAAGAAGACGATCAAGGAAAACAGTGGCCGGTCTATTACGTGAGCAAATCGTTGCACGGAGCCGAACTTAATTACCCGATGATCCAGAAAGCAGTTTACGCTCTTGTCCTCTCGGCCAGAAGACTAAAGCCATACTTCCTCGGATTTTCCATTGTTGTCCGGAGTAACGTCCCTATCAAAGACATCCTAAAGAGAGTAGATCACTATGGAAGATTATCAAAGTGGTGTGTAGAACTAAGCGAGTGAGAGATCAAGTATAAACCACGAAGAGCGATCAAGGCACAGGCATTGGCAGACTTCATCGCCGAATTACCCCGAGAATCCGAGAGTGTAGATTCGTTGAACGAAGACAGCCCGGTCTGGACCCTGCATGTGGATGGAACTTGAACTCAGAAAAACAAGGGGCCGGGTTAGTTCTCGAAGGCCCAGAAGGAATGAGGGCAACGAAGTCCATCAAGTTCGCCTTCCCGGTAACGAACAACGCGGCCGAATACGAAGCCTTAATTGCTGGTTTAGAACTAGCCAAGAAAGCGGGAATCCGGTCACTAAAAGCATGCAGCGACTCGAACCTCCTCGTTCAACAGATGAATGGGGAGTACGAGATCAAGGAACCGAGTCTTAAAAAGTACGCCGAGGTGGCCAGAAAACTTGCCGCGGACTTTGAGAAGTTGTGTATCGAAAATATCCTGCGGGCGCTCAATTCAGAAGCCGATCAGCTTTCAAAGTCGGCTTCTTATGATGAAGTAAAAAGTGAACCTTGCGTCGACTACTCTCGGATGTGCAGCATCACCTCGGGATGGAGGGTCCCTTATTGGAAGTACCTCGCCGAAGGAATACTCCCGGACGATCCCGCCGAAGCCGCAAACGTCAGAAGAAAGGCAAGTAAATTCGTGATAATAGGTGGTAATCTGTACCGAAAGGGATACTCTTCCCCGATGCAAAAATGCGTCGGAGAAGGAGACACCGAGAACATTCTGACAGAAACTCACGAAGGCACCTGCGGGTCGCACATTAAATCGGATGCGTTGGCCGCTGTCATACTGAGACAAGGGTTCTTTTGGCCTACCCTTAAGGAGGATGCAAAGAAACTAGTTAACAAATGCAAGAGATGCCAAGAGCACGCCCGAATACAGAGGATTCCCTCGGAATACGTGTCGTCTTCGGACTACCCCATACCATTTGCCGTATGGGGAATCGATCTGATTGGGGCCTTGCCCACCGCCCCCGGAGGACTGAAGTATTGCGTAGTCGCCGTGGACTATTTTACCAAGTGGATAGAAGCCGAACCGCTGGCCACAATTACGGCTGAAAATATCCGAAAGTTCATCTGGAAGAACATCATCTGCAGGTTCGGGTGCCCAAAGGTTCTTGTTGCTGATAACGGCACTCAGTTCACTGACGGTGGATTCCAGGATTTCACCGAGGAATTCGGAATCAAAATTAATTTTGCTCCGGTCGCCCACCCGCAGAGCAATGGCCAAGTTGAAGTATCTAACCGAACATGAAATATGGATTAAAAACAAGACTCGGAAAAGCAAAGGGGAAATGGCCCGGAGAACTCCCTCATGTTTTATGGAGTTACCGGACCACGCCCCGAAGGTCGACCAGAGAAACCCCGTTCTCTTTGGCATATGGAACCGAATGACTCATCCCCATTGAAGTCACGAACTATTCTCTCCGAACTGAAGTGTTCGAAGAAAAGGCGAACGAACTGTCACCGCACGCCACCCGAGCCCGGTTGCGGAGGCGGGGGCGCCGGGACGCCGGAAGCGGAAGCCGGAATGAATAGGAATGGCAGGTCCATCGAGACCCGCCGCGCGTAGCGGACCCAAAGAGCGAAAGGATTATGGAAGCAACCTAACAAATATTTCGCGCATATAACTGAAAATAAAATCCAAACACACAATTCATGCGTTAACAACAGAGTAAGCCCCGCCCTCCGTGGACGAGTGCTTACGCACCAAACATATATACATACAAAATTCACAGAACCTAAGGTGTCTAGCAAGCGCCAAGCGCTCAGAACATATACAGAACAGAATATACAAACATATACAGACGTACAATCATCACAGCAAACCAGAAAATATGCACATGCAGCTACAGAGCCAAGCCTAGGACTAAGCGTCAAATACCTCGCGCGGGATTCAGATCCAAAAGACAATCCCGGGCCGCAAGGTGAAATCACAAAACACAACCGAGGTAGAACCTCACGGAAACCTACTCCGCAGGCCGCTTATCAGGTCTACCTGAAACCCAAAACAAAACCCAAAGAAGGGTGAGTCCTAAAAGGACCCGTAAGGGATATGGGGTAAGGTAAGTATATGTAACCCTGCAAAACAGAAAGATAGCAATATATGCAACAGAATACGGAATAACATGTATGTACAGAAAGTAGATCGGAGTCTCGAAGGACGTGCGATTCTAAATCGCCATAACCCTTATAATAAATCGGAACGACAGCCTCCACTAAGGGAGTCGGAAGCCGAAGCTAATACAGAAGCATGGTGCACCAGTGGGTAGCGAACCCACAACTGTCGTAATGTTAACAGAGTATGCCATAAGGCATACTCCTACAAACTACAGAATATGCCCAAGGGCATAATATTCCGAAATACTAGCAGAACAGAAAATGAAACCAAAACATATACTTAGCTTACCAAAACAACAGAACCAAACCCTTACCTCAAAATCCAGAGTATTTGACCGATTCTGGACAACTCCTACACCGTGCCCCGAAACTTAGAACTCCTCTTTCCCTAACCTCCGAACCTCAGAATCTGCCAAACCAAGTTGAATTAGCATCCTTATCGACCACACTACCAAACTACATCCCCGACCCCAAAATTGAAAATCCGGCAGAATTTCCGTAAAATTCCAGATTTCCACAGAAACTTCAGAATTCAGAACCAACTTAGACAATGCAAGATTATACATTGACAAACATCATACCATAAGCAGAACTGATCAAATCCAACCTTAAACCCTTCATTACCCGCCATTTTCCGATAATCCCGCTTAATTGTAACTTTTCCATTTCTTAACCGAATTCAACATTTCAAACTTCCATCCACTCCTAAATTCAACACCAACACCATATTAACATCCAATTTAACCAAAATGAAACTCCAACCTAGATAAAGTTTCATTCCAACATTTCGGTTACTAACCAACATTTCACCCAACATCCAATTCAATCCATTCAAGCTACCAAACAACCATTCCAACCACCAATTTCACTTCTAAACCAAGCATGCTATCCAATTGCATCCAAACAACAAAACCCAACATGAACATACACCTAAATAAATCGGCCAAAAGGGGGTTTTTACCTCAACTTGTTTTCCATCAAATTGAATCCATACATAAGCTTAGAATCATGCTAGGACTAACATACTTGAAGCATGAAACAAGATAACAAACATACACCATTTTGGAAAATCTTCAAAAAAATCGGCCAACACAAGTTCTTCATCCAAGATGTGTTTTCCAAAATCCAACACTTGATTAACACTCTCCTACAACCCAAGAACAACATACTAAAACATGGGAGGAAGAGAATCATCCTAGCTTATAGCTAAGAACAAACCCAACATTTGCCAAAACTTCTCTTTTCTTCACTAATCTTCAAAACTAATGAGAAAAGAGGAGTAGGGATGATGCTTACCACAAGTAGCATCCAATTCCTCTTTGATTTCTACCAAGAAGAAGAAGTTCAAGCTTGGAGGTGATCTTCAACCATGGCGTCGGCAGCAGCAAGCAAAGGAAGAAGAAGGAGATGAAAAAGAAAAGAAATGAGTTGAAAACCCATTTTATGAAATATTACTCCATAATATATATTTCCCTTCACCTTTTTAGCCCATACTTCTCTACCATAAATAAGAAATAGCCATGTGTCCTCTAATTGCCCCAAGTCTGCCGAAAATCTGCTGCCCATACTGATTTTTATTTAATTTGTAACCAAATACAAATTAACTCCCAATTTTTCCGAAAGTTCCAATTCTTTTTGCCCAAAAATAATTACCGAATCCCAAAATTAACGAAACTTGGACACAATCTTCAGAATATTATAACATTCACAAAACACTTTTCAGAAATTCATTTACCATTCCGGAGTGTCCTACCGAGCTCGCTGAACCCGAACCAAAACCCGACGTGCGAGCGTGTCAACCTGAACCGAAATTCCGTCACTCCAAAATTCTATAAAAATACCCATAAATTCCATCTTAAATTATAACACAACTTACCCCCAAATCCGTCAGAAAATTTCCATCCCGAGCCCCGGGAGTCGCCCGGAACCGAACGTCCCGCCCCAAATACTAAACTCCACAACCACCTCCGGGACGTCTCCACGACTCCAAAACTGCAAACGGCTTCCCAAACTGAGATCTCGAGAGTGCTACCGAGCCCGCTGTGCGTCCCGAGACGACCCCGACAACCCCCCGGCGCCAGAATAATATTTTCGGCGGAAACGTCCGGGGGACCCACACGACCTCAAATACGGAAGGGTTCGCCAAAATGATACTCGGATAGGGCTCGGGAGCCGCCTGAAAGCCGAAAACGTGACCCGCGAGGCTAAAACCGGAGCCTCGGGTCACCGCCGCAACTATTACGGTCAAGAAGTGTTGTACCAATCCCTAAAATACTTTCATTAAGAGCCCGAGGCGGGTTGCGGCCAAGGTGACCGGGCTCGGTTTTAGCTGCGGGTCACGTTTTCGGCGTTCGGGCGGCTCCCGAGCCCTATCCGAGTATCATTTTGGCGAACCCCTCCGTATTTGAGGTCGTGTGGGTCCCCGGACGTTTCCGCCGAAAATATTTTTGGCGCGGGTTGCGGGGTTGTCGGGGTCGTCTCGGGGCGTACGGCCAGGCTCGGTAGCACTCTCGAGATCTCAGTTTGGGAAGCCGTTCTCAGTTTTGGAGTCGTGGAGACGTCCCGGAGGTGGTTATAGAGTTTAATATTTGGGGCGGGACGTTCGGTTCCGGGCGACTCCCGGGGCTCGGGACGGGAATCCCGGGGCTCGGGATGGAAATTTTCTGACGGCTTTGGGGTAAGTTGCGTTTTAATTTAAGATGGAATTTATGGAATTTTTATAGAATTTTTGGAGTGACGGAATTTCGGTTCAGGTTGTCACGCTCGCACGTCGGGTTCTGGTTCGGGTTCAG
Source organism: Stellera chamaejasme (assembly GCA_024586325.1). Classification (NCBI taxonomy): domain Eukaryota; kingdom Viridiplantae; phylum Streptophyta; class Magnoliopsida; order Malvales; family Thymelaeaceae; genus Stellera; species Stellera chamaejasme. The sequence goes on from CM044983.1 coordinate 30,504,597, forward strand.
CGAGCTCGGTAGGACACTCTGGAAAGGTAAATGAATTTCTGAAAAATGTTCTGTGAATGTTATAATATTCTGAAGATTGTGTCCGAGTTTCATTAATTTTGGAATTCGGTAATTATTTTTGGGCAAAAAGAATTGGAACTTTCGGAAAAATTGGGAGTTAATTTGCATATGGGTGCAAATTAAAAGGAAAATCAGCATGGGCAGCAGCAGGCCTCTCTCATTTTCGGCAGAATTGTGTGTGTGTGTGATTATTGGGGGACACATGTCCCATTTTAATTAAAGGAAGAGAGGCATGGGTATTATAAAGTAGGAAAATATATAAACCATATTATTACATAATAAGGGACTTACCTCATTTCTTTCTTTTCTTCTTCTTCTTCCTTCTGTTCTTTGCTGCTGCCGACGCCTCCATTAGAGAGCTCCTCCAAGCTTGACTTCCTTCATCTTTGTGGAAATCAAGAGGAATTGCTTGCCACTTGTGGTAAGTACCTTCCTAACTCCTCTTTTCACATTAGTTTTGAAGTTGGGTGGTTAAAGAGAAGTTTTGCATTTGATGGGTTTGTTCTTAGCTATAAGCTAGGATGATTTTCTTCCTCCCATCTTTTAGTATGTTGTTCTTGGGTGGTAGGAGAGTGTTAATCAAGTGTTAGATTTTGGAAAACACAACTTGAGAAGAAAACCTATGTTGGCCGAATTGTTGGGAGAATTTCCAAAATGGTGTGTGTTTGTTATCTTGTTTCATGCTTCAAGTATGTTAGTTCTAGCATGATTCTAAGCTTGTGTGTGGATTCAATTTGATGGAAAACTTGTTGGGTAGGAATCCCCATTTTGGCGAAATTATTAAGGAAGGGGTTTGTTGATTTTGATGCAATTGGTTGGCAATCTTGCTTAATAATTGTAATTGGTGATTAAAGAGAGCTAATGGAACTTTGTTTGGATTGAAATGGAAGTCGGGTGAGGAAACCCCCTTTTGGCGAATTAGTTAAGTGTATGTTCATGATGAACTTTGTTGTTTGGGTGCAATTGGATAGCATTCATGTTTTAGAAATTTAATTGGTGGTTAGAATGGTTGTTTGTTAGCTTGTATGTATTGAATTGTTAGTTGGATAATAAGTTGGTTGAAAACCGAATCTTTGAATGATTCTTTTTCAATGTTAGAGGTTCATTTTGGTTGAATTGGATGTTAATATGGTGTTGGGGTTGAATTTAGGAGTGGATGGAAGTTTGAAATGTTGAATTCGGTTAAGGAATGAAAAAGTTACAATTAATCGGGATTATCGGAAAATGGCGGGTAATGAAGGGTTTAAGGTTGGATTTGATCAGTTACGCTTATTATGCGATGTTTGTCAATGTGAAATCTTGCATTGTCTAGGTTGGTTCTGAATTACGGCGTTTACGTGAAAATGCGGGATTTTACGGAAGTGCAGCCGGATTTTCGGTTTTGTGGTCGGGGGTGGTAATTTGGTAGTGTGGTTGATGAGGCTGCTAATTCAACTTGGTTTGGCAGATTCTGAATTTCGGTGGTTAGGAAAAGAGGAGTTCTAAGTTTCGGGGCACGGTGTAGGTGTTATCCAGAATCGGTCCAATACTCTGGATTTCGAGGTAAGGGTTTGGTTTTGTGTTTTGGTAAGCTAAGTATATGTTTTGGTTTCCGTTTCTGTTCTGCTAGTATTTCGGAATATTGTGCCTTTGGGCATATTCTGTAGTCTGTAGGAGTATGCCTTATGGCATACTGCATGCATTAATATTACGGCAGGTTGTGGGTTCGCTACCCGGTGGTGCACCATGCTTCCGTATTAGCTTGGCTTCGACTCCCATAGTGGAGGCTGTCGTTCCGATTTACTATATGGGTTATGGCGATTTAGAATCGCACGTCCTTGAGGACTCCGATCTGTTTCTGTTCATGCATGTTATTCCGTAGTACATTGCATATATATTGCTATCTTTACATTTTGCGGGGTTACATATACTTACCTTACCCCTTATCCCTTACGGGGTCCTTTTAGGACTCACCCTTCTTTGGGTTACATGTTTTGGGTTTGGTGGGCACGATAAGCGACTGCGGAGTAGGGTTCCGTGAGGTTCTACCTCGGTGGTATTTTGCGGCGGCTTCACCTTGCGGCCGGGATTGTCTTTTGGATCTGAATCCCGCGAGGTATTTGGCGCTTAGTCCTAGGCTTGGCTCTGTAGCTGCATGTACATACTTTCTGATTTGCCATGATGGTTGTATGTCTGTATATATATTTGTATATTACATTTCTATATCTGTCCTCGGCGCTTGGCGCTTGCTAGACATTTTAGGTTACGTGAATTACTGTATGTATGGGTGTTTTGGTGCGTAAGCACTCGTCCACGGAGGCGGGGCTTACTCATTATTTGTGCATGAATTGTATGGTTGCATTTCATTTTGGTTATGCGCACGAAATTTACATTAGTCTGCTTCCACAATCCTTCCGTTTTCGGGTCCGCTACGCGGCGGGTCTCGATGGACTGCCACCCCTTTCCATTCCGGCTTCCGCTTCCGGCGTCCCGGCGCCCCCGCCTCCGCAACCGGGCTCGGGCGGCGTGCGGTGACAAGTTGGTATCAGAGCAGGTAAGTGACCATATTGGTCGTCAGTGGTGACTTGTAGTGACAAGCTATTGTTCTACATTTTATTTTAGAATGGTTTGGTACGGAGATTGGCCACCTCCTTACTCAAACCACTTCAAAATAAAAGTGTTGAGCAAAGTTTGGTCATGCAAGTTATCCTGGTGGTTGCAGTACGGGATCGAGAATTTTGAGACTTTGGTAAAAGTGTTACAAGTTAAGGATTGTTGAAAAGTTTCAGGTACGTAATATTGTGTGTTAGGGATAGAAGTTGTGGAATAAGCATGAATTGCTTATGTGATTCTGTGAAATACATGATTCTACCGTTTTGCAAAATAACCACGAGTTAAGTCTTGCATTGCACTCTGAGCCTTAGGAAGGCTGCTGCTAGTTTACGTAGGGATTAGAGGTAGCTGATTGTTTTGGACTCTGTTTGGTCGAAATGTTTCAGGAATGGTTAACACGCGCCCGGCAGCGTGATTTACGACCGGAGGAGGGGACCGTAATCCCACGCCTCCGAGGGTAGAGAGCGAGACAGGGGCATTCCGAGCCGAGGCGGGTACATACCCGCCACCGGTTGTGCAGCGAGGTCGGGGTCTACCACTGCTTTGGTTCATGTCTTTGGGCGAGTCCAGCGGTTGTTGAGACACTGTACCGGAGCAGGTTCGGTCGATCCACAGTGCGAGGAGGATTGGTCGCGGCACCATCTGTACATTCGATGGGAGGGTGAGTAGCCACACCGGACTACCACCCACACTCATGTACGGGCCCGATCGAGAGTGATTCGGAGGAGGGCGCGAGCGCGGGGAACCCGCGATCTCGGAGGATACGACGAGCGTAGCCCGTAGCTCGCTCCGATCGTTCGACCGGGAGACACATCAGCCCCTCGGCGGCGACGGAGGTTATTGAGCTGGATTACGATACCACCCGTCGGACCCACCGGCGGCCCGGGAGGTTTGGGGCATCACTCGATTCGATGATGTCCGTTTATTGGAGAGGTTCAGCGGCTGAACCCCGGGAAGTTTGATGGCAAGGGAGGTCCCGAGGCGGCGGAGACTGGTTCATGGAGATTGATAAGCTCTGGGAGGTTACACTTACCTTCCACGGTGATGGTATCCCTTGCCACGTTCAATCTGCGGGAGGAGCAGATCATTGGTGGAGGAGCCTTGAGGCGGTCGAGGCGAATGCGGGGCTGGCACCCGGTCGGGAGGTGGAGGTCACTTGGGAGCGGTTTACGCATTGTTCCATCGGAGGTTCATCGGGGCTGCGGCTAGGGATCTGCGGCAGGCACGGTTGTGAGCTTGGCGAGGAGGCAGGAGGCGTCGCGAGTATGAGAGGAGTTTGTGAGCTTATCCACTACGTACCGCAGTACCACGGTATGGAGGAGGAGAAGGCGAAGAGGTTCATCCGTCATTGCGCCCAGTACGAGATGGGCTCACGAGGCCATTGGATATTACTACCTACGGGAGGCGGTTCACAAGGCTCGGCTCCTCGGCGGGAGGATATTGAGAGTCGCCTCACCTCGCGAGAGAGTCGAGGGGACTTCGAGGGTTCCACGCGGCGGGGACCCGGCGGGGTTCAGGGCGGCGAGCAGACCGGGCGATCTAGTGGAGGTAGGGGAGCACCACCCTCACGACCTTGTCCGACTTGTGGTGGGTATCACCGGGTAGACCTTGTTACCGGCGGGAGGGCCGGTGTTTGCGATGCGGGTCGGATACTCACTGGTGCAGGACTGCCCTCGAGACGGTGGGGCGGGGTTACAGTAGTTTTCAGCGTCGGCGATCTCGGGCACCGCCCAGCGCACCGCGAGCGTGGGTTTCAGCGAGGTGGCCGAGACCTCGGCGGCGACCCGGCTTCAGCCACCCCCTCCACCGCGGCAGCCTAGAGGCTGGGCGCGTTTTCGAGATAGAGCGAGGAGGTCCTAGTCGGCGAGAGGCCCTAGTCATCGAGGAGGACCCGGTCGGCGGGCGGGCCCGGCCGGCGAGGAGGCTCGACTCGGCGGGGAGTCTTGCAAGGTCTTGTATTTACGAGCGATACATCTGTTCATGCGTTATTTGATACAGGAGCGTCTATCTCTCTTGTAGCACAGAAATGTGTTACATCTCTGCACCTGCCTGTTAGTACTTTGTCGCAGATGTATTTAGTAAAAGCTGGGAGTCGGTTTACATTTTCCAATGGGATGGTTCGGGGTTGTACTATATACGTGGCGGGCATCGAGATAGTATCGGACTTGTTGGTTACGGACACGCCGAACTATGATGTTATTCTTGGGATGGATTGGCTATCCAAGTGCATGCACATTGATTGTGCAGCCCGTACCATTATGGTATGCGGAGAGGTACTACCTCTCACGACTCGGCCCGATTTGACTATCGCACGGCCATAGCACGAGTTGCGGTCTGGACCAGGTGTCGGTAGTCGGTGTAGGAATGCTTCGATCTGAATGAGGCGGATACTAGGTTGAGGCTAGCTAGTATACCGGTAGTTCGAGATTTTCCGCAGTATTTCCGGAGGAGTTGCCGGATTACCACCGGAGCGGGAAATTGTGTTTGAGATCTACTGCGGTCGGGCCTTTGCTCCGATATCTATTCCCCCTTATCGGATGCCCATTTACGAGATGCGGGGAGTTAAAGAAGCGATTGGAGGAATTACAGCGAAGGGCTTCATCCGACCGAGCACTTCGCCGTGGGGTGCTCGGTTACATTCGTAAAGAAGAAAGATGGGACACTCAGGCTCTGTATAGACTACGAGACGGTTGAATGCCCTTCTTGTGAAGAATAAGTATCCGTTGCCGAGGATTGACGATCTTTTTGATCAACTTGGGATTCGAGAGTTTTCTCGAAGATTGATCTACGATCTGGATACTTTCAGCTTAGGGTGAAGGAGGAGGATATACCTAAGGCGCTTTCCGCACCCGATACGGACACTTTGAGTTTACGGTCATGCCATTTGGGCTGACCAATGCTCGGCAGCATTCATGGATCGATGCATCGGGTGTTCCGACCATACTTGGACTCTTTTGTGGTGGTCTTCATTGATGATATTGATATACTCTCGGGATGCGGACTCACATCGGGAGCATCGAGGGTAGTTTCTGAGACACTTTGGGAACATCAGCTTTATGCTAAGTTCTCAAAGTGTGAGTTCTGAATCCGGGAGGTCACCTTTGCAGGACATGTTATTTACGAGCATGGTGCATGCATGGACCCGAGAGAAGGTGAGAGCGATTCGGGGCTGAAACAACCTACCACGGTGCGAGAGATCGGGAGCTTCACGGGATTAGCGAGGATATTATCGGAGGTTCGTGCAGGGTTTTCTATTACGGCATCTCCGCTCACGCAGATTGACCAAGAAGGGTCAACCGTTTATGCAATCGATAGGTGTGAGCAGAATTTTCAGAGTTGAAGCGGCAGTTGACTCATGCTCCGATTGACTCTTCCAGATCCGAGCTTGCCGTATGTGATCTATACGGATGCTTCCACATCCGGTTTGGGGTGTGTCTTGATGCGAGATCGGAATGTGATAGCTTATGGGTCGAGGCAGCTGCGACCGCATGAGCTGAACTATCCGACACATGATCTGGAGTTGGCTGCGGTGATCTATGCGCTGAAACAATGGAGACATTATACGCTTGGTAACAAATTTCAGATTCTTACCGATCATAAGAGTCTGAAATATCATTTCTGTGAAGGAGCTTAACATGAGGCGGCGCCGATGGCTCGAATACATTAAGGATTATGATTGCGATGTCAGTACATCTCTGGTAAGGGCAACACGGTTGCCGATGCCTTTGGCGGAAGTATACCGGGTTGGTCAAGGAGGAGATGTTGGTGACCGATCCGAGGAGAGTGATCGCGTGCCTTTGGCACGGTGGCGGCTACGGGAGCGTGCTCGGGTATACACACTTACTATACATTACGAGTGGCTTGATAGAGTGCGCGAGGCGCAAGGTAGAGATCCGGGGCTGAAGAAGTTATCTGGGAGGATAAGGGGTCTTTGTTACCGGCATTTCAGTATAGGCGAGGATTGCTATACTTGAGACCGCCTTTATGTACCGGAGGATCGGGAGCTCGGAGTGAGATTTTAGAGGAGGCGCACTCGAGCAGATTGAGTGTTCATCCCGGGAGTGAGAAGATGTATCATGATCTGCGTACTCACTTACGGTGGCACAGGATGAGGAGGCACATTGCCACACATGTGTCTAGGTGTGCCGTTTGTCGGCCAGTGAAGATTGAGCACGAGAAACCGGCGGGGACACTGCAGACTTTGCCCATTCCGGTTCGGAAGTGGGGCAATGTTACTATGGATTTTACTGCCTTGCCCACGACACGGTCCCGCCATGATGCTATCTCGGGTTATTGTGGATCGGCTGACAAAGTGCGCACACTTTACGCCTATTCGGATCACGGACCCTGCGGAGAAGCTTGCCCGGCTTTACATCGGCGAGATTATGCGATTACATGGAGTACCAGACTCCATTGTATCGGCCGTGATCCGCGTTTCACGGCACGCAGTTACGGAGGGCTTTTCATGAAGCGCTGGGCACGCGACTCCATCGAGTCTGACTTATCACCCACAGGTGACGGGCGGTCGGGCGGGTGATTCGGATATTGGAGGATATGCTACGGAGCTGTACTATAGACTTTGGAGGAGATTGGGACCAGCAATTGCCTTTGATTGAGTTCTCGTACAACAACGGCTTCGGACTACGATTGGTATGGCACCATATGAGGCGTTATGCGGGAGGAGATGTATGACACCGCATTCTTTGGACGATCGTCGATAGGGTTGAGTTGGGACCCGAGCTTATTGAGGAGACTACGGCGAAGATCAGATTGATTCGAGGCACGGATCAAAGCGCGAGCGACCGCACCACCACTTATGCGAACCGTCGCCGTAGGGCTCTGGAGTTTGAGGTTGGGGATAGGGTTTGGCTCAAGGTAGCACCTATCCGCGGGACAGTCAGATTCGGGAAGAAGGGCAAGTTAGCCCCACGGTACATCGGCCCATATGAGATTACGGAGGCGGAGTCGGTAGGGTGGCATACCGGTTGGCGTTACCTCCTAGTGCATGCTGCGGTGCACAATGTCTTCCATGTCGGCATGTTGAAGAAGTGCATTACGGATCCGACTCGACGATTCCGATTGAGGAGAATGCAGTGGAACCCGATCTTTCTTATCGGGAGGTACCGGTAGCCTTTACGGATAGGGATGTCGGGAGACTCGTAGCAAGTTGATTCCCATGGTCAAGGTTCGGTGGTCACATCATGCGGCCGGGAGGCGACTTGGGAGGCAGAGAAGGACATTCGGGATCGATACCCGAGCGATATCGGCGGTTGATACAGACTCTTGGAGGACCAAGAGTCCTAAGGGGGAGGATGTTACGGTCACCCGGCGGGTTGCGGCCGGGTGACCGGGGCTCGGTTTTAGCTGCGGGTCACGTTTTCGGCGTTCAGGCGGCTCCGAGCCCTATCCGAGTATCATTTTGGCGAACCCCTCCGTATTTGAGGTCGTGTGGGTCCCCGGACGTTTCCGCCGAAAATATTTTTAAGCGCCGGGGTTGTCGGGGTCGTCTCGGGACGTACAGCGGGCTCGGTAGCACTCTCGAGATCTCAGTTTGGGAAGCCGTTCGCAGTTTTGGAGTCGTGGAGGCGTCCGGAGGTGGTTATAGAGTTTAATATTTGGGGCGGGACGTTCGGTTCCGGGCGACTCCCGGGGCTCGGGACGGGAATCCCGGGGCTCGGGATGGAAATTTTCTGACGGCTTTGGGGTAAGTTGCGTTTTAATTTAAGATGGAATTTATGGAATTTTTATAGAATTTTTGGAGTGACGGAATTTCGGTTCGAGGTTGTCACGCTCGCGCGTCGGGTTACGGTTCGGGTTCGGCGAGCTCGGTAGGACACTCTGGAAAGGTAAATGAATTTCTGAAAAATGTTCTGTGAATGTTATAATATTCTGAAGATTGTGTCCGAGTTTCATTAATTTTGGAATTCGGTAATTATTTTTGGGCAAAAAGAATTGGAACTTTCGGAAAAATTGGGAGTTAATTTGCATATGGGTGCAAATTAAAAAGGAAAATCAGCATGGGCAGCAGCAGGCCTCTCTCATTTTCGGCAGAATTGTGTGTGTGTGTGATTATTGGGGGACACATGTCCCATTTTAATTAAAGGAAGAGAGGCATGGGTATTATAAAGTAGGAAAATATATAAACCATATTATTACATAATAAGGGACTTACCTCATTTCTTTCTTTTCTTCTTCTTCTTCCTTCTGTTCTTTCTTGCTGCCGACGCCTCCATTAGAGAGCTCCTCCAAGCTTGACTTCCTTCATCTTTGTGGAAATCAAAGAGGAATTGCTTGCCACTTGTGGTAAGTACCTTCCTAACTCCTCTTTTCACATTAGTTTTGAAGTTGGGTGGTTAAAGAGAAGTTTTTGCATTTGATGGGTTTGTTCTTAGCTATAAGCTAGGATGATTTTCTTCCTCCCATCTTTTAGTATGTTGTTCTTGGGTGGTAGGAGAGTGTTAATCAAGTGTTAGATTTTGGAAAACACAACTTGAGAAGAAAACCTATGTTGGCGAATTGTTGGGAGAATTTCCAAAATGGTGTGTGTTTGTTATCTTGTTTCAAGCTTCAAGTAGGTTAGTTCTAGCATGATTCTAAGCTTGTGTGAGGAATCAATTTTATGGAAAACTAGATGGGTATGAATCCCCCATTTTGGCTGAAATTATTAAGGAAGGGGTTTGTTGATTTTGATGCAATTGGTTGGCAATCTTGCTTAATAATTGTAATTGGTGATTAAAGAGAGCTAATGGAACTTTGTTTGGATTGAAATGGAAGTCGGGTGAGGAAACCCCCTTTTGGCGAATTAGTTAAGTGTATGTTCATGATGAACTTTGTTGTTTGGGTGCAATTGGATAGCATTCATGGTTTAGAAATGGAATTGGTGGTTAGAATGGTTGTTTGGTAGCTTGAATGGATTGAATTGGAAGTTGGATAAAAGTTGGTTGAAAACCGAATCTTTGAATGATTCTTTTTCAATGTTAGAGGTTCATTTTGGTTGAATTGGATGTTAATATGGTGTTGGGGTTGAATTTAGGAGTGGATGGAAGTTTGAAATGTTGAATTCGGTTAAGGAATGAAAAAGTTACAATTAATCGGGATTATCGGAAAATGGCGGGTAATGAAGGGTTTAAGGTTGGATTTGATCAGTTACGCTTGTTATGCGATGTTTGTCAATGTGAAATCTTGCATTGTCTAGGTTGGTTCTGAATTACGGCGTTTACGTGAAAATCTGGGATTTTACGGAAGTGCAGCCGGATTTTCGGTTTTGGGGTCGGGGTTGTAATTTGGTAGTGTGGTTGATGAGGGTGCTAATTCAACTTGGTTTGGCGGATTCTGAATTTCGGTGGTTAGGAAAAGAGGAGTTCTAAGTTTGGGGCACGGTGTAGGTGTTATCGAGAATCGGTCCAATACTCTGGATTTCGAGGTAAGGGTTTGGTTTTGTGTTTTGGTAAGCTAAGTATATGTTTTGGTTTCCGTTTACATTACGCTAGTATTTGAATATTGTGCCTTTGGGCATATTACGTAGTCTGTAGGAGTATGCCTTATGGCATACTGCATGCATTAATATTACGGCAGTTGTGGGTTCGCTACCCGGTGGTGCACCATGCTTCCGTATTAGCTTCGGCTTGACTCCCATAGTGGAGGTCGTTCCGATTTACTATATGGGTTATGGCGATTTAGAATCGCACGTCCTTGGGACTCCGATCTTTTTCTGTTCATGCATGTTATTCCGTATTACATTGCATATATATTGCTATCTTTCTGTTTTGCGGGGTTACATATACTTACCTTACCCCTTATCCCTTACGGGGTCCTTTTAGGACTCACCCTTCTTTGGGTTACTGTTTTTGGGTTTGGTGGGCACGATAAGCGACTGCGGAGTAGGGTTCCGTGAGGTTCTACCTCGGTGGTATTTTGCGGCGGCTTCACCTTGCGGCCGGGATTGTCTTTTGGATCTGAATCCCGCGCGAGGTATTTGGCGCTTAGTCCTAGGCTTGGCTCTGTAGCTGCATGTACATACTTTCTGATTTGCCATGATGGTTGTATGTACGTATATATATTTGTATATTACATTCTATATCTGTCCTCGGCGCTTGGCGCTTGCTAGACATTGTAGGTTCAGTGAATTCTGTATGTAGGGGTGTTTTGGTGCGTAAGCACTCGTCCACGGAGGGCGGGGCTTACTCTGTTATTTGTGCATGAATTGTATGGTTGCATTTCATTTTGGTTATGCGCACGAAATTTCTGTTAGTCTGCTTCCACAATCCTTCCGTTTTCGGGTCCGCTACGCGCGGCGGGTCTCGATGGACCTGCCACCCCTTTCCATTCCGGCTTCCGCTTCCGGCGTCCCGGCGCCCCCGCCTCCGCAACCGGGCTCGGGCGGCGTGCGGTGACAGAGCTGTTGTTGTACGAGAACTCAATCAAAGGCAACTGCTGGTCCCAATCTCCTCGAAAGTCTAAAGTACAGCTCCGTAGCATATCCTCCATGTCACCGCACGCCACCCTAGCCCGGTTGCGGAGGCGGGGGCGCCGGGACGCCGGAAGCGGAGGCCGGAATGGAAAGGAGTGGCAGGTCCATCGAGACCCGCCGCGCGTAGCGGACCCGAGAACGGAAGGATTGTGGAAGCAACCTAACGGAAATTTCATGCGTATAACCAAAAAAAATGCAACCATACAATTCATGCACTAATAACAGAGTAAGCCCCGCCCTCCGTGGACGAGTGCTTACGCACCAAAACACATATACATACAGAATTCACAGAACCTAAAATGTCTAGCAAGCGCCAAGCGCTGAGAACAGATATAGAACAGAATATACAAATGTACATACAGACATACAACCATCATAGCAATACAGAAAGTGTGCATATGCAACTACAGAGCCAACCTTAGAATCTTAGTAACAAAATACCTTGCGCGGGATTCACACCAAGTACACAATCCCGGACCGCAAGGTGCAACTGCTGCAAAACACACCCAAGGTAGAACCCTCACGGAATCCTACTCCGCAGCCGCTTATCAGTCTACAGAAACCCAAAAACAAACCCAAAGAAGGGTGAGTCCTAAAAGGACCCGTAAGGGATTTGGGGTAAGATAAGTATATGTAACCTGCAAAAGCAGAAAGAATGCAATATACAGAATATATGAAACAGAATACAGCATATCGTGCATGTAATATAAACAGATCAAAATCCCGTAGGACGTGCGATTCTAAATCGCCAGAAACCTTATAACAGATCGGAACGACAGCCTCCCACTAAGGGGAGTCAGAAGCCGAAGCTATTACAGAAGCATGGTGCACCAGCTGGGGTAGCGAACCCACAACTGTCGTAGTGTTAACAGACAGAGTATACCATAAGGCATACTCCTACAAACGTAGGATTAACAGACAGAGTATGCTACAAGGCATACACCTACAGATCACAGAACTTACCTTAAAGCAGAAATTTCCGAAATACCTGCAAAACAGAAGTGCTACAATATACATACACTTACAGACTACAGAATATGCTCTAGGCATATAATACTGAAATACCTGCAGAACAGAAACTGAAACCAAAACATATACTTAGCTTACCAAACAACAGAACCAAACCCTTACCTCAAAATCCAGAGTATTGGACCGATTCTGGATAACACCTACACCGTGCCCCGAAACTTGGCACTCCTCTTTTCCTAACCACCGAAACTCAGAATCTGCCAAACCAAGTTGATTTAGCATCCTCATCAACCACACTACCAAATTACAACCCCCGACCCCAAAACCGAAAATCCGACAGAATTTCCGTAAAATTCCAGATTTTCACAGAAACGTCAGAATTCAGAACCAACCTAGACAATGCGAGATTATATATTGACAAACATCATACAATAAGCAGAACTGATCAAATCCAACCTTAAACCCTTCATTACCCGCCATTTTCCGATAATCCCGCTTAATTGTAACTTTTTCATACCTTAACCGAATCCAACATTTCAAACTTCCATCCACTCCTAAATTCAACCCCAACACCAAATTAACATCCAATTCAACCAAAATGAACCTCCAACATTGAAAAAGAATCATTCCAAGATTTCGGTTCTTAATCAACTTTTCATCCAACTTTCAATTCAATCCATTCAAGCTTCCAAATAATCATATTAATCACCAATTCCACTTCCTAAGCATGCTTACTAACCAATTACACCAAAATCAATAAAACCCCTTCACTTATCAATTCGGCCAAAGAGGGTTTTCTCACCCAACCTCCATTTCAATCCAAACAAAGTTCCATTTGCACTCTTTAATCACCAATTACATTTCTAAACCATGAATGCTATCCAATTGCACCCAAACAACAAAATCCAATATTGAACAACAACTCATAATTTCGGCCAAAAGGGGGTTTTTCCCTCAACTTGTTTTCCATCAAATTAAATCCACACATAAGCTTAGAATCATGCTAGGATTAACATACTTGAAGCATGAAGCAAGATAACAAACACACATTATTTTGGAATTTTCTCCATAAATTCGGCCAACACTAATTCCTCACCCAAGGTGTGTTTTCCAAAATCCAACACTTGATTAACACTCTCCTACCACCCAAGAACAACATACTAAAACATGGGAGGAAGAGAATCATCCTAGCTTATAGCTAAGAACAAACCCATCAAATGCAAAAACTCCTCTTTTCACCACTAATCTTCCAAATTAATGAGAAAAGAGGAGTTAGGGAGGTACTTACCACATGGAGAACCCAATTCCTCTTTGATTTGAGCCAAGATGAAGAACCTCAAGCTTGGAGGAGGAGCTCATCAATGGCGGCAGCAAACTCACGAAGAAGAAGAAGAGAAGAAGAAAAGAAAATAAGTTTCATTTTATGCAAATACTACCTTATATATTTTCCATACTTTTTGCCCATACCATTCCATCTTTAATAAGAGCTAGCCATGTGTCCCTTATAAATCACACACTCACACACTTCTGCCGAAAATAAAAGGGCTGCTGCTGTACCCATGCTGATTTCCTTTTTAATTTGCACCCATTTGCAAATTAACTCCCAATTTTTCCGAAAGTTCCAATTCTTTTTGCCCAAAAATAATTACCGAATTCCAAAATTAATGAAATTCGGACACAGTCTTCAGAATATTATAACATGCACAGAACATTTTTCAGAAATTCATTTGCCTTTCCGGAGTGTCCTACCGAGCTCGCTGAACCCGAACCAAAACTCCGACGTGCGGCGTGACAACTGAATCGAAATTCCGTCACTCCAAAATTCTATAAAATTACCCATGAATTCCATCTTAAATTATAACACAACTTACCCCAAAGCCGTCAGAAAATTTCCATCCCGAGCCCCGGGAGTCGCCCGGAACCGAACGTCCCGCCCCAAATATTAAACTCCACAACCAACACCGGGACGTTTCCACGACTCCAAAACTACAAACGGCTTCTCAAACTGAGATCTCGAGAGCGCTACCGAGCCCGCTGTACGTCCCGAGGCGACCCCGACAACCCCCCGGCGCCAGAAAAATATTTTCGGCGGAAACGTCCGAGGGACCCACACGACCTCAAATACGGAAGGGTTCGCCAAAATGATACTCGGATAGGGCTCGGGAGCCGTCTGAACGCCGAAAAACGTGACCCGCAGGCCAAAACCGGAGCCCCGGGTCACCCGGTCGCAACCCGCTCGGGGTGACCGTAACATTCTCCCCCCCTTAGAACTCTTGGTCCTCCAAGAGTAGCCTGAAACAACCAGACAGGTGTCGCTACCAACCAGAAAATATAACTATTCCTCTAACCCAGAACAATCGGACCACCGTCTTTGGTGCGGCGGGAGTGGTAGTTTAGACTACCATACGAGCCTCACGGCGTCCCACCCTCCGGGTGCATCTTATTGCACCCCGAGTCGATTGCGGTATTTCTACAGACAACCCCGAGACAGACGAACCTAAGTCTAACCGATCCACAACAGGCTATCCTGGAAGACATCACGTAAAACAGAAATAGTTGGGGGGGTAAGGCCAACCTAATAACTTACTCTGGAAACTCATGAGAACCGATAAAATTCGGGGTAACTTGCCCCGCCTAACAAATCTTACTGTCCCTCTGAACGGTGCTACCTCCAGTCAAATTCTATTACCAAACTCAGATTCCAGAGCCCTACGGCGACGGTTCGTATAAGCAGTGGTGCAGTCGTTCGCGGTTTTAATCCGCGCCTGTAACAATCTGATCTTTGCCGTAGACTCCTCAAAAGCTCGGGTTCCAGCTCAACCCCATCAGACACATCTGTCCAACAGTATGGTGTCATACACCTCCTCTCGTACAACGCCTCAACTGGTATCATGCCAATCGTAGTCTGGAAAGCTTGTTGTTGTACGAGAACTCTATCAACGCAATCTGCTAGTCCCAAACTCCTCCAAAATCCAAAATACAGATTCGCAAAATATCCTCCAATATCAGATTCACCCGCTCCGACTGCCCGTACGTCTGTTGGTGATAAGCTGTATTCATATGGAGTCGCGTGCCCAATGCTTCATGAAAAGCAATCGAGACCGTCTTTGTAAAACGCGGATCACGGTCGAGATACAATGGAGTCTGGTACTCCATGTAAACGTACAATCTCCACGATGTAAAGCCGGGCAAGCTTCTCCGGAGGGTCTATGACCGAATAAGCAGAAATTGTGCGCACTTTGTCAGCCGATTCACAATAACCCAGATCGCATCATGGCGAGACCGTGTCAGGGGCAGTGCAGTCAGAAAGTCCATCATAACATTACCCCACTTCCAGACTGGAATGGGCAAAGTTTGCAGTGTCCCTGCCCGTTTCTGATGCTCAAACTGCTCGGGTGTACCTCCTCGAAAATCTCATTCCAGAACTCCTGATCCTCTAGTACATAAAGGCGGTCTCGGAAGTATAGCAATCCCTGCCTATACTGAAACGTCGATAATAAAGATCCCTTATCTTCACCAGATAACTTCTTCAACCCCGGATCTCTACCTTGCGCCTCGCGCACCCTATCAAGCCACTCAGAATGTATGGTAAGTGTGTACACCTGAGCACGTTCCCAGAGCTGCCACCTGTGCCAAAGGCACGTCAGACCACTCTTCTCAGACCAGTCACCGACATTTCCTCTCTTAATTAAGCCGGTATACTTCCTGCTCAGAGCATCGGCAACCGCGTTGCCCTTGCCAGAGATGTACCCGATACTACAATCATAGTCCTTAATGTATTCGAGATATCTGCGCTGCCTCATGCTAAGCCCCTTCTACGTAAACAGATATTTCAGACTCTTATGGTCGATAAGAATCTGAAATTTATTACCAAACAGATATTGCTTCCAAAGTTTCAGCGCATAAATTACTATAGCCAACTCCAGATCATGTGTCAGTCAGTTCAGCTCATGCGGTCGCAGTGCCTCGACCCATAAGCTACCACATTATGCTCCCGCATCAACACACATCCCAAACCGGACATGGAAGCATCCGTATAAATCACATACGGTAAGATCGGATCTGAAAGAGTCGAGAATCGGAGCGTTAGTCAGCTGCCGCTTCAACTCCTGAAAATTCTGCTCACACCTATCGGACCGGATAAGCGGTTGACCCTTCTTGGTCAAGCTGCGTAGCGGAGATGCCGAGGATAGAACACCCAGTACAAACCTCGATAAAATCCTACTAACCCCGGGAAGCTCCCGAACTCCCGTCTTGTGGCGAGTTGTTTCCAATCCCGAACTGCCCTCACCTTCTCTGGGTCCACAGACAGACCATGCTCAGAAATAATGTGTCCCAGAAAAGTGACTTCCCGAATCCAGAACTCACACTTTGAGAATTTGGCATAAAGCTGATGTTCCCAAAGTGTCTGTAACCACCCTCGGATGATCCCGATGCGAATCCTCATCCCGAGAATATATCGAATATCATCAATAAAACCCATCGGAAATGAGTCCAAGTACGGTCGGAACACCCGATGCATCAGATCCATGAAGGCCGCGGTAGCATTGGTCAGCCCGAATGTCTTGACCGTAAACTCAAAGTGTCCAAATCGGGTGCGGAAAGCAGTCTTAGGTATGTCCTCTTCCTTCACTCTAAGCTGAAAATACCCAGATCAGAGATCAATCTTTAAGAAAACCCTCAAACCCCGAAGTTGATCAAAAAGATCGTTAATCCTCGGTAACGGATACTTATTCTTCCCAATAAGAGCATTCAACCGTCTGTAATCAATACAAAGTCAGAGTGTCCCATCATTCTTCTTAACAAACAAAACCAGAGCACCCCACGCCGAAGTTCTCGGTCGGACGAAACTCTTTTGCTGTAATTCCTCAAGTTGCTACTACTACTCCTGCATCTCAGAAAAATACATCCGATAAGGAGGAATAGATAACGGAGCAGAACCCGACTGCAGCAGGAAGTCAAACACAATTCCCCGCTCTTATGGTAATCCGGCAACTCCTCCGGAAATACCTGCGGAAAATCTCGAACCAACGGTAAACCATCCAACTTCAACCTAATACCAGCTTCATTCAGATCATAGCATTCCCCTACACCAGCTATCGACAGCTGATCCAGAATCTGTAACTCTTACTGTGCTGTGCGATAGTCAAACCAATCGGAGTCGTGGGAGGTAGTACCTCTCCAGAAACCATAATGGTACGGGTTGCACAATTAATGTGCACAGAATTCTTGGATAGCCAGTCCATCCCAAGAATAATATCATAGTTCGGCGTGTCTAAAACCAATAAATCCGATACTATCGATGTCCGCCTACGAGATATCGCACAACCCCGAACCATCCCATTGGAAAACAGAACTGACTCCCAGTTTTTACTAAATGCGTTTGAGGCAAGGTACTAACAGACAGATACAGAGATGTAACACATTTCTGTGTTACAATGGAAACAGATGCTCCTGTATCAAATAATACATGAACCGACACCTCATTCAGAAATAAAGTACCCTGCAGAACTCCCTGCTGACTCGAGCCTCCCTGCTGACTGGTACCTGACCGCTGACTAGGTCCTCCCTGATAACTAGGGCCTCCCCCCTCACTACGAAAAACTTGTCCTGCTCTGAGCTGCTATGGTGGAGGGGGTGGCTGAAGCTGCTGTCGCTACTGAGGTCTCGGGCCACCCTGCTGAAACCCACGCCCTCGCGGCGCGTTGGGTTGCGTCCAAGACTATGGACGCTGAAGACTGCCAAAACTTAAGTCTTGTAATAATAAGTCATGTGCTTTGCACATGACATCCTTTTTGACATCATATTGAATCATAATTACTAGAAATAACAAGAGACCAAGTCCAATACTTTCCACTAATCACATTTCGCCAAGTGTCACACTTGGCTCGCCCAAGCCCGAAAACGCCGAAACCGTAATTTCCGACCCGAACATTTTTCTTCACGAGAAAAATGTAAATTATATCCCCGACTCCAGATCTTCCTCAAAACTGCAAATCTGAGTCCCGGGTCACTCCCGGGAGCCGTTTCTCCGCCCAGAATCCCCGAAAATCGTCCGACGGCAACCCCCCGGCCCCGAAAAATATTTTCCGCGGAAATGTCCGGTACACTTCCAGGACACTAGAAATCAGATATCGGGTCAATCCGAACTCCGGTTCAGAATCTGGAAGCAATCTGACCGGAGTAGCCGTTGGCCCCGGCGGCCAACCGGCTCAGAAATAGCCTCCCTCCGTGGAGTTTGTCAATTCCTCCAACCCACGCCACTACTACCTCCGGCCCTCCTCGGCCGCTGAACCTCGGGGGAATTCAAACTCTGAAACCTCTCCAAAAGTCCAACCTCGTCAGACCGGTGTCTCAGATCTCCTCGTCGTTAATAGGACCGACGAGAAGTCTAGGTGTCGTAGTGACCACCCTTGTCAGAGTCACTCACTTACCGATCCCAAAACTATGGCGAGCAGTGGCTTAAGTCTCGCTATCACCACCTAATCAAAATGCCCTTACCGTGGCATAAACAGATTTTCCCCTGCCTACTGCCGCCCCTGAACCAGCTAGGCTGGCGGTAATACCAAATCAGAGAGGGGTCCTTACGACCACTAAACCTCGGGGTGGTGAGTGTGGTTGTTCAGACCCTGGGTTACACCGAACCCGTATCCTATTCCACGGAGGTGTGGGATTCCAGTCCCGCCCCTCCGGTACCAAATCACGCTATCAACGCGTGTTAACCATATCTCAAAATTTCAGACCAAACAGAGTCCAGACAGAAATCGGTCACTCCTACTCTCTACAGAAGTTAGCAGCAGTTTTCTAAGGCTCTGTAGTGCAATGCAGTACTTGACACAGAAGTTACTTCTCAGAATGATAAAATCATGCATTTCACAGAATCACAGAAGCAGTTCATGCTTATTTCACCAAATCTTTTCCTAACACACAATTTTACGTACCTGAAACTTTTCCACAATCCCCTTACTCGTAATAATCTTACCAGAATTCCAGAAATCCCCAACTTGTCACCGCACGCCACCCGAGCCCGGTTGCGGAGGCGGGGGCGCCGGGACGCCGGAAGCGGAAGCCGGAATGGAAAGGAGTGGCAGGTCCATCGAGACCCGCCGCGCGTAGCGGACCCGAGAACGGAAGGATTGTGGAAGCAGACTAACGGAAATTTCATGCGTATAACCAAAAATAAAATGCAACCATACAATTCATGCACTAATAACAGAGTAAGCCCCGCCCTCCGTGGACGAGTGCTTACGCACCAAAACACATATACATACAGAATTCACAGAACCTAAAATGTCTAGCAAGCGCCAAGCGCTGAGAACAGATATAGAACAGAATATACAAATGTATATACGGACATACAACCATCATAGCAATACAGAAAGTGTGCATATGCAACTACAGAGCCAACCTTAGAATCTTAGTAACAAAATACCTTGCGCGGGATTCACACCAAGTACACAATCCCGGACCGCAAGGTGCAACTGCTGCAAAACACACCCAAGGTAGAACCCTCACGGAATCCTACTCCGCAGGCCGCTTATCAGGTCTACAGAAACCCAAAAACAGAACCCAAAGAAGGGTGAGTCCTAAAAGGACCCCGTAAGGGATTTGGGGTAAGATAAGTATATGTAACCCTGCAAAACAGAAAGATGCAATATACAGAATATATGAAACAGAATACAGCATATCGTGCATGTAATATAAACAGACCAAAATCCCGTAGGATGTGCGATTCTAAATCGCCAGAAACCTTATAACAGATCGGAACGACAGCCTCCCACTAAGGGGAGTCAGAAGCCGAAGCTATTACAGAAGCATGGTGCACCAGCTGGGGTAGCGAACCCACAACTGTCGTAGTGTTAGCAGACAGTATACCATAAGGCATACTCCTACAAACGTAGGATTAACAGACAGAGTATGCTACAAGGCATACACCTACAGATCACAGAACTTACCTTAAAGCAGAAATTTCCGAAATACCTGCAAAACAGAAGTGCTACAATATACATACACTTACAGACTACAGAATATGCTCTAGGCATATAATACTGAAATACCTGCAGAACAGAAACTGAAACCAAAACATATACTTAGCTTACCAAACAACAGAACCAAACCCTTACCTCAAAATCCAGAGTATTGGACCGATTCTGGATAACACCTACACCGTGCCCCGAAACTTGGCACTCCTCTTTTCCTAACCACCGAAACTCAGAATCTGCCAAACCAAGTTGATTTAGCATCCTCATCAACCACACTACCAAATTACAACCCCCGACCCCAAAACCGAAAATCCGGCTGCAATTTCCGTAAAATTCCAGATTTTCACGAAGCGTCGAATTCAGAACCAACCTAGACAATGCGAGATTATACATTGACAAACATCATACAATAAGCGAACTGATCAAATCCAACCTTAAACCCTTCATTACCCGCCATTTTCCGATAATCCCGCTTAATTGTAACTTTTTCATACCTTAACCGAATCCAACATTTCAAACTTCCATCCACTCCTAAATTCAACCCCAACACCAAATTAACATCCAATTCAACCAAAATGAACCTCCAACATTGAAAAAGAATCATTCCAAGATTTCGGTTCTTAATCAACTTTTCATCCAACTTTCAATTCAATCCATTCAAGCTTCCAAATAATCATATTAATCACCAATTCCACTTCCTAAGCATGCTTACTAACCAATTACACCAAAATCAATAAAACCCCTTCACTTATCAATTCGGCCAAAGAGGGTTTTCTCACCCAACCTCCATTTCAATCCAAACAAAGTTCCATTTGCACTCTTTAATCACCAATTACATTTCTAAACCATGAATGCTATCCAATTGCACCCAAACAACAAAATCCAACATTGAACAACAACTCATAATTTCGGCCAAAAGGGGGTTTTTCCCTCAACTTGTTTTCCATCAAATTAAATCCACACATAAGCTTAGAATCATGCTAGGATTAACATACTTGAAGCATGAAGCAAGATAACAAACACACATTATTTTGGAATTTTCTCCATAAATTCGGCCAACACTAATTCCTCACCCAAGGTGTGTTTTCCAAAATCCAACACTTGATTAACACTCTCCTACCACCCAAGAACAACATACTAAAACATGGGAGGAAGAGAATCATCCTAGCTTATAGCTAAGAACAAACCCATCAAATGCAAAAACTCCTCTTTTCACCACTAATCTTCCAAATTAATGAGAAAAGAGGAGTTAGGGAGGTACTTACCACATGGAGAACCCAATTCCTCTTTGATTTGAGCCAAGATGAAGAACCTCAAGCTTGGAGGAGGAGCTCATCAATGGCGGCAGCAAACTCACGAAGAAGAAGAAGAAGAAGAAAAAAGAAAATAAGTTTCATTTTATGCAAATACTACCTTATATATTTTCCATACTTTTTGCCCATACCATTCCATCTTTAATAAGAGCTAGCCATGTGTCCCTTATAAATCACACACTCACACACTTCTGCCGAAAATAAAAGGGCTGCTGCTGTACCCATGCTGATTTCCTTTTTAATTTGCACCCATTTGCAAATTAACTCCCAATTTTTCCGAAAGTTCCAATTCTTTTTGCCCAAAAATAATTACCGAATTCCAAAATTAATGAAATTCGGACACAGTCTTCAGAATATTATAACATGCACAGAACATTTTTCAGAAATTCATTTGCCTTTCCGGAGTGTCCTACCGAGCTCGCTGAACCCGAACCAAAACCCGACGTGCGGCGTGACAACTGAATCGAAATTCCGTCACTCCAAAATTCTATAAAATTACTCATGAATTCCATCTTAAATTATAACACAACTTACCCCAAAGCCGTCAGAAAATTTCCATCCCGAGCCCCGGGATTCCCGTCCCGAGCCCCGGGAGTCGCCCGGAACCGAACGTCCCGCCCCAAATATTAAACTCCACAACCAACACCGGGACGTTTCCACGACTCCAAAACTACAAACGGCTTCTCAAACTGAGATCTCGAGAGCGCTACCGAGCCCGCTGTACGTCCCGAGGCGACCTCGACAACCCCCCGGCGCCAGAAAAATATTTTCGGCGGAAACGTCCGGGGGACCCACACGACCTCAAATACGGAAGGGTTCGCCAAAATGATACTCGGATAGGGCTCGGGAGCCGTCTGAACGCCGAAAACGTGACCGCGAGCCAAAAGCCGGAGCCCGGGTCACCCGGTCGCAACCCGCTCGGGGTGACCGTAACATTCTCCCCCTTAGAACTCTTGGTCCTCCAAGAGTAGCACAAACAACCAGACAGTGTCGCTACCAACCAGAAAATATGAACATTCCTCTAACCCAGAACAATCGGACCACCGTACTGGTGCGGCGGGAGTGGTAGTTTAGACTACCATACAGAGCCTCGTCCCACCCTCCGGGTGCATCTTATTGGGTATTTCTACCAGACAACCCCAGACAGTACCGAACCTAAATCTAACCGATCCACAACAGGCTATCCTGGAAGACATCACGTAAAACAGAAATAGTTGGGGGGTAAGGCCAACCTAATAACTTACTCTGGAAACTCATGAGAACCGATAAAATTCGGGGTAACTTGCCCCGCCTAACAAATCTTACTGTCCCTCTGATCGGCGCTACCTCCAGTCTAATTCTGTCACCAAACTCAGATTCCAGAGCCCTACGGCGACGGTTCGTACAAACAGTGGTGTAGTCATTCGCGGTTTTAATCCGCGCCTGTAACAATCTGATCTTTGCCGTAGACTCCTCAAAAAGCTCGGGTTCCAGCTCAACCCCATCAGACGCATCTGTCCAACAGTATGGTGTCATACACCTCCTCTCGTACAACGCCTCAAATGGTATCATGCCAATCGTAGTCCAAAGCAAGTTGTTGTACGAGAACTCTATCAACGCAACTGCTAGTCCCAAACTCCTCCAAAATCCAAAATACAGATTCGCAACATATCCTCCGATATCAGAATCACCCGCTCCGACTGCCCGTCCGTCTGTGGGTGATAAACTGTATTCATATGGAGTCGCGTGTCCAATGCTTCATGAAAAGCAATCCAGGACCGTGCTGTAAAACGCAGATCACGGTCAGATACAATGGAGTCTGGTACTCCATGTAAACGTACAATCTCCCTGATGTAAAGCCGGGCAAGCTTCTCCAGAGGGTCTATGACCCGAATAAGCAGAAAGTGTGCGCACTTTGTCAGCCGATTCACAATAACCCAGATCGCATCATGGCGAGACCGTGTCAGGGGCAGTGCAGTCAGAAAGTCCATCATAACATTACCCCACTTCCAGACTGGAATGGGCAAAGTTTGCAGTGTCCCTGCCCGTTTCTGATGCTCAAACTGCTCGGGTGTACCTCCTCGAAAATCTCATTCCAGAACTCCTGATCCTCTAGTACATAAAGGCGGTCTCGGAAGTATAGCAATCCCTGCCTATACTGAAACGTCGATAATAAAGATCCCTTGTCTTCTCCAGACAACTTCTTCAACCCCGGATCTCTACCCTGCGCCTCGCGCACCCTATCAAGCCACTCAGAATGTATGGTAAGTGTGTACACCTGAGCACGTTCCCAGAGCTGCCACCTGTGCCAAAGGCACGTCAGATCACTCTCCTCAGATCGGTCACCAACATTTCCTCTCTTAATTAAGCCGGTATACCTCCTGTTCAGAGCATCGGCAACCGCGTTGCCCTTGCCAGAGATGTACCCGATACTACAATCATAGTCCTTAATGTATTCGAGATATCTGCGCTGCCTCATGCTAAGCCCCTTCTACGTAAACAAATATTTCAGACTCTTATGGTCGATAAGAATCTGAAATTTATTACCAAACAGATATTGCTTCCAAAGTTTCAGCGCATAAATTACTATAGCCAACTCCAGATCATGTGTCAGTCAGTTCAGCTCATGCGGTCGCAGCTGCCTCGACCCATAAGCTACCACATTATGCTCCTGCATCAACACACATCCCAAACTCGACATGGAAGCATCCGTATAAATCACATACGGTAAGATCGGATCTGAAAGAGTCAGAATCGGAGCGTTAGTCAACTGCCGC
Organism: Stellera chamaejasme; assembly: GCA_024586325.1. Taxonomy (NCBI): domain Eukaryota; kingdom Viridiplantae; phylum Streptophyta; class Magnoliopsida; order Malvales; family Thymelaeaceae; genus Stellera; species Stellera chamaejasme. The sequence goes on from CM044983.1 coordinate 30,528,739, forward strand.
TTCAACTCCTGAAAATTCTGCTCACACCTATCAGACCAGATAAACGGTTGACCCTTCTTGGTCAACTGCGTAAGCGGAGATGTCAGGATAGAACACCCTGGTACAAACCTCTGATAAAACCCTACTAACCCCAGGAAGCTCCTGAACTCCCGTACTGTGGCAGGTTGTTTCCAATCCCGAACTGCCCTCACCTTCTCTGGGTCCACAGACAGACCATGCTCAGAAATAATGTGTCTCAGAAAAGTGACTCCCCGAATCCAGAACTCACACTGAGAATTTGGCATAAAGCTGATGTTCCCAAAGTGTCTGCAGAACCACCCTCAGATGATCCCGATGCGAATCCTCATCCCGAGAATATATCAGAATATCATCAATAAAACCCATCGGAAATGAGTCCAAGTACGGTCGGAACACCCGATGCATCAGATCCATGAATGCCGCTGTAGCATTGGTCAGCCCGAATGTCTTGACCGTAAACTCAAAGTGTCCAAATCGGGTGCGGAAAGCAGTCTTAGGTATGTCCTCTTCCTTCACTCTAAGCTGAAAATACCCAGATCAGAGATCAATCTTTAAGAAAACCCTCAAACCTCGAAGTTGATCAAAAAGATCGTTAATCCTCGGTAACGGATACTTATTCTTCCCAATAAGAGCATTCAACCGTCTGTAATTAATACAAAGTCAGAGTGTCCCATCATTCTTCTTAACAAACAAAAACAGAGCACCCCACGCTGAAGTGCTCGGTAGGACGAAACTCTTTTTCTGTAATTCCAACAGTTTCTTCTTCTACTCCTGCATCTCAGAAATAGTCATACGATAAGGAGGAATAGATATCGGAGCGATGCATTGCAGTGGATGTCATACACAATTCCCCGCTCTTATGGTAATCCGGCAACTCCTCCGGAAATACCTGCGGAAAATCTCGAACCAACGGTAAACCATCCAACTTCAACCTAATACCAGCTTCATTCAGATCATAGCATTCCCCTACACCAGCTATCGACAGCTGATCCAGAATCTGTAACTCTTACTGTGCTGCGCGATAGTCAAACCAATCGGAGTCGTGGGAGGTAGTACCTCTCCAGAAACCATAATAGTACGGGTTGCACAATCAACGTGCACAGAGTTCTTGGATAGCCAGTCCATCCCAAGAATAATATCATAGTTCGGCGTGTCTAAAACCAACAAATCCGATACTATCAGATGTCCGCCTACAGATATCGCACAACCCCGAACCATCCCATTGGAAAACAGAAACTGACTCCCAGCAGTTTTTACTAAATGCGTTTGAGGCAAGGTACTATGACAGATACGAAATGTAACACATTTCGGTGTTACAATGGGAACAAATGCTCTGTATCAAGTAATACATGAACCGACACCTCATTCGAAATAAAGTACCTGCAGAACTCCTGTGACTCGAGCCTCCTGTGGTGGTACACGACCGTGACTAGTCCTCCACGATAACTAGGGCCTCCCCCTCACTACGAAAAACTTGTCTGCTCGAGCTGCTATGGTGGAGGGTGGCTGAAGCTGCTGTCGCTCTGCGAGGTCTCGGGCCACCCTGCTGAAACCCACGCCCTCGCGGCGCGTTGGGTTGCGTCCAAGACTATGGACGCTGAAGACTGCCAAAACTTAAGTCTTGTAATAATAAGTCATGTGCTTTGCACATGACATCCTTTTTGACATCATAGTGAATCATAATTACTAGAAATAACAAGAGACCAAGTCCAATACTTTCCACTAATCACATTTCGCCAAGTGTCACAGCTTGGCTCGCCCCGAGCCCGAAAACTGCCCGAAACCGTATTTTCCGACCCAGAACATTTTCCTTCACAGAAAAATGTAAATTATATCCCGACTCCAGATCTTCCTCAAAGCGCAAATCGAGTCCCGGGTCGCTCCCGGGAGCCGTTTCTCCGCCCAGAATCGCCGAAAATCGTCCGACGGCAACCCCCCGGCCCTGAAAAATATTTTCCGCGGAAATGTCCGGTACACTTCCAGGACACTAGAAATCAGATATCGGGTCAATCCGAACTCCGGTTCAGAATCTGGAAGCAATCTGACCGGAGTAGCCGTTGGCCCCGGCGGCCAACCGGCTCAGAATAGCCTCCCTCCAGGAGTTTGTCAATTCCTGCAACCCAAGTCTCTACTACCTCCGGCCCCCCTCGGCCGCTGAACCTCGGGGAATTCAAACTCAAACCTCTCCAAAAGTCCAACCTCGTCAGACCGGTGTCTCGGATCTCCTCGTCGTTAATAGGACCGACGAGAAGTCTAGGTGTCGTAGTGACCACCCTTGTCAGAGTCACTCACTTACTGATCCCAAAACTATGGCGAGCAGTGGCTTAAGTCTCGCTATCACCACCTAATCAAAATGCCCTTACCGTGGCATAAACAGATTTTCCCCTGCCTACTGCCGCCCCTGAACCAGCTAGGCCGGCGGTAATACCAAATCAGAGAGGGGTCCTTACGACCACTAAACCTCGGGGTGGTGAGTGTGGTTGTTCAGACCCTGGGTTACACTGAACCCGTATCCTATTCCACGGAGGTGTGGGATTCCAGTCCCGCCCCTCCGGTACCAAATCACGCTATCTACGCGTGTTAACCATATCTCAAAAATTTCAGACCAAACAGAGTCCAGACAGAAATCGGTCACTCCTACTCTCTACAGAAGCTAGCAGCAGTTTTCTAAGGCTCTGTAGTGCAATGCGATGCTTGACACGAAGTTACTTCTCGAATGATAAAATCATGCATTTCACGAGAATCACGAAGCGATTCATGCTTATTTCACCAAATCTTTTCCTAACACACAATTTTACGTACGAAACTTTTCCACAATCCCCTTACTCGTAATAATCTTACGAGAATTCCAGAAATCCCAAGTGCCGAAATCTGCAACTATCAGGATAACTTGAAGGACCAACTTTGTTCCACAATTTTATTTTGAAGTGGTTCAAGTAAGGAGGTGGCCAATCTCCGTACCAAACCATTCTAAAATAAAATGTAAAACAATAGTTGTCACTACAAGTCACCAGCGACCAATATGGTCACTCACCTTTCGATACCAACTTGTCACCGCACGCCACCCGAGCCCGGTTGCGGAGGCGGGGGCGCCGGGACGCCGGAAGCGGAGGCCGGAATGGAAAGGAGTGGCAGGTCCATCGAGACCCGCCGCGCGTAGCGGACCCGAGAACGGAAGGATTGTGGAAGCAGACTAACGGAAATTTCATGCGTATAACCAAAAATAGGATGCAACCATACAATTCATGCACTAATAACAGAGTAAGCCCCGCCCTCCGTGGACGAGTGCTTACGCACCAAAACACATATACATACAGAATTCACAGAACCTAAAATGTCTAGCAAGCGCCAAGCGCTGAGAACAGATATAGAACAGAATATACAAATGTACATACGGACATACAACCATCATAGCAATACGAAAGTGTGCATATGCAACTACAGAGCCAACCTTAGAATCTTAGTAACAAAATACCTTGCGCGGGATTCACACCAAGTACACAATCCCGGACCGCAAGGTGCAATCTGCAAAACACACCCAAGGTAGAACCCTCACGGAATCCTACTCCGCAGGCCGCTTATCAGGTCTACCTGAAACCCAAAAACAGAACCCAAAGAAGGGTGAGTCCTAAAAGGACCCCGTAAGGGATTTGGGGTAAGATAAGTATATGTAACCCTGCAAAACAGAAAGAATGCAATATACAGAATATATGAAACAGAATACAGCATATCGTGCATGTAATATAAACAGATCAAAATCCCGTAGGATGTGCGATTCTAAATCGCCAGAAACCTTATAACAGATCGGGCAGCGACCTCCCACTAAGGGGAGTCGAAGCCGAAGCTATTACAGAAGCATGGTGCACCAGCTGGGGTAGCGAACCCACAACTGTCGTAGTGTTAACAGACAGAGTATACCATAAGGCATACTCCTACAAACGTAGGATTAACAGACAGAGTATGCTACAAGGCATACACCTACAGATCACAGAACTTACCTTAAAGCAGAAATTTCCGAAATACCTGCAAAACAGAAGTGCTACAATATACATACACTTACAGACTACAGAATATGCTCTAGGCATATAATCTGAAATACTGCAGCGAGAAATGAAACCAAAACATATACTTAGCTTACCAAACAACAGAACCAAACCCTTACCTCAAAATCCAGAGTATTGGACCGATTCTGGATAACACCTACACCGTGCCCGAAACTTGGCACTCCTCTTTTCCTAACCACCGAAACTCAGAATCTGCCAAACCAAGTTGATTTAGCATCCTCATCAACCACACTACCAAATTACAACCCCCGACCCCAAAACCGAAAATCCGGCTGCAATTTCCGTAAAATTCCGATTTTCACGAAGCGTCGAATTCAGAACCAACCTAGACAATGCGAGATTATATATTGACAAACATCATACAATAAGCGAACTGATCAAATCCAACCTTAAACCCTTCATTACCCGCCATTTTCCGATAATCCCGCTTAATTGTAACTTTTTCATACCTTAACCGAATCCAACATTTCAAACTTCCATCCACTCCTAAATTCAACCCCAACACCAAATTAACATCCAATTCAACCAAAATGAACCTCCAACATTGAAAAAGAATCATTCCAAGATTTCGGTTCTTAATCAACTTTTCATCCAACTTTCAATTCAATCCATTCAAGCTTCCAAATAATCATATTAATCACCAATTCCACTTCCTAAGCATGCTTACTAACCAATTACACCAAAATCAATAAAACCCCTTCACTTATCAATTCGGCCAAAGAGGGTTTTCTCACCCAACCTCCATTTCAATCCAAACAAAGTTCCATTTGCACTCTTTAATCACCAATTACATTTCTAAACCATGAATGCTATCCAATTGCACCCAAACAACAAAATCCAACATTGAACAACAACTCATAATTTCGGCCAAAAGGGGGTTTTTCCCTCAACTTGTTTTCCATCAAATTAAATCCACACATAAGCTTAGAATCATGCTAGGATTAACATACTTGAAGCATGAAGCAAGATAACAAACACACATTATTTTGGAATTTTCTCCATAAATTCGGCCAACACTAATTCCTCACCCAAGGTGTGTTTTCCAAAATCCAACACTTGATTAACACTCTCCTACCACCCAAGAACAACATACTAAAACATGGGAGGAAGAGAATCATCCTAGCTTATAGCTAAGAACAAACCCATCAAATGCAAAAACTCCTCTTTTCACCACTAATCTTCCAAATTAATGAGAAAAGAGGAGTTAGGGAGGTACTTACCACATGGAGAACCCAATTCCTCTTTGATTTGAGCCAAGATGAAGAACCTCAAGCTTGGAGGAGGAGCTCATCAATGGCGGCAGCAAACTCACGAAGAAGAAGAAGAAGAGAAGAAGAAAAGAAAATAAGTTTCATTTTATGCAAATACTACCTTATATATTTTCCATACTTTTTGCCCATACCATTCCATCTTTAATAAGAGCTAGCCATGTGTCCCTTATAAATCACACACTCACACACTTCTGCCGAAAATAAAAGGGCTGCTGCTGTACCCATGCTGATTTCCTTTTTAATTTGCACCCATTTGCAAATTAACTCCCAATTTTTCCGAAAGTTCCAATTCTTTTTGCCCAAAAATAATTACCGAATTCCAAAATTAATGAAATTCGGACACAGTCTTCAGAATATTATAACATGCACAGAACATTTTTCAGAAATTCATTTGCCTTTCCGGAGTGTCCTACCGAGCTCGCTGAACCCGAACCAAAACCCGACGTGCGGCGTGACAACTGAATCGAAATTCCGTCACTCCAAAATTCTATAAAATTACCCATGAATTCCATCTTAAATTATAACACAACTTACCCCAAAGCCGTCAGAAAATTTCCATCCCGAGCCCCGGGATTCCCGTCCCGAGCCCCGGGAGTCGCCCGGAACCGAACGTCCCGCCCCAAATATTAAACTCCACAACCAACACCGGACGTTTCCACGACTCCAAAACTACAAACGGCTTCTCAAACTGAGATCTCGAGAGCGCTACCGAGCCCGCTGTACGTCCCGAGGCGACCCCGACAACCCCCCGGCGCCAGAAAAATATTTTCGGCGGAAACGTCCGGGGGACCCACACGACCTCAAATACGGAAGGGTTCGCCAAAATGATACTTGGATAGGGCTCGGGAGCCGCCTGAACGCCGAAAAACGTGACCCGCAGTAACACTCAATATCTGCCAAATAAGCCGAGCCGGGTCACCCTCCGAGCCGCAACCCGCTCGGGGTGACCGTAACAAAACGGCACACCTAGACACATGTGTGGCAATGTGTCTCCTCATCCCGTGCCACCAAGTGAGTACGCAGATCATGATACATCTTCTCACTCCCGGGTGAATGCTCAATCTGCTCGAGTGTGCCCCCTCTAAAATATCATTCCGGAGCTCCTGATCCTCCGGTACATAAAGGCGGTCTCGGAAGTATAGCAACCCCTGCCTATACTGAAATGCCGGTAACAAAGACCCCTTATCCTCCCCAGATAACTTCTTCAGCCCCGGATCTCTACCTTGCGCCTCGCGCACTCTATCAAGCCACTCAGAATGTATAGTAAGTGTGTATACCTGAGCACGCTCCCAGAGCTGCCACCTGTGCCAAAGGCACGTCAGATCACTCTCCTCGGATCGGTCACCAACATCTCCTCCCTTGACCAACCCGGTATACTTCCTGCTCAGTGCATCGGCAACTGTGTTGCCCTTACCAGAGATGTACTCGATACTACAATCATAGTCCTTAATGTATTCGAGCCATCTGCGCTGCCTCATGTTAAGCTCCTTCACAGAAATGATATTTCAGACTCTTATGGTCGGTAAGAATCTGAAATTTGTTACCAAGCGATAATGCCTCCATTGTTTCAGCGCATAGATCACCGCAGCCAACTCCGGATCGTGTGTCGGATAGTTCAGCTCAGCGGTCGCAGTGCCTCGACCCATAAGCTATCACATTACGATTACGCATCGGCACACACCCTAAACCGGATGTGGAAGCATCCGTATAGATCACATACGGTAAGCTCGGATGCGGAAGAGTCGAATCGGAGCGTTAGTCAACCGCCGCTTTCAACTCCTGAAAATTTCGCTCGCGCCTTTCAGACCGGATAAGCGGTTGACCCTTCTTGGTCAAGCTGCGTAAGCGGAGATGCGAGAATAGAAAACCCAGTGCGAACCTCCGATAATATCCTGCTAATCCCGTGAAGCTCCCGATCTCCTGTACCGTGGTAGGTTGTTTCCGATCTGAATCGCCCTCACCTTTTCTCGGGTCCACAGCATGTACCATGCTCAGAAATAACGTGTCCCAGAAAGGTGACCTCCCGGATCCAGAACTCACACTTTGAGAACTTAGCATAAAGCTGATGTTCCCAAAGCGTCTGCAGAACTACCCTCAGATGCTCCCGATGTGAGTCCGCATCCCGAGAATATATCAGGATATCATCAATAAAGACCACTACAAATGAATCCAAATACGGCCGGAACACCCGATGCATCAGATCCATGAATGCTGCCGGAGCATTGGTCAGCCCAAATGGCATGACCGTAAACTCAAAGTGTCCATACCGGGTGCGAAAAGCAGTCTTAGGTATATCCTCCTCCTTCACCCTAAGCTGAAAGTATCCAGATCGTAGATCAATCTTCGAGAAAACACTCGAATCCCGAAGTTGATCAAAAAGATCGTCAATCCTCGGCAACGGATACTTATTCTTCACAGTAAGGGCATTCAACCGTCTGTAGTATATGCAAAGTCGGAGCGTCCCATCTTTCTTCTTTACAAACAGAACCGGAGCACCCCACGGCGAAGTGCTCGGTCGGATGAAGCCCTTCTGCTGTAATTCCTCCAACTGCTTCTTTAACTCCTGCATCTCAGAAATGGGCATCCGATAAGGAGGAATAGATATCGGAGCAGTGCCCGACTGCAGGTAGATCTCAAACACAATTTCCCGCTCTGGTGGTAATCCGGCAACTCCTCCGGAAATACTGCGGAAAATCTCGAACTACCGGTATACTAGCTAGCTTCAACCTAGTATCCGCCTCATTCGAGATCAAAACATTCCCCTACACCAACTACCAACAGGGTCCAGAATGCAACTCGTACTATGTCATGTGCGATAGTCAAACTCGGAGTCGTGAGAGGTAGTACCTCTCCAGATACCATAATAGTACGGGCTGCACAATCAATGTGCACAGAATTCTTGGATAGCCAATCCATCCCAAGAATAACATCATAGTTCGGCGTGTCCAAAACCAACAAGTCCGATACTATCTGATGTCCGCCTACGGATATCGTACAACCCCGAACCATCCCATTGGAAAACAGAAACTGACTCCCAGCAGTTTTTACTAAATACATCTGTGGCAAAGTACTAACAGGCAGGTGCAGAGATGTAACACATTTCTGTGCTACAATAGAAATAGACGCTCCTGTATCAAATAACGCATGAACAGATGTATCGTTCAGAAATACAGTACCTTGCAAGACTCCCTGCTGAGTCGAGCCTCCCTGCTAGCTGGGGCCCGCTTGCTGACTGGGTCCTCCCTGATGACTAGGGCCTCTCGCCGACTAGGACCTCCTGCTCTATCTGAAAACGCGTCACTGCCCTAGGCTGCTGCGGTGGAGGGTGGCTGAAGCTGCGGTCGCTGCTGAGGTCTCGGGCCAGCCCGCTGAAACCCACGCCCTCGAGGCGCGTTGGGCGGTGCCCGAGACTGCGGACGCTGAAAACTACCAGAACCCTGCCCCACCGTCTGAGGGCAATCCCGTACCCAGTGAGTATCCGACCCGTATCGCAAACATCGGCCCTCCTGCCGGTAACAAGGTCTACCCGGGTGATACCCACCACAAGTCGGACAAGGTCGTGAGGGTGGTGCTCCCCCCTGCCTCCACTAGACTGCCCGGGTCTGTTCTGCCGTCCAGAACTCTGCCGGGGTCACCCTCCACGTGACCCTCCACGTGACCCTCCACGTCATCCCGAGTAGGGTGACCCTCCACGTGAACCGGAGATGAAACTTCCACGGACTTTTTTTCAGTAGGCTGGTCCCCAGCCTCAGCATCGACCGGGTCAGCGCTCTTCCGCTTTTTCTTCTCCACTACTACGGCTTTGAACCTCCGGCTTTGGAGCCATGTTTACCCTTCTTCGCGTCCCGGTAGATAGCGCTGAGATCAAAGTCAGACTCCATCTCTGCAAAAAGGGGGAAGAATTAGTTAATATCAGACGAATACAAAGATAATCAGAAGAACGGTATAAACCTTTATTGAAGTCCTCAAGGGACATTTCGCCCCGAAGACGATGCACCAAGGCCAAGTCTCGGGTCGTAGGGGGGATGCCCGGATGCCCAACTCCCCCAAGTCACCCCGAATGATACCCAGGTGGGTAAGGACCCCTTGGGTAATCAACCTCCAGTACAAAGGAAAAGGAACAACTTCCTCCGGTCCATCCCCGCACCAAGGAGCAATGGCCCGGATTTTATTGTTAAACCGGTCAAAGTTCTCCTTGGCAGCAGCTTCCTTCAGCAATCGCCGAGGATTGTGCATGTTCGGGAGTCCTCCCACCTTTTGCGCAGTCTGTAGGCCCCATGATGCATCAGGTTCCATGAAGAAAAATTCCCGATGCCATCCCTTGCGGCTCGTTGGGCAATTCCAGGCGAAACTGAATTTCATAGTAGGAGGACCCCGGGCACTGAAGAAGTAGAAACAATTCCTCGGGATCACGTTGACTTTGTAGTACTGGAGGAAAGTGGATATGGTTGGCTCTGTCTCGAACAGAGCACAAAGAATGAGATAGGCATTAATATGGCAATACGTATTCGGGCTAAACTGGTTGATCGCTAACCCGTGGGATTCCGCCAACTGTCGGACGAATGGTTGCGGCGGGAAGCGTAGCCCGCACAGTAGTTGATCCTTAAAGATCACCAACCAGCCTTTCCCGGGCTCGTACACCCGGCACTCCGGGGAAGGAACCCGAGTACGGACAGTCATCGGGACAAAGAAAGTGGATTGCCACTCCTTTATTAACTCCGGAGTTGCCTTGCTCCGATAGTTCTCTATCTCGGACAACCAACCTTCGGGAACGTCATCCTTTGTTTCTAAAAGGCAACCCGAGGGACGAATAGTAGAAGGGGTGGGAAAAGCAGAAGCCATTCTCATGTACCTCGGGTAAATGGCCGGAGGAGACAAGGACGACCCGCAGGAAGAAGACCGAAGGACGGGTTGACATCTGCAGAGTCAACAACCCGACGATGTAGCCGATAGAACTGGTGAACGGCAGACGAACCTTGATAACCTTCTCGTACGGTGGTTGCACTGAGAAAAGGGGGAAAGAAATCTTCTGGGCAAGATTCTTCAACAGTCCTCCACTTCTTGAAGATGTTAACCTCCTCCTGGAGCGTGGGATTATCCGTCGTGACTTTATTAGGGAAGGAGAGCTTGAGAAGAAAAGACACGAATGAAAGTGAGATGCACAACTAACTTATAGAAGAGACCCGGCACACGAAACGTCATGTCATCTAATCTCCACCGTCGATTCAAAAAGTAACCGTTGGGAATATGAACCGTTGCGGATCCCGAAGAAAAAACCCCAGAGCCGACTTCAATTTCCCGGACGTTATAGCACGGGAAACGCTTCTAAAGCCCGAACATCGTTCAGGACAAAAGGAGGAATTCACTTCCTCAGTTTCCCAGACAATATATCATGGGAAATACATCAAATGCCCGAACATTGTTCGGGACAAAAGGAGGACTCCGCATCCTCAATTTTCCGGACGTAGTCCGGGATATATCTCAAAAGCCCGAACATTGTTCGAGACAAAAGGAGGACTTCACATCCTCAATTTCCCGGACAATATATCACGGGAAATGCTTCTAAAGCCCGAACATTGTTCGGGACAAAAGGAGGAATGCATCCTCAACTTTTCGGACAACATATCACGGGAAACGCTTCAAATGCCCGAACATTCATCGGGACAAAAGGAGGAATGCATCCTCAACTTCCCGGACAATATATCTCGGGAAATGCTTCGACTGCCCGAACATTGTTCGGGACGAAAGGAGGACTTTGCGTCCTCAGTTTCCCGGACATTACAGTCCGGAATATATTTCCAATGCCCTAACAAACTTTGAACCAAAAGGACTCGATTGCGAACACTACGAGAGAGAGGAATCACATGACCGAACAACGAAGGTTGCCCGAACCAAGCAATTCCCCGAACGTGACCCACATACATTCAAACGCGGATCTTGGAGAAGAGAACTTTGGACTCCTCTTAGTCGGCCAAAAGGGCTGAGGGAGGACTTGATGGCCGCCAGGCCCAATACGCATAAAAGGCCTAACAAAAGGCCCACACATAAGCCCGAAATAAGGGCCCCATTAAAAAACTAGTAAATAAGTAACCCGAATAAAGCTTAAGGACATTCTCGAACCATACTTCCCGAGGCGCATATATGACCTAAAATACATAATCACCTTATATTGAGATATTACGATAAGACCACTCAGACCTGGAACTATAAATACATTCACTATTCATACCTAAAAGGGGTAACGTTTAACAACTACTCGACGCGACTCGTCAAATCACTATCTCAGAGGATCTCTCTATTTCTCGACAACCGCGCTCTAGCACGCAAAGTCGACCTAATGGCTTCTGTCAACGTCGTGACACGCAAGTCAAACCGGAACGTGGCGATCACGCGTACAGATCCGCCACCAGTGCTGGTGCTGGGTTTCGACTGAGAATGTGATGGGGGCCTCGTGTTGGGGTAGTTTTGCCGAGGGGGTGGCATCGCCGCAGGAGATGTGTATGGTTTCGACGGGGGCGGTTTGGCGAAGGGGATGGGCTTGCTTCCTGAGCCCCCGATGCTTCTCCACCCGGATAGCCTTGTGCACCAAATCTTGATAATCCCGATAGTCACACAGTTCAACTGTTTTGGCGATGTCCTCTCGTAGGCCATATAAAAATCTGGCCAACTTAGCCTCTTCGTCCTTCTTGACATTGGCCCTCATTAAGGCCCTCTCGAGGTCCTTTTGGTATTCTTCGACGATGCGATGACCTTGAATAAGGCGTTGCAACTTCTGGGCACAATCTCTATCGTAGTAGCTGGGCACAAATCGACTTTTCATGGCCCGCTTAAGGTCTTCCCAAGTGGTGATGGGGCGACAACGGATTCTTGCTCTCTCATGATGCTCTTGCTCCCACCAGATGAGAGCATAGTCGTGAAACTCAATGACAACGAGTTTCAATGCGATCGCATTAGTGTACCCCATCATATCAAGGATCCGCTCGGTTTTAGCCATCCAAGTAAAATACTCTTCCGGATCACTGGAGTCATAGAAGGGCGGTATTTGAAGCTTTAAGTTGGCGAGGGCTTGTTGATCCTGGGATGGCGCCCTGCCTCCAAGGTTTCGGTTGAAACCTCGATGGACACGTCCTCGCTCTACCTCTTCTTCTTCTTCGAGGTCTCTCTCAAGATAAGCTCTGGCTTGAGCCCTATCGGGAAAGACCCTTCTTTCTGTAGGTTTCGGTTGTGGCTCCGCATAATACTCCTGATCATCACTGTCCCGAATGCCAACACGACGATCTACTCTCGTAGAAGGGGTGGGACAGCTGTGAGGGGTGGCTTGTGGCCTCGTCGATGCCGGATCAAAGGTAGTATGAGTGACTCTGCCTTGAGCCCGCGACGCATGGGCATCATCGTGGGCTTGTGAGCTCTCTGGCTGCTTCCCTTGGGCAATATCTACCCTTGTGAGTCGCTCATTTGTAGTGGCGACTTGAGCTCCCAAGTCATCCAGCCTTTGTAATATTTTTGCTAGCGTGTCATGCATTGCTAGCTGGGATGGATGGGGAGGAGTTGAATCTGACGAAACCATCTGCAATAAAAGTTCAGTTGAAAATATGCAGTTAGGAAAGAACCTCACTACTCCCTGAGTGTTTACACTCGCTCTCGTGTTTCTCACAACGATTTTATCGCTTCGGCTGTCCACTTAGGGCTTTCACAAGCTCTCTAAACTTGATACCGATTTCAACCTTAGATCAAAGATGAACACGCAAGAAACACAAACAAAACTCTAGTAAAACCGCAACTTGAAACTCAAGAAAATGTCTAGTTACTTGAAACTAGTTTTGTCTGAGATGTTAGGGTTGAGTTGGGGCTGAAAGAAGTTGGTTGGGATTTGAGAAAAGGCTTTTCACAAACACAAACACTTTTCGTTCAAGTTCGGAAACTATTTTCGGATCAAAATCACTGTTCACTTGTGTTTTGGCAAGAACACGCAAGAACACTCAAGAGCTTTTTCCAGAACGTTTTACTTGCTCAACACTTTTCTTTCTTTTAAACGCCTTTCCTTGTGCTTCTGCACCACATGACAACTCTTTTCTGTTTCAACTCGAAAGTACTTGACTTTTTAACAAACACACTTTAAAAAAATCCTCGGTCTCACTGAGATCATCAACCGATATTTCTTCAAGCGTAAGAACGAAAACAAAGGTTTTGTTTGAAGAAAAACAAACAAATGAAACGATACCTCCAGCAAGCGCTTTGGCTCTGATACCACTTGATATGATCACGGGTAGTGTGGGTGTGATCAACGCTACGATCTAGCTTGGTAGGGGTGAATGCAGATTAACGAAGAACAATGAAGAACAGATTTCGGCCACGCGAACCTCCTCACTACAAGGTGAGGCAATGCGCGTGATAATTCTTGGGAATGAAGATGGGATCTAGCACCTCTTGACTACAAGGTCAAGCAATACTAGATATTATTTTTGGATCCTCTTACATGGATCACTAGGGAAATGGAAGTGCAAGAATGGAGAACACAAAAGCCGATGTCTCACTTGGAGAGTTTCAGCCGAATTGCTTAATTCAATATTATGTTCTAGGTTACAATGGTGACTGCTACTAGCTTAAATAGTGAGAAGAAATGTGAGAAGCAAAGGGAGTATTTCGGCTGTGCATGCGTGCAGAAAGCATAAAGTGCTTTTGCATGCATGCAGTGTGAAAAGCTTCCAAAAAGGTGAAAAAGGTAAGGCTAGCCTAAAAGTGTTCAGATGTCCTTTGTATGTAAAGTGGATATTTGTCTTCCCAAGCATTGGCAGAGAAAGTACGCCTTGTGTCGGGCTTGGTCGGTCAACTGGCTAAGTCTGGAGGCTTCGCGGAATGCCTTCGCCAGAGGCCTTCGCAGGGTTGCCTTCGGCTGAGGCCTTCGCCTGTGTCAAGTGTCCCCGTATCAAGGCTTCGCTGCTTCCTTCCTCAAGGATGCTTATGCTCAAGACTCCAAAGGGCTTTGCACACTCTTCGTCCAATGCGATGCCAAGATGGAAAAGCTGTAAGGCCTTCGCTCGAGACTCCTCTTGATCGTCCGGCGCCATGAGCCTCATGAAAGCATTGAGGTTTGCTTGAACTTGTTTCAGTCTGGACCTGGTAATGGGTCTGCCAAGGCCTTGGAGTGGATCTGGGAGGTTGCGGGCCATCTTGAGCTTGGGGATATTTTGGGGCGATGTCCACATCAGCTACAAACCCCAACTGACCTTCAACTCACCTCGCCCCAAGGGTAATCCCCTTGCGGTGCAAAGGGTAATCCCCTTTTGGCTTCTTCAGGGAGGTCTATGTGTAAGTCGCCCCCGCGCGCCGCAGCAGACCTTCCGCGCGGACTCCTCAACACAGGTAGTTGCGGGTATTGTCTCTATGAACCCCAGCTGACCTTCAACTCGCATCACCCCAAGGGTAATCCACTTGCGGTGCGAAAGGATAATCCCCTTTTGGCTTCTTCAGGGAGGTCTATGTATAAGTCACCCTCGCGCGTTGCAGCAGACCTTCCGCGCGGACTCCTGAACACAGGTAGCTGCGGGTCTTGTCTCTACAAACCACAGCTGACCTTCAACTCACCTCGCCACAAGGGTAATCCCCATGCAGTGCGAAAGGGTAATCCCCTTTTGGCTTCTTCAGGGAGGTATATGTATAAGTCGCCCTCGCGCGCTGCAGCATACCTTCCGCGCGGACTCCTCAACATAGGTAGCTGCGGGTATTGTCTCTACAAACCCCAGCTGACCTTCAACTCACCTCGCCCCAAGGGTAATCCCCATGCGGTGTGAAAGGGTAATCCCCTTTTGGCTTCTTTAGGGAGGTCTATGTGTAAGTCGCCCTCGCACGCTACAGCAGACCTTCCGCGCGGACTCCCCAACAAAGATAGTTGCGGGTCTCATCTCTCAGAACTGCAACTGACTTTTCACTTGTCTCAACAAGTGCTCCCATGCCTTCGCCATCACGCGGCTACGGGCTCAAGGTAAACTGAGCTTTACTTTACTCTTATCATACAACTGGTAAGCACTTTGCAGGTGCCCTCTTCTTGGTACACTATACACTACCCAGGGGCTTACCACTTGCGATATCACCAGAAGATCTCTGCGTGAGCTGTCTTCGCCATAAACGAGCAGCAGACCTTCCACATGAGAAAATCTCATCCATGGTTTTCAAGGGCATCACCACTGCAAACCCTAAACTGATCTTCAGCTTGTCTCAACAAGTGATCTCTGTGGCTTTGCCGTCGCGAACCCCAGCAGACCCTTCGCGATGAACGGGACTTAGCCTACGGTTGTTAACCTAGCTAACGTACCCTACAATGCCATTGCAAGACAAAAGCAAGGCTACAAACAATGAAGGTAAATTGAAAGTTTACTTCATTACTACTATCAAAATTATGCAAGAATTGCAGATATCCATTATACACAAACGAGGGGGGGTCATCCACAAATTGGAGCCTCCGCACTAGTCCAAAGATGGCGTACCATGCATCTCCCATCTTCCTCCCCTGCTGGATCGCTGGTGTTCGCAGCATCCAAAGCCCCAAGATTTAGCTCTGGGAATGACTTCTCTACTTGGAAGCGGCATCGCAGCCAACCTTCCTTATAGGCCTGCGCACCGGCTTCACCTTGAGCTTGTATCTCACCAAGCTTCTCCATCAGTCGAGGCATCCTCTCGGGAATCGACACCTTGATGGAAGAGGGGGACTCACGGTCCTCATCTGCAAAGGGAGGAAGGCCGAAGGCCTTCTCCATCTCCCACACTGAGGCCACCGCATTCATAAAATTAGTGGTGATCTCCAGACGTGCCTTTGCGACGTCCTCAGCAGCGAGCCTGGTCTCTTCTGCCTTCTCTATCGCTCAACTTCAGCCTTTGCCTCCGCAAGGGCAGCTTTTGTGTCAGCTTCCAGGGAGAGGTGTGACTCCTTCAGGACATCAGCCTCAATTTTCTTGGCTTCCAGCTCTGCATCTTGTCGAAGGAAACGGTGCTGAAATGGATCTATTAGACTGGCCTGCTCCCACCGGTGCAGCCTACAAGCAGTCCGCTCCTTGTTGAGATAATCACACCAGGTCTCCAGCTGGGCCACCCGCTTGGCCTGCTCCTCCTCCCTTTCTTGGGCAGCTGTCAGCTCCCTCCTGAGGAATGCAATCTCTGCAATTTGGGCATCGTCCCGCCTGTTGGCATACTTAAGAAAGTCTTGCCATTGGTCCATGGCAGCATACCCTTGGACGGTGGCCTGCATCCAATATTATTCAGCAAAGCAGAAAGGAAACAACAAAACTTATAAAAAAGAGACCAAAGGCTGTCTTACTAGTAGATTTTGCTTGGCTGACTCCTTCATGAGCTCAGCAGGGGAGTCCAGGCTTCGCCCTATTACCTCCCTGTCATAAGGGGTGCGCAGCCCTTCCAGGCACGACAGGAGGGTGCTCTCCCCTCCTAACAACAAGGAGTTGTCGTTGTTAAGAAGGAAGACCGGGTCCCACGCCTCGCGCAAAGGCTTCCCCTCTTCCTTATAAACTTTGGCCCTCAGGTCTTCCCTCATGAGCCTCAATGTAACCGGTTTTTCGGATCACTTGGGGACCGTCGCAACAGCAACGCGCCTCCGCTCCAAATAATGGGACCACACCCCAGTCTCCTCCAAGACTTCAGACGTGGCCCCCAAGTCCACTGCGCTTTCGCGCAGGCTGTGGCCTTGTTCTGAAGACCCCGCACCTACAGCATCAACAGATTGCAATTGTCAGTACCACAGAAAAGTTGGGAAAGTTAAATTAAATGACTTACCAGCAGAAGGTTGCACCCATCCACAAGCCCCTGGCTGGCTGCAAGAAGGTTGGGCTGCTTCCCAGCAACTTCTCCCCGTAGAGGTCTGCGCCACCAACGCCCCCTCCGTAGGGGCCTCACTATCAGAAGAAGAAGCCTCCTGAATACTTGAGCCCTCCTGCCCCTTCGCCACAGGGGCCTCCTCCCTTAAGGAATCGCCGCAGGGGCCTCCTGCCCTGCAGGGATGGCCACCGCCTCCTCCCCTGCAAGAGTGACAACCGCCTCCTCAGGAATGGCCACCGCCTCCTGCTGCCCAGAACTGCTGCTCACCTTAGCAGCAAGTTCGCTCCTCCTCCTCATGGATAGCAGAAGTTCCCTTGCTGACATCCTGCCCCTGTGAGGGGCGGTTCCCCTGGCAGTAATCTCTGCCGCAACCACATGCCCAGGCAAGTCTTCGCCCTGAGCTTGGGGGGGGGGGGGGGCTCGCAAACAGCCTAGACACGAAGGCCTCAAGGTTGACAGGATCCTCAAGGGAGACTGGCTTCACTACTGTTACGGGCACAGCCTCTATGGGAGCGACGATGTCCGCCCGCACCTCCTCTAAGCCCTCTGCAACGGGCATGGCCTCTTCAGAAATAGAAGGGACCTCCACAGGCTTTGCGGCCTCTTCTACAACGGTGGGGACCTCTTCCTCAGCAGGCCCTACTGCCTCAGCAAGTTACTCCACTTGGGGAGCTCTACTCTCTTCGCCCCCTTCCTCCTTTTCGCCCCCAGCCCTTGTAGGGGTGCCGCCATACTGGTAGTCCCCCTTTTCTTCTTCATTAGGCCAATGGGGCCCAGCGCCTTAACAGCAGCAGCAGCAGGGGCGTCTTTTCCAAAGGCACAGGCCAAGTGCACCTGATGCGCAGCAATCATGGATGCTCTCTTAGCTTTGCCCACGCCGGACTCAAGGGAGGCATCTGCAAACAGAGAGGTATTCAGACCAGGTTCAAATAAACAATATACGTATATATAAGTACACATATATACAACATACCTCTGGGCCCTGCCAGCGCCGCATTAAAGGCTTCCACAACTTCTCCACGATGGGCAGGAGCCCACCCTTCGTATGGCGGGGGCACCTCGGGGTCTAGCAGATAGCCAGTACTGATCCCCGCCCACCTCAAGGTGGCCTTGTCCAGCTGTGTCGCAGTAAAGGGGAACAGCTCATCACAGGCACTCCTGGCGAACACCTCCTCCAGCCATCGCAGCAACTGGACGTATGCCTGCCACTGCTGCCCTCTGTGGGACAACTCAGGCCTCCGCGAGATACTCTGCACTGATCGCCTGGTCCTTGCCACTGGGAAGTTCCAGGCATTGTCGCGGGGCACGAAGAAGAAAGATCCATGCCACGAGTGGTAGGATCTGGGCGCAGCAATGAAGGAGATGGAATTGTTTCCCCCAACGTTTATGAGGGTCACGTGAAAGAATGCTCTCCCACTGCGCAATTCCAGCCGGTAGAACCGCTGGAAGACGTCAACGAACGATTTCACACTGGCCATCCGGCAGGCAACGGTGAAGCCTGCAATGTTTAGAAACGTGTTGGGCGCCAACTGCGATTGTGGCAGCCGCCACTCTGCGCACCAGCAGCGGAAGAGGAAACCGCAGCCCAGCCACGAGTTGCGCCGTGTATAGACACAACACCTCACTCAACAAATTTTTCTCGGTCGTGGGCAGACCCAACGCCCGGCAGGCACCCGAACGGGCGGTATACACCAAAACCTTCTCCACTGGGAAGAAGGCTTTCACCATTTCCTGGTGAATCTTGTCAAAGCTCACCGCGGTCTTCTCCACGGGAGAAATCATCGGGTGAACCACTTCTTTGGACTCCATTACTGCAAAAGTTGGGCAACAGACGTATAAATCACAAAAACCCAATAGACATTTCATCGAGCACTCATTGCGCACAAAACCAAAAAGCATACCTGCTTACAGAACTGGTTAGCGAGGTAGAGAGATGGTCAAACGACGAGTGCTCCAGCAACTGAGGCACGAATTAAAGGACTTGGCCTCACGGAATGATAACTCGAAACGGATTATGAGGAAGTTTCAACGCAAGAAGCTCTGAAGAACGAAAGCAAAGAAATGCGAAACTGAAAGATGAACAGTTTTCATCTTCTCAGACACGCTTATTAAACCCGCGGAAATGAAAAAGCACTTTTTAAGTATGGCCGACTCAAGGAGCGCCACGTGCTAGCATCCTAACGGTTAGTAAACCTTTCACCTTCCGTAATCTCTCCTGCTTTAAAAATGCTGGGGAACCTCTCCTCCTACGTTACACATTGAATGGTCCACAAACGGCATAACATCTCCGCCAACTCCAAAACATTGCTGGATTACAACAGAGTACGGGGCCCTGCCCATACTCTGCCTTCAGGAGGAGGCATCTTGGTACACTACCCAAGCAAATGCCCCCTCAAAAGCTCACAAGGATCGTGAAGGGTCAAACACGGAATATCAGATCATAAAAGGTCATCGCGCTCCATACAAACTCACTCAGTCCTGTGGCTGCTACCGCCCTCAACACAGTATTTTCAACACACGGAGTACAGGACCCTGCCCATACTCCGCTCTCAGGAGGAGGCATCTTGGTACACTACCCAAGCAAATGCGTCCTCGCATCACATCAGAATTAGACAGGGCCCCACAAGGCTCCGCAAGTCTCGCCTGCGCGAGGTCTCACCCTCAGTCTCAAAGTCTCCCCTACGTGAGGTCTCACCCTCGCGGTCTCCAAGTCTCGCATACGCGAGGTCTCACCGTCGCGGTCTCCCAGCTCACCTTGTTTGAGTATCTTGTTGGCAAGCCCCTTGCATATTTGTGGTACTATGTGTTCTCCTGAAGAGGCCATGGGTCCTCTCCCAAAGGGGACATGGTCCTCTCCCGAA
Source organism: Stellera chamaejasme (assembly GCA_024586325.1). Lineage (NCBI taxonomy): Eukaryota > Viridiplantae > Streptophyta > Magnoliopsida > Malvales > Thymelaeaceae > Stellera > Stellera chamaejasme. Next base: position 30,548,776 of record CM044983.1, read on the forward strand.
GGATTTGTGGTACTAAGTGTTCTCCTGAAGAGGCCATGGGTCCTCTCCCAAAGGGGACATGGTCCTCTCCCGAAGGATTTGTGGTACTAAGTGTTCTCCTGAAGAGGCCATGGGTCCTCTCCCAAAGGGGAAATGGTCCTCTCCCGAAGGATTTGTGGTGCTAAGTGTCCTCCTGAAGAGGCCATGGGTCCTCTCCCAAAGGGGACATGGTCCTCTCCCGAAGGGGGCCGGGACTCATCTTGGGGCGTATAGCGGGCTCGGTAGCGCTCCCGGGACCTCGGATTGGGAAACCGTTTGCGGATTTGGAATCCTGGGAACGTCCCGAAGCTTCTTACGCTATACAATGTAGGCAAGTCGGGGCTCCGCCCTCGACTCAGAAGACAGTTCAAAATCAGAATATAACCAGAGTATATACCATATACAAACTCATGAACCACTGTACATGCATGCATCTACAACTACAGAGCCATCAAAACTAAAGCCTAAATATACCTAGTGCGGAATTGGAGAACTGCTTTCTCCCAGGAGGTTTCCGCATGCGGTACAGTTGCTGCTGCCACTGCTAACCAAAACCAAAGAGAGAGAGAAGAGTTAGTCAACTATGAACTGTCCGAACCAAAGTATGAAACACCAACCACAGCCTCAACCGAGATGATGTAGTTGTCAGAATGCTCTGATACCAATTAATGTGATTCCGGGAGGGTATCCTGGAACACGAGGAGTAGATCTAGCCAACAAAGGAGCAACACGGGGTAGGTATGATTGATGAGGCGGAAATGTAAACAGGTTGACAGATCCAAAATGCACAAAGCAAAACGATGCGGAAGCTTGTGAAACGAACGGATATGGCCGCCAACTCCTCTCGGATCCTTGCCCGGGCAAAGATGGTGTTATGCCTTTGGCGACTCCTCCTTTTGATACCGAAAAAGGTCCAAGATAAAGATAGCCTTCGTTTCCAAAATTGAGGGTGAATGATGATGGGGCCAACACCTCCTTCTTCCAATGAGAAGGCTATATTGGTCTTAGTAGACTTTTAAATAAAACTTAACAAGTATTGAGTTGTAAAATGTAGATATGTTGAAAAGAGAATCACTATCAATTTCAAGAAAAAAAGTGAAATAAAGTCACCGTACGCCACCCGAGCCCGGTTGCGGAGGCGGGGGCGCCGGGACGTCGGAAGCGGAAGCCGGAATCATACATGATGGCAGGTCCATCGAGACCCGCCGCGCGTAGCGGACCCAAAGAGCGAAATGAAAGTGGAAACAACTTAACAAAAATTCCATACATATAACTAAAATAAAATCAAAACATGCAAATCATGCATTAGCAACAGAGTAAGCCCCGCCCTCCGTGGACGAGTGCTTACGCACCAAAACATAGATACATACAGAGTTCACAGAACCTAAAGTATCTAGCAAGCGCCAAGCGCTCAGAACATGCAGCAGAACAGAATATATATATATATATATATATATATATATACATATACAATCACCACAACAATAAAACAGAAAGTATGCACATGCAGCTACAGAGCCGACCCTAGGCCTAAACGTCAAAATACCTCGCGCGGGATTCAGACCAAGTAGACAAAATCCCAGCTCGCAAGGTACTGCTGCTCAACACAACCAAGGCGAAGCCTCGCGGAAACCTACCCGCCGGCCGCTTACTGCACCTACCAAATCCAAAAACAGAACCCAAAAAGGGTGAGTCCTAAAAGGACCCCGTAAGGGATTTGGGGTAAGATAAGCATATGTAACCCTGCAAAACAGAAAGACAGCAATATACAGAATATATGCAACAGAATACAGAATAACATGCATGTAATAAAAACAGATCAGAATACCGAAGGATGTGCGATACTAAATCGCCATACACCCTTATAACCAATCAGAACGACAGCCTCCCTCTAAGGGAGTCAGAAGCCGTAGCTATTACAGAAGCATGGTGCACCAGCTGGGGTAGCGAACCCACAACTGTCGTAGGGTTAATGACAGTATGCCATAAGGCATACTCCTACAAATTACGTAACGTACCTTAAAGCGAAATTTCCGAAATACCGCAAAATGAAGTGCAACAACACATACACCTACAGACTACAGAATATGCCCTAGGCATATAATACTGAAATACTTGCAGAACAGAAAGTGAAACTAAACATACACCTATCTTACCAAAAATAGCAGAACCAAACCCTTACCTCTCAAATCCAGAGTATTAGACCGATTCTGGACGATTTCCAATCCGCGACCCGAAACCCGGAAACCTTTCTTTTTCAACCTTCTGAACCCCAGAATCTGTCAATTCAAGCTGAATTAGCAACTTTACCAACCACACTACCAAACTACACCCCCGACCCAAAACCGAAAATCCGGCAGAATTTCGGTAAAATTCCAGATTTCCACCGACAACTCCGAATTCAGAACCGATTCAGAACACACAAGAATTCACCTCAACAACCCCAAATCTATCCACAGAACACAACAAATTCAACAGAAATTCATCACACCAACATCAATAAATTCGGCCAAATGGTGAATTCTCACCCGGGTTTTGTTTTCAACGATCCAAAGTTATTTCCCTAATCCCTACTTACCCAACATCAACATATATGAAGCACACAACGATCCAACGGTTCAATTTCTTCAAAACTCAAATCTAAACTCAAAAATCCAATTTTCCAATCTTGCTAAATAGGCCACAGAATCAAACCATACCTCAGGCAGACGTAGTACTCGAGCTCCCGATCAACTTTCCAGATGAACTCTCGGGCAAAGGAACAACTTAGAGCATGGATTTGGAAGCTTGAAAGAGTAACAATGGTGGCAAAGTGAGAGAGAGATGCGCCGGCCAACACTTGGAGAAGAAGAAGATATGTTTACGTGAAAGCCAAAGTTCCATATACATGTGATATTTATAAATGAAGACATGTGCCAAGTACATGTCTTCCATTTATGACATCATCATGATGTCACACACACATCACATAAAAGACAAAGCTTCAAATACCTCACCAAAATTTCAGCCAAGCCTCCAAGTGACACGTGTCACTGCTCGGTTCATCCCGAGCCCGAAAACTGCCCGAAACTGAAATTCCCGACCCAGAACATTTTTCTTCGCAGAAAAATGTAAAATATTCCCACGGTTCCAGAACTCCCTCTCTACCCCAAATCCGAGTCCGGTGTTGCTCTCGGGAGCCGTTTTTCCGCGCAGAACCCCCGAAAATCACCCGGCAGCAACCCCCCGGCCCGAAAAATTATTTTCCGCGGAAATGTCCGGTACACCACCAGGACCCCAAATATCAAATATCCAGTCAATCAGAACTCCGGTGAAGATTCTGGAAGCGATCTGACCGGAGTGCCCGTTGGCCCCGGTGGCCAACCGGCTCAGAATGGCCCACCGCCGGGGCGGCCATAACAACAAATGTCCCTTAAATGTCTCCAAATCTGCCGAATATCCCAGCTGCTGCTGCCCATACTGATTTTTATTTATTTTGTGCCCAAACGTAAATTAATCTCCAAACTTTTCCAAAAGTTCCAATAATTTTGGCCCAAAAATAATTACCGAATTCCAAAATTAACGAAACTTGGACACAACCCTCAGAATATTATAACATTCATAAAACATGTTCCAAAAATCCATTTACAATTCCAGAGTGTCCTACCGAGCTCGCTGAACCCGAACAAATCCCGACGTGCGAGCGTGTCCAACAGAACCAAAATTCCGTCACTCCAAAATTCTATAAAAATACCCATACATTCCATCTTAAATTATAACACAACTTACCCCAAAGCCGTCAGAGAATTTCCATTCCGAGCCCCGGGATTCCCGTCCCGAGCCCCGGGAGTCGCCCGGAACCGAACGTCCCGTCCCAAATATTAAACTCCACAACCAACACCGGGACGTTTCCACGACTCCAAAACTACAAACGGCTTCTCAAACTGAGATCTCGAGAGCGCTACCGAGCCCGCTGTACGTCCCGAGGCGACCCCGACAACCCCCCGGCGCCAGAAAAATATTTCCGGCGGAAACGTCCGGGGGACCCACACGACCTCAAATACGGAAGGGTTCGCCAAAATGATACTCGGATAGGGCTCGGGAGCCGTCTGAACGCCGAAAAACGTGACCCGCAGCCAAAACCGAGCCCGGGTCACCAGTCGAGGTGGAGCAGAACCCATCACATGCGGTCCAACCGCTGACCACTGTACGACAGCCCTCTCTAAGAGGTCAGAATATACAGAAAAGAACAGAAGCATGGTACCGGCTGGGGTCGCGATCCCCAAACTGTCGTAGGGTCACAAAGGAATATCGGCACTCCCGGTGCGGATATACATAAAGTGTCGGCACCCTCAGTGCGGACACCACAAACCTCTTAGGTCACGGACCATGGCTAGATCTTCCCCGACCATGGCTAGATCTTCCCGTGGCTTCCAAGACCATCCGGGCCTTGAAGCAGAACAAGATACAAACATGTATCCTACCATGTGACAAGTCCCGGGATCATCAGACCACCGTCCTCAACCCGGAATCCTGCCTCAACTAGACCCGATATACATAAAGTCCCATTCCATAATGTATAACGAGAGAAGTTGAGCCCTTACCTCAAAACGCTGCCCCGCAGCACAACCCCCGGGAAATCCCGGCTCCCGGCTCGAAAGGTGCAAACAGAACTCTGATGGTCCCACACTGCTCCACCAACGTAGAATCAAGCTGAACAACCATAAACCAGTTAGAACACATCGAAATACACCGTCAGAAATCAAACCCGCAAAATCCCGCACTTCCCCGCAAAAATCCACAGAAAGCTCGGTTTCACAAACCGAGCTAGAACATCCTTATTCATACACCCACAAACACATCCAAGCCATTAAATCCTAGATTCCAGACATTTTACCCGCAACCAAGCATAAAGCTAAATTTTGCTACTAACGCCCGTAAACGACGTTTCAAACACCGTTACACACCTAAATCCATCCCCGACACCAATTCACCATCCAAATCAATCCAATTACAATCCGAACATAACTAAAGTTCCTCTTTAGTATTTCGGCTCTTAACCAAACTTCCACCAAACCTTCAAATCAAACCAATTAAGGTTCCAAATGCATACTTTAACCACCAATTTCACTTCTTAAGCTTGATTACCAACCAATTACACCTTAAACAACCAAAATCAAACATAAACCCTAATTATATTATTCACCCAATTTGGGGCTTTTCCACACAACCTACTTTCCATCAAATTGAAACCATGGAAAGCCTTAGAATCATGCTAGGAACAACATGTACAAAGCATGATTCAAGAATCCAACAAAACATCAACTTTAGAAAACATCCAAGATTTTGCCATTTTAGGGTTTCATCATCCATGATGTTTTTCCAAAATCTAAACATAGATTCTTACTCCTCTCCATACCAAGAACAACATACTTAAAGATGGAAGCAAGAAGATCATTCTATCTAGTAGCTAAGAACAAACACCAATTTCGAAAATCCATCTCTTTTTCACACCAATCCTTGTTTCCAAGTTGAAAAGAGAGAAAGGGAGGAAGCTTACCACAGTTAGAACCCAATTTCTTGTTGATTTCAGCCAAGATTTGAAGAACTTGAAGCTTGGATGAACAGTAAAAATGGCGCAAGTTTTTGGAGGAAGAAGAAGAAGAAAAGTGATGAAAATGGCTTATTAAGCCTTTATATATTTTCTTCCTTTTCCCTTCTCTTTTTCCATCTTTAATGAAATAAAGCCAAGTGTCCACCTATCACTCTCACCCAGCCGACTTAAGCCCTCCTCCTTTCTGATTATTGATGACTTTTGGCCAAATTACACCTTTAATCCTCAAACTCTTCCAAAAGTTACAATTTTGGCCCAACCACACTTCCCGAACTCCAATTGAAACGAAAACTGGACACAACCCTCGGAATATCATAACATTCATAAAACATGTTTCAAATATTTATTTACAACTCCAGAGTGTCCTACCGAGCTCGCTGAACCCGAGCAAAACCCGACGTGCGCGTGTGCCAACCTGAACCAATATCCCATCACGCCAAAATTCCACAATTATCACCATAAAATATGTCTTAAAATATAACATAACTTACACTGAAGCCGTCGGAAAATTTCCATCCCGAGCCCCGGGAGTCGCCCGGGACCGAACGTCCCCACCCAAAAATTATACTCCGCAAAAATATCTGGAACGTTCCCACGATTCCAAATAAGCAAACGGTTTCCCATTCCAAGGTCCCGGGAGCGCTACCGAGCCCGTTGTACGTCCCGAGACAAGTCCCGGCCCCGGAAAAATATTTCCGGCGAAAATGTCCGGGGGACCCACACGACCTCAAAACCCGAAGGATTTCCAGAAATAATGCTCAGATAAGCCTCGAGAGCTGACTGACCGCCCAAAAACCGTGACCCGCAGACCAAAACCGGAGCCCCGGGTCACCCGGGTCACAACCCGCTCGGGGTGACCGTAACATTCTCCCCCTCTTAAAACTCTTGGTCCTCCAAGAGTAACCTGATCCATGCGGGTGTCGCTACGAAACAGAATATATATGATTTCCCTTTACTCAGCATAATCAAACCACCGTCCTGGTGCGGCGGGAGTGGTAGTTTAGACTACCATCCAGAGCCTCTCAGCGGCGTCCCACCCTCCGGGTGCATCTTGTTGCACCCCGAGTCAGTTGCTGGTATTTCTACCTGACAACCCCAGACAGTATCAAATCTATACTTGACAACTTTCAACTTGTCATCCCGGAAGACATCGTATGTTACAAACATACTCGAGGGGTATAGCCAACCTACCTACTCGCTCCAGAATCTCTTAATGACCAAGTCACATAAACCATTTCATACATACAGCCAATATACGCAAGTCGGGGCTCTGCCCTCGATTCAGAAGACAGATACAGAATCATCACATAATCTAGAACATACGTCAAATACAGTATCATGATCCGAAATACATGCATGCAACTACACCTACAGAGCCACCAAAGTAAACCCTAGAATACCTAGGTGCGGAATCTGGAAACCTCTCGCTCAGAAAGTTCCCGCACATAGTACTGCTGCTGCTGCTGAAAACCAAAACAACCAAAAGCATCGCGGACCCCTAGTCCGCAGGCTGCTTGTCAGGTAGACCTGAAAGGTGGTAAACAATAAGGGGTGAGTCCTCGGAAGGACCCAGTAAGGGCTGAGGTAAGATACAGTTTGCAGATGTGCTGCTGAACCGAACCTGCAAAACAGAACAAACACAAGCACATATATATATATATATATATATATATATATATATATATATATATACGTATGCATGTATGCAAAGTCAGAGGTTAGCCGGAACCCATCGTACGCAGTCCAACCGCCAGAATGCCCCAAAACGACAGCCCTCTCTAAGAGGTCAGAATATACAGAACAAAACAGAACAGAAGCACGGTACCGGCCGGGGTCGCGATCCCCAAACTGTCGTAGGGTCACAGAGGTATACCTGCACTCCCGGTGCGGATATACATAAAGTGTCGGCACCCTCCAGTGCGGACACACAGAACAGAATATCAGCACTCCAGGTGCGGATACAAACAGAATGTCGGCACCCTCAGTGCAGACACTACAGAACAGAACCAAGGAGCACCACAGAACAGAACATATAATAATAATGCATATGCAAAACAGAATATAATATACCAAAACGTATAAACAGAAATATCGGCGCCTAGCGTGGATATACAGAACAGCATATAAACCCGTGGCCTCCAAGACCACCCGGGCCTTGAAACAGAACAAATACAAACATGTACCCTACCATATGACAGGTCCCGGGATCATCGGATCACCGTCCTCAACCCGGAATCCTGCCTCAACTAGACCCGATATACATAAAGTCCCATTCCAGAATGTATAACGAGAGAAGTTGAGCACTTACCTCGAAACGCTGCACCGCAGCACAACCCCCTGGAAATCCCGACTCCCGGCTCGAAAGGTGCAAACAGAACTCTGATGGTCCCACACTGCTCCACCAACGCAGAATCAAGCTGAACAACCATAAACCAGTTAGAACACATCGAAATACACCCCCAGAAATCAAACCCGCACAATCCCGCACTTTCCCGCAAAAATCCACAGAAAGCTCGGTTTCACGAACCAAGCTAGAACATCCTTATTCATACACCCACAAACACATCCAAGCCATTAAATCCTAGATTCCAGACATTTTACCCGCAACCAAGCATAAATATAAATTTTGCTACTAACGCCCGTAAACGACGTTTCAAACACCGTTACACACCTAAATCCATCCCCGATACCAATTCACCATCCAAATCAATCCAATTACAATCCGAACATAACTAAAGTTCCTCTTTAGTATTTCGGATCTTAACCAAAATTCCACCAAACCTTCAAATCAAACCAATTAAGGTTCCAAATGCATACTTTAACCACCAATTTCACTTCTTAAGCTTGATTACCAACCAATTACACCTTAAACAACCAAAATCAAACATAAACCCTAATTATACTATTCACCCAATTTGGGGATTTTCCACACAACCTACTTTCCATCAAATTGAAACCATGGAAAGCCTTAGAATCATGCTAGGAACAACATATCCAAAGCATGATTCAAGAATCCAACAAAACATCAGCTTTAGAAAACATCCAAGATTTCGCCATTTTAGGGTTTCATCATCCATGATGTTTTTCCAAAATCTAAACATAGATTCTTACTCCTCTCCATACCAAGAACAACATACTTAAAGATGGAAGCAAGAAGATCATCCTAACTAGTAGCTAAGAAAAAACACCAATTTCGAAAATCCATCTCTTTTTCACACCAATCCTTGTTTCCAAGTTGAAAAGAGAGAAAGGGAGGAAGCTTACCACATTTAGAACCCAATTTCTTGTTGACTTCAGCCAAGATTTGAAGAACTTGAAGCTTGGATGAACAGTAAAAATGGCGCAAGTTTTTGGAGGAGGAAGAAGAAGAAGAAAAGTGATGAAAATGGCTTATTAAGCCTTTATATATTTTCTTCCTTTTCCCTTCTCTTTTTCCATCTTTAATGAAATAAAGCCAAGTGTCCACCTATCACTCTCACCCAACCGATGACTTTTGGCCAAATTACACCTTTAATCCTCAAACTCTTCCAAAAGTTACAATTTTGGCCCAACCACACTTCCCGAACTCCAATTGAAACGAAAATTGGATAACCCTCGGAATATCATGATGGTACACTACCCAAGCAATCGCGCCCTCGCGTTTTATCAGAATCATACGAGGCTTTGGGAGAGGTCTCATCCTTGTGATCTCCAATCGCCTTCGCAAGGTCTCATCCTTGTGGTCTCCGCGCCTCGCGTATCGCCTTCGCAAGGTCTCATCCTTGTGGTCTCCGCCTTCGCAAGGTCTCATCGCCTATCGCGCGAGGTCACGCCTCGCGGGCCTCCAGACTCGCAGGGGCGACGTCTCATACTCACCCTTGCGATTCTAAAAGCCTGCGCGGGCCCCCCTCGCGGTCTTAGGGCGAACCCTCGCGATCTCCCTCGCCTCCATGGGTCTTACTCCCAGTCTCCTGCCTATACTGGCCCCGCCCAGATAAGGCCTCGGTACCCAGGTTCGTGCAACCCTCACCCCTTATTTGGCTATATTCTATTTGGGGCCTTCGCCCCTTTGGGCCTTCGCCCTTACAGGCCTTCGCCCGCCACTTGCTCCACTTGGAGATTGACCACTTGGTCGTCTGACATCAACCGGCCAATAAGGAGGGCAGCACGAGCACAGGAGATCTTCACCAGATTTATACGCCGGACATTCTCGACAAGTGAATCACCTAAGGCGGTTTCTTTGAGATCTTCATCATCACAGCCGCCTTATCTCCAATCAGTCTGACACAGACTTATCTCAAACAGCCTGTCTAAGGGCTTCAACTGGGGGAGGCTCTTCTCCTGGCATCACTCTATAAATAGGGTGATGTCCACCCTAAATCGGGTAAGCTACTACACGCCCCCCCACTCCCCTCTTGCTACTTCTGAGTATTCTTCCTATCTTTTACAGATTACTCTGAACAGCAAGCTTGGAGTCTCAAGAACATCATCTTCTCCACCATATCAGCGAGAGTCCGGACCTTCTTTAGGAGCGAGACTATCGGTTTAGCGCCGTCTGTGGGAAGCGAAAGTTCTTGCTATAAACCCATATTACAAACCACAAGCAATAAGTCATGCCAACCACCGGAGTGCCAACGAGAGCAGTCGTCAAGGGAGGAGGAATCCTCCCGGGGCAAGTACGAACAATGACCCACCATCGGAGCCTTCCCGAACCACGTTCCCCACAAAGGGAGAACTCTCTATTCACTCAACGAGGAAAGCTCCTCCCACGTTGCCGTAACATGCCTCGGGAGCGAAACACTCCACCTCCAAACACCCCTCCAACGGACTGGATCCGGCCGTCCTGCAAGCGATCACCGAGGCGGTTGCTTTCAACTTACGTGAAACTCTCGCCACCACTCTTGGGCGTTACGGATAGCGTTGGGCAGCTGCGGACTAATCAGCACGAACGCCCGGCTACTCCTCCTCGGCAAGTAAGTAACCACTGATCCTTCTTCGTCATTACTTATCGCGCTTACTAGACGATTAGAGGAAGTGGAAAAAGAGATGAAAGGGCCGGTGTCCATAATATCTCCGAGGATGGAGTGCGGACCACCTCTGGACCCAACCTTTTACTCAGAGGGTTGTAGAAACCCCTCTTCCGGACCAGTTTCGCCAGCCTAAGCTGGACGCCTATGATGGCCTGTCAGACCCTGATATCCATCTCCAGCGTTACGTTTCCGCAATGGCAATAGCAAGGGCGGACGACAACACGCTCTGTAGAGCTTTCAGCTCCACACTTACTGGGGCCTCTGCCAACCGGTACACCACTCTCGGGACAAACGGTTTGATTCCTTTGAGGAGCTGTCCCATGACTTCTCCAACCATTTTGTGGTATCCAAACCACCTCCTAAAGCGGCGGGACACCTTCTTAAGATACGGCGAGAAAAAGGATGAGCCCCTCGGAGAATATATTCAACGCTTCCGGGCCGAGTCTATCCGGGTCCCTAACACGGGAGAAGAAGCTCGCTTTGCTTGCAGCTATCCAAGGCCTCCGCCTGGGAGTCCCTTTTCTTTGTGGATGTCCACACTAACCCGCCCACCAACATGGAACAATTCTTAAGTACAGCGTCGCGGTTCATGAATACGGAAGAGGTCACTCGACCACTCGCGAGCCGCCACGGCGGACGCCAAGGGACAACCCCGCGGCCGGACCCTAGGTCTCAAAGGCAGTACCCCACGCCCCCGGTAGGGAAAGGGCATACATTTCTCTTCCCCCACTGAGGGAATCTCGAACCAACATCCTCCATGCCTTGGAACAGAAGAGGGCGGTCCCCACTTGGCCTCGCCCCCTCTCCCAGGAAATAACAAGGCAAAGCAACAAGTTTTGCCGCTACCACCGTGACAAAGGTCACGACACTGAGGACTGTTTTGAGCTCAAGCGTATGATTGGAGAAATGCTGGCTCAAGGCAAGCTCGGGAGTACTTGCTCCAAACCGAGGACCGTAGAAGAGAAGGTGACCGTGAAGGCGCCGGCCGGAGGACCGCCGGCGGGCGCTCCCAGCAAAACCCAGTCGGGAGAATCTGGTTCGAGTCCCCGGCAAGGGGACATATCGGCGTAATCACACGGTGTGAAGGCGCTTGGCAAACGCCGTCATATGAGGCAGATCTACCGGATAGACCACTCCTCTACTCGGTTTTTGCATAGCAGCGATGGCACCTATGTGGATATACCGCACGCTGAACCTTTTGTTATCACTGCCCGTATTGCGGTCTGGGACGTCGATAGAATCTACATGGATACGGTGGCAAATTCCAACGTAATCTACAAGCACACTCTGGTTGAGGCAAAGGTGCATTTGTCACAAATTCAGCCAGCGAAGGGGGCCACCTTTGGAATAGGACGGTATGAAATCCCAACCATGGGGTCGATCACACTGCCCTACATGATGATGGGAACCACCAAGGAGAAAAAGCGGGTATGTCATTCGAGCTATGTGGACTTTATTGTCCTGGATCTCCCTACGCCATATAACGCCATCATCGGGCGACATACTCAAGCCCAGAGTTCCATGTCCGCTGTGATGTGCGAACCACGACTCTAGTTTTTCACCTGCTGCGGTGGGGATGCCTATATATTTGTCAGCGAGAATGTGGCGGAGGCAATTATGTCTCTGCCCTCGCCGGGCCCCGCGGCTTCCCGGCCATCCGAGCCTAAGAGGAAGGCACCCGCGAGAGGAAGGCTGGTCACGTGGCGAAGCTGCTCTGACTTGTCCGGAGCCTTTGAAGAAGTTGAGATCTCTCCGGGAAGAAGTTTCGGGTGGGAAAGGACCTCGAGGAAAAAGACCAGCAAGCACTCATCCACCTCCTCCATGCCAACAGTGATGTCTTCGCATGGAGCCCGAGGACCTACCGGGAGTTGATCCTGCTGTTATTTCTCACAAGTTAAGTGTACTCCCGGCTTTAGCCGGTTAGGCAGAAAACAAGGGGCATGGCCCTTGACCGTAAGGACTTTATGCATGAAGTGCAGAAATTGCTTAAGGCAAATATAATCAAGGAAGTTCACTACTCTGAATGGGTTGCGAATATTGTCCTCGCCGATAAAGAGGGCGGTCAGTGGCGACTTTGCGTGGACTACAAGGGGGTTAATAGGGCCTGCCCAAGGACCCCTATCCTTTACCATCCATTGACCAAGCTGGTTGACTCAACCGTTCATCACTCGGTTTTCTTTTCTCGATGCTTATAGCGGGTACCACCAAGTCTTTATGGACCGGAGGACGCGGTAAAAACCGCCTTTACTCTTGGCGAAGCCGTATATCATTATATCAGAATGCCCTTCGGCTTAAAAATGCGGGGCTACCTTCCAAAGGCTTGTAAATCAAGTCTTCGCAGGCCAGATTGGCGAAATCTTGAAGCCTATGTGGATGACATTGTGGTCAAAAGCAAGGCCGTCCCAACCCATCTCACAGACTTGAGGAAACATTCGACAACTTCCGCAAATACAATATGCGATTAAATCCAAAGAAGTGTATCTTCGGCGTGGGCGAAGGGAAGTTCTGGGATACCAAATCTCAAAGGAGGAATCCATGCAAATCCCAAAAAGATTGAAGCAATCACCACCTTGCGCACCCCTAGGGGGCTCGAGGAAGTCCAACAGTGGCGGGAAAGCTAGTGGCCTTGGGACGATTCGTCTCTAAACTAAGTGATCGCTGCAAACCTTTCTTCGATCAGATTCGCAAGAAAAAGCTTGCAAATGGACGGAGGAGTGTCGGGAGGCATATGCCTCCATAAAACGACACCTGCAAGAACTACCGGCACTCAAGTGCCCTAGGCCGGCGATGACCTGGTCCTTTACCTCGCCACCTCGGAAAGAAGTGTAAACCTGTCCTTATTAAGGAAGAAGCCGCCAAGCAATGGCCGGTCTATTACACCAGCCACACTCTCCAAGATACGAAACAAGGTATCCTCCCCTCCAAAGGCTATATTGTCCCTTGTATATGCAGCAAGGAAGCTCAAGCCCTATTTCCAAGGGCACACTATTATAGTCGAGCGGACTTGCCAATTCAGGACATCCTAAGGCGCCCCGAACATTCAGGGCGCCTCGCCAAGTGGTGCATCGAGCTTGGCGGCTTTAACATCAATTATGAGCCCGGAAAGGCAATTAAGGGCCAGGCCCTCGCCGACTTTATTGCGGAATTCTCGAATGCTGATGTACTCTCGGCCCCTGAGCAGGGCCCCACTCCTCGTCCCACTCCTCCCGAATGGGACTTATTTGTGGATGGCTCATCCAAACTCGAATCCCCGCGAAGTGTGTATCTACGTGGACCCCTAGGTATGGAAGTATTCCTTCGTGTCTCTTTTCAATTTCAAGTAACTAACAATGTTGCAGAATATGAGGCCCTCGTAGCCGGGCTGAAACTCGCCACAAGGGCGAGGCATTCGCCGCCTCCATGTCCACAGATGACTCGCGGTGGTGATTCACCGGAGTTCAAGGGTGCGCCGAGTGCAAGGACGCCACCACGATCAAATACCTTAAGTTGGTAAACACCCTACGAACCGACTTTGAAGAAGTCATCTTTATACATGTTCCTCGTTACGAGAACACTACAGCGAACATGCTATCAAAGGAAAGACTCCCTCTACCACAGCCACTCGGCCAGTCCTTCCATCACGGAAGGTATTGATATTGCCTCTCTAGCAACGCAGATCTAGTCACAGGTGGAGAAACCCTATCATTGCTGCGCTAAAGGCCAGCACCACAGATCCCAGGTTCGCAAGCAAGCCCTCCGCTTCGTCCTCATTGATGACCAATTATGGCATCGCGGGTTTGCGGCGCCTCTACAACGGTGCCTTAGCACCCTTGAGGGCGCTCTGTCTTGGACACTCTCCACCAAGGCAATTGTGGCGCTCACATCGCTGCGGAGCGCTTGCCCACAAAGCCCTCCGTCAAGGATACTCTTGGCCTACCTTGAAAAAGGGCGCTGCCTTTGGTCAAAACGTGCCACCAGTGCCAAATCAATTCTCGCATCCAGCGGCTACCATCCACGGAATCTCCAGCACTGACAAATCCAGTGCCTTTCGCCCTGTGGGGCCTCGACCTCATTGGTCCAATGCCGACCGCTCCAGGTCAGTACCGCTTCTGTGTTGTAGCAGTTGATTATTTTTCTAAATGGGTCGAGGTAGAACCCCTGGTCTCCATCACTTCCGCCAAGATTATCAAGTTTCTTTGGAAGAATCTTGTCTGCCGATCTGGCAGCCCTCGTGCTATTATTACAGATAATGGCACTCGATTCGCCGATCACGGTGTCCAACAATGGGCACGGGACAATAATGTCCGCATGCTTTTTGCCCGGTGGCACACCCCGATCTAATGGGCAGGTTGAGGTCACCAACCGAACCCTCAAGGAAGGCCTCAAGAAACGCTGGATGGGGCCAAGGGCGGCTGGGTAGATGAACTCCCAAGTGTCTTATGGGACTATCGCACCACAACGCGAACCCCCACAGGAGAGACGCCTTTCTCTCTAGTATACGGCGCAGATGCGCTCCTACCTATTGAGGTAGATCTCCCTACAATCCGTATGATCAACTTCACTGACGAAGCCCATGCTCAAGGGCTCCTTGCCATAGTCGACTTATTGGTAGAATTGCGCGAAGGTGCTCGCATTCGCATGACTGCCCTCAATCAGAGGCTCAGTCTTCATCATATTTCAATTGTCACACCCAAGGTACTTAACCAAGGAGGCCTTGCCTTACTTAAATCGGCCCTCACCGCGCGCGAACCCAAGCGGGTGTCCTGCGACCCAAGCTGGGGCGGGCCTTATATTGTTCATAAACAAGTCCGCCCGAGTCTATGAACTACAAGACCATGATGGTCGTCTGCTCCCCATGACTTTCATGCGGATGACTTGCGCCCATATTACGTGTAAGTCCTTAGTCTCACAAATTCAATAAAATACATATGTATTTCCTCTGTCTGACAGCTTACACGGCATTTGAATGCCCTCTCCACCGCCCTCTGTGCCGGCCGGTCAGGTGGCTACTGCACGAGTTATGGCATCGGACCTTGTCAGTCTCACTTCTCCACACAGGTGGTTGCGGGTCTCATTCCCAACCGACCTTCAACTCGCCCGCCCCAAGGGTAATCCCCTTGCGCTGCGGAAGGGTAACCCCCTTTTGGCTCCTTCAGGAAGGTCTATGTGTAAGTCGTCCTCGCACGCCACAGCAGACCTTCCGCTCGGACTTCTCCACACGGGTGGTTGCGGGTCTCATTCCCCAACCGACCTTCAACTCGCCCGCCCCAAGGGTAATCCCCTTGCGCTGCGGAAGGGTAACCCCCTTTTGGCTCCTTCAGGAAGGTCTATGTGTAAGTCGTCCTCGCACGCCACGGCAGACCTTCCGCTCGGACTTCTCCACACAGGTGGTTGCGGGTCTCATTCCCCAACTGACCTTCAACTCGCCCCGCCCCAAGGGTAATCCCCTTGCGCTGCGGAAGGGTAACCCCCTTTTGGCTCCTTCAGGAAGGTCTATGTGTAAGTCGTCCTCGCACGCCACAGCAGACCTTCCGCTCGGACTTCTCCACACGGGTGGTTGCGGGTCTCATTCCCCAACCGACCTTCAACTCGCCCCGCCCCAAGGGTAATCCCCTTGCGCTGCGGAAGGGTAACCCCCTTTTGGCTCCTTCGGGAAGGTCTATGTGTAAGTCGTCCTCGCACGCCACGGCAGACCTTCCGCTCGGACTTCTCCACACGGGTGGTTGCGGGTCTCATTCCCCAACCGACCTTCAACTCGCCCGCCCCAAGGGTAATCCCCTTGCGCTGCGGAAGGGTAACCCCCTTTTGGCTCCTTCAGGAAGGTCTATGTGTAAGTCGTCCTCGTACGCCACAGCAGACCTTCCGCTCGGACTTCTCCACACGGGTGGTTGCGGGTCTCATTCCCAACCGACCTTCAACTCGCCCGCCCCAAGGGTAATCCCCTTGCGCTGCGGAAGGGTAACCCCCTTTTGGCTCCTTCGGGAAGGTCTATGTGTAAGTCGTCCTCGCACGCCACGGCAGACCTTCCGCTCGGACTTCTCCACACCGGTGGTTGCGGGTCTCATTCCCCAACCGACCTTCAACTCGCCCGCCCCAAGGGTAATCCCCTTGCGCTGCGGAAGGGTAACCCCCTTTTGGCTCCTTCAGGAAGGTCTATGTGTAAGTCGTCCTCGCACGCCGCAGCAGACCTTCCGCTCGGACTTCTCCACACAGGTGGTTGCGGGTCTCATTCCCCAACCGACCTTCAACTCGCCCCGCCCCAAGGGTAATCCCCTTGCGCTGCGGAAGGGTAACCCCCTTTTGGCTCCTTTAGGAATGTCTATGTGTAAGACATCCTCGCACGCCTCAGCAGACCTTCCGCTCGGACCTCTCCACACAGGTGGTTGCGGGTCCCATTCCCAACCGACCTTCAACCAACCTTCAACTCGCCCGTCCCAAGGGTAATCCCCTTGCGCTGCGGTGGTCTTACCCCCTTCAAACCTCGAGATGGTTCTCCACTTGTCTCAACAAGCGTCCTCGCTCGCCTTCGCCAAACGCGCGACTCCGGACTCCGAGTAAACCGAACCTTTTTACTGAATACTTATCGTATAAATGATGAGCAAACTACGGGAACTTCTACTTGGTACACCGTCCACTACCCAAGGGCTTACTCCTAAACGATTTGCCTAAGAAAGGGGCTCAACAAGTAAACCCACAAGTCATTTGGAATGACTCATGTGGCTCACGCCGTTGCGGACGAAGAGCCTAAGAAAGGAGCTCAACAAGTAAACCCACAAGTCATTTGGAATGACTCATGTGGCTCCGCCGTTGCGGATCTTAAAGTGCCTCGTCACTATAAACTTAAGACTAAATCTCCAGCTCCATAATAAATAGTCCCCTGTGGCTTCGCCTTCGCGGACCCCGAGAAGGACATCTCTCCATGAGACAGGACTTAGCCTATGGTTATTAAACTAAGCTAACGTACCTACAAGGCTATCGCGAGTTAAAGCGAATCTACAAAACAGTGAAGGAAATAGGAAGTTTTTACTTCATCTATTGTTCCCAAAAAGTGTGTGAAGGCAGGTCTTTATACAAAAAAGGGGGGCCATCCACATGTTGGAGCCTCCACCCTAGTCCAGAAGGTCGTACCAGGCATCGCCCATCTTCCTTCCTGCTCCCCAGCTGACGGCGCCTCTGCCGTTGGCTCATTGGTGTTGGCAGCATCCGGGATCCCAAGACTTAGAGCTGGAAACGCCTTCTCCACTTGGAAGCGGCATCGCAGCCAGCCTTCCTCATAGGCTGCGCCCTGCCGCCCGGGGCTTGGATCTCACCAAGCTTCTCCACCGGTCGAGGCATCCGCTCGGGGATGGGCACCTTAATGGAGGAAGAGGACTCGGGATCCTCACCTTCAAAGGGGAAGGCCCGAGCCTTCTCCATCTCCCACACCGAGGCCATTGCCTTTTCCGGGTCGATGGCGACCTCCGGGCGTGCCTTCGGGGCAACCTCGGCGGCAAGCCTGCCCTCCTCCACCTTCTTCTCCGCCGGTTGAGCACAGGACGGTAGCTTGGCTCCTCGCCTCCTCGGCCGCGGCCTCTGCCTGCTCAACTTGGGCCTTCGCCACTGCAAGGCGGCTTTGGTTTCTGCCTCCAAGGAAAGGAGGGACTCCTTCAAGACAGCACTTTCAAGCTGCTTGGCTTCCAGCATTGCTTCTGCTGAAGGAAGCGTTGCTTATAACGTCAAGAAGGCAGGCCTGCTCCCACCGGTACCGCATGCTGTGCGCCCGCTCTTGGTTGCCATAATCACACCAACTCTCTAGTTGGGCTACGCGCTTGGCATGCTCCTCCTTGAGCTCCTCCTCCCTCTTCTTTGAGGACTCCAGCTCCCTCACGAGAGAGGCAATCTCGATATCTGGGCATCATCCCGCTTTGTTGGCATACTTGAAGTCATGCCATTGTTCGGCAGCAGCATGACCTTTGACAGCCGCCTGCATCCCAATACTATTAAAGCAGAAGCGGAAAAAGGCTAAACTAAACTTATACATAAAGACCAGAGGCTGTCTTACCTGCAGACTTTGTTGAGCTGCCTCCCTCATGAATTCGGCAGGGGAATCCAGGCTCCGCTCGGTCACCTCCCTATCATAGGGGGTGCGCAGCCCCTCCAGGCAGGTTTGGAGGGTTTGCTCCCCTCCTGCAGCGGTGAACTGCTATTCCTCGGGAGGAAGACCGGATCCCATGCATCTTTCGGAGCCTCCCTTGCTCCTGTACACCCCGAGTGCAGTGCAGTGCCTCTGGACTCTCAGGAGGTCTGGCTCCTCAGACCACTTGGGGGCCGACTTGGCGGCAACGCGCCTCCGCTCCAAGTAGTGGGACCAGACTCCGGTCTTCTCAAGGACCTCGCTCCTGGTCCCCAAATCGGAAGGGATCTCTGTAAGGACCCCTTGGTCCACAAGAGCCTCACGAGGACCAGCCCCTTGGCACGAAGGGCCCTCGCCTACAAAGAACAGGCATCAAGCAACTAGGAAGCAGTATGAACTCAAAAGCAAAGAAAATCTTGTCAAAATCAAAAAGACTTACCGGCAGAAGGAAGCCCCCATCCACTGACTTCCAGTTGACTGCTTTGGAAGGTTGGGCAACCTCCCAACCACTTGTCCTCGCAGAGGACCGTGTCACTGCAGACCCCCTTCCTCAGGGGCCTCACTATTGGAAGAGGAAGAAGTCTCCTCAACCACCCGGATCCTCTTCCCCTTCGTGGCGGGGGCCTTCTCCCCTGAAGGGGCCTCTTCAGGGATCTCCTCTCTAAGAGGGATGGCTGCAGGGATCTCTTCCCTTGCTTTGGTGGTCTCCGCCTCCCCCAAGGGAATGACTGGTACCTCCTGTGGGCCGGTACTCCCAATGGCCTTTGCAGCCTGACTGCCCCTCCTTCTCATAGAGATCAGGACGTTAGCCGCTGACATCTTACCCTTGGGAGGAGGCACTCTGCCTCTGGTAATGATCTCTGCCGCGACCACATGACCGGGCAGGTCTTCACCTTGAACTGGTGAAGGGCTCGCGAAGAGCCCGGACACAAAGGCCTCGGCGGCCTCCTCAGAAGAAATGGGCTGCACCACTGAGATGGGCACAGCCTCGATGGGAACAGCGCCATCTGCTCGCGCCTCCTCTGGGCCCTCTGCAGAAAGCACGACCTCTTCAGCAGTAGGGGGCATTTCAGGCTCCACCCTTCTGGCCTCTTCAGCCTGGGGCTCCCCACTGGGAACTTCTTCCTCAGCAGGCTCCCTGGCCTCTTGGCTGAAACTTGGCTGGGGTAGGACCCTCTTCCCAGCGAGGCTCCTGACCTCTCCGATTAAAATAAGCTGGAGTAGGCCCCTCTGCTCCAGCGAGGATTCTCAGCCCCCGGCCAACCCTTCAGCCGGGGTCCCCTCGGTGCGGCGAGGCCTCTCTTCCTCAGGCTGCGTGGCAGCCACTTTCCTCTTCTTCTTCTCCGGCTGAGAAGCCATCGAAGGCTTGATACCAGCCCTCTTTTTGGACAGTTTTGGGACAATGGGTCCCAACACCTTGACCGCCATGGCAGGGGCGTCTTCCTCAAGTGCACATGCCAGGTGCACTCGTTGGGCGATGCGCATGGATGCTTTCTTACCACAGGCTTCGCGGACTCTGCGGCGGCATCTGCAGACAAAAGGGACTTGAGACCAGGTTTTACCAGACCTCTTACAAATTTACAATATATTAGTATGTATGCGCAGCGTACCTTTGGGCGCCGCTAGAGCAGCGAAGAAAGAATCTATCATTGTCCCACGGTGGACGGGAGCCCATCCCTCGTATGGCGGGGGCATGCAGGGGTCGGCCACGAAACCCGTGCTAATCCCAGCCCACCTTAGGGTGGTCTCGTCCAATTGGGCAGCCGAGAAAGGGAAGAACGCCTCGCATGCGCTCCTCGAAAGGACATCGTCCAACCATCCCAGCAGTTGAACGTATGCCTGCCACCGCACTCCCCCGTGAGTCAGCCACGAGGCCTCCGCGCAATGCTTTGCACAGATTGTCGCGTCCTCGCCACGGGAAAGTCCCATGTGCCTTGCGCGGCGGAAGAAAAAGGATCCGTGCCGGTTGTGGTAGGATGCAGGCGCGGCAGTGAAGGAGATGGAGTGGTTACCTCCAACATTTATGGGAGTGACGTGAAGAACGCACCCCCACTCCTCGGCTCCAACCGATAAAAACGGTTGAACACATCGGCGAAGGGCTTCACGCCGGCCATGTGGCGGCGACAATGAAGCCCGCAATACTCGAGAAAGTATTGGCGCCAAGCGAGTTGAGGCATTCCCAATCAGCACAGAGATCTTGCACCGATTGCGGAAAGGGTACCGCAATCCCGCCGCAAGCTGCGCCGTGTCTGAGCACGGCACCGGTTCTCCTTATTCTCCTCGGTAGCAGGCCAGCCCATCGCCCGACAAACACCCGCACGGGATGCGTATACCGGCGTTTTCTCCACGGGCGAAGGCCCCCACCATTTCCTGGTGAATTCTATCGAACTTCACCGTGGTTTTCTCGAGAGGAGCAACCACTGGGCGAACAGCTTCCTTGGAATCCATCTCTGCAAAAGGAAGAACAGATAGGCATATAAATCGAAACAGCCCAGCAAAGGCATTTCGGCAAGCGCTCAGTGCGCTCGAGAGAACTTGAAGCACTCGGTGTGCGGGAAGAAAAAACTTACGAGTGGTTTAAAGCGGTAAGCAAACGAGAACGGAGCGGTTGGCGATTGAGCGGAGGAATCTCGAGCGGAAAGTAGGAACCACCGCAAATCACCTCTCAACTGCCGATGAAATCGCCAAGAAACGCAAGAATGCGAAAGGGTTACTCGAAGCGGAGTGAACAAATGCAAGAGTGGAGAAGAAAGGTTTCAATCTTCTCGGGTACGCTTTTATAAGCCCGCCAAAATGAAAAAGCGCTTTTAAGCGTGAATGACTCCTGAGGCGCCACGTGCCAGCATCCAGCGGTTATTAAACCTCTCCCCTGCCATACAAAAAGGAGAAACGCTTTTACAAAGCGTAATCGACCCTACGGCGCCACGTGTTGCGTCCCATAACGATCGATAAACCTCTCATCTTCCTTTATCTCTCCTACATTAAATGTTGAAGAGACTCTTCGCTGCCTTCGCAATCAAGCGGTCCATAAGCGGCCCAAGCGCCTTCGCCAACTCCAAAGACTTGGAATTTGAGCAGTGCGGGACCACCGCCCATACTCGCCTTCGGGAGGAGGCATCTTGGTACACTACCCAAGCAAATGCCCCCCTCCTCAAAAACTCACAAGGATCATGAAGGATCCAACACAGAATATCAGGCCATAAAAGGTCATCGCGCTCCGCACAAACTCGGTTACGTATGCGCTCGCCCTCAACATGGTATTTTCAAAGCAGTATCTTCAACACAGAGTAAAGGGTCGTGAAGGATCCAACACAAACTATCAGATTATAAAAGATCTTCACTTGTGACTACTACATCGGTCCTCAGCAAAGTACTTTCAAAAAACGGAGTACAGGACCCTGCCCATACTCCGCTCTCAGGAGGAGGCATCTTGGTACACTACCCAAGCAATCGCGCCCTCGCGTTTTATCAGAATCATACGAGGCTTTGGGAGAGGTCTCATCCTTGTGATCTCCAGTATCGCCTTCGCAAGGTCTCATCCTTGTGGTCTCCAGTATCGCCTTCGCAAGGTCTCATCCTTGTGGTCTCCAGTATCGCCTACGCGAGGTCCTGCCCTCGCGGGCCTCCCGGACTCGCGGGCGACGTCTCATACTCACCCTTGCGATTCTAAAAGCCTGCGCGGGCCCCCTCGCGGTCTTAGGGCGAACCCTCGCGATCTCCCTCGCCTCCATGGGTCTTACTCCCGATCTCCTGCCTATCTTGGCCCCGCCCGAATAAGGCCTCGGTACCCAGTTCGTGCAACCTCACCCCTTATTTGGCTATATTCTATTTGGGGCCTTCGCCCCTTTGGGCCTTCGCCCTTACAGGCCTTCGCCCGCCACTTGCTCCACTTGGAGATTGACCACTTGGTCGTCTGACATCAACCGGCCAATAAGGAGGGCAGCACGAGCACAGGAGATCTTCACCAGATTCATACTCCAGACATTCTTTGACAAACCAATCACTTAGGGCGGTTTGCTGAGATCTTCATCATCACAGCCGCCTTATCTCCAATCAGTCTGACACAGACTTATCTCAAACAGCTTGTCCAAAGGCTTCAACTGGGGGAGGCTCTTCTCCTGGCATCCCTCTATAAATAGGGTGATGTCCACCCTAAACTGGGTAAGCTACTACACGCCCCCCCTCCCTTCTTGCTACTTCTGAGTATTCTTCCTATCTTTTACAGATTACTCTGAACAGCAAGCTTGGAGTCTCAAGAACATCATCTTCTCCACCATATCAACTGAGAGTCCGGACCCTCTTTAGGAACGAGACTATCACTGATGAGGACATCGCCCCAAAGGACCCTCAGGTTCCAGAAGACCCACAACCTCAAGCGCGCGCGACCCCTGGTCCGTTCCAAGGCCTTGGCGGACCCATGACCAGGTCCCGGCTGAAACAAGTCCAAGCGAACCTTAATGCTTTCATGAGGCTCATGGCGCAGACGATCGAGAGGAGTCTCGGGAGAAGGCCTTACAACTTCACCAACTCGGTATCGCTACCGACGCAGAGTGTGCGAAGCCCCTTGGAGTCTTAAGCATAAGCGTTCTTGAAGAAGGGAGCAGCCCAGTCTTAAGCGCGCGAACACTTGGCGAAGGAGAAGGCCTCAGCCAAGGGCAACTCACAAGGCACCCGGCGGAGGCATTCTAGCGAAGGCTCATATCGTAGGCTTTTCGCTTAATCTCCAGGCTTCACCAGTTGACCGACCATACCTGACACTTGGTGTCTTTTCTGCGCCGATACTAGGATAGACAAACTACCACTTTTATGCTAGCCTTACCTTTTTACCTTTTTAGAAGCTTTACACTCTTTAATCGTGCAAAAGTACTTTGTACTTTCTGCACGCATGCACATTCGAAATACTCCTTTTACTTCTTCCATTTCACTCCACTATATAAGCTAAGTGGCAGTCACCATTGTAACCTAGAACATATTATTGAATTTAAGCAATTCGGCTGAAACACTCCCGGGGAGTCATCGGCTTTTGTGTTCTCCACTCTTGCATTTCCATTTCCCTAGTGATCCGTGCAAGAGGATCCAAGCATAATATCTAGTATTGCTTGACCTTGTAGTCAAGAGGTGCTAGATCCCATCTTCATTCCTGCATTTTCAAGGGCATTGCCTCACCTCGTAGTGAGGAGGTTCCCTTGGCCGACACTGCTTCCTTCGTGTTCTTCCTCTGTTCTTCGCTTCCATTCTTGCTGGAAACCGCCTCCAACGAGCTAGATCCGAGCTCGTGATCACGCTTCCCCACCGTGATCACATCAAGTGGTATCGAGCCAAAGTGCTTGGCCGGAGGTACCGTATCGCTTGTTGAGTTTTCTTCAAGCAAAACCTTTTGTTACCTTTTCTTACACTTGAAGGAATGTCGGTTGATGATCTCATTGAGACCGAAAAGTTGTTTAAAAGTGTGCTTGTGTAAGCCAAGTATTTTCGAAATAAGCCAAAAGAGTTGTCCTGAGCGACAAGTGTGTAAAGAAAACGTTTAAAGAAAGAAATGTATTGAGCAAGTTTCGCTCGAAAAGTTCTTGAATGTTCTTACGTGTTCGTCCCAAAACACAAGTGAACAGAAGGTTGATCGGACAAATAGTTTCCAAACTTAAACAAGAAGTGTTTGTGTCTGCAAAAGCCTTTTCTAAACTTCCAACCAAGTATCTTCCGAGCCCGATATCCCACAAAATCGGTTTCAAGTAACTAGTCATTCTCTTGAGTTGCAAGTTGCGGTTTTACTAGAGTTTTGTTTGTGTTTCCTTGCGTGTTCATCTTTGATCTAAGGTTGAAAACGGTATCAAGTTTAGAGAACTTGTAAAAGCCGGCGGTGAACAGCCAAGTGACAAAGTTGTTGAGAGAAACACGAGAGTGAGAGTAAACACTGTGGAGTGGTGAGCTTCTTTTCGATTACATATCTTTAACCGTAACCGTGTCACAGATGGTTTCAACAGACTCATCCCCCTCATCCATCCCAGCTAGCCGTGCACAAAGACGCTCACGAAGATCTTACAGAGGTTGGACGAATCGGGAGCTCAAGTCGCCATGACAAATGAGCGACTGACGAAAGTAGAGGTAGCTCAAGGGAAGCAACCGGAAAGCTCGCAAGCCCACGATGACGCCCATGCATCGCGGGCTCAAGATGGAGTCACCCATACCACTTTCGACCCTACATCGACGAATCCACAGTGCTACCCCACACAAATGTCCGACCACTTCCACAAGAATAGATCGTGGTGTTGACATCCCGGACAAAGTGATGACCAGGAATATTACGCGGAGCCACCACCAAAGCCTATTAAAAGAAGAGTCTTTCCCGATAGAGCTCAAGCCAGAGCCTATCTCCATAGAGACCTCGAAGAAGAGGAAGAAGCGGAGCGAGGCCGAGTTCACCGAGGGTTCAACAGAGACTGGGAGGTAGGGCGCAGCCCAGTGACCAACAGCCCTCGCCAACATCAAGCTTCAAATACCACCCTTCTACGGGTCCAGTGATCCGGAAGAGTACTTTACATGGATGGCTAGGACTGAGCGGATCATTGATATGATGGGATACACCGACGCTATAGCCCCGAAACTTGTGGTTATTGAGTTTCATGAATATGCTCTCACCGGTGGGAGCAAGAGCACCACGAAAGAGCCAGATCCGATGTCGCCCTATCACTACGTGGGAAGATCTTAAAAGAACCATGAAGAACCGATTCGCACTCCAGCTACTATGACCGAGATTGTGCTCGAGGTTGCAGCGCCTTATCCAGTGGTCATCGCAGTGTCGAAGAATACCGTAAGGACCTTGAGAGGGCCCCGATGAGGGCCAACGCCAAGGAGGACGAGGAGGCTAAGTTGGCCAGATTCTTATATGGCCTACGGGAGGACGTCGCCAAGACAGCTTGAACTATGCGATTACCGGGATTACCAAGATCTGGTGCATAAGGCCATTCGGTGGAGAAACAACTACGTAAGGGAAACTCTTACTACCCTGCTCCTACCCGGCAGGCCCCAAGCAGCAAGACCCCCTTCCCCAAACCGCCCCGCCAAAACCATACGCATCTTCTCGCGGCGATGCCACCCTCGCCAAAATTACCCCAACACAAGACCCTCCTCGCAACCTCAGCCGAAACCCAACGCCACCACTAATGAAGGCCCTCGGCAGTCAAGGAGCATCGAATGCTTTAAGTGCCTGGGCAAGGGACACTATGCGAGGGATTGCCCCAACCGAAGAGCCATGGTAATGCGGCCCAACGGGGAATTGTCTAGTGAAGAGGAAGGAGAGGGCTATCCCGAGCAAGAGCAACATGAGAGTGAAGGTAAGAGGGAGAGCTCCTATGGATGGTCTCATATTAGTTACCAAGAGGGTCCCGCAAAGTTCCCCAAGTGTCACCGAAAGTAATCAGCGGGAAAATCTTTTCCAATCAAGAGCCATGGTGAATGGGACTCGTGCAGCCTCATTATTGACAGCGGGAGTTGTGTCAACGCCGCCAGCCAAGACATGGTCGCTGAATTAGGCCTCCCACCATCATACATCCTAAACCGTATCAGCTGCAGTGGGTCGACGACGTAACCTTTGTAAAGGTTGTCAAACAAGTCGAGGTCCCAATCAAGATCGGCAAGTATGAGGATTCCATCACTTGTGATGTAGTGCGAATGCAAAGCGACCCACATCCTCTTGGGCAGACTCGGCAATATGACAAGGAGGCCATACATTATGGCAAAGCCAACAAATATGCCCTCACTCACCTCAAGAAACCATACACTCGCTTCCCCTCACCCCAACTCAAGCCCATCAGATCAAATCCATCCGGCTAGTAAGTCCGAGGGAAAAAGAAAGGGGAGGGCAGAGAGCGGAGAGAAAATGGTGAGAAGGTTCAAGGAACCTTGAGTGAACGGAAAGGGTGTGCATTAATGGGAAACACCCCGAGAGAGCCCACGAGAAAACAAGAGTGTCTTCCTCCCATAGCCAAAGAGAGGGATTTTAAAAGAGCGTTCCTTGGAAACAGGATCTGCTTTCTCCGATCCCCACTCACCGCATGCTAACACTTGACAATGTGTCTTCTCTTCCTTTCTATGTGCGTAAGGTCCTGAAAGAATTCGGCGAAGTATTTGATGAGCCGCGAACCCTTCCTCCATATCGCGGCATCGAGCATCAAATCGACTTGCTTCCGGGGCACCTTTACCCAACAAGGCCGCCACCGGACCAATCCCCAAGAATCCAAAGAGATCCAGCAAGTTCAAGAGTTGTTAGACAAAGGGTTCATCCGCGAAAGCCTGCCGCCATGCGCGGTCCTACCATACTGCACTCAAAGAGCGATGGCACTTGGCGCATGTGCATGGACTGTCGCCCCATCAACTCTATCATCAGAAAGTATCGCCACCCTATACCTAGACTTGATGACATGTTAGACGAATTGAGTGGTGCTTGTGTGTTTTCAAAAATTGACCTTAGAAGTGGATATCACCAAATTCGGATGAAGGAAGGTGATGAATGGAAAACTGCTTTCAAAACCAAGATTGGTTTGTATGAGTGGAATGTTATGCCCTTCGGGTTATCTAACGCACCAAGTACTTTCATGCGTCTGATGAATCATGTTTTGAGGCATTACATAGGGAGATTTGTGGTAGTATACTTTGATGACATACTAGTTTATTCTAAGAACCATGAGGAGCATGTTGAGCATCTGAGGCAAGTCCTTGATACGCTTAGGTTAGAAAAACTGTATGACAAATTTGAAAAGTGTGTATTCTCATCCAATGAAGTTAACTTTCTTGGATATGTCGTGGGTGCGAAGGGAGTCAAGGTAGACGAGAGTAAGATCAGTGCCATTCGGGACTGGCCTACTCCTAACTCCTTAACTGAGGTCAGGTCCTTCCTAGGACTTGCTAGTTTTTACAGAGATTTGTTAAAGACTTCTCTTCCATTGCTGCCCCTTTGCATGAACTGGCTAAGAAGAATGTCGCCTTTGAATGGGGTCACGCAAGAGAAATCTTTTAACGAATTGAAATCTCGTCTGACAAATGCTCCTCTACTCACTTTGCCAAACTTCGACAAAGTGTTCGAGGTAGAGTGCGATGCCAGTGGTATAGGCATCGGTGCTGTCTTGCACCAAGAAGGCCATCCCATCGCCTTTTTTAGTGAAAAGTTGAGTGGAGCCACCCTGAATTACTCCACGTATGACAAAGAGCTATACGCTCTTGTGAGATCCTTACAAACGTGGAGCCACTATCTTCTGCCTAGAGAATTCGTAATCCATACGGATCACTTGTCTTTGAAGTACCTTCAAGGACAAGGAAATTTGAGCAAAAGGCATGTTAGGTGGGTAGAGTTCATTGAGTCTTTCTCCTATGTTATTAAGTATAAAAAGGGCAAAGACAATGTCGTTGCCGATGCTCTATCAAGGAGGTATGCATTACTCATGACTCTCGATACGAGGATTGTTGGTTTTGAGGGTTTAAAAGGAATGTATGAACATGACGTGGATTTTGGTGAAATATTTGCCAATCTGTGTTAAAGGAAGCCAAAGAGGCTACTATGTTTTTGATGGTTTTCTGCTTTAAGTTGAAAAGGTTGTGCGCCCCGCAGGGTCAATGCGCCAAGTGATCATCAAGGAGGCACATGGAGGTGGTCTCATGGGACACTTCGGTGTCCAAAAGACGCTTGAGGCCGTTAAGAGAACTTCTTCTGCCCGGCATGAAGAAGGATGTCACCAAAGCTTGCGCCAGATGTGTCACATGCCACCAGGCCAAGTTGACTCTCCAACCGAAAGGGAAGTACACTCCTCTTCCCACACCTTCTGTTCCTTGGGTTGAAATAAGCATGGACTTTATAAGTGGTTTACCTAGGTCATCGCATGGTCATGATGCTATATTTGTGGTAGTTGATAGGTTCTCCAAAATGGCCCATTTCATCCCATGTCATAAAACTGAAGATGCCTCTCATGTGGCGGAATTGTTCTTTAATAACATCGTTAAGTATCATGGCCTCCCGCGATCCATTGTTAGCGATAGAGATTCGAGATTCCTAAGCCATTTCTGGCGAACCCTTTGGTCTAGGCTAGGCACCGCCTGATGTACTCCACATCCAAATACCCTCAAACAGACGGCCAAACCGAAGTGACTAATAGGACCTCACCACTATCCCGCGCACCCTCCTTAGGAAAAATCAAAGAATGGGAAAATGCTTGCCTCATGTAGAGTTTGCGTATAACCGAGCCTACCATTCCTCTACATCCCATAGTCCTTTGAGATTGTATATGGCTTCAACTTTAACCCCTTTGGACTTAATCGCATTAGACTACACCGAACAGTGGACGTAGATGGGAAAGAAAAGGCCCGACGCATGAAGGACTTGCATGCTAAGATTCACAAACAACTTGAGAAAATTAATGAGTCTTACGCAAGCAGAGTTAATAAGGGCAGAAAATTTAGAAGTTTTCAAGTCGGGATTGGGTATGGTTACATTTAAGAAAAGATCGATTTCCCTGTGCTAGGAAAAGCAAACCGGCGCCAAGAGGCGATGGCCCCTTTCAAATCACTAAAAATAGGAGAAAATGCTTATGTACTTGACTTACCTTGCGATGGCTCTTATAATGTACATGCAACTTTTAACGCTTGTGATTTAGCTCCCTTTGAAGGACAAGCAGATTTTAAGAATCCGCGGACGGATTCTTTTGAAGAAGGAGAGTATGATGAGGACATCGCCCCAAAGGACCCTCAGTTCCGTAAGACCCACAACCTCAAGCACGCGCGACCCTCGGTCCGTTCCAAGGCCTTGGCGGACCCATGACCAGGTCCCGGCTGAAACAAGTCCAAGCGAACCTTAATGCTTTCATGAGGCTCATGGCGCAGACGATCGAGAGGAGTCTCGGAGAAGGCCTTACAACTTCACCAACTCGGTATCGCTACCGGACGCAGAGTGTGCGAAGCCCCTTGGAGTCTTAAGCATAAGCGTTCTTGAAGAAGGGAGCAGCCCAGTCTTAAGCGCGCGAACACTTGGCGAAGGAGAAGGCCTCACCAAGGGCAACTCCGCAAGGCACCCGGCGGAGGCATTCTAGCGAAGGCTCCTAGCGAAGGCCTTTCGCGTAATCTCCGTGCTTCACCAGTTGACCGACCAAACTCCGACACATGGTGTCTTTTCTCCGCCGATACTCGGATAGACAAACAACCACTTTTAGGCTAGCCTTACCTTTTTACCTTTTAGAAGCTTTTCACTCAGAAGCGTGCAAAAGTACTTTGTACTTTCTGCACGCATGCACATTCGAAATACTCCTTTTACTTCTTCCATTTCACTCCACTATATAAGCTAAGTGGCAGTCACCATTGTAACCTAGAACATATTATTGAATTTAAGCAATTCGGCTGAAACACTCCCGGGGAGTCATCGGCTTTTGTGTTCTCCACTCTTGCATTTCCATTTCCCTAGTGATCCGTGCAAGAGGATCCAAGCATAATATCTAGTATTGCTTGACCTTGTAGTCAAGAGGTGCTAGATCCCATCTTCATTCCTGCATTTTCAAGGGCATTGCCTCACCTCGTAGTGAGGAGGTTCCCTTGGCCGACACTGCTTCCTTCGTGTTCTTCCTCTGCTCTTCGTTTCCATTCTTGCTGGAAACCGCCTCCAACGAGCTAGATCCGAGCTCGTGATCACGCTTCCCCACCGTGATCACATCATAGACGTCCGACCGGACTTACTTGTAAATGATATAGGGGCCCTCCTAGTTGGGTCGCAGGACGCCCTGTTTGGGGTCGCGAGCGGTGAGGACGGACCGGAGTAGCCCGAGGCCTCTTGGTTTGATTGCCTTGGGCTTGACCTTGACATCATGTTGCAAGTTGAGACGCTGTTTGAGAGCGAACAAGCGAAGTCGTGCCCCTTCGCGCAGTTCCTCGAAGCAAGTCCAGTTTCACGCGAAGTCCTCGATTGTTGGCATCATCATTGAAGTTGATCATCCTTATTGTTGGGAAGTCTGCCTCGATAAGGAGTGCGTCAGCGCCATAGACTAGGGAGAACGGTGTCTCACCTGTTGGCGTTCTTGTCATTGTCCTATAATCCCATAGAACGCTTGGGAGCTCTTCTACCCATCGCCCCTTTGCGCCAATCAGGCGCTTCTTGAGTCCCTCTTTGATTGTGCGGTTGGTGACCTCAACTTGGCCGTTTGCGCCAATCAGACGCCGATTTCATGTTACTTTTTTTATAATATCCTATCACCGATTTACATTAATATAATAAATAGGTGCTTAATATAACAACGGATCTTGTTGTCCTCTGCCCATTGCTGGATGCTATGGCTAGTGAACTGGCTGCCATTGTCTGTTATGAAGGCGCGGGGGCTGCCATATCGACAGACAATGTTTTTCCACAGGAACTTGATGATCTTGGAGGATGTTATCTTCACCAGGGGCTCGACTTCAATCTACTTTGTGAAATAATCCACGGCAACAACACAGAACCGGTACTGACCTGTCGCCTTTGGCATTGGTCCAATGAGGTCAAGACCCCAAAGGGCGAAGGGTACAGAGTTCGTGAGTGCGGGAGATTACGTGGATGGGAGTCGTTGGACACGCGAGTTGATTTGGCACTGATGGTATATTTTGACAAGTGAGGTTGCGTCTTTTTTCAAGGTTGGCCAGTAGTATCCCTGGTTGTGGGCTTTATGTGCAAGTGCCTCCGCAGCAATGTGGGCACTGTTACGGTCACCCCGAGCGGGTTGCGGCCGGGTGACCCGGGCTCCGGTTTTGGCTGCGCGGTCACGTTTTCGGCGTTCAGACGGCTCCCGAGCCCTATCCGAGTATCATTTTGGCGAACCCTTCCGTATTTGAGGTCGTGTGGGTCCCCGGACGTTTCCGCCGAAAATATTTTTCTCGCGCCGGGGTTGTCGGGTCGCCTCGGGACGTACAGCGGGCTCGGTAGCACTCTTGAGATCTCAGATTGGGAGGTCGTTTGCAGTTTTGGAGTCGTGGAGGCGTCCCGGTGATGGTTGTGGAGTTTAATATTTGGGGCGGGACGTTCGGTTCCGGGCGACTCCCGGGGCTCGGGACGGGAATCCCGGGGCTCGGGATGGAATTTTTCTGACGGCTTTTGGGTGAGTTGTGTTTTAATTTAAGATGGAATTTATGGGTATTTTTATAGAATTTTGGAGTGACGGAATTTCGGTTCAGGTTGTCACGCTCGCACGTCGGGTTTTGGTTCGGGTTCAGCGAGCTCGGTAGGACACTCTGGAATTGTAAATGAATTTCTGAAAAATGTTCTGTGAATGTTATAATATTCTGAAGATTGTGTCCGAGTTTCGTTAATTTTGGAATCCGATAATTATTTTTGGGCAAAAAGAATTGGAACTTTCGGAAAAATTGGGAGTTAATTTGCAAATGGGTGCAAATTAAAAAGAAATCAGCATGGGTACAGCAGCAGCAGCCCTTTACTTTCGGCAGCATGTGTGTGTGTGTGATTAAATGGGACACTTGGCCATTTTTAATTTAGCAAGAGAAGTATGGGAAAAAGAGAAGAAAATATATAAGGTAGTATTTTCATAAAATGAAACTTATTTCTTCTCTTCTTCTTCTTCTTCCTTTGTTCTTGCTGCCGAAACCTCCATGGGTGTGCACCTCCAAGCTTGAGTTTCTTCTTTTGGTAGAAATCAAAGAGGATTTGTTTGCTAGTTGAGGTAAGCATCCTCCTAACTCCTCTTTTCTCATTAGTTTGGAAGATTAGTGGTGAAAAGAGGATTTTTTGCATTTGATGGGTTTGTTCTTAGCTATAAGCTAGGATGATTTTCTTCCTCCCATCTTTTAGTATGTTGTTCTTGGGTGGTAGGAGAGTGATAATCAAGTGTTGGATTTTGGAAAACACACCTTGGATAAAAACCCCTAAATTGCCGAAATTCTTGGAATTTTTCAAAATGGTGTGTGTTTGTTATCTTGTTTCATGCTTCAAGTATGTTAATCCTAGCATGATTCTAAGCTTATGTGTGGATTCAATTTGATGGAAAACAAGTTGAGGGAAAAAGCCCTCTTTGGCCGAATTATTAGTGAAGATGTTGTGGTTGTTTAGGTGAAATTGGTTAGTGATC
Organism: Stellera chamaejasme; assembly: GCA_024586325.1. Taxonomy (NCBI): domain Eukaryota; kingdom Viridiplantae; phylum Streptophyta; class Magnoliopsida; order Malvales; family Thymelaeaceae; genus Stellera; species Stellera chamaejasme. Next base: position 30,581,569 of record CM044983.1, read on the forward strand.
TTGCTTAATAATTGCAATTGGTGATTAAAGAGTGCTAATGGAACTTTGTTTGGATTGAAATGGAAGTTGGGTGAGGAATCCTCCTTTTGGCCGAATTGATAAGTGAAGGGGTTTTATTGATTTTGGTGTAATTGGTTAGTAAGCATGCTTAGGAAGTGGAATTGGTGATTAATATGATTATTTGGAAGCTTGAATGGATTGAATTGAAAGTTGGATGAAAAGTTGATTAAGAACCGAAATCTTGGAATGATTCTTTTTCAATGTTGGAGGTTCATTTTGGTTGAATTGGATGTTAATATGGTGTTGGGGTTGAATTTAGGAGTGGATGGAAGTTTGAAATGTTGGATTCGGTTAAGGTAGGAAAAAGTTACAATTAATCGGGATTATCGGAAAATGGCGGGTAATGAAGGGTTTAAGGTTGGATTGGATCAGTTCTGCTTATTGTATGATGTTTGTCAATGTGAAATCTTGCATTGTCTAGGTTGGTTCTGAATTCTGACGTTTCTGTGAAAATCTGGAATTTTACGGAAATTCTGTCGGATTTTCGGTTTTGGGGTCGGGGGTTGTAATTTGGTAGTGTGGTTGATAAGAATGCTAAATCAACTTGGTTTGGCAGATTCTGAGTTTCGGTGGTTAGGAAAAGAGGAGTGCCAAGTTTCGGGCACGGTGTAGGTGTTATCCAAATCGGTCCAATACTGGATTTTGAGGTAAGGGTTAGGTTCTGCTATTTTTGTTAAGATCTGTGTATGTTTAGTTTCATTTTCTGTTCATCAGGAATTACAGAAATATATGCCTAGAGCATATTCTGTAGTCTGTAGGTGTATGTATTGTAGCACTTCTGTTTTGCAGGTATTTCGGAAATTTCTGCTTTAAGGTAAGTTCTGTGATCTGTAGGTGTATGCCTTGTAGCATACTGCCTGCAGTAATCCTACGTTTGTAGGAGTATGCCTTATGGCATACTGTCTGCATTAACACTACGACAGTTGTGGGTTCGCTACCCCAGCTGGTGCACCATGCTTCTGTAATAGCTTCGGCTTCTGACTCCCCTTAGTGGGAGGCTGTCGTTCCGATTTGTTATAAGGTTTATGGCGATTTGGAATCGCACATCCTTCGGGATTCCGATTTGTTTCTGGTACGTGTATGTTATTCTGTATTCTGTTGCATATATTGCTATCTTTCTGTTTTGCAGGGTTACATATACTTACCTTACCCCTTATCCCTTACGGGGTCCTTTTAGGACTCACCCTTCTTTGGGTTCTGTTTTTGGGTTTCTGTAGACTGATAAGCGGCTGCGGAGTAGGATTCCGTGAGGGTCCTACCTTGGGTGTGTTTTGCAGCAGTTGCACCTTGCGGTCCGGGATTGTGTACTTGGTGTGAATCCCGCGCAAGGTATTTTGCTACTTAGATTCTAAGGTTGGCTCTGTAGTTGCATATGCACACTTTCTGTATTGCTATGGTGATTGTATGTCTGTATATATTTGTATATTCTGTTCTGTATCTGCTCTGAGCGCTTGGCGCTTGCTAGACATTTTAGGTTCTGTGAATTCTGTATGTATATATGTTTTGGTGCGTAAGCACTCGTCCACGGAGGGCGGGGCTTACTCTGTTATTAGTGCATGAACTGTATGGTTGCATTTTATTTTGGTTATACGCATGAAATTTCCGTTAGTTTACTTCCACAATCTTTCCGTTTTCGGGTCCGCTACGCGCGGCGGGTCTCGATGGACCTGCCTTTTCTGTATCATTCCGGCTTCCGCTTCCGGCGTCCCGGCGCCCCCGCCTCCGCAACCGGGCTCGGGTGGCGTGCGGTGACAAGTTGGTATCAGAGCAGGTAAGTGACCATATTGGTCGTCAGTGGTGACTTGTAGTGACAACTATTGTTTTACATTTTATTTTAGAATGGTTTGGTACGGAGATTGGCCACCTCCTTACTCGAACCACTTCAAAATAAAATTGTGGAGCAAAGTTGATCCTTCAAGTTATCCTGATAGTTGCAGATTTGGCACTTGGGATTTCTGGAATTCGTAAGATTATCACGAGTAAGGGGATTGTGGAAAAGTTTCGTACGTAAAATTGTGTGTTAGGAAAAGATTTGGTGAAATAAGCATGAACTGCTTCTGTGATTCTGTGAAATGCATGATTTTATCATTCTGAGAAATAACTTCTGTGTCAAGTACTGCATTGCACTACAGAGCCTTAGAAAACTGCTGCTAATTTCTGTAGAGAGTAGGAGTGACCGATTTCTGTCTGGACTCGTCTCACGGTCTGAAATTTTTGAGATATGGTTAACACGCGTAGATAGCGTGATTTGGTACCGGAGGGGCGGGACTGGAATCCCACACCTCCGTGGAATAGGATACGGGTTCAGCGTAACCCAGGGTCTGAACAACCACACTCACCGCCCCCGAGGCTTAGCTGTCGTAGGGACCCCTCTCTGATTTGGTATTACCGCCAGCCTAGCTGGTTCAGAGGCGGCAGTAGGCAGGGGAAGATCTGTTTATGCCACGGTAAGGGCATTTTGATTAGGTAGTGATAGCGAGACTTAAGCCACTGCTCGCCATAGTTTTGGGATCGGTAAGTGAGTGACTCTGACAGGGGTGGTCACTGCGACACCTAGACTTCTCATCGATCCTATTAACGACGAGGAGATCTGGGGCACCAGTCTGGCGAGGTTAGACTTTTGGAGAGGTTTCAGAGTCCGAATCCCCCCCGAGGTTCAATGACCGAGGAGGACCGGAGGTAGTAGAGACTTGGTTTGCAGGAATTGACAAACTCCTGGAGGGAGGCTATTCTGAGTCGGTTGGCCGCCAACGGCTACTCCGGTCAGATTGCTTCCAGTTCGAACCGGAGTTCGAATTGACCCGATATCTGATTTCTAGTGTCCTGGCAAAGGTACCGGACATTTCCGCTGAAAATATTTTTCGGGCCCGGGTTTGCCGTTTTGACGATTTTCGGGATTCTTTGCGGAGAAACGGCTCCTCCTCGAGTGACCCGGGACTCGATTTGCGCTTTGAGGAAGATCTGGAGTCGGGGATATAATTTACATTTTTCTGTGAAGAAAAATGTTCTGGGTCGGAAATTACGGTTTCGGGCAGTTTAGTAGAGGTAGAGTGGGAGCACCACCGGCACGATCTTGTCTGATTGGCAGTAGGTATCACTCCGGTCGACTTTGTTACCGGCAGGAGGGCCGATGTTTACGTTGCAGGTCCGACACTCTTTGGATACGGGATTGCCCTCTTGCGAAGGGCGGGGTTTTGGGCGCCTTCGGCGTCCATAGTCTCGGACGCAACCCAACGCGCCGCGAGGGCGTGGGTTTCAGCAGGGTGGCCCGAGACCTCAGTAGCGACAGCAGCTTCAGCCACCCCCTCCGTCACCGCAGCTCAGGGCAGGACGGGTTTTCCTTTTTCTGAAGGGAGGCCTAATTATCGTGGAGGACCTAGTCAACGGTCGTGTACCGGCCACAGGGAGGCTCGAGTCACAGGAATTTTACATGGTACTTTATTTCGAATGAGATACCGGTACATGCGATTGGATACAGAGCATCTGTTTCCATGGTAACACGAAATGTGTTACATCTCTCGCATCTGTCTGTTAGTACCTTGCCTCAAACGTATTTAGTAAAAACTGCAGGAGTCGGTTTACGTTTTCTAAGGAGATGGTTCGGAGTTGTGCGATATCTCGTAGGCGGACATCTGATAGTATCGGATTTGTTGGTTTTAGACACGCCGAACTATGATATTATTCTTGGGATGGACTGGCTATCCAAGAATTCTGTGCACATTGATTGTGCAACCCGAACCATTATGGTTTCTGGAGAGGTACTACCTCTCACGACTCCGATCGGGTTTGACTATCGCACAAAGACGGAAGCAGTTGCAGATTCTGGATCATCCGCCGATAGTTGGTGTTGGGGGAATGTTATGGTCTGAATGAGGCTGGTACTAGGTTGAAGTTAGATAGTATACCTTGGTTCGAGATTGTCCGCAGGTATTTCCGGAGGAGTTGCCCGGATTACCATAAGAGCGGGGAATTGTGTTTGACATCCACCGCAATGGCATCGCTCCGATATCTATTCCTCCTTATCGGATGCCTATTTCGAGATGCAGGAGTAGAAGAAGCAACTAGAGGAATCACAAAGAAAAGATTTTCATCTGACCGAGCACTTCAGCGTGGTGTGATCTGGTTCTGTTTGTTAAGAAGAATGATGGGACACTCTGACTTTGTATTGAATACAGACGGTTGAATGCACTTCTGGTGAAGAATAAGTATCCGTTGCTACGGATTGACGATCTTTTGATCAACTTCGGGTTCAAGAGTTTCCTCTAAGATTAATTTCCGATCCGGGTATTTTCAGCTTAGGGTGAAGGATGAGAACATACCTAAGACTGCTTTCCGCACCCGGTATGGACACTTTGAGTTTACGGTCATGCCATTTGGGCTGACCAATGCTCCAGCAGCATTCATGGATCTGATGCATCGGGTGTTCCGACCATACTTGGATTCATTTGTAGTGGTCTTTATTGATGATATTCTGATATATTCTCGGGATGCGGACTCGCATCGGGAGCATCTGAGGGTAGTTCTGCAGACACTTTGGGAACATCAGCTTTATGCTAAATTCTCAAAGTGTGAGTTCTGGATTCGGGAAGTCACTTTTCTGGGACACGTTATTTCTGAGCATGGTCTGTCTGTGAATCCAGAGTAGGTGAGGGCAATTTGGGATTGGAAACAACTTACCACGGTACGGGAGATCAGGAGCTCCCTGGGGTTAGCAGGATTTTTTATCGGAGGTTTGTACTGGGATTTTCTATTCTCGCATCTCCGCTACGCAGCTTGACCAAGAAGGGTCAACCGCTTATCCGGTCCGATAGATGTGAGCGGAATTTTCGAAGTTGAAGCGGCAGTTGACTAACGCTCCGATTCTGACTCTTTCGCATCCGATCTTACCATATGTGAATTATTTGGATGCTTCCACATCCAGTTTGGGGTGTGTTGGCGCAGAGCGTTTTGTGGTAGCTTATGGGTCGAGGCAATGCGACCGCATGAGCTGAACTAATCGACACATGATCTGGAGTTGACTATAATAATTTATGCGCTGAAACATTGGAATCAATATCTGTTTGGTAATAAATTTCAGATTCTTACCGACCATAAGTCTGAAATATCTGTTTATACGAAGGAGCTTAGCATGAGGCAGCGTAGATATCTCGAATACATTAAGGACTATGATTGTAGTATCGGGTACATCTCGGCAAGGGCAACGCGGTTGCCGATGCTCGAGCAGAAGTATACCGGCTTAATTAAGAGAGGAAATGTCGGTGACTGGTCTGAGAAGAGTGGTCTGACGTGCCTTTGGCACAGGTGGCAGCTCTGGGAGCGTGCTCGGGTTATTACACTTATTATACATTCTGAGTGGCTTGATAGGATGCGCGAAGCGCAAGGTAGAGATTTGGTATTGAAGAAGTTATCTGGGGAAGATAAGGATTTATTTGTTACCGACGTTTCAGTATAGGCAGGGATAGCTATACTACCGAGATTGCCTTTATGTACCCGAGGATCGGGAGTTCGGAATGAGATTTTAGAGGAGGCACACTCGGGCGGTGTGAGCATCGAAACCGGCAGGACACTGCAGACTTTGCCCATTCCAGTCTGGAAGTGGGGTAATGTTATGATAGACTTTCTGACTGCACTGCCCTGACACGGTTTCATCATGATGCTATCTGGGTTTTTGTGGATCGGCTGACAAAGTGCGTACACTTTCTGCCTATTCGGGTCACAGACCCTCTGGGGAAGCTTGCCCGGCTTTACATCAGGGAGATTGTACGCTTACATGGAGCACCAGACTCCATTGAATCTGACCGTGATCCGCGTTTTACAGCACGGTTCTGGATTGCTTTTCATGAAGCATTGGGCACGCAACTCCATCTGAATACAGCTTATCACCCCCAGACGGACGGGCAGTCGGAGCGGGTGATTCTGATATCGGAGGATATGTTGCGAATCTGTATATTGGATTTTGGAGGAGTTTGGGACTAGCAGTTACTTTGATAGAGTTCTCGTACAACAATTGCTTTCAGACTACGTTTGACATGGCACCCTAGGAGGTGTTGTACGGGAGGTGTATGACACCATACTGTGGGACAAATGCGTCTGATCGGGTTAAGCTGGGACCCGAGCTTTTTGAGGAGTCTACGGCAAAGATCAGATTGTTACAGGCGCGGATTAAAACCGCGAACGACTGCACCACTGCTTATACGAACCGCCGCCGTAGGGCTCTTGAATCTGAGTTTGGTAATAGAATTTGACTGGAGGTAGCACCGTTCAGAGAGACAGTAAGATTTGATAGGCGGGGCAAGTTACCCCGAATTTTATCGGTTCTCATGAGTTTCTAGAGTAAGTTGTTAGGTTGATCTTTCCCCCCCCCAACTATTTCTGTTTTACGTGGTATCTTCCAGGATAGCCTGTTGTGGATCGGTTAGATTTAGGTTCGCATCGTCTGGGGTTGTCTGGTAGAAATACCGGCAAGCTGACTCGGGTGCAATAAGATGCACCCGGAGGCTGGGACGCCGTGAGGCTCAGTATGGTAGTCTAAACTACCACTCCCGCCGCACCAAAGACGGTGGTCCGATTGTTCGGGTTAGAGGAATAGTTATATTTTCTCGGTTGGTAGCGACACTGTCTGGTTGGTTCAGCTACTCTTGGAGGACCAAGAGTTCTAAGGGGGAGAATGTTACGGTCACCCCGAGCGGGTTGCGGCCGGGTGACCCGGCTCCGGTTTTGGCTCGCGGTCACGCTTTCGGCGTTCAGACGGCTCCCGAGCCCTATCCGAGTATCATTTTGGCGAACCCTTCCGTATTTGAGGTCGTGTGGGTCCCCGGACGTTTCCGCCGAAAATATTTTTCCGGCGCCGGGGTTGTCGGGTCGCCTCGGGACGTACAGCGGGCTCGGTAGCACTCTTGAGATCTCAGATTGGGAGGTCGTTTGCAGTTTTGGAGTCGTGGAGACGTCCCGGTGATGGTTGTGGAGTTTAATATTTGGGGCGGGACGTTCGGTTCCGGGCGACTCCCGGGGCTCGGGACGGGAATCCCGGGGCTCGGGATGGAATTTTTCTGACGGCTTTTGGGTGAGTTGTGTTTTAATTTAAGATGGAATTTATGGGTATTTTTATAGAATTTTGGAGTGACGGAATTTCGGTTCGAGTTGTCACGCCGCACGTCGGAGTTTTGGTTCGGGTTCAGCGAGCTCGGTAGGACACTCTGGAATTGTAAATGAATTTCTGAAAAATGTTCTGTGAATGTTATAATATTCTGAAGATTGTGTCCGAGTTTCGTTAATTTTGGAATCCGATAATTATTTTTGGGCAAAAAGAATTGGAACTTTCGGAAAAATTGGGAGTTAATTTGCAAATGGGTGCAAATTAAAAAGAAATCAGCATGGGTACAGCAGCAGCAGCCCTTTACTTTCGGCAGCATGTGTGTGTGTGTGATTAAATGGGACACTTGGCCATTTTTAATTTAGCAAGAGAAGTATGGGAAAAAGAGAAGAAAATATATAAGGTAGTATTTTCATAAAATGAAACTTATTTCTTCTCTTCTTCTTCTTCTTCCTTTGTTCTTGCTGCCGAAACCTCCATGGGTGTGCACCTCCAAGCTTGAGTTTCTTCTTTTGGTAGAAATCAAAGAGGATTTGGTTGCTACTTGAGGTAAGCATCCTCCTAACTCCTCTTTTCTCATTAGTTTGGAAGATTAGTGGTGAAAAGAGGAGTTTTTGCATTTGATGGGGTTGTTCTTAGCTATAAGCTAGGATGATTTTCTTCCTCCCATCTTTTAGTATGTTGTTCTTGGGTGGTAGGAGAGTGATAATCAAGTGTTGGATTTTGGAAAACACACCTTGGATAAAAACCCCTAAATTGCCGAAATTCTTGGAATTTTTCAAAATGGTGTGTGTTTGTTATCTTGTTTCATGCTTCAAGTATGTTAATCCTAGCATGATTCTAAGCTTATGTGTGGATTCAATTTGATGGAAAACAAGTTGAGGGAAAAAGCCCTCTTTGGCCGAATTATTAGTGAAGATGTTGTGGTTGTTTAGGTGAAATTGGTTAGTGATCTTGCTTAATAATTGCAATTGGTGATTAAAGAGTGCTAATGGAACTTTGTTTGGATTGAAATGGAAGTTGGGTGAGGAATCCTCCTTTTGGCCGAATTGATAAGTGAAGGGGTTTTATTGATTTTGGTGTAATTGGTTAGTAAGCATGCTTAGGAAGTGGAATTGGTGATTAATATGATTATTTGGAAGCTTGAATGGATTGAATTGAAAGTTGGATGAAAAGTTGATTAAGAACCGAAATCTTGGAATGATTCTTTTTCAATGTTGGAGGTTCATTTTGGTTGAATTGGATGTTAATATGGTGTTGGGGTTGAATTTAGGAGTGGATGGAAGTTTGAAATGTTGAATTCGGTTAAGGAAGGAAAAAGTTACAATTAATCGGAATTTTCGTAAAATGGTGTGTAATGAATGTTTTAAGGTCGGATTTGATCAGTTCGCTTATTGTATGATGTTTGTCAATGTGAAATCTTGCATTGTCTAGGTTGGTTCTGAATTCTGACGTTTCTGTGAAAATCTGGAATTTTACGGAAATTCTGTCGGATTTTCGGTTTTGGGGTCGGGGGTTGTAATTTGGTAGTGTGGTTGATAAGAATGCTAAATCAACTTGGTTTGGCAGATTCTGAGTTTCGGTGGTTAGGAAAAGAGGAGTGCCAAGTTTCGGGGCACGGTGTAGGTGTTATCCAGAATCGGTCCAATACTCTGGATTTTGAGGTAAGGGTTTGGTTCTGCTATTTTTGGTAAGATAGGTGTATGTTTAGTTTCATTTTCTGTTCTGCAGTATTTCAAGTATTATATGCCTAGAGCATATTCTCGTAGTCTGTAGGTGTATGTATTGTAGCACTTCGCTTTTGCAGGTATTTCGGAAATTTCGCTTTAAGGTAAGTTCTGTGATCTCGTAGGTGTATGCCTTGTAGCATACTGCATGCATTAATCCTACGTTTGTAGGAGTATGCCTTATGGCATACTGTCTGCTAACACTACGACAGTTGTGGGTTCGCTACCCCAGCTGGTGCACCATGCTTCTGTATTAGCTTCGGCTTCTGACTCCCTTAGTGGAGGCTGTCGTTCCGATTTGTTATAAGGTTTATGGCGATTTGGAATCGCACATCCTTCGGGATTCCGATTTGTTTCTGGTACGTGTATGTTATTCTGTATTCTGTTGCATATGTTGCTATCTTTCTGTTTTGCAGGGTTACATATACTTACCTTACCCCTTATCCCTTACGGGGTCCTTTTAGGACTCACCCTTCTTTGGGTTCTGTTTTTGGGTTTCAGGTAGACTGATAAGCGGCTGCGGAGTAGGATTCCGTGAGGGTCCTACCTTGGGAGTGTTTTGCAGCGGTTGCACCTTGCGGTCCGGGATTGTGTACTTGGTGTGAATCCCGCGCAAGGTATTTTGCTACTTAGATTCTAAGGTTGGCTCTGTAGTTGCATATGCACACTTTCTGTATTGCTATGGTGATTGTATGTCTGTATATATTTGTATATTCTGTTCTGTATCTGCTCTGAGCGCTTGGCGCTTGCTAGACATTTTAGGTTCTGCGAGTTCTGTATGTATATATGTTTTGGTGCGTAAGCACTCGTCCACGGAGGGCGGGGCTTACTCTGTTATTAGTGCATGAACTGTATGGTTGCATTTTATTTTGGTTATACGCATGAAATTTCCGTTAGTTTACTTCCACAATCTTTCCGTTTTCGGGTCTGCTACGCGCGGCGGGTCTCGATGGACCTGCCTTTTCTGTATCATTCCGGCTTCCGCTTCCGGCGTCCCGGCGCCCCCGCCTCCGCAACCGGGCTCGGGTGGCGTGCGGTGACAACATTGTCACGACCACCCCGCCCGATTGTGGAGGCGGAGCCGGCCGCAACGTTCGGAAGCGGAAGCTACGGCGGAAAGCGCGGTAACGGTACTACCGAAACCCGCTACGTTTAGTGGTCCCATGACCCGGCCCGCAATAACGGAATGGTCGTACTACGACCTGCAACCCACAGAACACATACATGGCAAGTATACAAAACAACTTAACAAACAAACATGCAGTTCATGGAATACTTTTCATTTTTCATGATAACCAAGTCACATAAACCATTTCATACATACGGCCAATATATGTAAGTCGGGGCTCCGCCTTCGACTCAGAAGACAGATACAGAATCATCACATATTCCAGAATATACGTTATATACAATATCATGATCCAAAATACATGCATGCAACTACACCTACAGAGCCATCAAAGACAACCCTAGAATACCTAGGTACGGAATCAAGAAAAACTCTCGCTCAGGAGATTCTCGCACGAGGTACTGCTGTTGCTGTTGAAACCAAAACCAAAAGCACCGCGGATCCCTAGTGTTACGGTCACCCTGAGCGGGTTGCGACCGGGTGACCCGGGGCTCCGATTTTGGCCTGCGGGTCACGTTTTTGGGCGATCAGACGACTCCCGAGTCTTATTCGAGCATCATTCTGGCGAACCCTTTCATATTTGAGGTCGTGTGGGTCCCCCGGACATTTCCGCCGAAAATATTTTTCCGGCGCCGGGGGGGTTGTCGGGGTTGGCTCGGAACGCATACAGCGGGCTCGGTAGCGCTCCCGTGACCTCGGATTGAGGAACCGTTTATGGATTTGGAATCGTGGGAGCGTCCCGGAGATTTCTACGGAGCATATTTTTCGGGTGTGACGTGCGGTCCTGCGACTCCGGGGCTCGGGCGGAATCCCGAGCTCGGGATGGAATTTCTCCGACGGCTCTGGGGTAAGTCATGTTATTTTTTAAAGTGGATTTTATGGATATTTTTGTGGAATTTTGTGGTGACGGGTTGAGGTTCAGGTTTTTTATGCGGCAACGCCGGGATTTGTTCAGGATCAGCGAGCTCGGTAGGACGCTACGGAATGGTAAATAAATATTTGAAAAATATTTTATTAATGTTATGATATTCTGAGGATTCTGGTCAATTTTGGGTTCATTTGGAGTTCGTTACCTATAATTGGGGTTTAATTGCAAAGATTAGGAGAATCGGGAGGTTAAATGGTAATTAACCCAAAATAAAATAATAATTTTGGGTCAGACTTTGGGCTAAGTCGGCTGCAATAATTGGGCTGGACACTTGTCCAATTGGTATTTAAGTTGGTAAAGAAAGATAAGTATATAAGGTATTTTATTTCATAAATCATTTCTATTCCATTTCATTTTCTTCTTCTTCTTCCTTATTCTTCTTCCCGCCGCCACCATTCTCAGCCTTCAAGCTCCATGTTCTTCACCTTCTCTTGCTGAAACTTCAAGGACTTGAGCTCAAGAAAGTGGTAAGCTTCTCCTCTCCTTAGTTTTTCAAGTTGGAAGCTTGGTTTGGGAGAGAAAAGAGAGGATTTCAAGCCTTGTGTTTACTCTTGTCTACATGCTAGAGTAATCCTCTCCCTCCCATCTTTTAGTATGTTGTTCTTGGGCTTGAGGGGAGTAGGAATCTATGGTTGGTTGTTGGAAAACTCCATGGAATGGAGGAACCCTAGGAGGCCGAATTATTGATGATTTTTCCAAAATTGTGTGTGTTTGTCTTCTTGAATCATGCTTCAAGTATGTTGTTCCTAGCATGATTCTAAGACAATCTATGGTTTCAATTTGATGGAAAACAAGTTGAGGGAAAAAGCCCTCTTTGGCCGAATTGTTAGTGAAGATGTTTTGGTTGTTTAGGTGAAATTGGTTAGTAATCTTGCTTAATAATTGCAATTGGTGATTAAAGAGAGCTAATGGAACTTTGTTTGGATTGAAATGGAAGATGGGTGAGAAATCCCCTTTAAGGCCGAATTGTTTATGAAAGGAGGTTGTTGATTTTGATGCAATTGGTTAGTAAGTTTGATTAGGAAGTGAAATTGGTGATTAGTGGGATTAATTGGAAGCTTGAATGGTTTGAATTGGAAGGGTGGTGAAAAATTGGTTAAGGGTCAAATTGTTGAAATGATTCTTTTTCCATGTGAATGTTGTATTTTGATTGAATTGGATGCTAAATTGGTAATGTGGGTGGAAGTAGGTGCGATATGACGTTTGAAATACCATTTTCGGATTAGAAATGAGAAAGTTAGTTTTATGCGGGTTTACCGGGGAAAGTGTCTGGAACGCGGGTTTAAGGGTTGGAATATGTTTGTGGGTGTTGGAATAACAATGTTCAGGCTCGGTTTGTAAAACCGAGCTTTCTGTGGGATTCCGCGGGAAAGTGCGGGTTTGTGTAGAAATTTCTTTCTGGAGTTATTTGGATGTGTTCGACTCAACAATGATTATTCACTTGATTCTACGTTAGTGGAGTAGCGTGGAACCATAGGAGCCAAGTTTGGCGTTTCGGGTCGGGAGTTGGGGTTTCACGAGTTTTGGGCTGCGGGGCAGCGTTTCTGAGGTAAGGGCTTAATTTGGTAAAATGTACGTTTGTTCTGCTTCGTATATGTTATCAGGTATGATACTTCTGTTGTATTTGTATATTTTATTATTATTAGTTATTATTCTGTGACGAGACCCGTATGGTTGGAGAGACCACGGGTGCTACTTGGTTACATTACGTATCCGCACCGGAGTGCCGATACTTCGTTACGTGACCTACGGCGGTTTGGGGCTCGCGACCCCGGCCCGGTACCGTGCTATCTGCTTGCTCGATCAGTATATTCGACCTCTTGAGGGCCGTTATGGGTCGTTCTGGCGGTTGGACCGCATATGATGGATTCTGATTTGCTTTAAGTTTTATGTTCGTATGCATATGTATATTGTGTGGTAATCTGTTTTGCAGGTTCAGATTGTCGCCCTATGGGCAAACTACATTTTTACTATTAGCCCTTACTGGGTCCTTTCGAGGACTCACCCCTTTTATCTGTTTACCACTTTCAGGCCGTCCTGACAAGCAACCGGCGGAGTAGAGATTCCGCGGTGCTTCCTTCATTTTTGAGGTTGGGTTGCAGCAGCAGTACCACGTGCGGAGGTCGCTTCAGATTCCGCGCTAGGTATTTATAGGATTTTGATTACTGGCTCTGTAGCTGTAACTGCATGCATATAGATCAGATCATGGTTTTGTATATGTCGTATATATATATATATATATATATTGAGGTATATTATGTTCTGTCTGTCTTCTGAGTCGTGGGCGGAGCCCCGACTTGCCTATAGTGGAATTGGTATAATTCAGACTTGGTGTTTCAGTGTTGGTAGTGATGAATGTTGGTTGATTTTCCATGAACTGCATATTTGGTAAAGATTGATATGTTATGCATGCTTGCCTCGCATTTAATATCTAGGTTGCTAGTTACCACTTGATTATTCTGCATTTGAGCTCGAAGCTCCGCTGCCGCGTTTTCCGTCGTAATTCCTGTTTACGACGTCGCGGCCAGCTCCGCCTCCGCAACCGGGCGGGGTGGCTGTGACAAGTTGGTATCAGAGCAGGTCGGGTCGAGGTGACCCAAGAGGTAAAGCATGGTTGGTGAAAGTATGGGTTGTGGAAGGCAAGTCATGCTAGTTCATGGGTGAACTTTACAAGTAATGACTTCGAAGGGCAAGCTACTGGTTTACACCTCATTCTGGAGTGGTTCGGTACGGAGCCTGATCAACTCCTTATTTGAACCATTTCGGAATGCGTGTGGAGCGGTGGCGGTTCTTTGGAGCATTATGGAAGGTGTGGGTGTTATATGAAGTGATTCCGTGATTATAAGCATGATCTGATTCTATGTTAAGGTTTATTATTTAGTTTCGGGATTACGAAAAGAATCCTTGCATCATGCATTGCATTACACTACTGAGCCATAAAATGCTGCTTTGCTAGCTTTAGGAAGAGAAAGTTTATGATTGGGTTATATGGTTTTGGGGTTGATTTATTTCAGGTATGGCTAGAACACGCCGCCAGCGTGAGCAGGAACCGGAGGGTAGGGACCGGGATCCCACACCTCCGAGGGCTAGAAGGCGGGTTCAGAGTAACCCAGGGGCTGAGCAGTCACACTCACTCCCCCCTAGTGATCAGCAGGTTGAGGGACCCGCTCCTGATATATTACAGGTGTTGGGTCAGGTACAGCAGCTGTTGGGTACATTGTTGCCAGCCCAGCAGATTCAGGGGCAGCAGGCACCGGGAGGTCCGGCCAGGCCACAGCGGAGACAGCCGGTTCAGGAGGTGGGCAGCAGCCACCTCAGTGCGCAGGATCAGCAGGATAGTGATTCTGAGGAGGGAGATCTGCGCAGTGCTGAGAGTTCTCGTCGGTCCCACCACCGACGGGAAGAGCTGAGACGCCAGTCTGATGAGATCAGACTTCTGGAGCGGTTTCAGCGTTTGAACCCCCCGAGGTTCAACGGCCGTGGAGGACCTGAGGCGGCTGAGGCATGGTTTGCGGGAGTTGACAAGCTCCTTGGGAGGCTACACCTTCCGTCTGAGGTGAGAGTCTCGTTGGCTACATTCAATCTGCAGGACGGTGCAGATCATTGGTGGAGGAGCCTCGGGGCCGTCGAGAGCCGAGGCAGCACGTGATGGGGGGCATGATTCGGATCTGACCTGGGAGCAGTTTGCTTACTACTTCCATCAGCAGTATATTGGGGATGCCGTCAGGGACCTCCGTCAGGCACAGTTTGATGACCTGGAGCAGGGCACCAGGACCGTTGGTGAGTACGAGCGGGAGTTTGACCGATTGGTTCGCTATGTGCCGCAGTATTATGGCATGGAGCAGGAGAAGGCCAAGCGGTTCATTCGCCGCTTGCGTCCTGAGTATCGATGGGCTTTGAGACCTCTGGATATCACTTCTTACCACGAGGCTGTGCAGAAGGCCCAGCTCCTCGAGCAGGAGGAGGTTGAGAGTCGGTACCTACCACACCGACCCAGTGAGAGAGGGAGGACTTCTGCACAGCAGGGTTCAGCGAGGTCTTCAGGGAGGTCAGGCAGGTCTGGGCAGAGCAGCAGGGGCAGCAGGACTACGCCAGTATCCCCGACTTGCGCGAGTTGTGGTGGGCAGCACCCCGGCCGGCCATGTTACCGACAGTCCGGGCAGTGTCTGAGATGTGGGGCCAGTGATCATTGGATTCGTGATTGTCCTTTGACGCTGGGACAGGGATCCGGCAGTACTACGCGTCCGCAGCCCCGGTTTCAGCCCAACGCACCCCGGGCGCGGTTCACGAGGGCGGGCCGAGGCCATCACAAGGCCGAGACGACCGTTTCCGCCACCCTCCGCCACGGCAGCTGGGAGCGGGGCGTGTGTTCCAGTGGAGCGGGGTGAGACCTCACGGCGTGAGCCTCCACCACACCAGGTCGGAGCACGTCGAGAGTGTCAGATTGAGCGTGGAGAGACTTCGCAGCGCCTGGCACTCCAAGGTACATTACTTCTGAACGATACACCTATTCGTGCACTGTTTGATACCGGGGCGTCTGTTTCGATTGTGGCACAGAAGTGTGTCGAGTCACTCCACCTGACTACCAGTGGACTTCCGAGCGTCTTCATGGTGAAGACGGCCGAGTCGATTTACTTTCAATGAGATGGTACGGGACTGCGTGCTATCCATTGGCGATCACCGGATTACGTCGAGATCTGCTGGTGTTGAACACACGAAGTATGACGTTATTCTTGGGATGGATTGGCTGTCCAAGAATTCCGTGCATATTGATGCAACCGTAGTGTTACGGTTTCTGGAGAGGTGTTACCCCTCTCAGGTTCAGATGGGACGAAGACGGTCAGGACCAGCATGGAGCTGCAGGTTCTGGATCAGGTCCCGATAGTGGATTCGGAGGAGTACTACGGTCTGAACACGTCTGATACTCGGTTGGAGCTGGATAAGATTCCAGTTGTCCGAGATTTTCCGCAGGTATTTCCGGAGGATTTGCCCGAGATGCCACCAGAGCGGGAGATCACGTTGAGATCCAGTTGCAGCCTGGTTCTACTCCCATTTCCATTCCACCTTATCGGATGCCGATAGTGGAAATGGTGGAGCTGAAGAAGCAGCTGGAGGAGCTGCAGGAGAAGGGGTTTATCCGTCCAAGTACTTCACCATGGGGTGCTCCGGTATTGTTCGTTAAGAAGAAGGACGGATCACTCAGCCGTGTATTGATTACGGGCGGTTGAACGCAATCACTATCAAGAACAAGTACCCATTGCCGAGGATCGACGATCTCTTTGATCAGCTGAGAGGTGCGAAGATCTTTTCGAAGATCGACCTGCGATCGGGGTACTTTCAGTTGCGAGTGAAGGAGGAGGACATCCCGAAGACAGCTTTCCGTACGCGGTATGGGCACTATGAGTATACGGTGATGCCGTTTGGTTTGACTAATGCACCGGCTGCGTTTATGGATATGATGAACAGAGTGTTCCGGCCGTATCTGGATTCATTTGTGGTGGTGTTCATCGATGACATTCTGATTTACTCTCGGGATGAGGATTCACACCGGGAGCATCTGAGGATTATTCTGCAGACACTTTGGGAACACCAGCTTTACGCTAAGTTCTCAAAGTGTGACTTCTGGATCCGAGAGGTGTCTTTTCTGGGGCATATCATCGGTGAGCACGGTTTGTCAGTGGATCCTGAGAAAGTTAAGGCGGTGCAGGAGTGGAAGCAGCCAACCTCGGTACGGGAGATCAGGAGTTTTCTGGGGTTAGCAGGCTACTACCGGCGGTTTGTGCCGGGGTTTTCCGTTTTGGCTTCCCCACTTACGCAGTTGACAAAGAAGGGGCAGCCATTTGTGTGGTCGGAGAAGTGTGAACAGAACTTTCAGGAGTTGAAGCGACAGTTGACCAACGCACCGATCTTGGTTCTACCCGACCCGAGTCTACCTTATGTGATCTACACGGATGCATCTAGGTCCGGGTTGGGATGTGTTTTGATGCAGGGGCGGAACGTGATAGCTTATGGGTCGCGACAGCCTTCGACCGCATGAGCGTAACTATCCTACGCATGATCTAGAGTTGGCTGCGGTGATTTATGCGCTGAAGCAATGGAGACACTACCTACTCGGCAGCAAATTTCAGATTTTCACGAGATCATAAGAGTTCAAGTATCTGTTCACTCAGAAGGTGTTGAACATGAGGCAGCGCAGGTGGATCGTGTACATCAAGGACTACGATTGCACTATCGAGTACACCGAGGGCAAAGGCAATACAGTGGCCGATGCTCTGAGTAGGAAATACACTGGCGTGGTCAGAGGAGGTAGTACTGAGGATCGGACTGAGGAGAATGATTTGACGTGCCTTTGGCGCAGTGGGAGCGCTGGGAGCAGGCTCAGGTATATACTTTGACCATTCATTCGGAGTGGTTGGACAGAGTGCGAGAGGCACAGGAGAGGGATCCAGAGTTGAAGAAGTTGTCCGGGGAGGACAAAGGGGCACTACTACCGAGGTTTCAGTACAGGCAGGGTTTGCTATACTTTGGGGATCGGTTGTATGTGCCAGGGGATCAGACTCTGCGGGATGAGATTTTGACAGAGGCGCACTCGAGCCGATTGAGCATCCACCCCGGTAGTGAGAAGATGTATCAGGACTTGCGTACCCATTTCTCGGTGGCCGGGTATGCGGAGACACATTGCCACACATGTGTCTAAGTGTGCCACTTGTCAGCGGGTGAAGGTGGAGCATCATAAACCGGCAGGGACGTTACAGACTTTGCCCATTCCGGTCAGGAAGTGGGGCAACATCACGATGGATTTTCTCGACCGCACTACCCTCGACCCGGTCTCACCACGATGCCATCCGGGTTATCGTGGACCGCTTGACGAAGTGTGCTCACTTTCGCCGGTCCGGATGACAGACTCTCTGAGAAGCTTGCCCATCTGTATATCGAGAGATTGTGCGGTTACATGGAGTACTGACTCCATTGTGTCGATCGGGATCCGCGTTTTACCGCACATTTCTGGGCGCCTTTCATAAGGCACTGGGCACGCGACTCCATCTGAGTACAGCTTACCATCCCCAAACCGACGGTCAGTCGGAGCGGGTGATTCAGATTCTGGAGGATATGCTGCGGAGCTGTACTTTGGATTTCGGAGGGGATTGGGACAAACAGTTGCCGTTGGTAGAATTTTCATATAATAACAGTTATCAGAGTACCATCGGCATGGCACCGTTTGAGGCGCCAGATGGACGACGGTGCATGACACCGCACCGCTGACCGAGGCGTCGACAGTGATTGAGCCGGGTCCCGAGCCTATTGAGGAGACCACCGCAAAGATCAAGTTGATTCAGCGCGGTTGAAGATCCGCATGAACGACCGCACCACCTCATATGCGAATAGGCGACGCAGAGACTTGGAGTTTGAGGTGGGTGACAGTGGTTTGGTCAAGGTGGCGCCGATTCGGGGACAATGATTCGGCAGACGGGGTAAGTTAGCCCCAAGGTATATCGGACCGTCACGAGATTCTCGGAGCGGATAGGCAAGTTGGCCTACAGTTGGCGTTACCTCCGAATATATTCATGCGGTGCACAACGTCTTTCATGTCAGTATGCTGAAGAAGTGCATCTTGGATCCCGTGCAGACGATACCTGTGGAGGAGGTTCAGCTGGAGCCTGATTTGTCGTATCAGGAGGTACCGATTGCCTTTCTGGGACGCGATACTCGGAAACTCCGGAGCAAGTTGATTCCCATGGTCAAGGTTCAGTGGTCACATCATACGGACCGGGAAGCGACTTGGGAAACCGAGCAGGACATCAGAGAGCGATACCCCGAGCAGTATCAGCGTTTGATGCCCCTCTTGGAGGACCAAGAGTCCTAAGGGGGGGAGGATGTTACGGTCACCCTGAGCGGGTTGCGACCGGGTGACCCGGGGCTCCGATTTTGGCCTGCGGTCACGTTTTGGGCGATCGACGACTCCCGAGCCTTATTCGAGCATCATTCTGGCGAACCCTTTCATTTTTGAGGTCGTGTGGGTCCCCCGGACATTTCCGCCGAAAATATTTTTCCGGCCACGGGGTTGTCGGGGTTGGCTCGGAACGCACAGCTGGGCTCGGTAGCGCTCCCAGGACCTCGGATTGAGGAACCGCTTGCGATTTGGAATCGTGGGAGCGTCCCGGAGATTTCTACGGAGCATATTTTTCGGGTGTGACGTGCGGTCCCGGCGACTCCAGGGGCTCTGGGCGGAATCCCGGGGCTCGGGATGGAATTTCTCCGACGGCTCTGGGGTAAGTCATGTTATTTTTTAAAGTGGATTTTATGGATATTTTTGTGGAATTTTGTGGTGACGGGTTGAGGTTCAGGTTTTTTATGCGGCAACGCCGGGATTTGTTCAGGATCAGCGAGCTCGGTAGGACGCTACGGAATGGTAAATAAATATTTGAAAAATATTTTATTAATGTTATGATATTCTGAGGACTCTGGTCAATTTTGGGTTCATTTGGAGTTCGTTACCTATAATTGGGGTTTAATTGCAAAGATTAGGAGAATCGGGAGGTTAAATGGTAATTAACCCAAAATAAAATAATAATTTTGGGTCAGACTTTGGGCTAAGTCGGCTGCAATAATTGGGCTGGACACTTGTCCAATTGGTATTTAAGTTGGTAAAGAAAGATAAGTATATAAGGTATTTTATTTCATAAATCATTTCTATTCCATTTCATTTTCTTCTTCTTCTTCCTTATTCTTCTTCAAGCCGCCACCATTCTCAGCCTTCAAGCTCCATGTTCTTCACCTTCTCTTGCTGAAACTTCAAGGACTTGAGCTCAAGAAAGTGGTAAGCTTCTCCTCTCCTTAGTTTTTCAAGTTGGAAGCTTGGTTTGGGAGAGAAAAGAGAGGATTTCCAAGCCTTGTGTTTACTCTTGTCTACATGCTAGAGTAATCCTCTCCCTCCCATCTTTTAGTATGTTGTTCTTGGGCTTGAGGGGAGTAGGAATCTATGGTTGGTTGTTGGAAAACTCCATGGAATGGAGGAACCCTAGGAGGCCGAATTATTGATGATTTTTTCCAAAATTGTGTGTGTTTGTCTTCTTGAATCATGCTTCAAGTATGTTGTTCCTAGCATGATTCTAAGACAATCTATGGTTTCAATTTGATGGAAAACAAGTTGAGGGAAAAAGCCCTCTTTGGCCGAATTGTTAGTGAAGATGTTTTGGTTGTTTAGGTGAAATTGGTTAGTAATCTTGCTTAATAATTGCAATTGGTGATTAAAGAGAGCTAATGGAACTTTGTTTGGATTGAAATGGAAGATGGGTGAGAAATCCCCTTTAAGGCCGAATTGTTTATGAAAGGAGGTTGTTGATTTTGATGCAATAGGTTAGTAAGTTTGATTAGGAAGTGAAATTGGTGATTAGTGGGATTAATTGGAAGCTTGAATGGTTTGAATTGGAAGGGTGGTGAAAAATTGGTTAAGGGTCAAATTGTTGAAATGATTCTTTTTCCATGTGAATGTTGTATTTTGATTGAATTGGATGCTAAATTGGTAATGTGGGTGGAAGTAGGTGCGATATGACGTTTGAAATACCATTTTCGGATTAGAAATGAGAAAGTTAGTTTTATGCGGGTTTACCGGGGAAAGTGTCTGGAACGCGGGTTTAAGGGTTGGAATATGTTTGTGGGTGTTGGAATAACAATGTTCAGGCTCGGTTTGTAAAACCGAGCTTTCTGTGGGATTCCGCGGGAAAGTGCGGGTTTGTGTAGAAATTTCTTTCTGGAGTTATTTGGATGTGTTCTGACTCAACAATGATTATTCAGCTTGATTCTACGTTAGTGGAGTAGCGTGGAACCATAGGAGCCAAGTTTGGCGTTTCGGGTCGGGAGTTGGGGTTTCACGAGTTTTGGGCTGCGGGGCAGCGTTTCTGAGGTAAGGGCTTAATTTGGTAAAATGTACGTTTGTTCTGCTTCGTATATGTTATCAGGTATGATACTTCTGTTGTATTTGTATATTTTATTATTATTAGTTCTGATTCTGTGACGAGACCCGTATGGTTGGAGAGACCACGGGTGCTCCTTGGTTCTGTTCTGTGTATCCGCACCGGGAGTGCCGATACTTCTGTTCTGTGACCCTACGACAGTTTGGGGCTCGCGACCCCAGCCGGTACCGTGCTATCTGTTCTGTTCTGATCTGTATATTCTGACCTCTGTTGAGGGCTGTCGTTATGGGTCGTTCTGGCGGTTGGACCGCATATGATGGATTCTGATTTGCTTTAAGTTTTATGTTCGTATGCATATGTATATTGTGTGGTAATCTGTTTTGCAGGTTCAGATTGTCGCCCTATGGGCAAACTACATTTTTACTATTAGCCCTTACTGGGTCCTTTTGAGGACTCACCCCTTTTATCTGTTTACCACTTTCAGGCCGTCCTGACAAGCAACCGGCGGAGTAGAGATTCCGCGGTGCTTCCTTCATTTTTGAGGTTGGGTTGCAGCAGCAGTACCACGTGCGGAGGTCGCTTCAGATTCCGCGCTAGGTATTTATAGGATTTTGATTACTGGCTCTGTAGCTGTAACTGCATGCATATAGATCAGATCATGGTTTTGTATATGTCGTATATATATATATATATATTGAGGTATATTATGTTCTGTCTGTCTTCTGAGTCGTGGGCGGAGCCCCGACTTGCCTATAGTGGAATTGGTATAATTCAGACTTGGTGTTTCAGTGTTGGTAGTGATGAATGTTGGTTGATTTTCCATGAACTGCATATTTGGTAAAGATTGATATGTTATGCATGCTTGCCTCGTACGAATATCTAGGTTGCTAGTTACCACTTGATTATTCTGCATTTGAGCTCGATGCTCCGCTGCCGCGTTTTCCGTCGTAATTCCTGTTTCCGACGTCGCGGCCAGCTCCGCCTCCGCAACCGGGCGGGGTGGCTGTGACACCTAGTCCGTAGGATGCCTGTCAGATCGATCTGAAAGGTGGTAAACAATAAGGGGTGAGTCCTCGGGAGGACCCAGTACGGGCTGAGGTAAGATACAGTTTGTACAAGTCTGCCGAACCAAACCTGCAAAAGATCATACGCGGTCCAACCGCCAGAATGACCCAAAACGACAGCCCTCTCTAAGAGGTCAGAATATACAGAACAGAACAGAAGCACGGTACCGGCCAGGGTCGCGATCCCCAAACTGTCGCAGGGTCACAGAAATATACCTGCACTCCCGGTGTGTCACAACCACCCCGCCCGGTTGCGGAGGCGGAGCCGGCCGCGACGTCGGGAACAGTAATTACGGCGGAAAGCGCGGCAGCGGAGCATCGAGCTCAAATACAAAATAATCAAGTGGCAACTAGCAACCTAGATAATCGTACAAGGCAAGCATGCTTTACAATCCAACTTCCACCATATGTATAGTTCATGGTGTCAAACATCGATCATCGCTACCAACACCAAAACACCAAGTCTGAAATATACCAAACCCACTATAGGCAAGTCGGGGCTCCGCCCACGACTCAGAAGATAGATAAAGCAGAATATACCTCAGATATAAACACATATACAAACCATGATCTGATCTATAAATGCATGCAGTTACAGCTACAGAGCCAATAAACAAAATCCTATAAATACCTAGCGCGGAATCTGAAGCGACCTCCGCACGTGGTACTGCCGCTGCAACCACAATCCCAAAACGTAGGAAGCACCGCGGATCTCTACTCCGCCGGTTGCTTGTCAGGACGGCCTGAAAGTGGTAAACAAATAAAAAGGGTGAGTCCTCGAAAGGACCCAGTAAGGGCTAAGGTAAAAATGTAGTTTGCCCATATGGCACAAGCTGAACCTGCAAAACAGAATATCACAAACACATATACATATGAATATAAAACATAAGGTAAACAAAATCCGTCATATGCGGTCCGACCGCCAGAACGACCCGTAACGACAGCCCTCAACAGAGGTCAGAATATACAGATCAGAACAGAACGCACGGTACCGGCTGGGGTCGCGATCCCCAAACTGTCGTAGGGTCACAGAAGTATCTCGGCACCCCAAGTGCGGATATACACGTAATGTCGCACCTCCGGGCATACACCACGTATCAGATCCAAGGAGTACCCGTGGCCTTTAAGACCATCCGGGACTCATCACGTAACAGTAACCATACAATAATAATAATGCGTAAGTATAAACAGTAATTACACCACCGATATGCACATACAGTAATGCAAAAAGGAACCCGGCCTCTAAGGTCATCCGGGCCTTGAAGCGTAACAAACGTACATTTTACCAAATTGAGCCCTTACCTCGTAAACACCGCCCGCAAAGACCTAAACTCCGGAAATCCCAGCTCCCGCCCAAAACGTAAATTTGGCTCTTACGGTCCCACGCTACTCCAACCGTGCGTAATCAAGTCAGACAACCATAATTAAGTCGTAACACACCCAAACCCCGTAAACCAACTTCCGCACAATCCCGCACTTTCCTCAAAATTCAAAAAGCTCGGTTTCACAAACCGAGCCTGAACATTGTTATTCATACACCACCAACCAATTCCAACATTTAAACTCACATTCCAGACATTTTTACCGGAAAACCTTCATAAACCTAACTTTTCCTACCATTGTCCGAAAATGATGTTTCAAACACAATTACGAACCTACTTCCATCCACAATACCAATTTAGCATCCAAATCAACCAAAAACAAACCCCAACATGGAAAAAGAATCATTTCAAGTTTTGGTTCTTCACCCAATTTTCACCCAATTTCTATTTCAATCCAAACAAGGTTCCATTTGCTCTCTTTAATCACCAATTACAATTCTTAAGCAAGATTACTAACCAATTTCACCTTAAACAAGCAAAATCAACCATGAACCCTAATCCACTATTCACTCAAATTGGGGCTTTTCTACTCAATCAATTTCCCTCCAAATTGAAACCATAGCAAGCCTTAGAATCATGCTTGGAACAACATACTAAGAGCATGATTCAAGAACACAAACATACACCATTTTAGAATTAACCCTAATTTTTGCCAAATTATGTTTCTTCCTTCCATGATGTTTTTCCAAAATCTAACCATAGATTCTTACTCCCCTCAAGCCCAAGAACAACATACTAAAAGATGGGAGGAGAGGATCACTCAAACTTGTAGTGAAGAACAACCATGAATTTAGCATTTTGCTCTCTTTTCCTCACTAATCCTTGTTTTCAACTTGAAAGGAAGATGAAAGGGAGAAGCTTACCAATTCTTGAACTCAAATCCTTGAAGTTTCAGCAAAGGGAGATGAAGAACATGGAGTTTAGAAGAGGAAGAGCATGGCGGCAGGAAAGGGAAAGAAGAAGAAGAAAGAAATGAAATGAATTGGAAATGATTTTTATGAAATATTATCCATATATATTTATCCCTCTTTACCAACTTAAATTATAAATGGACAAGTGTCCTCCCAAGTTGCTGCTGCCGACTTAAGCCCACTTCAAGCCCAAAATATTATTAACTTTTGGGTTAATTGTAATTTAACCTCCTAATTTTCCAAATCTTTGCAATTAAACCCCAAATATAAGTAACGAACTCCAAATGGGACCAAAACTGACCACAATCCTAAGAATATCATAACATTCATAAAATAATTTTCAAATATTTATTTACCATTCCGTAGGGTCCTACCGAGCTCGCTGAACCCGAACGAATCCCGGCGTTGCCGCATAATAACCTGAGCCACAACCCGTCACGACAAAATTCCACAAAAATAACCATAAAATCCACCTTAAAATATAACATGACTTACCCTGGAGCCGTCGGAGAAATTCCATCTCGAGCCCCGGGATTCCGCCTGAGCCTCGGAGTCGCCCGACCGCACGTCCCGCCCCGAAAAATATGCTCCGTAAAAATCTCCGGGACGCTCCCACGATTCCAAATCCGCAAACGGTTCCTCAATCTAAGATCCTGGGAGCGCTACCGAGCCCGCTGTACGTCCCGAGCCAACCCCGACAACCCCCCCGGCGCCGGAAAAATATTTTCGGCGGAAATGTCCGGGGGACCCACATGACCTCAAATATGGAAAGGTTCGCCAAAATGATGCTCGGATAAGGCTCGGGAGCCGTCTGAATGCCCAAAATCGTGACCCGCAGGCCAAAACCGCAGTCCCGGGTCACCCGGTCGCAACCCGCTAGTGGTGACCGTAACATCCTCCCCCCTTATGGCTCTTGGTCCTCCAAGAGGGGTATCAAACGCCGATATCGCTCGGGTATCGCTCCCCGATATCCTCGCTGGTCTCCCAAGTCGCCTTCCCGGCCGCATGATGTGACCACCGAACCTTGACCATGGGAATCAACTTGCTCCGAGTTTCCGAGTATCGCGTCCCGTAAAGGCAATCGGTACCTCCCGATACGACAAGTCGCTCCACCAACCTCCTCCACCGGAATCGCTCGCACAGGATCCAGTGATGCACTTCTTCAACATACTAACGTGAAAACGCTTGTGCACCGCACATACTCGGAGGTAAAGCCAACCCGTAGGCCAACCCGCCTACCCGCTCCGTAATCTCGTAAGGTCCGATATACCTTGGGGCTAACTTACCCCGTCTGCCGAATCTCGACTGTCCCCGAATAGGTGCTACCTTCAGCCACACTCGGTCGCCCACCTCAACCTCCAAATCCCTGCGTCGTCTGTTCGCGTATGAGGTGGTGCGGTCGTTCGCGGTCTTCAACCGCGCCTGAATCATCCTGATCTTAGCTGTGGTCTCCTCAATGAGCTCGGGACCCAGCTCTATCCTGTCAGACGCTTCAGTCCAACAGTGCGGTGTCATGCACCGTCGTCCATACAATGCCTCAAACGGTGCCATGCCGATGGTACTCTGATAACTGTTGTTATACGAAAACTCTACCAACGGCAACTGCCTATCCCAATCCCCTCCGAAGTCCAAAGTACAGCTCTGCAACATATCCTCCAGAATCTGAATCACCCGCTCCGACTGACCGTCGGTTTTGGGATGGAAAGCTGTACTCAGATCGAGTCGCGTGCCCACAGCCATATGAAAGGCACCCCGAACTGCGGCGGTGAAACGCGGATCTCGACCGACACAATGGAGTCCGCACTCCATGTAACCGCACAATCTCTAATGTACAATCGGGCAAACTTCTCCAGGAGTCCGCTATCCGAATCGCGTAAAGTGAGCACACTTCGTCAAACGGTCCACGATAACCCAGATGGCATCGTGGTGAGACCGGGTCAGGGGTAGTGCAGTCAGAAAGTCCATCGTGATGTTGCCCCACTTCCTGATCGGAATGGGCAAAGTCTGCAATGTCCCCGCCGGTTTCTGATGCTCCACTTTCACCCGCTGACAAGTGGCGCACTTAGACACATGAGAGGCAATGTGTCTCCGCATACCTGGCCACCAAAAGTGGGTGCGCAAATCTGATACATCTTCTCGCTCCCGGGATGTATGCTCAAACGGCTCGAGTGCGCCTCGCGTAATCTCATCCCGCAGAAGTTCGATCTCGGCACATACAACCGGTCCCCGAAGTATAGCAAACCCTGCCTGTACTGAAATGTCGGTAGTAGTGCCCCTTTGTCCTCCCCGGACAACTTCTTCACTCGATCCTCTCCCGTGCCTCTCGCACTGGCCCAACCACTCCGAGTGAATAGTCAAAGTGTATACTTGAGCCTGCTCCCAGCGCTCCCACCGGTGCCAAAGGCACGTCAAGTCATTCTCCTCAGTCCGATCCTCAGTGCTACCCCCTCTGACCACGCCAGTGTACTTCCTACTCAGAGCATCGGCCACTGTATTGCCTTTGCCCTCGGTGTACTCGATAGTGCAATCGTAGTCCTTGATGTACTCGAGCCACCTGCGCTGCCTCATGTTCAGCTCCTTCTGAGTAAATAGATACTTCAAACTCTTATGATCTGTGAAAATCTGAAATTTGCTGCCGAGTAGGTAATGCCTCCACTGCTTCAGCGCATAAATCACTGCAGCCAACTCAAGATCATGCGTAGGATAGTTCTGCTCATGCGGTCGAAGCCGCGACCCATAAGCTATCACGCCCGCTCCCGCATCAAAACACACCCTAACCCGGACTGGATGCATCTGTAGATCACATAAGGTAGGCTCGGGTCGGGTAAAATCAAGATCGGTGCGTTGGTCAGCTGTCGCTTCAACTCCTGAAAGTTCTGCTCACACTTCTCTGACCACACAAATGGCTGCCCTTTCTTGGTTAACTGCGTAAGTGGGGAAGCCAAAACGGAAAACCCCGCACAAACCGCCGGTAGTAGCTCACAACCGCAGAAAACTCCCGATCTCCCGCACGAGGTTGGCTGCTTCCACTCCCGCACCGCTTTAACCTTCTCGGGTCCACGACAAACCGTGCTCACCGATGATATGCCCTTAAAAGACACCTCTCGGATCAGAAGTCACACTTTGAGAACTTAGCGTAAAGCTGATGTTCCCAAAGTGTCTCGTAGAACAATCTCGATGCTCCGGTGTGAATCCTCATCCCGAGAGTAAATCAAATATCATCGATGAACACTACCACAAAGGAGTCCAGATACGGCCGGAACACCCTGTTCATCATATCCATGAACGCTGCCGGTGCATTAGTCAGACCAAACGGCATCACCGTATACTCATAGTGCCCATACCGTGTACAGAAAGCTGTCTTCAGGATGTCCTCCTCCTTCACTCGCAGCTGGAAGTACCCCGACCGCAGATCGATCTTCGAAAAGATCCTCGCACTCCTCAACTGATCGAAAAGATCATCGATCCTCGGTAGTGGGTACCTGTTCTTGATGGTGATGGCGTTCAATCGTCTGTAATCAATGCACAGCCTGAGTGATCCGTCCTTCTTCTTAACGAACAATACTGGAGCACCCCACGGCGAAGTGCTCGGACGGATAAACCCCTTCTCCTGCAGCTCCTCCAGCTGCTTCTTTAGCTCAACCATCTCTACTATCGGCATCCGATAAGGAGGAATAGAGATGGGAGTAGAACCCGGCTGTAAAGGGATCTCAAACACGATTTCCCGCTCTGGTGGCATCCCGGGCAAATCCTCCGGAAATACCTGCGGAAAATCTCGGACAACTGGAATCTTATCCAGCTCCAACTGAGTATCAGACGTGTTCAGACCGTAGTACTCCTCCGAATCCACTATCGGGACCTGATCCAGAACCTGCAGCTCCATGCTGGTCCTGACCACCTTCGCCCCATCTCGAACCCGAGAGGGGTAACACTTCCGTAAACCGTAACATTACGGTTGGCACACTCAATGTGCACGGAATTCTTGGACAGCCAATCCATCCCAAGAATAACGTCATACTTCGGTGTGTTCAACACCAGCAGGTCTGACATAATCCGGTGACTGCCAATGGATAGCACGCAGTCCCGTACCATCTCATTGGAGAGCAGAAACTGACTCCCAGCCGTCTTCACCATGAAGACGCCGCAGCCCACCGCAGCTGTGTGGAGTGACTCGACACACTTCTGTGCCACAATCGAAACAGACGCCCCAGTATCAAACAATGCACGAACAGGAGTATCGTTCAGAAGTAAGGTACCTTGGAGCGCCCCACGCTGCGAAGTCTCTCCACGCTGCGAAGTCTCTCCACGCTCGATCTGGAACACCCGTCCTGCTCCGGGCTGCTGTGGTGGAGGCTCACGCTGTGATGTCTCACCCCGCTCCACCTGGAATACACGTCCTACTCTGTGCTGCCGTGGTGGAGGGGGTGGCTGAAACGGTCGCCTCGGCCGTGGTGGCCTCGGTCCGCCTGGCCGTGAACCGCGCCCTCGGGGTGCGTTAGGCTGAAACCGAGGCTGCGGACGTGTAGCACCGCTGACCCCTATCCTGTGGTCGAGGACAATCACGAATCCAATGATCGCTAGACCCGCATCGCAGACACCGCCCGATCGCCCGTAACATGGCCGGCCGGGTGCTGCCACCACAACTCGCACAAGTCGGGATACCGGGCGTAGTCCCGCCGCCTCGCCGCTCGCCTGCACTGCCCGACCTCCCCGAAGACCTCGCTGAACTCGCCGTGCGAAGCCCTCCTCTATCACCGGGTCGGTGCGGTAGGTACCGACTCTCGACCTCCTCCGCCGAGGAGTTGGGCCTTCGCACAGCCTCATGGTACGAAGTGATGTCCAGAGGTCTCAAAGCCCACCGATACTCGGGACGCAGCGGCGAATGAACCGCTTGGCCTTCTCCTGCTCCATGCCATAATACTGTGGCACATAGCGGACCAACCGGTCGAACTCCCGCTCGTACTCTGCTACAGTCCGAGTCCCCTGCTCCAGATCATCGAACTGTGCCTGACGGAGGTCCCTGACGACATCCCCAATATCCTGCTGATGGAAGTAGTAGGCAAACTGCTCCCAGGTCAAGTCCGAATCCTGCCTCCCGTCACGCATCGCCTCGGCTCTCAGACGGCCCTGGAGGCTCCTCCACCAATGATCTGCACTGTCCTGCAGATTGAACGTGGCCAATGAAACTCTAACCTCAGATGGAAGGTGTAGCCTCCCAAGGAGCTTGTCAACTCCCGCAAACCATGCCTCAGCCGCCTCAGGTCCTCCACGGCCGTTGAACCTAGGGGGGTTCAAACGCTGGAACCGCTCCAAGAGTCTGATCTCATCGATCGATGTCTCGCTCTTCCGTCGTCGGTGGGACCGACGAGAACTCTCAAGATCGCGCTGATCTCCTCCTCGTAATCACTATCCCGCTGATCTCGCACACCGAGGTGGCTGATGTCCACCCCCGATCTCGCTGCCTTCGCCGCGCCTATCCTGACCTCCCTGTGTCCGCTGCTGCCCCTGAATCCGCTGGGCTGGCACTAAGGTACTCAGTAACTGCTGAACCTGACCCAACACCTGTAGTATATCAGGAGCGGGTCCCTCAGACTGCTGATCACTCGGGGGGGTGTGTGTGACTGCTCAGATCCCGGGTTTCTCTTAACCCGCCTTCTAACCCTTGGAGGTGTGGGATCACGGTCCCGACCCTCCGGTTCTTGCTCACGCCGGCGGCGTGTTCTAGCCATACCCGAAAAAAACCAACCCAAAACCATATAACCCAACATTTAACTTTCTCTTCCTAAAACTAGCAAAGCAAAGATTCTAAGGCTCAGTAGTGTAATGCAATGCATGATGCAAGGATTCCTTTCGTAATCCTGAAACCAAAACAATAAACCTTAAACACAGAATCAGATCATGCTCGTAATCACAGAATCACTTCATATTACATCCATATCTTCCAAAATGCTCCAAAGAACCGCCCACTGCTCTACGCGCATTCCGAAACGGTTCAAATAAGGAGTTGATCAGGCTCCGTACCGAACCGCCCCAGAATGAAGTGTAAACCAGTAGCTCGCCCTTCGAAGACATTATTTGTAAAACTTACCCATGAACTAACATAACTCGCTCCAAAAGTCCACCCTCGGACTTGTATGCTTGCCTTGCGTACACCATACCATAACCAACATACTTTACCTCCTGGGTCACTTTGACCCAACCTGCTCTGATACCAACTTGTCACAACCACCCCGCCCGGTTGCGGAGGCGGAGCCGGCCGCGACGTCGGGAACAGTAATTACGGCGGAAAGCGCGGCAGCGGAGCATCGAGCTCAAATACAAAATAATCAAGTGGCAACTAGCAACCTAGATAATCGTACAAGGCAAGCATGCTTTACAATCCAACTTCCACCATATGTATAGTTCATGGTGTCAAACATCGATCATCGCTACCAACACCAAAACACCAAGTCTGAAATATACCAAACCCACTATAGGCAAGTCGGGGCTCCGCCCACGACTCAGAAGATAGATAAAGCAGAATATACCTCAGATATAAACACATATACAAACCATGATCTGATATATAAATGCATGCAGTTACAGCTACAGAGCCAATAAACAAAATCCTATAAATACCTAGCGCGGAATCTGAAGCGACCTCCGCACGTGGTACTGCCGCTGCAACCACAATCCCAAAACGTAGGAAGCACCGCGGATCTCTACTCCGCCGGTTGCTTGTCAGGACGGCCTGAAAGTGGTAAACAATAAAAAGGGTGAGTCCTCGAAAGGACCCGAAGGGGCTAAGGTAAAAATGTAGTTTGCCCATATGGCACAAGCCGAACTCGCAAAATGTAATATCACAAACACATATACATATGAATATAAAACATAAGGTAAACAGAATCCGTCATATGCGGTCCGACCGCCAGAACGACCCGTAACGACAGCCCTCAACAGAGGTCAGAATATACAGATCAGAACAGAAAGCACGGTACCGGCTGGGGTCGCGATCCCCAAACTGTCGTAGGGTCACAGAAGTATATCGGCACCCCAAGTGCGGATATACACAGAATGTCAGCACCCTCCAAAGGCATACACCACGTATCAGATCCATGGAGTAACCGTGGACTTTAAGACCATACGGGAATCATCACAGAACAGAACCATTCAATATTAATAATGCGTAAGTATAAACAGAATTTCACAACCTGATATGCACATACGTAATGTAAAAGGAACCCGGCCTCTAAGGTCATCCGGCCTTGAAGCGTAACAAACGTACATTTTACCAAATTGAGCCCTTACCTCGTAAACACCGCCCGCAAAGACCTAAACTCGGGAAATCCCAGCTCCTGGCCCAAAACGTAAATTTGGCTCTTACGGTCCCACGCTACTCCAACCGTGCAGAATCAAGCTGTACAACCATAATTAAGTCAGAACACACCCAAACCCCAGAAACCAACTTCCGCACAATCCCGCACTTTCCCTCAAAAATTCACAAAAAGCTCGGTTTCACGAACCGAGCCTGAACATTGTTATTCATACACCACTAAACCCATTCCAACCTTTAAACCCACATTCCAGACATTTTTCCCGGAAAACCCGCATAAACCTAACTTTTCCTACCATTGTCCGAAAATGATGTTTCAAACACCATTACGAACCTACTTCCATCCACAATACCAATTTAGCATCCAAATCAACCAAAAACAAACCCCAACATGGAAAAAGAATCATTTCAAGTTTTGGTTCTTCACCCAATTTTCACCCAATTTCTATTTCAATCCAAACAAGGTTCCATTTGCTCTCTTTAATCACCAATTACAATTCTTAAGCAAGATTACTAACCAATTTCACCTTAAACAAGCAAAATCAACCATGAACCCTAATCCACTATTCACTCAAATTGGGGCTTTTCTACTCAATCAATTTCCTCCAAATTGAAACCATAGCAAGCCTTAGAATCATGCTAGGAACAACATACTAAGAGCATGATTCAAGAACACAAACATACACCATTTTAGAATTAACCCTAATTTTTGCCAAATTATGTTTCTTCCTTCCATGATGTTTTTCCAAAATCTAACCATAGATTCTTACTCCTCAAGCCCAAGAACAACATACTAAAAGATGGGAGGGAGAGGATCACTCAAACTTGTAGTGAAGAACAACCATGAATTTAGCATTTTGCTCTCTTTTCCTCACTAATCCTTGTTTTCAACTTGAAAGGAAGATGAAAGGGAGAAGCTTACCAATTCTTGAACTCAAATCCTTGAAGTTTCAGCAAAGGGAGATGAAGAACATGGAGTTTAGAAGAGGAAGAGCATGGCGGCAGGAAAGGGAAAGAAGAAGAAGAAAGAAATGAAATGAATTGGAAATGATTTTTATGAAATATTATCCATATATATTTATCCCTCTTTACCAACTTAAATTATAAATGGACAAGTGTCCTCCCAAGTTGCTGCTGCCGACTTAAGCCCACTTCAAGCCCAAAATATTATTAACTTTTGGGTTAATTGTAATTTAACCTCCTAATTTTCCAAATCTTTGCAATTAAACCCCAAATATAAGTAACGAACTCCAAATGGGACCAAAACTGACCACAATCCTAAGAATATCATAACATTCATAAAACATTTTTCAAATATTTATTTACCATTCCGTAGGGTCCTACCGAGCTCGCTGAACCCGAACGAATCCCGGCGTTGCCGCATAATAACCTGAGCCACAACCCGTCACGACAAAATTCCACAAAAATAACCATAAAATCCACCTTAAAATATAACATGACTTACCCTGGAGCCGTCGGAGAAATTCCATCTCGAGCCCCGGGATTCCGCCCAGAGCCCCGGGAGTCGTCCGGGACCGCACGTCCCGCCCCAGAAAATATGCTCCGTAAAAATCTCCGGGTCGTTCCCACGATTCCAAATCCGCAAACGGTTCCTCAATCTGAGATCCTGGGAGCGCTACCGAGCCCGCTGTACGTCCCGAGCCAACCCCGACAACCCCCCCGGTGCCGGAAAAATATTTTCGGCGGAAATGTCCGGGGGACCCACATGACCTCAAATATGGAAAGGTTCGCCAAAATGATGCTCGGATAAGGCTCGGGAGCCGTCTGAATGCCCAAAATCGTGACCCGCAGGCCAAAACCGCAGTCCCGGTCACCCGGCCGCAACCCGCCTGTGGTGACCGTAACATCCTCCCCCTTAGGACTCTTGGTCCTCCAAGAGGGGTATCAAACGCTGATACCGCTCGGGTATCGCTCCCGATATCCTCGCGGTCTCCCAAGTCGCCTTCCCGGCCGCATGATGTGACCACCGAACCTTGACCATGGGAATCAACTTGCTCGAGTTTCCGAGTATCGCGTCCCGTAAAGGCAATCGGTACCTCCCGATACGACAAGTCGCCCACCTGAACCTCCTCCACCGGAATCGCTCGCACAGTGATCCAGGATGCACTTCTTCAACATACTAACGTGAAAACGTTGTGCACCGCAGCATATACTCGGAGGTAAAGCCAACCCGTAGGCCAACCCGCCTACCCGCCTCCGTAATCTCGTAAGGTCCGATATACCTTGGGGCTAACTTACCCCGCCTCGCCGAATCTCGACCGTCCCCGAATAGGTGCTACCTTCAGCCACACTCGGTCGCCCACCTCAACCTCCAAATCCTCGCGCTGCCTGCTCGCGTATGAGGTGGTGCGGTCGCCGCGGTCTTCAACCGCGCCGAATCATCCCGATCTTAGCCGTGGTCTCCTCAATGAGCTCGGGACTCAGCCTCTATCCTCGCCGACGCCTCAGTCCAACAGTGCGGTGTCATGCACCGTCGTCCATACAACGCCTCAAACGGTGCCATGCCGATGGTACTCTGATAACTGTTGTTATACGAAAACTCTACCAACGGCAACTGCCTATCCCAATCCTCCGAAGTCCAAAGTACAGCTCCACAACATATCCTCCAGATCTGAATCACCCGCTCCGACTGACCGCCGGTTTGGGGATGGTAAGCTGTACTCAGATCGAGTCGCGCGCCCGTGAGCCTTATGAAAGGCACCCTGCAACTGCGCGGTGAAACGCGGATCTCGATTCGACACAATGGAGTCCGGCACTCCATGTAACCGCACAATCTCTAATGTACAATCGGGCAAACTTCTCCGTGGAGTCCGCTATCCGAATCGGCAGAAAGTGAGCACACTTCGCCAAACGGTCCACGATAACCCGGATGGCATCGTGGTGAGACCGGTCGGGGTAGTGCAGTAAAGTCCATCGTGATGTTGCCCCACTTCCTGATCGGAATGGGCAAAGTCTGCAATGTCCCCGCCGGTTTCTGATGCTCCACTTTCACCCGCTGACAAGTGGCGCACTTAGACACATGAGAGGCAATGTGTCTCCGCATACCTGGCCACCAAAAGTGGGTGCGCAAATCTGATACATCTTCTCGCTCCCGGGATGTATGCTCAAACGGCTCGAGTGCGCCTCGCGTAATCTCATCCCGCAGAGTCTGATCCCCTGGCACATACAACCGGTCCCCGAAGTATAGCAAACCCTGCCTGTACTGAAATGTCGGTAGTAGTGCCCCTTTGTCCTCCCCCGACAACTTCTTCAGCCTGATCCTCTCCGTGCCTCTCGCACTGGCCCAACCACTCCGAGTGAATAGTCAAAGTGTACACCTGAGCCTGCTCCCAGCGCTCCCACCGGTGCCAAAGGCACGTCAAGTCATTCTCCTCAGTCCGATCCTCAGTGCTACCTCCTCTGACCACGCCAGTGTACTTCCTACTCAGAGCATCAGCAACTGTATTACCTTTGCCCTCGGTGTACTCGATACTGCAATCGTAGTCCTTGATGTACTCGAGCCACCTGCGCTGCCTCATGTTCAGCTCCTTCTGAGTAAATAGATACTTCAAACTCTTATGATCTGTGAAAATCTGAAATTTGCTGCCGAGTAGGTAATGCCTCCACTGCTTCAGCGCATAAATCACTGCAGCCAACTCAAGATCATGCGTAGGATAGTTCTGCTCATGCGGTCGAAGCTGTCGCGACCCATAAGCTATCACGTTCCGCTCCTGCATCAAAACACACCCTAACCCGGACCTGGATGCATTTGTGTAGATCACATAAGGTAGGCTCGGGTCGGGTAAAATCAAGATCGGTGCGTTGGTCAGCTGTCGCTTCAACTCCTGAAAGTTCTGCTCACACTTCTCTGACCACACAAATGGCTGCCCTTTCTTGGTTAACTGCGTAAGTGGGGAAGCCAAAACGGAAAACCCTGGCACAAACCGTCGGTAGTAGCCTGCTAACCGCAGAAAACTCCTGATCTCCCGTACCGAGGTTGGTTGCTTCCACTCCTGCACCGCTTTAACCTTCTCGGGGTCCACTGACAAACCGTGCTCACCGATGATATGCCCTAAAAGACACCTCTCGGATTCAGAAGTCACACTTTGAGAACTTAGCGTAAAGCTGATGTTCCCAAAGTGTCTGTATGTTACGGTCACCCCGGCGGGTTGCGGCCGGGTGACCGGGGCTCGGTTTTAGCTGCGGGTCACGTTTTCGGCGTTCAGACGGCTCCCGAGCCCTATCCGAGTATCATTTTGGCGAACCCCTCCGTATTTGAGGTCGTGTGGGTCCCCGGACGTTTCCGCCGAAAATATTTTTCGGCGCCGGGGTTGTCGGGGTCGCCTCGGGGCGTACAGCGGGCTCGGTAGCACTCTCGAGAGCTCAGTTTGGGAAGCCGTTTGTAGTTTTGGAGTCGTGGTGACGTCCGGAGGTGGTTGTGGAGTTTAATGTTTGGGACGGGACGTTCGGTTCCGGGCGACTCCCGGGGCTCGGGACGGGAATCCCGGGGCTCGGGATGGAAATTTTCTGACGGCTTTGGGGTTGTGACACGCTCGCACGTCGGGTTTTGGTCCGGGTTCAGCGAGCTCGGTAGGACACTCCGGAAAGGTAAATGAATTTCTGAAAAATGTTCTGTGAATGTTATAATATTCTGAAGGTTGTGTCCAAGTTTCGTTAATTTTGGAATTCGGTAATTATTTTTGGGCAAAAAGAATTGGAACTTTCGGAAAAATTAGGAGTTAATTTGCAAATGGGTGCAAAATTAATAATAGAAAGCATGGGCACAGCAGCATACTTTCGGCAGCAAGTGGGGAGGTTTGGGACACTTGTCCATTTATCATTTAATTGAAAAAGGAAAGAAGTATAAAAGGCTAAAATTACAAAATAATTCATATTAAATCATTTCATTTCTTCTCTTCTTCTTCTTCCTTCTTTCCCTGCCGCCATGCTCTTCCTTCTCTAAGCTCCATGTTCTTCACTCTTCCTTGCTGAAAACTTCAAGGTTTTGGGTTCCAAAGATTGGTAAGCTTCCATCTTTCTTCTCTTTGGTAGTTGATTTCATAAAATGGTGAAGAAATGAGAGAGTTTTCAAGCTTTGTGTTTACTCTTGTCAACATGCTAGAGTAATCCTCTCCCTCCCATCTTTTAGTATGTTGTTCTTGGGCTTGAGGAGTAGGAATCTATGGTTGAATGTTGGAAAAACTCCTTGGAAGAGGGAACCCTAGTGAGGCCGAATTGTTGATGATTTTTTCCAAAATTGTGTGTGTTTGTCTTCTTGAATCATGCTTCAAGTATGTTGTTCCTAGCATGATTCTAAGATTATCTATGGTTTTAATTTGATGAAAAGCATGCTAGGGAAGAATTCCCCAAATTGGCGAATTGTTCAAAGAAGGGTTTTGTTGATGTTGAAGCAATTGGTTGGTAATCTTGCTTAAGAAATGTAATTGGTGATTAAAGAGTGCAAATGGAACTTTGTTTGGATTGAAATGGAGGTTGGGTGAGAAAACCCTCTTTGGCCGAATTGATAAGTGAAGGGGTTTTGTTGATTTTGGTGTAATTGGTTAGTAAGCATGCTTAGGAAGTGGAATTGGTGATTAATATGATTATTTGGAAGCTTGAATGGTTTGATTTGGAAGTGTGGTGAAAAATTGGTTAAGGGTCAAAATGTTCAAATGAAACTTTTTCCATGTTAAGGTTGTGTTTAGGTTGGTTTGGATCCTAAATTGGTATTGTGGGTGAAAATAGGTTCATAATGGTGGTTGAAACATCATTTTCGGACAATGGTAGGAAAAGTTAGGTTTATGCGGGTTTTCCAGGAAAGGTGTCTGGAATGCGGGTTTAAAGGTTGAAATGGGTTTGGTGGTGTATGAATAGCAATGTTCAGGCTCGGTTTGTAAAACCGAGCTTTCTGTGGAATTTTCCGGGACGTGCGGGTTTGTGCGAGAATTGTTTTACGGGGTTTGTTTGGATGTGTTCGATCCAACTATGGTTGTGCTGACTTGATTCTGCGTTGGTGGAGTAGCGCGGATCCGTAGGAGCCAAGTTGTGCATTTCGGGTCGGGAGTCGGGATTTTCACGAGTGTTGGGCTGCGGGGCAGCGCTTATGAGGTAAGGGCTTAATTGGTAAAATGTACGTTTGTTACGCTCCATATGTGTTATCGGGTATGATATCTCTGCTTTGTGTTTGTATGCTTTATTTATATGTTCGATTACGTGGCGAGGCCCGCATGGTTGGAGAGACCACGGGTGCTCCTTGATTACATTACTGCGTATCCGCACCGGGAGTGCCGATACTTCTGTTCTGTGTCCGCACTGGAGGGGTGCCGACATTCTACGTATATCCGCACTTGGGGTGCCGATATACTTCTGTGACCCTACGACAGTTTGGGGATCGCGACCCCAGCCGGTACCGTGCTATACATTGCATTACGATCTGTATATTCGACCTCTGCCGAGGGCTGTCGTTCTGGTCGTTACGGCGGTTGGACCGCGTATGTTGGATTCCGATTTACGTTATGCTTTATGTTCATATGTACTTGCATATCTTTGTGATATTCTGTTTTGCGAGTTGTTGTTGCCACATGGGCAAACCGCACTTTACCTTAAGCCCTTCGGGTCCTTTCGAGGACTCACCCTTTTATCTGTTTACCACTTTCAGGCCGTCACGACAAGCAACCGGCGGAGTAGAGGTTCGCGGTGCTTCTTTCACTTTGAGGTTGGGTTGCGGCGGCGGTACCACGTGCGGAGGTCGCTTGATTCGCGCTAGGTATTTATAGGATTTTGAATACGCTCTGTAGCTATGCTTGCATGCATATAGGTCAGATCATGTTGTGGATATGTATATATATATTTGAGATATATTCATTACTGTTGTCTTACGAGTCGAGGCGGAGCCCGACTTGCCTATATTGGTAATCTTTGTTTAATTGTGGTGCCTGGTGAATTTTGTGTTTGAGGCAATGATAGATGTTGGATAAACCATGAACTGCATGTGTGGTAGAAGTAAGATGGTTAAGCATGCTTGCCTTGTATGAGTTTTAGGTTGCTAGTTGTTACTCAACGATTCTGTATTTGAGCTCGATGCTCCGCTGCCGCGTTTTCCGCCGTAATTCCTGTTTCCGATGTCGCGGCCGGCTCCGCCTCCGCAACCGGGCGGGGAGGCTGTGACAAGTTGGTATCAGAGCAGGTCGGGTCGAAGTGACCCAAGAGGTAAAGCATGGTTAGTTAAAGTGTGGGTTGTGGAAGGCAAGTCATGCTAGTTCATGGGTAAGCTTTACAAGTAATGACTTCGAAGGGCAAGCTACTGGTTTACACCTCATTGCAGGTGGTTCGATGCGGGCACGATCAACTCCTTATTTGAACCATTTCGGAATGCGTGTGGAGCGGTGGCGGTTCTTTGGAGCATTATGGAAGGTGTGGGTGATACATGAAGAGATTTCGTGATTATAAGCATGATCGATTCTATGTTAAGGTTTATTATTTAGTTTTGGGATTACGAAAAGAATCCTTGCATCATGCATTGCATTACACTCTGAGCCATAAAATCTGCTGCTAGCTTTAGGAAGAGAAAGTTTATTATTGGGATTATATGGTTTTGGGTTGATCCATTTTCGGTATGGCTAGAACACGCCGCCGGCGTGAGCGAGAACCGGAGGGTAGGGACCGGGATCCCACACCTCCGAGGGCTAGAAGGCGGGTTCGAGTAACCCGGGGCCTGGCAGTCACACTCACTCCCCGAGTGATCAGCGAGTAGAGGACCCGCTCTGATATACTACAGTGTTGGGTCGAGTTCAGCAGCTTATTGAGTACCGTAGTACCAGCCCAGATTCGAGGGCAGCGGCGGGCACGGGAGGGCCGGACAGGCCACGGCGGAGACAGCCGG
The DNA here is from genome assembly GCA_024586325.1 of Stellera chamaejasme. Classification (NCBI taxonomy): domain Eukaryota; kingdom Viridiplantae; phylum Streptophyta; class Magnoliopsida; order Malvales; family Thymelaeaceae; genus Stellera; species Stellera chamaejasme. The sequence goes on from CM044983.1 coordinate 30,620,971, forward strand.
TTCGGGAGGTGGGCAGCAGCCACCTCGGTCGCAGGTCAGCGGGATAGTGATTACGAGGAGGGAGATCTGCGCGGTCTTGAGAGTTCTCGTCGGTCCCACCACCGACGGGAAGAGCTGAGACGCCGATCGATGAGATCGAGACTTACGGAGCGGTTTCAGCGTTTGAACCCCGAGGTTCAACGGCCGTGGAGGACTGAGGCGGGCGAGGCATGGTTTGCGGGGTTGACAAGCTCCTTGGGAGGCTACACCTTCCATCGAGGTTAGAGTTTCTTTGGCCACGTTCAATCTGCGGGGCGGTGCGGATCATTGGTGGAGGGGCCTCGGGGCCGTCGAGAGCCGAGGCGGCACGTGATGGGGGCATGATTCGGACTGACACAGGAGCGGTTGCTTACTACTTCCATCAGCGGTACATTGGGGATGCCGTCGAGGACCTCCGTCGAGCACGGATTCGATGATCTGGAGCGGGGACTCGGGCTGTAGCAGTATGAGCGGGAGTTTGACCGATTGGTCCGCTACGTGCCACGGTATTACGGCATGGAGCGGGAGAAGGCCAAGCGGTTCATTCGCCGCCTACGCCGGAGTACGGGTGGGCTCGAGGCCTCTGGATATCACTTCTTACCACGAGGCTGTGCGAAGGCCCGGCTCCTCGGCGGGAGGAGGTTGAGAGTCGGTACCTACCACACCGACCCGGTGATAGAGGAGGGCTCTGCACGGCGAGTTCAGCGAGGTCTTGGGTAGATCGGGCGAGTGCAGGCGGAGCGGCGAGGCGGCGAGGACTACGCCGGCCGTTCCGACTGCGCGAGTTGTGGCGGGCAGCACCCGGCCGGCCGTGTTACGAGCGATCGGGGCGATGTCTGCGATGTGGGTCTAGCGATCATTGGATTCGTGATTGTCCTTTGACGCCGGGACGAGGTCAGCGGTGCTACACGTCCGCAGCCTCGGTTTCAGCCTAACGCACCCGGGGCGCGGTTCACGAGAGGCGGACCGAGGCCATCACGGCCGCGAGGCAGCCGTACCAGCCACCCCCTCGCCACAGCAGCACTGGAGTAGGGCGTGTATTCCAGGTGGAGCGGGGTGAGACATCACGGCGTGAGCCTCCACCGCAGCAGGCCGGAGCAGGTCGAGTGTTTGATTGAGCGTGGAGAGACTTCGCGGCGTGGGCACTCCAAGGTACATTACTTCGAGCGATACACCTATTCGTACCTTTGTTTGATCTTGGGCGTCCGTTTCGATTGTGGCACGAAGTGTGTCGAGTCACTCCACCGACTACCGGTGGACTTCCGAGCGTCTTCATGGTGAAGGCGGTGGGAGTCGATTTACGCTTTCAATGAGATGGTACGGGACTGCGTGCTATCCATTGGCGATCACCGGATTATGTCGGATCTGCTGGTGTTGAACACACGAAGTATGATGTTATTCTTGGGATGGATTGGCTGTCCAAGAATTCCGTGCATATTATTTGTGCCAACCGTAGTGTTACGGTTTACGGAGAGGTGTTACCCCTCTCGAGTTCGAGATGGGACGAAGGCGGTCGGGACCGGCATGGAGCTGCGAGTTACGGATCGAGTCCCGATAGTGGATTCGGAGGAGTACTACGGTCTGAACCCGTCGATACTCGGTTGGAGCTGGATAAGATTCCGATCGTCCGAGATTTTCCGCGGTATTTCCGGAGGACTTGCCCGAGATGCCACCAGAGGCGGGAGATCACGTTTGAGATCCGATTGCAGCCTGGTTCTACTCCCATTTCCATTCCACCTTATCGGATGCCGATAGTGGAAATGGTGGAGCTGAAGAAGCGATTAGAGGAACTGGCGGAGAAGGGCTTCATCCGTCCGAGCACTTCACCATGGGGTGCTCGATTTTATTCGTGAAGAAGAAGGATGGGTCACTCGGGTTGTGTATAGATTACAGACGGTTGAACGCCATCACCATCAAGAACAAGTACCCATTGCCGAGGATCGGCGATCTCTTTGATCAGGTGAGAGGTGCGAAGATCTTTTCGAAGATCGATCTGCGATCGGGGTACTTTCGATTGCGTGTGAAGGAGGAGGACATTCCGAAGACAGCTTTCCGTGCAGCGGTATGGGCACTATGAGTATACGGTGATGCCGTTTGGTTTGACTAATGCACCGGCTGCGTTTATGGATATGATGAGCAGTGTTCCGGCCGTATCTGGATTCATTTGTGGTAGTGTTCATCGATGACATTCGATTTACTCTCGGGATGAGGATTTACAGGAGCATCGAGGATTGTTACTGCAGACACTTTGGGAACACCAGCTTTACGCTAAGTTCTCAAAGTGTGACTTCTGAATCCGAGAGGTGTCTTTTAAGGGCATATCATCGGTGAGCACGGTTTGGCGGTGGATCCCGAGAAAGTTAAGGCGATGCAGAGTGGAGGCAGCCAACCTCGGTGCGGGAGATCAGGAGTTTTCTGGGGTTAGCAGGCTACTACCGACGGTTTGTGCCAGGGTTTTCCGTTTTGGCTTCCCCGCTTACGCAGCTAACCAAGAAGGGGCAGCCATTTGTGTGGTCAGAGAAGTGTGAGCGGAACTTTCAGGAGCTGAAGCGACAGCTGACCAACGCACCGATCTTGGTCCTACCCGACCCGAGTCTACCTTATGTGATCTACACGGATGCATCTAGGTCTGGGTTGGGATGTGTTTTGATGCAGGGACGGAACGTGATAGCTTATGGGTCGCGGCGGCTTCGACCGCATGAGCGAGAACTATCCTACGCATGATCTTGAGTTGGCTGCGGTGATCTATGCGCTGAAGCAATGGAGGCACTACCTACTCGGCAGCAAATTTCAGATTTTCACAGATCATAAGAGTCTGAAATATCTGTTCACTCAGAAGGAGTTGAACATGAGGCAGCGCAGGTGGCTCGAGTACATCAAGGACTACGATTGCACCATCGAGTACACCGAGGGCAAAGGTAATACAGTGGCCGATGCTCGAGTAGGAAGTACACCGGGGTTGTCGAGAGGAGGCGATCTTGAGGATCGGACTGAGGAGAATGATCTAGTGTGCACTGTGGCACCGGTGGGAGCACCGGGAGCGAGGCTCGGGTATACACTTTGACCATTCGTTCGGAGTGGTTGGGCCAGTGCGAGAGGCACGGGAGAGGATCCAGTTGAAGAAGCTGTCCGGAGAGGACAAAGGGGCACTTGCTACCGGCGTTTGATACAGGCGGGGGCTCTGTACTTGAGAGATCGGTTGTATGTGCCGAGGATCGAGCACTACGGGATGAAATTCAGACGGAGGCACATTCGAGTCGAGTGAGCCTTCATCCCGGGAGAGAGACGAGGTATCCGGATGTGCGTACCCATTTCTGGTGGCCGGGTATGCGGAGACACATTGCCACACATGTGTCTAAGTGTGCCACTTGTCAGCGGGTGAAGGTAGAGCATCAGAAACCGGCGGGGACGTTACAGACTTTGCCCATTCCAGTCAGGAAGTGGGGCAACATCACAATGGATTTTCTGCACTACCCCTGACCCGGTCTCACCACGATGCCATCTGGGTTATCGTGGACCGCTTGACGAAGTGTGCTCACTTTCTGCCCGTCCGGATGACAGACTCTCTGAGAAGCTTGCCCATCTCGTATATCGAGAGATTGTGCGGTTACATGGAGTACCAGACTCCATTGTGTCTGATCGGGATCCGCGTTTTACCGCACATTTATGGCGCCTTTCATAAGGCACTGGGCACGCGACTCCATCTGAGTACAGCTTACCATCCCCAAACCGACGGTCGATCGGAGCGGGTGATTCAGATCTGGAGGATATCTTTGCGGAGCTGTACTTTGGATTTCGGAGGATTGGGACAAGCGATTTGCCGTTGGTAGAATTTTCATATAATAACGATTATCAGTACCATCGGCATGGCACCGTTTGAGGCGCTGTATGGACGACGGTGCATGACACCGCCTTTGTTGGGTAGGCGTCGCGAGATTGAGCTGGGTCCCGAGCTCATTGAGGAGACCACCGCAAAAATCAAGTTGATTCCGGCGGGTTTTAAGACCGCGCACGACCGCACCACCTCATATGCGAACAGGCGACGCAGAGACTTGGAGTTTGAGGTGGGCGACAGGGTTTGGCTGAAGGTGGCGCCGATTCGGGGGACAGTCAGATTCGGCAGACGGGGTAAGTTAGCCCCAAGGTATATCGGACCGTACGAGATTATGGAGCGGATAGGCAGATTGGCCTACAGGTTGGCTCTACCTCCGAGCATGTCTGCGGTGCACAACGTTTTCACGTCGGTATGTTGAAGAAGTGCATCACGGATCCTGTGCGAGCGATTCCGGTGGAGGAGGTTCACCGGAGCCTGATTTGTCGTATCGAGGTACCGATTGCCTTTACGGGGACGCGATACTCGGAAACTCGAAGCAAGTTGATTCCCATGGTCAAGGTTCGGTGGTCACATCATACGGACCGGGAAGCGACTTGGGAAACCGAGCGAGGACATCGAGAGCGATACCCCGAGCGATATCGGCGTTTGATGCCCCTCTTGGAGGACCAAGAGTCCTAAGGGGGAGGATGTTACGGTCACCCCGAGCGGGTTGCGGCCGGGTGACCGGGGCTCGGTTTTAGCCTGCGGGTCACGTTTTTCGGCGTTCAGACGGCTCCCGAGCCCTATCCGAGTATCATTTTGGCGAACCCCTCCGTATTTGAGGTCGTGTGGGTCCCCCGGACGTTTCCGCCGAAAATATTTTTCTGACGCCGGGGGGTTGTCGGGGTCGCCTCGGGACGTACAGCGGGCTCGGTAGCACTCCCGAGAGCTCAGTTTGGGAAGCCGTTGGTAGTTTTGGAGTCGTGGTGACGTCCCGGAGGTGGTTGTGGAGTTTAATGTTTGGGACGGGACGTTCGGTTCCGGGCGACTCCCGGGGCTCGGGACGGGAATCCCGGGGCTCGGGATGGAAATTTTCTGACGGCTTTGGGGTAAGTTGTGTTTTAATTTAATATGGAATTTATGGGTATTTTTATAGAATTTTGGAGTGACGGAATTTCGGTTCAGGTTGACACGCTCGCACGTCGGGTTTTGGTCCGGGTTCAGCGAGCTCGGTAGGACACTCCGGAAAGGTAAATGAATTTCTGAAAAATGTTCTGTGAATGTTATAATATTCTGAAGGTTGTGTCCAAGTTTCGTTAATTTTGGAATTCGGTAATTATTTTTGGGCAAAAGAATTGGAACTTTCGGAAAAATTAGGAGTTAATTTGCAAATGGGTGCAAAATTAATAATAGAGAGCATGGGCACAGCAGCATACTTTCGGCAGCATGTGGGGAGTTTTGGGACACTTGTCCATTTATCATTTAATTAGAAAAAGGAAAGAAGTATAAAAGGCTAAAAATCAAAGATAATTCATGGAAATCATTTTATTTCTTCTCTTCTTCTTCTTCCTTCTTTCCTGCCGCCATGCTCTTCCTTCTCTAAGCTCCATGTTCTTCACTCTTCCTTGCTGAAAACTTCAAGGTTTTGGGTTCCAAAGATTGGTAAGCTTCCATCTTTCTTCTCTTTGGTAGTTGATTTCATAAAATGGTGAAGAAATGAGAGAGTTTTCAAGCTTTGTGTTTACTCTTGTCAACATGCTAGAGTAATCCTCTCCCTCCCATCTTTTAGTATGTTGTTCTTGGGCTTGAGGGGAGTAGGAATCTATGGTTGAATGTTGGAAAAACTCCTTGGAAGAGGGAACCCTAGTGAGGCCGAATTGTTGATGATTTTTCAAAAATTGTGTGTGTTTGTCTTCTTGAATCATGCTTCAAGTATGTTGTTCCTAGCATGGTTCTAAGATTATCTATGGTTTTAATTTGATGAAAAGCATGCTAGGGAAGAAATCCCCAAATTGGCCGAATTGTTCAAAGAAGGGTTTTGTTGATGTTGAAGCAATTGGTTGGTAATCTTGCTTAAGAAATGTAATTGGTGATTAAAGAGTGCAAATGGAACTTTGTTTGGATTGAAATGGAGGTTGGGTGAAAAACCCCCATTGGCCGAATTGATAAGTGAAGGGGTTTTGTTGATTTTGGTGTAATTGGTTAGTAAGCATGCTTAGGAAGTGGAATTGGTGATTAATATGATTATTTGGAAGCTTGAATGGTTTGATTTGGAAGTGTGGTGAAAAATTGGTTAAGGGTCAAAATGTTCAAATGAAACTTTTTCCATGTTAAGGTTGTGTTTAGGTTGGTTTGGATCCTAAATTGGTATTGTGGGTGAAAATAGGTTCATAATGGTGGTTGAAACATCATTTTCGGACAATGGTAGGAAAAGTTAGGTTTATGCGGGTTTGTGTCTGGAATGCGGGTTTAAAGGTTGAAATGGGTTTGGTGGTGTATGAATAGCAATGTTCAGGCTCGGTTTGTAAAACCGAGCTTTCTGTGGAATTTTCCGGGAAAGTGCGGGTTTGTGCGAGAATTGTTTTATGGGGTTTGTTTGGATGTGTTCTGATCCAACTATGGTTGTACTGACTTGATTCTGCGTTGGTGGAGTAGCACGGATCCGTAGGAGCCAAGTTGTGCATTTCGGGTCGGGAGTCGGGATTTTCACGAGTGTTGGGCTGCGGGGCAGCGCTTCTGAGGTAAGGGCTTAATTTGGTAAAATGTACGTTTGTTCTGCTCCATATGTGTTATCAGGTATGATATCTCTGCTGTGTTTGTATGCTTTATTTATATGTTCGATTACGTGGCGAGGCCCGCATGGTTGGAGAGACCACGGGTGCTCCTTGATTACATTACGCGTATCCGCACCGGAGTGCCGATACTTCTGATCTGTGTCCGCACCGGAGGGTGCCGACATTACGTGTATATCCGCACTTGGGGTGCCGATATACTACGTGACCCTACGACAGTTTGGGGATCGCGACCCCAGCCGGTACCGTGCTATCTGTTCTGTTCTGATCTGTATATTCTGACCTCTGCTGAGGGCTGTCGTTACGGGTCGTTCTGGCGGTTGGACCGCGTATGTTGGATTCCGATTTACGTTATGCTTTATGTTCATATGTACTTGCATATGCTGTGATATTCTGTTTTGCGAGTTGATTGTTGCCACATGGGCAAACCGCACTTTTACCTTAAGCCCTTATCGGGTCCTTTCGAGGACTCACCCTTTTATCTGTTTACCACTTTCAGGCCGTCACGACAAGCAACCGGCGGAGTAGAGGTTCCGCGGTGCTTCTTTCACTTTGAGGTTGGGTTGCAGCAGCAGTACCACGTGCGGAGGTCGCTTCAGATTCCGCGCTAGGTATTTATAGGATTTTGAATACTGGCTCTGTAGCTGTAACTGCATGCATATAGGTCAGATCATGTTGTGGATATGTATATATATATTTGAGATATATTCTGTTCTGTTGTCTTCTGAGTCGAGGGCGGAGCCCCGACTTGCCTATATTGGTAATCTTTGTTTAATTGTGGTGCACAGTGAATTTTGTGTTTGAGGCAATGATAGATGTTGGATAAACCATGAACTGCATGTGTGGTAGAAGTAAGATGGTTAAGCATGCTTGCCTTGTATGAGTTTTAGGTTGCTAGTTGTTACTCAACGATTCTGTATTTGAGCTCGATGCTCCGCCGCGTTTTCCGCCGTAATTCCTGTTTCCGATGTCGCGGCCGGCTCCGCCTCCGCAACCGGGCGGGGAGGCTGTGACACGACCCCTATCCTGTGGTCGAGGACAATCACGAATCCAATGATCGCTAGACCCGCATCACAGACACTGCCCTGACTGCCTGTAACATGGCCGGCCGGGGTGCTGCCCACCACAACTCGCACAAGTCGGGATACCGGCGTAGTCCCGCTGCCCCTCGCCGCCCGCCTGCACTGCCTGACCTCCCCGAAGACCTCGCTGAACTCGCCGTGCGTAAGCCCTCCTCTATCATCGGGTCGGTGCGGTAGGTACCGACTCTCGACCTCCTCCCGCTCGAGGAGTTGGGCCTTCGCATGCCTCATGGTACGAAGTGATGTCCGTGAGGTCTCAAAGCCCACCGATACTCGTGGACGCAGCGCGAATGAACCGCTTGGCCTTCTCCCCGCTCCATGCCATAATACCGTGGCACATAGCGGACCAACCGTCGAACTCCTCTCGTACTCACTACAGTCCGAGTCCCCTCGCTTCAGATCATCGAATCAGGCTCGACGGAGGTCCCCGACGGCATCCCCAATATACTGCTGATGGAAGTAGTAGGCAAACTGCTCCCAGGTCAAGTCCGAATCCTGCCTCCCGTCACGTACTGCCTCAACTCTCAGACGGCCCTGGAGGCTCCTCCACCAATGATCTGCACTGTCCTGCAGATTGAACGTGGCCAATGAAACTCTAACCTCAGATGGAAGGTGTAGCCTCCCAAGGAGCTTGTCAACTCCCGCAAACCATGCCTCGCCCGCCTCAGGTCCTCCACGGCCGTTGAAACTAGGGCGGTTCAAACGCTGGAACCGCTCCAATAGTCTGATCACATCAGACTGATGTCTCAGCTCTTCCCGTCGTCGTTGGGACCGACTAGAACACTCAGCACATCGCTGATCTCCCTCCTCGTAATCACTATCCCGCTGATCCTGCACACTGAGGTGGCTGATGTCCACCCCCTGATCTGGCTGCCTTCGCTGCGGCCTATCCGGACCTCCCTGTGTCCGCTGCTGCCCCTGAATCCGCTGGGCTGGCACTAAGGTACTCAGTAACTGCTGAACCTGACCCAACACATGTAGTATATCAGGAGCGGGTCCCTCAGACTGCTGATCACTCGGGGTGTGTGATCGCCGTATCCCGGGTTTCTCTCGAATCCGCCTTCTAACCCTTGGAGGTGTGGGATCCCGGTCCCGCCCCTCCGGCTTGCTCACGCCGGCGGCGTGTTCTAGCCATACCCGAAAAAAACCAACCCAAAACCATATAACCCAACATTTAACTTTCTCTTCCTAAAACTAGCAAAGCAGATTCTAAGGCTCTGTAGTGTAATGCAATGCATGATGCAAGGATTCCTTTCAGAATCCTGAAACCAAAACAATAAACCTTAAACACAGAATCAGATCATGCTCGTAATAACAGAATCACTTCATATTACATCCATATCTTCCAAAATGCTCCAAAGAACCGCCCACTGCTCTACGAGCATTCCGAAACGGTTCAAATAAGGAGTTGATCAGGCTCCGTACCGAACCGCCCTGAATGAAGTGTAAACCAAGAGCTCGCCCTTCAAGACATTATTTGTAAAACTTACCCATGAACTAACATAACTCGCTCCAAAAGTCCACCTCGGACTTGTATGCTTGCCTTGCACACACCATACCATAACCAACATACTTTACCTCCGGGTCACTTTGACCCAACCTCGCTCGATACCAACTTGTCACAACCACCCCGCCCGGTTGCGGAGACGGAGCCGCCGCGACGCCGGGAACAGTAATTACGGGCGGAAAGCGCGGCAATGAGCATCGAGCTCAAATACAAAATAATCAAGTGGCAACTAGCAACCTAGATAATCGTACAAGGCAAGCATGCTTTACAATCCAACTTCCACCATATGTATAGTTCATGGTGTCAAACATCGATCATCGCTACCAACACCAAAACACCAAGTCTGAAATATACCAAACCCACTATAGGCAAGTCGGGCTCCGCCTACGACTCAAGATAGATAAAGCGAATATACCTTTATATAAACACATATACAAACCATGATCGATATATAAATGCATGCAGTTACAGCTACAGAGCCAATAAACAAAATCCTATAAATACCTAGCGCGGAATCTGAAGCGACCTCCGCACGTGGTACTGCCGCTGCAACCACAATCCCAAAACGTAGGAAGCACCGCGGATCTCTACTCCGCCGGTTGCTTGTCAGGACGGCCTGAAAGTGGTAAACAAAAAGGGTGAGTCCTCGAAAGGACCCGAAGGGCTAAGGTAAAATGTAGTTTGCCCATATGGCACAAGTCGAACTCGCAAAATGTAATATCACAAACACATATACATATGAATATAAAACATAAGGTAAACAGAATCCGTCATATGCGGTCCGACCACCGTAACGACTCAGAACGACAGCCCTCAACAGAGGTCGAATATACAGACGTAATGTAAAGCACGGTACGGCCGGGGTCGCGATCCCCAAACCGTCGTAGGGTCACGTAAGTATATCGGCACCCCAAGTGCGGATATACACGTAATGTCGCACCTCCGGCGCATACACCACGTATCAGATCCAAGGAGTACCCGTGGCCTTTAAGACCATCCAGACTCATCATGCAATGTAACCATACAATAATAATAATGCGTAAGTATAAACAGAATTACACCACCGATATGCACATACGTAATGTAAAAAGGAACCCGGCCTCTAAGGTCATCCGGCCTTGAAGCGTAACAAACGACATTTTACCAAATTGAGCCCTTACCTCGTAAACACCGCCTCGCAAAGACCTAAACTCGGGAAATCCCAGCTCCCGCCCAAAACGTAAATTTGGCTCTTACGGTCCCACGCTACTCCAACCGTGCGTAATCAAGTCAGCAACCATAATTAAGTCGTAACACACCCAAACCCCGTAAACCAACTTCCGCACAATCCCGCACTTTCCCTCAAAAATTACAAAAACTCGGTTTCACGAACCGAGCCAGAACATTGTTATTCATACACCACTAAACCCATTCCAACCTTTAAACCCACATTCCAGACATTTTTCCCGGAAAACCCGCATAAACCTAACTTTTCCTACCATTGTCCGAAAATGATGTTTCAAACACCATTACGAACCTACTTCCATCCACAATACCAATTTAGCATCCAAATCAACCAAAAACAAACCCCAACATGGAAAAAGAATCATTTCAAGTTTTGGTTCTTCACCCAATTTTCACCCAATTTCTATTTCAATCCAAACAAGGTTCCATTTGCTCTCTTTAATCACCAATTACAATTCTTAAGCAAGATTACTAACCAATTTCACCTTAAACAAGCAAAATCAACCATGAACCCTAATCCACTATTCACTCAAATTGGGGCTTTTCTACTCAATCAATTTCCCTCCAAATTGAAACCATAGCAAGCCTTAGAATCATGCTAGGAACAACATACTAAGAGCATGATTCAAGAACACAAACATACACCATTTTAGAATTAACCCTAATTTTTGCCAAATTATGTTTCTTCCTTCCATGATGTTTTTCCAAAATCTAACCATAGATTCTTACTCCCCTCAAGCCCAAGAACAACATACTAAAAGATGGGAGGGAGAGGATCACTCAAACTTGTAGTGAAGAACAACCATGAATTTAGCATTTTGCTCTCTTTTCCTCACTAATCCTTGTTTTCAACTTGAAAGGAAGATGAAAGGGAGAAGCTTACCAATTCTTGAACTCAAATCCTTGAAGTTTCAGCAAAGGGAGATGAAGAACATGGAGTTTAGAAGAGCAAGAGCATGGCGGCAGGAAAGGGGAAGAAGAAGAAGAAAGAAATGAAATGAATTGGAAATGATTTTTATGAAATATTATCCATATATATTTATCCCTCTTTACCAACTTAAATTATAAATGGACAAGTGTCCTCCCAAGTTGCTGCTGCCGACTTAAGCCCACTTCAAGCCCAAAATATTATTAACTTTTGGGTTAATTGTAATTTAACCTCCTAATTTTCCAAATCTTTGCAATTAAACCCCAAATATAAGTAACGAACTCCAAATAGGACCAAAACTGACCACAATCCTCAGAATATCATAACATTCATAAAACATTTTTCAAATATTTATTTACCATTCCGTAGGGTCCTACCGAGCTCGCCGAACCCGAACGAATCCTTGCCGCATAATAACTCCGAGCCACAACCCGTCACGACAAAACTCCACAAAAATAACCATAAAATCCACCTTAAAATATAACATGACTTACCTCGGAGCCGTCGGAGAAATTCCATCTCGAGCCCCGGGATTCCGCCTGAGCCTCGGGAGTCGCCCGACCGCACGCCCCGCCCCGAAAAATATGCTCCGTAAAATCTCCGGACGCTCCTACGATTCCAAATCCGCAAACGGTTCCTCAATCTGAGATCCGGGAGCGCTACCGAGCCAGCCAGACGCCCCGAGCCAACCCCGACAACCCCTTGCGGAAAAATATTTTCGCGGAAATGTCCGGGGGACCCACATGACCTCAAATATGGAAAGGTTCGCCAAAATGATGCTCGGATAAGGCTCGGAACCAAGGAGCACCCGTGGCCTCAAGACCATCCGGGTTTCGTCACAAAACAGAGCATATAATAATGCATATGCAAAATAGAACAGATTATATTAAAAACGTATAAGCAGAAATATCGGTGCCTTGCGCGGATATACAGAACAGAATATAAACCCGTGGCCTCCACGACCACCCGGGTCTTGAAACAGAACAAGTACAAACATGTACCCTACCATATGACTGGTCCCGGGATCACCGAACCACCGTCCTCAACCCGAATCCCGCCTCAACTAAACCCGATATACATAAAGTCCCATTCCGAATGTATAACGAGAGAAGTTGAGCCCTTACCTCGAAAACACTGCCCCGCAGTACAAATCCCGGGAAATCCCGGCTCCCGGCCGAAAAGTGCAAACCCAACTCTGATGGTCCCACACTGCTCCACTAATGCAGAATTAAGCTGAACAACCACAAACCAATCAAAACACATCAAAATACACCCCCAGAAACCAAACCCGCACAATCCCGCACTTTCCCGCAAAAATCCGCAGAAAGCTCGGTTTTACGAACCGAGCTAGAACCTTGTTATTCAAACACCCACGAACACATTCCAACCTTTAAACCCTTCATTCCCGACATTTTACCGATAAACCCGCATAAAGGTAACTTTTCCATTTATTATCCGAAACCGACGTTTCAAACACCATACCGCACCTAAATCCAACCCCGATACCAATTTACCATCCAATTCAACCAAAATACAACACCAACCTAGAGAAAGATTCCATGGAACAATTCGGCCCTTTACCAACATTTTACCCAATTTCCAATTCAATCCATTCAAGCCACCAAACAATCATTCTAACCACCAATTCCACTTCCTAACCTTGATTACTAACCAATTTCACCCAAATCACCAAAATTCAACATAAACCCTAATTGCACTATTCACTCAATTTGGGGCTTTTCTACTCAATCAATTTTCCACCAAATTGAAACCATAGAAAGCCTTAGAATCATGCTAGGAACAACATATCCAAAGCATGATTCAAGAACACAACTCTACACCATTTTAGAAAATCCAACAATAATTCGGCATTTTAGGTTTCCACCATCCATGGTGTTCTTCCAAAACTTAAACCATGATTTTTACTCCTCTCCAACCCAAGAAGAACATACTAAAAGATGGAAGCAAGAGGATCATCAAAACCCATAGCAAAGAACAAACCCAAATTGGTTTCTAAACCCACTTTTCAACCACAATCAATGCTTCCAACTTGTAGATTCTTAAAGAGAAGGAGCTTACCAATTTATGGAACCCAAAACCTTGTTGATTCCTTGCCAAAATGAAGAACACATGAAGAGCTTCAATGAATAGTGTTAATGGCTGATTTAACGTTGAAGGAAGAAGAACAAGAAATGAAGAAGTTTGTCTTTTCTTCCCCTTTTATACTTTCTTTTCTTTTCTTTTCTTTTTCTTCCTTTTCCATCTCTTTTCAAAATAGGACAAGTGTCCTTTCTCACTTAGCAGCCGACTTACTTTCTTCCTCTTTGTCCAATGTTACAAACTTTTGGGCTAATTACAGCTTAGCCCCCAAACTTTCCCAAAAGTTGTAATTTTAGCCCAACCGCAGTTTCCAATCTCCAATTAGAACGAAAACTGAACACAACCCTTGGAATCCCATGTCATACACAAATCATCTTTTACATGTCCAATTACCCATCTAGAGTGTCCTACCGGGCCTGCTGAACCCGAGCAAATCCCGACGTGCTAACCCAGACCAAAACCCGCCATGCCAAAAATCCACAAATAATACCATAAAATCCGTCTTAAAATATAACATACTTTACACCGAAGCCGTCGGAAAATTTCCATCCCGAGCCCCGGGATTCCCGTCCCGAGCCCCGGGAGTCGCCCGGGACCGAACGTCCCCACCCAAAAATTATACTCCGTAAAAAGATCCGGGACGTTCCCACGATTCCAAATATGCAAACGGTTTCCTTTTCCGAGGTCCCGGGAGCGCTACCGAGCCCGCTGTACGTCCCGAGACAACCCCCGGCCCCGAAAAATATTTCCGGCGAAAATGTCCGGGGGACCCACACGACCTCAAAACCCGAAGGATTCCCAGAAATAATGCTCAGATAAGTCTCGGGAGCCGTTTAACCGCCCAAAACACGACCCGCAGGCCAAAACCGGAGCCCCAGATCACCCGGGTCACAACCCGCTCGGGGTGACCGTAACATTCTCCCCCCCTTAGAACTCTTGGTCCTCCAAGAGTAACCTGAACCATACAGGTGTCGCTACCAACCAGAATATATATACTCTTTACTAAGCATAATCGAACCACCGTCACTGGTGCGGCGGGAGTGGTAGTTTAGACTACCATCCAGAGCCTCTCAGCGGCGTCCCACCCTCCGGGTGCATCTTGTTGCACCCCGAGTCAGTTGCCGGTATTTCTACCTGACAACCCCAGACAGTATCGAATCTATACCTAACCTTCAACAGGCCATCCTGGAAGGCATCGTATGTTACCGACATACTCAGGGGGGGTAAAGCCAACCTGCCCACTCGCTCCAGAATCTCATAAAGACCGATATCCTTTGGGCCCACTACGCTTGCTCTGCGCACTCTGATCCTCCTCCAAGTCCACGATCGGAACACATTCCAGAACCTGCAGCTCCATGCTGCTCCTTACCGCCTCCAACCCATCAGAACTCATGAAAGGTAACACCTCTCCAGAAACCGTAAGGCTACGGTTAGCACAACCAATGTGCACAGAATTCTTCAACAGCCAACCCATCCCAATACCTATACCAAATTGGTAGGGGGGTCCCTGTGGCTGCTGAAGATTCGGGGGTGGTGAGTGTGGTTGTTCAGACCCTGGATTACGCTGAACCCAACTCCTGAACCTCGGAGGTGTGGGATCCCGATCCCGACTCTCCGGTACCCGATCACGCTGTCTGCGTGTGGTAACCAATCCTTAAACCAAACCAACCAAATACCGATATAACCATATCCAAAAATCCAAACCAAAACCAACTTATCCCATAACCAATTATCCAAAACAGTTAACTCTCTCTCTCTCTCTACAAAAAGCTAGCAGCAGATTCTAAGGCTCGTAGTGTAATGCAATGCATGATGCGAAATTCATTTTCGAATCACAAAACCAAAATCCAAAACCTTAAACACAGAATCAGATCATGTTCATAGCACAAAATCACATCATAACCAACCAACAAAACAAAGGTACCCGGATATGTCGGAAGCCCGCACTTGAGCTTTGCGCTTCACTACGCGCTCTGAAGTCCAAAATCCCCCAAAATCTGCCCGGAGTACCCCATGCCTTCCAGAATGCTTCAAAGAACCGCCCGCTGCTCCACACCCATTCCAAAGTGGTTCAAATAAGGAGGTGGCCAGTCTCCGTACAGAACCGCCCCAGAATGAAACGTAGAACGGTGGCTTGCACTTCGAAGTCATCTCTCGCAGAACTTACCCATGAACTAGCATGACTGCTCCAAAAGTCCACTCCTGGACTTGTATACTTGCCTTCCACAATCCATGCTGAAACTGATCATACCTTACCTCTCGGGTCACTCCGACCCGACCTGCTCTGATACCAACTTGTCACGACCACCCCGCCCGGTTGCGGAGGCGGAGCCGGCCGCGACCTTCAGAAGCGGAAGCTACGGCGGAAAGCGCGGTAACGGTACTACCGAAACCCGCTACGTGCAGTGGTCCCATGACCCGACCCGCAATAACAGAATGGTCGTACTACGACCTGCAACCTACAGAACTCATACATGGCAAGTATACAAAACAACTTAACAACCAAACATGCAGTTCATGGAATATCTTTCATTACTCATGATAACCAAATCACTGAAACCATTTCATACATATAACCAATATAGGCAAGTCGGGGCTCCGCCCTCGACTCAGAAGACAGATACAGAATCATCACATATTCCAGAATATACGTCATATACAATATCATGATCCAAATACATGCATGCAACTACACCTACAGAGCCACCAAAGTAAACCCTAGAATACCTAGGTGCGGAATCAGGAAAACCTCTCGCCCAGAAGATTCCCGCACGAGGTACTGCTGCTGCTGAAACCAAAACCAAAAGCACCGCGGATCTCTAGTCCGCCGGCTGCTTGTCAGACCGACCTGAAAGGTGGTAAACAATAAGGGGTGAGTCCTCGGGAGGACCCAGTAAGGGCTGAGGTAAGATACAGTTTGTACAAGTCTGCCGAACCAAACCTGCAAAACAGAACAAACACAAGCACAGATATATATACGAAGGCCCCTTTCGAAGGCATTCCGGGAAGCCTCCAGACTTAGCCAGTTGACCGACTAAGTCCGACACAAGGTGTCCTTTCTCTGCCGATGCTTGGGAAGAGAAATAACCACTTTACACAAAGGACATCTGAATACTTTTAGGCTAACCTCACCTTTTTACCTTTTTGGAAGCTTTTCGCACTACATGCATGCAAAAGCACTTTATGGTTTCTGCACGCATGCATAGCCGAAATACTCCTTTTGCTTTTTCCATTTCTCTTCACTATTTAAGCTAAGTGGCAGCCACCATTGTAACCTAGAACATATTATTGAATTAGCAATTCGGCTGAAACTCTCCACAGTGAGACATCGGCTTTTGTGTTCTCCAATCTTGCATTTCCATTTCCCTAGTGATCCATGCAAGAGGATCCAAACATAATATCTAGTATTGCTTGACCTTGTAGTCAAGAGGTGCTAGATCCCATCTCTTTCCTGCATTTTCAAGGGCATTGCCTCACCTCGTAGTGAGGAGGTTCCCTTGGCCGAACTTTGTGTTCTTCGCTTTCCTCCTCTGCTGCTTTCCCTTTCGCTGGAAACCGCCTCCATCGAGCTAGATCCGAGCTCGTGATCATACACCCCCGGTGTGATCACATCAAGTGGTATCAGAGCCAACGTGCTTGTGGAGGTATTCGTGTTCTTGTTGAGTTTTCTTCAAGCAAAACCCTTTTGTTACCTTTCTTACGCTTGAAGGAATATCGGTTGATGATCTCAGTGAGACCGAAAAAGTTGTTTGAAAGTGTGTTTGTTTAAGTCAAGTATTTTCGAGTTAAACCAAAAGAGTTGTCTTGAGTGACAGAAGTGCAAAGAAAAGCGTTTAAAGAAAGAAAAGTATTGAACAAGTAAGACGTTCTGGGAAAAGTTCGTGAGCGTTCTTGTGTGTTCTTATCAAAACACAAGTGAACAGTGTCTTCTGATCCGAAAATAGTTTCAGAACTTAAACAAAAGTGTTTGTGACTGCAAAAAGCCTTTTCTTCTATCCCCACCTGTTTCCTTCGACCCCCAACTCAACCCTAACATCTCACAAAACTGGTTTCAAGTAACTAGTCATTTTCTTGGGTTTCAAGTTGCGGTTTTACTAGAGTTTTGTTTGTGTTTTCTTGCGTGTTCATCTTTGATCTGAGGTTGAAAACGGTATCAAGTTTAGAGAGCTTGTGAAAGCCATAAGTGGACAGCCGAAGCGAAAAAAAAATCGTTGTGAGAGACACGAGGGCGAGTTTAAACACTCAGGGAGTAGTGAGGTCCTTTCCTAACTGCATATTTTCAACTGAACTTTATTGCAGATGGTTTCGTCAGATTCAACCCCTCCTCATCCCTCCCAGCTAGCAGTGCATGACACACTAGCAAAGATCTTACAAAGGTTGGATGACTTGGGCGCTCAAGTCGCTGCCACAAACGAGCGACTAACAAGGGTAGAGGTAGCTCAAGGAAAACAACCGGAGAGCTCGCAAGCCCACAATGATGCCCATGCGTCGCGGGCTCAAGGCGGAATCACTCATACTACCTTCGATCCGACAACGACGAGGCCACAAGCTACCCCTCATAGCCGTCCGACCACTTCTACGAGAGTAGATCGTGGTGTTGACATTCTGGACAGTGATGATCAGGAGTATTACACGGAGCCACCGCTGAAACCAACAAAGAGAAGAGTCTTTCCCGATAGAGCTCAAGCCAGAGCCTATCTCAACAGAGACCTCGAAGAAGAGGAAGAAGCAGAGCGAGGACGTGTCCATCGAGGTTTCAATCGAGACCTAGGAGGTAGGGCGCAAGCCCAGGATCAGCAAGCCCTCGCCAATATAAAGCTTCAAATTCCACCCTTCTACGGGTCCAGCGATCCGGAAGAGTACTTTACATGGATGGCTAAAACCGAGCGGATCATTGATATGATGGGATACACTGATGCGATAGCTTTGAAGCTCGTGGTCATTGAATTCCATGATTATGCTCTCATCTGGTGGGAGCAAGAGCATCACGAGAGAGCGAGAATCCGCTATCGTCCCATCACCACTTGGGAAGATCTCAAACGAACCATGAAGAATCAGTTTGTGCCCAGCTACTACGACCGAGATTGTGCCCAGAAGCTGCAACGCCTTATCCAAGGTCATCGCAGCATCGAGGAATACCAAAAGGACCTTGAGAGGGCCTTAATGAGGGCAAATGTCAAGGAGGACGAAGAGGCTAAGTTGGCCAGATTTTTATATGGCCTACGAGAAGACATCGCCAAGACAGTTGAACTGTGTGACTATCGGGATTACCAAGATCTGGTTCACAAGGCTATCCGGGTGGAGAAACAACTGAAGAAGGGGAACTCCTATCATCCCGCCCATACACCCAACAGGGGCTCAGGAAGCAAGACCCCCCCCTTCGCCAAACCGCCCCCGCCAAAATCGTACACATCTCCCGCGGTGATGCCAACCCCTCGCCAAAATTACCCCAACACAAGGCCCCCATCTTAATCTCACCAAACCCAAGACTAAAGACTTATGATGCCCTCGCTACCAAGGAGCATCGAATGCTTTAAGTGTCCGGGCAAGGGACACTTTGGGCGGGATTTCCCCAATATAAGGGCCATGGTCATTCGGCCCAATGGGGAGTTGTCTAGTGAAGAAAAGGAAGAGGTCCCTCCTGAACAACGAGATCATGAGAGTGAAGCGAGAAGAGGGAGAGCTGCCTATGGACGGCCTCATACTAGTCACCAAGAGGGTTCTCGCAAAGCTCCCCAAGTATCACCGAGACCACTCAGGGAAAATTTATTCCAATCAAGAGCTATGGTGAATGGGACCCTGTGCAGTCTCATTATTGATAGCGGAAGCTGTGTCAACGCTGCCAGCGAAGACATGGTTGCTGAACTGGGTCTTCGCACTATTGCACATCCTAAACCGTACCAACTGCAGTGGGTTGATGACAGGACCTTTATGAAGGTCGTTAAACAAGTCGAAGTACCGATAAAGATCGGCATGTACGAGGATTCCATCACTTGTGATGTGGTGCAGATGCAGGCAACCCACATTCTCTTGGGCAGGCCCTGGCAGTACGACAAGGAGGCCATACACTATGGCAAAACCAACAAATATGCCCTCACCCATCTTAGTAAACCCTACACCCTGCTTCCCCTCACACCCACCCAAGCTCACCAAGATCAAGTTCATCTGGCTAGTAAGGCCGAGAAGAAAAGAAAGAGTGAGGGCAGAGAGAGGAGAGAAAATGGTGAGAAGATTCGAGGAACCTTGAGTGAAAGAAAAGAGTGTGCATTGATGGGAAACACCATGAGTGAGCAAGCGAGAAAACAAGAGTGCCCCCTACCCATGGCCAAAGAAAGGGATTTCAAAAGAGCATTTCTTGGAAACAAGACTTGTTTTCTCATGATTCCAACTCATTGCATGCTAACGCTTGACCATGTATCTTCTCTCCCTTTCTATGTGCAGGAAGTTCTGAAGGAATTCGACAAAGTATTCGAAGAGCCGCGAACCCTTCCCCTATTGCGGCATACCGCACGCCACCCGAGCCCGGTTGCGGAGGCGGGGCGCCGGACGCCGGAAGCGGAAGCCGGAATGAATAGGAATGGCAGGTCCATCGAGACCCGCCGCGCGTAGCGGACCCAAAGAGCGAAACGATTGTGGAAGCAACCTAACAAAAATTTCGTACATATAACCAAAAATAAAATCCAAACATACAATTCATGCATTAGCAACAGAGTAAGCCCCGCCCTCCGTGGACGAGTGCTTACGCACCAAAACATAAATACATACAGAGTTCACGTAACCTAAGGTGTCTAGCAAGCGCCAAGCGCTCGTAACATGTACGTAATGAATATATAAATATATACAAATATACAATCATCACAAAGAATACGTAAAGTGTGCATATGCAACTACAGAGCCAGCCCTAGATCTAAGTGTCAAAATACCTCGCGGGATTCAGATCCAAAAGACAAATCCCGGACCGCAAGGTGCAGCTGCTGCAAAAACACACCCAAGGTAGAAACCTCACGGAAACCTACTCCGCAGGTCGCTTATCAGGTCTACCTGAAACCCAAAAACAAAACCCGAAAAAGGGTGAGTCCTAAAAGGACCCGTAAGGGATTTGGGGTAAGGTAAGTATATGTAACCCTGCAAAACAGAAAGATAGCAATATATGCAACATAATACAGAATATCATGCATACACCGGAAATAGATCGGAATCCCGAAGGACGTGCGATTCTAAATCGCCATAACCCTTATAACAAATCGGAACGACAGCCCCCCCACTAAGGGAGTCGGAAGCCGAAGCTAATACAGAAGCATGGTGCACCAGCTGGGGTAGCGAACCCACAACTGTCGTAAGGTTAATGCATGCAGTATGCCATAAGGCATACTCCTACAGACTACAAAATATGCCCTAAGGCATAAAATTCAAAATACTAGCAGTAATGAAAATGAAACCAAAACATATACTTATCTTACCAAAATAATGTAACCAAACCCTTACCTCTCAAGTCCAGAGTATTAGACCGCTTCTGGACAACTTCCACACTACGACCCGAAACTCAGAAACCCCTCTTTTTCTCACCTCCGAACCTCAGAATCTGTCAAACCAAGTTGAATTAGAATCCTTATCGACCACACTACCAAACTACACCCCCGACCCCAAAACCGAAAATCCGGCAGAATTTCCGTAAAATTCCAAATTTCCACAGAAATGTCAGAATTCAGAACCAACCTAGACAATGCAAGATTATACATTGACAAACATCATCCAACAAGCAGAACCGACCAAAACCAACCTTAAAACCCTTCATTACCCAACATTTTCCGATAATCCCGCTTAATTGCAACTTTTCCATTTCTTAACCGAATTCAACGTTTCAAACTTCAAACCACTCCTAAATTCAACCCCAACACCATTTTAACATCCAATTCAACCAAAATGAAACCCCAACATAGAGAAAGTTTCATTCCAACATTTCGGTTCCTAACCAACATTTTATCCAACTTCCAATTCAATCCATTCAAGCTACCAAACAACCATTCTAACCACCAATTTCACTTCTAAACCAAGAATGCTATCCAATTGCATCCAAAACAACAAAATTCAATATTGAACATCATCCCACAAATTCGGCCATTTGGGGGTTTTTACCTCAACTTGTTTTCCATCAAATTGAATCCATACATAAGCTTAGAATCATGCTAGGATTAACATACTTGAAGCATGAACCAAGATAACAAACACACATCATTTTGGAATTTTCCAACAAATTCGGCCAACATAGGGTTTTCATCCAAGATGTGTTTTCCAAAATCCAACACTTGATTAACACTCCCCTACTACCCAAGAACAACATACTAAAAGATGGGAGGAAGAAAATCATCCTAGCTTATAGCTAAGAACAAACCCATCATTCTCCAAAAATCCATATTTCTTCACTAATCTTCAATTCTAATGAGTAAAGAGAAGAAGGAAGGATGCTTACCACTTAAAGCACCCAATTCCTCTTTGATTTCTTGCAAGGAGGAGAACTTCAAGCTTGAGGTTGAGCTTCAAGAATGGCGTCGGCAGCAGCAGCAAGAGGAAGAAGAAGAAGTGAAATGAAAATGAAATGAGATGAAACTCATTTTTATGAAATAATAAGTCAACTTATATATTTCCCTCACTTTAAACCCATTCCTCTCTTAAATAGAAAATAGGCCAAGTGTCCCTTAAATCTCCCAATTGCTGCCGAAAAGATCAGCTGCTGCCCATGCTGATTTTTATTTATTTTGCAACCAATTTCCAATTAATCTCCCAACTTTTCCGAAAGTTCCAATTCTTTTTGCCCAAAAATAATTACCGAATTCCAAAATTAACGAAACTTGGACACAACCCTCAGAATATTATAACATTCACAAAACATATTTCAAAAGTTCATTTACCATTCCGGAGTGTCCTACCGAGCTCGCTGAACCCGAACCAAAACCCGACGTGCGAGCGTGTCAACCTGAACCGAAATTCCGTCACTCCAAAATTCTATAAAAATACCCATAAATTCCATCTTAAATTATAACACAACTTACCCCAAAGCCGTCAAAAAATTTCCATCCCGAGCCCCGGGAGTCGCCCGGAACCGAACGTCCCGCCCCAAATATTAAACTCCACAACCACCTCCGGACGTTTCCACGACTCCAAAACTGCA
This sequence comes from Stellera chamaejasme, assembly GCA_024586325.1. Classification (NCBI taxonomy): domain Eukaryota; kingdom Viridiplantae; phylum Streptophyta; class Magnoliopsida; order Malvales; family Thymelaeaceae; genus Stellera; species Stellera chamaejasme. Next base: position 30,643,605 of record CM044983.1, read on the forward strand.
AACGGCTTCCCAAACTGAGATCTCGAGAGTGCTACCGAGCCCGCTGTACGCCCCGAGACGACCCCGACAACCCCGGCGCTTAAAAATATTTTCGGCGGAAACGTCCGGGGACCCACACGACCTCAAATACGGAAGGGTTCGCCAAAATGATACTCGGATAGGGCTCGGGAGCCGCCTGAACGCCGAAAACGTGACCCGCAGCCAAAACCGAGCCCCGGTCACCCGGCCGCAACCCGCTCGGGGTGACCGTAACATCCTCCCCTTAGGACTCTTGGTCCTCCAAGAGTTGTATCAACCGCTGATATCGCTCGGGTATCGGTCCCGAATGTCCTTCTCTGCCTCCCAAGTCGCTTCCCGGCCGCATGATGTGACCACCGAACCTTGACCATGGGAATCAACTTGCTACGAGTCTCCCGACATCTCTATCCGTAAAGGCTACCGGTACCTCCCGATAAGAAAGATCGGGTTCCACTGCACCTCCTCCACCGGAATCGTCTCGAGTCGGATCCGTAATGCACTTCTTCAACATGCTAACATGGAAGACATTGTGCACAGCAGATGACTAGGAGGTAATGCCAACCGGTATGCGACCCTACCGACCCGCTCCACAATCTCATATGGGCCGATATACCGTGGGGCCAACTTGCCCTTCTTCCCGAATCTGACTGTCCCTCGGATAGGTGCTACCTTGAGCCAAACCCTATCCCCAACCTCAAACTCCAGAGCCCTACGGCGGCGGTTCGCATAAGTAGTGGTGCGGTCGTTCGCGGCTTTGATCCGCGCCCGAATCAATCTGATCTTCGCCGTAGTCTCCTCAATAAGCTCTGGTCCCAACTCAACCCTATCGACGCATCGGTCCAGCAGGTGTGGTGTCATACACCTCCTCCCGCATAACGCCTCATATGGTGCCATACCAATCGTAGTCCGGAAGCCGTTGTTGTACGAGAACTCAATCAAAGGCAACCGCTGGTCCCAATCTCCTCCAAAATCCAAAGTACAGCTTTCGCAAAGATATCCTCCAATATCTCGAATCACCCGCTCCGACCGCCCGCCTGTCTGCGTGGGTGATAAGTCAGTACTCGATGGAGTCGCGTGCCCAGCGCTTCATGAAAAGCCCTCCGTAACTGCGTGCCGTAAAACGCGGATCACGGTCAGATACAATGGAGTCTGGTACTCCATGTAATCGTACGATCTCCCTGATGTAAAGCCGGGCAAGCTTCTCCAGAGGGTCCGTGACCCGAATAGGCAGAAAGTGTGCGCACTTTGTCAGCCGATCCACAATAACCCAGATAGCATCATGGCGAGACCGTGTCAGGGGCAGTCAGAAAGTCCATAGTAACATTGCCCCACTTCCGGACCGGAATGGGCAAAGTCTGCAGTGTCCCTGCCGGTTTCTGGTGCTCAATCTTCACCTGCTGACAAACGGCACACCTAGACACATGTGTGGCAATGTGCCTCCTCATACTAGGCCACCAGAAGTGAGTACGCAGATCCTGATACATCTTCTCACTTCCGGGATGAATACTCAATCTGCTCGAGTGTGCCTCCTCTAAAATCTCATTCCGAGCTCCCGATCCTCCGGTACATAAAGGCGGTCTCGGAAGTATAGCAATCCTCGCCTATACCGAAACGTCGGTAACAAAGACCCCTTGTCTTCCCTGCACAACTTCTTCAACCCCGGATCTCTACCTTGCGCCTCGCGCACCCGTCAAGCCACTCGTAATGTATGGTAAGCGTGTACGCCCGAGCACGCTCCCGTAGCTGCCACTGTGCCAAAGGCATGACAAATCACTCTCCTCGGATCGGTCACCAACATCTCCTCCCTTGACCAACCCGGTATACTTCCTGCCAGGCATCGGCAACCGTGTTGCCCTTGCCGAGATGTACTCGATACTACAATCATAGTCCTTAATGTATTCGAGCCATCTGCGCTGCCTCATGTTAAGCTCCTTCACAGAAACAGATATTTCAGACTCTTATGGTCGGTAAGAATCTGAAATTTGTTACCAAGCAGATAATGCCTCCATTGTTTCAGCGCATAGATCACTGCAGCTAACTCCAGATCGTGTGTCGGATAGTTCAGCTCATGCGGTCGCAGCTGCCTCGACCCATAAGCTATCCGTATAGATCACACCCCAAACCGGATGTGGAAGCATCCGTATAGATCACATACGGTAAGCTCGGATCTGGAAGAGTCAGAATCGGAGCGTTAGTCAACTGCCGCTTCAACTCCTGAAAATTCTGCTCACACCTATCAGACCAGATAAACGGTTGACCCTTCTTGGTCAACTGCGTGAGCGGAGATGCCAGAATAGAAAACCCCGGTACGAACCTCCGATAATCTCCCGTACCGTGGTAGGTTGTTTCCAGTCCCGAACTGCCCTCACCTTCTCTAGGTCCACAGACAGACCATGCTCAGAAATAACGTGTCCCAGAAAGGTGACCTCCCGGATTCAGAACTCACACTTTGAGAACTTAGCATAAAGCTGATGTTCCCAAAGTGTCTCGCAGTAACTACCCTCGATGCTCCCGATGCGAGTCCGCATCCCGAGAATATATCAATATCATCAATAAAGACCACCACAAATGAATCCAAGTACGGCCGGAACACCCGATGCATCAGATCCATGAATGCCGCTGGGGCATTGGTCAGCCCGAATGGCATGACCGTAAACTCAAAGTGTCCATATCGGGTGCGGAAAGCAGTCTTAGGTATGTCCTCCTCCTTCACCCTAAGCTGAAAGTACCCAGATCGTAGATCAATCTTCGAGAAAACTCTCGAATCCCGAAGTTGATCAAAAAGATCATCAATCCTCGGTAACGGATACTTATTCTTCACAGTAAGGGCATTCAACCGTCTCGTAGTCTATACAAAGTCGGAGCGCCCCATCTTTCTTCTTTACAAATGTAACCGGAGCACCCCACGGCGAAGTGCTCGGTCGGATGAAGCCCTTCTGCTGTAATTCCTCCAATCGCTTCTTTAACTCCTGCATCTCGAAATGGGCATCCGATAAGGAGGAATAGATATCGGAGCAAAGCTCGACCGCAGTAGATCTCAAACACAATTTCCCGCTCCGGTGGTAATCCGGCAACTCCTCCGGAAATACTGCGGAAAATCTCGAACCACCGGTATACTATCTAGCTTCAACCTAGTATCAGCCTCATTCAGATCAAAACATTCCCTACACCAACTATCGACACCGATCCAGAATCCGCAACTCGTACTATGTCATGTGCGATAGTCAAACCAGCCGAGTCGTGAGAGGTAGTACCTCTCCGTAAACCATAATGGTACGGGCTGCACAATCAATGTGCATGAATTCTTGGATAGCCAATCCATCCCAAGAATAACATCATAGTTCGGCGTGTCCAAAACCAACAAGTCCGATACTATCTGATGCCCGCCTACGGATATCGTACAACCCCGAACCATCCCATTGGAAAACAGAAACTGACTCCCAGCAGTTTTTACTAAATACATCTGCGGCAAAGTACTAACAGACAGGTGCAGAGATGTAACACATTTCTGTGCTACAATAGAAATGGATGCTCCCGTATCAAATAACGCATGAACAGGTGTATCATTCAGAAATACAGTACCTTGCAGAACTCCCCGCCGAGTCGAGCCTCCCGCTGGCCGGTGCCTCGCCGCCGACTAGGTCCTCCCTGATGACTAGGGCCTCCCCGCTGACTAGGACCTCCCTGCTCTATCTGAAAAACTCGCCCCGCTCTAGGCTGCTGCGGTGGAGGGGGTGGCTGAAGCTGCGGTCACTGCTGAGGTCTCGGGCCACCCCGCTGAAACCCACGCCTCGCGGCGCGTTGGGCGGTGCCCGAGATCGCGGACGCCGAAGACTACCAAAGCCCCGCCTACCGTCTGGGGCAGTCCTGCACCAGTGAGTATCGACCCGCATCGTAAACACCGGCCCTCCCGCCGGTAATAAGGTCGACCGGGTGATACCCACCACAAGTCGGACAAGGTCGTGAGGGTGGTGCTCCCCGCCTCCGCTAGATCGCCTGTGTCTGCTCTCGCCGTCTGAACTCGCCGGGGTCCCCGCCGTGTGGAACCCTCGAACTCCCCGACCTCTCTGCGAGGTGAGGCGACTCTCAACGTCCTCCCGCTCGAGGAGTTGAGCCTTGTGAACTGCCTCCCGTAAGTAGTAATGTCCAACGGCCTCGAGCCCATCTGTACTCGGGCGCAATGACGGATAAACCTCTTCGCCTTCTCCTCCTCCATACCATGATATCGAGGTACGTAGTGGATAAGCTCACAAACTCACGCTCATACTGCGACAGTCCTATCTCCCGATGAAGCTCATCAAACCGTGCCTGCCGCAGATCTCTAGCCGCAGCCCCGATAAACCTCCGATGGAACAGCTTGTGTAAACCGCTCCTGTGTAACATCCACCTCCCGATCGGGTGCTAGCCCCGCATTCGCCCTCGTGTTACCCTCAAGGCTCCTCCACCAATGATCTGCTCCTCCTGCAGATTGAACGTGGCAAGGGATACCATCACCGTAGAAGGTAGGTGTAACCTCCCAAGGAGCTTGTCAATCTCCATAAACCAGTCTCCGCCGCCTCGGGACCTCCCTTGCCATCAAACTTCCTAGGGTTCAACCGCTGAACCTCTCCAACAACCGGACATCATCGAATCGAGTGATGCCCCGAACCTCCCCGCCGCCGGTGGGTCCGACGGGTGGTATCAGTAATCCAGCTCAATAACCCTCCGCCGCCGAGAGGGGCTGATAAGTCTCCCGGTCGAACGATCGGAGCGAGCTGCGAGCTACGCCTGGTCGTATCCTCCGAGATCGCGGATTCCTCGCGCTCCTCATCCTCCTCGACTCACTCTCGATCGGGCCCGTACATGAGTGTGGGTGGTAGTCCGGTGTGGCTACTCACCCTCCCATCGAAATGCACAGACGGTGCCACGATCAATCCTCTCGCACTGTGGATCGCACCGGAACCTGCTCCGGTACTAGTGTCTCAACAACCGCTGGACTGCTCCAAAGACATGAACCAAAGCAGTGGTAGACCCCGACCTGCTGTACAACCGGTGGCGGGGTATGTATCTGCTCGCCCCAGAATCCCCCGCCTCGCTCCCTATCTCTCGGAGGCGTGGGATTACGGTCCCCTCCCTCCGGTCGCAAATCACGCTGTCGGCGCGTGTTAACCATCCCTGAAACATTCCAGACCAAACAGAGTCCAGACCAATCAGTTACCTCTAATCCCTACAGAAACTAGCAGCAGCTTTCTAAGGCTCTGTAGTGCAATGCAGTACTTGACACAGAAGTTATTTCACAAAATGATAAAATCATGCATTTCACAGAATCACGTAAGCTTCATGCTTATTTCACCAAATCTTTTCCTAACACACAATTTTACGTACTAAACTTTTCCACAATCCTTTACTTGTAATACTTTTACCAAAATCCAGAAATTCTGGATTCCGTACTCTGCAACTACCAGGATAACTTGAAGGACCAAACTTTGCTCCACAATTTTATTTTGAAGTGGTTCGAGTAAGGAGGTGGCCAATCTCCGTACCAAACCATTCTAAAATAAAATGTACAACAATAGTTGTCACTACAAGTCACCACTGACGACCAATATGGTCACTTACCTGCTCTGATCCCAACTTGTCACCGCACGCCGCCCGAGCCCGGTTGCGGAGGCGGGGCGCCGGACGCCGGAAGCGGAAGCCGGAATGATATGGAATGGCAGTCCATCGAGACCCGCCGCGCGTAGCGGACCCAAAGAGCGAAACGATTGTGGAAGCAACCTAACAAAAATTTCGTGCATATAACTGAAAATAAAATCCAAACATACAATTCATGCATTAGCAACAGAGTAAGCCCCGCCTCCGTGGGACGAGTGCTTACGCACCAAAACATAAATACATACAGAGTTCACGTAACCTAAGGTGTCTAGCAAGCGCCAAGCGCCGTAACATGTACAGTAACAGAATATATAAATATATACAAATATACAATCATCACAAAGATTACGTAAAGTGTGCATATGCAACTACAGAGCCAGCCCTAGATCTAAGTGTCAAAATACCTCGCGCGGGATTCAGATCCAAAAGACAAATCCCGGACCGCAAGGTGCAGCTGCTGCAAAAACACACCCAAGGTAGAAACCTCACGGAAACCTACTCCGCAGGTCGCTTATCAGGTCTACCTGAACCCAAAAAAAAACCCGAAAAAGGGTGAGTCCTAAAAGGACCCGTAAGGGATTTGGGGTAAGGTAAGTACATGTAACCCTGCAAAACAGAAAGATAGCAATATATGCAATGAATACGAATATCATGCATATACGTAAAATAGATCGGAATCCCGAAGGACGTGCGATTCTAAATCGCCATAACCCTTATAACAAATCGGAACGACAGCCTCCACTAAGGGAGTCGGAAGCCAAGCTAATACTGAAGCATGGTGCACCACTGGGTAGCGAACCCACAACCGTCGTAGGGTTAATGCATGCAGTATGCCATAAGGCATACTCCTACAGACTACAAAATATGCCCTAAGGCATAAAATTCAAATACTAGCGTAATGTAAAATGAAACCAAAACATATACTTATCTTACCAAAATAATGTAACCAAACCCTTACCTCTCAAGTCCAGTAGTATTAGACCGCTCGGACAACTTCCACACTACGACCCGAAACTCAGAAACCCCTCTTTTTCTCACCTCCGAACCTCAGAATCTGTCAAACCAAGTTGAATTAGAATCCTTATCGACCACACTACCAAACTACACCCCCGACCCCAAAACCGAAAATCCGGCAGAATTTCCGTAAAATTCCAAATTTCCACAGAAATGTCAGAATTCAGAACCAACCTAGACAATGCAAGATTATACATTGACAAACATCATCCAACAAGCATAACCGACCAAAACCAACCTTAAAACCCTTCATTACCCAACATTTTCCGATAATCCCGCTTAATTGCAACTTTTCCATTTCTTAACCGAATTCAACGTTTCAAACTTCAAACCACTCCTAAATTCAACCCCATCACCATATTAACATCCAACTCAACCAAAAACAAACCCCAACATAGAGAAAGTTTCATTCCAACATTTCGGTTCCTAACCAACATTTCACCCAACATCCAATTCAACCCATTCAAGCTACCAAACAACCAATCTAATCACCAATTTCACTTCTAAACCAAGTATGCTATCCAATTGCATCCAAAACAACAAAACCCAACATTGAACAACAACCTAAACTTTCGGCCAAAAGGGGGTTTTTACCTCAACTTGTTTTCCATCAAATTGAATCCATACATAAGCTTAGAATCATGCTAGGATTAACATACTTGAAGCATGAACCAAGATAACAAACACACATCATTTTGGAATTTTTCCAAGAAATTCGGCCAACAAAGGGTTTTCATCCAAGATGTGTTTTCCAAAATCCAACACTTGATTAACACTCTCCTACACCCCAAGAACAACATACTAAAAGATGGGAGGAAGAAAATCATCCTAGCTTATAGCTAAGAACAAACCCATCATTCTCCAAAACTCCTTATTTCTTCAATAAACTTCAATTCTAATGAGTAAAGAGAAGAAGGAAGGATGCTTACCACTCAAAGCACCCAATTCCTCTTTGATTTCTTCCAAGAAGAAGAACTTCAAGCTTGAGGGATGAGCTTCTAATGGAGTCGGCAGAAGAAGAAGAAGAAGAAGAAGAAGAAAAGAAAAAAATGAAATGAGATATATCTCATTTTTATGAAATAATAAGTCAACTTATATATTTCCCTCACTTTAAACCCATACTCCTCATCTTAAATAGAAAATGGCCAAGTGTCCCTTAAGTCCTCCCAATTGCTGCCGAAAAGATCAAATGCTGCCCATACTGATTTTTATTTATTTTGCAACCAAATTTCAATTAATCTCCCAACTTTTCCGAAAGTTCCAATTCTTTTGCCCAAAAATAATTACCGAATTCCAAAATTAACGAAACTTGGACACAACCCTCAGAATATTATAACATTCACAAAACATATTTCAAAAGTTCATTTACCATTCCGGAGTGTCCTACCGAGCTCGCTGAACCCGAACCAAAACCCGACGTGCGAGCGTGTCAACCTGAACCGAAATTCCGTCACTCCAAAATTCTATAAAAATACCCATAAATTCCATCTTAAATTATAACACAACTTACCCCAAAGCCGTCAGAAAATTTCCATCCCGAGCCCCGGGAGTCGCCCGGAACCGAACGTCCCGCCCCAAATATTAAACTCCACAACCACCTCCGGGACGTTTCCACGACTCCAAAACTGCAAACGGCTTCCCAAACTGAGATCTCGAGAGTGCTACCGAGCCCGCTGTACGTCCCGAGACGACCCCGACAACCCCCCGGCGCCAGAAAAATATTTTCGGCGGAAACGTCCGGGGGACCCACACGACCTCAAATACGGAAGGGTTCGCCAAAATGATACTCGGATAGGGCTCGGGAGCCGCCTGAACGCCGAAAAACGTGACCCGCATGCCAAAACCGGAGCCCCGGGTCACCCGGTCGCAACCCGCTCGGGGTGACCGTAACACGTCTTTTAATGAATTAAAGTCTCGTTTGACAAATGCTCCTCTGCTAACTTTGCCAAACTTTGACAAAGTTTTCGAGGTAGAATGCGATGCCAGTGGTATAGGCATCGGCGCTGTCTTGCACCAAGAAGGCCGTCCCATCGCCTTCTTTAACGAAAAGTTGAGTGGAGCCACCCTGAATTACTCCACATATGACAAAGGGCTATACGCTCTTGTGCGATCCTTGCAAACGTGGAGTCATTATCTTCTGCCTAGAGAATTTGTAATCCATACGGATCACTTGTCTTTGAAGTATCTTCAAGGGCAAGGAAATTTTAGCAAAAGGCATGTTAGGTGGGTAGACTTCATCGAGTTTTTCTCCTATGTTATTAAGTATAAGAAAGGAAAAGAAAATGTTGTTGTTGATGCCCTTTCTAGGAGATATGCATTACTCATGACTCTTGATAAGAAGGTTGTCGGTTTCGAGTGTTTAAAAAGCATGTATGAGCATGATGTGGATTTTGGTGAAATATTTGTTAATTATGCTAAAGGTAGCCAGAATGGCTACTATGTGTTTGATGGCTTCCTGTTTAAGTTAAAAAGGTTGTGCGTTCCGAGAGGATCAATGCGCGAAGTCATCATCAAAGAAGCACATGGTGGCGGCCTCATGGGGCACTTCGGTGTTCAAAAGACACTTGAAGCTGTGAAGGAAAATTTCTTTTGGCCCGGCATGAAGAGGGACGTCACCAAGTTCTGCGCCAAATGCGTCACATGCCACCAAGCTAAGTCTACTCTGCAACCAAAAGGGAAGTACACTCCTCTCCCTACGCCTTCTCTTCCTTGGGTTGATATAAGCATGGATTTTATAAGTGGTCTGCCTAGGACGCGCATGGTCATGATGCTATTTTTGTGGTAGTAGATAGGTTTTCAAAAATGGCACACTTCATTCCCTGTCATAAAACTGAAGATGCCTCGCATGTGGCTGATTTATTCTTTAGGGACATCGTGAAGTACCATGGCCTTCCGCGGTCCATTGTCAGTGATAGGGATTCGCGGTTCCTAAGTCATTTCTGGCGAACCCTTTGGTCTAGATTAGGCACTAGTTTGATGTACTCGACATCGAGTCACCCTCAAACAGATGGCGAAACCGAAGTGACCAATAGGACTCCCACCACTATCTTGCGAACCCTCCTTAGGAAGAATCTGATAGAGTGGGAAAAGTGCTTACCCCATGTAGAATTTGCTTACAACCGAGCCTACCACTCCTCTACATCCCACAGTCCCTTTGAAGTCGTGTATGGCTTCAACCCTTTGACCCCTTTGGACTTAGTCGCCTTAGACTTTGCTGAACAAGTAGATGTAGAAGGGAAAGAAAAAGCCCAACTGTCACGACCACCCCACCCGGTTGCGGAGGCGGGGCCGACCGCGACGTTCGGAACCGGAACCTACGGCGGATAGCACGGTGGCGGAACATTTTACACATTAAACAAAATAATCGATACTAACATGCAACCTACCAAAATCCATACATGGCAAGCATACAAGTAGCTCAGCAATTACCAAACACGCAGTTCATGGAATATCGTTCATTTCACAGGACAAGCAGAACACAGAATCCCATTTCATAAACAAATCCAATATAGGCAAGTCGGGGCTCCGCCCCTCGACTCGAAGACAAACAAGATCGGATTATATTCCATAATTCTACATCATATACAAACTCATGATATAATTACATTCATGCAACTACAGCTACTGAGCATTCATAAATTAGCCTAAGTATACCTAAGTGCGGAATCTGAAACCACTCGCTCAGCGATTCCCGCACATGGTACTGCTGCTGCTGCTGCAACCAAAACAACAGAAAGCACCGGGGATCTCTACTCCGCCGGTTGCTTGTCAGGACGACCTGAAAGGTGTAAACAAATAAGGGGTGAGTCCTCGGGAGGACCCAGTAAGGGCTGAGATAAGGTATAGCTTGCTTAGGAAGCAACGGCTGAACCTGCAAAACAGAACAGTACAAGCATATACATGTATATATATCTCCAAGAGGTTACGGTCACCCCAAACTGGCGGGTTGCGGCCAGGGTGACCGGGGACCAAGAGTCGGTTTTGGCTGCGGGGTCACGTTTTCGGCGTTCAGGCGGCTCCCGAGCCCTATCCGAGTATCATTTTGGCGAACCCTTCCGTATTTGAGGTCGTGTGGGTCCCCCGGACGTTTCCGCCGAAAATATTTTTCTGGCGCCGGGGGGTTGTCGGGGTCACCTCGGGACGTACAGCGGGCTCGGTAGCGCTCTCGAGATCTCAGTTTGGGAAGCCGTTCGCAGTTTTGGAGTCGTGGAAACGTCCCGGAGGTGGTTGTGGAGTTTAATATTTGGGGCGGGACGTTCGGTTCGGGCGACTCCGGGGCTCGGGGCGGGAATCCCGGGGCTCGGGATGGAAATTTTCTGACGGCTTTGGGGTAAGTTGTGTTATAATTTAAGATGGAATTTATGGGTATTTTTATAGAATTTTGGAGTGACGGAATTTCGGTTCAGGTTGACACGCTCGCACGTCGGGTTTTGGTTCGGGTTCAGCGAGCTCGGTAGGACACTCCGGAATGGTAAATGAACTTCTGAAATATGTTTTGTGAATGTTATAATATTCTGAGGGTTGTGTCCAAGTTTCGTTAATTTTGGAATTCAGTAATTATTTTTGGGCAAAAAGAATTGGAACTTTCGGAAAAATTGGGAGTTAATTTGCAATTGGTTGCAAAATTAATAAAAATCAGCATGGGCAACATTTGTTTTTTTCGGCAGAATTGGGAAGGGGGAAGGGACACATGGCTTGATTTAATTTAGGAAGAGAGGGATGGGTTTAAAGTGAGGGAATAATATAAGTTGACTTATATTTCATAAAATGAGTTTTACTCTCATTTTCTTTTCATTTCTTCTCTTCTTCTTCTTCTTCTTCAAGTCTGCCGACGCCATGGTTGAAGCTCACCTCCAAGCTTGAAGTTCTTCTTCTTAGTTGGAATCAAAGAGAAATTGGGTGCTTTGAGTGGTAAGCATCCTTCCTACTTCTCTTTTCTTGTTGAAATTGAAGATTAGTGAAGAAATATGGATTTATGGTGAATGATGGGTTTGTTCTTAGCTATAAGCTAGGATGATTTTCTTCCTCCCATCTTTTAGTATGTTGTTCTTGGGTTGTAGGAGAGTGTTAATCAAGTGTTGGATTTTGGAAAACACATCTTGGATGAAAAACCTATGCTTGGCCGAATTTCTTGGATAATTTCCAAAATGATGTGTGTTTGTTATCTTGGTTCATGCTTCAAGTATGTTAATCCTAGCATGATTCTAAGGTTGTGTATGGATTCAATTTGATGGAAAACAAGTTGGGTTGAAAACCCCCTTTATGGCCGAATTTGTTGGTTGATGTTTATTGATGGATTTTGTTGTTTGGATGCAATTGGATAGCATGCTTGGTTTAGAAGTGAAATTGGTGGTTAGAATGGTTGTTTGGTAGCTTGAATGGATTGAATTGGATGTTGGGTGAAATGTTGGTTAGTAACCGAAATGTTGGAATGAAACTTTATCTAGGTTGGAGTTTCATTTTGGTTAAATTGGATGTTAATATGGTGTTGGGGTTGAATTTAGGAGTGGATGGAAGTTTGAAACGTTGAATTCGGTTAAGAAATGGAAAAGTTACAATTAAGCGGGATTATCGGAAAATGGCGGGTAATGAAGGGTTTAAGGTTGGATTTGATCAGTTCTGCTTGTTGTATTATGTTTGTCAATGTATAATCTTGCATTGCCTAAGTTGGTTCTGAATTCTGAAGTTTCTGTGGAAATCTGGAATTTTACGGAAATTCTGCCGGATTTTCGGTTTTGGGGTCGGGGGTGTAGTTTGGTAGTGTGGTCGATAAGGATGCTAATTCAACTTGGTTTGACAGATTCTGAGGTTCGGAGGTTAGGAAAAGAGAAGTTCTAAGTTTCGGGGCACGGTGTAGGAGTTGTCCAGAATCGGTCTAATACTGGATTTTGAGGTAAGGGTTTGGTTACATTGTTTTGGTAAGATAAGTATATGTTTTGGTTTCATTTTACATTACGCTAGTATTTGAATTTTATGCCTTTGGGCATATTCGTAGTTTGTAGGAGTATGCCTTATGGCATACTGCATGCATTAACATTACGGCAGATTGTGGGTTCGCTACCCGGTGGTGCACCATGCTTCAGTATTAGCTTGGCTTCCGACTCCCTTAGTGGAGGCTGTCGTTCGATTTGTTATAAGGGTTATGGCGATTTAGAATCGCACGTCCTTCGGGACTCCGATCTATTTTCTGTACATGCATGTTATTCTGTATTCTGTTGCATATATTGCTATCTTTCTGTTTTGCAGGGTTACATATACTTACCTTACCCCATATCCCTTACGGGTCCTTTTAGGACTCACCCTTTTTCGGGTTACTGTTTTTGGGTTTTGGTAGACGATAAGCGGCCTGCGGAGTAGGTTTCCGTGAGGTTCTACCTCGGTTGTGTTTTGCAGCAGTGCACCTTGCGGTCCGGGATTTGTCTTTTGGGTCTGAATCCCGCGAGGTATTTGACACTTAGATCTAGGCTTGGCTCTGTAGCTGCATGTGCAGATTTTCTGGTTTGCTGTGATGATTGTATATCTGTATATATTTATATATTCTGTTCTGTATATGTTACAGCGCTTGGCGCTTGCTAGACACCTTAGGTTACGTGAACTCTGTATGTATATATGTTTTGGTGCGTAAGCACTCGTCCCACGGAGGCGGGGCTTACTCTGTTGTTAATGCATGAATTGTATGTTTGGATTTTATTTTCAGTTATATGCACGAAATTTTTGTTAGGTTGCTTCCATAATCCTTTCGCTCTTTGGGTCCGCTACGCGCGGCGGGTCTCGATGGACCTGCCATTCCTATTCATTCCGGCTTCCGCTTCCGGCGTCCCGGCGCCCCCGCCTCCGCAACCGGGCTCGGGTGGCGTGCGGTGACATGAAGTGACAACTATTGTTGTACATTTTATTTTAGAATGGTTTGGTACGGAGATTGGCCACCTCCTTACTCGAACCACTTCAAAATAAAATTGTGGAGCAAAGTTTGGTCCTTCAAGTTATCCTGGTGGTTGCAGTACGGGATCCAGAATTTCGGGACTTTGGTAAAAGTGTTACAAGTAAAGGATTGTGGAAAAGTTTCAGGTACGTAAAATTGTGTGTTAGGAAAAGATTTGGTGAAATAAGCATGAATTGCTTCTGTGATTCTGTGAAATGCATGATTTTATCATTTTGCAAAATAACTTCTGAGTTAAGTACTGCATTGCACTCTGAGCCTTAGAAAGCTGCTGCTAGTTTCGTAGGGATTAGAGGTAATCGATTGGTCTGGACTCTGTTTGGTCCGGAATGTTTCAGAATGGTTAACACGCGCCGACAGCGTGATTTGCGACCGGAGGAGGGGACCGTAATCCCACGCCTCCGAGAGGTAGGGAGCGAGGCGGGGGATTCGGGCCGAGCAGTACATACCCCGCCACCGGTTGTACAGCAGGTCGGGGTCTACCACCGCTTTGGTTCATGTCTTTGGAGCAGTCCAGCGGTTGTTGAGACACTAGTACCGAGCAGGTTCCGTGCGATCCACAATGCGAGAGGATTCGGTCGTGGCACCGTCTGTGCATTCGATGGGAGGGTGAGTAGCCACACCCGGACTACCACCCATACTCATGTACGGGCCCGATCTGAGAGTGAGTCTGAGGAGGACGCGGAGCGCAGGAATCCGCGATCACGGAGGATACGACCAGAGCGTAGCTCCGCAGCTCGCTCTGATCGTTCTGACCAGGAGACTTATCAGCCCCCTCGACAGCGACGGAGGGTTATTGAGCTGGATTCTGATACCACCCGTCGGACCCACCGACGACGGGGAGGTTCGGGGCATCACTCTGATTCTGATGATGTCCGGTTGTTGGAGAGGTTCCAGCGGTTGAACCCTAGGAAGTTTGATGGCAAGGGAGGTCCCGAGGCAGCGGAGACCTGGTTCATGGAGATTGACAAGCTCCTTGGGAGGTTACACCTACCTTCTACAGTGATGGTATCCCTTGCCACGTTCAATCTGCAGGAGGGAGCGGATCATTGGTGGAGGAGCCTTGAGGTAACCCGTGCGGGGCTAGCACCCGATCAGATGGATGTTACGGCCACAGCTCCATCGGAGATTCATCGGGGCTGCAGCTAGACTGCGGCGAGCAGTGATGAGCTTACGAGGGAGGAGTGTCGCAGATGACGGGAGTTTGATAGGCTCGATGTGATCTCACGCTTGAAGGAAGAGGTACAGAGGAGTGAGCCACGAGCTCGGATCTAGCTTGAAGGAAGCGGTATCCAGCAGGAATGGAAACGAAAAAAACAGAGGAAGAACATAAAGGAAACAAAGTCGGCCAAGGGAACCTCCGCACTACGAGGTGAGGCAATGCCCTTGAAAATGCCTGGGAAAGGAAAATGGAACCTAGAACCTTCTGATTACTAGATCAGACAATGCTAGGTATTATATTGGATCCTCTCGCATGGATCACTAAAGGATTGATGGAGCAAGATTTGAGACCCCAAGAAGAACAAACCGTGTTCTTACAGTATATGAATTCTCTCAATATATGGGTTCTACTTAATACTTAGGTTACAGCTTCCTTTTATAGAAGGGAAAAGAAAGAAGGAAATGATAAAGAATGATTTGCCAAGGGAACATCCCCCTCGAAATACGGTAGGCGAAGCGTGGGGTGGCAGGTGATTTGACATTGTAGGCTACATGCTTTTTCTGCTCCAAATTTCCCAGAAAGTTTAGATGGCGGGAAAGGGAAAGAAGGTCTCCTCCATAATTTGAAGGGCTAGACTTGCGTGTGGAAAGGGAAAGAAGGCTTCTTCCATAATTTGAAGGACCATGGGCGCCTTGGGTTTGCCAATGGACTTGCGTGTGTAGGCTTCTTTTGGAGTTGGCGAATGTTACGGTCACCCTTCGCCGCTTCGGAGCGGGTTGCGGCCAAAGGTGGACCGGAGTTCTCGGTTTTGGCTGCGGTCACGTTTTCGGCGTTCAGCGGCTCCCGAGCCCTATCCGAGTATCATTTTGGCGAACCCCTCCGTATTTGAGGTCGTGTGGGTCCCCCGGACGTTTCCGCCGAAAATATTTTTCTGGCGCCGGGGGGTTGTCGGGGTCGCCTCGGGACGTACAACGGGCTCGGTAGCGCTCTCGAGACCTCAGTTTGGGAAGCCGTTTGCAGTTTTGGAGTCGTGAGAATGTCCCGGAGGTGTTTGTGGAGTTTAATATTTGGGGCGGGACGTTCGGTTCCGGGCGACTTTCGAGGCTCAGGACGGGAATCCCGGGGCTCGGGATGGAAATTTTCTGACGGCTTTGGGGTAAGTTGTGTTATAATTTAAGATGGAATTTATGGGTATTTTTGTAGAATTTTGGAGTGACGGGATTTCGGTTCGAGTTGACACGCTCGCGTCGGGTTTTGGTTCGGGTTCGTGAGCTCGGTAGGACACTCCGGAATGGTAAATGAATTTCTGAAAAATGTTCTGTGAATGTTATAATATTCTGAGGGTTGTGTCCAAGTTTCGTTAATTTTGGAATCCGGTAATTATTTTTGGGCAAAAAGAATTGGAACTTTCGGAAAAATTGGGAGTTAATTTGCAATTGGTTGCAAATTTATTAAAAATCAGTATGGGCAGCAATCAGTTTTTCGGCAGCAAGTGTGTGAGTGTGTGATTTATAGGACACTTGGCTTATTTTTATTTAGGTGAGAGGGTATGGGCTATAAAGTGAGGGAGATTTTTATTTGGCTATTATTTCCATAAAATGAGATAAGTCTCATTTTCTTTTCTTTTCTTCTCCTTCTTCTTCCTTTGCTCTTGCTGCCGACGACTCCATGGAAGGAGCTCAACCTCAAGCTTGAACTTCTTCTTCTTGCTTGAAATCAAAGAGAGATTGGGTGCTAGTTGTGGTAAGCATCATCCCTAAGCTCCTCTTTTCTCATTAGTTTTGAAGATTAGTGAAGAAAAGAGGAGTTTTGGCAAATGATGGGTTTGTTCTTAGCTATAAGCTAGGATGATTCTCTTCCTCCCATGTTTTAGTATGTTGTTCTTGGGTTGTAGGAGAGTGTTAATCAAGTGTTGGATTTTGGAAAACACATCTTGGATGAAGAACCTATGTTGGCCGAATTTATGGAAAATTTTCCAAAATGGTGTGTGTTTGTTATCTTGTTTCATGCTTCAAGTATGTTAGTTCTAGCATGATTCTAAGCTTATGTATGGATTCAATTTGATGGAAAACAAGTTGAGGTGAAAACCCCCTTTTTGGCCGAATTGGTTAAGTGTATGTTCATGATGGATTTTGTTGTTTGGGTGCAATTGGATAGCATTCATGGTTTAGAAATGAAATTGGTGGTTAGAATGGTTAATTGGTAGCTTGAATGGAGTGAATTGGAAGTTGGATGAAAAGTTGGTTAAGAACCGAATCTTTGAATGATTCTTTTTCAATGTTGGAGGTTCATTTTGGTTGAATTGGATGCTAATATGGTGTTGGGGTTGAATTTAGGAGTGGATGGAAGTTTGAAATGTTGAATTCGGTTAAGAAATGGAAAAGTTACAATTAAGCGGGATTATCGGAAAATGGCGGGTAATGAAGGGTTTAAGGTTGGATTTGATCAGTTCTGCTTATTGTATGATGTTTGTCAATGTATAATCTTGCATTGTCTAGGTTGGTTCTGGAATTACGGCGTTTACGTGGAAATCTGGAATTTTACGGAAGTGCCGGATTTTCGGTTTTGGGGTCGGGGTGTAGTTTGGTAGTGTGGTTGGTAAGGTTGCTAATTCAACTTGAATTGACAGATTCGAGGTTCGGAGGTTAGAAAAGAGAAGTTTCTGAGTTTCGGGTCGTGGTGTGGAAGTCGTCCAGAATCAGTCTAATACTCTGGAGTTGAGAGGTCAGGGTTTGGGTCTGCTATTTTTGGTAAGATAGGTGTAGGGTTAGTTTCACTTTACATTACTGCAAGTATTTCGGTATTATATGCCTAGGGCATATTCGTAGTCTGTAGGTGTATGTATTGTTGCACTTTTTTTGCGGTATTTCGGAAATTTACGCTTTAAGGTACGTTACGTAATTTGTAGGAGTATGCCTTATGGCATACTGCATGCATTAACCCTACGACAGTTGAGGGTTCGCTACCCCACTGGTGCACCATGCTTCGTAATAGCTTCGGCTTCCGACTCCCTTAGAGGAGGCTGTCGTTCGATTGGTTATAAGGGTTTATGGCGATTTAGTATCGCACATCCTTGATATTCGATCTGTTTTCTGTACATGCACGATGTTACGTATTCATTGCATATATTCGTATATTGCTATCTTTACGTTTTGCAGGGTTACATATGCTTATCTTACCCCAAATCCCTTACGGGGTCCTTTTAGGACTCACCCTTTTTGGGTTCTGTTTTTGGGTTTCAGGTAGACTTGGTAAACAACCAGCGGAGTTGGTTTCCGTGAGGCTTCTACCTTGGTTGGGTTGAGCAGCAGTACCTTGTGGGCTGGGATTTTGTCTACTTGGTCTGAATCCCGCGCGAGGTATTTTGACGTTTAGGCCTAGGGTCGGCTCTGTAGCTGCATGTGCATACTTTATGTTTTATTGTTGTGATGATTGTATATGTTTGTATATATATTCTGTTACATTGCATATTTACGGCGCTTGGCGCTTGCTAGACACCTTAGGTTCTGTGAACTCTGTATGTATCTATGTTTTGGTGCGTAAGCACTCGTCCACGGAGAGCGGGGCTTACTCTGTTGCTGATGCATGAATCGTATGTTTTGATTTTATTTTAGTTATATGTATGAAATTTTTGTTAGGTTGCTTCCACTTTCATTTCGCTCTTTGGGTCCGCTACGCGCGGCGGGTCTCGATGGACCTGCCATCATGTATGTTTCCGGCTTCCGCTTCCGGCATCCCGGCGCCCCCGCCTCCGCAACCGGGCTCGGGTGGCGGACGGTGACAAGTTGGTATCAGAGCAGGTAAGTGACCATATTGGTCGTCAGTGGTGACTTGTAGTGACAAGCTATTGTTTTACATTTTATTTTAGAATGGTTTGGTACGGAGATTGGCCACCTCCTTACTCAAACCACTTCAAAATAAAATTGTGGAACAAAGTTGATCCTTCAAGTTATCCTGATAGTTGCAGATTTCGGAACTCGGGATTTCGGGATTACGGTAAAAGTATTACGAGTAAGGGGATTGTGGAAAAGTTTCGTACGTAAAATTGTGTGTTAGGAAAAGATTTGGTGAAATAAGCATGAAGCTTACGTGATTACGTGAAATGCATGATTTTATCATTCGAGAAGTAAGTAACCATGTCAAGTCTTGCATTGCACTACAGAGCCTTAGAAAACTGCTGCTAGCTTCTGTAGGGATTGGGAGTGACCGATTTTTGTCTGGACTCTGTTTGGTCTGAAATTTTTGAGGTATGGTTAACACGCGTAGATAGCATGATTTGGTACCGGAAGGGCGGGACTGGGATCCCACACCTCCGTGGAATAGGATACGGGTTCAGCGTAACCCAGGGTCTGAACAACCACACTCACCGCCCCGAGGATTAGTGGTCGTAGGGACCCCTCACCGATTTGTCATTACCGCCAACCACACTCAGCCTAGGTTTAGGTTCGTAGGGGCCCTTATCGATGGCAGGGGAAAATCTGTTTATGCCACGGTAAGGGCATTTTGATTAGGTGGTGATAGCGAGACTTAAGCCACTGCTCGCCATAGTTTTGGGATCGGTAAGTGAGTGACTCTGACGAGGGTGGTCACTACGACACCTAGACTTCTCGTCGGTCCCATCAACGACGGGGAGATCTGAGGCACCAGTCTGACGAGGTCAGACTTCTGGAGAGGTTTTAGAGTTTGAACCCCCCCCCGAGGTTCAATGACCGAGAAGGGCCAAAGGTAGTAGAGATTTGGGTTGCAGGAGTTGATAAACTCTGGGAGGCTACATTTTCCACTAGCGGTGCGGTGGGGATGTAGCCGAGCATCTGTGTCGAGCACGGTTGATGCCCCATTTTTGTTTCATCGGGAAGACAGAAGACGGCATTCTAGGAGAGTTTGACTCGCGAACCCATGGTCCTTTTGGGCGAACTCAAGGCCATTTGCAAAGCCATGGCTCTTTGCGACCCCCATGGTCGTTGGCGAAGACCCTGTGCTTCATTTCCAGAAGCAAGCGAAGCCCAGGTGTTCGCCAAGCAGAACGGGTCCCCATACGCAAGTCTGGCGAACCCTTCAACTTGTGCAGAGGCCCTCTTCTTCCCTTTTCCCGCCGAAAGCAATTCATGGGGAAATGGGAGCCGCAAAAGCAGGTAGCCTACAATGTCACATCAGCTGCCACCTCTCATTTCGCCTACCATAGATCCAGGAGGCTGTTCCCTTGTCAAGATATCCTTTATTATTTACTTCTTTCTTTCTCCTCCTATAAAAGGAAGCTGTAACCTAAGTATTAGGGAGAACTCATTTTGTAAGAACACATATTTGCGGAAGTACGCATATTGTTCTTCGTGGGTCTCAAATCTTGCTCCACCAATCCATTAGTGATCCATTGCAAGAGGATCCAATATAGAGTATGAGTGAGAGTTTGATCGGCTGGTTTACTACGTACCGTAGTACTATGGAATGGAAGAATAGAAGGCCAAGAGGTTTATTCGCCGACTGCGCCCCGAGTTCAGGTGGGTTTTGAGACCTTTAGACATTACTTTGTTTCGGGAAGCGGTTATTGGGCTCAACTCCTCGAGCAAGAGGAGGTTGAGAGTCGTCTCACCTTGCAATGAGGTCAGGGGAGTACGGAGGGGTTCCATACAGCAGGGACTGATGTGGACATCACCCCTATTTGTGAGTTAAGAGGCCACCATTCCTCCCGAGGGTCTAAAGGGCCCTTGGCGAAGGCATGGGCGAAGAAGAAGTGGCGTTTTAAGCGTCGGCGAAGCCCCAAAGGCAGAGCCGTGCTCGCAAGGATCTTGGCGAACCCAGGCCCCATTGGCGAACCCATGGTCTTTAGCGAAGCCATGGTCCTTGGCGAACCCATGTTCCTTGGCGAAGACCCTGTGCAACACTTCCAGACGCAAGCGAAGCACAGGTGTTCGCCAAGCGGAGGAGGCCTCCACACGCAAGTCAGGCGACCCCTTCAACTTGTGTAGAGGCCCTCTTCCTCCCATCTCCCGCCAACTACAAATCCTGGGAAATTGGGAGCCGCTAAAGCGGAAGTCTACACAGCCTATCTTTGTCACCTCGCCTGCCACCTCTCATTTCGCCTACCATAGAACCAGGAAGCTGGTTCCCTTGACCAGTCATTCTTTATTTTCCTTTATCGTTTCTTCTATAAAAGGCAGCTTGTAACCATTGTAAAGGTAGAACATATTTATAAGAAATCAGAAATACTCCAAGTGAGGTTTTGGCTTTCTTGTTCTCATTTCTTGCATTCCATCTCCTTAAGTGATCCGTGCAAGAGGATCCAACATAATATCTAGTATTGTTTGAACTTGTATTCAAAAGGTGCTAGATCCCGCTTCCTTCCCCAGGCATTTTCAAGGGCATTGCCTCACCTCGTAGTGAGGAGGTTCCCTTGGCCGAACTCCGTTTCCTTCGTGTTCTTCCTCTGTTTCGTTTCCATTCTTGCTGGAAACCGCCTCCTTCGAGCTAGATCCGAGCTCGTGATCACTTACCCCCCCTGTGATCACATCAGTTGGTATCAGAGCCAAAGCGCTTGCTGGAGGTACCGTATCAGTTGTTTGTTTTCTTCAAGTAAAACCATTGCCTTCTTTCTTACACTTGAAGAAAAACGTTTTTGTTGTTGTTCATGAGAAAAACCGAATCGTGTTTGTGTTTGGTTCATGTGATTAGTGTAAAGTTCATGTTGAAGTGAATAGTGTTCTTGAAGTTCATGAAAAAGAGATTTAAATTCGGATTTGAAGAAGAAAGTATCATCTTGTGTGATTAAGTGCAAAAGAAAGGTTGTTGGAGAAAAAAGAAAATGATGAACAAGATTATGTGTTCTTGAGTGTTCTTGGTGTTCTTGAGCTGTTCATATGAAGTTCATATCAAACACATGTGAATAGTGACTTTGATCCAAAAATATTTTATGAACTTGCACAAAAAGTGTTTCTGATTGTAAAAGAGCCTTCTCTCATACATACCTTACTTCTTTCAACCCCATCCCACCTTAAAATCTCAAAAGCTAGTTTCGAGTGACTAGTTATCTTTGTGATTTGCAAGTTTCGGATTTCACTAGAGATTATTGCTTGTTCCTACTTGTGTGTTGCATTTGATCTAAAAGTTGAGTGTGATCAAGTTAAGAGAACTTGTGAAAGCCTTGTGTGGAGAATCAAGAGTGAAACCGTGTGGAGTGCTCACCTAAACACGTGAGGAGAAATGAGTGGTACTAATTTTATTGTCTAAGTGTGTAGGTGTGCCAAATGGAGGGAGAAGACCTGCATTTCATTGGGTTTCATCCCTTGAAAGGGAGGCGCAAACTTGAAGATGACTTATGGCAATGGATCGAGGAATTGGAATACCATTTTTGGTATTACCAATTTCATAAAGAAGAGAGGTTAGACCTTGCCATAAGGTGTCTAAAGGGCGAAGCCAAAAGATGGTGGCGACAAGATTTCGCTCAAAGAGAGCACTACCATGAAGCCTCCATTCGGACTTGGAGCGGATTGAAGAGGTTACTAGTGGAAAGATATGGTTCACCTCGAGAAGAGCCACCCTCTCCGTTCCACTCCCAAACAAGAAGGTCCCCCTCTCGGCCTACATCCTCCACCCACATTCGGCGCCATAGTCGGAGGAGACCGAGCCCCACACCTCCACAAACACTATCGACCGAGCCATGTACCCCACCACCCAACACTTGCACAACTCAAACTCCTTACCCAAACCAAAGCCCATACCAAAATTCGAGTGAAGATCTTTCTCAAATGATTGAGAGTCTGAAGAAGGAGTTTGAAGAATATGAGAGAGAGAAAAAGAAAAAGAAAGAGAGAAGAAAGGAGAGGGCTCTCCTTGGCCAAACAAGTGAAAAGAATATTGCACCCGGACCTTCAACCCATCTCCAAGAAGAATTAACCATTTCATCTTCTAAATCTTGTTATTCTTCTTTATTTGTGCACGAGTTTGAAGGAGAGAAGGGCACGGATGCGCCATACCTTGAAGGAGAAGAAAGATTTCCGGCTTTGAAGGAGGACCCTCCCTCCCCTAACTTGGGGAGAGGTAACCTACTCTTTTCTTTTAGTGATGAAGTGAATAGGCATGAATGTGAAACCTTATTCGAAAATGAGCATGCAACTCAACCATTGCTTAATTCTCTCAACCATGATAAGTTTAACATATTCGAACTCTCTCTTGAAAGCATGAAGCAAGATGATTCGGTTGACCATGAGCTGTATGTACATAATGCATATCCCATATCACTCACCCCTAGCCATGAATTCTCTTCAATGAATGATCATGAATCCTATTTTTTTGATCATAAGAATGAAAGGCCTAGGCTCACATTTGACCCCGGGATACTAGAAACTGTGTGTAAGGTAGAAGTGAAGAGAAAGGGCGGATTGTCCATCTCAAATCCTTCAAACCATTTTTGGAACTTTGATGTTTACCGCTTTAGTCCACTAACCCTTAATGCCTCTTCAAGTTTATTGTGGTGTCTTAAGATTTGTAGGGACAATTTCCTTATGAATCCGAGGACGGATTCTTCTGAAGAGGGAGGGTATGATGTGGACATCACCCCTATTTGTGAGTTAAGAGGCCACCATTCCTCCCGAGGGTCTAAAGGGCCCTTGGCGAAGGCATGGGCGAAGAAGAAGTGGCGTTTTAAGCGTCGGCGAAGCCCCAAAGGCAGAGCCGTGCTCGCAAGGATATTGGCGAACCCAGGCCCCATTGGCGAACCCATGGTCTTTAGCGAAGCCATGGTCCTTGGCGAACCCATGTTCCTTGGCGAAGACCCTATGCAACACTTCCAGACGCAAGCGAAGCACAGGTGTTCGCCAAGCGGAGGAGGCCTCCACACGCAAGTCAGGCGACCCCTTCAACTTGTGTAGAGGCCCTCTTCCTCCCATCTCCCGCCAACTACAAATCCTGGGAACTTGGGAGCCGCTAAAGCAGGAAGTCTACACAGCCTATGCTGTCACCTCGCCTGCCACCTCTCATTTCGCCTACCATAGAACCAGGAAGCTGGTTCCCTTGACCGGTCATTCTTTATTTTCCTTTATCATTTCTTCTATATAAGGCAGCTTGTAACCATTGTAAAGGTAGAACATATTTATAAGAAATCAGAAATACTCCAAGTGAGGTTTTGGCTTTCTTGTTCTCATTTCTTGCATTCCATCTCCTTAAGTGATCCGTGCAAGAGGATCCAACATAATATCTAGTATTGTTTGAACTTGTATTCAAAAGGTGCTAGATCCCGCTTCCCTCCCCAGGCATTTTCAAGGGCATTGCCTCACCTCGTAGTGAGGAGGTTCCCTTGGCCGAACTCCGTTTCCTTCGTGTTCTTCCTCTGTTTCGTTTCCATTCTTGCTGGAAACCGCCTCCTTCGAGCTAGATCCGAGCTCGTGATCACTTACCCCCCCCCCCCCGTGATCACATCAGGGACCCCGGCAGATTTCTGGATGGCCGAACAGGCCTGGGCAGTTTAGTAGAGGTAGAGAGGGAGCACCACCGGCACGACCTTGTCTGATTTGCAGTAGGTATCACTCCGGTCGACTTTGTTACCGGCAGGAGGGCCGATGTTTACGTTGCGGTTCTGACACTCATTGGATACGGGATTGCCCTCTTCTTGTAGGGCAGGGTTTTGGCGATCTTCGGCGTCCATAGTCTCGAGTACAGCCCAACGCGCCGCGGCGTGGGTTTGAATGGGTGGCCCGAGACCTCGGCGGCGGCAGCTTCAGCCACCCTCCGTCACAGCAACCGAGCAGGACGGGTTTTCCTTTTTGAAGGGAGGCCACTGGTTATCGGGGAGGACCTAGTCAACGGTCAGTACCCGGCCACAGGAGGCTCGAGTCGGCAGGGAGTTTTACATGGTACTTTATTTCGAATGAGATACCGGTACATGCGGTATTGGATACGGAGCATCTGTTTCCATGGTAACACGAAATGTGTTAAATCTATGCATCTGTATGTTAGTACCTTGACTCAAACGTTTTTTGTAAATACTGCTAGGAGGCTGTTTATGATTTCTAAGGAGATGGTTCGGAGTTGTGCGATATCTGTAGGCGGACATCTGATAGTATCGGATTTGTTGGTTTTAGACACGCCGAACTATGATATTATTCTTGGGATGGACTGGCTATCCAAGAATTCTGTGCACATTGATTGTGCAACCCGAACCATTATGGTTTCTGGAGAGGTACTACCTCTCACGGCTCCGACTGGTGTGACTATCGCGCAATACAGTATAGAGTTACAGGTTCTGGATTCAGCTGTCGATAGTTGGTGTAGGGGAATGCTATGATCTGAATGAGGCTGGTACTAGGTTGAAGTTGGATGGTTTACCATTGGTTCGAGATTTTCCGCAGGTATTTCCGGAGGAGTTGCCCGGATTACCACAAGAGCGGGAAATTGTGTTTGACATCCACCTGCAGTCGGGTACTGCTCCGATATCTATTCCTCCTTATCGGATGCCTATTTCTGAGATGCAGGGGTTAAAGAAACAGTTGGAGGAATTACAGCAGAAGGGCTTCATCCTACAGAGCAATTCACTGTGGGGTACTATGGTTATGTTTGTTAAGAAGAAAGATGGGACACTCTGACTTTGTTTTGATTCCAGGCGGTGGAATACTCTTACTGTGAAGAATAAGTATCCGTTACCGAGGATTAACGATCTTTTTGATCAACTTCAGGGTTCGAGAGTTTTCTCAAAGATTAATCTCCGATCTGGGTATTTTCAGCTTAGGGTGAAGGAAGAGGACATACCTAAGACTGCTTTCCGCACCCGATTTGGACACTTTGAGTTTACGGTCATGCCATTCGGGCTGACCAATGCTACAGCGGCATTCATGGATCTGATGCATCGGGTGTTCCGACCGTGCTTTGAATCATTTCTGGTGGTTTTTATTGATTATATTCTGATATATTCTCTGGATGAGGATTCGAATCGTGATCATCTGAGGGTTGTTCTGCAGACTCTTTGGGAACATCAGCTTTATGCTAAATTCTCAAAGTGTGAGGTCTGAATTCGGGAAGTCACTTTTCTGGTACACATTATTTCTCGAGCATGGTCATGCAGTGGATCCAGAGAAGGTGAGGGCGATTCGGGATTGGAAACAACCTCCCTCGGTACGGGAGATCAGGAGCTTCCTGGGTTTAGCAGGATATTATCGGAGGTTCGTACTGGGATTTTCTATTCTGGAATCTCCGCTTACGCAGTTGACCAGGAAGGGTCAACAGTTTATCTGGTCTGATAGGTGTGAGCAGAATTTTCGGGAGTTGAAGCGGCGATTGACTAACGCTCCGATTCGACTCTTTCGAGATCCGAGCTTACCGTATGTGATTTATACGGATGCTTCCCCATCCAGTTTGGGGTGTGTGTTGGGCGGAGCGTTTTGTGGTAGCTTATGGGTCGAGGCAGTGCGACCGCATGAGCTGAACTAACCGACACATGATCTGGAGTTGGCTGCAGTGATTTATGCGCTGAAACATTGGAATCAATATCTGTTTGGTAATAAATTTCAGATTCTTACCGACCATAAGAGTCTGAAATATCTGTTTACACAGAAGGAGCTTAGCATGAGGCAGCGCAGATGTCTCGAATACATTAAGGACTATGATTGTAGTATCGGGTACATCTCTGGCAAGGGCAACACGGTTGCCGATGCACTGAGCAGGAAGTATACCGGCTTAATTAAGGGAGGAAATGTTGGTGACCGATCTGAGGAGAGTGATTTGATTTGCCTTTGGCACAGGGGGCAGATCTGGGAGCGTGCTCAGGTTATTACACTTACCATACATTCTGAGTGGCTTGATAGGATGCGCGAAGCGCAAGGTAGAGATCTGGTATTGAAGAAGTTATCTAGGGAAGATAAGGGTTTATTTGTTACCAACGTTTCAGTATAGGCAGGGATTGCTATACTTCTGAGATCGCCTTTATGTACCTGAGGATCAGGAGTTCTGGAATGAGATTTTCGAGGAGGCACACTCGAGCAGTTTGAGCATCGGAAACCGGCAGGGACACTGCAGACTTTGCCCATTCCAGTTCGGGAGTGGGGCAATGTTACTATGGGCTTTCTGACTGCACTGCCCCTGACACGGTCTCGCCATGATGTTATCTGGGTTATTGTGGATCAGCTGATAAAGTGCGCACACTTTCTGCTTATTCGGGTCATAGACCCTCTGGAGAAGCTTGCCGGCTTTACATCAGGAAGATTGTACGTTTGCATGGAGTACCAGACTCCATTGAATCTGACCGTGATCCGCGTTTTACAGCACGGTTCTGGATTGCTTTTCATGAAGCATTGGGCACGCGACTCCATCTGAATACAGCTTATCACCCACAGACGGACGGGCAGTCGGAGCGGGTGATTCTGATATTGGAGGATATGCTGCGAATCTGTACTTTGGATTTTGGAGGAGTTTGGGACTAGCAGTTACTTTGATAGAGTTCTCGTACAACAACAGCTTCCAGACTACGATTGACATGACACCATTTGAGGCGTTGTACGGGAGGAGGTGTATGACACCATACTGTTGGACAGATGCGTCTGATAGGGTTGAGCTGGGACCCGAGCTTTTGAGGAGACTACGGCAAAGATCAGATTGTTACAGGCGCGGATCAAAACCGCGAACGACTGCACCACTGCTTATACGAACCGCCGCCGTAGGGCTCTGGAATCTGAGTTTGGTGGCAGAATTTGACTGGAGGTAGCACCGATCAGAGAGACAGTAAGATTTGGTAGGCGGGGCAAGTTACCCCGAATTTTATCGGTTCTCATGAGTTTCTAGAGTAAGTTGTTAGGTTGATCTTTCCCCCCCCAACTGTTGCTGTTTTACGTGATGTCTTCCAGGATAGCCTGTTGAGGATTGGTTAGATCTAGGTTCGATCTTGTCTGGGGTTGTCTGGTAGAAATACCGGCAACTGACTCGGGGTGCAATAAGATGCACCCGGAGGGTGGGACGCCGTGAGGCTCTGTATGGTAGTCTAAACTACCACTCCCGCCGCACCAGTACGGTGGTCCGATTGTTCTTAGTAAGGGGAATATTTACATTCTGGTTGGTAGCGACACCTGTTTAGATGGTTCAGGCTACTCTTGGAGGACCAAGAGTTCTAAGGGGGGGAGAATGTTACGGTCACCCCGAGCGGGTTGCGACCGGGTGACCCGGGGCTCCGGTTTTGGCCTGCGGGTCACGTTTTTCGACGTTCAGGCGGCTCCCGAGCCCTATCCGAGTATCATTTTGGCGAACCCTTCCGTATTTGAGGTCGTGTGGGTCCCCCGGACGTTTCCGCCGAAAATATTTTTCTCGCGCCGGGGGGTTGTCGGGGTCGCCTCGGGACGTACAGCGGGCTCGGTAGCGCTCTCGAGACCTCAGTTTGGGAAGCCGTTTGCAGTTTTGGAGTCGTGAGAATGTCCCGGAGGTGTTTGTGGAGTTTAATTTTTGGGGCGGGACGTTCGGTTCCGGGCGACTCCCGGGCTCGGGACGGGAATCCCGGGGCTCGGGATGGAATTTTTCTGACGGCTTTGGGGTAAGTTGTGTTATAATTTAAGATGGAATTTATGGGTATTTTTGAGGAATTTTGGAGTGACGGAATTTTGGTTCAGGTTGAGACGCTCGCACGTCGGGTTTTGGTTCGGGTTCAGCGAGCTCGGTAGGACACTCCGGAATGGTAAATGAATTTCTGAAAAATGTTTTGTGAATGTTATAATATTCTGAGGGTTGTGTCCAAGTTTCGTTAATTTTGGAATTCGGTAATTATTTTTGGGCAAAAAGAATTGGAACTTTCGGAAAAATTGGGAGTTAATTTGCAATTGGGTGCAAAATTAATAAAAATCAGCATGGGCAGCCTTGTTCTTTCGGCAGACTTGGGAAAAGAAATAGGACACTTGTCCTATTTTTATTTAAGTGAAAGGGTATGGGTTATAAAGTGAGGAGATATATATTTGGCTATTATTTCCATAAAATGAGTTTGAACTCATTTCTTTTCTTTTCCATCTCCTTCTTCTTCCTTTGCTGCCGCCGCCATGGTTGGAGCTCAACCTCAAGCTTGAAGTTCTTCTCTTTGCTTGGAATCAAAGAGAGATTGGGTGCTTTATGTGGTAAGTACCTCCTTAAGCTCTCTTTTCTCATTAGTTTTGAAGATTAGTGAAGAAAAGAGGAGTTTTGGCAAATGATGGGTTTGTTCTTAGCTATAAGCTAGGATGATTCTCTTCCTCCCATGTTTTAGTATGTTGTTCTTGGGTTGTAGGAGAGTGTTAATCAAGTGTTGGATTTTGGAAAACACATCTTGGAGGAAGAACCTATGTTGGCCGAATTTTATGGATAAATTCCAAAATGGTGTGTGTTTGTTATCTTGTTTCATGCTTCAAGTATGTTAATCCTAGCATGATTCTAAGCTTATGTGTGGATTCAATTTGATGGAAAATAAGTTGGGTTAAAAAACCCCCTTTTTGGCCGATTATTTAGGTTGATGTTCATTGTGGATTTTGTTGTTTTGGATGCAATTGGATAGCATTCTTGGTTTAGAAGTGAAATTGGTGATTAGTATGATTAATTGGAAGTTTGAATGGATTGATTTGGAAGTTGGATAAAAATTGGCAAAGGAGCCGAATTATTGGATGATTCTTTTTCTATGTTGGGGTTTGATTTTGGTTGAATTGGATGCTAAGATGGTATTGGGGTTGAATTTAGGTGTGGTTAGAAGTTTGAAACGTTGATTTCGGATAAGAAATGGAAAAGTCACTATTAAGCGGGTTTATCGGAAAATGTCGGGTAATGAAGGGTTTTAAGGTTGGATTTGATCAGTTCTTCTTGTTGGATTATGTTTGTCAATGTATAATCTTGCATTGTCTAAGTTGGTTCTGAATTCGAAGTTTCGTGGAAATCTGGAATTTTACGGAAATTCGGGATTTTCGGTTTTGGGGTCGGGGTGTAGTTTGGTAGTGTGGTTGGTAAGGTTGCTAATTCAACTTGAATTGACAGATTCGAGGTTCGGAAGTTAGAAAAGAGAGGTTTTCGACTTTCTGGTCGCGGTGTGGAATTCGTCCAGAATCAGTCTAATACTATGGAATTGTGAGGTAATGGTTTGGTTATGATATTATTGGTAATATAGGTGTATGTTCAGTTTCACTAGATGTTCTGCAAGTATTTCAGTATTATATTACTAGGGCATAGTCTGTAGTCTGTGGGCGTATGTATTGTTGCACTTCATTTTGCAGGTATTTGGAAATTTCGCTTTAAGGTACGTTACGTAATTTGTAGGAGTATGCCTTATGGCATACTGCATGCATTAACCCTACGACAGTTGAGGGTTCGCTACCCCAGTGGTGCACCATGCTTCGTAATAGCTTCGGCTTGACTCCCTTAGAGGAGGCTGTCGTTACGATTGGTTATGAGGGTTTATGGCGATTTAGTATCGCACATCCTTGATATTCGATCTGTTTCTATTACATGCACGATGTTACGTATTCATTGCATATATTCGTATATTGCTATCTTTACTGTTTTGCAGGGTTACATATGCTTATCTTACCCCAAATCCCTTACTGGTCCTTGTAGTACTCACCCTTTTTGGGTTACTGTTTTGGGTTTCGAGTAGACTTGGTAAACAACCAGCGGAGTTGGTTTCCGTGAGGCTTCGCCTTGGTTGTGTTGAGCAGCAGCAGTACCTTGTGGGCTGGGATTTTGTCTACTTGGTCTGAATCCCGCGAGGTATTTTGACGTTTATGCCTAGGGTCGGCTCTGTAGCTGCATGTGCATACTTTCTGTTTTATTGCTGTGATGATTGTATGTCTGTATATATTTGTATATTCTGTTCTGTATATGTTCTGAGCGCTTGGCGCTTGCTAGACGCCTTAGGTTCTGTGAACTCTGCATGTATCTATGTTTGGTGCGTAAGCACTCGTCCACGGAGGCGAGGCTTACTCATTTGCTGATTAATGAATTGTATGTTTTGATTTTATTTTAGTTATATGTATGAATTTTTTGTTAGGTTGCTTCCACTTTCATTTCGCTCTTTGGGTCCGCTACGCGCGGCGGGTCTCGATGGACTGCCATCATGTATGTTTCCTTCCGCTTCCGGCTCCCGGCGCCCCGCCTCCGCAACCGGGTTCGGGTGGCGGACGTGACAGCGAACACACAGGCGCCCCTTCAATAAGGCCTTTGCCCATGGGTTCGCAAAAGGACCTTGGGTTCCAATGGGTGGCGTTCGCGGGCTTCGACATGGTCTTGCCTTGGCATTTGGTCTTAGCTTGGGGAAGGCGTTCGGGGTCCTCTCCCTGGAGATCCGGCAAGTGTGACTTTCTTTGGAGGCTCCTTTTGGTTGGCGAATACACTGGGCTTCGGCCTCGGAAATGAGGTGAGGCAATGCCTTCGCCAATGACCACGGGTTCGCAAAGAGCCAAGGATTCGCAAATGACCTTGAGTTCGCCCAAGAGGACCACGGGTTCGCCAGGGTTAATGGACTCACCAGTGACCACGGGCTCGCTGTTGGAGCATGGCCTCGCCACAGAACAAGAGTCCGCCAAAGGGACATAGGTGCGTGATAGTCTCGTTCCTAAAGAAGGCCCGGACTCTCAGTTGATGTGGTGGAGAAGATGATGTTCTTGAGACTCCAAGCTTGCTGTTTAGAGTAATCTGTAAAAGATAGGAAGAATACTCAGAAGTAGCAAGAGGGGAGTGGGGGGGGCGTGTAGTAGCTTACCCGATTTAGGGTGGACATCACCCTATTTATAGAGTGATGCCGGGAGAAGAGCCTCCCGGTTGAAGCCCTTAGACAGGCTGTTTGAGATAAGTCTATGTCGATGATTGGAGATAAGGCGGCTGTGATGATGAAGATCTCAGCAAACCGCCTTAGGTGATTCACTTGTCGAGAGAATGTCCGGCGTATAAATCTGGTGAAGATCTCCCAGGCTCGTGCTGCCCTCCTTATTGGCCGGTTGATGTCAGGCGACCAAGTGGTCTATTTCCAAGTGGAGCAAGTGGCGGGCGAAGGCCCAAATAGAATATAGCCAAATAAGGGGTGAGGGTTGCACGAACACAGGTACTGTGGCCTTATCGGGCGGGGCCGGTATAGGCGGGAGGCGGGAGTAAGACCCATGGAGGCGAGTGAGATCACAAAGGCGAGACTCGAGATCTGCGAGGGTAGCCCGCGAAGGCCCCAGAGACGCAAAGGTGAGTGTGAGACATCGCCCATGCGAGACTTGGGGCCCGTGAGGGCGAGACCTCGCGCAGGCTACTGGAGACCACAAGGATGAGACCTTGCGAAGGCGATACTGGAGACCACAAGGATGAGACCTTGCGAAGGCGATACTGGAGACCACAAGGATGAGACCTCTCCAAAGGCCTCGTATGATTCTGATGCGACGCGAGGGCGCGATTGCTTGGGTAGTGTACCAAGATGCCTCCTCCTGAGAGCGGAGTATGGGCAGGGTCCTGTACTCCGTTTTTTGAAAGTACTTTGCTGAGGACCGATGTAGTAGTCATAAGTGAAGATCTTTCATAATCTGATAGCTTGTGCTGGATCCTTCACGACCCTTTACTCTGTGTTGAAGATACTGTTTGAAAAAACCATGGTGAGGGTAGTGCGATCCACGTAACGAGTTTGTGTGGAGCGCGATGACCTTTTGTGGTCTGATATTCTGTGTTGGATCCTTCAAGATCCTTGTGAGTTTTTGAGGAGGGGGGCATTTGCTTGGGTAGTGTACCAAGATGCCTCCTCCTGAAGGCAGAGTATGGGCAGGGTCCCGTACTCTGTTCAAATTCCAACTCTGTGGAGTTGGCGAAGGCGCGTGGGCGTTTGCGGACCGTTTGATTGCGAAGGCAGCGAAGAGTCTCTTCAACATTTAATGCGGGAGAGATAAAGGAAGATGAGAGGTTTATCGACCGTTATGGGACGCAACACGTGGCGCCGTAGGTCGATTACGCTTTGTAAAAGCGTTTCTTCTTTTGTACGGCAGGGAGAGGTTTAATAACCGCTGGATGCCGGCACGTGGCGCCTCAGAGTCATTCACGCTTAAAAGCGCTTTTTCATTTTGGCGGGCTTATAAAAGCGTACCCGAGAAGATTGAAACCTTTCTTCTCCACTCTTGCATTTGTTCGCTCTGCTCCGAGTAACCCTTTCGTATTCTTGCGTTTCTTGGCGATTTCATCGGCAGTTGAGAGGTGATTTGCGGTGGTTCCTCCTTTTCGTTCGAGATTCCTCCGGTCAACTGTTCATTTGCCAACCGCTCCGTTCGTTCTTGCTCACTGCTTTAAACCACTCAGGTAAGTTTTTTCTTTCCGCACACTGAGTGCTTCAAGTTCTCTGAGCGCACTGAGCGCTTGCCGAAATGCCTTTGCTGGGCTGTTTCGATTTATATGCCTATCTGTTCTTCCTTTTGTAGAGATGGATTCCAAGGAAGCTGTTCGCCCAGTGGTCGCTCCTCTCGAGAAGACCACGGTGAAGTTTGAGAGAATTCACCAGGATATGGTGGAGGCCTTCTGGCCCGTGGAGAAAGCGCCGGTATATGCGTCCCGTGCGGGTGTTTGTCGGGCGATGGGTTGGCCCGTTACCGAGGAGAACAAGGAGAACCGGGTGCTGTGCCTGTACACGGCGCAGCTTTCGGCGGGATTACGGTATCCCTTTCCGCAACTGGTGCAAGATCTTTGTGCTGATTGGGGAATGCCCCCAACTCAGTTGGCGCCCAATACTTTCCTGAGTATTGCGGGCTTTATTATCGCCGCCACATGGCCGGCGTGAAGCCATTCGCCGATGTGTTCAACCGTTTCTATCGGTTGGAGCCGAGGAGTGGGGGTGCGTTCTTCTACGTTACTCCCATAAACGTTGGAGGTAACCACTCCATCGCTTTCACCGCCTCCCCAAGATCTTTCCACAACTGGCATGGGTCTTTTTTCTTCTTGCCCCGTGAAGGCTCATGGGACTTTCCCGTGGCGAGGACGCGACAATCCGTGCAAAGCATTGTGCGGAGGCTGTGCTGACTCACGGGGAGTGCGGTGGCAGGCATACATTCAGCTCTGCGGGGTGGTTGGACGATGTCCTTTCGAGGAGCGCGTGCGGCGTTCTTCCCCTTCTCAGCTGCCCAACTGGACGAGACCACCCTAAGGTGGGCTGGGATTAGCACGGGTTTCGTGCTGGACCCTAGGGTGCCCCCGCCATACGAGGGATGGGCTCCCGTCCACCGTGGGACAATGATAGACTCTTTCTTCGCCGCTCTAGCGGCGCCCAAAGGTACGCTGCGCATACATACTAATATATTGTAAATTTGTAAGAGGTCTGGAAGAACCTGGTCTGAAGTCCCTCTTTGTCTGCATGTTACGGTCACCCCGAGCGGGTTGCGACCGGGTGACCCGGGGCTCCGGTTTTGGCCTACGGGTCACGTTTTTCGGCGTTCAGACGGCTCCCGAGCCCTATCCGAGTATCATTTTGGCGAACCCTTCCGTATTTGAGGTCGTGTGGGTCCCCCGGACGTTTCCGCCGAAAATATTTTTCTGGCGCCGGGGGGGTGTCGGGGTCGCCTCGGGACGTACAGCGGGCTCGGTAGCGCTCTCGAGATCTCAGTTTGAGAAGCCGGTTTTAGTTTTGGAGTCGTTGAAACGTCCCGGTGTTGGTTGGGGAGTTTAATATTTGGGGCGGGACGTTCGGTTCCGGGCGACTCCCGGGGGCTCGGGGCGGGAATCCCGGGACTCGGGATGGAAATTTTCTGACGGCTTTGGGGTAAGTTGTATTTGAATTTAAGATGGAATTTATGGGAATTTTTGTAGAATTTTGGGAGTGACGGAATTTCGGTTCGAGTTGACACGCTCGCACGTCGGGTTACGGTTCGGGTTCGCCGAGCTCGGTAGGACACTCCGGAAAGGCAAATGAATTTCTGAAAAATGTTCTGTGCATGATATAATATTCTGAAGATTGTGTCCGAGTTTCATTAATTTTGGAATTCGGTAATTATTTTTGGGCAAAAGAATTGGAACTTTCGGAAAAAGTGGGAGTTAATTTGCATATGGGTGCAAATTAAAAGGAAAATCAGCATGGGCAGCAGCAGCCCTCTCTAATTTCGGCAGAAGTGTGTGTGTGTGTAATTGTTTGGGACACATGTCTTATTTCTATTTAAAGGAAGAGAGGGATGGGCAAAAAGGGAGGAAAATATATAAGCCATATATTTACATAATAAGAGACTTATTTTCATTTCATCTTCTTCTTCTTCATCTCGCCAAGTCTGCCGAAACTCCATGGATGCCAACCTTCAAGCTTGACTTCCTTCTTCTTTGTGGAAATCAAAGAGGAATTGCTTGCCACTTGTGGTAAGTATCATCCTAACTCCTCTTTTCACATTGGTTTTGAAGTTTGGTGGTTAAAAGAGAAGTTTTTGCATTTGATGGGTTTGTTCTTAGCTACTAGCTAGAGTGATCCTCTCCCTCCCATCTTTTAGTATGTTGTTCTTGGGTAGTAGGAGAGTGTTAATCAAGTGTTGGATTTTGGAAAACACATCTTGGAAGAAGATTTCTTCTTTGGCCAAAATTTTGGATAATTTTCCAAAATGATGTGTGGTTGTTGGCTTGTTTCATGCTTCAAGTATGTTAGTCCTAGCATGATTCTAAGCTTGTGTGTGGATTTAATTTGATGGAAAACAAGTTGAGGTGAAAACCCCTAAATGGCCGAATTGTGCAAGTGTATGTTCTTGGTGGATTTTGTTGTTTGGGTGCAATTGGATAGCATTCATGGTTTAGGAATGTAATTGGTGATTAAAGAGTGCAAATGGAACTTTGTTTGGATTGAAATGGAAGTTGGGTGAGAAACCCTCTTTGGCCGAATTGAAAAGTGAAGGGGTTTTGTTGATTTTGGTGTAATTGGTTAGTAAGCATGCTTAGGAAGTGGAATTGGTGATTAATATGATTATTTGGAAGCTTGAATGGATTGAATTGGAAGTTGGATAAAAAGTTGGTTGAAAACCGAATCTTTGAATGATTCTTTTTCAATGTTAGAGGTTCATTTTGGTTGAATTGGATGTTAATATGGTGTTGGGGTTGAATTTAGGAGTGGATGGAAGTTTGAAATGTTGAATTCAGTTAAGGAATGAAAAAGTTGCAATTAATCGGGATTATCGGAAAATGGCGGGTAATGAAGGGTTTAAGGCTGGATTTGATCAGTTACGCTTATTGTATGATGTTTGTCAATGTGAAATCTTGCATTGTCTAGGTTGGTTACGAATGACGGCGTTTACGTGAAAATCAGGATTTTACGGAAATTGCAGCCGGATTTTCGGTTTTGGGGTCGGGGTTGTAATTTGGTAGTGTGGTTGATAAGAATGCTAAATCAATTTGGTTTGGCAGATTCTGAGTTTCGGTGGTTAGGAAAAGAGGAGTTCTAAGTTTCGGGC
Source organism: Stellera chamaejasme (assembly GCA_024586325.1). Lineage (NCBI taxonomy): Eukaryota > Viridiplantae > Streptophyta > Magnoliopsida > Malvales > Thymelaeaceae > Stellera > Stellera chamaejasme. Next base: position 30,679,717 of record CM044983.1, read on the forward strand.
ACGGTGGAGGTGTTATCGAGAATCGGTCCAATACTGGATTTTGAGGTAAGGGTTTGGTTACATTTGTTTGGTAAGCTAAGTATATGTTTTGGTTTCATTTACATTACTGCAGGTATTTCAGTATTATATGCCTAGAGCATATTCTGTAGTCTGTAAATATATGTGTATTGTAGCATTTCTGTTTTGCAGGTATTTCGGAAATTTCTGCCTTAAGGTAAGTTCTGTGATCTGTAGGTGTATGCCTTGTAGCATACTCTGTCTGTTAATCCTACGTTTGTAGGAGTATGCCTTATGGCATACTCGTGCAGCTAACACTACGACAGTTGTGGGTTCGCTACCCAGTGGTGCACCATGCTTCGTAATAGCTTGACTTCGACTCCCCTTAGTGGGAGGTCATCGCCCGATCTGTTATAAGGTTTACGGCGATTTAGAATCGCACGTCCTTCGGGATTCCGATTTATTTTCCGTACATGCATGCTATTCCGTATTCTCGTTGCATATATTGCTATCTTTCTGTTTTGCGGGGTTACATATACTTACCTTACCCCATATCCCTTACGGGGTCCTTTTAGGACTCACCCTTCTTTGGGTTACATTTTTGGGTTTCGAGTAGACACGATAAGCGACCTGCGGAGTAGGATTCCGTGAGGTTCTACCTTGGGTGTGTTGTGCGGCGATTGCACCTTGCGGCCCGGGATTGTGTACTTGGTGTTAATCCCGCGCAAGGTACTTTGTTACATAGGTTCTAAGGTTGGCTCTGTAGTTGCATATGCACACTTTCTGTATTGCTATGATGGTTGTATGTCTGTATATACATTTGTATATTTTGTTCTATATCTGTTCTCAGCGCTTGGCGCTTGCTAGACATGTTAGGTTCTGTGAATCCTGTATGTATATGTGTTTTGGTGCGTAAGCACTCGTCCACGGAGGGCGGGGCTTACTCTGTTATTAGTGCATGAATTGCATGTTTTGGTTTTATTTTCAGTTATATGCGCGAAATATTTGTAGGTTGCTTCCACAATCTTTCCGTTTTCGGGTCCGCTACGCGCGGCGGGTCTCGATGGACCTGCCACCCCTTTCCATTCCGGCTTCCGCTTCCGGCGTCCCGGCGCCCCCGCCTCCGCAACCGGGCTCGGGCGGCGTGCGGTGACAAGTTGGTATCAGAGCAGGTAAGTGACCATATTGGTCGTCAGTGGTGACTTGTAGTGACAAGCTATTGTTCTACATTTCATTTTAGAATGGTTTGGTACGGAGATTGGCCACCTCCTTACTCAAACCACTTCAAAATAAAATTGTGGAGCAAAGTTTGGTCCTTCAAGTTATCACAGTGGTTGCAGAAATACGGGATCCAGAATTTTGAGACTTTGGTAAAAGTGTTACAAGTTAAGGGTTGTGGAAAAGTTTCAGGTACGTAAAATTGTGTGTTAGGGAAAGATTTGGTGAAATAAGCATGAATTGCTTCTGTGATTCTGTGAAATGCATGATTCTACCGTTTTGCAAAATAACTTCTGAGTTAAGTACTGCATTGCACTACAGAGCCTTAGGAAGCTGCTGCTAGTTTCAGTAGGGATTAGAGGTAACTGATTGTTTTGGACTCTGTTTGGTCTGAAATTTTTGAAATATGGTTAACACGCGTTGATAGCGTGATTTGGTACCGGAGGGGCGGGACTGGAATCCCACACCTCCGGGGAATAGGATACGGGTTCAGTGTAACCCAGGGTCTGAACAACCACACTCACCACCCCGAGGTTTAGTGGTCGTAAGGACCCCTCTCTGATTTGGTATTACCGCCAGCTTAGCTGGTTCAGGCGGCAGTAGGCAGGGGAAAATCTGTTTATGCCACGGTAAGGGCATTTTGATCAGGTGGTTAAAGCAACACTTAAGCCACTTGCTCGCCATAGTTTTGGGATCAGTAAGTGAGTGACTCTGACAAGGGTGGTCACTACGACACCTAGACTTCTCGTCGGTCCTATTAACGACGAGGAGATCTGAGACACCGGTCTGACGAGGTTGGACTTTTGGAGAGGTTTCAGAGTCTGAATCCTCCGAGGTTCGATGACCGAGAAGGGTCTGGGGTAGTAGAGATTTGGTTTGCGGGAGTTGACAAACTCCTGGAGGGAGGCTATTCGAGCCGGTTGGCGGCCGGCCAGCGGCTACCCGGTCGATTGCTTCCAGTTCTCGAACCGGAGTTCGGATTGACCCAATATCTGATTTCTAGTGTCTGGCAAAGGTACCTAGGACATTTCCGCGGAAAATATTTTTCGGGGCCGGGGGGTTGCCGTCGGACGACTTTCGGGGATTTTGGGCGGAGAAACGGCTCCCGGGAGTGACCCGGGACTCAGATTTGCAGTTTTGAGGAAGATCTGGAGTCGGGGATATAATTTACATTTTTCTGTGAAGAAAAATGTACTGGGTTGGAAATTACGGTTTGGGCGGTTTTCGAACTCGGGGCGAGCCAAGCTGTGACACTTGGCGAAATGTGATTAGTGGAAAGTATTGGACTTGGTCTCTTGCTGTTTCTAGTGATTATGATGTCAAAAAGGATGTCATGTGCAAAGCCCATGACTTATTATTACAAGACTTAAGTTTTGGCAGTCTTCAGCGTCCATAGTCTCGGACGCACCCCAACTCGCCGCGAGGGCCTGGGTTTCAGCAGGGTGGCTCGAGACCTCAGTAGCGCCAGCAGCTTCAGCCACCCCCTCCGTCACAGCAGCTCAGAGTAGGATAAGTTTTTCATTTTGACGGAGGGGCCCTAGTTATCGGGGAGGACTTAGTCAGCGGTCATGTACTAGTCAGCAGGAAGTTCTGTAAGGTACTATATTTCCGAATGAGATACCGGTGCATGTGTTATTTGATACAGGAGCTTTTGTTTCCATTATAACACCGAAATGTGTTACATTTCTGTATCTGTCTGTTAGTACCTTGCCTCAAACGCATTTAGTAAAAACTGCAGGAAGTCAGTTTCTGTTTTCCAATAAGATGGTTCGGGGTTGTGCGATATCTGTAGGCGGACATGATAGTATCGGATCTGTTGGTATTAGACACGCCGGACTATGATGTTATTCTTGGAATGGACTGGCTATCCAAGAATTCTGTGCACATTGATTGTGCAACCCGAACCATTATGGTTTCTGGAGAGGTACTACCTCTCACGACTCCGACTGGTTTGACTATCGCACAAAGACGGCATGCAGTGTTGCAGATTCGGATCATCTGTCCATAGTTGGTGTAGGGAATGCTATGATCTGAATGAAGCTGGTATTAGGTTGAAGTTGGATGGTTTACCGTTGGTTCGAGATTTTCCGCAGTATTTCCGGAGGAGTTACCGGATTACCATAAGAGCGGAAATTGTGCTTGAGGTTTACTGCAATGGGAGTCTTGCTCCGATATCTATTCCTCCTTATCGGATGCCTATTTCTGAGATGCAGGAGTAGAAGAAGCAACTGGAGGAATTACAGAAAAAGGGCTTCATCCGACCGAGCACTTCACTGTGGGGTGCTGCAGTTACATTTGTTAAGAAGAATGATAGGACACTCTGACTTGGTATTGATTACAGACGGTTGAATGCACTTATTGTGAAGAATAAGTATCCGTTGCTAAGGATTGACGATCTTTTTGATCAACTTCGGGGTTCAAGAGTTTCGTCTAAGATTAATTTCCGATCTGGGTATTTTCAGCTTAGGGTGAAGGAAGAGGATATACCTAAGACTGTTTTCCGCACCCGATTGGGACACTCTGAGTTTACGGTCATGCCATTCGGGCTGACCGATGCTACAGCGGCAATCATGGATCTGATGCATCGGGTGTTCCGACCGTACGTGGACTCATTCCCGGTGGTTTTTATTGATAATATTCTGATATATTCTCGGGATGCGGACTCGCATCGGGAGCATCTGAGGGTAGTTCTGCAGACACTTTGGGAACATCAGCTTTATGCTAAATTCTCAAAGTGTGAGTTACAGATCCGGAGGTCACCTTTGCGGGACACGTTATTTGAGCATGGTCTGTCATGTGAATCCGGTGAAGGTGAGGGCAATTCGGGATTGGAAATAACTTACCACGGCACGGAGATCAAGAGCTCCCTGGGGTTAGCAGGATTTTTATCGGAGGTTTGTACTGGAATTTTCTATTCTGGCATCTCCGCTCATGCAGTTGACCAAGAAGGGTCAACCGTTTATCTGGTCTGATAGGTGTGAGCAGAATTTTCAGGAGTTGAAGCGGCGGTTGACTAACGCTCCGATTCTGACTCTTTCAGATCCGATCTTACCGTATGTGAATTATACGGATGCTTCCACGTCTGGTTTGGGATGTGTGTTGGTGCAGGAGCGTTTTGTGGTAGCTTATGGGTCGAGGCAGCTGCGACCGCATGAGCTGAACTGACTGACACATGATCTGGACTTGGCTATAGTAATTTATGCGCTGAAACATTGGAAGTAATATCTGTTTGATAGTAAATTTCAGATTCTTACCGACCATAAGAGTCTGAAATCATTTACGCAAAAAGAGCTTAATTTGAGGCAGCATAGATGGCTCGAATACATTAAGGACTATGGTTGTCAGTATCAGTACATCTCTGGCAAGGGCAACACGGTTGCCGATGCTGTGAGCGGGAAGTATACCGGCTTAATTAAGAGAGGAAATGTCGGTGGCCCGGTCCGAGAAGAGTGGTCGACGTGCCTTTGGCACAGTGGCAGCTACGGGAGCGTGCTCGAGTTATTACACTTATTATACATTCGAGTGGCTTGATAGGATGCGCGGCGCAAGGTAGAGATTTGGTATTGAAGAAGTTATCCTGGGAGACAAGGGTTTATTTGTTACCGACGTTCCGGTATGGCAGGATTGCTATACTTCCGAGACCGCCTTTGTGTACCGGAGGATCGGGAGTTACGGAATGAAATTTTAGAGGGGCACACTCGGCGGTGTGAGCATCGAGAACCGGCAGAGACACTGCAGACTTTGCCCATTCTAGTCCGGGAAGTGGGGTAATGTTATGATGGACTTTCTCGACCGCACCGCCCGACACGGTTTCATCATGATGCTATCTGGGTTTTTGTCGATCGGTGACAAAGTGCGTACACTTTCGCCTATTCGGGTCACGCCCTGGAGAAGCTTGCCCGGCTTTACATCGGGAGATTATGCGTTTACATGGAGCACCAGACTCCATTGAATCTGACCGTGATCTGCGTTTTACAGCACGGTTCTGGATTGCTTTTCATGAAGCATTGGGCACGCGACTCCATCTGAATACAGCTTATCACCCACAGACGGACAGACAATCGGAGCGGGTGATTCTAATATCGGAGGATATGTTGCGAATCTGTACTTTGGATTTTGGAGGAGTTTGGGACCAGCAGTTACTTTGATAGAGTTCTCGTACAACAATTGCTATCAGACTACGTTTGACATGTGCACCATATGAGGTGTTGTACGGGAGGAGGTGTATGACACCATACTGTTGGACAGATGCGTCGATGGGGTTAAGCCGGGACCCGAGTTTTTTTTTGAGAGGAGACTAGGCAAAGATCAGTTGTTATAGGCGCGGATTAAAACCGCGAATGACTACACCACTGTTTGTACGAACCGTCGCCGTAGAGCTCTGGAATCGAGTTTGGTAATAGAATTTGATTGGAGATAGCACCGTTCGGAGGAACAATAAGATGTGATAGGCGGGGCGAGTTACCCCGAGTTGTATCGGTTATTATGAGTTTCCAGAGTAAGTTGTTAGGTTGATTTTACCCCCCCAACTATTTCTGTTTTACGTGATGTCTTCCAGGATAGCCTGTTGTGGATCGGTTAGATTTAGGTTCGGTACTGTCTGGGGTTGTCTGGTAGAAATACCGGCAACTGTCTCGGGGTGCAATAAGATGCACCCGGAGGGTGGGACGCCGTGAGGCTCTGTATGGTAGTCTAAACTACCACTCCCGCCGCACCAGCACGGTGGTCCGATTGTTCTGGGTTAGAGGAATGTTATATCTTCTGGTTAGTAGCGACACCTGTCTGGTTGGTTCAGGCTACTCTTGGAGGACCAAGAGTTCTAAGGGGGGGAGAATGTTACGGTCACCCCGAGCGGGTTGCGACCGGGTGACCCGGGGCTCCGGTTTTGGCCTACGGGTCACGTTTTTCGGTGTTCAGACGGCTCCCGAGCCCTATCCGAGTATCATTTTGGCGAACCCTTCCGTATTTGAGGTCGTGTGGGTCCCCCGGACGTTTCCGCCGAAAATATTTTTCTGGCGCCGGGGGGTTGTCGGGGTCGCCTCGGGACGTACAGCGGGCTCGGTAGCGCTCTCGAGATCTCAGTTTGAGAAGCCGTTTGTAGTTTTGGAGTCGTGGAAACGTCCGGTGTTGGTTGTGGAGTTTAATATTTGGGGCGGGACGTTCGGTTCGGGCGACTCCGGGGCTCGGGGCGGGAATCCCGGGACTCGGGATGGAAATTTTCTGACGGCTTTGGGGTAAGTTGTATTTGAATTTAAGATGGAATTTATGGGAATTTTTGTAGAATTTTGGGAGTGACGGAATTTGGTTCGAGTTGACACGCTCGCACGTCGGGATTTGTTCGGGTTCAGCGAGCTCGGTAGGACACTCCGGAAAGGCAAATGAATTTCTGAAAAATGTTCTGTGCATGATATAATATTCTGAAGATTGTGTCCGAGTTTCATTAATTTTGGAATTCGGTAATTATTTTTGGGCAAAAAGAATTGGAACTTTCGGAAAAAGTGGGAGTTAATTTGCATATGGGTGCAAATTAAAAAGGAAAATCAGCATGGGCAGCAGCAGCCCTCTCTAATTTCGGCAGAAGTGTGTGTGTGTGTAATTGTTTGGGACACATGTCTTATTTCTATTTAAAGGAAGAGAGGGATGGGCAAAAAGGGAGGAAAATATATAAGCCATATATTTACATAATAAGAGACTTATTTTCATTTCATCTTCTTCTTCTTCATCTCGCCAAGTCTGCCGAAACTCCATGGATGCCAACCTTCAAGCTTGACTTCCTTCTTCTTTGTGGAAATCAAAGAGGAATTGCTTGCCACTTGTGGTAAGTATCATCCTAACTCCTCTTTTCACATTGGTTTTGAAGTTTGGTGGTTAAAAGAGAAGTTTTGCATTTGATGGGTTTGTTCTTAGCTACTAGCTAGAGTGATCCTCTCCTCCCATCTTTTAGTATGTTGTTCTTGGGTAGTAGGAGAGTGTTAATCAAGTGTTGGATTTTGGAAAACACATCTTGGAAGAAGATTTCTTCTTTGGCCAAAATTTTGGATAATTTTCCAAAATGATGTGTGGTTGTTGGCTTGTTTCATGCTACAAGTATGTTAGTCCTAGCATGATTCTAAGCTTGTGTGTGGATTTAATTTGATGGAAAACAAGTTGAGGTGAAAACCCCTAAATGGCCGAATTGTGCAAGTGTATGTTCTTGGTGGATTTTGTTGTTTGGGTGCAATTGGATAGCATTCATGGTTTAGGAATGTAATTGGTGATTAAAGAGTGCAAATGGAACTTTGTTTGGATTGAAATGGAAGTTGGGTGAGAAACCCCTCTTTGGCCGAATTGAAAAGTGAAGGGGTTTTGTTGATTTTGGTGTAATTGGTTAGTAAGCATGCTTAGGAAGTGGAATTGGTGATTAATATGATTATTTGGAAGCTTGAATGGATTGAATTGGAAGTTGGATAAAAAGTTGGTTGAAAACCGAATCTTTGAATGATTCTTTTTCAATGTTAGAGGTTCATTTTGGTTGAATTGGATGTTAATATGGTGTTGGGGTTGAATTTAGGAGTGGATGGAAGTTTGAAATGTTGAAATCAGTTAAGGAATGAAAAAGTTGCAATTAATCGGGATTATCGGAAAATGGCGGGTAATGAAGGGTTTAAGGCTGGATTTGATCAGTTCTGCTTATTGTATGATGTTTGTCAATGTGAAATCTTGCATTGTCTAGGTTGGTTCTGAATTCTGACGCTTCAGAAAATCGGGATTTTACGGAAATTCTGTCGGATTTTCAGTTTTGGGGTCGGGGGTTGTAATTTGGTAGTGTGGTTGATAAGAATGCTAAATCAATTTGGTTTGGCAGATTCTGAGTTTCGGTGGTTAGGAAAAGAGGAGTTCTAAGTTTCGGGGCACGGTGGAGGTGTTATCCAGAATCGGTCCAATACTCTGGATTTTGAGGTAAGGGTTTGGTTCTGTTGTTTGGTAAGCTAAGTATATGTTTTGGTTTCAGTTTACATTACTGCAGTATTTCAGTATTATATGCCTAGAGCATATTCTCGTAGTCTGTAAATATATGTGTATTGTAGCATTTCTGCTTTGCAGTATTTCGGAAATTTCGCCTTAAGGTAAGTTCTCGTGATTCGTAGGTGTATGCCTTGTAGCATACCCCATGCTGTAATCCTACGTTTGTAGGAGTATGCCTTATGGCATACTGCATGCTAACACTACGGCTTGTGGGTTCGCTACCCACCTGGTGCACCATGCTTCGTAATAGCTTCGGCTTCGACTCCCCTTAGTGGGAGGCCGCTGCCCGATCTGTTATAAGGTTTACGGCGATTTAGAATCGCACGTCCTTCGGGATTCCGATTTATTTTCGGTACATGCATGCTATTCCGTATTCTGTTGCATATATTGCTATCTTTCTGTTTTGCAGGGTTACATATACTTACCTTACCCCATATCCCTTACGGGGTCCTTTTAGGACTCACCCTTCTTTGGGTTCTGTTTTTGGGTTTCAGGTAGACCTGATAAGCGACCTGCGGAGTAGGATTCCGTGAGGGTTCTACCTTGGGTGTGTTGTGCAGCAGTTGCACCTCATGCCCGGGATTGTGTACTTGGTGTTAATCCTGCGCAAGGTACTTTGTTACATAGGTTCTAAGGTTGGCTCTGTAGTTGCATATGCACACTTTCTGTATTGCTATGATGGTTGTATGTCTGTATATACATTTGTATATTTTGTTCTATATCTGTTCTCAGCGCTTGGCGCTTGCTAGACATTTTAGGTTCGGTGAATTCTGTATGTATATGTGTTTTGGTGCGTAAGCACTCGTCCACGGAGGGCGGGGCTTACTCTGTTATTAGTGCATGAATTGCATGTTTTGGTTTTATTTTCAGTTATATGCGCGAAATATTTGTAGGTTGCTTCCACAATCTTTCCGTTTTCGGGTCCGCTACGCGCGGCGGGTCTCGATGGACCTGCCACCCCTTTCCATTCCGGCTTCCGCTTCCGGCGTCCCGGCGCCCCCGCCTCCGCAACCGGGCTCGGGCGGCGTGCGGTGACACTGCAGATGCCGTTGCAGAGTCTGGCGAAGCCCAGGGTAAGAAAGCATCCATGCGCATCGCCCAACGAGTGCACCTGGCTTGTGCACTTGGGGAAGACGCCCCTGCCATGGCGGTCAAGGTGTTGGGACCCATTGTCCCCAAACTGTCCAAGAAGAGGGCGGGCATCAAGCCTTCGATGGCTTCTCAGCCGGAGAAGAAGAAGAGGAAAGTGGCTGCCACGCAGCCTGAAGAAGAGAGAGCCCCTGCCGTGCGGGGACCACAGGTGAAGGGCCAGTGGGGGCTGAGAATCCTGCTGGAGCAGAGGGGCCTACTCCAGTTATTTTAACTGAAGAGGCCAGGGAGCCTGCTGGGGAAGAAGTTCCCAGGGGGGAGCCCCTGGCTGAAGAAGCCAGAAGGGTGGAGCTTGAAATGCCCCCTACTGCTGAAGAGGTCGTGCCTTCTGCAGAGGGCCCAGAGGGAGCGCGAGCAGATAGCGCTGTTCCCATGAGGCCGTGCCCATCTCGGTGGTGCAGCCTATTTCTTCCGAGGAGGCCGCCGAGGCCTTTGTATCTGGGCTCTTCGCGAGCCCTTCACCAGTTCAAGGTGAAGACTTGCCCGGCCATGTGGTCGCGGCAGAGATCATCACCAGGGGAAGAGTGCCTCCTCCCAAGGGTAAGATGTCAGCGGCTAACGTCCTGATCTCTATGAGAAGGAGGGGCAACCAGGCTGCAAAGGCCATTGGGAGTACTGGCCAACGGGAGGTACCGGTCATTCCTTCGGAGGAGGCGGAGACCACTAATGCAAGGGAAGAGATCCTTGCAGCCATCCCTCTTGGAGAGGAGATCCTCAAGAGGCCCCCTCGGGGAGAAGGCCCCGCAACGAAGGGGAAGAGGATCCCGGTGGTTGAGGAGACTTCTTTCTCCTCTAATAGCGAGGCCCCGGAGGAAGGGGGTGCAGTAACACGGTCCTCTGTGAGGCCAAGTGGTTGGGAGATTGCCCAACCTTCCAGCAGCCAGTGGAAGTCGGTGGATGGGGGCGTCCTTCGCTGGTAAGTCTTTTTGACTTTACAGTATCTTCTTTGTTTTTGAGTTCATACTTCTGTTTCCTAGTTGCTTGATGCCTGTTCTTTGTAGGCGAGGGCCCTTCAGGCCAAGGGGCCGGTCCCTGTGAGGCTCTTGTGGACCAAGGGGTCCTGACAGAGATCCCTGCCGATTTGGGGACCAGGACCGAGGTCCTTGAGAAGACCGGAGTCTGGTCTCACTATTTGGAGCGGAGACGCGTTGCCGCCAAGTCGGTCCCCAAGTGGTCTGAGGAGCCCGACCTCCTGAGAGTCCAGAGGCACCAGGCCAGACTTAGGGTGTACAAGGAGCAAGGGAGGCTCGTGAAGGATGCATGGGATCCAGTCTTCCTTCTTAGGAACAGCAGTTCACTGCTGCGGGGAGGGGAGCAGACCCTCCAATCCTGCCTGGAGGGGCTGCGCACCCCCTATGACAGGGAGGTGACCGAGCGGAGCCTGGACTCCCCTGCTGAATTCATGAGGGAGGCAGCTCAACAAAGTCTGCAGGTAAGACAGCTTATGGTCTTTACGTATACGTTTAGTTTAGCCTTTTTCTGCTTCTGCTGTAATAGCAGTGGGATGCAAAGCGGCTGTCAAAGGTCATGTTTGCCGAGCAATGGCATGACTTCCTGAAGTATGCCAATAAGCGGGACGGCGCCCAGATATCAGAGATTGCCTCTCTCAGGAGGGAGCTGGAGTCCTCAAAGAGGAGGGAGGAGGAGCTCAAGGAGGAGCATGCCAAGCGCGTGGCCCAACTAGAGAGTTGGTGCGATTATGGCAACCAAGAGCGGGCACACAGCATGCGGTACCGGTGGGAGCAGGCCTGCCTTCTTGATGTTGCGAAGCAACGCTTCCTTCAGCAGGAAGCAATGCTGGAAGCCAAGCAGCTTGAAAGTGCTGTCTTGAAGGAGTCCCTCCTTTCCTTGGAGGCAGAAACCAAAGCCGCCCTTGCGGTGGCGAAGGCCCAAGTTGAGCAGGCAGAGGCCGCACTGAGGAGGCGAGGCGCCAAGCTATTGTCCGTGCTCAACCGGCAGAGAAGAAGGTGGAGGAGGGCAGGCTTGCCGCCGAGGTTGCCACGAAGGCATGCGCCCGGAGGTCGCCACCGACTCGAGAAGGCAATGGCCTCGGTGTGGGAGATGGAGAAGGCTCTGGGCCTTCCCCCCTTTGAAGGTGAGGATCCTGAGTCCTCTTCCTCCATCAAGGTGCCCATCCCTGAGCGAATGCCTCGACTGGTGGAGAAACTTGGCGAGATCCAGGCCCTGGGCGAAGCGGGGGCGCAGGCCTATGAGGAGGGCTGGCTGCGATGCCGCTTTCAAGTGGAGAAGGCGTTTCCATCTCTAGATCTTGGGATCCTGGATGCTGCCAACACCAATGAGCCAACGGTAGAGGCGCTGATTAATTGGGGGGAGCAGGGAAGGAAGATGGGCGATGCCTGGTATGCCCTTCTGGACTAGGGTGGAGGCTCCAACATGTGGATGCCCCCCCTATTTTGTATAAAGACCTGCATTCACACACTTTTTGGGAACAATAGATGAAGTGAAACTTCCTTTTTCCTTCACTGTTTTGTAGATTCGCTTTAACTCGCGATAGCCCTGTAGGGTACGTTAGCTTAGTTTAATAACCATAGGCTAAGTCCTGTCTCATGGAGAGATGTCCTTCTGGGGTCCGCGAAGGCGAAGCCACAGGGACTATTTATCAAGGAGCTGGAGACTTAGTCTTAAGTTTATAGTGACGAGGCACTTCAAGATCCGCAACGGCGGAGCCACATGACTTGTGGGTTTACTTGTTGAGCCCCTTTCTTGGGCAACTGTTTAGGGAGTAAGCCCTTGGGTAGTGGACGGTGTACCAAGTAGAAGACCCCTGTAGTTTGCCCATCATTTATACGATAAGCATGTAGTAAAAAAGGCTCAGTTTACCTGGAGCCTGGAGTCGTGTGTTTGGCGAAGGCAGTAGGACGCTTGTTGAGACAAGTGGAGAACCATCTGAGGTTCTGGGGGGTAAGACCCACTGCTGTGTTTGGGGAGCCCTTGTGGAAGGTCTGCTGTGGCGTTTGAGGGGGTTACCCTTCCGCGCAAGGATTAACGCAAGGATTACCCTTGGGGCGGGCGAGTTGAAGGTCGGTTGGGAATGAGACCCGCAACCACTGTGTGGAGAAGTCCGAGCGGAAGGTCTCTGTGGCGTGCGAGGACGACTTACACATAGACCTTCTGAAGGAGCCAAAGGGGGTTACCCTTCCGCGGCGCAAGGGGATTACCCTTGGGGCGGGGCGAGTTGAAGGTCGGTTGGGGAATGAGACCCGCAACCACCTGTGTGGAGAAGTCCGAGCGGAAGGTCTCTGTGGCGTGCGAGGCGACTTACACATAGACCTTCCCGAAGGAGCCAAAAGGGGTTACCCTTCCGCAGCGCAAGGGGATTACCCTTGGGGCGGGGCGAGTTGAAGGTCGGCTGGGGAATGAGACCCGCAACCACCTGTGTGGAGAAGTCCGAGCGGAAGGTCTGCTGTGGCGTGCGAGGACGACTTACACATAGACTGTTACGGTCACCCCGAGCGGGTTGCGACCGGGTGACCCGGGGCTCCGGTTTTAGCCTGCGGGTCACGTTTTTCGGCGTTCAGGCGGCTCCCGAGCCCTATCCGAGTATCATTTTGGCGAACCCCTCCGTATTTGAGGTCGTGTGGGTCCCCCGGACGTTTCCGCCGAAAATATTTTTCTGGCGCCGGGGGGTTGTCGGGGTCGCCTCGGGACGTACAGCGGGCTCGGTAGCGCTCTCGAGATTTCAGTTTGGGAAGCCGTTCGCAGTTTTGGAGTCGTGGTGACGTCCGGAGGTGGTTGTGGAGTTTAATATTTGGGACGGACGTTCGGTTCGGGCGACTCCGGCTCGGGTCGGGAATCCCGGGGCTCGGGATGGAAATTTTCTGACGGCTTTGGGGTAAGTTGTGTTTGAATTTAAGATGGAATTTATGGGAATTTTTATAGAATTTTGGAGTGACGGAATTTCGGTTCAGGTTGACACGCTCGCACGTCGGGTTTTGGTTCGGGTTCAGCGAGCTCGGTAGGACACTCCGGAAAGGCAAATGAATTTCTGAAAAATGTTCTGTGCATGTTATAATATTCTGAAGATTGTGTCCAAGTTTCATTAATTTTGGAATTCGGTAATTATTTTTGGGCAAAAAGAATTGGAACTTTCGGAAAAATTGGGAGTTAATTTAGTAATTGGGCACAAAATTAAAGTATCTCAGCATGGGTGCAGCAGCTATTTTCGGCAGTATGTGTGTGTGTGTGTGTGTGATAAGGGACACTTGTCCACTTATGATTTAAGATGAAAAGAAGGGGTTAATATATAAGGGAAAATTAGTAATTAAAATGGGAAAAATTCATTTCTTTTCTTTCTTCTTCCTTCTCTTCTTCTTCTTCCCGAAATGTTCAGCCATGGCTACTGTTCACCAAGCTTCTCCTTCTTCAATTCTTGGCTGAAACTTCATGGGTTTAGGCTCCAAAGATTGGTAAGCTTCCTTTCTTCTTCTCTTTCAAGTTTGGAAACAAGAAAATGTTGGAAAAGAGAGGATTTTTGAAGGATTGGTTTGTTCTTGGCTATGTGTTTGAGTGATCCTCTCCCTCCCAAATTTTAGTATGTTGTTCTTGGGCTTGAGAGGAGTAAGAATCTATGGTTAGATTTTGGAAAAACTCCTTAGTTTGAAGAAACCCTAAATGCCGAATTATTGATGGAAATTCTAAAATTGTGTATGGTTGTGTTCTTGATTCATGCTTAAGATATGTTGTTCCTTGCATGATTCTAAGACAATCTATGGTTTCAATTTGAAGGAAAACATGTTGGGTAGAAAACCCCCAAGTTGGCCGAAATGTTCAAGAGAGGGTTTTGTTGATTTTGATGCAATTGGTTAATAATCTTGGTTAAGAAGTGTAATTGGTAATTAAAGAGAGCTAATGGAACTTTGTTTGGATCGAAATGGAAGTTGGGTGAGAAATCCCTAACTTGGCCGAAAATTATTAAGGAAGAGGTTTGTGATTTTGGTGTAATTGGTTAGTATTATTGGTTAGGAAGTGGAATTGGTGATTAGTGTGATTAATTAGAAGCTTGTATGGTTTGATTTGGAAGGGTGATGGAAAATTGGTTAAGGACCAAATTGTTGAAGTAATTCTTTTTCAATCTTGATGGTGTGTGTTGATTGAATTGGATGCTAAATTGGTAATGTGGGTGAAAGTAGGTGTGTTATGACGTTTGAAATACCATTTTCGGGTTAGAAATGAGAAAGTTAGTTTTATACGAGTTTATCGGGAAAAGTGTCTGGAATGCGGGTTTAAGGGTTGGAACACGTTTGTGGGAGTTGGAATAACAATGTTCAGGCTCGGGTTGTAAAACCGAGCTTTCTGTGGAATTTTCCGGGAAAGTGCGGGTTTGTGCGGAAATTGTTTTCTGGGGTTGTTTGGATGTGTTCTGATCCAACTATGGTTGTACAGCTTGATTCTGCGTTGGTGGAGTAGCGCGGACCCGTAGGAGTCAAGTTGTGCATTTCGGGTCGGGAGACGGGATTTTCCGAGTGTTGGGCTGCAGGGCAGCGTTTCTGAGGTAAGGGCTTAAATTCGGTAAAAATGTATGTTTGTTCCGTTTCAAGGCCCGGATGACCTTAGAGGCCCGGGTTCCTATTCTGTTCTGTATACGTTTAACGAGTAATGATACTTGTTTATATTTATGTATTATTGTTATTATTGTATGTTACATTACGTGTCCGCACCAAGGGGTGCCGACATTCTGCGTATCCGCACCAGAGTGCCGATACTTCCATTACTGTGTCCGCACTGAAGGGGTGCCGACATTCTGCGTATCAGCACCAGGAGTGCCGATACTTCTCGTGACCCTACGGCGGTTTGGGGCTCGCGACCCCGGGTACCGTGCTTCATTACATTACGACCGTATATTCGACCTCTGTTGAGGGCCGTCCGTTATGGTCGTTACGGCGGTTGGACCGCATTGTGTTGGATTCGATTTACGTTATGCTTTATGTTTATATGTACATGCATATCTTTGTGATATTCTGTTTTGCGAGTTCGATTGTCGCCCATGGGCAAACTGCACTTTTACCTTAAGCCCTTACTGGGTCCTTTCGAGGACTCACCCTTTTATTTGTTTACCATCTTTCAGGCAGTCTGACATTTTGGGTTCTGTAGCAGCAGCAGTACCACGTGCGGGAATTCTTGAGCGAGAGGCTTCTGATTCCGCACTTAGGTATATAAATAGGATTTCGTTTAATGGCTCTGTAGCTGTAGTTGCATGCATGTAGATCAGATCATGAATTTGTATATGCCATATGATCGGAAATATATTCTGCCTTTGATGCCTTCTGAGTCGAGGGCGGAGCCCCGACTTGCCTATATTGGATTGTTATGATATGAATTCAGTGTTTCTGTGGTTGTTGCGATGAGCAATGTTTGGTATACCATGAACTGCTTGGTTGGTATTCTGTCGAGTTGTCATGTATACTTGCCATGTATGGGTTTTGTAGGTTGCTAGTCGATACTCGTTTGTTCTGTATTTGAGCTCGATGCTCCGCTGCTGCATTTTCCGCCGTAATTCCTGTTTCCGACGTCGCGGCCGGCTCCGCCTCCGCAACCGGGCGGGGTGGCTGTGACATAGACCTTCCTGAAGGAGCCAAAAGGGGTTACCCTTCCGCAGCGCAAGGGGATTACCCTTGGGGCGGGGCGAGTTGAAGGTCGGCTGGGGAATGAGACCCGCAACCACCTGTGTGGAGAAGTCCGAGCGGAAGGTCTGCTGTGGCGTGCGAGGACGACTTACACATAGACCTTCCTGAAGGAGCCAAAAGGGGGTTACCCTTCCGCAGCGCAAGGGGATTACCCTTGGGGCGGGGCGAGTTGAAGGTCAGTTGGGGAATGAGACCCGCAACCACCTGTGTGGAGAAGTCCGAGCGGAAGGTCTGCTGTGGCGTGCGAGGACGACTTAGACATTTATCTTCATGGTGGAGCGACATGGGGGTTACCCTTCCGCAGCGCAAGGGGATTACCCTTGGGGCGGGGCGAGTTGAAGGTCGGCCGGGAATGAGACCCGCAACCACCTGTGTGGAGAAGTCAGCGGAAGGTCTGCTGTGGCGTGCGAGGACGACTTACACATAGACCTTCTGAAGGAGCCAAAGGGGGTTACCCTTCCGCAGCGCAAGGGGATTACCCTTGGGGCGGGCGAGTTGAAGGTCGGTTGGGAATGAGACCCGCAACCACCTGTGTGGAGAAGTCCGAGCGGAAGGTCTGCTATGGCGTGCGAGGACGACTTACACATAGACCTTCCTGAAGGAGCCAAAAGGGGGTTACCCTTCCGCAGCGCAAGGGGATTACCCTTGGGGCGGGGCGAGTTGAAGGTCGGCTGGGAATGAGACCCGCAACCACTGTGTGGAGAAGTGAGACCTGACAAGGTCTGATGCCATAACTCAGGCAGGTAGCCAGTCTGACCGGCCGGGTACAGAGGGCGTTAAAGAGGGCATTTGAAATGCCATGTAAGCTGTAAGACAGGAAGAAATACATATGTATTGTATTGAATTTGTAAGACTAAGGACTTACACGTAATATGGGCGCAAGTCATCCGCATGAAAGTTGCGGGGGAGCAGACGACCATCATGGTCTTGTAGTTCATAGACTCCTGGGCGGACTTGTTTATGAACAATATAAGGCCCGTCCCGGTTGGGTCGCAGGACACCACAGCTTGGGGTCGCGAGCGGTGAGGGTTGATTTAAGCAAGGCAAGGCCTCCTTGTTGCGGTGGCTTGGGTTTTACCCGGGAATTATGGTGAAGACCGAGCCTCTGTTTGAGGGCCGTCATGCGGCGAGCACCTTCGCGTAATTCTTCGATTAAGTCGAGTTTGGCACGGAGCCCTTGAGCATTGGCTTCGTCAGTGAAGTTGATCATACGGATTGTAGGGAGGTCTACCTCAATAGGCAGGAGCGCATCTGCGCCGTATACTAGAGAGAAAGGCGTCTCTCCTGTGGGGGTTCGTGTTGTGGTGCGATAGTCCCACAAGACACTTGGGAGTTCATCTACCCAGCGGCCCTTGGCCCCTTCCAGGCGTTTCTTGAGGCCTTCCTTGAGGGTTCGGTTGGTGACCTCAACCTGCCCATTAGACTGGGGGTGCGCCACCGGGGCAAAAAGCATGCGGACATTATTGTCCTGTGCCCATTGTTGGACACTGTGACTGGCGAACTGAGTGCCATTATCTGTAATAATAGCACGAGGGCTGCCGTACTGGCAGATAAGATTCTTCCAAAGAAACTTGATAATCTTGGCGGAAGTGATGGAGACCAGGGGTTCTACCTCGACCCATTTAGAAAAATAATCAACTGCTACAACACAGAAGCGGTACTGACCTGGAGCGTTCGGCATTGGACCAATGAGGTCGAGGCCCCACAGGGCGAAAGGCACTGGATTTGTCAGTGCTGGAGAATCCGTAGATGGTAGCCGCTGGACGCGAGAATTGATTTGGCACTGGTGGCACGTTTTGACCAGTGCAGCGGCGAGAATTGACGAAGGGCTTTGTGGGCGAGTGCCTCCGCAGCGATGTGAGCGCCACAATTGCCTTGGTGGAGAGTGTCCAAGACAGAGCGTCCCTCAAGGGTGCTAAGGCACCGTTGTAGGCGCCGCAAACCCGCGATGCCATAATTGGTCATCAATGAGGACGAAGCGGAGGGCTTGCTTGCGAACACGGGGATCTGTGGTGCTGGCTTTTAGCGCAGCAATGATAGGGTTTCTCCGATCTGTGACTGGATCATGCGATGCTAGAGAGGCAATATCAATACCTTCCGTGATGGAAGGACTGGTCAGAGTGGCTGTGGTAGAGGTATTCTTTCACTTTTATATCATATCTGCTGTAGTGTTCTCGAGCGAGGAACATGTATAAAGATGACTTCTTCAAAGTCGGTTCGTAGGGTGTTTACCAACTTAAGGTATTTGATCGGGGTGGCGTCCTTGCACTCGGCGCACCCTTGAACACAGTGAATCACCAGTGCGAGTCACTTGTGGACATGGAGGCGGCGAATGCCTGCCCTTGTGGCGAGTTTCAGCCCGGCGACGAGGGCCTCATATTCTGCAACATTGTTAGTTACTTGAAATTGAAAAGAGACACGAAGGAATACTTCCATACCTAGGGGTCCACGTAGATACACACCCCCTGCGGGGGATTCAAGTTTGGATGAGCCATCCACAAATAAGTCCCATTCGGGAGGAGTGGGGCGAGGTGTGGGAGCCTGCTCAGGGGCCGAGAGTACATCAGCATTTGAGAATTCCGCAATAAAGTCGGCGAGGGCCTGGCCCTTAATTGCCTTTCTGGGCTCATAATTGATGTTAAAGCCGCCAAGTTCGATGCACCACTTGGCGAGACGCCCTGAATGTTCGGGGCGCCTTAGGATGTCTGAATTGGCAAGTCCGTTCGGACTATAATAGTGTGCCCTTGGAAATAGGGCTTGAGCTTCCTTGCTGCATATACAAGGGACAATATAGCCTTTTGGAGGAGGATACCTTGTTTACGTATCTTGGAGAGTGTGGCTGGTGTAATAGACCGGCCATTGCTTGGCGGCTTCTTCCTTAATAAGGACAGAGCGACACTTCTTTCGAGGTGGCGAGGTAAAGGACCAGGTCATCGCACGGCCTAGGGCACTTGAGTGCCGGTAGTTCTTGCAGGTGTCGTTTGATGGAGGCATATGCCTCCCGACACTCCTCCGTCCATTTGCAAGCTTTTTCTTGCGAATCTGATCGAAGAAAGGTTTGCAGCGATCACTTAGTTTAGAGGCAGAATCGTCCCAAGGCCACTAGCTTTCCTGCCACTGTTGGACTTCCTTGAGCCCCACGGGGTGCGCAAGGTAGTGATTGCCTCAATCTTTTTGGGATTTGCATGGATTCCTCCTTTGGAGATTTGGTATCCCAGAACTTCCCTTCGCCCACGCCGAAGATACACTTCTTTGGATTTAATCGCATATTGTATTTGCGGAAGTTGTCGAATGTTTCCTTCAAGTCTGTGAGATGGGTTGAGACGGCCTTGCTTTTGACCACAATGTCATCCACATAAGCTTCAAGATTTCGGCCAATCGGCCTGCGAAGACTTGATTTACAAGCCTTTGGAAGGTAGCCCCGCATTCTTTAAGCGAAGGGCATTCGATATAATGATATACGGCCTCGCTTGATAGTAAAGGCGGTTTTACCGCGTCCTCTGGGTCCATAAAGACTTGGTGGTACCCGCTATAAGCATCGAGAAAAGAAAAAACCGAGTGATGAGCGGTTGAGTCAACCAGTTGGTCAATGGATGGTAAAGGATAGGGGTCCCTTGGGCAGGCCCTATTAACCCCCTTGTAGTCCACGCAAAGTCGCCACTGACCGCCCTCTTTATCGGCGAGGACAATATTCGCAACCCATTCAGAGTAGTGAACTTCCTTGATTATATTTGCCTTAAGCAATTTCTGCACTTCAGTGCGTACAAAGTCCTTACGGTCAAGGGCCATGCCCCTTGTTTTCTGTCTAACCGGGCTAAAGCCGGGGAGTACACTTAACTTGTGAGAAATAACAGCAGGATCAACTCCTGGTAGGTCCTCAGGGCTCCATGCGAAGACATCACTGTTGGCATGGAGGAGATGGATGAGCGCCTGCTGATCTTTTTCCTCGAGGTCCTTTCCCACCCGGAACTTCTTCCCGGGAGAGATCTCAACTTCTTCAAAGGTTCCAGACAAGTCGAGGCGGTTTCGCCCACAGGACCAGGCTTCCTCTGCGGGTGCCTTCCTCTTAGGCTCGGATGGCGGGGAAGGCTGCGGGGGCCGGCGAGGCGAGACATAATTGCCTCTGGCCACATTACTGTTGACAAAGATATAGGCATCCCGGCCGCGGTGTGAAAAACTAGAGTCGAGTTCGCACATCACGGCGGACATGGAACTCGGTTTGAGTATGTCGCCCGATGATGGCGTTATATGGCGTAGGAGATCCAGGACAATAAAGTCCACATAGCTCGAATGACATACCTGCTTTTTCTCCTTGGTGGTTCCCATCATCATGTAGGGCAGGGTGATCGACCCCAAGGTTGGGATTTCATCCCGTCCTATTCCAAAGGTGGCGCCCTTCGCGGGCTGAATTTGTGACAAAGGCACCTTTGCCTCAACCAAAGTGTGCTTGTAGATTACGTTGGCATTCGCCCCCGTATCCATGTAGATTCTATCGACGTCCCATCCCGCAATACGGGCAGTGATAACCAAGGGGTCAGCGTGCGGCACTGCCACGGAGGTGCCATCGCTGCGATGAAAAAACTGAGTAGAGGAGTGGTCTATCTGGTAGATCTGCCTCATATGACGGCGTCTTGCCGAAGCGCCTTCACACTGTGTGATTACGCCGATATGTCCCCTTGCTGGGGGACTGAACCAATTCTCCCGACACTGGGTTTTGTTGGGAGCGCCCCCGCCGGCGGTCCTCTGGCCGGCGCCCTTCACGGTCACCTTCTCTTCTACGGCCCTCCTCAGTTTGGAGCAAGTACTCCCTGAGCTTGCCTTGAGCCAGCATTTCTCCAATCATACGCTTGAGCTCAAAACAGTCCTCAGTGTCGTGACCTTTGTCACGGTGGTAGCGGCAAAACTTGTTGCTTTGCCTTGTTATTTCCTGGGAGAGGGGGCGGGGCCAAGTGGGGACCGCCCTCTTTTGTTCCAAGGCATGGAGGATGTTGGTACGAGATTCCCTCAGCGGGGGAAGAGAAATGTATGCCCTTTCCCTACTGGGGGGCGTGGGGTACTGCCTTTGAGACCTAGGGTCCGGTCGCGAGGGTTGTCCCTTGGCGTCCGCCGTGGCGGCTCTGGCGAGTGGTCGAGTGACCTCTTCCGTATTCATGAACCGCGACGCTGTACTTAAGAATTGTTCCATATTGGTGGGCGGGTTAGTGTGGACATCCACAAAGAAAAGGACTCCCAGCGGAGGCCTTGGATAGCTGCAAGCAAGCGAGCTTCTTCTCCCAGTTAGGGACACGGATAGACTCGGCACAGGCGTTGAATATATTCTCCGAGGGCTCATCCTTTTCTGCCGTATCTTCAGAAGGTTTCCAGCCGTTTTAGTAGGTGGTTTGGATACCACAAAATGGATGGAGAAGTTGCGGGATAACTCCTCGAAGGAATCAAACAGTTTGTCCCGACGAGTGGTATACCAGTTGGCGGCGGCCCGGTAAGTGTGGAGCTGAAAGCTCTACAGAGCGTGTTGTCGTCCGCCCTTGCTATTGCCATTGCGGAGGCATGTGGCTGGAGATGAATATCGAGTCCGACAGGCCATCATAAGCATCCAGCTTAGGCTGTGGCCCAGTCCGGAAGAGGGGTTTCTAAAACCCTCTGAGTAAAAGGTTGGGTTCAGAGGTGGTCCAGACCCATCCTGGAGATATTATGTACACTGGCCCTTTCATCTCTTTTTTCCACTTCCTCAAATCGTCTAGTAAGCGCGATAAGTAATGACGAAGAAGGATCAGGGTTACGTACTTGCATAGGAGGAGTAGATCGGCGTTAGGGCTGATTAGACCGCAGCCTTACAACGCTATCCAGAACGCCACGAAGAGTGGTGGCGAGAGTTTCACGTAAGTTGAAAGCAACCGCCTCGGTGATCGTTTGCGGGGCGGCCGGATCCAGGCCCGTTGGAGGGTGTTTGGAGGTGGAGTGTTTCGCTCACGAGGCATGTTACGGGCAACGTGGGAGGAGCTTTCCTCTGTTGAGTGAATAGAGAGTTCTCCCCGTTGTGGGGGAACGTGGTTCGGGGATGGCTCCGATGGTGGGTCATTGTTCGTACTTGTCCCGGGAGGATTCCTCCTCCCTTGACGACTGTTCCTGTTGGCACTCCGGGTGGTTGGCATGACTTATTGCTTGTGGTTTGTAATATGGGTTTATAGCAAGAACTTTCGTTCCCACAGACGGCGCCAAACTGATAGTCTCGTTCCTAAAGAAGGCCCGGACTCTCAGTTGATGTGGTGGAGAAGATGATGCCCTTGAGACTCCAAGCTTGCTGTTTAGAGTAATCTGTAAAAGATAGGAAGAATACTCAGAAGTAGCAAGAGGGGAGTGGGGGGGGCGTGTAGTAGCTTACCCGATTTAGGGTGGACATCACCCTATTTATAGAGTGATGCCAGGAGAAGAGCCTCCCCCAGTTGAAGCCCTTAGACAGGCTGTTTGAGATAAGTCTGTGTCAGACTGATTTGGAGATAAGGCGGCTGTGATGATGAAGATCTCAGCAAACCGCCTTAGGTGATTCACTTGTCAGAGAATGTCTGGCGTATAAATCTGGTGAAGATCTCCCAGGCTCGTGCTGCCCTCCTTATTGGCCGGTTGATGTCAGATGACCAAGTGGTCTATTTCCAGGTGGAGCAAGTGGCGGGCGAAGGCCCATAGGGGCGAAGGCCCAAATATAACATAGCCAAATAAGGGGTGAGGGTTGCACGAACACAGGTACGAGGCCTTATGCAGGCGGGGCCAAGATAGGCGGGAGGCGGGAGTAAGACCCATGGAGGCGAGTGAGATCACACAGGCGAGACCTGAGACTGCGAGGGTAGCCCGCGAAGGCCCCAGAGACGCAAAGGTGAGTGTGAGACATCGCCCATGCGAGACTTGGGGCCCGCGAGGGCGAGACCTCGCGCAGGCGATACTGGAGACCACAAGGATGAGACCTTGCGAAGGCGATACTGGAGACCACAAGGATGAGACCTTGCGAAGGCGATACTGGAGACCACAAGGATGAGACCTCTCCAAAGGCCTCGTATGATTCTGATGCGACGCGAGGGCTCGATTGCTTGGGTAGTGTACCAGTGCGCCAAGCGCCTTGCGAGTACGGACTTGTCTTAGGACCTCGCCAGTGCCCAGAATGTGGCTTCCTCCTCTTCTGAGCCTTCGCCAAGGGCCCTTTAGACCCTCTGGTGGAAAGGTTGCGCCTTGTCGCAAAAATGGGGCTGATGTCCACATCATACCCTCCCTCTTCAGAAGAATCCGTCCTCGGATTCATAAGGAAATTGTCCCCACAAATCTTAAGACACCACATCAAACTTGAAGAGATATCAAGGGTTAGTGAACTAAAATCAAGTGGGTGTGCCCACATCAAAATTTGGATTCTAAGGATCCTAAAATGCATCATGATCAGGGACCAAAGCCTAAATAAATGCATGAGACACTTCCAATCACTTAGACAGAGGGGCATTATGTGGGGGTGCCCGCGGTTTATTACATACATGGCTAGGTGATGCGCATTCTTGTACTCAAAACATATGGTACCTAGCTCATGGGTAGCAAACAAGGAGGCACTAAGTTGGGGCAAGATGAACAATCCGCTCTTTCTTGCTCCGGTGCCATGAAAGCACACTGCCTTATGCCAAAAGCTTTCTTGTTGGCCGAAAATAAACTCAACAAAATAGCATGCAATTTCTACATGCTCAGTTTCAAGCAAATTATTTCTACATGTGCCGGGGTCATGTACGAGTCTTACCCTAGCAAGTTTCCCGACCCTTCGCAACATGTTCAACCCATTAATTTTCTTGGCATAGACCAGGGTGGGGTCATTCAATTCAGCGCATGGTATGATCATGGTTTCATCAATAGGCATATTACAAAGGCATGAGTGCTTCCTAGCTAAAGTAGGTATGCACATATTAGTCCTGGCACAAATCATGTCATGATCATACAATTTCAAAGTTTCATCACTAGGATGAAACGAGATGTTACCTCTCCCCAAGTTAGGGGAGGCAGGCTCCGGCTCTGTAACCGGGACTTCTTCTTCCTCTTGCAGACAACCGAAAGTTTTTTTGTCATCGATTCCTGGCATAATCAAAGAAGAATAACAATCATTAGAGGATTTAAGCGTTAGCCCTTCATTGATCTCGGTTGACAACTTGGGTGTTTCACTCTCCTCACTCTTTTGGCGTGGAAGAGATCTTTTCTTTCCTCTCTCTTCCTCGTAATTTCTTCTTTTCCCTCGGTTGTTTTCCTCTCAACCTTT
Source organism: Stellera chamaejasme (assembly GCA_024586325.1). Classification (NCBI taxonomy): domain Eukaryota; kingdom Viridiplantae; phylum Streptophyta; class Magnoliopsida; order Malvales; family Thymelaeaceae; genus Stellera; species Stellera chamaejasme. The sequence continues at coordinate 30,704,008 of CM044983.1, forward strand.
CCACCGATTGCAGCTTCCTCCATGTGTCCTTGTAACATCCGGTCTGGACCATAAGTACAAGTTGTTTTATCTCATCAATGATGGTGGAGGGGCTGGGTCTTTGAAGCACTTCTGGTGTTGCTTCGCCCTGTTGGTCAGAGGGTGATTGTCGCGACGAAGCAAATTTGTGAGTGGGGATCCTCGTTGGCTTTCGGTTGGTGGATGGGGCACCGCGATTGAGAGGTTGCTCACAGCTGGGCGTCGTACAGCTTGGATACGACAAAATGGGAAAGTAATACGAGTGGGAGGGGTAGCGATAATGAAGGGGGTCATCTTGGCGATGGCAAGGGTTCGCCACCAATTGTTCAGTGCTCGACCACGAGTAATACTCATATGCGGCAGGTTTGGAAGGTCAAATTCGGAGGATGGGGTTGGTTTGGGCCAGGTCTCTTGGCCAAGGGGTACTCGAATAGTTCCCCAGTATGTATGGCCAAGGGTTTCTTCCGCCCAGAAGTCAGATTCTTGATAACAAGGATCCGATTCCGGGTAGTAGTCCTCTTCCACATACTCCATGAGACTCAAGTTCTGCACATGTGGACAGTGTTGTAAAGCCTCACCACTCTCCCTTAGTGTTTACACTCCTCTCTCGTGTTTAGAACACAACGGTTCTTTCAGACCTCAAAACTTACCACCAATCTCGATTAAGATCAAATGCAAACACACAAGGAGTTTCCAATAAAATCTTAGCAATATCCGAAATAAGCAACGCACAAAGCTCTAGTTACTTGGAACTAGGGTCTTGAGGTTGGTCGGTGGTTGAAAGAAGTTGGGAGTGAGATAGAAAAGCCTTTCACAAACACAAAAGTTCGAAATTATTTTTCGATCTGTGAGTACTGTTTACTTTGAGTTTCGGATGAACTCTTCAAGAACACTTAGAACTTTTTCCCAGAAATTATGAACTGATTTGAATATTTTCTTTTCTGCAACTCTTGTTCTTTTGCACACAGGGAAACTCTTTTTCTTTTCAAATCCGAAATAACTCACAGATTTATGAACCTTCAAGAACTTTAAACAAAGGATAACAAATATTCGGTTTCTCTCAAGAGATCATTAACCGAAACTTTTCTTCAAGTTTTCGAAAGAACAACAAAGGTTTTGACTTGAAGAAAACAACTGATACGGTAAGATACTTCCGACAAGCGCTTTGGCTCTGATACCAACTGATGTGATCACGGCCACGCTCTGAACTCAACTGAAGTGGTTACAGAGGAGTGAGCGATCACGAGCTCGGATCTAGCTTGAAGGAAGCAGTTTCCAGCAGGAATGGAAACGAAACAGGGGAAGAACATAAAGGAAACAAAGTCGGCCAAGGGAACCTCCGCACTACGAGGTGAGGCAATGCCCTTGAAAATGCCTGGGAAAGGAAAATGGAACCTAGAACCTTCTGATTACTAGATCAGACAATGCTAGGTATTATATTGGATCCTCTCGCATGGATCACTAAAGGATTGATGGAGCAAGATTTGAGACCCCAAGAAGAACAAACCGTGTTCTTACAATATATGAATTCTCTCAATATATGGGTTCTACCTAATACTTAGGTTACAGCTTCCTTTTATAGAAGGGAAAAGAAAGAAGGAAATAATAAAGAATGATTTGCCAAGGGAACATCTTCCTCGAAATACGGTAGGCAAAGCGTGGGGTGGCAGGTGATTTGACATTGTAGGCGACCTGCTTTTGCGGCTCCCAATTTCCCAGAAAGTGTAGTTGGCGGGAAAGGGAAAGAAGGCTTCTTCCATAATTTGAAGGACTCGCCTGACTTGCGTGTGTAGGCTTCTTTTTGGTTGGCGAACACCTGGGCTTCGCTTGCACTGGGAAGTTTGGTGCAGGGTGTTCTTCAATAAGGCATGGCTTTGCGGAGAGACCATGGGTTCGCAAAAGGACCTTGGGGTTACCAATGGGATATGGCTTCGCCAAAGACCGAGGGTTCGCCTTAAAGGGCTTCGCGAGCATGGTCTTGCCTTGGCATTTGGTCTTAGCTTGGGGAAGGCGTTCAGGGTCCTCTCCTGGAGATCCGGCAAGTGTGACTTTGCTGCGGAGGCTCCTTTTGGTTGGCGAATACCTGGGCTTCGCTGGCTTCTGGAAATGAGGTACAGGGCCTTCGCCAATGACCACGGGTTCGCAAAGAGCCAAGGATTCGCAAATGACCTTGAGTTCGCCCAAGAGGACCACGGGTTCGCCAGGGTTAATGGACTCGCCAGTGACCACGGGCTCATTGTTGGAGCATGGCCTCGCCACAGAACAAGAGTCCGCCAAAGGGACATAGGTGCGCCAAGCGCCTTGCGAGTACGGACTTGTCTTAGGACCTCGCCAGTGCCCAGAATGTGGCTTCCTCCTCTTCTGAGCCTTCGCCAAGGGCCCTTTAGACCCTCTGGTGGAAAGGTTGCGCCTTGTCGCAAAAATGGGGCTGATGTCCACATCAGAGATTGAGCAATACTAGATATTAAACTTGATGATAAACAATCAAGGGGGATGGCGGAAAATAGCAGGGGGGGGTGAGAACCGGGCTTAAGGAATTGTCCTTCTTAAGCTTTACATATGTTCTACCTATTCTGGAAGTCTGTCTTTCCTTTTATAGGGAAGGAAGAGAACAGCCTCTTACAAAAGACGCATGCATGCCATAAAGTGTACAAGTACTTTTGCATGCATGTCTCGATTTAAAAGATAAATAGGTCAAAAGTTCGCTCCCAAGTGTCAGCGTATAAGGCGGGTGGGGCCATAATGGTCGGGAGTGGTTGGCCGACTGGATAAGCTGAGGTGGCTCTGCTTTAGGGCTCTGCTGATGGGAGACCCGGCTCGGAAGGCCTCGCCTTTGTTGGCAAACTTTCTCAAAGGAGGCTTCGCCTAGTGGCCTCGCCTTTCCCTTTGAGACTTGCAACGAAGGCTCCGCCGCTCGCTGAGGCTCCGCAGAAGAATATCCCTTAGCGTCGAACCGGAAGTCTTCTTGTTGTGGACGTGGCCTTTACCAGGAGACTGGCTGGGATGACGTCGCCCCAGGGCTTTGCCTTCGCCAGGAAGTACCGTCCGTATCTTAAAGACTTCTCGTGGACATTGTTGCATGAGGGCTTCGCAAAGGGGAGGGTTATGGAGATGGCTTCGCCTGAAGGATTGGCTATCGCCAGAACTCCCTTGTTGGGGAAGCCTAGCCCTCGCCTCGGGCTTCGCAGTAATGGCTCCGCCTGGGGGCTTCGCCAGTGTTCTGGATGCCTTAGCATGATGCAGTTCATCCTTCGCCTTGAGACCTCACAGGGACGGCTTTGCCAAAGTGGCTTGCCTTCGCCTGGATGCCTGTTTGCACAGAAGCCTCTCCTACGCCTTGAGGCCTCTTTTAGGGTCCTCGCGTGAAGGCATTGCCCTTTCCATGTCTGGATTTATTCCAGACCATCGGATTAGGCCGCCAGGGCCTCTGAACCCACTCGCCAAGGGTTTGCTCCGAGCTTCACTCGACCGCCTCTTTGTCTGGGTCATCTTGTTGTTGCTTGGGGATCCCGTGATCACATCATTCCTCCTCTTAAAAAGATTCGTCCTCGAATCTTAAGGGAAGAAATTTTTCCTACAATTGGAAACAAGCACAACAAACTTTGGAGAGCATTAGAGGTTAGTAAACGAAACTTAACCGGAGACTGGGGGGGGTCGCGGTGGCGATGCATATGTACGTATGAGCATGACAACTCCTATATGCATCGTGATCATGAACAGAAGCCTATAAAAATTCATGACATGCTTCCTAGAGTATTGTAGACATTTAACAAGATTTTTATACTCAAGGAAAGCATGCGGTCCAAAGACTTTAGACCTCTGCTCATGGAACTGGGGTGGGGGGTCAAGGGAAGCTTTACCTTCGCCAAGCACATGCATACGTGCTTCCCGAGACAAAGAAGAAGAAACTAAGCTAGTCGTAAAAAAAACTTCGGACTGCAACGCGCAGAGACTAGCATTAGCATAAGCAAGAGGTTGAGAGATGAACAGGTCGCTCTCTCTCTCCACCTCAACCATTAACATGGTTTCAGCTCGATTTATTTGAAGATGCTCATGTTTGTTAAGGAAAGGCATGGATGTCTCTCGTGGAACAAAGGGGTCTTTCCTTAACGCATGCATTCTAAGCATGTCAAACATGGCATCTGGGGGGGTCCCGTGTATACATTCGAACAATGGGTGCGGTGTCGAACCAATGTCTGATCCTTCACCCCTGTTCGTAGCATGCAGACTCAAGGAAACCACAGATTCGCACTCGTGCGTATACGCTGTGCTACTGGAAGGAAGAGACAAGTTACCTTCTCCCAAGTTAGGGAGACGTAGTCCTGCTTCGCATATCATCTTCTTCTCCTTCAGCAACGGTGTGGCTTCTTCCTCAAGTACGGGTTTAGTTGGGACTCCCGCGTGAGCTCTGCCTCCTTCCAAAGCGCCTTCGCTTTCTTCAACTCTTCGCGCTCCCGCGGCTTCTTCTTCTTCTCGCACAGCCAAAGAAGAACAACAAGTTTGAGAAGATGAAACGATTAGTTCTTCTTGGGGTATGGTAGAAGGCCCGGGTGAGTCTTTCTTTTCACTCATTTGGCTTTGGAGAGCTCTTTCTTTTCTTCTCTCTTTCCTTTTCTCTCTCGCCCGCTCATATTCTAAGTACTCATCTTTGAGCCTTCTAATCTCTTGGGCGAGAGTCTCTTCTTTTGGATTTTGGTGAGGGTTGGGATTTGTGGTGTAGGTATGGGCTGCGCAAGTATTGGGCGGTGGGGTGCGCGGCCCAACCAAGGGGGTTTGTGGCGATGGGGGTCCTCGCCTCCTTTCCTGGAAGGAAGTTGGTTCGCCTGAGGGCGAAGACCCGTCGAGTGGAGTATGGTGGCGGAGCCTGACTGGGGTACTGGGTGCAGGGTGCATGGGGGCCCTCGCCTGGAGGTAGTATGGAGGGGGTGGCTCTTCTTGACAGAGTCCATATCGTCGCCACAGCAACCTCTTCAACTCACTCCAAGACTGGATGGGGGCTTCAGCGGACCGTTCTCTGTCAGAGAACTCTCGGCGACACCATTCCTTGGCCTCTCCTTTTAGGCGTCTTATGGCTTGGCTCAACATTTTTTCACCACGAAGTGGGGAGCACCAGAAGTGGTACTCCAACTTCTCCATCCAATGCCATAAGTCTTTTCCAAGCTGGTATCGTCCCACTGATAGATCAACCCCATAGAAATATTTATCTGCCATGGGGTCTCCTGCACATTTAAACAATAAAATTAGTCCGCTCAAACTCCTCACGTGGTTGGGGTTCTCTCCTGCCGCGAAGGGGTCTGCCCTTTCGCGAGGGGTCACACTCGGCTTTCTTTCTTTCCTCTTGCTTAGCTCTCAGAGCTTGCTCTTTCCAAGGCCAAAACCCGATAATGAATATCACAAGATAACCAATAGCATGCAAAAATCTTTAAGTAAGAAGTACTAGTTACTTGAAGCAAGCTAGGTTAAAATGGAGGGGGGGTTTCGGCAATGATATATAAGAGGGTTAGAAATGAGGTTTTGGCGCACAAACACTTTTGGCTCAAATTTGAAATCGAAATTAGATCAAGGTCACTGCTCATATGAGTTGTGGAATGAACAGATATGAACATTCATATGAACACCAAGAACAATAAGAACACAGATCCGATTTCTTCTACGCTTTTACAACCAAACCTTATACACCACTTCTCTTCACTTTTCAACTACAACCTCACTCTTTTGAGCGTATAAATCTTGGCACGTTGCGGTTTTGAATAAAACTGAGATTTTGCGACTTTCGCAAAACCGCAACTGCTTTCTTTTCTTCTTCTTCTTCTTCTTCTTTTTTTTTTTTTTTTTTTGACTTTTTGATTTATGAAGTTGCTAACACAACAACAACTCCTAACACCGAATCAACACAACAGATAAACCGAAACGAAAAGCGGATATGAGAAGGGATACGGATAAGCGAACAGAGTATAACACGGTTTGAAAAATAACGCAAAGATAAATCTTTCTTCAAGTAGAAATAAAAAGGGTTTAACCTTGAAGAAATCACAACAACTCCAGCAAGCGATCCGCTCGATACCACTTGATACGATCACGGTACGCTTGACGCGAATCCACGAAATCGCATTTTAAGCGCAGATCTAGCTCGGTGGAGTCGATTGAACAAAGAAGGATAGAGACGGCCACAGACACCTCCCAACTACGAGGTTGGGCAATATCTGCGATAAGCCTGGGGAGGATGGAAGATCTAGCACCTCTTAACTACGAGATTAAGCAATACTAGATATTAAACTTGATGATATTAATCTATCAAGGGGGATGGCGGAAAATAGCAGGGGGGGTGAGAACCGGGCTTAAGGAATTGTCCTTCTTAAGCTTTACATATGTTCTACCTATTCTGGAAGTCTGTCTTTCCTTTTATAGGGAAGGAAGAGAACAGCCTCTTACAAAAGACGCATGCATGCCATAAAGTGTACAAGACTTTTGCATGCATGTCTCGATTTAAAAGATAAAAGGTCAAAAGTTCGCTCCCAAGTGTCAGCGTATAAGGCGGGAGGGGCCGTAATGGTCGGGAGTGGTTGGCCGACCGGATAAGCCGAGGTGGCTCTGCTTTTAGGGCTCGCTGATGGGAGACCCGGCTCGGAAGGCCTCGCCTTTGTTGGCAAACTTTCTCAAAGGAGGCTTCGCCTAGTGGCCTCGCCTTTCCTTTGAGACTTGCAACGAAGGCTCCGCCTTCGCTTGAGGCTCCGCAGAAGAATATCCCTTAGCGTCAACCGGAAGTCTTCTTGTTGTGGACGTGGCCTTTACCAGAGACTGGCTGGGATGACGTCGCCCAAGGGCTTTGCCTTCGCCAGAAGCTTCGCCAGAAGTACCGTCCGTATCTTAAAGACTTCTCGTGGACATTGTTGCATGAGGGCTTCGCAAAGGGGAGGGTTATGGAGATGGCTTCGCTGAAGGATTGGCCATCGCGTAACTCCCTTGTTGGGAAGCCTAGCCTCGCCTCGGGGCTTGCAGAATGGCTCCGCCCGGGGCTTCGCCGTGTTCGATGCCTTAGCATGATGCAGTTCATCCTTCGCCTTGAGACCTCACAGGACGGCTTTGCCAAAGTGGCTTGCCTTCGCTGGATGCCTGTTTGCACGAAGCCTCTCCTACGCCTTGAGGCCTCTTTTAGGGTCCTCGCGTGAAGGCATTGCCCTTTCCATGTCTGGGTTTATTCCAGACCATCGGATTAGGCCGCCAGGGCCTCTGAACCCACTCGCCAAGGGTTTGCTCCGAGCTTCACTCGACTGCCTCTTTGTCTGGGTCATCTTGTTGTTGCTTGGGGATCCCGTGATCACATCATGTTTGCGATGCGGGTCTGATACTCACTGGGTACGGGACTGCCCCCAGACGGTAGGGCAGGGCTTTGGTAGTCTTCAGCGTCCGCAGTCTCGGGCACCGCCCAACGCGCCGCGAGGGCGTGGGTTTCAGCGGGGTGGCCCGAGACCTCAACAGCGACTGCAGCTTCAGCCACCCTCCACCGCAGCAGCCTAGGGCGGGACGAGTTTTTCAGATAGAGCGAGGAGGTCCTAGTCGGCGAGGAGGCCCTAGTCATCGTGGGAGGATCCAAGTCGGCGGGCGGGCCCAGCCCGGCAGGAGGCTCGACTCAGCAGGAGTTACGCAAGGTACGGTATTTCTGAATGATACATCTGTTCATGCGTTATTTGATACAGGTGCATCCATTTCTATTGTAGCACAGAAATGTGTTACATCTCTGCACCTGTCTGTTAGTACTTTGCCGCAGATGTATTTAGTAAAAACCGCTGGGAGTCAGTTTCTGTTTTCTAATGGGATGGTTCGGGGTTGTACGATATCCGTAGGCGGGCATCAGATAGTATCGGATTTGTTGGTTTTGGACACGCCGAACTATGATGTTATTCTTGGGATGGATTGGCTATCCAAGAATTCATGCACATTGATTGTGCAGCCCGTACCATTATGGTTTACGGAGAGGTACTACCTCTCACGACTGACAGGTTTGACTATCGCACAACATAGTACAGAGTTGAAGATTCTGGAACAGCTGTCGATAGTTTGTGTAGTGGAATGTTTTGATCTGAACGAGGCTGATAATAGGGTGAAGCTGGATAGTATACCATTGGTTCGAGATTTTCCGAATGTATTTCCGGAGGAGTTGCCCGGATTACCACCAGAACGGGAAATTGTGTTTGAGAGCTACTGCGGTGGTCGCTCCGATATCTATTCCTCCTTATCGGATGCCCATTTCTGAGATGCAGGAGTTAAAGAAGCAGTTGGAGGAATTATAGCAGAAGGGCTTCATCCGACCGAGCACTTCGCCGTGGGGTGCTCCGGTTCTTTGTAAAGAAGAAAGATGGGACGCTCCGACTTTGTATAGACTACAGACGGTTGAATGCCCTTACTGTGAAGAATAAGTATCCGTTGCCGAGGATTGATGATCTTTTTGATCAACTTCGGGATTCGAGAGTTTTCTCGAAGATTGATCTACGATCTGGATACTTTCAGCTTAGGGTGAAGGAGGAGGATATACCTAAGACTGCTTTTCGCACCCGATATGGACACTTTGAGTTTACGGTCATGCCATTCGGGCTGACCAATGCTCCGGCGGCATTCATGGATCTGATGCATCGGGTGTTCCGCCGTATTTGGACTCATTTGTGGTGGTCTTCATTGATGATATTCTGATATATTCTCGGATTCGGACTCACATCGGGAGCATCCGAGGGTAGTTCTCTGCAGACATTTTGGGAACATCACTTTATGCTAAGTTCTCAAAGTGTGAGTTCTGATCCGGGAGGTCACCTTCTGGGACACGTTATTTCTGAGCATGGTCTGTCTGTGGACCTAGAGAAGGTGAGGGCAGTTCAGGACTGGAAACAACCTACCACGGTACGGGAGATCAGGAGCTTCCTGGGATTAGCAGGATATTATCGGAGGTTCGTACCGGGGTTTTCTATTCTGGCATCTCCGCTCACGCAGTTGACGGAGGCATCTTGGTACACTACCCAAGCAAACGCGCCCTCGCGTAGTATCGTAATCATGCAAGGCCTTTGAAGAGGACTTATCCTTGTGGTCACCGGTATCGCCTTCGCAAGGTCTCACCCTTCTGGTCTCCGGTCTCACCTGCGCAGGTCTTGCCCTCGCGGGCCTCAAGTCTCGCATAGGCGATGTCTCATACTCACCTTTGCAACTCTTGGGCTTTCGCGGGCCATCCTCGCGGTCTCAGGTCTCCCCCTGGCGACCTCACTCGCCTTCATGGGTCTCACTCCCAGTCTCAGCTCGCCTTCGCGAGACTCTCCTGCCTATCTTGGCCCCGCCCGAATAGGACTCTTACACCAGTTCGTGCAACCCCACCCCTTATTTGGCTATGTTCTATTTGGGCCTTCGCCCTTACAGGCCTTCGCCCGCCACTTGCTCCACTTGGAGATTGACCACTTGGTCGTCGACATCAACCGGCCAATAAGGAGGGCAGCACGAGCCTGGGAGATCTTCACCAGATTTATACGCCAGACATTCTCTGACAAGTGAATCACCTAAGGCGGTTTGCTGAGATCTTCATCATCACAGCCGCCTTATCTCCAATCAGTCTGACACAGACTTATCTCAACAGCCTGTCTAAAGGGCTTCAACTGGGGGAGGCTCTTCTCCTGGCATCACTCTATAAATAGGGTGATGTCCACCCTAAATCGGGTAAGCTACTACACGCCCCCCCCACTCCTCTCTTGCTACTTCTGAGTATTCTCTCTATCTTTTACAGATTACTCATAACAAGCAAGCTTGGAGTCTCAAGGACATCATCTTCTCCACCACATCAACTGAGAGTCCGGGCCTTCTTTAGGAACGAGACTCTCAGTTTGGCGCCGTCTGTGGGAACGAAAGTTCTTACTATAAACCCATATTACAAACCACAAGTAATAAGTCATGCCAACCACCCGGAGTGCAAACAGGAACAGTCGTCAAGGAAGGAGGAATCCTCCCGGGACGAATACGAACAATGATCCGCCATCGGAGCCATCCCCGAATCATGTTCCCCCACGACGGGGAGAACTCTCTATTCACTCAACGGAGGAAAGCTCCTCCCACGTCAACCGTAACGTGCCTCAGGAGCGTAACACTCCACCTCCAAACACCCCTCCAACGAGCCTGGATCCGGCCGTTCTGCAAACGATCACTGAGGCAGTTGCTTTCAACTTACGTGAAACTCTCGCCACCACACTTCGGGGCGTTACTTATCGCGCTTACTAGACGATTAGAGGAAGTGGAAAAAAGGGATGAAAGGGCCAGTGTCCATAATATCTCCAGGATGGGTCTGGACCACCTCTGGACCCAACCTTTTACTCAGCGGGTTTTAGAAACTCCCCTTCCGGACCAGTTTCGTCAGCCTAAGCTGGACGCTTATGATGGTCTGTCATACCCTGATATTCATCTCCAGCGTTACGTCTCCGCAATGGCAATAGCAAGGGCAGACGACAACACGCTCTGTAGAGCTTTCAGCTCCACGCTTACGGGGGCCGCTGCCAACTGGTACACCACTCTCCGGGATAAGCGGTTTGATTCCTTTGAGGAACTATCCCGCAGCTTCTCCAACCATTTTGTGGTATCTAAACCACCTCCTAAAACGGCGGGACACCTTCTTAAGATACGGCAGAAAAGGATGAGCCCCTCAGAGAATATATTCAACGCTTCCAGGCCGAGTCTATCCAGGTCCCTAATCTGGGAGAAGAAGCTCGCCTGCTTGCAGCCATCCAAGGCCTCCGCTGGGAGTCTCTTTTCTTTGTGGATGTCCACACCAACCCTCCCACCAATATGGAACAGTTCTTAAGTACGGCGTCGCGGTTTATGAATACGGAAGAGGTCACCCGACCACTCGCGAGCCGCCACGGCGGACGCTAAGGGACAGCCCTCGCGACCGGACCCTAGGTCTCAAAGGCGGTACCTACGCCCCCGGTAGGGAGAGGGCGTACCTTTCTCTTCCCCGCTAAGGGAGTCTCGTACCAACATCCTCCATGCCTTGGAACAAAAGAGGAGGTCCCCACTTGGCCTCGCCCCTCTCCCGAGAAATAACAAGGCAAAGCAACAAGTTTTGCCGCTACCACCGTGACAAAGGTCACGACACCGAGGACTGTTTTGAGCTCGGGCGCATGATTGGGGAAATGCTGGCTCAAGGCAAACTCGGGAGTACTTGCTCCAAACCGAGGAGGGCCGTAGGAGAGAAGGTGACCGTGAAGGGCGCCGGCCGGAGGACCGCCGGCGGGGCGCTCCCAACAAAACCCAGTCGGGAGAATCTGGTTCGAGATCCCCGGCGAGGGGACATATCGGCGTAATCACACGGTGTGAAGGCGCTTGGCAAGACGCCGTCATATGAGGCAGATCTACCGAGATAGACCACCCTCTACTCAGTTTTTGCATCGCAGCGATGGCACCTCTGTGGCAGTGCCGCACGCTGATCCCTTGGTTATCACTGCCCGTATTGCGGGATGGGACGTTGACAGAATCTACATGGATACGGGGGCAAATGCCAACGTGATCTATAAGCACACTCTGGTTGAGGCCAAGGTGCCTTTGTCACGATTCAACCCGCAAAGGGGGCCACCTTTGGAATAGGACGGGATGAAATCCCAACCTTGGGGTTGATCACCCTGCCCTACATGATGATGGGAACCACCAAGGAAAAGAAGCAGGTATGTCACTCGAGCTTTGTGGACTTTATTGTCCTGGATCTTCCTACGCCATACAACGCCATCATCGGGCGACATACTCAAACTGAGTTCCATGTCCGCTGTGATGTACGAACCCTGACTTTAGTTTTTCACACTGCGGCTGGGGATGCCTATATCTTTGTCAACCAGAATGTGGCCAGAGGCAATTATGTCTCTGCCCTCGCCGGGCCCCCACAGCTTCCCCGGCCATCCGAGCCTAAGAGGAAGGCACCCGCAGAGGAAGCTGGTCCCACGGGTGAAGCTGCCCCTGACTTGTCGGGAGCCTTTGAAGAAGTTGAGATCTCCCCCGGAAAGAAGTTTCGGGTGGGAAAGGACCTCGAGGAAAAGACCAGCAAGCGCTCATCCATCTCCTCCATGCCAACAGTGATGTCTTCGCATGGAGCCCTGAGGACCTGCCAGGAGTTGATCCTGCTGTTATTTCTCACAAGTTGAGTGTACTCCCCGGCTTTAGCCCGGTTAGACAGAAAACAAGGGGCATGGCCCCTGACCGTAAGGACTTTGTACGCACCGAAGTGCAAAAATTGCTTAAGGCAAATATAATCAAGGAGGTTCACTACTCTGAATGGGTTGCGAATATTGTCCTCGCCGATAAAGAGGGCGGTCAGTGGCGACTTTGTGTGGACTACAAGGGGGTTAATAGGGCCTGCCCAAGGGACCCCTATCCCTTACCGTCTATTGACCAACTGGTTGACTCAACCGTTCATCACTCGGTCTTTTCTTTTCTCGATGCTTACAGCGGGTACCACCAAGTCTTTATGGACCCAGAGGACGCGGTAAAAACCGCCTTTACTACTGGCGAGGCCGTATATCATTATATCAGAATGCCTTTCGGCTTAAAGAATGCGGGGGCTACCTTCCAAAGGCTTGTAAATCAAGTCTTCGCAGGCCAGATTGGCCGAAATCTTGAGGCTTATGTTGACGACATTGTGGTCAAAAGCAAGGCCACCTCAACCCATCTTACAGACTTGAAGGAAACATTCGACAACTTCCGCAAATACAATATGCGATTAAACCCAAAGAAGTGTATCTTCGGCGTGGGTGAAGGGAAGTTTCTGGGGTACCAAATCTCCAGAGGAGGGATCCATGCAAATCCCAAAAAGATTGAGGCAATCACTACCTTGCGCACCCCCAGGGGACTCAAAGAAGTTCAACAACTAGCAGGAAAGCTAGTTGCCTTGGGACGATTCGTCTCCAAACTAAGTGATCGCTGCAAACCTTTCTTCGATCAGATTCGCAAGAAAAAAGCTTGCAAATGGACGGAGGAATGTCAGGAGGCATATGCCTCCATCAAACAGCACTTGCAAGAACTACCGGCACTCAAGTGCCCTAGGCCAGGCGATGACCTGGTCCTCTACCTCGCCACCTCAGAAAAAAGTGTCGCTTCTGTCCTTATTAAGGAAGAGGCTGCCAAACAGTGGCCGGTCTATTACACCAGCCATACTCTCCAAGATACGGAAACAAGGTATCCTCCCCTCCAAAAGGCTATATTGTCTCTTGTGTATGCAGCAAGGAAGCTCAAGCCCTACTTCCAAGGGCACACTGTTATAGTCCGAACGGACTTGCCAATTCAGGACATCCTAAGGCGGCCCGAACATTCGGGACGCCTCGCCAAGTGGTGCATCGAACTTGGCGGTTTTAACATCAATTATGAGCCCAGAAAGGCAATTAAGGGCCAGGCCCTCGCCGACTTTATTGCGGAATTCTCGGATGCTGATATCCTCTCGGCCCCTGAGCAGGGCTCCGCGCCTCGACCCACTCCTCCCGAATGGGACTTATTTGTGGATGGCTCATCCAAGCTTGAATCCCCCGCGGGGGGTGTGTATCTACGTGGACCCCTAGGTATGGAAGTATTCCTTCGTGTCTCTTTTCAATTTCAAGTAACTAACAATGTTGCAGAATATGAGGCCCTCGTCGCGGGGCTGAAACTCGCCAAAAGGGCAGGCATTCGCCGCCTCCATGTCCACAGCGACTCGCAACTGGTGATTCACCAGGTCCAAGGGTGCGCCGAGTGCAAGGACGCTACCTGATCAAATACCTTAAGTTGGTAAACCCCTTACGAACCGACTTTGAAGAAGTCATCTTCATACATGTTCCTCGCTCTGAGAACACTACAGCAGACATGCTATCAAAGGGAAAGACTCCCTCCACCTCAGCCACTCGCCAATCCTTCCATCACGGAAGATATTGATATTGCCTCTCTAGCAACACATGATCCGATCCACAGATGGAGAAACCCTATTATTGCTGCGCTAAAGGCCAGCACCACAGATCACCGAGTTCGCAAACAAGCCCTCCGCTTCGTCCTCATTGATGACCAATTATGGCATCGCGGGTTTGCGGCGCCTCTACAACGGTGCCTTAGCACCCTCGAGGACACTCTGTCTTGGACACTCTCCACCAAGGCAATTGTGGCGCTCACATCGCTGCGGAGGCACTTGCCCACAAAGCCCTTCGTCAAGGGTATTCTTGGCCTACCTTGAAAAAGGACGCCGCCGCCTTTGGTCAAAACATGCCACCAGTGCCAAATCAATTCTCGCATTCAGCGGCTACCATCCGCGGAATCTCCAGCACTGACAAATCCAGTGCCCTTCGCCCTGTGGGGCCTCGACCTCATTGGTCCAATGCCGAACGCTCCAGGTCAGTACCGCTTCTGTGTTGTGGCAGTTGATTATTTTTCTAAATGGGTCGAAGTAGAACCCCTGGTCTCCATCACTTCCGCCAAGATTATCAAGTTTCTTTGGAAGAATCTTGTCTGCCGGTACGGCAGCCCTCGTGCTATTATTACAGACAATGGCACTCAGTTTGCCAGTATCCAACAATGGGCTCAGGACAATAATGTCCGCATGCTTTTTGCCCCGGTGGCGCACCCCCAGTCTAATGGGCAGGTTGAGGTCACCAACCGAACCCTCAAGGAAGGCCTCAAGAAGCGCCTGGAGGGGGCCAAAGGCCGCTGGGTAGATGAACTCCCAAGTGTCTTATGGGACTATCGCACCACAACGCGAACCCCAACAGGCGAGACGCCTTTCTCTCTGGTATATGGCGCAGATGCGCTCCTGCCTATTGAGGTAGACCTCCCTACAATCCGTATGATCAACTTCACTGACGAAGCCAATGCTCAAGGGCTCCGTGCCAAACTCGACTTAATCGAGGAATTACGCGAGGGTGCTCGCCTTCGCATGTCTGCCCTCAAAAAGAGGCTTAGTCTTCACCCTAATGCCCGGGTAATTCCCTAGGCGCTACAACATGGGGGCCTTGCCTTGCTTAAGTCAGCCATCACGACTCGCGACCCCAAACAGGTGTCTTACGACCCAACTGGGGCCGGGCCTTATATTGTTCATAAACAAGTCCGCCCGGGGGTCTATGAACTACAAGACCATGATGGTCGTCTTCTCCCCCGCAACTTTCATGCGGATGACTTGCGCCCATATTACGTGTAAGTCCTTAGTCTTACAAGTTCAGTAAAATACATATGTATTTCTTCCTGTCTTACAGCTTACATGGCATTTCAAATGCCCTCTTCATCACCCTCTGCACCCGACCGGTCAGACTGGCTACCTGCCTGAGTTATGGCATCAGACCTTGTCAGGTCTCACTTCTCCACACAGGTGGTTGCGGGTCTCATTCCCCAACTGACCTTCAACTCGCCCCGCCCCAAGGGTAATCCCCTTGCGCTGCGGAAGGGTAACCCCCTTTTTGGCTCCTTCAGGAAGGTCTATGTGTAAGTCATCCTCGCATGCCACAGCAGACCTTCCGCTCGGACTTCTCCACACAGGTGGTTGCGGGTCTCATTCCCCAACTGACCTTCAACTCGCCCCGCCCCAAGGGTAATCCCCTTGCGCTGCGGAAGGGTAACCCCCTTTTTGGCTCCTTCAGGAAGGTCTATGTGTAAGTCATCCTCGCATGCCACAGCAGACCTTCCGCTCGGACTTCTCCACACAGGTGGTTGCGGGTCTCATTCCCCAACTGACCTTCAACTCGCCCCGCCCCAAGGGTAATCCCCTTGCGCTGCGGAAGGGTAACCCCCTTTGGCTCCTTCAGGAAGGTCTATGTGTAAGTCATCCTCGCATGCCACAGCAGACCTTCCGCTCGGACTTCTCCACACAGGTGGTTGCGGGTCTCATTCCCCAACCGACCTTCAACTCGCCCCGCCCCAAGGGTAATCCCCTTGCGCTGCGGAAGGGTAACCCCCTTTGGGCTCGTTCATGAAGGTCTATGTGTAAGTCGTCCTCGCATGCCACAGCAGACCTTCCGCTCGGACTTCTCCACACAGGTGGTTGCGGGTCTCATTCCCCAACCGACCTTCAACTCGCCCCGCCCCAAGGGTAATCCCCTTGCGCTGCGGAAGGGTAACCCCCTTTTTGGCTCCTTCAGGAAGGTCTATGTGTAAGTCATCCTCGCATGCCACAGCAGACCTTCCGCTCGGACTTCGCC
Source organism: Stellera chamaejasme (assembly GCA_024586325.1). Taxonomy (NCBI): domain Eukaryota; kingdom Viridiplantae; phylum Streptophyta; class Magnoliopsida; order Malvales; family Thymelaeaceae; genus Stellera; species Stellera chamaejasme. The sequence goes on from CM044983.1 coordinate 30,720,180, forward strand.
ACACAGGTGGTTGCGGGTCTCATTCCCCAACTGACCTTCAACTCGCCCCGCCCCAAGGGTAATCCCCTTGCGCTGCGGAAGGGTAACCCCCTTTTGGCTCCTTCAGGAAGGTCTATGGGTAAGTCATCCTCGCATGCCACAGCAGACCTTCCGCTCGGACTTCGCCACACAGGTGGTTGCGGGTCTCATTCCCCAACCGACCTTCAACTCGCCCCGCCCCAAGGGTAATCCCCTTGCGCTGCGGAAGGGTAACCCCCTTTTGGCTCCTTCAGGAAGGTCTATGTGTAAGTCATCCTCGCATGCCACAGCAGACCTTCCGCTCGGACTTCTCCACACAGGTGGTTGCGGGTCTCATTCCCCAAACCGACCTTCAACTCGCCCCGCCCCAAGGGTAATCCCCTTGCGCTGCGGAAGGGTAAACCCCTTTTGGCTCCTTCAGGAAGGTCTATGTGTAAGTCGTCCTCGCACGCCACAGCAGACCTTCCGCTCGGACTTCTCCACACAGGTGGTTGCGGGTCTCATTCCCCAACCGACCTTCGACTCGCCCCGCCCCAAGGGTAATCCCCTTGCGCTGCGGAAGGGTAACCCCTTTTGGCTCTTTCAGGAAGGTCTCTGTATGAGTCACCCTCGCACGCCACAGCGGACCTTCCACACGGGCTCCCCAGACACAGCAGTGGGTCTTACCCCCCAGAACCTCAGATGGTTCTCCACTTGTCTCAACAAGTGCCCTACTGCCTTCGCCAAACGCGCGACTTCAGGCTCCAGGTAAACTGAACCTTTTTACTGCATTCTTATCGTATAAATGATGAGCAAACTACAGGGGTCTTCTACTTGGTACACCGTACACTACCCAAGGGCTTACCCCCTGAACAGTTGTCCAAAAAAGGGGGCCCTGAACTTATCTCAGAAAAGTGGTCTCCATCACAGCTTGTCTCAACGAGTAAACCCACAGGTCATTTGGAATGACTCATGTGGCTCCGCTGTTGCGGATCTTAAGTGCCTCGTCACTATAAACTCAAAACTGAGTCTCCAGCTCCTTGATAAGTGATCCCTATGGCTTCGCCTTCGCGGACCCCAGAAGGACATCTCTCCATGAGACAGGACTTAGCCTATGGTTGTTAAACTTAGCTAACGTACCCTACAGGGCTATCGCGAGATAAAGCGAATCTACAAAACAGTGAAGGTAAAAGGAAATTTTACTTCATCTATTGTTCCCAAAAAGTGTGTAAATGCAGGTCTTTATACAAAGGTAGGGGGGCATCCACATGTTGGAGCCTCCACCCTAGTCCAAGAGGGCATACCAGGCATCACCCATCTTCCTTCCCTGCTCCCCCCACTGAAGCAGCGCCTCTACCGTTGGCTCATTGGTGTTGGCAGCGTCCAGGATCCCAAGACTTAGAGCTGGGAACGCCTTCTCCACTTGGAAGAGACATCGCAGCCAGCCCTCCACGTAGGCCTGCGCCCCCGCTTCGACTTGGGCTTGGATCTCGTCAAGCTTCTCCACCAGTCGAGGCATCCGCTCAGGGATGGACATCTTGATGGAGGAAGAGGACTCAGGATCCTCGCCTTCAAAGGAGGGAAGGCCCAGAGCCTTCTCCATCTCCCGCACTGAGGCCATTGCCTTCTCCAGGTCAGTGGCGACCTCCAGGCGTGCCTTCATGGCAGCCTCGGCAGCAAGCCTGCCCTCCTCCACCTTCTTCTCTGCCAATTGAGCCTGGGCAGTAGCTTGGCGCCTCGCCTCCTAAGATGCGGCCTCTGCATGCTCAACTTGGGCATTAACCACTGCAAGGGCAGCTTTGGTTTCTGCCTCCAAAGAAAGGAGGGACTCCTTGAAAACAGCATTTTCAAGCCGCTTGGCTTCCAAAGATTGCTACTGCTGAAGGAAGCGTTGCTTCGCAGCATCAAGTAAGCAGGCCTGCTCCCATCGGTACCACATGCCGAGTGCCCGCTCTTTGTTGCCATAATCGCACCAACTCTCTAGTTGGGCCACACGCTTGGCATGGTCCTCTTTAAGCTCCTCCTCCCTCTTTTTTGAGGCCTCCAGCTCCCTCCTGAGAGAAGCAATCTCTCGATATCTCGGGCATCGTCCCGCTTATTGGCATACTTCAGAAGTCATGCCATTGCTCAGGCAAAGATATCCTTTGACGGCCGCCTACATCCCAATGCTATTAAAGCAAAGGCAAAAAGGCTAAATCGAACTTATACATAAAGACCAAAAGTAGGTCTTACCTGCAGACTCTGCTGGGCCGCCTCCCGCATGAATTCGGCAGGGAGTCTAGGCTCCGCTCTATCACCTCTCGGTCGTAGGGGGTGCGCAGCCCTCCAGTGCAAGATAGGAGGGTTTGCTCCTCCCATCAGCAGGTGAGCCGCTATTCCCGAGAAGGAAGACCGGATCCCATGCATCTTTCAGAGCCTCCCTTGCTCCTTGTACACCCCAAGCCTGGCCTCGGTGCCTCTGGACTCTCGAAGGTCCGGCACCTCGACCACTTGGGGACCGACTTGGCAGCAACGCGCCTCCGCTCCAAGTAATGGGACCAGACCCGGTCTCCTCAAGGACCTCGGCCTCGGTCCCCAAATCCGCAGGATCTCTGTTAGGACCCCTTGGTCCACGGGGCCTCACAGTGACCAACCCTTTGGCCCGAAGGATCCGCACCTACAGCCTTACGGTCACCCCGAGCGGGTTGCGGCCGGGTGACCCGAGGCTCGGTTTTAGCTGCGGGTCACGTTTTCGGCGTTCAGCGGCTCCCGAGCCCTATCCGAGTATCATTTTGGCGAACCCTTCCGTATTTGAGGTCGTGTGGGTCCCCGGACGTTTCCGCCGAAAATATTTTTCTCGCGCCGGGGTTGTCGGGTCGCCTCGGGACGTACAGCGGGCTCGGTAGCACTCTCGAGATCTCAGTTTGGGAAGCCGTTCGCAGTTTTGGAGTCGTGGAGACGTCCCGGAGGTGGTTGTAGAGTTTAATATTTGGGGCGGGACGTTCGGTTCCGGGCGACTCCCGGGGCTCGGGATGGAAATTTTCTGACGGCTTTGGGGTAAGTTGTGTTATAATTTAAGATGGAATTTATGGGTATTTTTATAGAATTTTGGAGTGACGGAATTTCGGTTCAGGTTGACACGCTCGCACGTCGGGATTTGGTTCGGGTTCAGCGAGCTCGGTAGGACACTCCGGAAAGGTAAATGAATTTCTGAAAAATGTTCTGTGAATGTTATAATATTCTGAAGGTTTTGTCCAAGATACGTTAATTTTGGAATTCGGTAATTATTATTGTGAAAAAAGAATTGGAACTTTCGGAAAAATTGGGAGTTAATTTGCAAATGGGTGCAAATTTAAAAGAAATCAGCATGGGCAGCAGCAGCCCTTTTCGGCAGCAAGTGTGTGTGTGTGTGATTAATGGGACACATGTCCTATTTTAATTTAGGAAGAGAGGTATGGGTTTAAAGTAGGAAAATACATAAGGCTTATTATTACATAAAATGAGATATTATCTCATTTCTTTCTTTTCTTCTCTTCTCCTTCTTCTTGTCACTTGCTGCCGACGCCATGGGTGAAGACCAACCTCAAGCTTGAACTTCTTATTCTTGGGAGAAATCAAAGAGGAATTGGTTGCTACTTGTGGTAAGTACCTTCCTAAGTCCTCTTTTCTCATTAGTTTTGAAGTTTAGTGGTGAAAAGAGAAGTTTTGGTAAATGATGGGTTTGTTCTTAGCTATAAGCTAGGATGATTTTCTTCCTCCCATCTTTTAGTATGTTGTTCTTGGGTGGTAGGAGAGTGTTAATCAAGTGTTGGATTTTGGAAAACACATCTTGGGTGAAGAACTTGTTATGGCCGAATTTTTGGAAGATTTTCCAAAATGGTGTGTGGTTGTTATCTTGTTTCATGCTTCAAGTATGTTAGTTCTAGCATGATTCTAAGCTTATGTATGGATTCAATTTGATGGAAAACAAGTTGAGGTGAAAACCCCTAATTGGCCGAATTGGTTAAGTGTATGTTCTTGATGGATTTTGTTGTTTGGGTGCAATTGGATAGCATTCATGGTTTAGAAATGAAATTGGTGATTAGTTGATTAATTGGAAGTTTGAATGGATTGATTTGGAAGTTGGATGAAAATTGGTTAAGGAACCGAATTATTGGAATGATTCTTTTTCAATGTTGGAGGTTCATTTTGGTTGAATTGGATGTTAATATGGTGTTGGGGTTGAATTTAGGAGTGGATGGAAGTTTGAAATGTTGAATTCGGTTAAGAAATGGAAAAGTTACAATTAAGCGGGATTATCGGAAAATGGCGGGTAATGAAGGGTTTAAGGTTGGATTTGATCAGTTCTGCTTATTGTATGATGTTTGTCAATGTATAATCTTGCATTGTCTAGGTTGGTTCTGAATTCTGAAGTTTCTGTGGAAATCTGGAATTTTACGGAAATTCTGCCGGATTTTAGGTTTTGTGGTCGGGGGTTGTAATTTGGTAGTGTGGTTGATAAGGATTCTAATTAAACTTGTTTTGGCAGATTCCGAGGATCGGAGGTTAGGAAAAGAGTAGTTCTAAGTTTCGGGTCACGGTGTAGGGGTTGTCCAGAATCGGACCAATACTCTGGAGTTTGAGGTACGGGTTTGGGTCTGTTGTTTTGGTAAGCTAAGTATATGTTTTGGTTTCAGTTTCTGCTCGCTAGTATTTCGGAATATTATGCCTTTGGGCATATTCTCGTAGTTTGTAGGAGTATGCCTTATGGCATACTTTCGCTTTAAGGTACGTTCGTAATAGGATATTACGGCATACTGCTTGTGGGTTCGCTACCCACTGGTGCACCATGCTTCGTATTAGCTTCGGCTTCCACTCCCTTAGTGGAGGTCCGCTGCTCCGATTTACTATATGTGTTGTGGCGATTTAGTATCGCACGTCCTTCTGGTATCCGATCTGTTTTCTGTTCATGCATGTTATTCCGTATTCTGTTGCATATATAGCTATCTTTCTGTTTTGCAGGGTAAAAAATACATACCTTAACCCATAACCCTTACGGGGTCCTTTTAGTACTCACCCTTCTTTGGGTTCTGTTTTTGGGTTTCAGGTAGACCTGATAAGCGGCCAGCGGAGTAGGTTTCCGTGAGGTTCTACCTCGGTTGTGTTTTGCAGCAGCCTTCACCTTGCGGCCCGGGATTGTCTTTTGGTCTGAATCCCGCGAGGTATTTGACGCTTAGTCCTAGGCTTGGCTCTGTAGCCGCATGTGCATATTTTCTGGTTTATTGTTGTGATGATTGTATTTCGTATATATTTATATATTCTGCTCAGTATATATTCTCGAGCGCTTGGCGCTTGCTAGACATTTTAGGTTCTGTGAATTCGTATGTATATGTGTTTTGGTGCGTAAGCACTCGTCCACGGAGGGCGGGGCTTACTCTGTTATTAGTGCATGAATTGTATGGTTGCATTTTATTTTGGTTATACGCATGAAATTTCCGTTAGTTTGCTTCCACAATCTTTCCGTTTTCGGGTCCGCTACGCGCGGCGGGTCTCGATGGACTGCCACTCCTTTCCATTCCGGCTTCCGCTCGACGCCCCGGCGCCCCGCCTCCGCAACCGGGCTCGGGCGGCGTGCGGTGACAGGGACCTCGCGGGAACCAAGCTTTTGCCCCGAGGGGCCCGCGCCTACAATAATTACAGAGGAGGAAGTCTCAAAACAAAGAAAACACTATCAAGTCAAAAAGACTTACCAGCGGAAGGCCGCCTTCACCGACTGTCACTGGCTTGAAGGTTGGGCAAGGGGCCACTTACCCTCGCAGAGGACCGTCTCCCCGGGCCTCACTCTCGAAGAGGAGGAAGTCTCCTCAATCCTCGCCACTCTCCCCGAAGGGGCCACTCCGAGGATCCTCTCCGAAAGGGGTTGCTACAGGGGTCTCCTCCCTTACACTGGTAATCCCCGCCTCCTCTACAGGAGCGACCAACCCCTCCTGTTGGATAACACTCCCAATGGCCTTGGCGGCTTGGATGCCCCTCCTTCTCATAGTGATCAGGATCTCAGCCGCTCACATTTTGCCCTTACGAGGGGCACCTTTCCTCCGTAAAGGATCTCGCAGCCACCACGCACTCCGGCAGATCCTCGCCTTGGGCTGGTGAGGGGCTTGCAAAAGCCTGACACGAAGGCTTCAGCAGCAGCCTCCTCAGGAGAAATAGGCTGCACCACTGAAATGGGTACAGCCTCTATGGGAACAGCGCTGTCTGTTGGCACTCCCTCTGGGCCCTCCGCGGAGGGCACGGCCTCTCCAACAGTGAGAGGCACTTCAGCCCCCACTCTTCCGGCTTCTTCAACCACAGGCTCCGCCGCTTCCTCCGCAGGATGGGGGACTGCCATAGGCTCTCCAGCCTCCTCCGTAACACCGGGAACTTCTTCCCCAAAGCAGCTCCCGACCTCCGCAGCTTAAAAGGACTGCAGCAGGCCCTCTACCTCAAGCAGCCTCACAGCCTCTCCAAAGAGGCTCCGCAGCCCCGGATCCTCAAAGAACAGCAGGGGCACTTCCTTCTCCAGACTGCGCCGCAGCCACCTTTCTCTTCTTCTCCGGCTGAGAAAGCATCGGAGCCTTGATACCAGCCCTCTTTTTGGGCAGCTTGGGGACAACGGGTCCCAGCACCTTGACTGCCCCAGCAGGGGCATCCCTCCCGAATGCACAGGCCAGGTGCACTCACTGGGCAATACGCATGGATGCTTTCTTGCCTGGCTTCGCGACTCGCAACGGCATCTGCAGACAAAGAGGGACTTCAGACTGTGTTCTACTGCACCTCTTACAAATTTACAGTATATTCGTATGTATACGCAACGTACCTTTGGGCGCCGCCAGAGCAGCATAGAAAGAGTCTATCATTGTTCCACGATGGACGGGAGCCCATCCCTCGTATGGCGGGGGCACCTCAGGGTCCAGCACGAAACCCGTGCTGATCCCAGCCCACCTCAGGGTGGTCTCGTCCAGTTGGGCAGCTGAGAAGGGGAAGAACGCATCGCACGCGCTCCTTGAGAAGACATCGTCCAACCACCCCAGTAGTTGAACGTATGCCTGCCACCGCACTCCCCCGATGAGTCAGCTCAGCCTCCGCACAATGCTTTGCAAGGATTGTCGCGTCCTCGCCACGGAAAGTCCCATGAGCCCTCGCGGGACAAGAAGAAAAAGATCCATGCCAATTATGGTAGGATCCGGGTGAGGCAATGAAGGAGATGGAGTGGTTACCTCCAACGCTTTATGGGAGTGACGTGAAGAACGCACCCCCACTCCTCAGCTCCAACCGATAGAAACGGTTGAAGACGCCGGCGAATGGCTTCACGCCGCCATATGGCAGGCGACAATAAAGCCCGCGATGCTCGAGAAAAGTATTGGGCGCCACTGAGTTGGGGCATTCCCAATCAGCGCAAAGATCTTGCACCCGGCCATTGCGGAAAGGGATACCGTAATCCCGCCGCAAGCTGCGCCGTGTCTGAGCACAAGACCGGTTCTCCTTGTTCTCCTCGGTGACGGGCCAACCCATCGCCCGACAAACGCCCGCACGGGACGCGTATACCGGCGTTTTCTCCACGGGCCAGAAGGCCCCCACCATTTCCTGGTGAATTTTCTCGAACTTCACCGTGGTCTTCTCGAGAGGAGCGACCACTGGGCGAACAGCTTCCTTGGAATCCATCTCTAAAAAAAGAAGAACAGACAGCATATAAATCAAAACAGCCCAAAGAAAGGCATTTCATCAAACGCTCGGTGCGCTCAGAGAACTTGAAGCACTCAGTGTGCGGGAAGTAAAAACTTACCTGATTTGTTAAACAGTGAGCAAGAACGGACGGAGCGGCTGGCAAATGAACAGTTAACCGGCGGAATCTCAAACGAAAAGGAGGAACCACCGCAAAAAACCTCTCAACTGCCGGTGAAATATTCAAGAGATGCAAGAATACGAAAGGGTTACTCAGAGCAGAGCGAACAAATGCAAGAGTGAAGAAGACAGGCTTCAAACTTCTCGGGTACGCTTTTATAAGCCCGCCAAAATGAAAAAGCGCTTTTTAAAGCGTAATCGGCAACTGAGGCGCCGCGTGTCAGCAACCAGCTGTTATTAAGCCTCTCCCCTGCCGTACAGAAAAGGAGAAACGCTTTTGCAAAGAGTAATCGACCCCTACGATGCCACGTGTTGCGTCCCATAACGGTCAGTAAACCTCCCATCTTCCTTTATCTCTCCTGCATTAAATGCTGAAGGGACTCTTCGCTGCCTCTACAATCAAACGGTCCGCAAACGGCCCGAGCGCCTTCGCCAACTCCAAAGGCTTGGAATTTGAACAGAGTACGGGACCCTGCCCATACTCTGCCTTCAGGGGGAGGCATCTTGGTACACTACCCAAGCAAATGCCCCCTCAAAACTCACAAGGATCACAAAAAGATCTTCACTTATGGCTGCTACATCGGTCCTCGCAAACGGTACTTTCAAAAACGGAGTACGTGACCCCGCCCATACTCCGCTCTCAGGAGGAGGCATCTTGGTACACTACCCAAGCAAACGCGCCCTCGCGTCAGATCATAATCATACAAGGCCTTTGAAGAGGTCTCATCCTTGTGGTCTCCGGCATCGCCTTCGCAAGGTCTCATCCTTGTGGTCTCCGGTCTCACCTACGCGGGGTCTTGCCTCGCGGCCTCAAGTCTCGCATGGGCGATGTCTCATACTCACCTTTGCGTTTCTTGGCCTTTCGCGGGCCATCCTCGCGGTCTCAGTCTCCCCTCGCGATCTCACTCGCCTTCATGGGTCTCACTACTCCCGCCGCGAGGACTCTCCCGCCTATACCGGCCCCGCCTGCATAAGGCCCTTACACCTGTGTTCGTGCAACCCCAACCCCTTATTTGGCTATATTCTATTTGGGCCTTCGCCTTTACAGCCTTCGCCCGCCACTTGCTCCACTTGGAGATAGACCACTTGGTCATCCGACATCAACCGGCCAATAAGGAGGGCAGCACGAGCCTCGGGAGATCTTCACCAGATTTATACGCCGACATTCTCTCGACAAGCGAATCACCTAAGGCGGTTTGCTGAGATCTTCATCATCACAGCCGCCTTATCTCCAATCAGCCGACATGCACTTATCTCAACAAATTGCCTAAAGGGCTTCAACTGGGGAAGGCTCTTCTCCTGGCATCACTCTATAAATAGGGTGATGTCCACCCTAAATCGGGTAAGCTACTACACGCCCCCCCCACTCCTCTCTTGCTACTTCTGAGTATTCTCTCTATCTTTTACAGATTACTCATAACAAGCAAGCTTGGAGTCTCAAGGACATCATCTTCTCCACCACATCAACTGAGAGTCCGGGCCTTCTTTAGGAACGAGACTATCAATCTGCTTGGTAACAAATTTCAGATTCTTACCGACCATAAGAGTGAAATATCTGTTCACGCAGAAGGAGCTTAACATGAGGCAGCGCAGATGGCTCGAATACATTAAGGACTATGATTGTAGTATCGAGTACATCTCTGGCAAGGGCAACACGGTTGCCGATGCACTGAGCAGGAAGTATACCGGGTTGGTCAAGGGAGGAGATGTTGGTGACCGATCCGAGGAGAGTGATTTGACATGCCTTTGGCATAGGTGGCAGCTCTGTGAGCGTGCTCAGGTGTACACACTTACCATACATTCTGAGTGGCTTGACAGGGTGCGCGAGGCGCAAGGTAGAGATCCGGGGTCAAGAAGTTGTCCTGGGAAGACAAGGGGTCTTTGTTACCGACGCTTTCAAGATAGGCAGGATTGCTATACTTCCGAGACCGCCAATATGTACCGGAGGATCAGGAGCTCCGGAATGAGATTTTAGAGGAGGCGCACTCGAGCAGATTGAGTATTCATCCCGGAAGTGAGAAGATGTATCAGAATCTGCGTACTCACTCGGTGGCCTAGTATGAGGAGACACATTGCCACACATGTGTCTAGGTGTGCCGTTTGTCACAGGTGAAGATTGAGCATCGAAACCGGCAGGGACATCTGCAGACCTTGCCCATTCCAAACCGGAAGTAGGGCAATGTTACTATGGATTTTCTCGATCGCACCGCCCGATACGGTCTCGCCATGATGCTATCTCGGGTTATTGTGGATCGGCCGACAAAGTGCGCACACTTTTCGCCTGCTCGGTCACGGACCCTCCGAGAAGCTTGCCCGGCTTTACATCGTGGAGATCGATGATTACATGGAGTACCGAGACTCCATTGTATCTCGACCGTGATCCGCGTTTACGGCACGGTTCGGAGGGCTTTTCATGAAGCGCCGGGCACGCGACTCCATCTCGAGTACAGCTTATCACCCACGCATGATGGGCAATCGGAGCGGTGATTCAGATATTGGAGGATATGCCGCGAAGCCGTACTTTGGACTTTGGAGGAGATTGGGACCAGCAGTTGCCTTTGATTGAGTTCTCGTACAACAACAGCTTTCAGACTACGATTGGTATGGCACCATATGAGGCGTTGTACGGGAGGAGGTGTATGACACCACACTGCTGGACCGATGCGTCTGATAGGGTTGAGTTGGGACCCGAGCTTATTGAGGAGACTACGGCGAAGATCATATTGATTCAGGCGCGGATCAAAGCCGCGAACGACCGCACCACTACTTATGCGAACCGTCGCCGTAGGGCTCTGGAGTTTGAGGTTGGGGATAGGGTTTGGCTCAAGGTAGCACCTATCCGAGGGACAGTTAGATTCGGGAAGAAGGGCAAGTTGGCCCCACGGTATATCGGCCCATATGAGATTCTGGAGCGGGTCGGTAGGGTGGCATACCGGTTGGCATTACCTCCTAGTCTGTCTGCTGTGCACAATGTCTTCCATGTCAGCATGTTGAAGAAGTGCATTCTGGATCCGACTGCATTTATTCCAAAGGAGGAGGTACACTGAACCCGATCTTTCTTATAAGGAGGTACCGGTGGCCTTTCTGGATAGAGATGTCAGGAGACTCCGTAGCTAGTTGATTCCCATGGTCAAGGTTCAGTGGTCACATCATACTGACCGGGAAGCGACTTGGGAAACAGAGAGGGACATTCAGGACCGATACCCCGAGCAGTATCAGCGGTTGATACAACTCTTGGAGGACCAAGAGTCCTAAGGGGGGGGAGGATGTTACGGTCACCCCGAGCGGGTTGCGACCGGATGACCCGGCTCGGTTTTGGCTGCGGTCACGTTTTTGGCGTTCAGACGGCTCCCGAGCCCTATCCGAGTATCATTTTGGCGAACCCTTCCGTATTTTAGGTAGTGTGGGTCCCCCGGACGTTTCCGCCGTAAATATTTTTCTGACGCCGGGGGGTTGTCGGGGTCGCCTCGGGACGTACAGCGGGCTCGGTAGCACTCTCGAGATCTCCGTTTGGGAAGCCGTTTGCAGTTTTGGAGTCGTGGAAACGTCCCGGTGGTGGTTGTGGAGTTTAATATTTGGGGCGGGACGTTCGGTTCCGGGCGACTCCCGGGTCTCGGGACGGGAATCCCGGGGCTCGGGATGGAAATTTTCTGACGGCTTTGGGGTAAGTTGTGTTATAATTTAAGATGGAATTTATGGGTATTTTTATAGAATTTTGGAGTGACGGAATTTCGGTTCAGGTTGAGACGCTCGCACGTCGGGTTTTGGTTCGGGTTCAGCGAGCTCGGTAGGACACTCCGGAATGGTAAATGAACTTCTGAAATATGTTTTGTGAATGTTATAATATTCTGAGGGTTGTGTCCAAGTTTCGTTAATTTTGGAATTCGGTAATTATTTTTGGGCAAAAAGAATTGGAACTTTCGGAAAATTGGGAGTTAATTTGCAATTGGTTGCAAAATTAATAAAAATCAGCATGGGCAGCATTTGTTTTTTTCGGCAGGAATTGGGAGGTGAAATAGGACACTTGGCTATTTCTTATCTAAAGTGAGAAGTATGGGTTATAAAGTGGAAAAGATATATATTGGCTAATATTTTCATAAAATGAGTTTTACTCTCATTTTCTTTTCTTCTCTTCTTCTTCTTCTCCATTGCTGCTGCCGCCATCTTTGAAGCTCACCTCCAAGCTTGAAGTTCTTCTTCTTAGTTGGAATCAAAGAGAAATTGGGTGCTTTGAGTGGTAAGCATCCTTCCTACTTCTCTTTTCTTGTTGGAATTGAAGATTAGTGAAGAAATATGGATTTTTGGAGAATGATGGGTTTGTTCTTAGCTATAAGCTAGGATGATTTTCTTCCTCCCATCTTTTAGTATGTTGTTCTTGGGTTGTAGGAGAGTGTTAATCAAGTGTTGGATTTTGGAAAACACATCTTGGATGGAAAACCTATGTTGGCCGAATTTCTTGGATAATTTCCAAAATGATGTGTGTTTGTTATCTTGGTTCATGCTTCAAGTATGTTAATCCTAGCATGATTCTAAGCTTGTGTATGGATTCAATTTGATGGAAAACAAGTTGAGGTAAAAACCCCTTTTGGCCGAATTTATGGGTTGATTTTCAATATTGGATTTTGTTGTTTTGGATGCAATTGGATAGCATTCTTGGTTTAGAAGTGAAATTGGTGGTTAGAATGGTTGTTTGGTAGCTTGAATGGATTGAATTGGATGTTGGGTGAAATGTTGGTTAGTAACCGAAATGTTGGAATGAAACTTTATCTAGGTTGGAGTTTCATTTTGGTTAAATTGGATGTTAATATGGTGTTGGGGTTGAATTTAGGAGTGGATGGAAGTTTGAAACGTTGAATTCGGTTAAGAAATGGAAAAGTTACAATTAAGCGGGATTATCGGAAAATGGCGGGTAATGAAGGGTTTAAGGTTGGATTTGATCAGTTCTGCTTGTTGTATTATGTTTGTCAATGTATAATCTTGCATTGCCTAAGTTGGTTCTGAATTCTGAAGTTTCTGTGGAAATCTGGAATTTTACGGAAATTCTGCCGGATTTTCGGTTTTGGGGTCGGGGTGTAGTTTGGTAGTGTGGTCGATAAGGATGCTAATTCAACTTGGTTTGACAGATTCTGAGGTTCAGAGGTTAGGAAAAGAGAAGTTTCTAAGTTTCGGGTCACGGTGTGGAGGTTGTCCAGAATCGGTCTAATACTATGGACTTGAGAGGTAAGGGGTTGGTTCATTGTTTTGGTAAGATAAGTATATGTTTTGGTTTCATTTTCTGCTCGCTAGTATTTCGGAATTTTATGCCTTTGGGCATATTCTCGTAGTTTGTAGGAGTATGCCTTATGGCATACTGCATGCATTATCATTACGACAGTTGTGGGTTCGCTACACCAGCTGGTGCACCATGCTTCTGTATTAGCTTAGGCTTCCGACTCCCTTAGTGGGAGGCTGTCGTTCCGATTTGTTATAAGAGTTATGGCGATTTAGAATCGCAAGTCCTTCGGGATTCCGATCTATTTTCTGTACATGCATGATATTCTGTATTCTGTTGCATATATTGCTATCTTTCTGTTTTGCAGGGTTACATATACTTACCTTACCCCATATCCCTTACGGGTCCTTTTAGGACTCACCCTTTTTCGGGTTCTGTTTTTGGGTTTCAGTAGACCTGATAAGCGACCTGCGGAGTAGGTTTCCGTGAGGTTCCTACCTTGGGTGTGTTTTTGCAGCAGCTGCACCTTGCGGTCCGGGATTTGTCTTTTCGGTCAGAATCCCGCGCGAGGTATTTTGGACACTTAGATCTAGGGCTGGCTCTGTAGTTGCATATGCGCACTTTCTGTATTGCTCTGATGATTGTATATTTGTATATACTCGTATATTCTGTTCTGTACATGTTCTGAGCGCTTGGCGCTTGCTAGACACCTTAGGTTCTGTGAACTCTGTATGTATATATGTTTTGGTGCGTAAGCACTCGTCCACGGAGGGCGGGGCTTACTCTGTTGCTAATGCATGAATTGTATGTTTGGGTTTTATTTTCAGTTATATGTGCGAAATTTTTGTTAGGTTGCTTCCACAATCGTTTCGCTCTTTGGGTCCGCTACGCGCGGCGGGTCTCGATGGACCTGCCATTCCTATTCATTCCGGCTTCCGCTTCCGGCGTCCCGGCGCCCCCGCCTCCGCAACCGGGCTCGGGTGGCGTGCGGTGACACGCATTCCAACCTTTAAACCCACATTCCAGACACTTTCACCCTTAATCCCGCAATAAAGTGAACTTTGCTTCCATTGCCCAAAAACAACGTTTCAAACATCAATACCTACTTCCATCCACAATACCGAATTACCAACCAACACAACCAAAACACAACCCTAACATGGAAAAAGATTCATTCAAAGTTTCGGTTCTTCACCCATTTTCCACCAAGCTTCCAAAACAAACCATTCAAGATTCCATTTACACTCTTTAATCACCAATTACATAACTTAAGCAAGATTACTAACCAATTTCACCTTTAACAACCAAAATCAACCATGAACCCTAATCCACTATTCACTCAAATTGGGGCTTTTCCACTCAACCAATTTTCCACCAAATTGAAACCATAGAATGCCTTAGAATCATGCTAGGAACAACATACTAAGAGCATGATTCAAGAACACAAACATACACCATTTTTAGAATCAACCCTAATTTTTGCCAAAATATGTTTCTTCCTTCCATGATGTTTTTCCAAAATCTAACCATAGATTCTTACTCCTCTCCCACCTAAGAACAACATACTAAAAGATGGGAGGAAGAGGATCACTCAAACATGTAGACAAGAGTAAACCTTAACTTGTAAAACTCTCTCTTTTTCCATCCAAACTAAGCTTCCAACTTGAAAACTCATGTAGGAGAGAAACTTACCAATTTTTGGAGCTCAAAACCTTGAAGTTTCAGCAAAGAAAGATGAAGAATATGGAGCTTGGAAGAGGAGAAGTGTGGCGGCAAGAAGAAGAAGAAAGAAGAAGAAGAAAATGGAATGATATTTTCATGAAATAATAGCCTTATATATTTCTTCCTTTAACCATCTTTAATCACAAGTGGACAAGTGTCCACTCTCCTCTCTTCAGCCGACTTACTCACAAGTCTGACCCAAAATATTAATAACTTTAGGGTTAATAACAATTTAACCCCCCAATTCTCCAAATCTTTACAATAAAACCCCAAACACAAGTAACGAATCCCAAATGAAACCAAAACTGACCACAACCCTCAGAATATCATAAAATACCCAAATCATGTTTCCAAAGTTCATTTGGAAAATCAGAGTGTCCTACCGGGCCTCACCGAACCCGAGTAAACCCCGACGCGCACGTGTACTAACCCGAACCAAAACCACACCACAACCAAAAATCCACAAATATTACCATAAAATCCGTCTTAAAATATAACATGCCTCACACCGAAGCTGCCTGGAAAATCCATCCCGAGCCCCGGATTCCGCCTGCAGCCCCGGGAGTCGCCGGGACCGCACGTCCCGCCTCCAGAAAATATACTCCGAAGAAAGATGCAGGACGTTCTCACGATCCCAAATATGCGAACGGTTTCTCATTCCGAGGTCCCAGGAGCGCTACCGAACCCGCTGTACGTCTCGAGACAACCCCCCGGCCCCGAAAAATATTTTCGGCGAAAATGTCCGGGGAACCCACACGATCTCAAATCCCGAAGGATTACCAGAAATAAAGCCCAGATAAGTCTCGGGAGTCATTTAACCACCCAAAAACGTGACCCGCAGGTCAAAACCGGAGCCCCGGGTCACCCGGGTCACAATCCGCTCGGGGTGACCGTAACACCAACATATGAAAGATTTGCATACCAAGGTTCACAAGCAACTTGAGAAAGTTAATGAGTCTTATGCAAGAAGGGTTAATAAGGGTAGGAAATTTAGGAGTTTTCAAGTCGGGGATTGGGTATGGTTACACTTAAGAAAGGGTCGATTTCCCCAGACTAGGAAAAACAAACTTGCGCCAAGAGGCGATGGCCCTTTCCAAATCACTAAGAAAATTGGAGAAAATGCTTATGTACTTGACTTACCTTGCGACGGCTCTTATAACGTACATGCAACTTTTAACGTTTGTGATTTGGCTCCCTTTGAAGGACAAGCAGATTTTGAGAATCCGCGGACGGATTCTTTCGAAGAGGGAGAGTATGATGAGGACATCGCCCCAAAAGATCCTCAAGTTCAAGATGGTCCGCAACCTCAAGCGCGCGCGACCCCCGATCCACTCCAAGGCCTTGGCGGACCCATGACCAGGTCCAGACTGAAACAAGTTCAAGCGAACCTCAACGCTTTCATGAGGCTCATGGCGCAGGACGATCAAGAGGAGTCTCGAGCGAAGGCCTTACAGCTTCGCCAACTCGGTATCGCGTTGGACGAAGAGTGTGCGAAGCCCTTTGGAGTCTTGAGCATAAGCGTTCTTGAGGAAGGAAGCAGCAAAGCCTTGGTACGCGGACACTTGACACAGGCGAAGGCCTTAACCAAAGGCAATCCCGCAAAGGCGCCAAGTGAAGGCATTCCCGCGAAGGCGCCCGGTGAAGGCATTCTCGCGAAGGTCCCTGGCAAAGGCATTCTGCGAAGCCTCCAGACTTAGCCAGTTGACCGACCAAGCCCGACACAAGGTGTCCTTTCTCTGCCGATGCTTGGGAAGAGAAATAACCACTTTACACAAAGGACATCTGAATACTTTTAGGCTAGCCTTACCTTTATTTTACCTTTTTGGAAGCTTTTCGCACTGCATGCATGCAAAAGTACTTTATGCTTTCTGCACGCATGCATAGCCGAAATACTCCTTTTGCTTCTTCCATTTCTCTTCCCTATTTAAGCTAAGTGGCAGCCACCATTGTAAACTAGAACATATTATTGAATTAAGCAATTCGGCTGAAACTCTCCACAGTGAGACATCGGCTTTTGTGTTCTCCAGTCTTGCATTTTCATTTCCCTAGTGATCCAGGCAAGAGGATCCAAACATAATATCTAGTATTGCTTGACCTTGTAGTCAAGAGGTGCTAGATCCCATCTCTTTCCCAGGCATTTTCAAGGGCATTGCCTCACCTCGTAGTGAGGAGGTTCCCTTGGCCGAACTTTGTGTTCTTCGTTTCCTCCTCTGTTTTCGTTTCTACTTCGCCGGAAACCGCCTCCATCGAGCTAGATCCGAGCTCGTGATCATACAACCTCGGTGTGATCACATCATATATGTATGCATGTATGCAAAGTCAGAGGTGAGCCGGAACCCATCATACGCTGTCCAACCGCCAGAATGACCCAAAACGACAGCCCTCTCTAAGAGGTCAGAATATACAGAACAGAACAGAACAGAAGCACGGTACCGGCCGGGGTCGCGATCCCCAAACTGTCGCAGGGTCACAGAAGTATACCTGCACTCCCGGTGCGTGTATACGAACAGAATGTCGGCACCCTCAGTGCGGACACAGAACATAACCAAGGAGCACCCGTGGCCTCCAAGACCATCCGGGTCTCGTCACGTAATGTAACATATAATAATAATGCATATGCAAAATGTAATATAATATACCAAAACGTATAAACAGAAATATCGGCGCCTAGCGCAGATATACGTAATGTAATATAAACCCGTGGCCTCCAAGACCACCCGGCCTTGAAACAGACAAGTACAAACATATACTCCTACCATATGACAGTCCCGGATAATCGGACCACCGTCCTCAACCCGAATCCTGCCTCAACTAGACCCGATATACATAAAGTCCCATTCCAGAATGTATAATGAGAGAAGTTGAACCCTTACCTCGAAAACACTGTCCCGCAGCACAACTCCCGAGAAATCCCGGCTCCCGGCCCGAAAAGCGAAACCCTGACTTTTATGGTTCCACACTGCTCCACCAACGCAGAAACACACTGAACAACCACAACCAAGTCGAACTCACCAAAACAGACTCTAGAAACCAAACCCGCACAATCCCGCACTTTCCCGCAAAAATCCACAGAAAGCACGGTTTCACGAACCGAGCTAGAACATTGTTATTCACACACCCACAAACAAATTCCAACCTTTAAACCCGTCATTCCCGACATTTTACCGATAAACCCGCATAAAGGTAACTTTTCCATTTATTATCTGAAACCGACGTTTCAAACACCATACCGCACCTAAATCCAACCCCGATACCAATTTACCATCCAATTCAACCAAATTACAACACCAACCTACAGAAAGATTCCATGGAACAATTCGGCCCTTTACCAACATTTTACCCAATTTCCAATTCAATCCATTCAAGCCACCCAACAATCATTCTAACCACCAATTCCACTTCCTAACCTTGATTACTAACCAATTTCACCCAAATCACCAAAATTCAACATAAACCCTAATTGCACTATTCAATCAATTTGGGGCTTTTCTACTCAATCATTTTTCCACCAAATTGAAACCATAGAAAGCCTTAGAATCATGCTAGGAATCACATATCCAAAGCATGATCCAAGAACACAACAGATGATCCACTTTAGAAACGAACCCTAATTTCGCCAAAATATGTTTCCTTCATCCATGATGTTTTTCCAAAATCCAACCATAGATTCTTACTCCTCTCCATCTCAGGATCAACATACTTAAATTTGGAAGCAAGAAAATCACCCTAACTAGTAGCTAAGAACAACCACTAATTTCAAAATTACTTCTCTTTTTCCCACTGATTCTTGTTTCTAACTTGAAAAGAGGTGAGAGGAGGGAACTTACCACTTAAAGAATCCAATTTCTTGTTGATTTCAGCCAAGAATTGAAGAAGGAGAAGCTCCAATGAACAAGAATAATGGCGCATGGGAAGAGAGGAAGAAGAAGAAGAAGAAAATAATGAATTATGCCATAATATCCCTTTATATATTTTTTCCCTTTTTCCTTCTCTTTTTCCATCTTTAATGAAATAAAGCCAAGTGTCCACCTATCACTCTCACCCAGCCGACTTAAGCCCTCCTCCTTTCTGATTATTGATGACTTTTGGCCAAATTACACCTTTAATCCTCAAACTCTTCCAAAAGGTACAATTTTGGCCCAACCACAATTACCGAACTCCAATTGAAACGAAACTTGGACACAACCCTCGGGATATCATAACATTCCTAAAACATCTTTCACATGTCTAATTACCAACCCAGAGTGTCCTACCGGGCTCGCTGAACCCGAGCAAATCCCGACGTGCTAACCCAAATCCAAATCCCGTCATGCCAAAATTCCACAAATATTACCATAAAATCCATCTCAAATTATAACACACTTTACACCCAAGCCGTCGGAAAATTTCCATCCCGAGCACCGGGAATCCCGTCCCGGGCCCTGGGAGTCGTCCGGGACCGAACGTCCCGTCCCAAAAAATATACTCCGTAAAAAGATCCGGGACGTTTCCATGATTCCAAATATGCAAACGGTTTCTCATTCCGAGGTCCCGGGAGCGTTACCGAGCCCGCTGTACGTAGCAAGACAACCCCCCGGCCCCGAAAAATATTTTCGGCGGAAATGTCTGGGGGACCCACACGACCTCAAAACCCGAAGGATTACCAAAAGAAATGCTCAGATAAGCCTCGGGAGCCGTTTAACCGCCCAAAAACGTGACCCGCATGCCAAAACCTGAGCACCGGGTTACCCGGGTCACAACCCGCTCGGGGTGACCGTAACATTCTCCCCCCCTTAGAACTCTTGGTCCTCCAAGAGTAACCTGAACCATACAGGTGTCGCTACCAACCAGATTATAAATACTCTTTTACTAAGCATAATCGAACCATCGTTACTGGTGCGGCGGGAGTGGTAGTTTAGACTACCATCCAGAGCCTCTCACGCGCCCCACCCTCCGGTGCATCTTGTCATGCGTCCGAGTCGCCTGCCGGTATTTCTACCGACAACCCTGCATAAGATCGAATCTATACCTAACCTTCAACAAAGCCATCTCGGGAAGGCATCGTATGTTACCGACATACTGGGGGTAAAGCCAATCAGCCCACTCGCCGTAATCTCTTAAAGACCGATATCCTTTGGGCCCACTACGCTTGCTCGCCCACTCGATCCTCCTCCAAGTCCACAATCGGAGCACATTCCGTAACCTCGCATTCCCATGCCGCTCCTTACCGCCTCCAACCCATCGTAACTCATGAAAGGCAACACTCCCCGTAAACCGTAAGGCTACGGTTAGCACAACCAATGTGCACAAAATTCTTCAACACCAACCCATCCCAATACCTATACCAAATTGGTAGGGGGTCCCCGTGGCTGCCGAAGATTCGGGGTGGTGAGTGTGGTTGTTCGCACTCGGATTACGCCGAACCCACTCGAACCTCGAGGTGTGGGATCCCGATCCCAACCCTCCGGTACCCGATCACGCTGTCTGCGTGTAGTAACCAATTTCCTTAAACCAAACCAACCAAATACCGATATAACCATATCCAAACCAAAATAAATTTATCCCATAACCAATTATCCAAAACAGTTAACTCTCTCTCTACCAAAAGCTAGCAGCAGTATTCTAAGGCTCTGTAGTGTAATGCAATGCATGATGCAGAAATTCATCTCAGAATCTCAAAACTAAACTCCAAAACCTTAAACACAGAAGCAGATCATATTCATAACACAAAATCACATCACAACCAATCAATAAAACAAAGGTACCCGGATATGTCAGAAGCCCGCACTAGAGATTTGCGCTTCACTACGCGCTCCGAAGTCCAAAATCCCCAAAACTTGCCCGGAGTACCACGAACCTTCCAGAATGCTCCAAGGTACCGCCCGCTGCTCCACACGCATTCCAAGGTAACACACATTCTTTTCGGGAGGCCCTGGCAGTACGACAAGGATTCCATGCACCATGGAAAGGTCAACAAGTACTCCATCACTCACCTTGACCGACCTTATACTTTGCTACCCCTCACCCCAGCTCAAGCCCTTCAAGACCAACTTCACTTGGCGAGTAAGGCCGAGAAGAAAAAGAAGAAAAAGAGGGAGGAGGGAAGAGAGAAGAGAGAAAATAGTGAGAAGGTTCAAGGAACCTCGAGTGAAAAGAAAGAGTGCGCATTTATGGGAAACACTGAGAGCAAACAAGAGAGAAAACAAGAGTGCAGCTGTTAGAGACCAAGGCTCCTTTTTTGTTAGAGACCATGGCTAGATCTTCCCCGACCATGGCTAGATCTTCCCCGGTCCAACCGGCATCGCCATGCATCGGCATCGCCATGCGCCTCATAACTCACGGACTTCTCCTACCCGGTTAGGAGTTTCATGCCTCCCCCAGGACTCGAACATGGGACTCCGGGCTTAATGTCCCATTTCATATGAGTCTGTACCACTTGGGCTACTAGCCCAAGTGGTACAGACTCATATGAAATGGGACATTAAGCCCGGAGTCCCATGTTCGAGTCCTGGGGGAGGCATGAAACTCCTAACCGGGTAGGAGAAGTCCGTGAGTTATGAGGCGCATGGCGATGCCGGTTGGACCGGGGAAGATCTAGCCATGGTTGGGGAAGAGCTAGCCATGGTCTCTAACAGCAGCCCTTCACCGGCCAAAGCTAAACATCTTAAGAAGGCACTCTTTGGAAACAAAACATGTTTCCTCATGATCCCTACGCATTGCATGCTAACTCTCGAGAACATAGCCTCTCTTCCTTCATATGTGCAGGAAGTGTTGAAGGAGTTCCAGGAAATATTCGATGAGCCGCGAAGCCTTCCCCCCTATCGCGGCATAGAGCATCAGATAGATCTACTTCCGGGTGTGCCTTTACCCAACAAGGCAGCATACCGAACAAACCCCCAAGACTCCAAGGAGATCCAAACCCTAGTACGTGAATTGCTGGACAAGGGCTTCGTCCGCAAAAGCCTTTCACCCTGCGCGGTGCCAGTCATACTCGTAGCTAAGAGCCATGGCACATGGCGCATGTGCATGGACTGCAGACCCATCAACAATATCATCAGAAAGTATCGCCACCATATACCTAGACTTGATGACATGCTAGACGAATTAAGTGGTGCCTGTGTGTTTTCAAAAATTGATCTTAGAAGTGGCTATAACCAGATTAGGATGAAGAAGGGTGATGAATGGAAGACAACATTCAAAACTAAAATCGGTTTATATGAATGGAATGTCATGCCCTTCGGATTATCTAATGCACCAAGTACTTTTATGCGTCTCATGAATCATGTCTTACGGGAATTGATTGGGAAATTTGTGGTAGTATACTTTGATGATATACTTGTCTACTCTAAGAATCATGATGAGCATGTTGAGCATCTGAGGCAAGTCCTCGACACACTTAAGCTAGAAAACTGTATGCTAAGTATGAAAAGTGTGTCTTCGCATCAAATGAGGTGAACTTCCTAGGATATGTAGTTGGTGTGAATGGTGTCAGAGTAGATGAGGGAAAAGTCAGTGCCATTCGGGATTGTCCTACCCCTAAGTCCTTAACAGAAGTGAGATCCTTTTTAGGACTTGCTAGTTTTTATCGGAGATTTTTTAAGGACTTCTCTTCTATCGCCGCCCCTCTGCATGAATTGGCGAAGAAGAACGTAGCCATTGACTGGGGTAGAGCCCAGGAGGAATCTTTTAGTGAGCTGAAAACCTATTTGACCAATGCCCATTTGCTCACTTTACCAAATTTTGACAAGGTTTTTGAGGTGGAATGCGATGCCAGCGGGATAGGCATTGGTGCTGTTTTGCACCAAGAAGGCCGCCCCATCACCTTCTTTAGTGAGAAGTTAGGTGGAGCAACCTTGAATTACTCCACCTATGACAAAGAGCTATACGCTCTTGTGCGATCCCTGCAAACATGGAGTCACTATTTATTGCCTAGGCAATTTGTTATCCACACCGATCACTTGTCTTTGAAGTATCTTCAAGGGCAAGGGAACCTGAACAAGAGACATGTTAGGTGGGTAGAATTTATTGAATCTTTCTCCTACGTGATTAAATACAAGAAAGGTAAAGAAAATGTTGTCATGCGGATGCACTTTTAGGAGATATGCTTTACTCACGTCTCTTGATGCTCGAATTGTTGGCTTTGAATGCTTGAAAGGCATGTATGAGAATGATGTGGACTTTGGCCAAATTTATATTGATCGTGCCAAAGAGGGCCAAAATGGCTACTATTTGTTTGATGGCTTTTTGTTCAAGTATAAAAGGTTATGCATTCCAAGGAGCTCCATAAGAGAAGTCATCATCAAAGAAGCGCACGGCGGAGGCCTTATGGGACATTTCGTTGTCCAAAAGACACTGGAGACCGTGAAGGAAAATTTCTTTTGGCCAGGCATGAAGAAGGACGTCACCAAGGTGTGCGCCAGATGTGTCACCTGCCACCGCGCCAAATCCACTCTTCAACCAAAAGGGAAGTACACCCCTCTCCCTACGCCTTCGCTTCCTTGGGTAGATATCAGCATGGATTTCATAAGTGGTTTGCCTAGGACATCGCATGGACATGATGCTATATTTGTGGTAGTAGATAGGTTTTAAAAATGGCACAATTCATTCCTTGCCATAAAACTGAAGACGCATCGCATGTGGCAGACTTGTTCTTTAATGGCATTGTGAAGTATCATGGTCTTCCTCGGTCCATTGTGAGTGACAGAGATTCAAGGTTCTCAAGTCACTTTTGGCGAACCCCGTGGTCGCGGTTAGGCACGAACCTGATGTATTCTACATCAAGCCATCCCCAAACCGATGGACAAACAGAAGTGACAAACAGAACCTTGACAACCATCTTAAGAACCCTTCTTAGGAAGAATTTAAAGGTGATACAGACGGACCGTGTGCATGCCAAGATATTGTCCGCTTTGGGCCCAGCCCGCACAGATTTGTTCTTACTCTGGCCCGCTTAGTCTGCCACACTAGGTGGTAAGCCCGCCAGGTAAAACGCGTCTTGAAGAAACTACGGAGCAACCACCCTTATAAAGGTATGATTTCTCCCATAGCTCTACCATGTGGGATGAGCAACATCATCCACCCCCCAAAGGGAGCCCAGCGTCCTCGCTGGCCCACGGACATGTATAACCAGAGCTCTGATACCAAATTGATACAGACGGACCGTGTACATGCCAAGATATTGTCTGCTTTGGGCCGACAGTTAGGGGCAATATCCCCTCGCTGGTACCACGCGTTATGACCCGATCATCAGTGTGAGCTTAACAAGCCGCTAAAGGGTGCTGTCGAGGGTTCGGGGAACCTTTGTATTGGTGTACCACCTGTCCGACGGGACTTAAGAGCATCATCACATATGCATGTCATAATCCTGATATATTTAGGACTGTATTATTTAGTTCATGGCATTCTAACCCTTTTATGCAGGTAAATTTTTTAAAAGGTTTTACCACTACCGTACCTACCCCCTTACGGAGTTCTTTCGAGAACTCACCCCCCCACTTATTATGGTTTCAGGGGATCCGGGCAAATGACCTGCGGTGTAGATTTCCCGCAGTTATCGTTGTGCGTTTTTGGCTATAAGGTACTATTTGTTAAGTTGGGGGTGTTTCTCGTTAGTTTTTGTGATCATTTTGGTGTTGGATTTTGACTTCTATTCTCCTGTTTATGTTCAAAGATCCCAGCAGATCTAGCTAGCAAGGTACTTTACTGTTTTGGACTCGGCTTTGTATATGTTTGCATGTAGGTTAGTTTCAGTACTTGGGATGTATCTTATTCATAGGAAGTTTCCGGCCCTACGAAGAGGGCGTAACTTCTTCTGCCTGTATATCTTATCTGCTCTTTCGCGCGCGCGATATTCTGTAAAACCACTAACGTGTCTCGGGTGCAGGTTTAGGACTAGAAAGATGTCGTAAAATCTGCAACACGACTTAACCTTAAAACTGAAAGGGAAACGTTTTAAGGGTTGGGTTTCGGGTCCACTCAAAAACTATTTAAGAGAACTCCGCGTTCACCCGCCACCGTTTTCGCAAGCTTCCGCAACCACTTGACAACCGCGCTTCCGGTGTTCCGGGCGGTGGGGTGACAATTTGGTAGATGATGTTGCTCATCCCACATGGTAAGAACAAATCCGTGCGGGCTGGCCCCAAAGCGGACAATATCTTGGCATGTACACGGTCCATCTGTATCAATTTGGTATCAGAGCGGTTTAGGGTTAGAGTTAGGAATGGTTAGACTTTCCGACCTAAAATCTGCTTTTAGCTCTGGGGTAATTTAAATAAAAGAGTAGCTAACTTTTACTAAAATTGCTCTAGAACTTTAGGAAGATTTAGGATTGGTTAGTTTGCACCATAACCTAGCATAACCTACGAAACTCAAAGTGGTTAATGAATATCGCGCGATGATCCACGAAGGATGTGGATTATCTGATCTTTTCAAGTTAGGCAAGCAAAGGGATTGCTGCCAAAATTCTTTGTTTTAGTTGCATGCATATCATTTACAGAGCCATTAGGAAACTGCTGGTTGCTAACTTGGAGAATAATTTGTCTTTTTGTTTGATACTGTGGGTTTCTAGATGGTTCGCACGAGGCAAGACCGCGCTATTCGTTCGGATACTTCGGACCCCTCCCGGGAGAGTGACCCCGAGAGGAGGGTCCAGCGTCGGGTTAGGCAGTTTACACCGCGATCTTCATCACAGTCCCGACAGAGTTCTGGGCGACGCCAGGAGCCCGACCATTTGGTGGAGATCATACGCACTGTTTTGGTTGATGTGCTGACACGAGGGGATGTATTGTCTGGCGGGGAGAGCGACAGTGAGTATGCGCCGACAGTTACACCCACGTACACGGAGACTACATGTACCGATTCCACTCGATATAGATCTGCTTCGATTTCTGAGGAGGAGGGAGATCAGAGTGAGTCGCGGAGTCGCACCCACTCTCGGAGGACCAGGACAGCGGCCAGTACCGCTCGCACCACACGTTTTGCTCGCAGGGATCGGAGGGGTCGATCACCGGTACATCATCGCCGACCGAGGGATGAGTCAGTTTCCGATTCCGGGGGTACACGAGGGACCCCGAGACCGCGCAGAGAGGGCACGGCTACTTATGATGAGGTTGGGATGATGGAGCGCCTGCAGCGCTTCAACCCGCCCAAGTTTTCGGGCAAGATTGGGCCGGACACAGCTGAGAGCTGGCTGACTGATATGGAGCGGCCGGTGACCAGATTAGGGTTGCCATCCGAGGCGATGGTATCTCTTGCTACCTTCTATCTCCGTGACGCAGCTCACAACTGGTGGCAGGGGATAGTTCAGGACCGGGCGACACAGTACCGGGAGATGAGGCGTGTTGACCCGGGGATGTCTTGGGAGGAGTTTTCCCGCCTTTACCATGAGAGGTGGTTGGGGTATGCTATCAGAGAGCGCCGACAGGCTTAGTTCGACGCACTCACCGAGGGCAGCCGATCAGTCACTGAGTACGAGTTGGAGTTCAGCCGATCGATCCGCTACTCTTCCCGGGCCTGACTCTTCGAGCGAGAGAGGACGAGGAGGTTCATCCGGGCTTGCGCCCTCGATCAGGGGCATCCGATTGCTCTCGCATTTCGCTTATCATGAGGCCATCCAAGGCTCTTTGCCGAGACTCGAGAGGATCGGAGCTGTAGCTACACCTTCCCGACCACAGCGGCGGGAAGCCGTCGGGCAGCGAGGCCAAGGGCGCAGCGTGGGCCAGAGCAGGCCGGGCAGATTTGGCCAGGGCATGAGTAGGATTCCTTTTACACAGTTGCCAGTATGCCGAGACTGCGGCAGACGTCATGAGGGTCGGACGTGCTTCAGAGCAGCAGGCCAGTGCCTGAAGTGCGGGGCCACGGACCATTGGGTCAAGGACTGTCCTTTTAAATAATGTACCAATTAATGTACCAATTAATGCATTATTTGATACCGGCGCTTCCATTTCTGCTATATCTGGGAGATGTGCGACATCTCTAGTTTTGCCTATCACCTACACGGTGAGTGTAGTTGTTGTACGCACTGCTGGTAGGACGTGTCTGTACTCGAACGAGGTTGCTCAGGAATGTATCCTGAGTATTGGGGGTCATCAGATCGAGTCTCAGCTACTGATCTTGGATACGTCCAAGTACGACATTATTCTGGGGATGGATTGGTTGTCGCAGCACGATGTGAAGATCGACTGCGCCAAGCGTCAAATTCTAGTTTCCGGAGAGGTCGTGCGGATTGGCTACCCACAGAAGCTAGTGGAGCAGAGTATGAAGCTGAGCATATTGGAGCACATTCCAGTTGTTGGTGAGGAGGACTACTTCGGTCTTAACACTACAGGTACACGCTCAGAGTTAGATCAGATTCCCGTAGTCCGTTATTTTCCGCATGTCTTTCCGGAGGAGTTACCGGGTATGCCACCTAGGAGAGAGATCACTTTCGAGATTCGATTGCAGCCTGTGGTCGACTCCAATTTCCATCCCTCCTTATCGGATGCCGATCGTGGAGCTGGCTGAACTGAAGAAGCAGCTCGAGGATCTTCTAGAGAAGGGGTTTATTCGACAGACTACTTCACCTTGGGGAGCCCCAGTTCTGTTTGTCAAGAAGAAGGATGGGACTCTTCGACTCTGTATCGACTATCGGCAGTTGAATGCCATCACGATCAAGAACAAGTATCCGATACCCAGGATAGATGACTTGTTTGACCAGCTCAGAGGAGCTAGGGTGTTTTCGAAGATCAACTTGCTGTCAGGTTACTTCCAGCTTCGCATAAGGGAAGAGGACATTCCCAAAACTTCTTTCCGCACTCGGTACGGGCATTATGAGTGCACCGTCATGCCATTTGGTTTGACGAACGCACCAGCTGCATTCATGGACATGATGCACCGGGTGTTCCGCCCATATCTGGATTCCTTTGTGATAGTCTTCATCGACGACATTCTTGTCTATTCTCCCGATGAGGAATCACATCAGGAACACTTGAGGACTGTACTGGAGACACTTGCACACAACCAGCTGTACGCCAAGTTCTCTAAGTGCGATTTTTGGATGCGGGAGGTATCTTTTCTGGGTCACATCGTAGGGGAGCGTGGTATTTCAGTGGATCCAGAGAAGACCAAGTCAGTTGAGGAGTGGAGGCAGCCACGGACGGTCAAGGACATTCGGAGTTTCGGTTTGGCAGGTACTACCGCAGTTTGTACCAGATTCTCCATACTTGCATCACCGCTCACTCGGTTGACCAAGAAGGGTCAGCCGCTTTGTTTGGTCCTCAGCCTGCGAGGACAGCTTCCAGGAACTCAAGCGGTTATTGACACATGCTCCGATTTTGAGCCAACCAGACCCGACACTACCTTACGTGATCTTTACTGACGCGTCAAGGATGGGACTCGGTTGCGTGTTGATGCAAGGGCATCATGTCATCGCGTATGGGTCGAGACAGATGCGACCACATGAGCAGAACTACCCGATGCATGACTTGGAGTTAGCTGCTATTGTTTACGCTCTCAAGCAGTGTTGGCACTACTTACTCGGCAACAGGTTTCAGATTTTCACCGACCATAGGAGTTTGATGTATCTGTTCACACAGAAGGATTTGAACATGAGACAGCTACGGTGGCTCGAGTACATGAAGGATTATGACTGCACCATCGAGTACACCGCCGGCAAGGGGAACTCAGTGGCAGATGCTTTAAGCAGGAAGTACACGGGTATTGTAAATGGTGGGAATCTTGGGAACAAGGCCGAGGGTTCAGATCTGATGATGCTTTGGCATCAGTGGGAGTAGTGGGAGCAAGCTCAGATCTGTATTTTGACAGTCCAGTCTGATTGGCTGACTGACATCCGAGAGGCACAGGTCAGAGACGTGGGCTTGAGGAAGCTCTCGGGCGAGGACAAGGGAGCCTTGCGACCACACTTTGAGTACAAGCAGGAATTGCTGTACTTCCGGAGTCGCCTCTATGTACCAGATGAATCGTCGATTCGGGATCGATTATTGGGAGAGGAGCACTCCAGCAGTTTGAGCATCCACCCAGGAGGTGAGAAAATGTACCACGACCTTCGATCTCACATCTGGTGGCCAGGGATGAGAAGGGACATAGCCGCCTTTGTGGCGAAGTGTGCAACTTGTCGGCGTGTCAAGGTAGAGCACCGAAAACCAGCTGGAATGCTGCAGACTCTACCTATACCCGTCGAAGTGGGGTAACATTACGATGGATTTCTGACTGGTTTACCTCCGACTAGAGCGCATCACGATGCTATTTGGGTCATAGTCGACCGGCTGACTAAGTGTGCACATTTTCTGCCGATGCGAGTGACTGACTCGCTGGAGAAGCTTGCCCTGTTGTACATTCGGGAGATCGTGCGACTACATGGGGTGCCGGACTCCATCGTATATGATAGAGATCCACGATTTACCGCGAGGTTTTGGGGTGCCTTTCATAAGGCTCTGGTCACGCGACTTCACCTGAGCACGGCATATCATCCTCAAATGGATGGGCAGTCAGAGAGGGTTATTCAGATTGTTGAGGATATGCTCAGGAGTTGTGTTTTGGATTTTGGGGGACATTGGGATCAGCACCTACCGTTAGTAGAATTCTCCTATAACAACAGCTTACTGACTACTATCGGTATGGCACCTTATGAGGCACCGTATGGTCGGAGATGCATGACGCCACACCGTTGGGACAGATGCCTCGGGCAGGATGACCATTGGTCCCGAACTCATAGAGGAGGCAGCGGAGAAGATCCGTTTGATTCAGATGCGGATGAAGGCCGCAAATGATAGGACCACCTCATACGTTAACAAGAGACGCCGTAAGCTAGAGTTTGAGGTGGGGGACAGGGTTTGGTTGAAGGTTGCACCGACTCGGGGGACAGTCCGTTTTGGCAGGCGGGGTAAGTTAGCCCCAAGGTATGTTGGTCCCTACGAGATTCTGGAACGTATAGGCAGGGTTGCCTACCGTTTGGCTTTACCTCCGAATATGTCTGGGGTGCATAACGTCTTCCATGTTAGCATGTTGAAGAAGTGCATTTTGGATACCAGTCAGATCAATCCGGTAGAGTAGGTTGAGCTCGAGCCAGATCTATCTTACCGAGAGGTACCGATAGCTTTTCTGGCCAGAGATGTTCGGAGACTTCGCAACAAGTCGATTCCGATGATCAAGGTTCAGTGGTCACACCATTCAGATCGAGAGGCGACTTGGGAGACAGAGCAGGATCTGATAAGTCGTTATCCGGACGAGTTCAGGCTGTTGAGATCACTCTTGGAGGACCAAGAGTCTTAGGGGGGGGAGGTTGTTACACCCACCCCCGACGTTTTGCCTTTTCTGTAAATATCGGCCGGAAGGTCAAATACTGTAATTTTCAGATCACATATGACTTGTGATTATTTTATGGAATCAGTATTTGAATGTTAATTATGTGGTTAATTAAGTGTTTTGCGTAGTGGGAAAACTGGTACGGTCACCCCGAGCGGGTTGTGACCTGGGTGACCCGGGGCTTAGGTTTTGGCATGAGTGTCATGTTTTCTGTCTGTCAGCGAGCTCCAGAGTCTTATCTGTGTATTATTTTTGGGAATCCTTCTGGATTTGAGGTCCTACAGTACCCGGACATTTCCGCGGAAAATATTTTTCCGGCCGGACTTGTCCTGGGACGTCTGGCGGCTCGGTAGCGCTCCCTGGACCTCGGAAAAGGAAACCGTTTGCATATTTGGGATCGTGGGAACCTTCTGCACCTTTTTACGGAGTATATTTTTTGGGACGGGACGTTCGGTCCCGGGCGACTCCCGGGGCTCGGGACGGGATTCCCGGGGCTCGGGATGGAATTTTTTCGACGGCTTCGGTGTGAGACGTGTTATTTCACGAGACGGTTTTTATGGTAATTTTTGTGGATTTTTGGCATGGCCGGATTTTGGTTCGGGTTTTCACGCGCGTACGTCGGGAATTACGCGGTTGGCGTTGGCGCGGGATTGGCGCGCCAACACTTGGCATTTCAGATTTTTTGGGTTTGTGGTGAGTCATGGGTATGACTATTTTGTCATGGGACAAGTGTCCCATGGCCCACCACATTTTTGACATAAAAAGAGAGCTTTTATGCTAAAATTGGCATTTAATCACACTTCTTCTTCTTCTTCCCTTTCATCCGCCACCATCACCACCATTTTCAAGCTTTCTTGTTCTTCACTCATGGCTGAAATCAACAAGGGTTGGGCTTAAGAATTTGGTAAGCTTCTCTTCTCCATGTTCTTAGTAAGTTCTTGAACTCTCTTCATTGGCTGGCCAGAATACTTCTCTTGTGTTCGTGGCTGATTCTGCTCTTCTGTGGTTCGAATTGGCTTTGGTGGTAGTTAGAAGAAATCTTCCTTAACCTCTTGGCTACAACTTTGCTGAAGGGGCCATGGTCCAAAAACGTCGGGAAGACCTCCAAATCTGAGCTGCACGAAAACGGGTCTGCTGTGATGTTGGTGCTGAAAACTCAAACTTGAAGTTTCGGGTTTTGAGTTTCAACAAGCTTGGTTCTACCACTTCTTCTACCTTCCAAATCAGCTGTTTTCAAGGTGAGGTTGAGTGGTTTTGGTTTGATCTTCTTGTGTTTGAAATAACCATAGAAAGGAGCTCACTTGTGTTCTTGTTTTCTTGGACAAGTTCAAGGAGTTGGAGATTATCTTTGTTCCAACAGCAGCACCATCTAAGGGTTGAGTGAGTTTCAGCAAGGTGAGGAACCCCTTGTTTAGTTTTATGAAATTTTGGTTGTTGGTTGGTGTTGATCTTCATGTATGTTGGTGTTTGATACATGTTAAGCATGTTTTGTTCTTGGAAAATCATGAAAACACAAGTGTTGGGAAAAATCAGCAAGGGGCCGAAAGTTTGGGATGGTATTTGATGATGTTTTCTTGGTTGAACATGGAAAAGAAGCATGTATTTAGCATGTTTGGCATGTTTTAAAGTTAGGGTAAAAAGTTGGAATTATTTGATGAAGATTGGGGTTAAGGCCGAAACTTTGAATGAAACTTTAGTTATGTTTGTGTTGTGGTTTGGATAATTTGGTTGGTGTTTTGGAATCGTGGATGAAAGTGGGTTCGTAATGATGTTTGGAACGTCATTTTCGGACAATAGGAAAAAAAGTTACCTTTTTGCGGGATTACGGGTAAAGTGTCTGGAATCTGGATTTAATGGCCTGGATGTGTTTGTGGATGTATGGTTAAGGATGTTCTAGCTCGGTTTGAGAAACCGAGCTTTCTGTGGAATTTTGCGGTAAAGTGCGGGATTGTGCGGGTTTGGTTTCCGGGGTTGTGTTTTGGTAATTTCTGACTGCTGTCTGATTGTTCAGCTTGATTCAGCGTTAGTGGTGTAGTGCGGGACTTCAAAAGTCACACTACAACTTTTCGGGCCGGAGCCGGGATTTTCCGGGGTTTTGTCTTTGCGAGGTGTAGGCGGCCTCGAGAGTTTCCATTTGGCCAAGGTAAGGGGTTTAATTTCCTTAATGCACATTTCATGTGTATTAGGTTAGTTAAGGGCTAGTACTTGGGTCGAGGGTGGGGCCCGGTGACTCCCGGGTCTAGTCACATGGTACGTAGTGGTCTGCAGGGTTTTTGCTTAAATATGGGTTGGACTTTTATCATATCGGACTTGCTTATCGGGGTCGACAACGGACCCATATTTATGTTGGTACGTGAGAAGTCCGTGAGTTCGGCTGACGGGGACGCCGGGACCTAAGCCGGTATGCCAACCGTGGTCGTTAACTCACGATGTTATGTGTTGGCTTTATGCCGTTTTGGGCCGACAGTTAGGGGCGATATCCCCTCGCTGGTACCACGCGTTATGACCCGATCATCGGTGTGAGCTTAACAAGCCGCCGTAGGGTCTTTGTCGAGGGTTCGGGAACCTTTGTATTGGTGTACCACCTGTCCGACGGGACTTAAGAGCATCATCACATATGCATGTCATAATCCCGATATATTTAGGACTGTATTATTTAGTTCATGGCATTCTAACCCTTTTATGCGGGAAATGTTTTAAAAGGTTTTACCACTACCGTACCTACCCCCTTACGGAGTTCTTTCGAGAACTCACCCCCACTTATTATGGTTTCGGGGATCCGGGCAAACGACTGCGGTGTAGATTTCCCAGATTATCGTTGTGCGTTTTTGGCTATAAGGTACTATTTGTTAAGTTGGGGTGTTTCTCGTTAGTTACTTTTTGTGATCATTTTGGTGTTGGATTTTGACTTCTATTCTCCTGTTTATGTTCAAGATCCCAAAGAGATCTAGCTAGCAAGGTACTTTACTGTTTTGGACTCGGCTCTGTATATGTTTGCATGTAGGTTAGTTTCAGTACTTGGGATGTATCTTATTCGTAGGAAGTTTTCGGCCCTACGAAGAGGGCGGAACTTCTTCTGCCTGTATATCTTATCTGCTCTTTCGCGCGCGCGATATTCTGTAACACCACTAACGTGTCTCGGGTGCAGGTTTAGGACTAGAAAGATGTCGTAAAATCTGCAACACGACTTAACCTTAAAACTGAAAGGGAAACGTTTTAAGGGTTGGGTTTCGGGTCCACTCAAAACCTATTTAAGAGAACTCCGCGTTCACCCGCCGCCGTCTTCGCAAGCTTCCGCAACCACTCGACAACCGCGCTTCCGGTGTTCCGGGCGGTGGGGTGACAATCACTAAGAAAATTGGTGATAACGCTTATGTAATCGGACTTACCCTGTGATGGATCTTATAACGTACATGCTACATTTAATGTGTGTGATTTGGCCCCTTTTGAAGGTACTGAAGAATATGAGAATCCGCAGATGGATTCTTTTGAAGAAGGAGAGTATGATGAGGACATCCCTGCAAGAACGTCGCCGACTCGAAGTGAAGCTCAACCCCAAGCGCGCGAGGCCCCAGATCCTCTCCAGAATATAGGAGGGCCAATGACAAGGTCACGCTTCAAACAAGTCCAAGCCAGCCTTAATGCCTACATGAAACTGATGGCGCAAGCAGAACAAGCGGAAGCACAAGGAAGGACCCTTTGTCCTGGGCCCATTATTGGGCACCGTGGCCGGCGAATTGAGTACCATCATCCGTAATGCTAGCGTGGGGGCTGCCGTACCGGCAAACGAAGTCCCCCTAGAGAAGCCGATGACTTTTGGCGGAGGCGACGGAGACCAGGGGTTCTACCTCACCCCATTTGGAGAAATAACCGCGGTGGCACAAATGGCACTGACCTGGTGCGGTCGGCACTGGGCCAATGAGATCAAGGCCCCTTAGGGCGAACGGCACTAGATTCGTCTGTGCTGGAGATTCCGTAGATGGCAGCCATCTGAATACAAGAGTTGGTCTGGTATTGGTGGCACGTCCCCTGGCGGGGGGCTAGGAGTATCCTTGGCGGGGGGCCAGGTAGGTAAGTGTCCCCGCCAGTAGTATCCTTGGCGGGGGGAGTGTCCAGGACGACGTGTCCCTCAAGAGTGCTAAGGCATCGCTGGAGGGGTGATGCAAATCCGCGATACCATAATTGCTTGAGAACAACTTATATGATATGTTTGCCAGAGGCAACATCGCTAGTCTCCGCGATTGAGGAGTTTGGCGAGGGCGGTCAAGTGACCTCTTCTGCGTTCATGAACCGAGATGCCGTGTTCAGGAACTGTTCCATGTTGCGGGGGGGTTGGTGTGTACCTCCACAAAGAAAAGAGTCCCAATGGAGACCCTGAATGGCTGTGAGCAGGCGGGCCTCCTCCCCCAGATTTGGGACTTGGATGGATTCCGCTTGAAACCGCTGAATATATTCCCTGAGGGATTCTCCTTTCTTCTGTCATATATGAAGGAGGTGTCTTGCCATTTTGGAAGGAGGCTTGGATGTCATGAAGTGATTGGAGAAACTGCGGGAGACTTCCTCAAAGGAATCAAACCGCTTCTCGCGAAGGGTAGCATACCAGTTCGCCGCGGCCCCTATGAGTGTGGAGCTGAAAGCTCTACAAAGGGTGTTGTCACCTGCCCTCACGATGGCCATCTCAGAGACATACCGTTGCAAATGAACATCTAGGTCTGATAGACCGTCGTAAGTGGTAAACTACCCAAGCAAAATGCCCCCTCAAAAGCTCACAAGGATTATGGAGGATTCAACACAGAATATCAGATCATAAAAGGTCATCGCGCTCCACACAAACTTGGTTCTGTGGCTGCTACTGCCCTCAACACGATATTTTCAAACAGTATTTTCAACACGGAGTACAGGACCCTGCCCATACTCCGCTCTCAGGAGGAGGCATCTTGGTACACTACCCAAGCAAATGCGTCCTCGCATCACATCAGAATCACACAAGGCCCCGCAGGTCTCGCATTCGCGGTCTCAAATATCACCTGCGCGAGGTCACGCCCTCGCGGTCTCCCAGCTCGCTTACGCGAGGTCTTACTCCTCGCGGTCTCAAGTATCGCCCGTGCGAGGTCACGCCCTCGCGGTCTCCCAGCTCGCCTACGCGAGGTCTTACTCCTCGCGGTCTCAAGTATCGCCCATGCAAGGTCACGCCCTCGCGGTCTCCCAGCTTGCCTACGCGAGGTCTTACTCCTCGCGGTCTCAAGTATCGCCCGTGCGAGGTCTCGCTCTCGCAGGTCTCACTCGCCTTCGCAAGTCTCTTATGACTTCGCAATGAGCGCCCTCGCGACCTCACTCGCCTACTGATGAGGACATCCCTGCAAGAACGTCGCCGACTCGAAGTGAAGCTCAACCCCAAGCGCGCGAGGCCCCAGATCCTCTCCAGAATATAGGAGGGCCAATGACAAGGTCATGCTTCAAACAAGTCCAAGGCAGCCTTAATGCCTACATGGAACTGATGGCGCAAGCAGAACAAGCGGAAGCACAAGGAAGGACCCCGCAGCTTCGCCGCCTCGGCATTCCCTTAGAAGGAGAGTTCGCGAAGCCCATTGGCGTCTTGAATGTGAGTCTGGTCGAGAAAGGGAAAGACAATACCCCCTCGCAAGACTCCCAGATGCAAGCGAGGCCCCAAGGCGAGACCAGCCGCGCGAGGGCATACAGCGAAGGCCCTTCATCAGAATTCCAGACTAAGGCACAGCCCCAAGGCGAAGCCTTTTGCGCAAAGACATACGGCGAAGACCCTGCGCCAAACTTTCAGTTGCGGGCGAAGCCCCAAGGCGAGACCATTCGCGCGAGGGCCTATGGCGAAGCCCCAAAGCAAGGCTTTCAGGCAAGCGGAGCCCCAGGCGTTCGCCAATATGAAGAAGACTTCCCTCCCATTTCCCGCAAACTGTAAATTCTGGGAAATGGAAGCGACAGGAGCAGGTAGCCTACAATGTCATCTCAGCATCTGCCTCCTCTCACTTCGCCCACCATAAATCAAGGAAGATGGTTCCCTGGTCAAAGTCAAGTTCTTTCCTTTCACCATTTTCATCCTATATAAGGAAGGCTTGTAACCGAATGAACTCAGAATATATTTAAAATCAAAACTCTTGAAGAGATTGGTTTTGTGTTCTCATATCTTGCACTTCCATATTCCTTTATGATCCATGCAAGAGGATCCAACTATAATATCTAGTATTGCTTGATCTTGTAATCAAGAGGTGCTAGATCCCATTTCCTTTCCCAGGCATTATCAAGAGCATTGCCTCACCTCGTAGTGAGGAGGTTCTCTTGGCCGAATCTGTGTTCTTCGTTACTGTTCGCCTCCGCCAAGCTAGATCGGCGCCGATTGATCGCGGTGTAACAGCCGTGATCATATCAATTGGTATCAGAGCCAAAGCGCTTGTTGGAGGTATTTGTGTTGATTGTTTGATTTTCTTCAAGTTAAAACCTTTGTTTTCTTTCGAAACTTGAAGAAAAGTTTTCGGTTGATGATCTCTTGAGAGAAACCGAATAAGTTGTTATCCTTGTTTGAAGTTCTTGAAAGGTTTACGAAACTGTGTTGTTTTCGTAAGTAAAGAAGAAAGAGTTCTCCTCGTTGAAAAAGAATCAGAGTTTACAGAAAAGAAAGTTCCGAACTAGTTCATAAAATTCTGGAAAAAGGTTCAAAGTGTTCTTGAAGTGTTCATCATGAAACTCAAGTGAACAGTGCTCTCAAATTGAAAATAGTTTCAAAACCTGAACCCAAAGTGTTTGTAGTTGTGAAAACCCTTTTATAACATCCCAACCAATATCTTTCGACCCCCCCTCCTTTGAAAGTTTCGAAAGCTAGTTCAAGTAACTAGTTCTTTTCTTGCTTCTCTAGTTTTGGTTTTACTAGAGGTTATTATTTGAATCTGCTTGTGTGTTCCCCTTTGATCTAAAAGTTGATAGTGGAATCAAGTTAAGAGAACTTGTGAAAACCATCTTGAGTGAAACACGAGTGAGACAGCAAACACTAAGGAAGTAGAGAGGTGATTTCTGTCACTAACTCCCTATTTTCACCTGTAAAAGAAAGAAAATCTTTGCTTACAGGAATGGTGTCGCCCAATACCTCACCATCACCTCCTCATCCATCTCAACTTCCTATTTTGGAAGCCCTCAACCGAATTAATAGAAGGTTGGATGACATTAATCAAAGGCTTGAGAACTCGGACCCTCGACAAGCCGCCTTTGATACCAAGCTTGGAAAGCTTGAGGTGGCTCTAGGCAAGCAGCCTTCAACTTCTAGACAGCAAGAGGAAGCTGAAGCCTCCAGGGACTTGGGTGGTACCACATACACCACCTTTGATCCTGCTCCCAAACAGTCGCAGCAGACTCCCCTCAGTAAGCCTTATCACGCGAGAAGAGGTCCTGTTGTGCAGGACATTCCGGATAGCAGACTCCCCTCAGTAAACCTATATCGAAAGATACCTTGAGGAAGCCGAGGAAATGGAAAGAGGGAACGCTCATCGAGAGTTCAACCGACATCTCGAAGAACGGGAGCAAGCGCTAGACCAACAGGTCATCAATAACTTGAAGCTCCAAATACCCCCATTCAGTGGTTCTAGTGATCCGGAAGAGTACCTCGCCTGGATAGCTAAAACTGAGAGAATAGTGGACATGATGGGTTACAGTGACGCCACCACGTTAAAGCTCATTGTCATTGAGTTTCATGACTTCGCTCTCATTTGGTGGGAGCAAGAGCATTACAAGAGAGCAGTGGAACGAGATCAACCCATCTCCACTTTGGAAGAACTCAAGAGAGCCATGCGAAAGCGATTTGTGCCAAGTTACCATGACCGGGACTGTGCTCAGAAGTTACAACACCTCACTCAAGGCAACCGACGGGTAGAAGATTACCAGAAGAACCTTGAGAAGGCACTGATGAGAGCAAGTGTTCAGGAAAATGATGAGGCCAAATTGGCACGATTTTTATACGGTCTGAGGGAGGACATTGCCAAAACGGTGGAGTTGTGTGATTATAAGGATTACCAAGACTTGGTAAAGAAGGCGATCAGGGTGGAGAAGCAGCTTAAGAAAGGAAGTTCTTACCACTCTTACTTCACCCCTCCGCGAAGCCCAGGGAGCAGACCTGCCCCCTTCGCCAAAGCGGTTCCTTCAAAACCATACCAACCTGCTGCCACGATACCCTTCTCCCGCCAAAACCAACCCTTCACAAGGTCACCATCCCACCAAACAACCCCACCCCATTCTCAACCAAGAACCAATGCTTATCCTAAACCTTCCGACACTTCGCGCCCAACAAGGAGTATTGAGTGTTTGGGATAAGGACACTGTGCTAGAGACTGTCCCAACAAAAGGACCATGATCGTCCGACCAAACGGGGACCTCTCTAGTGAAGATGAAGCGTAGTCTGTTCCCGAGTCTCCAAACGATGAGCTAGAAGAAGGAGAGCTGCCTTTTGAAGGCTTGATATTGGTCACTAAGAGGGTTCTGCAAAGCACCCCCAGTGTGATCGAAAATACTCAAAGAGAGAACTTGTTCCAATCAAGGGCCATGGTAAATGGGACCCTCTACAGTCTCATCATCGATAGTGGCAGCTGTGTCAACGCAGCCAGCGATGACATGGTCGCTGAACTTGGCCTTCGCACCATCGCGCACCCCAAGCCATACCAACTCCAATGGGTTGATGACCAAACTTTTGTCAAGGTTGTCAAATAAGTGGAGGTGCCGATAAAGATTGGCAAGTATGAAGACTCAATCACTTGCGATGTGGTGTGGATGTAGGCCACCCACATTCTTTTGGGGAGGCCCTGGCAGTACTACAAGGATTCCATGCACCATGGAAAGGTCAACAAGTACTCCATCACTCACCTTGACCGACCTTATACTTTGCTACCCCTCACCCCACATCAAGCCCTTCAAGACCAACTTCACTTGGCGAGTAAGGCCGAGAAGAAAAAGAGGGAGGAGGTAAGAGAGAAGAGAGAAAATAGTGAGAAGGTTCAAGGAACCTCGAGTGAAAAGAAAGAGTGCGCATTTATGGGAAACACTGAGAGCAAACAAGAGAGAAAACAAGAGTGCAGCCCTTCACTGGCCAAAGCTAAACATCTTAAGAAGGCACTCTTTGGAAACAAAAAATGTTTCCTCATGATCCCTACGCATTGCATGCTAACTCTCGAGAACATAGCCTCTCTTCCTTCATATGTACAGGAAGTGTTGAAGGAGTTCGAGGAAATATTCGATGAGCCGCGAAGCCTTCCCCCTATCGCGGCATAGAGCATCAGATAGATCTACTTCCGGGTGCGCCTTTACCCAACAAGGCAGCATACCGAACAAACCCCCAAGACTCCAAGGAGATCCAAACCCAAGTACGTGAATTGCTGGACAAGGGCTTCGTCCGTGAAAGCCTTTCACCCTGCGCAGTGCCAGTCATACTCGTACCTAAGAGCGATGGCACATGGCGCATGTGCATGGACTGCAGACCCATCAACATTATCACTGTAAAGTATCGCCACCCTATACCTAGACTTGATGACATGCTAGACGAATTAAGTGGTGCCTGTGTGTTTTCAAAAATTGATCTTAGAAGTGGCTATCACCAGATTAGGATGAAGAAGGGTGATGAATGGAAGACAGCATTCAAAACTAAAATCGGTTTATATGAACGGAATGTCATGCCCTTCGGATTATCTAATGCACCAAGTACTTTTATGCGTCTCATGAATCATGTCTTACGGGAATTGATTGGGAAATTTGTGGTAGTATACTTTGATGATATACTTGTCTACTCTAAGAATCATGATGAGCATGTTGAGCATCCGAGGCAAGTCCTCGACACACTTAAGCTAGAAAAACTGTACGCTAAGTATGAAAAGTGTGTCTTCGCATCAAATGAGGTGAACTTCCTAGGGTATGTAGTTGGTGTGAATGGTGTCAGAGTAGATGAGGGAAAAGTCAGTGCCATTCGGGATTGGCCTACCCCTAAGTCCTTAACAGAAGTGAGATCCTTTTTAGGAATTGCTAGTTTTTATCGGAGATTTGTTAAGGACTTCTCTTCTATAGCCGCCCTCTGCATGAATTGGCGAAGAAGGACGTAGCCTTTGACTGGTGTATAGCCCAGGAGGAATCTTTTAGTGATCTGTAAACCTGTTTGACCACTGCCCCTTTGCTCACTTTAACAAAATTTGACAAGGTTTTTGAGGTGGAATGCGATGCCAGCGGGATAGGCATTGGTGCTGTTTTGCACCAAGAAGGCCTCCCCATCGCCTTCTTTAGTGAGAAGTTAGGTGGAGCAACCTTGAATTACTCCACCTATGACAAATAGATATACGCTCTTGTGCGATCCCTGCAAACATGGAGTCACTATTTATTGCCTAGGGAACTTTTTATCCACACCGATCACTTGTCTTTGAAGTATCTTCAAGGGCAAGGGAACCTGAACAAGAGACATGTTAGGTGGGTAGAATTTATTGAATCTTTCTCCTACGTGATTAAATACAAGAAAGGTAAAGAAAATGTTGTTGCAGATGCACTTTCTAGAAGATATGCTTTACTCACGTCTCTTGATGCTCGAATTGTTGGCTTTGAATGCTTGAAAGGCATGTATGAGAATGATGTGGACTTTGGCCAAATTTATATTGACTGTTACGGTCACCCCGAGCGGGTTGCGACCGGGTGACCCGGGGCTCCGGTTTTGGCCTGCGGGTCACGTTTTTCGGCGTTCAGGCGGCTTCCGAGCCCTATCCGAGTATCATTTTGGCGAACCCTTCCGTATTTGAGGTCGTGTGGGTCCCCCGGACGTTTCCGCCGAAAATATTTTTCTGGCGCAGCGGGGTTGTCGGGGTCGCCTCGGGACGTACAGGCGGGCTCGGTAGCACTGCCGAGACCTCAGTTTGGGAAGCCGTTTGCAGTTTTGGAGTCGTGTGATGGTCCCGGAGGTTTTTATGGAATATAATATTTGGGGCGGGACATTTGGTCCCGGGCGACTTTCGGGGCTCGGGACAGGAATCCCGGGGCTCGGGATGGAAATTTTCTGACGGCTTTGGGGTAAGTTATGTTATAATTTAAGATGGATTTTATGAGTATTTTGTGGAATTTTGGTTCATTGGACACGCCGCACGTCGGGATTTGTTCGGGTTCAATGAGCTCGGTAGGACACTCTGGAATTGTAAATGAACTTTTGGAACATGTTTTATGAATGTTATAATATTCTGAGGGTTGTGTCCAAGTTTCATTAAATTTGGAGTTCGGTAGTTATTTTTGGGCCAAAAATATTGGAACTTTCGGAAAAATTGAGAGTTAATTTGTATTTGGTTATAAAAGAAAAATTATGGAGCATGGGCAGCAGATACTTTCGGCTGGAATGGGAGAGAATTAAGGGACACATGTCCAATTTTTATTTATGATGGAAAAAGGAATGGGATAAAGGGAAGGATATATATATATATTTAGGCTATATTTCATAAAAGGGGAATTATTTCATTTTCATCTTCTTCTTCTTCTTCCTCCTCTAGCATCCGCCACCATTTGAGCATTTCTCCAAGCTTCTTGTTCTTCAAATATTGGCTCAAATCAAAGAGGAAATGGATCCTTTATGTGGTAAGTTCCTTCCTAAGCTCTCTTTACTTGTTGGAATCAAGGTTTAGTGAGAAAAAGAGGAGATTTTGCAAATTATGGGTTTGTTCTTAGCTACTAGCTAGGATGATTCTCTTCATCCCATCTTTTAGTATGTTGTTCTTGGGTTGTAGGGGAGTGATAATCAAGTGTTAGATTTTGGAAAAACTCCTTGGATGCTAGAAACCTAAAGTGGCGAAATTTTGGGAATTTTCTAAAATGATGTGTGTTTGGTTTTTTGAATCATGCTTCTAGTATATTGTTCCTAGCATGATTCTAAGCTTATGTATGGATTCAATTTGATGGAAAGCAAGTTGAGTCAAAAACCCCCTTTTGGCCGAATTTTAGGTTGATGTTAAATGTTGGATTTTGTTGTTTTGGATGCAATTGGATAGCATTCTTGGTTTAGAAGTGAAATTGGTGATTAGAATGGTTGTTTGGTAGCTTGTTTGGATTGAAGTGGATGTTGGTTGAAATGTTGGTTAGTAACCGAAATGTTGGAATGATTCTTTTTCCATGTTGGGGTTTGATGTTGGTTGATTTGGATGCTAAAGTGGTATTGGGATTGAATTTAGGTATGGTTTGGAGTTTGAAACGTTGATTTCGGGTATGGAATGGAAAAGTTACCATATTGTGGGTTTATCGGAAATGTCGGGTAATGAAGGGTTTTAAGGTTGGATTTGATCAGTTCTGCTTATTGGATTATGTTTGACAATGTATAGTCTTGCATTGCCTAAGTTGGTTCTGAATTCTGAGGTTTCTGTGGAAATCTGGAATTTTACGGAAATTCTGCCGTATTTTCGGTTTTGGGGACGGGGGTGTAGTTTGGTAGTGTGGTTGGTAAGGTTGCTAATTTAGCTTGAATTGACAGATTCTGAGGTCCGGAAGTTAGAAAAAGAGAGATTTCTGAGTTTCGGGTCGTGGTGTGGAAGTCCTCCAGAATCAGTCCTATACTCTGGATTTGTGAGGTAAGGGTTTGGTTCTGCTATTTTTGGTAAGATAGGTGTATGTTTAGTTTCACTTTCTGTTCTGCAAGTATTTCGGTATTATATGCCTAGGGCATATTCAGGTGTATGTGTTGTTGCACTTCTGTTTTGCAGGTATTTCGGAAATTTCTGCTTTAAGGTACGTTCTGTAATTTGTAGGTGTATGCCTTGTGGCATACTCTGTCTGTTAACCCTACGACAGTTGTGGGTTCGCTACCCCAGCTGGTGCACCATGCTTCTGTAATAGCTTCGGCTTCTGACTCCCTTAGAGGGAGGCTGTCGTTCCGATTTATTAAAAGGATTTGTGGCGATTTAGAATCGCACATCCTTCGGGATTCTTGTCTGTTTTTATTACATGCACAATATTCTGTATTCTGTTGCATATATTCTGTATATTGCTATCTTTATGTTTTGCAGGAATACATATGCTAATCTTACACCAAATCACTTACGGGTCCTATTTAGGACTCACACTTTTTGGGTTCTGTTTTGGATTTCGTAGGTCCGGTAAGCAGCCAAGTAGGGTTCCGTGAGGCTTCGCCTTGGTTGTGTTGAGCAGCAGAAGTACCTTGCGGGCTGGGATTTTGTCTACTAGGCCTGAATCCCGCGCGAGGTATTTTGATGTTTAGGCCTAGGGTCGGCTCTGTAGCTGCATGTGCATATTTTCTGTTTTATTATTGTGATGATTGTATATATTCTGTTCTGTTGCATGTTCTGAGCGCTTAGCGCTTGCTAGATACCCTAGGTTCGGTGAATTCTGTATGTATCTATGTTATATGCGTAAGTACTTGTCCTCGGAGAGCGGTGCTTACTTTGTTGTTATTACATGAACTGTTTGCATGGTTATTCGAGTATATGTATGAATTTGCAGGTTGCTTCCACAATTGCTTCGCTTTTCGGGTCTGCTACGCGCGGCAGGTCTCGATGGACCTGCCATTCTGTATTCATTCCGGCTTCCGCTCCCGGTGTCCCGGCGCCCCGCCTCCGCAACCGGGCTCGGGTGGCGTGCGGTGACATTGACTGTACCAAAGAGGGCCAAAATGGCTACTATTTGTTTGATGGCTTTTTGTTCAAGTATAAAAGGTTATGCATTCCAAGGAGCTCCATAAGAGAAGTCATCATCAAAGAAGCGCACGGCGGAGGCCTTATGGGACATTTCGTTGTCCAAAAGACACTCGAGACCGTGAAGGAAAATTTCTTTTGGCCAGGCATGAAAAATGACGTCACCAAGGTGTGCGCCAGATGTGTCACCTGCCACCGCGCCAAATCCACTCTTCAACCAAAAGGGAAGAACACCCCTCTCCCTACGCCTTCGCTTCCTTGGGTAGATATCAGCATGGATTTCATGATGAGGACATCGCCCCAAAGGACCCTCAGTTCCAAGGTCTCAAGACCCACAACCTCAAGCACGCGCGACCCTTGCGGTCCGCTCTCCAAGGCCTTGGCGGACCCATGACCAGCACGCGCGACCCTGTCCCGGCTGAAACAAGTCCAAGCGAACCTTAATGCTTTCATGAGGCTCATGGCGCAGACGATCGAGAGGAGTCTCGGAGAAGGCCTTACAACTTCACCAACTCGGTATCGCTACCGGACGCAGAGTGTGCGAACCCCCTTAGAGTCTTAAGCATA
Source organism: Stellera chamaejasme (assembly GCA_024586325.1). Taxonomy (NCBI): domain Eukaryota; kingdom Viridiplantae; phylum Streptophyta; class Magnoliopsida; order Malvales; family Thymelaeaceae; genus Stellera; species Stellera chamaejasme. The sequence goes on from CM044983.1 coordinate 30,764,463, forward strand.
AGCGTTCTTGAAGAAGGAAGCAGCCCAGTCTTAAGCGCGCGAACACTTGGCGAAGGAGAAGGCCTCAGCCAAGGGCAACTCACAAGGCATCCGGCGGAGGCATTCTAGCGAAGGCCTTTCGCGTAATCTCCGTGCTTCACCAAATTGACCGACCAAACCCGACACATGGTGTCTTTTCTCCGCCGATACTCGGATAGACAAACAACCACTTTTAGGCTAGCCTTACCTTTTTACCTTTTTAGAAGCTTTTCACTGTAAGCGTGCAAAAGTACTTTGTACTTTCGCACGCATGCACATTCGAAATACTCCTTTTACTTCTTCCATTTCACTCCACTATATAAGCTAAGTGGCAGTCACCATTGTAACCTAGAACATATTATTGAATTTAAGCAATTGGCTGAAACACTCCCGGGAGTCATCGGCTTTTGTGTTCTCCACTCTTGCATTTCCATTTCCCTAGTGATCCGTGCAAGAGGATCCAAGCATAATATCTAGTATTGCTTGACCTTGTAGTCAAGAGGTGCTAGATCCCATCTTCATTCCTGCATTTTCAAGGGCATTGCCTCACCTCGTAGTGAGGAGGTTCCCTTGGCCGACACTGCTTCCTTCGTGTTCTTCCTCTGCTCTTCGCTTTCCATTCTTGCTGGAAACCGCCTCCAACGAGCTAGATCCGAGCTCGTGATCACGCTTCCCACCGTGATCACATCAAGTGGTATCGAGCCAAAGTGCTTGGCCGGAGGTACCGTATCAGTTGTTGAGTTTTCTTCAAGCAAAATCTTTTGTTACCTTTTCTTACACTTGAAGGAGTGTCGGTTGATGATCTCATTGAGACCGAAAAGTTGTTTAAAAGTGTGCTTGTGTAAGCCAAGTATTTTCGAAATAAGCCAAAAGAGTTGTCCTGAGCGACAAGTGTGAAAAGAAAACGTTTAGAGAAAGAAATGTATTGAGCAAGTTTCGCTCGAAAAGTTCTTGAATGTTCTTACGTGTTCGTCCCAAAACACAAGTGAACAGTAAGATTGATCGGACAAATAGTTTCCAAACTTAAACAAGAAGTGTTTGTGTCTGCAAAAGCCTTTTCTAAACTTCCAACCAAGTATCTTCCGAGCCCGATATCCCACAAAATCGGTTTCAAGTAACTAGTCATTCTCTTGAGTTGCAAGTTGCGGTTTTACTAGAGTTTTGTTTGTGTTTCCTTGCGTGTTCATCTTTGATCTAAGGTTGAAAACGGTATCAAGTTTAGAGAACTTGTAAAAGCCGGCGGTGAACAGCCGAAGTTACAAAGGTGTTGAGAGAAACACGAGATTGAGAGTAAACACTCAGGGAGTGGTGAGCTTCTTTTCTGATTACATATCTTTAACAGTTCTGTGTCACAGATGGTTTAAACAGACTCATCCCCCCCTCATCCATCCCAGCTAGCAGTGCACAGCACGCTCACGAAGATCTTACAGAGGTTGGACGAATCGGGAGCTCAAGTCGCCATGACAAATGAGCGATCGACGAAAGTAGAGGTAGCTCAAGGGAAGCAACCGGAAAGCTCGCAAGCCCACGATGACGCCCATGCATCGCGGGCTCAAGATGGAGTCACCCATACCACTTTCGACCCGCATCGACGAAGCCACAGTGCTACCCCACACAATGTCCGATCACTTCCACAAGAATAGATCGTGGTGTTGACATCCCGGACAAGCTGATGACCAGGAATATTACGCTGAGCCACCACCAAAGCCTATTAAAAGAAGAGTCTTTCCCGATAGAGCTCAAGCCAGAGCCTATCTCCATAGAGACCTCGAAGAAGAGGAAGAAGCGGAGCGAGGCCGAGTTCACCGAGGGTTCAACAGAGACCTGGGAGGTCGGGCGCAGGCCCAGGACCAACAGGCCCTCGCCAACATCAAGCTTCAAATACCACCCTTCTACGGGTCCAGGGATCCGGAAGAGTACTTCACATGGATGGCTAGGACTGAGCGGATCATTGATATGATGGGATACACTGACGCTATAGCCCCGAAACTTGTGGTTATTGAGTTTCATGAATATGCTCTCACCGGTGGGAGCAAGAGCACCACGAAAGAGCCAGGATCCGATGTCGCCCTATCACTACGTGGGAAGATCTTAAAAGAACCATGAAGAACCGATTCGCACTCCAGCTACTATGACCGAGATTGTGCTCGAGGTTGCAGCGCCTTATCCAGTGGTCATCGCAGTGTCGAAGAATACCAAAAGGACCTTGAGAGGGCCCCGATGAGGGCCAACGCCAAGGAGGACGAGGAGGCTAAGTTGGCCAGATTCTTATATGGCCTACGGGAGGAAGTCGCCAAGAAAGTTGAACTATGCGATTACCTGGATTACAAAGATCTGGTGAATAAGTCCATTCGGGTGGAGAAACAAATACAAAAGGGAAACTCTTACTACCCTCAAGCTCCTACCCGGCAGGCCCCAAGCAGCAAGACCCCCTTCCCTGCACCGCCCCGCCAAAACCATACGCATCTTCTGCGCGATGCCACCCTCGCCAAAATTACCCCAACACAAGACCCTCCTCGCAACCTCAGCCAAACCCAACGCCACCACTAATGAAGGCCCTCGGCAGTCAAGGAGCATCGAATTCTTTAAGATACAGGGCAAGGGACACTATGCGAGGGATTGCCCAAAACGAAGAGCCATGGTAATGCTGCCAAACTGGGAATTGTCAAGTGAAGAGGAAGGAGAGTGCTATCCCGAGCAAGAGCAACATGAGCGTGAAGGTGAAGAGGGAGAGCTCCCTTTGGATGGTCTCATATTAGTTACCTAGAGGGTCCTGCAAAGTTCCCCAAGTGTCACCGAAAGTAATCAGCGGGAAAATATTTTCCAATCAAGAGCCATGGGGAATGGGACTCGTGCAGCCTCATTATTGACAGCGGGAGTTGTGTAAACGCTGCCAGCGAAGACATGGTCGCTGAATTAGGCCTCCCCACCATCATACATCCTAAACCGTATCAGCTGCAGTGGGTCGACGACAGAACCTTTGTAAAGGTTGTCAAACAAGTCGAGGTCCCAATCAAGATCGGCAAGTATGAGGATTCCATCACTTGTGATGTAGTGCGAATGCAGGCGACCCACATCCTCTTGGGCAGACTCGGCAATATGACAAGGAGGCCATACATTATGGCAAAGCCAACAAATATGCCCTCACTCACCTTAGTAAACCATACACTCGCTTCCCCTCACCCCAACTCAAGCCCATCAGGATCAAATCCATCTGGCTAGTAAGTCTGAGGGAAAAAGAAAGGGGGAGGGCAGAGAGCGGAGAGAAAATGGTGAGAAGGTTCAAGGAACCTTGAGTGAACGGAAAGGGTGTGCAATAATGGGAAACACTCCGAGAGAGCCCACGAGAAAACAAGAGTGTCTTCCTCCCATAGCCAAAGAGAGGGATTTTAAAAGAGCGTTCCTTGGAAACAGGATCTGCTTTTCTCCGATTCCCACTCACTGCATGCTAACACTTGACAATGTGTCTTCTCTTCCTTTCTATGTGCAGAAGGTCCTGAAAGAATTCGGCGAAGTCTTTGATGAGCCGCGAACCCTTCCTCCATATCGCGGCATCGAGCATCAAATTGACTTGCTTCCGGGGCACCTTTACCCAACAAGGCCGCCACCGGACCAATCCCCAAGAATCCAAAGAGATCCAGTCGCAAGTTCAAGAGTTGTTAGACAAAGGGTTCATCCGCGAAAGCCTGCCGCCATGCGCGGTCCCACCATACTGTACTCAAAGAGCGATGGCACTTGGCGCATGTGCATGGACTGTCGCCCCATCAACTCTATCATCAGAAAGTATCGCCACCCTATACCTAGACTTGATGACATGTTAGACGAATTGAGTGGTGCTTGTGTGTTTTCAAAAATTGACCTTAGAAGTGGATATCACCAAATTCGGATGAAGGAAGGTGATGAATGGAAAATCGCTTTCAAAACCAAGATTGGTTTGTATGAGTGGAATGTTATGCCCTTCGGGTTATCTAACGCACCCAAGTACTTTCATGCGTCGATGAATCATGTTTTGAGGCATTACATAGGAGATTTGTGGTAGTATACTTTGATGACATACTAGTTTATTCTAAGAACCATGAGGAGCATGTTGAGCATCCGAGGCAAGTCCTTGATACGCTTAGGTTAGAAAACTGTATGCCAAATTTGAAAAGTGTGTATTCGCATCCCGTGAAGTTAACTTTCTTGGATATGTCGTGGGTGCGAAGGGAGTCAAGGTAGACGAGAGTAAGATCAGTGCCATTCGGGACTGGCCTACTCCTAACTCCTTAACTGAGGTCAGGTCCTTCCTAGGACTTGCTAGTTTTTACAGAGATTTGTTAAAGACTTCTCTTCCATTGCTGCCCCTTTGCATGAACTGCGAAGAAGAATGTCGTCTTTGAATGGGGTCAGCCGCAAGAGAAATCTTTTAACGAATTGAAATCTCGTCTGACAAATGCTCCTCTACTCACTTTGCCAAACTTCGACAAAGTGTTCGAGGTAGAGTGCGATGCCAGTGGTATAGGCATCGGTGCTGTTTTGCACCAAGAAGGCCATCCCATCGCCTTTTTTAGTGAAAAGTTGAGTGGAGCCACCCTGAATTACTCCACGTATGACAAAGAGCTATACGCTCTTGTGAGATCCTTACAAACGTGGAGCCACTATCTTCTGCCTAGAGAATTCGTAATCCATACGGATCACTTGTCTTTGAAGTACCTTCAAGGACAAGGAAATTTGAGCAAAAGGCATGTTAGGTGGGTAGAGTTCATTGAGTCTTTCTCCTATGTTATTAAGTATAAAAAGGGCAAAGACAATGTCGTTGCCGATGCTCTATCAAGGAGGTATGCATTACTCATGACTCTCGATACGAGGATTGTTGGTTTTGAGGGTTTAAAAGGAATGTATGAACATGACGTGGATTTCGGTGAAATATTTGCCAATGTGTTAAAGGAAGCCAAAGAGGCTACTATGTTTTTGATGGTTTTCTGCTTAAGTTGAAAAGGTTGTGCGCCCCCGCAGGGTCAATGCGCCAAGTGATCATCAAGGAGGCACATGGAGGTGGTCTCATGGGACACTTCGGTGTCCAAAAGACGCTTGAGGCCGTTATGAGAACTTCTTCTGCCCGGCATGAAGAAGGATGTCACCAAAGCTTGCGCCAGATGTGTCACATGCCACCAGGCCAAGTTGACTCTCCAACCGAAAGGGAAGTACACTCCTCTTCCCACACCTTCTGCTCCTTGTGTTGAAATAAGCATGGACTTTATAAGTGGTTTACCTAGGTCATCGCATGGTCATGATGCTATATTTGTGGTAGTTGATAGGTTCTCCAAAATGGCCCATTTCATCCCATGTCATAAAATCGAAGATGCCTCTCATGTGGCGGAATTGTTCTTTAATAACATCGTTAAGTATCATGGCCTCCCGCGATCCATTGTTAGCGATAGAGATTCGAGATTCCTAAGCCATTTCTCGCGAACCCTTTGGTCTAGGCTAGGCACCGCCTGATGTACTCCACATCCAAATACCCTCAAACAGACGGCCAAACCGAAGTGACTAATAGGACCTCACCACTATCCTCGCGCACCCTCCTTAGGAAAAATCAAAGAATGGGAAAATGCTTGCCTCATGTAGAGTTTGCGTATAACCGAGCCTACCATTCCTCTACATCCCATAGTCCTTTGAGATTGTGTATGGCTTCAACTTTAACCCCTTTGGACTTAATCGCATTAGACTACACCGAACAGTGGACGTAGATGGGAAAGAAAAGGCCCGACGCATGAAGGACTTGCATGCTAAGATTCACAAACAACTTGAGAAAATTAATGAGTCTTACGCAAGCAGAGTTAATAAGGGCGTAAAATTTAGAAGTTTTCAGGTCGGGATTGGGTATGGTTACATTTAAGAAAAGATCGATTTCCTGTGCTAGGAAAAGCAAACCGGCGCCAAGAGGCGATGGCCCCTTTCAAATCACTAAAAATAGGAGAAAATGCTTATGTACTTGACTTACCTTGCGATGGCTCTTATAATGTACATGCAACTTTTAACGCTTGTGATTTAGCTCCTTTGAAGGACAAGCAGATTTTAAGAATCCGCGGACGGATTCTTTTGAAGAAGGAGAGTATGATGAGGACATCGCCCCAAAGGACCCTCAGTTCCGTAAGACCCACAACCTCAAGCACGCGCGACCCTCGGTCCGTTCCAAGGCCTTGGCGGACCCATGACCAGTGTCCCGGCTGAAACAAGTCCAAGCGAACCTTAATGCTTTCATGAGGCTCATGGCGCAGACGATCGAGAGGAGTCTCGGGAGAAGGCCTTACAACTTCACCAACTCGGTATCGCGCTGGACGCAGAGTGTGCTAACCCCCTTAGAGTCTTAAGCATAAGCGTTCTTGAAGAAGGAAGCAGCCCAGTCTTAAGCGCGCGAACACTTGGCGAAGGAGAAGGCCTCAGCCAAGGGCAACTCACAAGGCATCCGGCGGAGGCATTCTAGCGAAGGCCTTTCGCGTAATCTCCGTGCTTCACCAGCTGACCGACCAAACTCGACACATGGTGTCTTTTCTCCGCCGATACTCGGATAGACAAACAACCACTTTTAGGCTAGCCTTACCTTTTTACCTTTTTAGAAGCTTTTCACTCAGAAGCGTGCAAAAGTACTTTGTACTTTCGCACGCATGCACATTCGAAATACTCCTTTTACTTCTTCCATTTCACTCCACTATATAAGCTAAGTGGCAGTCACCATTGTAACCTAGAACATATTATTGAATTTAAGCAATTGGCTGAAACACTCCCGGGAGTCATCGGCTTTTGTGTTCTCCACTCTTGCATTTCCATTTCCCTAGTGATCCGTGCAAGAGGATCCAAGCATAATATCTAGTATTGCTTGACCTTGTAGTCAAGAGGTGCTAGATCCCATCTTCATTCCCAGGCATTTTCAAGGGCATTGCCTCACCTCGTAGTGAGGAGGTTCCCTTGGCCGACACTGTTTCCTTCGTGTTCTTCCTCTGTTCTTCGTTTCCATTCTTGCTGGAAACCGCCTCCAACGAGCTAGATCCGAGCTCGTGATCACGTTTCCCCACCGTGATCACATCACCCAACTCGCCTTCGCGAGGACTCCCACGCCTATACTGGTCCCGCCCAGATAAGGCCCTTATTACTCAGGTTCGTGCAACCCTCACCCCTTATTTGGTTGTATTCTATCTGGGCCTTCGCCCCTTGCAGGCCTTCGCTTGCCACTTACTCCTCTGGGAGACAGACCACTTGGTCATCTGACATCAAGCAGCCAATGAGGAGGTCAGCACGAGCCTGGGAGATCTTCACCAGATTCATACGCCAGACATTCTCTGCCAAATGAATCACTTAAGGCGGTTTGCTGAGATCTTCATCATCACAGCTGCCTTATCTCCAATTAGTCTGACACAGACTTATCTCAAACAGCCTGTCCAAAGGCTTCAACTGGGTAAGCTACTGGCATCACTCTATAAATAGAGTGATGTCCACCCTAAATTTGGTAAGCTACTACACGCCCCACCACTCATCTTTTGCTACTTCTGAGTATTCTTCTTATCTTTTACAGATTACTCTGAACCGCAAGCTTGGAGTCTCAAGAACACCATCATCATCAACCACTCAACTGGGATTCCGCTCCTATTCTAGGAACGCGAATATCAAATCCTCCCGCAACGAACACGAACAACGATCCACGATCGGAACCATCTCCAAATAACGTTCCCCCACAACGGGGAGAACTCTTTGTTCACTCAACGGAGGAAAGCTCCTCCCACGTTAACCGTAACGTGCCTCAGGAGTGCAACACTCCACCAACGAGCCTTGATCCGGCCGTTCTGCAAACAATCACTAAGGCGGTTGCTTTCAACTTGCGCGAAACACTCGCTACCACTCTCAGGGGCGTTCTGGATAGCGTTGGAACGCTACGGACTAATCAGCCTGAACGCCTTGCTACTCTGCCTCAACAAGTAAGTAACCCTGACCCTTCTTCGTCGTTACTTGTCGCACTTACTAGACGATTAGAGGAAGAGGAAAAAAGGGACGAAAGGGCCAGCGTTCATAATGTTTCCAGAATGGGTCTGGACCACCTCTGGACCCAACCTTTTACTCAGCGGGTTTTGGAGACCCCTTTTCCAGAACAGTTTCTCCAGCCTAAACTGGACGCCTATGACGGTCTCTCGGACCCTGATATTCATCACCAGCGCTACGTTTCCGTGATGGCCATCGCGAGGGCGGATGATAACACGCTCTGCAGAGCCTTCAGCTCCACACTCACGGGAGCCGCCGCCAACTGGTATACCACCCTCCGGGATAAACGGTTTAACTCCTTTGAGGAGCTCTCCCGCAACTTCTCCAACCACTTTGTGGTATCTAAACCTCCCCCAAAACAGCGGGACACCTACTCAAAATACGGCAGAAGAAAGATGAGCCCCTCAGGGAGTATATTCAGCGCTTCCAGGCAGAATCCATCCAGGTCCCTAATTTGGGGGAGGAAGCCCGCTTACTTGCGGCCATTCAGGGTCTTCGCTGGGAGTCCCTTTTCTTTATAGATGTACACACCAACCCTCCCACCAACATGGAACAGTTCTTGAGCACGGCATCACGGTTTATGAACATAGAGGAGGTCACTCGTCCCCTCTCCAGGACCGCCACGGTAGATGCGAAGGGACAGCCCTCGCGAGCGGACTCCAGGTCCCAGAGGCAGTACCCTACGCCATCCAACAGGGAGGGGGCGTATTTCACTCTTCCCCCACTAAGGGAATCTCGCACCAACATCCTTCATGCCCTGGAACAAAAGAGGGAGGTCCCCAAGTGGCACCGCCCCCTCTCCCAGGAGATCGTCAGGTCTAGTACCAAGTACTGTCGTTACCATCGCGACAAGGGACACGACAATGAGGACTGTTTTGAGCTTAAACGCATGATTGGGGAAATGCTCGCTCAAGGCAAACTCAGGGAGTTCTTACTCCACGATGATGGGGATCGCAGGCGGGAATGTAACCAGGAGGACCGCTGTCAGGGGGACCGCAGACGGGGTCGCTCCCAGCAGAACCCAGATCAAGAAGGTCTGGTCGAAATTCCCCGACCAAGGGGGCACATCAGCGTAATCACACAATGTGAGGGCGCATCGGCGAGACGCCGTCATATGAGATAGATTACTGCATCGCCGCGATGGCACCTCGGTGGCAGTACCGCACGCGGACCCTTTGGTTATCACTGCCCGTATCGCGGGATGGGACATTGACAGAGTCTACATGGACACTGGGGCAAATGCCAACGTAATCTACAAGCACACTCTAGTTGAGGCCAAGGTGCCTTTGTCACAAATTCAACCTGCCAAGGGGGCCACCTTTGGAGTGAGGCGGGATGAAATCCCAACTTTAGGGTCAATCACGCTCCCCTACATGATGATGGGGACCACAAAAGAAAAGAAGCTAGTGTGCCACTCCAGCTTTGTGGACTTTATCGTCCTAGATCTCCCTACACCGTACAACGCCATCATTGGGCGTCACACTCATACAGAGTTCCACGTCCGCTGTGATGTGCGGGCTCTGACTTTGGTTTTCCACAATGCGGCAGGGGATGCCTATATCTTTGTTAACCAAAACGTAGCCAGAGGCAACTATGTCTCTGCCCTTGCAGGACCTCCTCCGCTCCCCAAGCCATCTGAGAATAAAAGAAAGGCGCCCATGGAAGAGACTGGACCCGCGGGCGAGGTCACTCCTGACTTGTATGGGGCCTTTGAAGAGGTTGAAATCTCCCCTGGCAAGAAATTCCGGGTGGCAAAAGACCTTGAAGAAAAAGACCAGCAAGCACTCATCCATCTCCTCCATGCCAACGACGATGTCTTCGCATGGACCCCTAAGGACTTACCAGGTGTGGATCCTGCTATCATTTCTCACAAGTTGAGTGTACTCCCCGACTTTAGCCCGGTTAGACAAAAAGCAAGGGGCATGGCCCCTGACCGTAAGGACTTTGTATGCACAGAGGTGCAAAAATTGCTTAAGGCAAATATAATCAAAGAGGTTCACTACTCTGAGTGGGTTGCGAATATAGTCCTTACCGATAAAGAGGGCGGTCAATGGCGACTTTGCGTAGACTACAAAGGGGTTAATAGGGCCTGCCCAAGGGATCCCTATCCCCTGCCTTCTATCGATCAACTGGTTGACTCAACCATTCATCACTCTGTTTTCTCCTTCCTCGACGCATACAGCGGGTACCATCAAGTTTTTATGGACCCAGAGGACGCGGTAAAAACCGCCTTCACTACTGGTGAAGCCGTCTACCATTATATCAGAATGCCCTTCGGCTTAAAAAACGCGGGGGCTACTTTCCAAAGGCTTGTGAATCAAGTCTTCGTGGACCAAATTGGCCGAAATCTTGAGGCTTATGACGATGACATTGTGGTCAAAAGCAAGGCCACCTCCACACACCTCGCGGACTTAGAGGAAACGTTCGCCAACTTCCGCAAGTATAATATACGGTTGAACCCAAAGAAGTGTATCTTTGGCGTGGGCGAGGGCAAATTTCTGGGTTACCAGATCTCCAAAGGAGGGATTCATGTGAATCTCAAAAAGATTGAAGCTATCACCACTTTGCGCACCCCTAGAGGGCTCAAAGATGTTCAGCAACTGGCGGGAAAGCTGGTTGCCTTGGGGCGATTCGTCTCTAAACTCAGCGATTGATGTGGTGGAGCAGATGATGTTCTTGAGACTCCCGCTGCAGACCTTTCTTCAACCAAATCTGCAAGAAAAAAGCTTGCAAATGGACAGAAGAATGCCAGGAGGCATACGATTCAATCAAGCAACACTTACAAGAGTTTCTTGCACTCAAGTGCCCTAGACCAGGTGATGACCTGGTCCTCTACCTCGCCACCTCAGACAGGAGCGTCGCCTCTGTCCTTATCAAGGAAGAGGCTGCCAAACAATGGCCAGTCTACTACACCAGTCACACTCTCCAGGATACGGAAACAAGGTATCCTCCTCTCCAAAAAGCTATCTTATCCCTTGTATATGCAGCAAGGAAGCTCAAGCCCTACTTCCAAGGGCACACAATTATAGTCCGAACGGACTTGCCAATCCAGGATATTCTGAGGCGGCCCGAACATTCAGGGTGCCTTGCCAAATGGTGTATCGAGCTTGGTGGCTTTAACATCAACTATGAGCCCAGAAAGGCAATTAAGGGCTAGGCCCTCGCCGACTTCATTGCGTGATAGTCTCGTTCCTAAAGAAGGTCCGGACTCTCAGTTGATATGGTGGAGAAGATGATGTTCTTGAGACTCCAAGCTTGCTGTTCAGAGTAATCTATAAAAGATAGGAAGAATACTCAGAAGTAGCAAGAGGGGAGTGGGGGGGCGTGTAGTAGCTTACCCGATTTAGGGTGGACATCACCCTATTTATAGAGTGATGCCGGAGAAGAGCCTCCCAGGTTGAAGCCCTTAGACAAAGTTGTTTGAGATAAGTCTGTGTCGATCGATTGGAGATAAGGCGGCTGTGATGATGAAGATCTCAGCAAACCGCCTTAGGTGATTCACTTGTCGAGAATGTCGGCGTATAAATCTGTGAAGATCTCCTGTGCTCGTGCTGCCCTCCTTATTGGCCGGTTGATGTCAGACGACCAAGTGGTCTATTTCCATGTGGAGCAAGCGGTGGGCGAGGCCCATAGGGGCGAAGGCCCCAAATAGAATATAGCCAAATAAGGGGTGAGGGTTGCACGAACCTGGGTATCAAGGCCTTATCTGGGCGGGGCCAGTATAGGCAGGAGACTGGGAGTAAGACCCATGGAGGCGAGGAGATCGCAAGGGTTCGCCTAAGACCGCGAGGGGGCCCGCGCAGGCTTTAGAAACGCAAGGGTGAGTATGAGACGCCGCCCGTGAGTTCGGGAGGCCCGCGAGGCGTGACCTCGCGTAGGCGAGCATCCGGAGAGACCACAAGGATGAGACCTTGCGAAGGCGATACTGGAGACCACAAGGATGAGACCTCTCCCAAGGCCTCATACGATTCTGATAAAGCGCAAGGGCGCGATTGCTTGGGTAGTGTACCAAGATGCCTCCTCCTGAGAGCGGAGTATGGGCAGGGTCCTGTACTCCGTTTTTTGAAAGTACTTTGCTGAGGACCGATGTAGTAGTCACAAGTGAAGATCTTTTATAATCTGATAGTTTGTGTTGGATCCTTCACGACCCTTTACTCTGTGTTGAAGATACTGTTTGAAAATACCATGTTGAGGGCAGTAGCAGTCACAGAACTGAGTTTGTGTGGAGCGCGATGACCTTTTATGGTCTGATATTCTGTGTTGGATGCCTTGGGAGAGGTCTCATCCTTGTGGTCTCCAGTATCGCCTTCGCAAGGTCTCATCCTTGTGGTCTCCAGTATCGCCTACGCGAGGTCCTGCCCTCGCGGGCCTCCAGACTCACAGGGGCGACGTCTCATACTCACCCTTGCGTTTCTAAAGCCTGCGCGGGCCCCCCTCGCGGTCTTAGGGCGAACCCTTGCGATCTCCCTCGCCTCCATGGGTCTTACTCCCAGCCTCCGCCTATACTGGCCCCGCCTGCATAAGGCCTTGATACCTGTGTTCGTGCAACCTCACCCCTTATTTGGCTATATTCTATTTGGGGCCTTCGCCCCATGGGCCTTCGCCCACCGCTTGCTCCACTTGGAAATAGACCACTTGGTCGTCTGACATCAACCGGCCAATAAGGAGGGCAGCACGAGCCTGGGAGATCTTCACCTGATTTATACGCCAGACATTCTCTGACAAGTGAATCACCTAAGGCGGTTTGCTGAGATCTTCATCATCACAGCCGACTTATCTCAAATCACCGACATGACTTATCTCAAACAGCCTGCCTAAGGGCTTCAACCGGGAGGCTCTTCTCCCGGCATCACTCTATAAATAGGGTGATGTCCACCCTAAATCGGGTAAGCTACTACACGCCCCCACTCCCCTCTTGCTACTTCGAGTATTCTTCCTATCTTTACAGATTACTCAACAGCAAGCTTGGAGTCTCAAGAACATCATCTTCTCCACCATATCAACCGAGAGTCCGGACCTTCTTTAGGAACGAGACTATCAGTTTGGCGCCGTCTGTGGGAACGAAAGTTCTTGCTATAAACCCATATTACAAACCACAAGCAATAAGTCATGCCAACTACCCGGAGTGCCAACAGGAACAGTCGTCAGGGGAGGAGGAATCCTCCCGGGACAAGTACGAACAATGACCCACCATCGGAGCCATCCCCGAACCACGTTCCCCCACAACGGGGAGAACTCTCTATTCACTCAACAGAGGAAAGCTCCTCCCACGTTGCCCGTAACATGCCGCAGGAGCGAAACACTCCACCTCCAAACACCCCTCCAACGGACCTGGATCCGGCCGCCCCGCAAACGATCACCGAGGCGGTTGCTTTCAACTTACGTGAAACTCTCGCCACCACTCTTCGGGCGCTCGGATAGCGTTGAACGCTGCGACTAATCAGCCTCGAACGCCCAGCTACTCCTCCTCGGCAAGTAAGTAACCCCGATCCTTCTTCGTCATTACTTATCGCGCTTACTAGACGATTAGAGGAAGTGGAAAAAGAGATGAAAGGGCCGTTGTCCATAATATCTCCGTGGATGGGTCTGACCACCTCTGGACTCCAACCTTTACTCGCAGGGTTTTAGAAACCCCTCTTCCGACTGGGCCGCCAGCCTAAGCCGGACGCCTATGATGGCCTGTCGCACTCGATATCCATCTCCAGCGTTATGCTTCCGCAATGGCAATAGCAAGGGCGGACGACAATACGCTCGTAGAGCTTTCAGCCCACACTTACCGGGGCCGCCGCCAACTGGTACACCACTCTCCGGGACAAACGGTTTGATTCCTTCGAGGAGCTATCCCGCAATTTCTCCAACCATTTTGTGGTATCCAAACCACCTCCTAAAACGGCAGGGCACCTTCTTAAGATACGGCAGAAAAAGGATGAACCCTCAGAGAATATATTCAACGCTTCCAGGCCGAGTCTATCCATGTCCCTAATCTGGGAGAAGAAGCTCGCCTGCTTGCAGCTATCCAAGGCCTCCGCTGGGAGTCCCTTTTCTTTGTGGATGTCCACACTAACCCGCCCACCAATATGGAACAATTCTTAAGTACAGCGTCGCGGTTCATGAATACGGAAGAGGTCACTCGACCACTCGCCAGAGCCGCCACGGCGGACGCCAAGGGACAACCCTCGCGACCGACCCTAGGTCTCAAAGGCAAGACTCCCACGCCCCGAGGGAGAGGGCATACATTTCTCTTCCCCGCCGAGGGAATCTCGTACCAACATCCTCCATGCCTTAGAACAAAAGAGGGCGGTCCCCACTTGGCCCCGCCCCCTCTCCCAGGAAATAACAAGGCAAAGCAACAAGTTTTGCCGCTACCACCGTGACAAAGGTCACGACACTGAGGACTGTTTTGAGCTCAAGCGTATGATTGGAGAAATGCTGGCTCAAGGCAAGCTTAGGGAATACTTGCTCCAAACTGAGGACCGTAGAAGAGAAGGTGACCGTGAAGGGCGCCGGCCAGAGGACCGCCGGCGGGGGCGCTCCCAAAGAAACCCAGTGTCGGAGAATTGCCCAGTCCCCCGGCAAGGGGACATATCGGCGTAATCACACAAGCAGTGAAGGCGCTTCGGCAAGACGCCGTCATATGAGGCAGATCTACCAGATAGACCACTCCTCTACTCGCTTTTGCATCGCAGCGATGGCACCTCTCGTGGCAATACCGCACGCTGACCCCTTAGTTATTACGCCCGTATTGCGGGCTGGGACGTCGATAGAATCTACATGGATACGGGGGCGAATGCCAACGTGATCTACAAGCACACTTTGGTTGAGGCAAAGGTGCCTTTGTCACAAATTCAGCCCGCTAAGGGCGCCACCTTTGGAATAGGACGGGATGAAATCCCAACCTCGGGGTCGATCACCCGCCCTACATGATGATGGGAACCACCAAGGAGAAAAAGCAGGTATGTCATTCGAGCTATGTGGACTTTATTGTCCTGGATCTCCCTACGCCATATAACGCCATCATCGGGCGACATACTCAAACCGAGTTCCATGTCCGCCGTGATGTGCGAACCCCGACTCTAGTTTTTCACATCGCGGCCGGGATGCCTATATATTTGTCACCAGAATGTGGCCAGAGGCAATTATGTCTCTCGCCGCCGCCCCCGCAGCCTTCCCGCCATCCGAGCCTAAGAGGAAGGCACCCGCAGAGGAAGCCGGGTCCTCGTGGCGAAGCTGCTCCCGACTTGTCCGAGCCTTTGAAGAAGTTGAGATCTCTCCCGGGAAGAAGTTCCGGTGGGAAAGGACCTCGAGGAAAAGACCAGCAAAGCGCTCATCCATCTCCTCCATGCCAACAGTGATGTCTTCGCATGGAGCTCGAGGACCTACCAGGAGTTGATCCTGCTGTTATTTCTCACAAGTTAAGTGTACTCCCCGGCTATAGCCCGGTTAGACAGATAACAAGGGGCATGGCCCTTGAGCGTAAGGACTTTTTACGCACTGAATGTCAGAAATTGCTTAAGGCAAATATAATCAAGGAAGTTCACTACTCGAATGGGTTGCGAATATTGTCCTCGCCGATAAAGAGGGCGGTCGGTGGCGACTTTGCGTGACTACAAGGGGGTTAATAGGGCCTGCCCAAGGGACCCCTATCCTTTACCATCCATTGACCAATCAAGTTGACTCAACCGCTCATCACTCGGTTTTTTCTTTTCTCGATGCTTATAGCGGGTACCACCAAGTCTTTATGGACCCGGAGGACGCGGTAAAAACCGCTTTACTATCGCGAAGCCGTATATCATTATATCGTAATGCCCTTCGCTTAAAAATGCGGGGCTACCTTCCAAAGGCTTGTAAATCAAGTCTTCGCAGCCGATTGGCCGAAATCTTGAAGCTTATGTGGATGACATTGTGGTCAAAAGCAAGGCCGCCTCAACCCATCTCACAGACTTGAAGGAAACTTTCGACAACTTCCGCAAATACAATATGCGATTAAATCCAAAGAAGTGTATCTTCGGCGTCGGCGAAGGAAAGTTCCTGGGATACCAAATCTCCAAAGGAGGGATCCATGCAAATCCCAAAAAGATTGAGGCAATCACTACCTTGCGCACCCCCAGGGGGCTCAAGGAAGTCCAACAGCTGGCAGGAAAGCTAGTGGCCTTGGGACGATTCTGCCTCTAAACTAAGTGATCGCTGCAAACCTTTCTTCGATCAGATTCGCAAGAAAAAGCTTGCAAATGGACGAGGAATGTCGGGAGGCATATGCCTCCATCAAACGACACCTGCAAGAACTACCGGCACTCAAGTGCCCTAGACCAGCGATGACCTGGTCCTTACCTCGCCACCTCGAAAGAAGTGTCGCTTCGTCCTTATTAAGGAAGAAGCCGCCAAGCAATGGCCGGTCTATTACACCAGCCACACTCTCCAAGATACGTAAACAAGGTATCCTCCTCCAAAAGGCTATATTGTCCCTTGTATATGCAGCAAGGAAGCTCAAGCCCTATTTCCAAGGGCACACTATTATAGTCCGAACGGACTTGCCAATTCAGGACATCCTCGGGCGCCCGAACATTCAGGGCGCCGCCAAGTGGTGCATCGAACTTGGCGGCTTTAACATCAATTATGAGCCCAGAAAGGCAATTAAGGGCCAGTGCCCTCGCCGACTTTATTGCGGAATTCTCAAATGCTGATGTACTCTCGGCCCCTAAGCAGGGCCCCACTCCTCGTCCCACTCCTCCCGAATGGGACTTATTTGTGGATGGCTCATCCAAACTCGAATCCCCCGCAGGGGGTGTGTATCTACGATGACCCCAAGGTATGGAAGTATTCCTTCGTGTCTCTTTTCAATTTCAAGTAACTAACAATGTTGCAGAATATGAGGCCCTCGTAGCCGGGCTGAAACTCGCCACAAGGGCAGGCATTCGCCGCCTCCATGTCCACAGTGACTCGCAGCTGGTGATTCACCAGGTTCAAGGGTGCGCCGAGTGCAAGGACGCCACCCTGATCAAATACCTTAAGTTGGTAAACACCCTACGGACCGACTTTGAAGAAGTCATCTTTATACATGTTCCTCGTTCTGAGAACACTACAGCAGACATGCTATCAAAGGGAAAGACTCCCTCTACCACAGCCACTCTGACCAGTCCTTCCATCACGGAAGGTATTGATATTGCCTCTCTAGCAACGCAGGATCCACCACAGACTGGAGAAACTCCTATCATTGTTGCGCTAAAAGCCAGCACCACAGCATCCCTGTGTTCGCAAGCAAGCCCTCCGCTTCGTCCTCATTGATGACCAATTATGGCATCGCGGGTTTGCGGCGCCTCTACAACGGTGCCTTAGCACCCTTGAGGGACGCTCCGTCTTGGACACTCTCCACCAAGGCAATTGTGGCGCTACATCGCTGCGGAGGTGCTTGCCCACAAAGCCCTCCGTCAAGGGTACTACCGGCCTACCTTGAAAAGGACGCCGCCGCACTGGTCAAAACGTGCCACCAAGCAAATCAATTCTCGCATCCAGCGCTACCATCCACGGAATCTCCAAAGATCGACAAATCCAAAGGTTTTCGCCTGTGGGGCCTCGACCTCATTGGTCCAATGCCGACCGCCTGTGCCGCACCGCTTCGTGTTGTAGCAGCTTGATTATTTTTCTAAATGGGTCGAGGTAGAACCCCGGTCTCCATCACTTCCGCCAAGATTATCAAGTTTCTTTGGAAGAATCTTGTCTGCCGATGCGGCACCCCTCGTGCTATTATTACAGTATAATGGCACTCGATTCGCCACCACAGTTGTCCAACAATGGGCACAGGACAATAATGTCCGCATGCTTTTGCCCGGTGGCACACCCCCAGTCTAATGGGCAGGTTGAGGTCACCAACCGAACCCTCAAGGAAGGCCTCAAGAAACGCCTGGATGGGGCCAAGGGCCGCTGGGTAGATGAACTCCCAAGTGTCTTATGGGACTATCGCACCACAACGCGAACCCCCACAGGAGAGACGCCTTTCTCTCTAGTATACGGCGCAGATGCGCTCCTACCTATTGAGGTAGACCTCCCTACAATCCGTATGATCAACTTCACCGACGGCCAATGCTCAAGGGCTCCGTGCCAAACTCGACTTAATTGAAGAATTGCGCGAAGGTGCTCGCCGCATGACCGCCCTCAAACAGAGGCTCGGTCTTCACCATAATTCCCGGTCAAACCCAAGGTACTGCAACAAGGAGGCTTTGCCTTACTTAAATCGCCCTCACCGCCGCGACCCTGCTGTGGTGTCTCGCGACTCCAACCGGGACGGGCCTTATATTGTTCATAAACAAGTCCGCCCGTGAGTCTATGAACTACAAGACCATGATGGTCGCCTGCTCCCCGCAACTTTCATGCGGATGACTTGCGCCATATTACGTGTAAGTCCTTAGTCTCACAAATTCAATAAAATACATATGTACTTCCTCCCGTCTTACACTTACATAGCATTTCGAATGCCCTCTTCACCGCCCTCTGTACCCGGCCGGCCGATCGGCTGCCTCGCCTGAGTTATGGCATCGACCTTGTCGTCTCACTTCTCCACACAGTGATCGGGTCTCATTCCCAACCGACCTTCAACTCGCCCCGCCCCAAGGGTAATCCCCTTGCGCTGCGGAAGGGTAACCCCCTTTTGGCTCCTTCAGAAGGTCTATGTGTAAGTCGCCCTCGCACGCCACAAAGAGACCTTCCGCTCGACTTCTCCACATGTGGTTGCGGGTCTCATTCCCAACCGACCTTCAACTCGCCCCGCCCCAAGGGTAATCCCCTTGCGCAGCGGAAGGGTAACCCCCATTTTGGCTCCTTCAGGAAGGTCTATGTGTAAGTCGTCCTCGTACGCCACAGCAGACCTTCCGCTCGCACTTCTCCACACAGGTGGTTGTGGGTCTCATTCCCCAACCGACCTTCAACTCGCCCCGCCCCAAGGGTAATCCCCTTGCGCTGCGGAAGGGTAACCCCCTTTTGGCTCCTTCAGGAAGGTCTATGTGTAAGTCGTCCTCGCACGCCACAGCAGACCTTCCGCTCGGACTTCTCCACACAGGTGGTTGCGGGTCTCATTCCCAACCGACCTTCAACTCGCCCGCCCCAAGGGTAATCCCCTTGCGCTGCGGAAGGGTAACCCCTTTTGGCTCCTTCAGAAGGTCTATGTGTATGTCGTCCTCGCCCGCCACAGCAGACGTTCCGCTCGGTCTTCTCCTCACAGGTTGTTGCGGGTCTCATTCCCCAACTGTCCTTCAACTCGCCCCGCCCCAAGGGTAATCCCCTTGCGCCGCGGAAGGGTAACCCCCTTTTGGCTCCTTCAGGAAGGTCTCTATGTAAGTCGTCCTCGCACGCCACAGCAGACCTTCCGCTCGGACTTCTCCACACAGGTGGTTGCGGGTCCCATTCCCCAACCGACCTTCAACTCGCCCCGTCCCAAGGATAATCCCCTTGCACTGCGGGTCTTACCCCCCAGAACCTCAGATGGTTCTCCACTTGGCTCAACAAGCGTCCTACTGCCTTCGCCAAACGCGCGACTCCGCACTCTGTAAATCGAACCTTTTTACTGAATACTTTTCTTATAAATGATGATCAAACTACATTTAAATTCTACTTTGTACAACGTCCACTACCCAAGGGATTTCTCCCTTAAATTTTTCCTAAGAAATGGGCTCAACTAGTAAACCCACAAGTCATTTGGAAATGACTCATGTGGCTCCGCCTGCGGATCTTGAAGTGCCTCGTCACTATAAACTTAAGACTAAGTCTCCAGCTCCTTGATAAATAGTCCCCGTGGCTTCGCCGCGGACCCCGTAAGGACATCTCTCCATGAGACAGACTTAGCCTATGGTTATTAAACTAAGCTAACGTATTCTACAAGGCTATCGCGAGTTAAAGCGAATCTACAAAACAGTGAAGGAAAAAGGAAGTTTTCACTTCATCTATTGTTCCCAAAAAATGTGTGAATGCAGGTCTTTATACAAAATAGGGGGCATCCACATGTTGGAGCCTCCACCCTAGTCCGTAAGGGCATACTGGCATCGCCCATCTTCCTTCCCCGCTCCCCATCAAGCAGCGCCTCTACCGTTGGCTCATTGGTGTTGGCAGCATCCAGATCCCAAGACTTAGAGCTGGAAACGCCTTCTCCACTTGGAAGCGGCATCGCAGCCAGCCTTCCTCATAGGCTCGCGCCTGCTTCGCCTGTGGCTTGATCTCACCAAGCTTCTCCACTAGCCGAGGCATCCGCTCGTGGATGGGCACCTTAATGGAGGAAGAGGACTCGTGATCCTCACCTTCAAAGGGGGAAGGCCCAGAGCCTTCTCCATCTCCCACACCGAGGCCATTGCCTTTTCCAGTGCCGATGGCGACCTCCGTGCGTGCCTTCAGGGCAACCTCAGCAGCAAGCCTGCCCTCCTCCACCTTCTTCTCCGCCAGTTGAGCCTGGACAGTAGCTTGGCTCCTCACCTCCTCAGCCGCGGCCTCTGCCTGCTCAACTTGGGCCTTCGCCACTGCAAGGGCGGCTTTGGTTTCTGCCTCCAGGGAAAGGAGGGACTCCTTCAAGACAGCACTTTCAAGCTGCTTGGCTTCCAGCATTGCTTCCTGCTGAAGGAAGCGTTGCTTCGCAACATCAAGAAGGCAGGCCTCGCTCCCACCGGTACCGCATGCCGTGCGCCCGCTCTGGTTGCCATAATCGCACCAACTCTCTAGTTGGGCTACGCGCTTGGCATGCTCCTCCTTGAGCTCCTCCTCCCTCTTCTTTGAGGACTCCAGCTCCCTCCCGAGAGAGGCAATCTCGATATCCAAGGCGTCGCCCCGCCTGTTGGCATACTTCAGAAGTCATGCCATTGCTCAGCAAGAAGATGACCTTTGACAGCCGCCGCATCCCAATACTATTAAAGCGAAGCGGAAAAAGGCTAAACTAAACATACATAAAGACCAGAGGCTGTCTTACTGCAGACTTTGTTGAGCTGCCTCCCTCATGAATTCGGCAGGGAGTCCAGTGCTCCGCCGGTCACCTCCTGTCATAAGGGTGCGCAGCCCCTCCAGCAGGATTGGAGGGTTTGCTCCTCCCCGCAGCAGGAACTGCTATTCCTCAGAGGAAGACCGGATCCCATGCATCTTTCAGAGCCTCCTTGCTCCTCGTACACCCCGAGTCCGGTCCGGTGCCTCTGGACTCTCGTGAGGTCTGCTCCTCGACCACTTGGGGGCCGACTTGGCAGCAACGCGCCTCCGCTCCAAATAGTGGGACCAGACTCCGGTCTTCTCAAGGACCTCGCTCCTGGTCCCCAAATCGGCAGGGATCTCTGTAAGGACCCCTTGGTCCACAAGAGCCTCACAGGGACCGGCCCCTTGGCCTGAAGGGCCCGCGCCTACAAAGGATGGGCATCAAGCAACTAGGAAGCAGAAGTATGGACTCAAAAACAAAGAACGTACTGTCAAAAATCAAAAAGACTTACCGGCAGAAGGACGCCCCCATCCACTGACTTCCAGCTGGCTGCTGGAAGGTTGGGCAACCTCCCAACCACTTGTCCTCGCAGAGGACCGTGTCACCAGACCCCCTTCCTCCGGGGCCTCACTATTAGAAGAGGAAGAAGTCTCCTCAACCACTGTGATCCTCTTCCCTTCGTGGCGGGGCCTTCTCCCCTGAAGGGGCCTCTTCAGGGATCTCCTCTCCAAGAGGGATGGCTGCAGGGATCTCTTCCCTTGCATTAGTGGTCTCCGCCTCCCGAAGGAATGATCGGTACCTCCCGTTGGCCGGTACTCCCAATGGCCTTTGCAGCTTGATTGCCCCTCCTTCTCATAGAAATCAGGACGTTAGCCGCTGACATCTTACCCTTGGGAGGAGGCACGCTGCCTCTGGTAATGATCTCTGCCGCGACCACATGGCCGGGCAGGTCTTCACCTTGAACTGGTGAAGGGCTCGCGAAAAGCCCAGATACAAAGGCCTCAGCAGCGGCCTCCTCAGAAGAAATGGGCTGCACCACTGAGATGGGCACAGCCTCGATGGGAACAGCGCTATCCGCTCGCGCCCCCTCTGGGCCCTCTGCAGAAGGCACGACCTCTTCAGCAGTAGGGGGCATTTCAAGCTCCACCCTTCTGGCCTCTTCAGCCAGGGGCTCCCCACTGGGAGCTTCTTCCCCAACAGGCTCCCTGACCTCTTCAGTTAAAATAACTGGAGTAGGCCCCTCGGCTCCAGCGGGATGCTCAGCCTCCCCAGCCGGCCCTTCAGCCAGGGTCCCCGCATCGGCGGGGCTCCTCTTCTTCAAAGCCGCGTGGCAGCCACTTTCCTCTTCTTCTTCTCCGGTGAGAAGCCATCAAGGCTTGATGCCCGCCTCTTCTTGGACAGTTTGGGGACAATGGGTCCCAACACCTTGACCGCCATGGCAGGGGCGTCTTCCCCAAGTGCACAAGCCAGGTGCACCCGTTGGGCGATGCGCATGGATGCTTTCTTACCCTGGGCTTCGCCAGACTCTGCAACGGCATCTGCAGACAAAGAGGGACTTCAGACCGTGTTCTACTGCACTCTTACAAATTTACAAAGATATTAGTATGTATGCGCAGCGTATTTTGGGCGCCGCTAGAGCAGCGAAGAAAGAATCTATCATTGTCCCACGGTGGACGGAGCCCATCCTCGTATGGCGGGGGCATCGGGGTCCAAAGACGAAACCCGTGCTAATCCCAGCCCACCTTAGGGTGGTCTCGCCCAGCTGGGCAGCCGAGAAGGGAAGAACGCCGCATGCGCTCCTCGAAAGGACATCGTCCAACCACCCCAGCAGCTTGAACGTATGCTCGCCACCGCACTCCCCGTGAGTCGACAGCCTCCGCGCAATGCTTTGCACGGATTGTCGCGTCCTCGCCACGGGAAAGTCCCATGTGCCTTCGCGGCAAGAAGAAAAAGGATCCGTGCCGGTTGTGGTAGGATTCGGCGCAGCGGTGAAGGAGATGGAGTGGTTACCTCCAACATTTATGGGAGTGACGAGAAGAACGCACCCCCACTCTCGCCTCCAACCGATAAAAACGGTTGAACACATCGGCGAATGGCTTCACGCCGGCCATGTGGCGGCGATAATGAAGCCCGCAATACTCGTGAAAGTATTGGGCGCCAATCGAGTTGGGGCATTCCCAATCAGCACAGGATCTTGCACTGGATTGCGGAAAGGGTACCGTAATCCCGCCGCAAGCTGCGCCGTGTACAGGCACAGCACCCGGTTCTCCTTGTTCTCCTCGGTAACGGGCCAACCCATCGCCCGACAAACACCCGCACGGGATGCGTATACCGGCGTTTTCTCCACGGGCCAGAAGGCCCCCACCATTTCCTGGTGAATTCTCTCGAACTTCACCGTGGTCTTCTCGAGAGAAGCGACCACCGGGCGAACAGCTTCCTTGGAATCCATCTCTACAAAAAGAAGAACAGACAGGCATATAAATCAAACAGCCCAAAGAAAGGCATTTCGTCAAGCGCTCAGTGCGCTCAGAGAACTTGAAGCACTCAGTGTGCGGGAAGAAAAAACCTACCTGATTTGTTAAACCGTGAGCAGGAACGGACGGAGCGGTTGGCAAATGAACAGTTGACCGGCGGAATCTCAAACGAAAAGGAGGAACCACCACAGATCACCTCTCAACTGCCGACGAAATAGCCAAGAAACGCAAGAATGCGAAAGGGTTACTCAGAACAGAGCGAACAAATGCAAGAGTGGAGAAGAAAGATTTCAATCTTCTCGGGTACGCTTTTATAAGCCCGCCAAAATGAAAAAGCGCTTTTAAGCGTGAATGACTCCCGAGGCGCCACGTGCCAAAGATCCAGCGGTTATTAAACCTCTCCTCTGCCGCACAAAGAAGAAACGCTTTTACAAAGCGTAATCGACCCCTACGGCGCCACGTGTTGCGTCCCATAACAGTCAGTAAACCTCTCATCTTCCTTCATCTCTCCTGCATTAAATGTTGAAGAGACTCTTCGCTGCCTTCGCAATCGAACGGTCCGCAAACGGCCCGAGCGCCTTCGCCAACTCCAAAGACTTGGAATTTGAACAGAGTACGGGACCCTGCCCATACTCGCCTTCGTGAGGAGGCATCTTGGTACACTACCCAAGCAAATGCCCTCCTCAAAACTCACAAGGATCATGAAGGATCCAACATGTAATATCAGACCATAAAAGGTCATCGCGCTCCACACAAACTCAGTTCGTGATCACACGCCCTCAACATGGTATTTTCAAACAAGATCTTCAACACAGAGTAAAGGGTCGTGAAGGATCCAACACAAACTATCAGATTATAAAAGATCTTCACTTGTGACTACTACATCGGTCCTCAGCAAAGTACTTTCAAAAAACGGAGTACAGGACCCTGCCCATACTCCGCTCTCAGGAGGAGGCATCTTGGTACACTACCCAATTTAGGGTGGACATCACCCTATTTAGGGTGATGCCAGGAGAAGAGCCTCCCCCAGTTGAAGCCCTTAGACAGGCTGTTTGAGATAAGTCTGTGTCAGACTGATTGGAGATAAGGCGGCTGTGATGATGAAGATCTCAGCAAACCGCCTTAGGTGATTCACTTGTCAGAGAATGTCTGGCGTATAAATCTGGTGAAGATCTCCCAGGCTCGTGCTGCCCTCCTTATTGGCCGGTTGATGTCAGACGACCAAGTGGTCTATTTCCATGTGGAGCAAGCGGTGGGCGAAGGCCCATAGGGGCGAAGGCCCCAAATAGAATATAGCCAAATAAGGGGTGAGGGTTGCACGAACCTGGGTATCAAGGCCTTATCTGGGCGGGGCCAGTATAGGCAGGAGACTGGGAGTAAGACCCATGGAGGCGAGGGAGATCGCAAGGGTTCGCCCTAAGACCGCGAGGGGGGCCCGCGCAGGCTTTAGAAACGCAAGGGTGAGTATGAGACGTCGCCCCTGCGAGTCTGGAGGCCCGCGAGGGCAGGACCTCGCGTAGGCGATATTGGAGACCACAAGGATGAGACCTTGCGAAGGCGATACTGGAGACCACAAGGATGAGACCTCTCCCAAGGCCTCATACGATTCTGATAAAGCGCAAGGGCGCGATTGCTTGGGTAGTGTACCATTGCGGAATTCTCGGATGTTGACATCATCCTGGCCCCTGAGCAGGGCCCCGCACCACAACCCATCCCCCAGAGTGGGACATGTTCGTGGATGGCTCATCCAAACTCGGATCCCCAGCAGGGGGCGTATATCTGCGCGGACCCCTAGGTATGGAAGTATCCCTTCGTGTCTCTTTCCAATTTCAAGTAACTAATAATGTTGCAGAGTATGAGGCCCTCATCGCGGGGCTCAAGCTCGCCATGAGGGCGGGCATTCGCCGCCTTCATATCCACAGCGACTCGCAACTAGTGATTTACTAGGTCCAAGGGTGCGCTGAGTGCAAAGACGCCACCTTGACGAAATACCTCAAATTGGTGAACGCCTTGCGGACCAACTTTGAGGAGGCCATCTTTATCCACGTTCCTCGTTCTGAGAACACCACAACAGACATGCTATCCAAGGGAAAGACTCCCTCCACCATGGCCACCCTGGCCAGCCCTTCCATTACGGAGGCCATTGATATTGCCTCACTGACGATGCTAGATCCAGTGGAAGACTGGAGAAACCTTGTTATCGCTGAGCTAAAAGCCAGTGCCACGGACCCCCAAGCTCGTAAACGGGCCATCCATTTTGTACTCATTGATGATCAATTATGGCATCGCGGGTTTGCAACACCCCTCCAACGATGCCTCAGCACCCTTGTGGGACACTCTGTCTTGGATACTCTCCACCAAGGCAACTGTGGCGCACACATTGCTGCAGAGGCACTTGCCCACAAAGCCCTTCGTCAAGGGTACTACCGGCCTACCTTGAAAAGGACGCGCACCGGTCAAAACATGCCACGGTGCGGATCAATTCTCGCATCCAGCGACTGCCATCTACGGAATCTCCAGCACTGACAAACCCAGTGCCCTTTGCCCTGTGGGGCCTTGACCTCATTGGTCCGATGCCGACCGCTCCAGGTCAGTACCGCTTCTGTGTGGTTGCAGTTGATTATTTTTCTAAATGGGTCGAAGTAGAACCCTGGTCTCCATCACTTCCGCCAAGATCATCAAATTCCTGTGGAAAATCTTGTCTGCCGGTACAGTAGCCCTCGTGCTATTATTACAGATAATGGCACTCAATTTGCCAGTCACAGCGTCCAACAATGGGCCCAGGACAACAATGTCCGCATGCTTTTCGCCCCAGTGGCGCACCCCTAGTCTAATGGGCAGGTTGAGGTCACCAACCGCACCCTCAAAGAGGGCCTTAAGAAGCGCCTTGAGGGGGCCAAAGGTCACTGGGTAGATGAACTCCCAAGTGTCCTGTGGGACTACCGCACCACAACTCGAACCCCAACAGGCGAAACACCTTTCTCTCTAGTATATGGCGCAGAGGCGCTTCTGCCCATTGAGGTAGACCTCCCAATGATCCGCATGATTAACTTCACTGACGAGATGCTCAAGGGCTTCGCGCCAAACTCGACTTAATCGAGGAATTACGAGAGGGCGCTCGCCTTCGCATGTTTGCCCTCAAACAGACGCTCGGTCTTCACCACAATGCCAGGGTAAAACCCAAAACAGTACAACAAGGGGGCCTTGCCTTGCTCAAATCTGCCCTCACCGCTAGTGACCCCAAACAGGGTGTCTTGCGACCCAACTGGGATGGACCATACATTGTTCATAAACAAGTCCGCCCAGGAGTCTATGAACTATAAGACCATGATGGTCGCCTTCTTCCCCGCAACTTTCATGCGAATGACTTGCGCCCATATTACGTGTAAGTCCTCAGTCTTACGTCTTCAATTCAATAAAATACATGTGTTTTCCTCCCTCTCTTGCAGTATTACGTTGCATTATAAATGCCCTCTCAAATCGCCCTCTGTACCCGACCGGTCAGACTGGCCACTCGGCTAAATCACGGCATCAGGCCTTGTCAGGTCTCACTTGCGCACCCACACAAAGGGCAGCCCCCTGCGGTCGCACCAGGTAGTTGCGGGTCTCATCTCAATCGACCTTCAACTCGCCCGCTCCAAGGGTAACCCTTGCGCTGCATGGGTAACCCCCTTTTGGCTCCTTCAGGGAGGTCAATGTGTAAGTCGCCCTCGCGCGCCACAGCAGACCTTCCGCACGGCCTCCTCCACATAGGTAGTTGCGGGTCTCATCCCCAACTGACCTTCAACTCGCCACGCCCAAGGGTAACCCCCTTGCGCTGCGGAAGGGTAACCCCCTTTTGGCTCCTTAAGGGAGGTCTATGTGTAAGTCGCCCTCGCGCGCCACAGCTGACCTTCCGCACGGACTCCTCCACACAGGTAGTTGAGGGTCTCATCCCCAACCGACCTAAAAATCGCCCCGACCCAAGGGTAACCCCCTTGCGCTGCGGAAGGTTAACCCCCTTTTGGCTCCTTAAGGGAGGTCTATGTGTAAGTCACCCTCGCGCGCCACAGCAGACCTTCCGCAGGGACTCCTCCACACAGGTAGTTGTGGGTCTCATCCCCAACTGACCTTCAACTCGCCCCGCCCAAGGGTAACCCCCTTGCGCTGCGGAAGGGTAACCCCCTTTTGGCTCCTTAAGGGAGGTCTATGTGTAAGTCGCCCTCGCGCGCCATAGCAGGCCTTCCGCACGGACTCCTCCACACAGGTAGTTGTGGGTCTCATCCCCAACTGACATTCAACTCGCCCCGCCCCAAGGGTAACCCCCTTGCGCTGTGGAAGGGTAACCCCCTTTTGGCTCCTTCAGGAAGGTCTATGTGTAAGTCGCCCTCGCGTGCCACAGCAGACCTTCCGCACGGACTCCTCCACACAGGTAGTTGCGGGTCTCATCCCCAACTGACCTTCAACTCACCCCGCCCCAAGGGTAACCCCCTTGCGCTGCGGAAGGGTAACCCCCTTTTTGGCTCCTTCAGGGAGGTCTATGTGTAAGTCGCCCTCGCGTGCCACAGCAAAATTTCCGCACGGACTCCTCCACACAGGTAGTTTCAGGTCTCATCCCCAAATGACCTTCAACTCACCCCGCCCCAAGGGTAACCCCCTTGCGCTGCGGAAGGGTAACCCCCTTTTGGCTCCTTCAGGAGGGTCCCTGTGTAAGTCGCCATCGCGCGCCTCATCGGACCTTCCGCACGGGCTCCTCAACGTAGCTACAGGTCTCAGGCTCAAGGTAAAACTGAATTTTACTTCATTCTTATCATATAAATGATGAGCACTCTGTAGGTATCCTCTACTTGGTACACTGTACACTACCCAAGGGCTTACTCCCTGAAAAATCGCCAGGAAGGTCTCTGAGTGAGTCGCCATCGCGGACCCCAGCAGACCTTCCAACATGGAGAAATCTCATCCATGGTCTTCAAAGGCATCGCCTCTGCAAACCCTAAACAGGTCCTCAAACTTGTCTCAACAAGTGATCTCTACCTCAACTTGTCTCAGCAAGTGAACCCACAAATTATCTGGAAGGATATATGTGGCTCCGCCTGCTATGGATTTTAAGTGCCTCGCCACTATGAACTCAAGCTGAGTTTCCAGTTTCTTAACAAGTGATCTCTGTGGCTTCGCCGTTGCGAACCCCAATAGACTTCTCTCCACAAACGGGACTTAGCTTATGGCTGTTAACCTAGCTAACGTACCCTACACTGCTATCACGAAATAAAAGCGAGGCTACAAGACAATGAAGGTAAAATGAAATTTTACTTCATCTACTGTTATCAAAATTATGCATGAATGCAGGTGTCCTTTATGCACAAAAAAGGGGGGGCGTCCACATGTTGGAGCCTCCACCTTAGTCCAACAGGGCATACCAGGCTTCGCCCATCTTCTTTCCCTGCTCCCCCAGTCAAGCAGGGCCTCTACTGTTGGACCACTGGTGTTAGCAGCATCCAGAATCCCAAGACTTAGCTCTGGGAACGCCTTCTCCACTTGGAAGCGGCATCGCAGCCAGCCCTCCTCGTAGGCTTGCGCCCCTGCTTCACCTTGAGCTTGGATCTCACCAAGCTTCTCCATCGATCCGAGGCATCCGCTCAGGGATGGGCACCTTGATGGAGGAAGAGGACTCTTGATCCTCATCTGCAAAGGGAGCGAGGCCCAAAGCCTTCTCCATCTCCCATACTGAGGCCACCGCCTTCTCAAGGTCAGAGGCAACCTCCAGGTGTGCCTTCATGGCAGCCTCAGCAGCAAGCCTGCCCTCCTCCATTTTCTTTTCTGCCAACTGGGCCTGGGCAATGGCCTGACACTCTGGTACACTACCCAAGCAAACGCATCCTCGAGTAGCATCATAATCATACAAGGCCTTTGAAGAAGTCTCATCCTTATGGTCTCCAGTATCGCCTTCGCAAGGGCTCATCCTTGTGGTCTCCAGTATTGCCTTCACAAGGTCTCATCCTTGTGGTCTCCGGTCTCACCTGCGCGAGGAATTGCCCTCGCGGGCCTCAAGTCTCGCATGGGCGATGTCTCATACTCAGCTTTGTGTCTCTTAGGCCTTCGCGGTCTCAGGTCGCACCCTTGCAATCTCATTCGCCTTCATGGGTCTTACTCCCACAGTCCCAGCTCGCCTTCGTGAGGATCCTCCTGCTTATACTGGCCCCGCCCAGATAGGACTCTTACACCCAGGTTCGTGTGACCTTCACACCTTATTTGGCCATATTCTATCCAGGCCTTCGCCCTTACTGGCCTTCGCCCTTACTGGCCTTCGCCCGCCACTTGCTCCACTTGGAGATAGACCACTTGGTCATCTGACATCAACCGGCCAATAAGGAGGGCAGCACGAGCCTGGGAGATCTTCACCAGATTCATACGCCAGACATTCTCTGACAAACGAATCACCTAAGGCGGTTTGCTGAGATCTTCATCATCACAGCCGCCTTATCTCTAATCGATCGACACGAGACTTATCTCAACAGCTGTCTAAGGGCTTCAACCGGGAGGCTCTTCTCCGGCATCACTCTATAAATAGGGTGATGTCCACCCTAAATCGGGTAAGCTACTTCACGCCCCCACTCCTCTCTTGCTACTTCGAGTATTCTCTTTATCTTTCACAGATTACTCTGAACAGCAAGCTTTGAGCTTCAAGAACATCATCTTCTCCACCACATCAACTGGGAGTCCGGGCCTTCCTTAGGAACGAGACTATCAGTTTGGCGCCGTCTGTGGGAACATAAAATTCTTACCATAAACCCATATTACAAACCACAAGTAGCAAGTCATGCCAACCACCCGGAGTGCAAACAGGAACAGTCGTCAGGGAAGGAGGAATCTCCCCGAGACAAATACGAACAATGATCCGCCATCGGAGCCATCTCGAACAATGTTCCCCACAACGGGAGAACTCTCTGTCCACTCGACGGAGGAAAGCTCCTCCCACGCAACGAACGTGCCCCAAGAGCGTAACATTCCACCTCCGAACACCCCTCCAACGAGCCTTGATCCGGCCGTTCTGCAAACAATCACTGAGGCGGTTGCTTTCAACTTACGTGAAACACTCGCCACCACTCTTCGGGGCGTTCTGGATAGCGTGGGAACGCTACGGACTAATCAGCCTCGAACGCCAGCCTACTCCTCCTCAACAAGTAAGTAATCCCGACCCTTCTTTGCCATTACTTATCGCACTTACTAGACGATTAGAGGAAGTGGAAAAAGGGATGAAAGGGCTAGTGTTCATAATACCGCCAGATGGGTCCTGACCACCTCGGACCCAACCCTTCACTCAACGGGTCTTAGAAACCTCTCTCCCGCATCAATTCCGCCACCTAAGCCGGACGCTTATGATGGTCTTTCAAACCCTGATATTCACCTCCAGCGTTATGTTTCCGCGATGGCAATCGCAAGGGCGGACGACAACACGCTCGCCGAGCTTTCAGCTCCACACTTACCGGGCTGCCGCCAACCGGTATACCACCCTTCGTGATAAGCGGTTTGATTCCTTTGAGGAACTCTCCCGCAACTTCTCCAACAACTTTGTGGTGTCAAAACCTCCCCCTAAGACGGCGGGACATCTTCTTAAAATACGGCAGAAAAAGGATGAACCACTCCAGGAGTATATTCAACGCTTCCAGGCCGAGTCTATCCAAGTCCCTAATCTGGGAGAGGAAGCTCGTCTGCTTGCAGCTATCTAGGGCCTCCGTTGGGAGACTCTTTTCTTTGTGGATGTCCACACCAACCCCCCTACAAATATGGAACAATTCTTGAGCACGGCGTCTCGATTTATGAATACGGAAGAGGTCACTCGGCCACTTGCCAGAGTCGCCGCGGCGGACGCTAAGGGACAACCCTCACGACTGCACCCCGTGTCTCAAAGGCGTACCCTACGCCCCCGAGGGAGAAGGCGTATTTTCTCTTCCTCCACCGAGGGAATCTCGCACCAACATCCTCCACGCCTTGGAACAAAAGAGGAGGTCCCCACTTGGCCTAGTCCTCTCTCCCGAGAAATAACAAGGCAAAGCAACAAGTTCTGCCGTTATCATCGTGACAAAGGTCACGACACTGAGGACTGTTTTGAGCTCAAGCGCATGATCGGGGAAATGCTGGCTCAAGGCAAGCTCAGGGAATACTTGCTCCATAATGAGGGGGGCCATAGGAGAGAAGGCGACCGGGAGGATCGCCGACCGGAGGAACGCCGGCGGGGGCGCTCCCAAACAAAACACAGGTCAAGAGAATCTGGATCAGATCCCCGGCAAGGGGGCATATCGGCGTAATCACACAGTGTGAAGGCGCTTCGGCAAGACGCCGCCATATGAGGCAGATCTACCAGATCGACCATTCCGCCACCCAGTTTTTGCATCACAGCGATGGCACCTCTGTGGCAGTGCCGCACGCTGATCCCTTGGTTATCACCGCCCGTATCGCGGGATGGGACGTTGACAGAATCTACATGGATACGGGGGCAAACGCCAACGTGATCTACAAGCACACTTTGGTTGAGGCCAAAGTGCCTTTGTCAAAAATTCAACCCGCAAAGGGGGCCACTTTTGGAGTGGGACGGGATGAAATCCCAACTTTAGGGTCGATCACCCTACCCTACATGATGATGGGGACCACCAAGGAAAAGAAACAGGTATGTCACTCAAGCTTTGTGGACTTTATTGTCCTGGACCTTCCTACGCCATACAACACCATCATTGGGCGACATACTCAGACTGAGTTCCACGTCCGCTGCGATGTGCGGACTCGACTTTGATCTTTCACACGGCGGCCGGAGATGCCTATATCTTCACAACCAAAATGTGGCTAGAGGCAATTATGTCTCCGCCCTCGCTGGACCTCCTCAATTTCCCCGACCATCTGAGCCTAAGAGAAAGGGGCCCGCGGAGGAAGCCGGGCCGGCGGGTGAGGCCGCTCCCGACTTATCTGGAGCCTTTGAAGAGGTTGAGATCTCCCCCGGAAAGAAATTCCGGGTTGGAAAAGATCTCGAAGAAAAAGACCAGCAAGCGCTCGTCCATCTCCTCCATGCCAACAGCGACGTCTTCGCATGGGGCCCTGAGGACCTACCAGGGGTTGACCCTACTATTATCTCTCACAAGTTGAGTATACTCCCCGGCTTTAGCCCGGTTAGGCAGAAAACAAGGGGCATGGCCCCTGACCGTAAGGACTTTGTACGCACTGAAGTGCAGAAATTGCTTAAGGCAAATATAATCAAGGAGGTTCACTACTCTGAGTGGGTTGCGAATATTGTCCTCGCCGATAAAGAGGGCGGTTAATAGGGCCTGTCCAAGGGACCCCTATCCCCTACCTTCCATTGACCAACTGGTTGACTCAACCGTTCATCATTCTGTCTTCTCCTTTCTCGATGCGTACAGCGGGTACCATCAAGTCTTTATGGACCCAGAGGACGCGGTAAAAACCGCCTTCACTACGGGCGAAGCCGTCTATCATTATATCAGAATGCCCTTCAGATTAAAAAATGCGGGGGCTACCTTCCAAAGACTTATAAATCAAGTCTTCACAGGCCAAATTGGCCGAAATCTTGAGGCTTACGTCGATGACATTGTAGTCAAAAGCAAGGCCACTTCAACCCACCTTACAGACTTGGAGGAAACATTTGCCAACTTCCGCAAGTACAATATGCGGTTAAAGCCAAAGAAATGTATCTTTGGCGTAGGAGAAGGGAAGTTTCTGGGATACCAGATCTCCAAAGGAGGAATCCACGCAAATCCCAAGAAGATTGAGGCAATCACTACCCTGCGCACTCCTAGAGGACTTAAGGAAGTTCAACAGCTAGCAGGAAAGCTAGTTGCCTTGGGACGATTCGTCTCAAAACTAAGCGATCGCTGCAGACCTTTCTTCGATCAAATACGCAAGAAAAAAGCTTGCAAATGGACGGAGGAGTGCCGGGAGGCATATGCCTCCATCAAACAAAGATTTACAGGAGCTGCCAAAGACTCAAGTGCCCTGCACCGGGCGATGACCTGGTCCTCTACCTCGCCACCTCGTAAAAGAGTGTTGCTTGTCCTTATTAAGGAAGAGGCTGCTAAACAATGGCCGGTATATTACACCAGCCATACTCTCCGTGATACAGAAACAAGGTATCCTCCTCTCCAAAAGGCTATATTGTCTCTTGTATATGCAGCAAGGAAGCTCAAACCCTACTTCCAAGGGCACACTATTATAGTCCGAACGGACTTGCCAATACAGGATATCCTGAGGCGGCCCGAACACTCACGGCGCCTCGCCAAGTGGTGTATCGAACTTGGTGGTTTTAACATCAACTATGAGCCCAGGAAGGCAATCAAGGGCCAGGACCTCGCCGACTTCATTGCGGAGTTCTCAGATGCTGATATCCTCTCGGCCCTGACAGGGCCCCGCACCTCCACCCATTCCTCCCCAATGGGACTTATTTGTGGATGGCTCATCCAGTGGAATCCCCGCAGGGGTGTGTATCTACGCGGACCCCTAGGTATGGAAGTATTCCTTCGTGTCTCTTTTCATTTTCAAGTGACTAACAATGTTGCAGAATATGAGGCCCTAGTCGCCGGGCTAAAGCTCGCCAAAAAAGCAGGCATTGGCTGCCTCCATGTCCATAGCGACTCGCAACTGGTGATTCACCAGGTCCAAGGGTGCGCCGAGTGCAAGGACGCCACCCTGATCAAATACCTTAAATTGGTAAACACCTTGCGAACCGACTTCGAAGAGATCATCTTCATACATGTTCCTCGCACTTAGAACACTACAGTAGACATGCTATCAAAGGGAAAGACTCCCTCCACCTCGACCACCCTGGCCAGTCCTTCCATCACGGAAGATATTGATATTGCCTCTCTGGCAACACATGATCCGGTCGTAGACTGGAGAGACCCTATTATTGCTGAACTAAAAACCAGCACCACAGATCCCCAGGCTCACAAACGGGCTATCCGCTTCGTCCTCGTTAATGACCAATTATGGCATCGCGGGTTTTCGGCGCCTGCAACGATGTCTCGGCACCACCGAAGGGCACTCTGTCTTGGACACTCTTCACCAAGGCAACTGTGGCGCACACATTGCTGCGGAGGCACTTGCCCACAAAGCCCTTCGTCAAGGGTACTACTGGCCTACCTTGAAAAAGGACGCCGCCGCACTGGTCAAAACGTGCCACCAGTGCCAAATCAATTCTCGTGTCCAGCGACTGCCATCTACGGAATCTCCAGCACTGACAAACCCAGTGCCCTTCGCCCTGTGGGGCCTCGACCTTATTGGTCCAATGCCGATCGCTCCAGTGTCGCATCGCTTCGTGTTGTTGCAGTTGATTATTTTTCTAAGTGGGTCGAGGTAGAACCCCTGGTCTCCATCACTTGCGCGAAAATTATCAAGTTTCTTTGGAAGAACCTTGTCTGCGATGCGGCAGCCTCGTGCTATTATTACAGACAATGGCACACGGTTTACCGATCACAAGTGTCCAACGGTGGGCTCAGGACAATAATGTCCGCATGCTTTTCCTTGATGCGCACCCCAGCCTAATGGGCAGGTTGAAGTCACCAACCGCACCCTCAAGGAAGGCCTCAAGAAGCGCCTTGAGGGGGCCAAAGGCCGTTGGGTAGATGAACTCCCAAGTGTCTTATGGGACTATCGCACCACAACGCGAACCCCAACAGGCGAGACGCCTTTCTCCCTGGTATATGGCGCAGATGCGCTCCTGCCAATTGAGGCAGACCTCCCCACGATCCGTATGATCAACTTCACTGATGAGGCGAGGGCGCTCCCCACGATCCGTATGCCAAACTTGACTTAATCGAAGAATTACGCGAGGGCGCTCGCCTTCGCATGACTGCCCTCAAACAGAGGCTCAGTCTTCACCATAATGCCCGGGTAAAACCCAAGGCACTACAACAAGGGGGCCTTGCCTTGCTTAATTCAGCCCTCACCGCTCGCGACCCCAAACAGGGTGTCTTGCGACCCAACTGGGACGGGCCTTATATTGTTCGTAAACAAGTCCGCCCAGGAGTCTATGAACTACAAGACCATGATGGTCGTCTTCTCCCCTGCAACTTTCATGCGGATGACTTGCGCCCATATTATGTGTAAGTCCTTAGTCTTACAAATTCAGTAAAATACATATGTATTTCTTCCTGTCTTACAGCCCTCTGCACCCGACCGGTCAGACTGGCTACCTGCCTGAGTTATGGCATCAGACCTTGTCAGGTCTCACTTCTCCACACAGGTGGTTGCGGGTCTCATTCCCCAACTGACCTTCAACTCGCCCCGCCCCAAGGGTAATCCCCTTGCGCTGCGGACGGGTAACCCCCTTTTGGCTCCTTCATGAAGGTCTATGTGTAAGTCGTCCTCGCACGCCACAGCAGACCTTCCGCTCGGACTTCTCCACACAGGTGGTTGCGGGTCTCATTCCCCAACCGACCTTCAACTCGCCCGCCCCAAGGGTAATCCCCTTGCGCTGCGGAAGGGTAACCCCCTTTTGGCTCCTTCAGGAAGGTCTATGTGTAAGTCGTCCTCGCACGCCACAGCAGACCGTCCGCTCG
This sequence comes from Stellera chamaejasme, assembly GCA_024586325.1. Taxonomy (NCBI): domain Eukaryota; kingdom Viridiplantae; phylum Streptophyta; class Magnoliopsida; order Malvales; family Thymelaeaceae; genus Stellera; species Stellera chamaejasme. Next base: position 30,800,441 of record CM044983.1, read on the forward strand.
GACTTCTCCACACAGGTGGTTGCGGGTCTCATTCCCCAACCGACCTTCAACTCGCCCCGCCCCAAGGGTAATCCCCTTGCGCTGCGGAAGGGTAACCCCCTTTTGGCTGCTTCAGGAAGGTCTATGTGTAAGTCGTCCTCGCACGCCACAGCAGACCTTCCGCTCGGACTTCTCCACACAGGTGGTTGCGGGTCTCATTCCCCAACCGACCTTCAACTCGCCCAGCCCCAAGGGTAATCCCCTTGCGCTGCGGAAGGGTAACCCCCTTTTGGCTCCTTCAGGAAGGTCTATGTGTAAGTCGTCCTCGCACGCCACAGCAGACCTTCCGCTCGGACTTCTCCACACAGGTGGTTGCGGGTCTCATTCCCCAACCGACCTTCAACTCGCCCCGCCCCAAGGGTAATCCCCTTGCGCTGCGGAAGGGTAAACCCCTTTTGGCTCCTTCAGGAAGGTCTATGTGTAAGTCGTCCTCGCACGCCACAGCGGACCTTCCGCTCGGACTTCTCCACACAGGTGGTTGCGGGTCTCATTCCCCAACTGACCTTCAACTCGCCCCGCCCCAAGGGTAATCCCCTTGCACTGCGGAAGGGTAACCCCCTTTTGGCTCCTTCAGGAAGGTCTATGTGTAAGTCGTCCTCGCACGCCACAGCAGACCTTCCGCTCGGACTTCTCCACACAGGTGGTTGCGGGTCCCATTCTGATGCGATCACGGGTACGCTTGACGCGAATCCGCGAGATCGTACGGAAGCGCAGATCTAGCTCGGTGGGGTCGATTGAACAAAGAAGGATAGAGACGGCCACAGACACCTCCCAACTACGAGGTTGGGCAATATCTGCGATAAGCCTGGGGAGTATGGAAGATCTAGCACCTCTCAACTACGAGATTGAGCAATACTAGATATTAAACTTGATGATTTTCAATCTATCAAGGGGAATGGCGGAAAATAGTAAGGGGGTGAGAACCGGAGCTTAAGGAATTGTCCTTCTTAAGCTTTACATATATTCTATGTTACAAAAGAGTTTGCTGTCCCTTTTATAGGAGGGAGAGGGGACAGTCTCTGACAAATGCGCAGGTATGCTAAAAAGGTATAAAGTGCCTCAATCAGGCATGCTATCCTAAAAGGTAAAAAGGTAAAAGCTAAAGTAAACAATATAATACTCCCAAGTGTCGGCTTGAAAGGAGGGAGTGTTCCAGATGGGATGGGAGTGGTTGGAGATGGTCGGCTGCTTTATTGAGCATAGCTGGCTTCGCTTCAGGCTCCGCTTTGGCTGGAAGGCCTCGCATCAAGGCTTCGCCTTCGCTCGGAAGCATTGCGGAGATGGCTTCGCCAAAAGGCCTCACCTTCTCCTGGAGGCTTCGAAGAAGACTTTACCTTCACTTTGAAGTCTGTACTTTGGAGTTTCTTGCTTGAGGGCTTCACCGTGAGATTTCTCAGAAATGGCTTCGCCCGAAGACTTTGCCATCGCCGAGATGCCTTTGCTTAAGAAGCCTAGCCCTCGCCTTGAGGCTGCACAGGGGCGGCTTTGCCAAAGGGCCTCGCCAACGCCTAGGTGCCTTCGCATGATGAAGTCCAGTCTGCCTTGAGGTTCCTCAGGAATGGTTTCGCCTGAGGGGCTTCGCCATTGCCCGGATCTCATCGCTTGGGGAAGCCTTGCCTTTGCCTTGAGGCCTCTTGAGGAGTCCTCGCATAGAGGCGTTGCCTTCTCCTGGTCAGGTGACCGCCTGAACCATGGATCAGGCTGCCTGAGCCTATGAACCTCCTCGCCACGGAGTTGCTCCGAGCTTCATTCGCCTGCCTCTTCGTCTGGGACACTTTGTTGTTGCTTGCGGACCTCATGATCACATCACATTCCCCAATTGACCTTCAACTCGCCCCGCCCCAAGGGTAATCCCCTTGCGCTGCGGAAGGGTAACCCCTTTTTGGCTCCTTCAGGAAGGTCTCTGTATAAGTCACCCTCGCACGCCACAGCGGACCTTCCACACGGGCTCCCCAGACACAGCAGTGGGTCTTACTCCCCAGAACCTCAGATGGTTCTCCACTTGTCTCAACAAGTGCCCTACTGCCTTCGCCAAACACGTGACTTCAGGCTCCAGGTAAACTAAACCTTTTTACTGCATTCTTATCGTATAAATGATGAGCAAACTACAGGGGTCTTCTAATTGGTACACCGTACACTACCCAAGTGCTTACTCCCTGAACAGTTGTCCTAAAAAGGGGCCCTGAACTTATCTAAAAAAAGTGGTCTCCATCACAGCTTGTCTCAACAAGTGAACCCACAAGTCATTTGGAATGACTCATGTGGCTCCGCCGTTGCGGATCTTGAGTGCCTCGTCACTATAAACTCAAAATTGAGTCTCCAGCTCCTTGATAAGTGATCCCTGTGGCTTCGCCTTCGCGAATCCCAGAAGGACATCTCTCCATGAGACAGGACTTAGCCTATGGTTGTTAAACCTAGCTAACATACCCTACAGGGCTATCGCGAGATGAAGCGAATCTACAAAACAGTGAAGGTAAAAGGAAATTTTACTTCATCTATTGTTCCCAAAAAGTGTGTAAATACAGGTCTTTATACAAAGGTTGGGGGCATCCACATGTTGGAGCCTCCACCCTAGTCCAAGAGGGCATACCAGGCATCGCCCATCTTCCTCCCCTGCTCCCCAGCAGGCGGCGCCTCTACCGTTGGCTCATTGGTGTTGGCAGCATCCAGGATCCCAAGACTTAGCTCTGGGAACGCCTTCTCCACTTGGAAGCGGCATCGCAGCCAGCCCTCCTCGTAGGCCTGCGCCCCCGCTTCGCCTAAGGCTTGAATCTCGCCAAACTTCTCCATCAGTCTTGGCATCCGCTCAGGAATGGGCACCTTGATAGAAGAAGAGGACTCAGGGTCCTCACCTGCAAAAGGAGAAAGGCCCAGAGCCTTCTCCATCTCCTTTACTGAGGCCACCGCCTTTTCAAGGTTAGTGGCGACCTCCAGGTGTGCCTTCGTGGCAGCCTCAGCATCGAGCCTGCTTTCTTCTACCTTCTTATCTGCCAGATGAGCCTGGGCGATGGCTTGGCGCTCCACTTCCTTGGTTGCAGCCTTTGCCTGATCAGTTTCAGCCTTCGCTGATTGGAGGGACTCCTTCAAAGCGGTCTCTTCTGTTGGGCCTCCAAGCTGCTTGTCAATCGGAGGAAGCGTTGCTTGAACGCACCAATAAGGCTGGCCTGCTCATACCGATATAGCCTGCTGGTTATTCGCTCCTTATTAACGTAGTCGCACCAACTCTCTAGTTGGGCCACACGTTTGACGTGCGCCTCCTTGAGCTCCTCCTCCCTCTTCTTTGAGGCCTCCAGCTCCCTCCTAAGTGAGGCGATCTCTGTTATTTGGGCGTCGTCCCGCCTATTGGCATACTTCAGAAAGTCATGCCATTGCTCCGAGGCAGCATATCCTTTGACGGCCGCCTGCACCCCAGTTCAATTTCAACAAAGGCAAAAAAGGCCAGACTGAACTTATACATAAGAGATCAAAAGTAGGTCTCACCTGAAGACTCTGTTGGGCTGCGTCCTGCATGAACTTGGCAGGGGAGTCTAAACTCCGCTCTGTCACCTCTCGGTCAAAAGGGGTACGCAGCCCCTCCAGGCAAAATAGGAGAGTCTGCTCCCCTCCCATCAGCAGAGAGCTGCTATTCCTGAGAAGGAAGACCGGATCTGTCACGACCACCCCGCCCGGTTGCGGAGGCGGGGCCGGCCGCGACGTTCGGAACGCGGAAGCTACGGCGGAAAGCGCGGTAACGGTACTACCGAAACCCGCTACGTTTAGTGGTCTCATGACCCGGCCCGCAATAACAAAATGGTCGTACTACGACCCGCAACCTACAGAACACACACATGGCAAGTATACAAACAACTTAACGATCAAACATGCAGTTCATGGAATACCATTCATTACTCATGATAACAAATCACAGAAACCATTTCATACGTACAGCCAATATACGCAAGTGGGCTCCGCCTCGACTCGGAAGACAGTCTGAGAACCAACACATATTCCGTAATATACGTCAAATACAATATCATGATCCGAAATACATGCATGCAACTACACCTACAGAGCCACCAAAGTAAATCCTAGAATACCTAGGTGCGGAATCAGAAGCCTCTTGCTTAAGGATTCCCGCACGTGGTACTGCTGCTGCAACCGAAACCCCAAACGTGACAGAAGCACCGCGGATCTCTACTCCGCCGGTTGCTTGTCAGGACGGCCTGAAAGGTGGTAAACAAATAAAAGGGTGAGTCATCGGAAGGACCCAGTAAGGGCTGAGGTAAAACGTAGTTTGCCCAAGTGGCAACAAGCTGAACCTGCAAAACAGAATAACACAAGCATATGCACATATATATATAAACATAAAGTATGAGGTGAGCCGGAATCCAATCATATGCGGTCCAACCTCCAGAACGACCCTAGACGACAGCCCTCACACAGAGGTCGAATATACTGAATGCGGTCGAGCACGAAAGAAGCAGTGCAGGCCGGGGTCGCGATCCCCAAACTGCCGTAGGGTCACAGAAGTATATCGGCACCCCAAGTGCGGATATACGCAGAATGTCGGCACCCTCCAGTGCAGACACCACAGAACAGAAGTATCGGCACTCCTGGTGCAGATACGCAGAACAGATCTATGGAGCACCCGTGGCCTCTCTGACCATCCGGGTCTCGTCACAGAACAGAACATATAATAATAATGCACAAATAAATCAGAAGTATCATCACCTGATATACGAATACAGAACAGAAAAGGAACTCGGGGCCTCCAAGGTCACCCGGGCCTTGAGACAGAACAAACATACATCTTACCATGTGACGGGTCTCGGGGTCACCGAACCACCGTCCTCGTCCGGGACCCGCCTCAACCAACCCCGATATACATGCAATTATTCCCAGAATGCATAACGAGAGAAGTTGAGCCCTTACCTCAGAAAAACGGCTTCGCAGCACAAACCCCGGGAATTCCCGGCTCCCGGCCCGAAACGTGGTAATGCGCCTTTTAAGGTCCCGCACAACTCCACCAATGCAGAAACACACTGAACAACCACAATCCAGTCAGAACTCACCAAAACAGACCCCCAGAAACCAAACCTGCACAATCCCGCACTTTCCCGCAAAAATCCACAGAAAGCTCGATTTCACGAACCGAGCTAGAACATTGTTACTTATACATCCATAAACACAACCAAACCTTTAAATCATACCTTCTTCCCAAACCGTTCACACAAGTCCGAATCGAAATTCTCGTTCAGCTGTCCCGGTACAAAATTCGGCAGAGTTTCAGTCGCGTTTCCGACTACCCCCTGTTCACAAATGATCCACGGATACAGAATATATGTTTAGAATTCACAAAATCAGCCAATATCATTGGCGCCAAAACCGAGGCTCGGGCCGGAAAAAACAGCTTTCACACCGAGCCTTTTCTGACAAAACCAATTACACCATCAGAATCAGAACTTCGCTCTGATCACAAATATATCCTTACCTTTCGCTGAATCCACCATTGGATTTTACACCAAATTGTTCAGACGCACTTCGGCACCACTTCAGGCGCGTTTCTTCCTACGCTCCTGTTATCAAACATACACAAGAAAGCGCCGGGAACGTTTAGAAACCAAGAAATCAAGTAGAGAAGGTGGTTCCATAACCACTTCCAAATTTCAGCAGCTCACGGTTTCCAACCGGAGTCACAATCACAAAAACCGATTTATAAGGAGTTAATTATTTCTCCTAAGGATCGATTTAACCAACTGACCTTCAAGATTTTGGTGAGAAATTGAAATATGCCAAATTGCTCCCTTGAGCGTCGGCCATGCGCAGAGAAGAAAGAAAGAAATAAGTGAAGGCTCTCTGATACTTCTTTCTCTTATTTCTTCTAATGTTATATATATATATGTATATAATAATATAATACCACATGTGTCTCACTAACACACACTTCACTTCTCGTTTTAAAAGTAACCGCCTCACTCTCTGCCGCTTTTCAATTTCGTTTCCTTTTTTTTCCTTCTTCTTTCTTTTTTTAACAAATTTATCTTTTCTTTTCTTTTTTACTTTAATCCCCAAACTTTCAAAAGTTGCAATTTAGTCCAGCCCGAAAATTGCAACTTCCAAACAATAACCCCAAACAGCACGAAATCTGAGACACATTTTCGGGACCTCATATCACAGACAAAACATGCTTCACATGACTAATTATGAATCCCGAGCCCCACAAAAATCGTTAATCCTGGTAAATACGCTTAATCGCGTAATTAACTGAAATTCGCATTGGGTGGCAATAACAGTAACCAAAACTGTACCACATCCTCAGAACTTCATATCGACACCAATTATACTTCATATACTTAATTATAAGTCCAGTGTCCTATCGGGCCCACTTAATCCGAGCAAATCTCGACGTGCTAACCCAAATCCAAATCTCGTCATGCCAAAATTCCACAAGTATTACCATAAAATCCATCTCAAAATATAGCATACCTTACACATGAGCCGTCGGAAAATTTCCATCCCGAGTCCCGGGAGTCTCCCGGGACCGAACGTCCCGCCCCAAAAAATATACTCCATCAAAAGATTCGGGACGTTCCCACGATTCCAAAAATGCAAACGGTTTCTCATTCCGAGGTCCCGGGAGCGCTACCGAGCCTGCTGTACGTCCCGAGACAACCCCCCGACCTCGAAAAAATATTTTCGACGAAAATGTCTGAGGGACCCACACGACCTCCAAACCCGAAGGATTTCCAAAAATAATGCTCAGATAAGCCTCTGGAGCTGTCTAACCGCCCAAAACCATGACCCGCGGGCCAAAACCGGAGCCCCGAGTCACCCGTGTCACAACCCCCTCGGGTGACCGTAACATTCTCCCCCCCTTAGAACTCTTGGTCCTCCAAGAGTAGCCTTAACCATCCATACAGGTGTCGCTACCAACTAGAATATATAAATATTCTCCTTACTAAGAACAATCGGACCACCGTTATTGGTGCGGCGGGAGTGGTAGTTTAGACTACCATCCAGAGCCTCTCAACTGCGTCCCACCCTCCGGGTGCATCTTATTGCACCCCGAGTCAGTTGCCGGTATTTCTACCTGACAACCCCAGACAGTACCGAATCTTAATCTAACTGATCCTCAACAGGCTATGTCACCACACGCCGCCTGGTTGCGGAGGCGGGGGCGCCGGTACGTCGGAAGCGGAAGCCGGAATGAATACAGAATGGCAGGTCCATCGAGACCTGCCGCGCGTAGCGGACCCGAAAAGCGAAGCGATTGTGGAAGCAACCTGCAAATTCATACATATACTCGAATAACCATGCAAACAGTTCATGTAATAACAACAAAGTAAGCACCGCCCTCCGAGGACGAGTACTTACGCATATAACATAGATACATACAGAATTCACCGAACCTAGGGTATCTAGCAAGCGCCAAGCGCTCAAAACATGCACAGAACAGAATATATAAGTATATACAACTATACAATCATCACAATCATCCGAAAGTATGCACATGCAACTACAGAGCCGACCCTAGGCCTAAACGTCAAAATACCTCGCGGGATTCAGACCAAGTAGACAAAATCCCAGCCCGCAAGGTACTGCTGCTGCTCAACACAACCAAGGCAGAAGCCTCACGGAAACCAACTCCGCTGGTTGTTTACCAAGTCTACCTGAAACCCAAAAAACATAACCCAAAAGGGTGAGTCCTCGAAAGGACCCGTAAGGGATTTGGGGTAAGATAAGCATATGTAACCCTGCAAAACAGAAATATAGTAATATACAGAATATATGAAACAGAATACAGAATATCGTGCATGCAAAGATAACAGATCATAATCCCGAAGGATGTGCGATTCTAAATCGCCATAAACCCTTATAACAAATCGGAGCAGCAGCCTCCCTCTAAGGGAGTCAGAAGCCGAAGCTATTACAGAAGCATGGTGCACCAGCTGGGGTAGCGAACCCACAACTGTCGTAGGGTTACCAGACAAAGTATGCCACAAGGCATACACCTACAAACGTAGGGTTAACACACAGAGTATGCCACAAGGCATACACCTACGAGATCACGAAACGTACCTTAAGGCACAAATTTCCGAAATACCGCAAAATGAAGTGCAACAAAACATACACCTATAGACTACAGAATATGCCCTAGGCATATAATACCGAAATACTTGCAGAACAGAAAGTGAAACTAAACATACACCTATCTTACCAAAAATAGCAGAACCAAACCCTTACCTCACAATTCCAGAGTATTTGACCGGTTCTGGACGATTTCCAAACCACGACCCGAAACCCGAAAACCTCTCTTTTTCTAACCTCCAGACCTCAGAATCTGTCAATTCAAGCTGAATTAGCATCCTTATCGACCACACTACCAAACTACACCCCCGACCCCAAAATCGAAAATCCGGCAGAATTTCCGTAAAATTCCAGATTTCCACAGAAACGTCAGAATTCGAACTAACTTAGACAATGCAAGATTATACATTGACAAACACAATTCATCAAGCAGAACTGATCAAATCCAACCTTTAAACCATTCATCCTTGACATTTTCCGATAAATCCGCATAATAGTAACTTTTCCATTTCATACCCGAAATCAATGTTTCAAACATCAAACCACACCTAAATCCAACCCCAATACCATCTTAGCATCCAATTTAACCAAAATCAAACCCCAACATGGAAAAAGAATTATCCAATAATTCGGCTCCTTTGCCAATTTTTACCCAACTTCCAAATCAATCCATTCAAGCTTCCAATTAATCATACTAACCACCAATTACACTTCTAAACCAAGAATGCTAACCAATTGCATCCAAAACAACCAAATTCAACATTGAACATCATCTCATAAATTGGCCAAATGGGGTTTCCAACCCAACTTATTTTCCATCAAATTGAATCCATACATAAGCTTAGAATCATGCTAGGATTAACATACTTGAAGCATGAATCAAGATAACAAACACACATCATTTTGGAAATTATCCATAAATTCGGCCAAAATATGAAATTATAACCGAATTGTGTTTCCGACGATCCAAAGTTATTTACCTACTCCTTACCAATCCAATATCAACATATATGAAGCACACAACGATCCAACGGTTCAATTTCTTCAAAACTCAGATCTAAGCCAAGAACATCAACTTTCCAATATTGCCAAATACTCAACAGAATCGAACCATACCTCGGACAGACGTAGTACTCGAGTTCTTTGATCAACTTTCCAGGATGAACTCTCGGGCAAAGGAGCAACTTAGAGCAAGATTTTGGAAGCTTTAGAAACTCAACAATGGTGAAGAAAGAAGAAGAAAGTTTCGGCAGAGTGAAGAAGGAAGAAGAAAACGTTTAAGTGAAAGCCAAATATATATATATATATATATATATATATATATATATATATATATATCCCTTTCTTTTTTCCCATCCCTTCTCATCTTAAATAACAAAGAGACAAGTGTCCCTTAACTTGTCTCCCAAATCTGCCGAAACTACCAGCTGCCCCATGCTGATTTTTATTAATTTTGCAACCAATTGCAAATTAGCTCCCAATTTTTCCGAAAGTTCCAATTCTTTTTGCCCAAAAATAATTACCGAATTCCAAAATTAACGAAACTTGGACACAACCCTCAGAATATTATAACATTCACAAAACATATTTCAGAAGTTCATTTACCATTCCGGAATGTCCTACCGAGCTCGCTGAACCCGAACCAAAACCCGACGTGCGAGCGTGTCAACCTGAACCGAAATTCCGTCACTCCAAAATTCCCATAAATTCCATCTTAAAATATAACACAACTTACCCCAAAGCCGTCAGAAAATTTCCATCCCGAGCCTCGGGATTCCCGTCCTGAGCCCCGGGAGTCGCCCGGAACCGAACGTCCCGTCCCAAATATTAAACTCCACAAGCACTTCCGAAACGTTGCCACGACTCCAAAACTGCAAACGGCTTCCCAAACTGAGATCTCTAGAGTGCTACCGAGCCCGCTGTACGTCCCGAGACGACCCCGACAACCCCGGCGCGGAAAAATATTTTCGGCGGAAACGTCCGGGGACCCACACGACCTCAAATACGGAAGGGTTCGCCAAAATGATACTCGGATAGGGCTCGGGAGCCGCTGAGCGCCAAAAACGTGACCCGCGAGGCCAAAACCGAGCCCGGGTCACCCGGTCGCAACCCGCTCGGGGTGACCGTAACATTCTCCCCACTTAGAACTCTTGGTCCTCCAAGAGTAGCTCAACCAACCCGGCAGTGTCGCTACCAACCGAAAATATAACCATTCCTCTAACCGAACAATCGGACCACCGTCTTTGGTGCGGCGGGAGTGGTAGTTTAGACTACCATACTGAGCCTCACGGCGTCCCACCCTCCGGGTGCATCTTATTGCACCCAGTCGATTCTTTGGTATTTCCACCAGACAACCCCAGACATTACCGAACCTAAATCTAACCGATCCACAACAGGCTATCCTGGAAGATACCACATAAAACAGAAACAGTTGGGGGGGAAAGATCACCCGAACAACTTACTCTAGAAACTCATGAGAACCGATAAAATTCGGGGTAACTTGCCCCGCCTACCAAATCTTACTGTCCCTCTGATCGGTGCTACCTCCAGTCAAATTCAGCCACCAAACTCAGATTCCAGAGCCCTACGGCGACGGTTCGTATAAGCGATGGTGCGATCGTTCGCGGTTACGATCCGCGCTGTAACAATCGATCTTCGCCGTAGTCTCCTCAAAAGCTCGGGTCCCAGCTCAACCCCATCAGACGTATCTGTCCAACAGTATGGTGTCATACACCTCCTCCCGTACAACGCCTCAAATGGTGTCATGCCAATCGTAGTCTGGAAGCTGTTGTTGTACGAGAACTCTATCAAAGTAACTGCTAGTCCCAAACTTTTCCAAAATCCAAAGTACAGATTCGCAACATATCCTCCAATATCAGAATCACCCGCTCCGACTGCCCGTCCGTCTGTGGGTGATAAGTTGTATTCAGATGGAGTCGCGTGCCCAATGCTTCATGAGAAGCAATCCAGAATCGTGCTGTAAAACGCGGATCACGGTCAGATTCAATGGAGTCTGGTACTCCATGTAATCGTACAATCTCCCTGATGTAAAGCCGGCAAGCTTCTCCAGAGGGTCTATGACCCGAATAAGCAGAAAGTGTGCGCACTTTGTCAGCCGATCCACAAAAACCCAGATAGCATCATGATGAGACCGTGTCAGGGGCAGTGCAGTCAGAAAGTCCATCGTAACATTACCCCACTTCCAGACTGGAATGGGCAAAGTCTGCAGTGTCCCTGCCGGTTTCTGATGCTCACACTGCTCGAGTGTGCCTCCTCTAAAATCTCATTCCGGAGCTCCTGATCCTCCGGTACATAAAGGCGGTTTCGGAAGTATAGCAATCCCTGCCTATACTGAAACGTCGGTAACAAATAAACCCTTATCTTCCCCAGATAACTTCTTCAACACCAGACCTCTACCTTGCGCTTCGCGCATCCTGTCAAGCCACTCAGAATGTATGGTAAGTGTATACCCCTGAGCACGCTCCCAGAGCTGCCACCTGTGCCAAAGGCAAGTCAAATCACTCTCCTCGGACCGATCCCCAACATTTCCTCCCTTAACTAAGCCGGTATACTTCCTGCTCAGAGCATCGGCAACCGTGTTGCCCTTGCCAGAGATGTACTCGATACTACAATCATAGTCCTTAATGTATTCAAGCCATCTGCGCTGCCTCAAATTAAGCTTCTTCTGCGTAAACAGATATTTCAGACTCTTATGGTCGGTAAGAATCTGAAATTTATTACCAAACAGATAATGCCTCCATTAATTCAGCGCATAAAACGCTACAGCCAACTCCAGATCATGTGTCGGTTAGTTCAGCTCATGCGGTCGCAGCTGCCTCGACCCATAAGCTACCACAAAACGCTCCTGCGCCAACACACCCCAAACCGGATGTGGAAGCATCCGTATAAATCACATACGGTAAGCTCGGATCTGGAAGAGTCAGAATCGGAGCGTTAGTCAACTGCCGTTTCAACTCCTGAAAATTCTGCTCACACCTATCAGACCAAATAAACCGTTGACCCTTCCTGGTCAACTGCGTAAGCGGAGATGCCAGAATAGAAAATCCCAGTACAAACCTCCGATAAAATCCTGCTAACCCCAGGGAGCTCTTGATCTCCCGTACCGTGGTAGGTTGTTTCCAGTTCCGAACTGCCCTCACCTTCTCTAGGTCCAAAGACAGACCATGCTCAGAAATAACGTGTCCCAGAAAGGTGACCTCCCGAATCCAGAACTCACACTTTGAGAACTTAGCATAAAGCTGATGTTCCCAAAGTGTCTACAGAACTACCCTCAGATGCTCCCGATGCGAGTCCTCATCCCTAGAATATATCAGAATATCATCAATAAAAACCCACCAGAAATGAGTCCAAGTACGGTCGGAACACCCGATGCATCAGATCCCTTAATGCCGCTGGAGCATTGGTCAGCCCGAACGGCATGACCGTAAACTCAAAGTGTCCAAATCAGGTGCGAAAAGCAGTCTTAGGTATGTCCTCTTCCTTCACCCTAAGCTAAAAGTACCCAGATCGGAGATCAATCTTTCAGAAAACTCTCGAACCCCAAAGTTGATCAAAAAGATCGTCAATCCTCGGCAACGGATACTTAATCTTCACAGTAAGTGCATTCAACCGTCTGTAATCAAAGCAAAGTCGAAGCGTCCCATCTTTCCTCTTAACAAAGCGAACCGAGTACCCCACGGTGAAGTGCTCGGTCGGATGAAGCCCTTTTCTTGTAATTCCTCCGATTGCTTCTTCTACTCCTGCATCTCGAAATAGGCATCCGATAAGGAGGAATAGATATCGAGCAAGACCCATTGCGGTGGATCTCAAACACAATTTCCCGCTCTGATGGTAATCCGGGCAACTCCTCCGGAAATACCTGCGGAAAAACTCGAACCACTGATATACTATCCAACTTCAATATAGTACCAGCCTCACACAGATCATAGCATTACCCCACACCAACTATCGACAGCTGAATCCAGAATCTGTAACTCTATATTGTGCTGCGCGATAGTCAAACCAGTCGGAGCCGTGAGAGGTAGTACCTCTCCAGAAACCATAATGGTACGGGTTGCACAATCAATGTGCACAGAATTCTTGGATAGCCAGTCCATCCCAAAAATAATATCATAGTTCGGCGTGTCAAAAACCAACAAATCCGATACTATCAGATGTCCGCCTACAGATGTCGTACAACCCCGAACCATCTCTTTGGAAAACAGAAACTGACTCCCAGCAGTTTTTACTAAGTACATTTGAGGCAAGGTACTATGAGACAGATACAGAGATGTAACACATTTCGGTGTTACAATGGAAATAAATGTTCCTGTATCCAATACTGCCTGAACCGGTATCTCATTCAGAAATAAAGTACCTTGCAGAACTCCCTGCTGACTCGAGCCACCCCGCTGGCTGGTACCGGACCGCTGACTAGGTCCTCCCTGACCTCCCTGATGTCTAAGGCCTCCCCCCTCAAAATGGAAAACTTGTCCTGCTCTGAGCTGCTGTGGTGGAGGGGATGGCTGAAGCTGCTGTCGCTACTGAGGTCTCGGGCCACCCTGCTGAAACCCACGCCCTCACGGCGCGTTGGGCTGTGCCCGAGACAGTGGACGCTAATAACTGTCAAAAACCCTGCCTTACAGTCAGAGGGCAATCCCGTACCCAGTGAGTGTCAGACCCGCAACGTAAACATCGGCCCTCCTGCCTGTAACAAAGTTGACCGAGGTGATACCTACTACTATTCGGACAAGATCGTGCCGGTGGTGCTCCCCCTCTACCTCTACTAGACTACCCAGGCCTGTTCGGCCATCCAGAAATCTGCCGGGGTCCCAGCTATGTGGAGCCCCTCGTACTTCCCTGACCTCGCTACGAGGTGAGGTGACTCTCAACCTCCTCTTGCTCGAGGAGTTAAGCCTTAAGAACCACCTCCCGATACAAAGTAATGTCTAAAGGTCTCAAAGCCCACCTGTACTCGGGGCGCAGTCGACGAATAAACCTCTTGGTCTTCCCCTCTTCCATACCTTGATACTACGGTACATAGTAAACCAGCCGATCAAACTCTCACTCGAACTCTCCGACAATCCTGTCTCCCTGATGAAACTCATCAAACCGTGCTGACGCATTCACGGCTACATCCCCACCGCACCGCCGGTGGAAAATGTAGCCTCCCGAGAGTTTGCCAACTCCTGCAAACCAAGTCTCTACTACCTCGGCCCTTCTCGGTCATTGAACCTCGGGGGTTCAAACTCTAAAACCTCTCCAGTCGTCTGACCCGTCAGGCGGGTGCCTCGAATCTCCCGTCGTTAATAGGACCGGCGAGAAGTCTAGGTGTCGTAGTGACCATCCTCCTCGAGTCACTCACATACCAATCCCAAAGGCGTGGCGAGCGGTGGCTAAAATCTCGCTATCACCACCTGATCGAATGCCCTTCTTGTGGCATGATCAGATCTTCCCTTGCCTACTACCGCCCCTGAACCAGCTAAGCTGGCGGGTAATACCAAATCAGAGAGGGGTCCCTACGACCACTAAACCTCGGGGGCGGTGAGTGTGGTTGTTCAGACCCTGGGTTACGCTGAACCCGTATCCTATTCCACGGAGGTGTGGGATCTCAGTCCCACCCCTCCGGTACCAAATAACGCTATCTACGCGTGTTAACCATTCCTGAAACATTTCGGACCAAACAGAGTCCAGACCAATCGGTCACTCCTAATCCCTACAGAAGCTAGCAGCAGTTTTCTAAGGCTCTGTAGTGCAATGCAGTACTTGACACAGAAATTATTTCTCAGAATGCTAAAATCATGTATTTCACAGAATCACAGAAGCAGTTCATGCTTATCTCACCAAATCTTTTCCTAACACACAATTGTACGTGCCGGATCTTTTCCACAATCCCACGATCGTAATAATCTTACGAGAATCCGAAATCCCGAGTGCGAAATCTGCAACTATCAGGATAACTTGAAGGATCAACTTTGTTCCACAATTTTATTTTGAAGTGGTTCAAGTAAGGAGGTGGCCAATCTCCGTACCAAACCATTCTAAAATAAAATGTACAACAATAGCTGTCACTACAAGTCACCACTGACGACCAATATGGTCACTTACCTGCTCTGATACCAACTTGTCACCGCACGCCGCCCGAGCCCGGTTGCGGAGGCGGGGGCGCCGGTACGTCGGAAGCGGAAGCCGGAATGAATATAGAATGGCAGGTCCATCGAGACCTGCCGCGCGTAGCGGACCCGAAAAGCGAAGCGATTGTGGAAGCAACCTGCAAATTCATACATATACTCGAATAACCATGCAAACAGTTCATGTAATAACAACAAAGTAAGCACCGCCCTCCGAGGACGAGTACTTACGCATATAACATAGATTCATACAGAGTTCACCGAACCTAGGGTATCTAGCAAGCGCCAAGCGCTCAGAACATGCACGTAAGAATATATAAGTATATACAAATATACAATCATCACAATCATCCGAAAAGTATGCACATGCAACTACAGAGCCAACCCTAGGCCTAAACGTCAAAATACCTCGTGCGGGATTCAGACCAAGTAGACAAAATCCCAGCCCGCAAGGTGCTGCTCAACCCAACCAAGGCGAAGCCTCACGGAAACCAACTCCTGGTTGTTTACCAAGTCTACAAACCCAAAACAGAACCCAAAAGGGTGAGTCCTCGAAAGGACCCGTAAGGGATTTGGGGTAAGATAAGCATATGTAACCACGCAAAAGCAGAAAGATAGCAATATACGAGAATATATGAAACAGAATACGAGAATATCGTGCATGTAAAGATAACAGATCATAATCCCGAAGGATGTGCGATTCTAAATCGCCATAAACCCTTATAACAAATCGGAGCAATGACCTCCCTCTAAGGGAGTCAGAAGCCAAAGCTATTACGGAAGCATGGTGCACCAGCTGGGGTAGCGAACCCACAACTGTCGTAGGGTTAACAGACAAAGTATGCCACAAGGCATACACCTACAAACGTAGGGTTAACAGACAGGGTATGCTACAAGGCATACACCTACAGATCACAGAACGTACCTTAAGGCACAAATTTCCGAAATACCTGCAAAACTGAAGTGCAACAAACCATACACCTATAGACTACGGAATATGCCCTAGGCATATAATACCGAAATACTTGCGAGCAGAAAGTGAAACTAAACATACACCTATCTTACCAAAAATAGCGAACCAAACCCTTACCTCACAATTCCAGTATTTGACCGGTTACGGGACGATTTCCAAACCACGACCCGAAACCCGAAAACCTCTCTTTTTCTAACCTCCAGGACCTCGAATCTGTCAATTCAAGCTGAATTAGCATCCTTATCGACACACTACCAAACTACACCCCGACCCCAAAACCGAAAATCCGTGAATTTTCGTAAAATTCCAGATTTCCACAGAAACGTCAGAATTCAGAACTAACTTAGACAATGCAAGATTATACATTGACAAACACAATTCATCAAGCAGAACTGATCAAATCCAACCTTTAAACCATTCATCCCTGACATTTTCCGATAAATCCGCATAATAGTAACTTTTCCATTTCATACCCGAAATCAATGTTTCAAACATCAAACCATACCTAAATCCAACCCCAATACCATCTTAGCATCCAATTTAACCAAAATCAAACCCCAACATGGAAAAAGAATTATCCAATAATTCGGCTCCTTTGCCAATTTTTACCCAACTTCCAAATCAATCCATTCAAGCTTCCAATTAATCATACTAACCACCAATTACACTTCTAAACCAAGAATGCTAACCAATTGCATCCAAAACAACCAAATTCAACATTGAACATCATCTCATAAATTCGGCCAAATGGGGTTTCCAACCCAACTTATTTTCCATCAAATTGAATCCATACATAAGCTTAAAATCATGCTAGGATTAACATACTTGAAGCATGAATCAAGATAACAAACACACATCATTTTGGAAATTATCCATAAATTCGGCCAAAATATGAAATTATAACCGAATTGTGTTTCCGACGATCCAAAGTTATTTACCTACTCCTTACCAATCCAATATCAACATATATGAAGCACACAACGATCCAACGGTTCAATTTCTTCAAAACTCAGATCTAAGCCAAGAACATCAACTTTCCAATATTGCCAAATACTCAAGAATCGAACCATACCTCAGACAGACGTAGTACTCGAGTTGCCGATCAACTTTCCAGATGAACTCTCGGGCAAAGGAGCAACTTAGAGCAAGATTTTGGAAGCTTTAGAAACTCAACAATGGTGAAGAAAGAAGAAGAAAGTTTCGGCAGAGTGAAGAAGGAAGAAGAAAACGTTTAAGTGAAAGCCAAATATATATATATATATATATATATATATATCCCTTTCTTTTTTCCCATCCCTTCTCATCTTAAATAACAAAGAGACAAGTGTCCCTTAACTTGTCTCCCAAATCTGCCGAAACTACCAGCTGCCCCATGCTGATTTTTATTAATTTTGCAACCAATTACAAATTAGCTCCCAATTTTTCCGAAAGTTCCAATTCTTTTTGCCCAAAAATAATTACCGAATTCCAAAATTAACGAAACTTGGACACAACCCTCAGAATATTATAACATTCACAAAACATATTTCAGAAGTTCATTTACCATTCCGGAGTGTCCTACCGAGCTCGCTGAACCCGAACCAAAACCCGACGTGCGAGCGTGTCAACCTGAACCGAAATTCCGTCACTCCAAAATTCTATAAAAAAATACCCATAAATTCCATCTTAAAATATAACACAACTTACCCCAAAGCCGTCAGAAAATTTCCATCCCGAGCCTCGGGATTCCCGTCCCGAGCCCCGGGAGTCGCCCGGAACCGAACGTCCCGTCCCAAATATTAACCTCCACAACCACTTCCGGAACGTTTCCACGACTCCAAAACTGCAAACGGCTTCCCAAACTGAGATCTCGAGAGTGCTACCGAGCCCGCTGTACGTCCCGAGACGACCCCGACAACCCCCCGGCGCCAGAAAAATATTTTCGGCGGAAACGTCCGGGGGACCCACACGACCTCAAATACGGAAGGGTTCGCCAAAATGATACTCAGATAGGGCTCGGGAGCCGCCTGAACGTCGAAAAACGTGACCCGCAGGCCAAAACCGGAGCCCCGGGTCACCCGGTCGCAACCCGCTCGGGGTGACCGTAACACGTTTTGTAGCCAAATACAAATTAATCCTCCAAACTTTTCCAAAAGTTCCAATTTTGGCCCAAACGCAAAACCGAACTCCAAATTAAACGAAACTTGGACACAATCCTCAGAATATTATAACATTCGTAAAACATGTTCCAAAAGTTTATTTACAATTCCAGAGTGTCCTACCGAGCTCGCTGAATCCAAACAAATCCCGACGTGCGAGCGTGTCCATCAGAACCAGAATCCCATCACACCAAAATTTCCCAAAAATACTCATAAAATCCATCTTGAATTATAACATAACCAACCATGGAGCCATCGGAGAAATTCCATCCCGAGCCCCGGGAGTCGCCCGGGACCGAACGTCCCGCCCTAAATATTATTCGCCATAGAAACCTCCGGGACATTCCCACGACTAAAAAACTGCAAACGGCATCTCAATCTGAGGTCTCGGGAGCGCTACCGAGCCCGCTGTACGTCCCGAGACAACCCCGACAACCCCCCGACACCGGAAAAATATTTTCGGCGGAAACGTCCGGGGGACCCACACGACCTCAAAAATGAAAGGGTTCACCAAAACGTTACTCGGATAAGGCTCGGGAGCCGCCTGAACGCCGAAAAAAGTGACCCGCAGGCCAAAACCGGAGCCCCGGGTCACCCGGTCGCAACCCGCTCGGGATGACCGTAACACGAACCTCCGATAATATCCTGCTAATCCCAGGAAGCTCCTGATCTCCCGTACCGTGGTAGGTTGTTTCCAGTCCTGAACTGCCCTCACCTTCTCTGGGTCCACAGACAGACCATGCTCAGAAATAACATGTCCCAGAAAGGTGACCTCCCTGATCCAGAACTCACACTTTGAGAACTTAGCATAAAGCTGATGTTCCCAAAGTGTCTGCAGAACTACCCTCAGATGCTCCCGATGCGAGTCCGCATCCCGAGAATATATCGAATATCATCAATAAAGACCACTACAAATGAGTCCAAGTACGCAGTAGGAACACCCGATGCATCAGATCCACGAAGGCCGCCGGAGCATTGGTCAGCCCGAATGGCATGACCGTAAACTCAAAGTGTCCATATCGGGTGCGGAAAGCAGTCTTAGGTATGTCCTCCTCCTTCACCCTAAGCTGAAAGTATCCAGATCGTAGATCAATCTTCGAGAAAACTCTCGAATCCCAAAGTTGATCAAAAAGATCATCAATCCTCGGCAACGGATACTTATTCTTCACGGTAAGGGCATTCAACCGTCGTAGTCTATGCAAAGTCGGAGCGTCCCATCTTTCTTCTTTACAAACGAGCCGGAGCACCCACGGTGAAGTGCTCGGTCGGATGAAGCCCTTCTGCTGTAATTCCTCCAATCGCTTCTTTAACTCCTGCATCTCGAAATGGGCATCCGATAAGGGGAATAGATATCGGAGCGTGCCATTGCAGTAGATCTCAAACACAATTTCCCGCTCTGGTGGTAATCCGGGCAACTCCTCCGGATATACCTGCGGAAAATCTCGAACCACCGGTATACTAGCTAGCTTCAATCTAGTATCGGCCTCATTCAGATCAAAACATTCCCTACACCAACTATCGACGGTGGTCGAATGCAGTAACTCTGTGCTATCTTTGTGCGATAGTCAAACCGATCAGTCGTAAGAGGTAGTACCTCTCCAGAAACCATGATGGTACGGGCTGCACAATCAATGTGCACAGAATTCTTGGATAGCCAATCCATCCCAAGAATAACATCATAGTTCGGCGTGTCCAAAACCAACAAGTCCGATACTATCTGATGCCTGCCTACGGATATCGTACAACCCCGAACCATCCCATTGGAAAACGCAACCGACTCCGTGAGTATTTACTAAATACATCTGCGGCAAAGTACTAACAGACAGGTGTAGAGATGTAACACATTTCTGTGCTACAATAGAAATAGACGCTCCTGTATCAAATAACGCATGAACAGATGTATCATTCAGAAATACAGTACCTTGCAAAACATCCTGCTGAGTCGAGCCTCCTGTGGCTGGGCCCCTTTCTTGTTGGATCCTCCACAGTGACTAGGGCCTCCTCGCTGACTAGGACCTCCTGCTCTATCTGAAAAACTCGTCTGCCCTAGGCTGCTGCGGTGGAGGGTGGCTGAAGGCTGCGGTCGCTGCTGAGGTCTCGGGCCACCCAGCTGAAACCCACGCCCTCGCGGCGCGTTGGACGGTGCCCGAGACTGCGGACGCTGAAAACTACCAGAACCCTGCCCCACCGTCTGAGGGCAGTCCCGTACCCAGTGAGTATACGACCCGCATCGTAAACACCGGCCCTCCTGCCGGTAACAAGGTCGACCGGGTGATACCCACCCTGCTGTATGGAACCCCTCGAACTCCCCTGACCTCTCTGCGAGGTGAGGCGACTCTCAACGTCCTCCTGCTCGAGGAGTTGGGCCTTATGAACCGCCTCCCCGTAAGTAGTAATGTCCAGGGGCCTCAGAGCCCATCTGTACTCGGGGCGCAGTCGACGGATAAACCTCTTCGCCTTCTCCTCCTCCATACCATGATACTGAGGTACGTAGTGGATAAGCCTGTCAAACTCACGCTCATACTCTGCGACAGTCCTGTCTCCCTAATGAAGCTCAACAAACTGTGCCTGTCGCAGATCCCTAGCTGCAGCCCCGATGAATCTCCGATGGAACAGCTGTGTAAACTGCTCCCAAGTAACATCCACCTCCTGATCGGGTGCTAGCCCCGCATTCGCCCTCAGGTTACCCTGAAGGCTCCTCCACCAATGATCCGCTCCCTCCTGCAGATTGAACGTGGCAAGGGATACCATCACTGTAGAAGGTAGGTGTAACCTCCCAAGGAGCTTGTCAATCTCCATAAACCAGGTCTCCGCTGCCTCGGGACCTCCCTTACCATCAAACTTCCTAGGGTTCAACCGCTGGAACCTCTCCAACAACCGGACATCATCAGAATCAGAGTGATGCCCCGAACCTCCCCGTCGTCGGTGGGTCCGACGGGTGGTATCAGAATCCAGCTCGATAACCCTCCGTCGCTGATAAGTCTCCTGGTCAGAACGATCAGAGCGAGCTGCGGAGCTACGCTATGGTCGTACCCTCCGAGAACGCGGATTCCTGCGCTCCGCGTCCTCCTCAGACTCACTCTCAGATCGGGCCCGTACATGAGTGCGGGTGGTAGTCCGGGTGTGGCTACTCACCCTCCCATCAGAATGCACAGACGGTGCCACGACCGAATCCTCTCGCACTTTTGTGGATGTGCGGAACTGTTCGGTACTAGTGTCTCAACAAGCTGCTGGACTGCTCCAAAGACATGAACCAAAGCTGTGGTAGACCCCTGACCCTGCTGTACAACCGGTGGCGGGGTATGTACCTGCTCTGGCCCAGAATCCCCCTGCCTCTGCTCTCTACCTCTCGGAGGCGTGGGATTACGGTCCCCTCCCTCCGGTCGCAAATCACGCTGTCGGCGCGTGTTAACCATTCCTGAAACATTCCAGACCAAACAGAGTCCAGACCAATCAGTTACCTCTAATCCCTACAGAAACTAGCAGCAGCTTTCTAAGGCTCTGTAGTGCAATGCAGTACTTAACTCAGAAGTTATTTTGCAAAATGATAAAATCATGCATTTCACAGAATCACAGAAGCAATTCATGCTTATTTCACCAAATCTTTTCCTAACACACAATTTTACGTACCTGAAACTTTTCCACAATCCTTTACTTGTAACACTTTTACCAAAGTCCCGAAATTCTGGATTCCGTACTCTGCAACCACCAGGATAACTTGAAGGACCAAACTTTGCTCCACAATTTTATTTTGAAGTGGTTCGAGTAAGGAGGTGGCCAATCTCCGTACCAAACCATTCTAAAATAAAATGTACAACAATAGTTGTCACTTCAAGTCACCACTGACGACCAATATGGTCACTTACCTGCTCTGATACCAACTTGTCACCGCACGCCACCCGAGCCCGGTTGCGGAGGCGGGGGCGCCGGGACGCCGGAAGCGGAAGCCGGAATGATATGGAATGGCAGGTCCATCGAGACCCGCCGCGCGTAGCGGACCCAAAGAGCGAAAAGATTATGGAAGCAACCTAACAAAAATTTCGCACATACAACCAAAAATAAAATCCAAACATACAATTCATGCATTAGCAACAGAGTAAGCCCCGCCCTCCGTGGACGAGTGCTTACGCACCAAAACATAAATACATACAGAGTTCACAGAACCTAAAGCGTCTAGCAAGCGCCAAGCGCTCAGAACATGTACAGAACAGAATATATAAATATATACAGACATACAATCATCAGAGCAATACAGAAAGTGTACATATGCAACTACAGAGCCAGCCCTAGATCTAAGTCTCAAAATACCTCGCGGGATTCGGATCGAAAAGACAAATCCCGGACCGCAAGGTGCAGTGCAGCAAAAACACACCCAAGGTAGAAACCTCACGGAAACCTACTCCGCAGTCGCTTATCGTCTACCAAAACCCAAAAACAGAACCCGAAAAGGGTGAGTCCTAAAAGGACCCGTAAGGGATATGGGGTAAGGTAAGTATATGTAACCCCGCAAAGCAGAAAGATAGCAATATATGCAATGAATACGAATATCATGCACGTACGGAAAATAGATCGGAATCCCGAAGGATGTGCGATTCTAAATCGCCAAAACCCTTATAACAAATCGGAACGACCTCCACTAAGGGAGTCGAAAGCCAAGCTAATACTGAAGCATGGTGCACCGGTGGGGTAGCGAACCCACAACCGTCGTAAGGTTAGCAGACAGTATGCCATAAGGCATACTCCTACAAACTACGAGAATATGCCCAAAGGCATAAAATTCCGAAATACTAGCGAGCAGAAAATGAAACCAAAACATATACTTATCTTACCAAAACAACATAACCAAACCCTTACCTCAAAATCCAGAGTATTAGACCGATTCTGGACAACCTCCACACCGTGACCCGAAACTTAGAAACTTCTCTTTTCCTAACCTCCGAACCTCAGAATCTGTCAAACCAAGTTGAATTAGCATCCTTATCGACCACACTACCAAACTACACTCCCGACCCCAAAATCGAAATTCCGGAATTTCAGAAATTCCAGATTTCCACAGAAATGTCAGAATTCAGAACCAACCTAGACAATGCAAGATTATACATTGACAAACATCATACGACAAGCAGAACTGAACAAATCCAACCTTAAACCCTTCATTACCCGCCATTTTCCGATAATCCCGCTTAAATGCAACTTTTCCATTTCTTAACCGAATTCAACGTTTCAAACTTCAAACCACTCCTAAATTCAACCCCAACACCATTTTAACATCCAATTCAACCAAAATGAAACTCCAACATTGAAGAAGAATCATTCCAACATTTCGGTTCCTAACCAACATTTTACCCAACTTCCAATTCAATCCATTCAAGCTACCAAACAACCATTCTAACCACCAATTTCACTTCTAAACCAAGCATGCTATCCAATTGCATCCAAACAACAAAATCCATTATTGAAAATCAACCTAAACTTTCGGCCAAAAGGGGGTTTTTACCTCAACTTGTTTTCCATCAAATTGAATCCATACATAAGCTTAGAATCATGCTAGGACTAACATACTTAAAGCATGAACCAAGATAACAAACACACATCATTTTGGAAATTATCCAAGAAATTCGGCCAACATAGGTTTTCCATCCAAGATGTGTTTTCCAAAATCCAACACTTGATTAACACTCTCTTACAACCCAAGAACAACATACTAAAAGATGGGAGGAAGAAAATGTTACGGTCACCCCGAGCGGGTTGTGACCCGGGTGACCCGGGGCTCCGGTGTTGGCCTGCGGGTCAAGTTTCTGGACGGTTATTTGGTTCCCGAGACTTATCTGAGTATCATTTCTGGAAATCCTTCGGGATTTGAGGTTGTGTGGGTCCCCCGGACGTTTTTGCAGAAAATATTTTTCGGTAGGGGTTGTCTCGGGGCGTACTGGCAGCTCGGTAGCGCTCCCGGGACCTCAGATTGAGAAACCGTTTGCGGATTTGGAATCGTGGGAGCGACCCGGAGGTTTTTACGAGCATATTTTCAGGACATGACGTGCGGTCCGGGCGACTCCGGGGCTCAGGCGGAATCCGGGGCTCGGGATGGAATTTTCCGACGGCTCCAGGGCAAGTCATGTTATATTTTAAGGTGGATTTTATGGTTATTTTTGTGGAATTTTGTCGTGACGGGTTGTGACTCGAGTTATTGTGCGGCCACAGGATTTGTTCGGGTTCGTGAGCTCGGTAGGACGCCACGGAAGGGTAAATAAATATTTGAAAAATGTTTTATGAATGTTATGATATTCTGAGGATTCTGGCCAGTTTTGGGTTCATTTGGAGTTCGTTACCTATATTTGGGGTTTTAATTGCAAAGATTTGGAGAATTGGGGGGTTAAGTTGCGATTAACCCAAAAGTATTAATGTTTTGGGCCAGACTTGGGCTTGAGGCGGAAGCAGCCATTTTGGGTGGACACTTGTCCAATTTTCATTTAAGATGGAAAAGAAAAGAATTATAAAAGCCTTAAATCATCTAAAAATTCAATTAATTTCATTTCTTTTCTTTCTTCTTCTTTCTTCTCTTCTCCTTCCCGAAACACTTCAGCCATGGCTACTGTTCATCAAGCTTCTCCTTCTTCAATTCTTGGCTGAAATCAACAAGAAATTGGATTCTTTAAGTGAGTGATTATGCGTTGGTGGAATAGCGTGGAACCGTAGGAGCCAAGTTTTGCGTTTCGGGTCGGGAACCGGGATTTCCCGAGTTTTGGGCTGCGGAGCAGCGTTTCTGAGGTAAGGGCTAAATTTGGTAAAAATGTATGTTTGTTCCGTTCCAAGGCCCGGAAGACCTTAGAGGTCTGGGTTCTTATTCGTTACGTATGTGTATACGGTATGATACTTGTTTTTATTTGTGCATTATTATTATTTGTTACGATTACGTGACGAGACCCGTATGGTTGGAGAGACGCGGGTGCTCCTTGGTTACATTACGTATCCGCACCAGAGTGCAGTACTTACATTACGTGTGTCTCGCACCGGAGGGTGCTTGACACTTTATGTATACACGCACCGGAGTGCGGGTATACCTCTGTGACCCTACGGCAGTTTGGGGATCGCGACCCCAGCACCGCGTGCTTTACATTACATTACATTACTTATATTTCTGACCTCTTAGAGAGGGCTGTCGTTTTGGGTCGTTCTGGCGGTTGGGCCGCATACGATGGATTCTGACTCACCTCTGACTTTGCATTCATGTATTTACATGTACATATATATATATATGCGATTGTGCTTGTATCTTTCTGTTTTGCGAGTTCGATTCGCGCCATATGGGCAAACTACACTTTTACCTTAGCCCTTCTTGGGTCCTTTCGAGGACTCACCCTTTCATTTGTTTACACCTTTCAGGTTGTTACGAAAAACAAGCGACGGAATAGAGATCCGCGGTGCTTTGGATTTCTTGGGTTTCAGCAGCGATAGTACCACGGGCGGAAAATCTCCCGAGTGAGAAAGTTTCCGATTCCGCACAATAGGTATATAGGTTTTGGTTTAATGGCTCTGTAGCCGTAGCCGCATGCATGTAGTTTAGATCATGTATTTGTATAAGACGTATAATGCGAGACATACTCTGCCTTTGTTTGTCTTCTGAGTCGAGGGCGGAGCCCCGACTTGGTTATATTGGAGTTGTTGTCATATTATGGATTTGGTGGTTCTGGGTTGTGGTGATGTTTGATGTTTGACACCATGAACTGCATGTTTGGTAGAAGTTGGAGTTACTAGTATGCTTGCCTTGAATGAGTATCTAGGTTGCTAGTTGCCACTTGGCTGTGTGTTACTTGAGCTCGATGCTCATTGCCGCGCTTTCCGCCGTAGGTTCCGGTTCTCGGCGTCGCAGCCGGCTCCGCCTCCGCAACCGGGCGGGGTGGCTGTGACAAGTTGGTATCAGAGCAGGTTGGGTCGGAATGACCCAAAAGGTAAAGTATGTTTGGTTTTGGGTATGGAATGTGAAAGGCAAGTATACAAGTCCGAGGGTTGACCCTTGGAGTAAGTTAAGACTGTTCGTGGGTAAGTAACTGTGGAAGTGTCTTGAGGTACAAGCCACCGTTCTACGTTTCATTGCAGGCGGTTACGTACGGAGGCTGGCCACCTCCTTATTTGAACCGTTTCGGAATGGATGTGGAGCGTGGGCGGTTCTTTGGAGCACTTTGAAAGATTTGAGGTACTTTTATGAATCTTGGGGGATTTGTGTGGTGTTTCTGTGTTATGAGCATGGTTTGGTTTTGTGGTTTAAAGTTGAATATTTGGTTGTGAGATTCTGAAAAAGAATCTCTGCATCATGCATTGCATTACACTACAGAGCCTTAGAATACTGCTGCTGGCGTTTGGATAGATGGGGAAGAGTTGTTGATTTGGACTTTTGGTTATGGGAATAAGTTGGTTTTTGGTTGGACTTTGTTTAAGGAAATGTTTACTACACGCGAATAGCGTGGGTTGGCATCGGAGGGGCGGGACTGGAATCCCACACCTCAGAAGAATGGGATACGGGTTCGGCGTAACCCGAGGTCCGAACAACCACAATCATCACCCCGGGGTCTGGCGATCATAGGGACCCTTTCTGTTTGGTATTTGTGTTGGACCAGTGCAGTGTCTTTGGGTACTTTACCGCCAAAGACAGAGTTCGAGGGCGGCGGTAGGCAAGGAAAATCTGTTTATGCCTCGGTAAAGGCATTCGGATCAGGAGGTGATAGTGAGACTTAGGCCACAGCAACGGCCTTCTGACCAGAAGGTGGGCAGCAGCCACCTTAGTGTCCAGGATCAGCCGGAGAATGACTCCGAGGAGGACGATCACATGGATACCGGGACCTCTCGTCGGTTCCACCAATGACGAGAAGGTCAGAGGTACCAGTCTGACAAGGTCAGACTTCTGGAGAGGTTTCAGCATTTGACCCCCCCGAGGTTCAACGGCTGAGGAGGGCCGAAGGTAGTAGAGACTTGGTTTGCAGGAATTGACAAACTCCTGGCGAGGCTACAATTTCCACTGGCAGTGCACCGGGGATGTAGCCAGGGACCTCCGATAGGTGTAGTTTGGTGATATGGAGCAGGGGACCATGACTGTCAAGGAGTATGAGTGAGAGAGTTTGACTGGCTGGGTTGCTACATACTAAAGAACCACGGTATGGAGCAGGAGGAGATTGAGAGTCGGTACGTCCCCCACCGACCCCAAGATTGAGGAAGAGGTTACATGCAGTGGGATCGTCGAGGTTTATGGGTAAGGCGGCGGGATCGGACAGAGTGGCGAGGCAGCTGGAGGACTGTGATAGTTTAGTTTTGTTCGCGTTGTGGCAGGCAGCACCCCGGCCGGCCATGCTTCAGGCAGCCGGGGCAGTGCTTGCAATGTGGGACAGATAACCACTGGATTCGGGATTGCTTTCTGATGCTGAGATAGGGATCCAGCAGTGTTTTATATCCATGATCTTGGTTCCAGCCCAACACACCCCAAGGGTGTGGTTCATGGGGGAGGCGTTCTGAGACCACCGCGGTGACCTTCGTATTAGCCACCCCCTCCGTCACAGTAACCCAGAATTGGACGTGTTCTCCAGATTGAGCAGGGAGTCGTTTTGCAGCATGGGGCATTGCAAGGTATTCTGTTTCTGGGTGACACATTTCTGTTCGGGATAGACTTAGTACTGGAGAGTTTGTTTCGGTTTCGACACGGAAGTGTGCCGAATTTCTGCATTTGGCTAGCAGTGAGCTGCCAAATGATTCAGGTACAAACGGCTGGGAGCCGGTTTTGTTTTCCTTGTGAGACGTCACAGGATTGCGTACTATTTATGGGCAGAAACGGGATTCTGTCAGATCGGTTGGGTTGGACACACCGATGTATGACGTTATTGTTAGGGTGGTTGGTCTATTCAGGAATTTCAGCACATTGATTGTGCTAATCGTAGTATTACGGTTTCTGGAGAGGTGTTATCTCTCATGAATTCTGATGGGATGGAAATGGTAAGAGCAGCATGGCGCTGCAGGTTTTGGATCAGATTCCGACAGTGAATTTGGAGAAGTACTACGATCTGCCCATGGCAGATAATCGGTTGGAGCTGGATAGGATTCCAGCTGTTCGGTAATACCCGCAGGTATTTCCAGAGAATTTACCTGGGGATGCCAACAGAGCAGAAAATTGTGTTTAAAATACGTCCGCAGTTGGATTTCACTCTAATTTCTGTTCCTCCTTATCGGAGACTGATAGTGGAGATGGTTGAGCTGGAAGAAACAGTTGAAGGAATTTTAGGAGAAGGATTTCATTCACCGAGCACTCCGCCGTGAAGTACTCTGGTCCTGGATGTCAGGGGAAAAGATGGGTTGCTCCGGTTGTGTCTTGACTACAGGCAGATGAATGCCAACACTATTAGGAATAAGTACCCACTACTCGGGACTGTTAACCTTTTAAGCAGTTGGGAGGTACGAAGATTCTTTCTAGGATTGATCTGCAATCAGGATACTTTTAGCTTTGGATAAAGAAAGAGGATATTCTGATTTACTCTCGGGATGAAGGTTCGCACCAAGAGTATCTAAGGGTTATTCTGCAGACGTTTTGAGGAACGATGGTTTTACACTAAGGTTTCGAGGTGTGATTTTTGGATTCGAGAGGTTGCCTTTCTGGGACACATCACCGGAGAACATGGGTTATCAGTGGAATCCGAGAGAATTAAGGTTGTATAGGATTGGAGACAGCCAATCTCAGTATGCGGGATAAGGAACTGAACTTAATGTAGTGCTGAGGATCGGACCCAGGAAGATGGTTGAAGTGCCTTTGGCACGAGTGGGAGTTTTAAGAGCATTCAAAGAGGCTCGATAGGGTGCGTGAGGCACACAAAAGAAGGATCCGGATTTGGAAAAGTGGTCGGAGAGGACAGAGGAGCACTACTACCGACATCTCAATACAAAGGGGAATCGTTATACTTTGGGAATTGATTGTATGTACCAGAGGATCGGGCACTACGGAATAAGACTGGAGGAGGCAAATTTGAGCTGGTTAGGTATACACCTCGGTTGGGAGAGGATGTTCCAGGATTTACATACTTGTTTTTGGTGGCCATATATGCGGGATATATCACCACTTAGGTGTCTAAGTGAGCTCGCTTTTTGCGATACGGGTGAGACCCTCTAGAGAAGATTGGGCGGTTACATGGAGTGCCGGACTCCATGGAGCCTGATTGTGATCTGCGTTTTACTGCACGACTCTGGAATACTTTTCATAAGGCTTGGGGCACACTATTCCATCGGGGTACAGTTTATCACTCGCAACCCGATGGGAAATTGGAGCGGATGATTCAGATTGTTGAGGAACCACAGCTCGGATCAGGATGATCCAGGCACGAATGGCGACCGCGATTGACCACATCACCTCGCACGTAGGTAAATGTCGTAAGGACTGGGGATTTGGGTTTGGTGACAGAGTTTGACTAGCGGTAACATTGGTCTGAGGGACGGTCAGATTTAGTAGGCGGGGCGAGTTACCCCAAGGTATATCGGTTCTCATGAGATTCTAGAGTGGGTTGATAGGTTGGCTTTACCCCCTTGACTATGTCTGTTACATGTGACGTCTTCCAGGATGACCTGTAAAGGGTCAGTCAGGTATAGTTTCGGTACTGTCTGGGGTTGCCAGGTAGAAATACCGGCAACTGACTCGGGGCGCAAAGAGATGCACCCTGAGGGATGAGACGCCGCTGAGAGGCTCAGGATGGTAGTCTAAACTACCACTCTCGCCGCACCAGCACGGTGGTCCGAATTTGATAGGGAAAGAAAGGTAAGAATTGTGCAGACGAGGGTCAGGATTTCTGCAACTACGGTCTAGCGTGTTCTCTTGGAGGACCAAGAGTTCAAAGCTGGGTAGAATGTTACGTTAACCCCGAGCGAGTTGTGACCGGGTGACCCGGGCTCGTGTTGGCCTGCGGGTCAAGTGTCTGGACGGTTATTTGGTTCCCGAGACTTATCTGAGTATCATTTCTGGAAATCCTTCGGGATTTGAGGTTGTGTGGGTCCCCCGGACGTTTTCGCCGAAAATATTTTTCGGGGCCGGGGGGTTGTCTCGGGACGTACAACGGACTCGGTAGCGCTCCCAGGATCTCAGATTGAGAAACCGTTTGCGGATTTGGAATCGTGGGAGCGACCGGAGGTTTTTACGGAGCATATTTTTCGGGACATGATGTGCGGTCCCGGCGACTCCCGGGGCTGCAGGCGGAATCCCGGGGCTCGGGATGGAATTTTTCCGACGGCTCTAGGGCAAGTCATGTTATATTTTAAGGTGGATTTTATGGTTATTTTTGTGGAATTTTGTCGTGACGGGTTGTGACTCAGGTTATTGTGCGGCCACGCCGGGATTTGTTCGGGTTCAGCGAGCTCGGTAGGACCCCACGGAAGGGTAAATAAATATTTGAAAAATGTTTTATGAATGTTATGATATTCTGAGGATTCTGGCCAGTTTTGGGTTCATTTGGAGTTCGTTACCTATATTTGGGGTTTTAATTGCAAAGATTTGGAGAATTGGGGGGTTAAGTTGCGATTAACCCAAAAGTATTAATGTTTTGGTCCAGACTTGGGCTTGAGGCGGCAGCAGCCATTTTGGGTGGACACTTGTCCAATTTTCATTTAAGATGGAAAAGAAAAGAATTATAAAAGCCTTAAATCATCTAAAAATTCAATTAATTTCATTTCTTTTCTTTCTTCTTCTTTCTTCTCTTCTCCTTCCCGAAACACTTCAGCCATGGCTACTGTTCATCAAGCTTCTCCTTCTTCAATTCTTGGCTGAAATCAACAAGAAATTGGATTCTTTAAGTGAGTGATTCTGCGTTGGTGGAATAGCGTGGAACCGTAGGAGCCAAGTTTTGCGTTTGGTCGGGAACCGGATTTCGAGTTTTGGGCTGCGGAGCAGCGTTTCTGAGGTAAGGGCTAAATTTGGTAAAAATGTATGTTTGTTCCGTTCCAAGGCCCGGAAGACCTTAGAGGTCTGGGTTCTTATTCTGTTCTGTATGTGTATACTAGGTATGATACTTCTGTTTTTATTTGTGCATTATTATTATTTGTTCTGATTCTGTGACGAGACCCGTATGGTTGGAGAGACCGCGGGTGCTCCTTGGTTACTGTTACGTATCCGCACCAGAGTGCA
Source organism: Stellera chamaejasme (assembly GCA_024586325.1). Classification (NCBI taxonomy): domain Eukaryota; kingdom Viridiplantae; phylum Streptophyta; class Magnoliopsida; order Malvales; family Thymelaeaceae; genus Stellera; species Stellera chamaejasme. Next base: position 30,831,929 of record CM044983.1, read on the forward strand.
GTATACATTACGTGTGTGCACTGGAGGTTGCTGACACTTTATGTATACACGCACCGGAGTGCGGGTATACCTCTGTGACCCTACGACAGTTTGGGGATCGCGACCCGGCCCGATGCCGTGCTTTACATGCCATTACATTACGTATATTTCGACCTCTTAGAGAGGGCTGTCGTTTTGGGTCGCTTAGCGGTTGGGCGCATACGATGGATTCTCGACTCACCTCTGACTTTGCATTCATGTATTTACATGTACATATATATATATATATATATATATATATATATATATATATATATATATATATATATATATATATATATATATATATATATATATATATATATGCGATTGTGCTTGTATCTGCTCTGTTTTGCAGGTTCAGTTCGCGCCATATGGGCAAACTACACTTTTACCTTAGCCCTTACTGGGTCCTTTCGAGGACTCACCCTTTCATTTGTTTAAACATTTCAGGTTGTTACGAAAAACAAGCGACGGAATAGAGATCCGCGGTGCTTTGGATTTCTTAGGTTTCAGCAGCAGTAGTACCACGGGCGGAAAATCTCACGAGTGAGAAAGTTTCCGATTCCGCACAATAGGTATATAGGTTTTGGTTTAATGGCTCAGTAGCTGTAGCCGCATGCATGTAGTTTAGATCATGTATTTGTATAAGACGTATAACTGAGACATACTCGCCTTTGTTTGTCTTCGAGTCGAGGCGGAGCCCGACTTGGTTATATTGGAGTTGTTGTCATATTATGGATTTGGTGGTTACGGGTTGTGGTGATGTTTGATGTTTGACACCATGAACTGCATGTTTGGTAGAAGTTGGAGTTACTAGTATGCTTGCCTTGAATGAGTATCTAGGTTGCTAGTTGCCACTTGGCTGTGTGTTACTTGAGCTCGATGCTCCGCTGCCGCGCTTTCCGCCGTAGGTTCCGGTTCTCGACGTCGCAGCCGGCTCCGCCTCCGCAACCGGGCGGGGTGGCTGTGACAGAAAATCATCCTAGCTTATAGCTAAGAACAACCTCATCATTTGCAAAAACTCCTCTTTTCTTCACTAATCTTCAAAACTAATGAGTAAAGAGAAGTTTGGGAGGTACTTACCACTCAAAGCACCCAATTTCTCTTTGATTCCAAGCAAGGAGAAGAAATTCAAGCTTGGAGGTGAGCTTCAAAGATGGCGGCAGCAGCAGCAAAGGAAGAAGAAGAAGAAGAAAAGAGATGAAAATGAGATAAACTCATTTTATGAAAATATTAACCCATATATATTTTCCTCACTTTAAACCCATTCCTCTCTTCCTAAATTAAATCAAGCCATGTGTCCATTCCCCTTCCCAATTATGCCGAAAAATCCAAATGCTGCCCATACCCATTTTATTAATTTTGCAACCAATTGCAAATTAACTCCCAATTTTTCCGAAAGTTCCAATTCTTTTTGTCCAAAAATAATTACCGAATTCCAAAATTAACGAAACTTAGACACAACCCTCAGAATATTATAACATTCACAAAACATATTTCAGAAGTTCATTTACCATTCCGGAGTGTCCTACCGAGCTCGCTGAACCCGAACCAAAACCCGACGTGCGAGCGTCTCAACCTGAACCGAAATTCCGTCACTCCAAAATTCTATAAAAATACCCATAAATTCCATCTTAAATTATAACACAACTTACCCCAAAGCCGTCAGAAAATTTCCATCCCGAGCCCCGGGATTCCCGTCCCGAGCCCCGGGAGTCGCCCGGAACCGAACGTCCCGCCCCAAATATTAAACTCCACCACCACCTCCGGGACGTTTCCACGACTCCAAAACTGCAAACGGCTTCCCAAACTGAGATCTCGAGAGTGCTACCGAGCCCGCTGTACGTCCCGAGACGACCCCGACAACCCCCCGGCGCTCGAAAAATATTTTCGGCGGAAACGTCCGGGGGACCCACACGACCTCAAATACGGAAGGGTTCGCCAAAATGATACTCGGATAGGGCTCGGGAGCCGCCTGAACGCCGAAAACGTGACCCGCAGCCAAACCGAGCCGGGTTACCTTGGCCGCAACCCGCTCGGGGTGACTGTAGTATGCCTTGTGGCATACTGTCTGCATTAACCCTACGGCAGGTTGTGGGTTCGTTACCCCAACTGGTGCACCATGCTTCTGTAATAGCTTCGGCTTCTGACTCCCTTAGAGGGAGGCTGTCGTTCCGATTTGTTATAAGGGTTTATGGCGATTTAGAATCGCACATCCTACGGGATTCTGATATGTTTTTATTACATGCACGATATTCTGTATTCTGTTGCATATGATCTGTATATTGCTATCTTTCTGTTTTGCAGGGTTACATATGCTTATCTTACCCCAAATCCCTTACGGGTCCTTTCGAGGACTCACCCTTTTTGGGTTCTGTCTTTGGGTTTCAGGTAGACCTGGTAAGCAGCAGCTTTACCTTGCGGGCCGAGATTTTGTTGGGGGTAGCAGACTTGGTCTGAATCCCGCGCGAGGTATCTGACGTTTAGGCCTAGGGTTGGCTCTGTAGTTGCATGTGCATACGTTACGGATTGTTGTGATGATTGTATATATGTATATATTACATTACATTGCATGTTCCGGCGCTTGGCGCTTGCTAGATACCCTAGGTTCGGGGAATTTTGTATGTATCTGTGTTGTGTGCGTAAGAACTCGTCCACGGAGGGCGGAGCTTACTTTCTTGTTAATGCATGAACTGTATGTATGGTAATGGTGATGTGCTCGTCCGTTTCCGAGGGACGAGACTCACCATGGATTTTATTTTTGTATACGTATGAATTTTTCAGGTTGCTTCCACAATCATTTCTTTTTCGGGTCCACTACGCGCGGCAGGTCTCGATGGACCTGCCATTCTGTATCATTCCGGCTTCCGCTTCCGACGAACCGGCGCCCCCGCCTCCGCAACCGGGCTCGGGTGGCGTATGGTGACAAGTTGGTATCAGAGCAGGTAAGTGACCATATTGGTCGCCAGTGGTGACTTGTAGTGACAACTAATGTTGTACATTTTGTTTTAGAATGGTTTGGTACGGAGATTGGCCACCTCCTTACTTGAACCACTTTAAAATAAAATTGTGAAACAAAGCTTGGTCCTTCAAGTTATCCTGGTAGTTGCGATTCTGAGCTCAGATTTCTGGACTTTGGTAAAAGTATTACGAGTAAGGGATTGTGGAAAAGGTTCGGAGTGCGTAAAATTGTGTGTTAGGAAAAGATTTGGTGAATTAAGCATGAACTGCTTCTGTGATTTTGTGAAATACATGATTTTATCATTCTGGGAAATAACTTCTGTGTCAAGTACTGCATTGCACTACAGAGCCTTAGAAAACTGATGCTAGCTTCTGTAGGGATTAGGAGTGATTGATTTGTCTGGACTCTGTTGGTCTGAAATGTTTCAGGTATGGTTAACACGCATAGACAGCGTGATTTGCGATCGGAGGGAGGGGACCGTAATCCCACGCCTCCGAGAGATAGGGTTTGGACTGTTGGTTATGGGTTGAGTTGGTATTTGGTTTGGAAATTTGGTTTGGGATAAATTGTTTTTCTGGTTGGACTTGGTTTAAGGAAATGTGTACTACACGCGAATAGCGTGATTTGGTACCGGATGGGCGGGACCGGGATCCCACACCTCCGTGGAATAGGATATGGGTTCGGCGTAACCCAGTGGTCCGAACAACCACACTCACCGCCCCGAGGTTTAGCGGTCGTAGGGACCCCTCTCTCGATTTGGTATTACCCGCCACCCAGTGGTTCGGGGCGGCAGAATCTGATCATGCCACCGTAAGGGCATTACGATTAGGTGGTGATAGTGAGATTTAAGCCACCGCTCGCCACGGCTTTGGGAGTGGTAAGTGAGTGACTCGAGGAGGATGGTCACTACGACACCTAGACTTCTCGTCGGTCCCATCAACGACGGGAGATTCGAGGCACCCGGTCGACGAGGCCGACTTACGGAGAGGTTTGAGTTTGAACCCCCACCCGAGGTTCAATGACCGAGAAGGGCCGAGGTAGTAGAGATTTGGTTTGCAGAGTTGACAAACTCCGGGAGGCTACATTTTCCACCGGTGCGGCGAGGATGTAGCCGAGGATCTGCGTCGCACAATTTGTTGAGCTTCATCGGGAGACAGGATTTTCGCAGTATGAGCGAGAGTTTGATCGGCTGGTTTACTACGTATCGCAGTACCATGGTATGGAAGAGGAGGTTGAGAGTCGCCTCACCTCGCAGCGAGGTCAGGGGAGTACGAGGGGCTCCACACAGCAGGGACCCCGGCAGATTTCTGGACGGCCGAACAGGCCTGGGCAGTCTAGTAGAGGCAGAGGGGGAGCACCACCGGCACGACCTTGTCTGATTTGCAGTAAGTATCACCCCGGTCGACTTTGTTACCGGCAGGAGGGCCGATGTTTACGTTGCAGGTCTGACAATCTTTGGGTACGGGATTGCCCTCTGACTTTAGGCGAGGTTTTGGCGATCTTTACTGATCCACGCCTCGGGCACACCCAACGCGCCGCGAGGGCGTGGGTTTCAGCGGGTGGCCGAGACCTTAGCGGCGGCAGCGGCTTCAGCCACCCTCCACCACAGCAGCTCGAGCAGGATAGTTTTCGTTATGGTGAGGAGGCCCTAGTCGTCGAGAGGACACAGTCGGCGAGTGTGCACTAGCCACAGGAGGCTTGAGTCGGCAGGAAGTTACTGAAGGTACTATATTTCCGAATGAGATACCGGTTCATGCGTNATTTGATATAGGAGCATCTATTTCTATTGTAACACAGAAATGTGTTACATCTCTGCATCTGTCTGTTAGTACTTTGCCTCAAATGTTTTTAGTAAAAGCTGGGAGTCGATTTACTTTTCTATTGAGATGGTTCGGGATTGTACGATATCTGTAGGCGGACATCTGATAGTATTGGATTTGTTGGTTTTAGATACGCCGAACTATGATTTTATTCTTGGAATGGACTGGTTATCCAAGAATTCTGTGCACATTGATTGTGCAAACCATACCATTATGGTTTCTGGAGAGGTACTACTTCTCACGGCTCCGACTAGTTTGACTATCGCACAGCACAGTGAAGAGTTACAGATTCTGGATTAGCTGTCGATAGTTGGTGTAGGGAAATGCTATGATCTGAATGAGGCTGGTACTATATTGAAGTTGGATAGTTTACTAGTGGTTTAAGATTTTTCCGCAGGTATTTCCAGAGGAGTTGCCCGGATTACCACCAGAGCGGGAAATTGTGTTTGAGATCCACCTGCAGTTGGGTACTACTCCAATATTTATTCCTCCTTATCGGGTGCCTATTTCCGAGATACAGGAGTTGAAGAAGCAGCTGGAAGAATTTCAGCAGAAGGGCTTCATCCGACCGAGCACTTCACCGTGGGGTGCTCCGGTTCTGTTTGTTAAGAAGAAAGATGGGACGCTTTGACTTTGCATTGATTACAGACGGTTGAATACTCTTACTTTGAAAAATAAGTATCCGTTGCCGAGGATTGACGATCCTTTTTGATCAACTTCGGGGTTCGAGAGTTTTCTCGAAGATTGATCTCTGATCTGGGTACGTTCAGCTTAGGGTGAAGGATGAGGATATACCTAAGACTGCTTTCCGCACTCGTTATGGACACTTTGAGTTTACGGTCATGCCATTTGGGCATCTGATGCTTCTTGACTGTCGAGGGACCTCATAAGCGCTGGTGTTGGGCTTTGACTGAGATTGGGAGGAGGGTCTTGTGTTGGGGTAATTTTGGCGGGGGGGCGTCGCCGCAGGAGGCGTGTATGGTTTTGGCGGGGCCGCTTTAGTGGAGGGGGGGTCTTGTGGGTTGGGCCCCTGCTGGGTGTGTGAGCAGGATAATAGGAACCCCCTCTCTTCAGCTGTTTTTCTACCCGGATGGCCTTGTGCACCAGGTCTTGGTAATCCCGGTAGTCGCACAGCTCAACTGTTTTGGCGATGTCCTCCCGTAGACCATATAAAAATCTGGCCAGTTTAGCTTCTTCGTCCTCTTTGACATTAGCTCTCATCAAGGCCCTCTCAAGGTCCTTCGGTATTCCTCGACGTTGCGATGACCTTGGATCGGGCGTTGCAGCTTCGGGCACAATCTCTGCCGTAGTAGCCGGGCACAAACCGGTTTTTCATGGCTCGCTTGAGATCCTCCCAAGTGGTGATGGGTCGACAGCGGATCCTTGCTCTCTCGTGATGTTCTTGCTCCCACCAAGTGAGAGCATAGTCATGGAATTCAATGACCACGAGTTTTAAGGCTATCGCATCGGTGTACCCCATCATATCAATGATCCGTTCGGTTTTAGCTACCCACGTGAAGTACTCTTCTGGATCACTGGACCCATAGAAGGGTGGTATATGAAGCTTTATATTGGCGAGGGCTTGTGGGTCCGGAGCTTGTGTTCTACCTCCAAAGTCTTGGTTAAAACCTCGGTGGACACGTCCTCGCGCCGCTTCCTCGTCCTCGTCGAAGTCTCTGTTGGGATAGACTCGGCCTTGAGCCCTATCGGAGAAGACCCTTCTTTTAACAAACTTTGGTGGTGGCTCCGCGTAATACTCCTGATCATCACTGTCCAAGACGTCAACACCACGATCTACTCTCGTAGAAGTGGTAGGGCGGCTGTGAGGGTAGCTGCGTCCTCGCCGATGTGGGATCGAAAGTAGCATGAGTGACCCCTCCTTGAGCCCGGGATGCATGGGCGTCTTCGTGGGCTTGCGAGTTCTCTGGTTGCTTTCCCGAGCTACCTCTACTCGGGTCAGTCGCTCATTCGTCGTAGTGACTTGAGCTCCTAAGTCATCTAGCCTCTGTAAGATCTTTACCAGCGTGCTTTGCATAGCTAGCTGGGATGGATGAGGTGGAGATGAGTCTGTCGAAACCATCTGTAACACAGTTCTGTTGAAAATATGTAGTCCGAAACGGAATCTCACCACTCCCTGAGTGTGTACTCTCACTCTCGTGTTTCTCTCAACGGCTTTATCACTTAAGGCTTTCACAAGCTCTCTAAACTTGATACCGCTTTCAACCTGAGATCAAAGATGGACACGCAAGAAAACACAAACAAAACTCTAGTAAAACCGCAACTTGAAACTCAAGAAAATGTCTAGTTACTTGAAACTAGCCTGCTTTGGGAGATTAGAGTTGAGTTTGGGGTTCGAAAGAAACAGTGGAAGATTTGAAAAGGCTCTTGCAGTCACAAACACTTTTGTTTTAGTTCTGAAACCTTTGTCAGATCGAGATTACTGTTCACTTGTGTTTTGACAAGAACACGTACGAACATTCAAGTAGTATTCCCAGGTCACAGAAACGTGCACAATGCTTTTCTTTCTTCAAATACTTTTCTTTTGTGCTTTGGACAACAACACGATTCCTTTTGGGTTAAACTCGAAAATTCCTGACTTTGTCAGACACACTTTTAAACAACGTTTGGTCTCACTGAGTTCATTGACCAATATTTCTTCAAGCGTAAGAAAGTTTAACAAAGGGTTTTTGCTTGAAGGAAACCAAACAAGAAACACAAATACCTCCAGTGAGCGCTTTGGCTCTGATACCACTTGATGTGATCACGGTGGGATAACCGATCACAACGGGAGGATCTAGCTCGAAAGAAGGCGGTTCCCAGCAACACTGGAAACAGGACAGGGGATGAACTCGAAAGAAAAACAGAGTCGGCCAAGGGAACCTCCTCACTACGGGGTGAGGCAATGCCCTTGAAAATGCCTGGGAAAGGAGATGGGATCTAGCACCTCTTGACTACAAGGTCAAGCAATACTAGATATTATGCTTGGATCCTCTTGCCTGGATCACTCGGGAAAATGGAAATGCAAGATTGGAGAACACAAAAGCCAACAACTTCCCGGAAGTGTTTCAGCCGAATTCTTAAATTCAATAATATGTTCTGCTTTACAATGACGCTGCTCTTAGCTTATATAGTGGGGAAGGTGGGAGCAGTAAGTCGGCTTAGATAGCGTGCGTGCGAGTGAAAAGCTTCTAAAAAGGTGAAAAGGAAAAGTTATCCTAAAAGCGTTCACATGTCTTTTCTCTGTAAAGGAAGGGGTTTCATTCCCGAGTTGTTGCAGGTGAAAAGGGCGCTTTACTGTCAGAAGTGGTCGGCTACCTCTCTAAGATTGAAGGCTTCGCAGGATTGCCTTCGCTAAGTGCCTTCGCGGGAATGCCTCCGCCTAGGCCTTTCACAGGGATGTTTGTCTGAGGTCTTCGCCCTGGTCTAGTGTCCGCGTACCAAGGCCTTAGTACTCCCTTCCTCGAGGATGCTTAGGCTTAAGACTCCAGAGGACCTCGCATCTTCTTCGTCCAAAATGATGCCAAGGTGGCGAAGCTGCAAGGCCTTCGCTCGAGATTCCTCTTGGTCGTCTTGGGCCATGAGCTTCATGAAGGCATTGAGGTTTGCTTGAACTTGCTTCAGACGAGCCCTGGTCATGGGCCCGCCAACGCCTTGGAGTGGATCTGTGGGTGCGCGTGCTTGTGATGGCGAGCTTGGTTGAACTTGAGAGCCTTTTGGGGCGATGTCCTCATCATACTCTCCCTCTTCGAAAGAATCCGTCCGCGGATTCTTAAATTCTTCATGTCCTTCAAAAGGAGCCAAATCACATACGTTAAAAGTTGCATGCACATTATAAGATCCATCACAGGGTAAGTCTAGTACATAGGCATTATCACCGATTTTCTTAGTGATCTGAAAAGGGCCATCGCCTCTTGGTGCAAGCTTGTTTTTCCTAGCATGGGGAAAACGATCCTTTCTCAAATGTAGCCATACCCAATCCCCCACCTGGAAACTCCTAAATTTTCTACCCTTATTGACCCTTCTGGCATAAGTTTCATTAATTCGCTCAAGCTGTTTGTGAACCTTAGTATGCAAGTCCTTCATGCGTTGGGCCTTTTCTTTCCCATCTATATCCACCGCTCAAAGATAGTCTAATGCAACTAAATCCAATGGGGTAAGAGGGTTGAAACCATACACAACCTCAAAGGGACTGTGGGAAGTAGAGGAATGGTAAGCCCTGTTATATGCAAATTCCACATGGGGTAGGCATTTCTCCCACTCTTTTAGGTTCTTCCTAAGGAGGGTCCGTAGGATAGCGGTGAGAGTCCTGTTGGTCACCTCGGTTTGGCCATCAGTTTGAGGGTGACTCGAGGTTGAGTACATTAAGCTAGTGCCTAATCTAGACCAAAGGGTTCGCCAGAAATGACTTAGGAACCGCGAATCCCTATCACTGACGATGGACCGCGGAAGACCATGGTATTTCACAATGTCTCTAAAGAATAAATCAGCTACATGCGATGCATCTTCAGTTTTATGACAGGGAATGAAATGTGCCATTTTTGAAAACCTATCCACTACCACAAAAATAGCATCGTGACCATGTGATGTCCTAGGCAGACCACTTATAAAGTCCATGCTTATATCGACCCAAGGAAGGGAAGGTGTAGGGAGAGGAGTGTACTTCCCTTTTGGTTGCGAGTAGACTTGGCTTGGTGGCATGTGACGCATCGGCGCAGAACTTGGTGACGTCCTTCTTCGACCGGGCCAAAAGAAGTTTTCCTTCACCGCTTCAAGTGTCTTTTGAACACCGAAGTGTCCCATGAGACCGCCTCCATGTGCCTCTTTGATGATGACTTCGCGCATTGATCCTTTCGAACGCACAACCTTTTCAGCTTAAACAGAAACCATCAAACACATAGTAGCCATTCGACTACCCTTGGCACAATTAGCAAATATTTCGCCAAAGTCCGTATCATGCTCATACATGCATTTTAAGCGATCAAATCCAACAACCTTAGCGTCAAGAGTTATTAACAAGGCATATCTCCTAGAAAGTGCATCAGAACAACATTTTCTTTTCCTTTTTATATTTAATAACATAGGAGAAAGACTCGATGAACTCTACCCACGACATGCCTTTTGCTCAAATTTCCTTGCCCTTGAAGGTACTTCAAAGACAAGTGATCCGTATGGATAACAAACTCCCTAGGCAGCAGGTAATGACTCCACGTTTGCAGGGATCTCACAAGAGCGTACAGCTCTTTGTCGTATGTGGAGTAGTTCAAGGTGGCTCCACTCAACTTCTCGCTAAAGAAGGCAATGGGACGACCTTCTTGGTGCAAGACAGCACCGATGCCTATACCACTGGCATCGCACTCCACCTCGAATACTTTGTCGAAATTCGGCAAAGCAAGTAGAGGGGCATTTGTCAGACGAGATTTCAATTTGTTAAAAGAGTTCTCCTGTGACTGACCCCATTCGAAGGCGACATTTTTCTTAGCCAGCTCATGTAAAGGGGCAGCAATGGAAGAGAAATCTTTAACAAACCTCCTGTAAAAACTAGCAAGTCCTAGGAAGGATCTTACCTCAGTTAAAGAGTTAGGAGTAGGCCAATCCCGGATGGCACTGATCTTACTCTCGTCTACCCTGACTCCCTTTGCACCCACTACATATCCAAGAAAGTTAACTTCCTGGGATGTGAAGACACACTTCTCAAATTTGGCATACAGTTTTTCTAACCTAAGCGTGTCGAGGACTGCCTCAAGTGCTCAACATGCTCCTCATGGCTCTTAGAATAGACTAGTATGTCATCAAAGTATACTACCACAAATTTTCCAATTAAACGCCTCAAAACATGATTCATCGACGCATAAAAGTACTTGGTGCGTTAGATAACCCGAAGGGCATAACGTTCCACTCATATAAACCAATCTTGGTTTTGAAAGCAGTTTTCCATTCATCACCTTCCTTCATTCGAATTTGGTGATAGCCACTTCTAAGGTCAATTTTTGAAAACACACATGCACCACTCAATTCGTCTAACATGTCATCAAGTCTAGGTATAGGGTGGCGATACTTTACGGTGATAGAGTTGATGGGGCGGCAGTCCATGCACATGCGCCAAGTGCCATCGCTCTTTGGTACGCAGTATGACTGGTACCGCGCATGGTGACAGGCTTTGCGGATGAACCCCTTGTCTAGCAACTCTTGTACTTGCAATTGGATCTCTTTGGATTCTTGGGGATTGGTCCGGTGGCGGCCTTATTGGGTAAAGGTGCCCCCGGAAGCAAGTCGATTTGATGCTCGATGCCGCGATAGGGAGGAAGGGTCCGCGGCTCATGGAATACTCCGTCAAACTCTTTCAGGACTTCCTGCACATAGGAAGGAAGAGAAGATACACTGTCAAGTGTTAACATGCAATGAGTGGGGATCATGAGAAAACAAATCTTGTTTCCAAGAAATGCTCTTTTAAAATCCCTTTCTTTGGCCAGGGGAGGGAGGCACTCTTGTTTTCTCGTGGGCTCACTCGGGGTGTTTCCCATTAGTGCACACCCCTTCCCTTCACTCAAGGTTCCTTGAACCTTCTCTCCATTTTCTCTCCGTTCTCTGCCCTCGCCCTTTCGTTTTCTCTCGGCCTTACTAGCCAGGTGAATTTGATCCTGGTGAGCTTGGGTTGGGGTGAGGGGAAGCAGGGTGTAGGGTTTACTGAGGTGAGTGAGGGCATATTTGTTGGCTTTGCCATAATGTATGGCCTCCTTGTCATACTGCCAGGGCCGGCCCAAGAGAATATGGGTGGCTTGCTGATATGATCCTGAGGGGCCTCGAATCCACTCCGGGCCTTCCATTGGAGAAGTGAAGCGGATCTGTACTCATCAAGAGCTGGAGCAATGTACTTCATATTGAAGCCCTTTTCAAGAGGAGAAAAATGGCTTTTGAATCACCTCAATCGGAGTTCCAGAGCTCAAGTTATTCAGAAAACAGTAAAGTTCCGCGAGCCGAAGGCACTTTGGCGAAGGCACTTTGGCGGAGGCACTTTGGCGAAGGCACTTTGGCAAAGGCACTTTGGCGAAGGCACTTTGGCGAAGGCACTTTGGCGAAGGCACTTTGGCAAAGTCACTTTGGAGAAGGCACTTTGGCAAAGGCACTTTGGCAAAGTCACTTTGGAGAAGGCACTTTGGAGAAGCCCCGATCATGCCTTTTGTATGTCCTTCCCATTTTCCCATAAAGCAATTTATGGAGAAATGGAAAGGATGGGAGTAGGCAACCTGCAACGTCACTTCCATCACCATCCCTTCCAATCCCTTAAATCAAGGATCTTTTGTCCCCTAACCCATACCTCCCATAAATGCCACACATGCTTCCTTCTACTATAAATGGAGGAGCTTTCTCTTGTAATAGACAGAACCAATTTTAAAGAAAAGCTAGAGAAGGAAAATTCCTCAGGCCCCTTTATGGGTTCTCAAATCTTGCTTCGCCACTCCTCAGTGATCCCTGCAAGAGGATCCAATATAATACCTTGCATTGTGATGTGGACATCAGCCCCATTTTTGTGATAAAGGTGAACCCTTCATCCAGAAGGTCTAAAGGGCCCTTGGCGAAGGCACGGGCGAAGAAGAAGTGGCATTCTAGGCACCGGCGAAGCCCCAAGGCAGAGCCGCGCTCGCCAGGATCTTGGCGAACCCATGCCCCATTGACGAACCCTTGGTCTTTGGCGAGGCCAAGCCTCAGCGGCGGACCCGTGGCTATCGGCGAGCCCATTGACCCTGGCGAACCCATGGACCTTTTGGGCGAACTCAAGGCCCTCTGCGACGCCACGGCTCTTTGCGACCCCCATGGTCGTTGGCGAAGACCCTGTGCCTCATTTCCAGAAGCAAGCGAAGCCCAGGTGTTCGCCAAGCAGAAAGGGGCTCCAGACGCAAGTCAGGCGAGCCCTTCAACTTGTGCAGAGGCCCTCTTCTTCCCTTTTCCCGCCGAAAGCAATTCATGGGGAAATGGGAGCCGCAAAAGCAGGTAGCCTACAATGTCACATCAGCTGCCACCTCTCATTTCGCCTACCATAGATCCAGGAGGCTGTTCCCTTGTCAAGACATCCTTTATTATTTACTTCTTTCTTTCTCCTTCTATAAAAGGAGGCTGTAACCTAAGTATTAGGCGAACTCATTTTGTAAGAACACATATTTGCGGAAGTACGCATATTGTTCTTCGTGGGTCTCAAATCTTGCTCCACCAATCCATTAGTGATCCATTGCAAGAGGATCCAATATAATACCTAGCATTGTTTGATCTCGTAGTCAAAAGGTTCTAGGTCCCATTTTCCTTTCCTGCATTTTCAAGGGCATTGCCTCATCTCGTAGTGAGGAGGTTCCCTTGGCCGACTCTGTTTCCTTCGTGTTCTTCCTCTGTTTCGTTTCCCATTCTTTCTGGAAACCGCCTCCTTCGAGCTAGATCCGAGCTCGTGATCACTTACCCCCCCGTGATCACATCAAGTGGTATCAGAGCCAAAGTGCTTGCTGGAGGTACCGTATCAGTTGTCTACTCTCTTCAAGTTAAAACCTTTGCTGTTCTTTTCGAAAACTTGAAGAAAAGTTATCGGTTAATGATCTCTTGAGAGAAACCGAATATTTGTTACCCTTGTTTAAAGTTCTTAAAGGTTCATAAATCTGTGAGTTATTTCGGATTTGAAAAAGAAAAGAGATTCCCTGTGTGCAAAAGAACAAGAGTTTACAGAAAAAGAAATATTCAAATCAGTTCATAATTTCTGGGAAAAAGTTATAAGTTTTCTTGAATATTTCATCCGAAACTCAGAGTAAACAGTACTCACAGATCGAAAATAATTTCGAAAACCTGAACTTAGTGTTTGTGAAAGGCTTTTCTATCCCACTTCCAACTTCTTTCAACCACCAACCAACTTCAAAAGCTAGTTCGAGTAAATAGAACTTTGTGCTTTACTTGTTTCAGACATTGCTAAGATTTCATTGGATATTCTTTGCGTGTTTGCATTTGATCTTAATCGCAGATTGGTGGTAAGTTTTGAAGCTTGAAAGAACCGTTGTGTTCTAAACACGAGAGAAGAGTGTAAACACTAAGGGAGTGTAGCGAGGCTTCACAATACTTTCCACATGTGCAGAACTTGAGTTTAATGGAGTATGTGGAGAGGACTACTACCCGAATCGGATCCTTGTTATCAAGACTCTGACTTCTGGGCGGAGGAAACCCTTGACCATACATACTTAGGGAACTATTCAGAGTACCCCCTTGGCCAAGAAACCTGGTCCGAACCGACCCCATCCTCTGAATGCGACCCTCCATACCCTGCTGCATATGAGTATCACTCAGGCCTAGACCCTGAACAATTGGTGGCGAACCCATGCCATCGCCAAGATGACTCCTCTCATTATCGCTACCCCTCCTACTCCTATTATTCACCCATACCGTCGTATCCTAGCCGTACGACGCCCAGCTGGGAGCACCCACTCATTCGCGGTTTTCCATCAACCAACAGGAAGCCAGCAAGGACCCCCACTCACAAGTTTGATTCGTTACGACAAAAACCCTCTGATCAACAGGGCGAAGCAACACGAAGTGCTACAAAGACCCAGCCCCTCCACCATCATTGATGAGATAAAACAACTTATACTTATGGTCCAGGACCAGATGTTACACGGACACATGGAGGAAGCTGCCATCGGTGGAAAGGTTGAGAGGAAAACGACCGAGAGGAAAGGAGAAAGTATGAGGGAAAAAGAAAGAGAAGAAAGGGAGAAAAGTAAGGCGGTCCAAGAGACCTTGAGCGAGAAAGAGAGCGATCCGAGAGAAGAGAATGAGAAGAAAGCGGAGAGAAAACAAGAGGGAAACTCCATGACCCAAAATAGTGGAAGCAAGGACAACATGCCTTCAACCGACCCAACTTTTCCACTAATTTGTATCTTGCAAACCCCTTGTTTATCTTCTTTGAATGTACAGGTCGCTGTGGAAAGAAAGGCTGAAGGGAGCCTTCAACAGTCCGGGAAGGAAGTGTCACCCTCTCTCGGTAAGGAAGAAAAGAGCAAGAGGGAGAGAGCGAACATGGGTAACTGTGCTTCTAATCTCTCATCTCTTAACATTAAGCATGATTTGGGTGACATAGTTGGCGATCCCATGTCTCATGGGAAATGACTTAGGCCCGGTATATTGGGGCCATGCCCATGAATGGCCGAGGCTCATATTTGATCCCGGGATAACTATGTGGTTCTGTCTTAAGGCTAAGTATAAGAGTGAAGCGAAGAGAAAGGGCGGATTGTCCATCTCATTCCTTCAGTCTATTTTTAGGGAAACTTTGATGTCTAACGCTTTTAGTTCACTAACCCTTGATGCCTCTTCTAGTTTGTTGTTGTGTCTTAAGATTTGTAGGGACAATTTCCTTATGAATCCGAGGACGGATTCTTCTGAAGAGGGAGGGTATGATGTGGACATCAGCCCCATTTTTGTGATAAAGGTGAACCCTTCATCCAGAAGGTCTAAAGGGCCCTTGGCGAAGGCACGGGCGAAGAAGAAGTGGCATTCTAGGCACCGGCGAAGCCCCAAGGCAGAGCCGCGCTCGCCAGGATCTTGGCGAACCCATGCCCCATTGACGAACCCTTGGTCTTTGGCGAGGCCAAGCCTCAGCGGCGGACCCGTGGCTATCGGCGAGCCCATTGACCCTGGCGAACCCATGGACCTTTTGGGCGAACTCAAGGCCCTCTGCGACGCCACTGCTCTTTGCGACCCCATGGTCGTTGGCGAAGACCACTGTGCCTCATTTCCGAAGCAAGCGAAGCCTGTGTGTTCGCCAAGCAGAAAGGGGCTCCAGACGCAAGTCAGGCGAACCCTTCAACTTGTGCAGAGGCCCTCTTCTTCCCTTTTCCCGCCGAAAGCAATTCATGGGGAAATGGGAGCCGCAAAAGCAGGTAGCCTACAATGTCACATCAGCTGCCACCTCTCATTTCGCCTACCATAGATCCAGGAGGCTGTTCCCTTGTCAAGACATCTTTTATTATTTTCTTCTCATTGCCTCACCTCGTAGTGAGGAGGTTCTCGGTTCCATCTCCTTCCCCAGGCGCTTTCAAGGGCATTGCCTCACCTCGTAGTGAGGAGGTTCCCTTGGCCGACTTTGTTCTTCCTTCGTGTTCTTCCTCTGTTTCGTTTCCATTCTTGCCGGAAACTGCCTCCTTCAAGCTAGATCCGAACGCGTGATCACTTACCCCCCCCGTGATCACATCAATTGGTATCAGAGCCATGCTGCTTGAGGGAGTTCGTTTGTGTTTTCTTCTCTCCACGGAACCATCGAGAAGTTGAAGAACAGAAAGTCCATTTCTTCTCCTCCTCGTAAGTTCCAACTTCGTTGCCTCTGTATTTTCTTTCCCGGATTGTTAAGAAGCAGAAGAGAAGGCATCAACCCGTTCTGCTCAAACTTAGCAAGTCCGCCTCTGTGCCTTGGTTGCCCCTGTGATTTCTTTTCCCGGAGCTGTGGAGAAGCAGAGGAGACGGTGTCCGTTTGAGAAATTATACCTTGTATTGCCCAACCTCGTAGTTGGGAGGTGCATGGTGTTCAAAGACGGAATCCGGCATTTCTGTGAGCGAATACCCAGTATTGCTCAACCTCGTAGTTGAGAGGTGCTTGGTGCTCAACCTTTTACAACTCCTTCCTTGTCGCCCCTGTATCTATGAATGTTATTATGTAATTTTAATTTTGTTGTACCGGGAGGAACTCTCACCTTGGATTCGAGGACGAATCCTTTTGAAGAGGGAGAGAATGATATGATCCTGAGGGGCCTCGAATCCACTCCGGGCCTTCCATTGGAGAAGTGAAGCGGATCTGTACTCATCAAGAGCTGGAGCAATGTACTTCATATTGAAGCCCTTTTCAAGAGGAGAAAAATGGCTTTTGAATCACCTCAATCGGAGTTCCAGAGCTCAAGTTATTCAGAAAACAGTGAAGTTCCGCGTACCGAAGGCACTTTTGGCGAAGGCACTTTGGCGAAGGCACTTTGGCGAAGGCACTTTGGCGAAGGCACTTTGGCAAAGGCACTTTGGCGAAGGCACTTTGGCGAAGGCACTTTGGCAAAGGCACTTTGGCAAAGTCACTTTGGAGAAGGCACTTTGGCAAAGGCACTTTGGCAAAGTCACTTTGGAGAAGGCACTTTGGAGAAGCCCCGATCATGCCTTTTGTATGTCCTTCCCATTTTCCCATAAAGCAATTTATGGAGAAATGGAAAGGATGGGAGTAGGCAACCTGCAACGTCACTTCCATCACCATCCCTTCCAATCCCTTAAATCAAGGATCTTTTGTCCCCTAACCCATACCTCCCATAAATGCCACACATGCTTCCTTCTACTATAAATGGAGGAGCTTTCTCTTGTAATAGACAGAACCAATTTTAAAGAAAAGCTAGAGAAGGAAAATTCCTCAGGCCCCTTTATGGGTTCTCAAATCTTGCTTCGCCACTCCTCAGTGATCCCTGCAAGAGGATCCAATATAATACCTTGCATTGCCTCACCTCGTAGTGAGGAGGTTCTCGGTTCCATCTCCTTCCCCAGGCGCTTTCAAGGGCATTGCCTCACCTCGTAGTGAGGAGGTTCCCTTGGCCGACTTTGTTCTTCCTTCGTGTTCTTCCTCTGTTTCATTTCCATTCTTGCCGGAAACTGCCTCCTTCAAGCTAGATCCGAACCCGTGATCACATCACTTGCATTCGCACTACGTCACAAGTGATGGAATCTTCGTACTTGCCGATCTTTATCGGGACTTCCACTTGTTTAACGACCTTCACGAAAGTCCTGTCATCAACCCATTGCAGTTGATACGGCTTGGGATGGGCGATAGTGCGAAGACCCAGTTCAGCAACCATGTCTTCGCTGGCAGCGTTGACACAGCTCCCGCTATCAATAATGAGACTGCACAGGGTCCCATTCACCATGGCTCGTGATTGGAACAAATTTTCCCGCTGAGTTCTCTCAGTGACACTTGGGGAGCTTTGTAGAACCCTCTTGGTGACTAATATGAGACCGTCCATCGGCAGCTCTCCCTCTTCTGCTTCACTCTCGTGATGCTCTTGTTCGGGAAGAACTTCTCCTTCTTCTTCGCTCGACAGTTCCCCATTGGGCCGAATGACCATGGCTCTTCTGTTAGGGCAATCCCTCGCATAGTGTCCCTTTCCCAAACACTTAAAGCATTCGATGCTTCTTGACTGCCGAGGACCTCATAAGCGCTGGTGTTGGGCTTTGGCCGAGATTGGGAGGAGGGTCTTGTGTTGGGGTAATTTTGGCGAGGGCGTCGCATCGCGGGAGGCGTGTATGGTTTTGGCGGGGCCGCTTTAGTGGAGGGGGGTCTTGTGGGTTGGGCCCCTGCTGGGTGTGTGAGCAGGATAATAGGAACCCCCTCTCTTCAGCTGTTTTTCTACCCGGATGGCCTTGTGCACCAGGTCTTGGTAATCCCGGTAGTCGCACAGCTCAACTGTTTTGGCGATGTCCTCCCGTAGACCATATAAAAATCTGGCCAGTTTAGCTTCTTCGTCCTCTTTGACATTAGCTCTCATCAAGGCCCTCTCAAGGTCCTTCTGGTATTCCTCGACGTTGCGATGACCTTGGATCAGGCGTTGCAGCTTCTGGGCACAATCTCTGTCGTAGTAGCTGGGCACAAACCGGTTTTTCATGGCTCGCTTGAGATCCTCCCAAGTGGTGATGGGTCGACAGCGGATCCTTGCTCTCTCGTGATGTTCTTGCTCCCACCAGGTGAGAGCATAGTCATGGAATTCAATGACCACGAGTTTTAAGGCTATCGCATCGGTGTACCCCATCATATCAATGATCCGTTCGGTTTTAGCTACCCACGTGAAGTACTCTTCCGGATCACCGGACCCATAGAAGGGTGGTATATGAAGCTTTATATTGGCGAGGGCTTGTGGGTCCGGAGCTTGTGTTCTACCTCCAAAGTCTTGGTTAAAACCTCGGTGGACACGTCCTCGCGCCGCTTCCTCGTCCTCGTCGAAGTCTCTGTTGGGATAGACTCGGCCTTGAGCCCTATCGGAGAAGACCCTTCTTTTAACAAACTTTGGTGGTGGCTCCGCGTAATACTCCTGATCATCACTGTCCAAGACGTCAACACCACGATCTACTCTCGTAGAAGTGGTAGGACGGCTGTGAGGGGTAGCCTGCGTCCTCGCCGATGTGGGATCGAAAGTAGCATGAGTGACCCCTCCTTGAGCCCGGGATGCATGGGCGTCTTCGTGGGCTTGCGAGTTCTCTGGTTGCTTTCCCTGAGCTACCTCTACTCGCGTCAGTCGCTCATTCGTCGTAGTGACTTGAGCTCCTAAGTCATCTAGCCTCTGTAAGATCTTTACCAGCGTGCTTTGCAGAGCTAGCTGGGATGGATGAGGTGGAGATGAGTCTGTCGAAACCATCTGTAACACAGTACTGTTGAAAATATGTAGTCAGAAACAGAATCTCACCACTCCCTGAGTGTGTACTCTCACTCTCGTGTTTCTCTCAACGGCTTTATCACTTAAGGCTTTCACAAGCTCTCTAAACTTGATACCGCTTTCAACCTGAGATCAAAGATGGACACGCAAGAAAACACAAACAAAACTCTAGTAAAACCGCAACTTGAAACTCAAGAAAATGTCTAGTTACTTGAAACTAGCCTTTTGGGAGATTAGAGTTGAGTTTGGGGTTCGAAAGAAACAGTTAGAAGATTTGAAAAGGCTTTTGCAGTCACAAACACTTTTGTTTTAGTTCTGAAACTTTTGTCAGATCGAGATTACTGTTCACTTGTGTTTTGACAAGAACACGTACGAACATTCAAGTAGTATTCCTAGGTTACAGAAACGTGCACAATACTTTTCTTTCGTGCTTTGGACAACAACACAGCTCCTTTTGGGTTAAACTCGAAAATTCCTGACATTGTTAGACACACTTTTTAAACAACGTTTGGTCTCACTGAGTTCATTGACCAATATTTCTTCAAGCGTAAGAAAGTTTAACAAAGGGTTTTTGCTTGAAGGAAACCAAACAAGAAACACAAATACCTCCAACAAGCGCTTTGGCTCGATACCACTTGATGTGATCACGGTGGGATAACCGATCACAACGGGAGGATCTAGCTCGAAAGAAGGCGGTTCCCAGCAACACTGGAAACAGGACAGGGGATGAACTCGAAAGAAAAACAGAGTCGGCCAAGGGAACCTCCTCACTACGGGGTGAGGCAATGCCCTTGAAAATGCCTGGGGAAGGAGATGGGATCTAGCACCTCTTGACTACAAGGTCAAGCAATACTAGATATTATGCTTGGATCCTCTTGCCTGGATCACTCGGGAAAATGGAAATGCAAGATTGGAGAACACAAAAGCCAACAACTTCCCGGAAGTGTTTCAGCTGAATTCTTAAATTCAATAAAATGTTCTGCTTTACAATGACGCTGCTCTTAGCTTATATAGTGGGGAAGGTGGGAGCAGTAAGTCGGCTTAGATAGCGTGCGTGCAGAGTGAAAAGCTTCTAAAAAGGTGAAAAGGAAAAAGTTATCCTAAAAGCGTTCACATGTCTTTTCTCTGTAAAGGAAGGGGTTTCATTCCCGAGTTGTTGCAGGTGAAAAGGGCGCTTTACTGTCAGAAGTGGTCGGCTACCTCTCTAAGATTGAAGGCTTCGCAGGATTGCCTTCGCTAAGTGCCTTCGCGGGAATGCCTCCGCCTAGGCCTTTCACAGGGATGTTTGTCTGAGGTCTTCGCCCTGGTCTAGTGTCCGCGTACCAAGGCCTTAGTACTCCCTTCCTCGAGGATGCTTAGGCTTAAGACTCTAGAGGACCTCGCATCTTCTTCGTCCAAAATGATGCCAAGGTGGCGAAGCTGCAAGGCCTTCGCTCGAGATTCCTCTTGGTCGTCTTGGGCCATGAGCTTCATGAAGGCATTGAGGTTTGCTTGAACTTGCTTCAGACGAGCCCTGGTCATAGGCCCGCCAACGCCTTGGAGTGGATCTGTGGGTGCGCGTGCTTGTGATGGCGAGCTTGGTTGAACTTGAGAGCCTTTTGGGGCGATGTCCTCATCAGATGAGGACTCGCATCGGGAGCATCTGAGGGTAGTTCTGCAGACACTTTGGGAACATCAGCTTTATGCTAAATTCTCAAAGTGTGAGTTCTGGATTCGGGAAGTCACTTTTCTGGGATATATTATATCTGAGCATAGTCTGTCTGTGGATCCAGAGAAGGTGAGGGTAGTTCGGGATTGGAAACAACCTACCACGGTACGGGAGATCAGGAGCTTTCTGGGGTTAGCAGGATATTATCGGTTTTCCAGGGGCCTTTGCTTGAATGCCTTCGTCGGGCGCCTTCGCGGGATTGCCTTTGGCGGAGGCCTTCTCCTGTGTCAAGTGTCCGCTTTTCAAGGCCTTGCTTGATGTGATCAAACCGGGGGTGTATGATCACGAGCTCGGATCTAGCTCGATGGACGCGGTTTCCAGCAAAAGGGAAACGAAAACAGAGGAGGAAACGAAGAACACAAAGTTCGGCCAAGGGAACCTCCTCACCACGAGGTGAGGCAATGCCCTCGAAAATGCCTGGGAAAGAGATGGGATCTAGCACCTCTTGACTACAAGGTCAAGCAATACTAGATTTTATGTTTGGATCCTCTTGCCTGGATCACTAGGGAAATGGAAATGCAAGATTGATGAACACAAAAGCCGATGTCTCACTGTGGAGAGTTTCAGCCGAATTTGCTAATTCAATAATATGTTCTAGGTTACAATGGTGTTGTTTCTAGCTTATATAGTGGAGAGGTGTGAGAAGTAAATCGGCTTAGTACAGCCGTGCGTGCGTGCAGAGTAAAACGTTTCCGAAAAGGTGAAAAAGGAAAAGCTAGTCTAAAAAGTGTTCAAGTGTCTTTTTCCTCGTGAGGTGCCTACATTCCCGAGTAGCTGCAGAGAAAGGACGCCTTGCTGTCGGACTTGGTCGGCTATCTGGCTAAGTATGGAGGCTTCGCGGGATATCTTCGCTAAGTGCCTTCGCGGGAATGCCGTCGCCGAGAGCCTTCGCGGGAATGCCTCTGGCTGAGGCCTTCGCCTGTGTCAAGTGTCCGCGTTTCAAGGCCTTGCTGCTTCCTTCCTCAAGAACACTTATGCTCAAGACTCCAAAGGGCTTCGCACACTCTTCGTCCAATGCGATACCGAGTTGGCGAAGCTGTAAGGCCTTCGCTCGAGACTCCTCTTGATTGTCCTGCGCCATGAGCCTCATGAAAGCGTTGAGGTGCGCTTGGACTTGTTTCAGTCGGGACCTGGTCATGGGTCCGCCAAGGCCTTGGAATGGATCGGGGGTCGCGCACGCTTGAGGTGGCGGAGCAACGGGAACTTGAGGGTCTTTTGGGGCGATGTCCTCATCATACTCTCCCTCTTCGAAAGAATCCGTCCGTGGATTCTCAAAATCTTCTTGTCCTTCAAAGGGAACCAAATCACAAACGTTAAAAGTTGCATGTACGTTATAAGAGCCGTCGCAAGGTAAATCAAGTACATAAGCATTTTCTCCAATTTTCTTAGTGATTTGGAAAGGGCCATCGCCTCTTGGCGCAAGTTTGTTTTTCCTAGCCTGGGGAAATCGGTCCTTTCTTAAATGTAACCATACCCAATCCCCGACTTGAAAACTCCTAAATTTTCTACCTTGATTGACCCTTCTTGCGTAAGATTCATTAATTTTCTCAAGTTGCTTGTGAACCTTAGCATGCAAGTCCTTCATGTGTTGGGCCTTCTCTTTCCCATCTACATCCACCTGTTCAGTATAGTCTAATGCGACTAAGTCCAAAGGAGTTAAAGGGTTGAAGCCATATACGATCTGAAAAGGACTATGAGATGTAGACGAATGGTAGGCTCGGTTATACGCAAACTCTACATGGGGCAAGCACTTTTCCCATTCTTTCAGATTTTTCCTGAGGAGGGTGCACAGGATAGTGGTGAGGGTCCTATTAGTCACTTCAGTTTGGCCATCTGTTTGAGGGTGACTGGATGTGGAGTACATCAGACTTGTACCTAACCTAGACCAAAGGGTTCGCCAAAAATGACTTAGGAACCTCGAATCCCTATCGCTAACAATGGATCGCGGGAGGCCATGATATTTAACAATGTTACTAAAGAATAACTCAGCCACATGAGATGCATCTTCAGTTTTATGACATGGGATGAAATGGGCCATTTTGGAGAACCTATCGACTACAACAAATATAGCATCATGACCATGCGATGTCCTAGGTAAACCACTTATAAAATCCATGCTTATTTCAACCCAAGGAATAGAAGGCGTAGGAAGAGGGGTGTACTTCCCTTTCGGTTGGAGAGTCGACTTGGCTTGGTGGCATGTGACACATCTGGCGCAAGCCTTGGTGACGTCCTTCTTCATGCCGGGCCAGAAGAAGTTCTCCTTAACGGCTTCAAGTGTCTTCTGGACACCGAAATGCCCCATGAGACCGCCTCCATGCGCCTCTTTGATGATGACTTCGCGCATTGATCCTCTGGGAACGCACAACCTTTTCAACTTAAACAGAAAACCATCAAAAACATAGTAGCCCTTTTGGCTACCTTTAACACAGTTGGCAAATATTTCACCAAGATCCGTGTCATGTTCATACATCGCTTTTAAACCTTCAAAACCAACAATCTTTGTATCGAGAGTCATGAGTAATGCATATCTCCTAGAAAGCACATCAGCAACAACATTTTCTTTGCCCTTTTTATACTTAATAACATAGGAGAAAGACTCGATGAACTCTACCCACCTAACATACCTTTTGCTCAAATTTCCTTGTCCTTGAAGATACTTCAAAGACAAGTGATCCGTATAGATAACAAACTCTCTGGGCAGCAGATAATGACTCCACGTTTGCAGGGACCGCATAAGAGCGTATAGCTCCTTGTCGTATGTGGAGTAATTCAAGGTGGCTCCACTCAGCTTTTCGCTAAAGAAGGCTATGGGACGACCTTCTTGGTGCAAGATGGCACCGATGCCTATACCACTGGCATCGCACTCTACCTCGAACACTTTGTCAAAGTTTGGCAAATTGAGTAGAGGGGCATTTGTCACAGACCGTGTACAGTGCCAAGATATTGTCCGCTTTGGGGTTACGGCCCAGCCTTTTCCCCCTCACGGTTTTGTTTCTAACGGAATGGATGGTCTTGGGGTTACGGCCCAGCCTTTTCCCCCTCAATCCAACATCCGTTAAAAGGCCTCTTGAAGGGAAGGAGGGTGATGTACATTATATACACCATAATCCCCCTTTAAACCTTCCATGTGGGATATAACATGTCACGGACCATGGCTAGATCTTCCCCGACCATGGCTAGATCTTCCCCGGTCCAACCGGCATCGCCATGCGTCGGCATCGCCATGCATCCCGGGGCTCGGGAAGGAATTTTGCCGACGGCTCCAGTGGAAGGTATGTTATATTTTAAGACGGATTTTATGGTGATATTTGGGGATTTTTGGCGTGACAGGATTTTGGTTTGGGTCGGCACGCGCGCACGTCGGGGTTTTCGCGGGTTCAGCGAGTCCGGTAAGACACTCTGGATTTCCAAATGGACTTTGGAAAGACGTTTTGGATATTTTATGATATTCCGAGGGTTGTGGTCAGTTTTGGTTCCATTTGGAGTTCGTTACTTATATTTGGGGTTTAATTGCAAAGATTTGGAGAATTGGGGGGTTAAGTTGCAATTAACCCAAAAGTTAAAAATAATTTGGGCCTGGTTTGGGCCTAAGTCGGCTGCAGCATGTGAGAGGGGACACTTGTCCACTTGTTATTTTAGATGGTAAAAAGGAGATAATATATAAGGATAATTATTTTACAAAAATTACTTCATTTCATTTTCTTTTCTTCTTCTTCTTCCTCCATCACTCATCCGCCATTCTTCTCACTCTCTAAACTCCATGTTCTTCCATTTTCATGGCTGATTTCTTCAAGGTTTTGGCTCCAATCTTTGGTAAGCTTCCTTCATTCTTCTCTTTTCAAGTTGAAAACGGTTCAAATAAAGAGTTGATCAGGCTCCGTACCGAACCGCCCCAGAATATAACGTAGAACGGTGGCTTGTACCTCGAAGTCACTTCCACAGTTACTTACCCACGAACAGACTTAACTTACTCCAAAAGTCCACCCTCGGACTTGTATACTTGCCTTCCACATTCCATACCAAAATCAAACATACTTTACCTTTTGGGTCAATCCGACCCGACCTGCTCTGATACCAACTTGTCACAGCCACCCCGCCCGGTTACGGAGGCGGAGCCGGCCGCGACGTTGAGAACCGGAGCCTACGGCAGAGAACGTGGCAACGGAGCATTTTACCCACTAAACAGAGTAATCGACACTAACATGCAACCTACCGAAATCCATACATGGCAAGCATACAAGTAATATTACTTTCTCCAAATACCATACAAGACAAGCGAATCAGAATCAATCTCATATACCAATTCAATATAGGCAAGTCGGGGCTCCGCCCTCGACTCAGAAGACAATCAAGATCAGATTATATTCCATAAACCCACATCATATACAACTCATTATTTAAATACATGCATGCAACTACAGCTACAGAGCCATCAAACTAAAATCTAAATGTACCTAGTGCGGAATCGAAAATCGCTATCGCAGGAGGTTTCCGCACGCGATACTGCTGCTGCTGCTGCTGCTGAAAATCCCAAATCCACTACAGCACCGCGGAAATCTACTACGCCGGATGCTTATCAGACGGCCTGAAAGGTGGTAAACAAATAAGGGGTGAGTCCTCGGGAGGACCCAGTAAGGGCTGAGGTAAGATACAGTCTGTACAAATCTGCTTGGTCACCCCGGCGGGTTGCGGCAAGGTGACCCGGGGCTCGGTTTTGGCCCGCGGTCACGTTTTCGGCGTTCAGCGGCTACCGATCCCTATCCGAGTATCATTTTGGCGAACCCTTCCGTATTTGATGTAGTTTTGGTCCCCCGGACGTTTCCGCCGAAAATATTTTTCTCGGCGCCGGGATTATGCAGGTCGTCTCGGGACATACAGCGGGCTCGGTAGCACTCTCGAGATCTCAGTTTGGGAAGCCGTTTGCAGTTTTGGAGCGTGGAAACGTGCCGGAGGTGGTTGTGGAGTTTAATATTTGGGGCGGGACGTTCGGTTCCGGGCGACTCCCGGGGCTCGGGACGGGAATCCCGGGGCTCGGGATGGAAATTTTCTGACGGCTTTGGGGTAAGTTGTGTTATAATTTAAGATGGAATTTATGGGTATTTTTGTAAAATTTTGGAGTGACGGAATTTCGGTTCAGGTTGACACGCTCGCACGTCGGGTTTTGGTTCGGGTTCAGCGAGCTCGGTAGGACACTCCGGAATGGTAAATGAACTTTTGAAATATGTTCTGTGAATTTTATAATATTCTGAGGGTTGTGTCCAAGTTTCGTTAATTTTGGAATCCGGTAATTATTTTTGGGCAAAAAGAATTGGAACTTTCGGAAAAATTGGGAGTTAAATTGTATTTGGCCACAAAATAAAAGTATTTCAGCATGGGGCAGCAGCTTCTTTCGGCAGAATTGGGGATGATTAATAGGACACTTGTCCTATTTTAATTTAGGAAGAGAGGGATGGGTTTAAAGTGTGGAAAATATATATTGGCTAATATTTCCATAAAATGAGTTTACTCTCATTTTCTTTTCTTTTCTTCATCTTCTTCTTCTTGCTGTTGCTGCTGCCGCCATCTTTGAAGCTCACCTCCAAGCTTGAAGTTCTTCTTCTTAGTTGGAATCAAAGAGAAATTGGGTGCTTTGTGTGGTAAGCATCCTTCCTACTTCTCTTTTCTTGTTGAAATTGAAGATTAGTGAAGAAATATGGATTTATGGTGAATGATGAGTTTGTTCTTAGCTATAAGCTAGGATGATTCTCTTCCTCCCATCTTTTAGTATGTTGTTCTTGGGTTGTAGGAGAGTGTTAATCAAGTGTTGGACTTTGGAAAACACATCTTGGATGGAAAACCTATGTTGGCCGAATTTCTTGGATAATTTCCAAAATGATGTGTGTTTGTTATCTTGGTTCATGCTTCAAGTATGTTAATCCTAGCATGATTCTAAGCTTGTGCATGGATTCAATTTGATGGAAAACAAGTTGAGGTAAAAACCCCTTTTGGCCGAATTTATGGGTTGATTTTCAATATTGGATTTTGTTGTTTGGATGCAATTGGATAGCATTCTTGAGTTAGAAGTGAAATTGGTGATTAGAATGGTTGTTTGGTAGCTTGTTTGGATTGATTTGGATGTTGGGTGAAATGTTGGTTAGTAACCGAAATGTTGGAATGAAACTTTATCTAGGTTGGAGTTTCATTTTGGTTAAATTGGATGTTAATATGGTGTTGGGGTTGAATTTAGGAGTGGATGGAAGTTTGAAATGTTGAATTCGGTTAAGAAATGGAAAAGTTGCAATTAAGCGGGATTATCGGAAAATGTTGGGTAATGAAGGGTTTAAGGTTGGTTTGGTTGGTTCTGCTTGTTGGATGATGTTTGTCAATGTATAATCTTGCTTTGTCTAGGTTGGTTCTGAATTCTGACATTTCTGTGGAAATCTGGAATTTTACGGAAATTCTGCCGGATTTTCGGTTTTGGGGTCGGGGGTGTAGTTTGGTAGTGTGGTTGATAAGGATTCTAATTCAACTTGGTTTGGCAGATTCTGAGGTTCGGAGGTTAGGAAAAGAGAAGTTCTAAGTTTCGGGGCACGGTGTAGGAGTTGTCCAGAATCGGTCTAATACTCTGGACTTGAGAGGTAAGGGTTTGGTTCTGTTATTTTGGTAAGATAAGTATATGTTTTGGTTTCATTTTCTGTTCTGCTAGTATTTCGGAATTTTATGCCTTTGGGCATATTCTGTAGTTTGTAGGAGTATGCCTTATGGCATACTCTGTCTGTTAACATTACGACAGTTGTGGGTTCGCTACCCCAGCTGGTGCACCATGCTTCTGTATTAGCTTCGGCTTCCGACTCCCTTAGTGGAGGTTGTCGTTCCGATTTGTTATAAGGGTTATGGCGATTTAGAATCGCACGTCCTTCGGGACTCCGATCTATTTTCTGTACATGCATGTTATTCCGTATTACATTGCATATATTGCTATCTTTACATGCTTTTGCGGGGTTACTTATACTTACCTTACCCCATATCCCTTACGGGTCCTTTTAGGACTCACCCTTTTTCGGGTTCTGTTTTTGGGTTTCAGGTAGACCCGATAAGCGGCCTGCGGAGTAGGTTTCCGTGAGGTTCTACCTCGGTTGTGTTTTGCAGCAGCTGCACCTTGCGGGCCGGGATTTTATCTACTTGGTCGGAATCCTGCTCGAGGTATTTGATGCTTAGGCCTAGGCTTGGCTCTGTAGCTGCATGTGCATATTTTTCTGGTTTGCTGTGATGATTGTATGTCTGTATATATTTATATATTCTGTTATGTACATGTTACGGCGCTTGGCGCTTGCTAGACACTTTAGGTTACGTGAACTCTGTATGTATTTATGTTTTGGTGCGTAAGCACTCGTCCACGGAGGCGGGGCTTACTCATTGTTAATGCATGAACTGTATGTTTGGATTTTACTTTCGATTATAAGCACGAAATTTTTGTTAGGTTGCTTCCATAATCCTTTCGCTCTTTGGGTCCGCTACGCGCGGGGGTCTCGATAGACCTGCCATTCCTATTCATTCCGGCTTCCGCTTCGGCGTCCCGGCGCCCCGCCTCCATGGCCGGGCTCGGGTGGCGTCTTTGTGACAAGTTGGTATCGAGCGGGTAAGTGACCATATTGGTCGTCGGTGGTGACTTGAAGTGACAACTATTGTTGTACATTTTATTTTAGAATGGTTTGGTACGGAGATTGGCCACCTCCTTACTCGAACCACTTCAAAATAAAATTGTGGAGCAAAGTTTGGTCCTTCAAGTTATCCTGGTAGTTGCAGAGTGTGGAATCCAGAATTTCTGAATTTTGGTAAAAGTATTACAAGTAAAGGATTGTGAAAAAGTTTCAGGTACGTAAAAATTGTGTGTTAGGAAAAGATTTGGTGAAATAAGCATGAACTGCTTCTGTGATTCTGTGAAATGCATGATTTTATCATTTTGCGAGATAACTTCTGAGTTAAGTACTGCATTGCACTGCAGAGCCATAGAAAGCTGCTGCTAGTTTCTATAGGGATTAGAGGTAACTGATTGGTCTGGACTCTGTTTGGTCTGGAATGTTTCAGGAATGGTTAACACGCGCCGACAGCGTGATTTGCGATCGGAGGAGGGACCGTAATCCCACGCCTCCGAGAGATAGAGAGCGAGGCGGGGATTACAGGCCGGCAGTACATACCCGCCACCGGTTGTACAGCGAGTCAGGGTCTACCACTTGCTTTGGTTCATGTCTTTGGAGCAGTCAGCGGTTGTTGAGACACTAGTACGGAACATGTTCCGTACGATCCACAATGCGAGAGGATTCGGTCGTGGCACCATCTGTGCATTCGATGGGAGAGTGAGTAGCCACACCGGACTACCACCCACACTCATGTACGGGCCCGATCGAGAGTGAGTCGAGGAGGACGCGGAGCGCGAGAATCGCGATCACGGAGGGTACGACCAGGCGTAGCTCACGGCTCGCTCCGATCGTTCGACCAGAGACACATCAGCCCCCTCGGCGGCGACGGAGGATTATTGAGCTGGATTACGATACCACCCGTCGGACCCACCGACGACGGGAGGTTCGGGCATCACTCGACTCGATGATGTCCGTTTGTTGGAGAGGTTCCAGCGGTTGAACCCTAGGAAGTTTGATGGTAAGGGAGGTCCCGAGGCGGCGGAGACCTGGTTTATGGAGATTGACAAGCTCCTTGGGAGGTTGCACCTACCTTCCACAGTGATGGTATCCCTTGCCACGTTCAATCTGCAGGAGGGAGCAGATCATTGGTGGAGGAGCCTTCAGGGTAACCTGAGGGCGAATGTGGGGCTAGCACCCGATCAGGAGGTGGATGTTACACAGGAGCGGTTTACACATGTTCCATCGGAGGTTTATCGGGGCTGCGGCTAGAGATCTGCGGCAGGCACGGTTTGATGAGCTTCATCGGGGAGATAGGACTGTCGCAGTATGAGCGTGAGTTTGACAGGCTTATCCACTACGTACCGCAGTATTATGGTATGGAGGAGGAGAAGGCGAAGAGGTTTATCCGTCGACTGCGCCCCGAGTACAGATGGGCTCTGAGGCCGTTGGACATTACTACTTACGGGGAGGCGGTTCATAAGGCCCAACTCCTCGAGCAGGAGGACGTTGAGAGTCGCCTCACCTCGCAGAGAGGTCTGGGGAGTTCGAGTGGTTCCACACGGCGAGGACCCGGCGAGTTCGACGGCGAGCAGACCCGGGCGATCTAGCGGGGCGGGGAGCACCACCCTCACGACCTTGTCCGACTTGTGGTGGGTATCACCGGGTAGACCTTGTTATCGGCGGGAGGGCGATGTTTGCGATGCGGGTCGATACTCACTGGTGCAGGACTGCCCCAGACGGTGGGGCGGGGGTTACGTAGTTTTCAGCGTCCGCGATCTCGGGCACACCCAACGCGCCGCGAGGCGTGGGTTTCAGCGGGGTGGCCGAGACCTCGGCGGCGACCGCGGCTTCAGCCACCCCCTCCACCGCAGCAGCCTAGAGCAGGGCGAGTTTTTCAGATAGAGCAGGGAGGTCCTAGTCAGCGAGGAGGCCCTAGTCATTAGGGAGGACCCAGTCAGCAGGCGGGCCCCAGCCAGCAGGGAGGCTCGACTCAGCAGGGAGTCTTGCAAGGTACTGTATTTCTGAATGATACATCTGTCCATGCGTTATTTGATACGGGAGCATCTATTTCTCTTGTAGCACAGAAATGTGTTACATCTTTGCACCTGTCTGTTAGTACTCTGCCGCAGATGTATTTAGTAAAAACTGCTGGGAGTCAGTTTCTGTTTTCCAATGGGATGGTTCGGGGTTGTACGATATCTGTAGGCGGGCATTAGATAGTATCGGACTTGTTGGTTTTAGACACGCCGAACTATGATATTATTCTTGGGATGGACCGGCTATCCAAGAATTCTGTGCACATTGATTGTGCAGCCCGTACCATTATGGTATCTGGAGAGGTATTACCTCTCACGACTCGGCGGGTTTGACTATCGCACTGACATAGTACGAGTTGCAGATTCTGGACCAGCTGTCGGTAGTTGGTGTAGGGGAATGTTTTGATCTGAATGAGGCGGATACTAGGTTGAAGCTAGCTAGTATACCGGTAGTTCGAGATTTTCCGCAGGTATTTCCGGAGGAGTTGCCGGATTACCACGGAGCGGGAAATTGTGTTTGAGATCTACTGCGGTCGGGCCTTTGCTCGATATCTATTCCTCCTTATCGGATGCCCATTTCGAGATGCAGGGAGTTAAAGAAGCGATTGGAGGAATTACAGCGAGAAGGACTTCATCCGACCGAGCACTTTGCCGTGGGGTGCTCCGGTTACATTTGTAAAGAAGAAAGATGGGACGCTCCGACTTTGTATAGACTACAGACGGTTGAATTCCCTTACTGTGAAGAATAAGTATCTGTTACCGAGGATTGATGATCTTTTTGATCAACTTCGGGATTCGAGAGTTTTCTCGAAGATTGATCTACGATCTTGATACTTTCAGCTTAGGGTGAAGGAGGAGGATATACCTAAGACTGCTTTCCGCACCCGGTATGGACACTTTGAGTTTACGGTCATGCCATTTGGGCTGACCAATGCTCGGCAGCATTCATGGATCGATGCATCGGGTGTTCGGCCGTACTTGGACTCATTTGTGGTGGTCTTCATTGATGATATTCGATATATTCTCGGGATGCGGACTCGCATCGGGAGCATCTAAGGGTAGTTCTGCAGACACTTTGGGAACATCAGCTTTATGCTAAGTTCTCAAAGTGTGAGTTCTGGATCCGGGAGGTCACCTTTCTAGGACACGTTATTTCTGAGCATGGTCTGCGTGGACCCGAGAGAAGGTGAGGGCAGATTCAGGGCGGAAACAACCTACCACGGTGCGGGAGATCGGGAGCTTCACGGGATTAGCGAGGATATTATCGAGAGGTTCGTACCGGGTTTTCTATTCAGCATCTCCGCTCACGCAGTTGACCAAGAAGGGTCAACCGTTTATCTGGTCTGATAGGTGTGAGCAGAATTTTCAGGAGTTGAAGCGGTAGTTGACCAACGCTCCGATTCTGACTCTTCCAGATCAGAGCTTACCGTATGTGATATATACGGACGCTTCCACATCAGGTTTGGGGTGTGTCTTGATGCGAGATCGGAATGTGATAGCTTATGGGTCGAGGCAGCTGCGACCGCATGAGTTGAACTATCCGACACACGATCTGGAGTTGGCTGCAATGATCTATGCACTGAAACAATGGAGGCATTATCTGCTTGGTAACAAATTTCAGATTCTTACCGACCATAAGAGTCTGAAATATCATTCTGTGAAGGAGCTTAACATGAGGCGGCAGATGGCTCGAATACATTAAGGACTATGATTATAGTATCGAGTACATCTCTGGCAAGGGCAACACGATTGCCGATGCACTGGCAGGAAGTATACCGGGTTGGTCAAGGGAGGAGATGTTGGTGACCGATCCGAGGAGAGTGATCGCGTGCCTTTGGCACAGTGGCAGCTACGGGAGCGTGCTCGGTATACACACTTACTATACATTACAGTGGCTTGATAGAGTGCGCGAGGCGCAAGGTAGAGATCCGGGGCTGAAGAAGTTATCTGGGGAGGATAAGGGGTCTTTGTTACCGGCATTTCAGTATAGGCAGAGATTGCTATACTTCCGAGACCGCCTTTATGTACCGGAGGATCAGGAGCTCCGGAATGAGATTTTAGAGGAGGCACACTCGAGCAGATTGAGTATTCATCCCGGAAGTGAGAAGATGTATCAGGATCTGCGTACTCACTTCTGGTGGCCTGGTATGAGGAGACACATTGCCACACATGTGACTAGGTGTGCTGTTTGTCAGCAGGTGAAGATTGAGCACCAGAAACCGGCAGGGACACTGCAGACTTTGCCCATTCCAGTCCGGAAGTGGGGCAATGTTACCATGGACTTCCTGACTGCACTGCCACGACACGGTCCCGCCATGATGCTATCTCGGGTTGTGTGGATCGGTGACAAAGTGCGCACACTTTCGCCTATTCGGGTCACGGACCCTCTGGAGAAGCTTGCCCGGCTTTACATCAGGGAGATCGTGCGATTACATGGAGTACCAGACTCCATTGTATCTGACCGTGATCCGCGTTTTACGGCACGGTTCTGGAGGGCTTTTCATGAAGCTTTGGGCACGCTTCTCCATCAAATCTGACTTATCACCCACAGACGGGCGGGCGGTCGGAGCGGGTGATTCAGATATTGGAGGATATGCTACGGAGCCGTACTGGACTTTGGAGGAGATTGGGACCAGCAGTTGCCTTTGATTGAGTTCTCGTACAACAACAGCTTCAGACTACGGTTGGTATGGCACCATATGAGGCGTTATGCGGGAGGAGGTGTATGACACCACCTGCTGGACCGATGCGTCTGATAGGGTTGAGTTGGGACCCGAGCTTATTGAGGAGACTACGGCGAAGATCAGGTTGATTCAGGCGCGGATCAAAGCCGCGAATGATCGCACCACTACTTATGCGAACCGTCGCCGTAGGGCTCTGGAGTTTGAGGTTGGGGATAGGGTTTGGCTCAAGGTAGCACCTATCCGAGGGACAGTCATATTTGGGAAGAAGGGCAAGTTGGCCCCACGGTATATCGGCCCATATGAGATTTTGGAGCGGGTCGGTAAGGTGGCATACCGGTTGGCATTACCTCCTAGTCATGCTGCTGTGCACAATGTCTTCCATGTCGGCATGTTGAAGAAGTGCATTACGGATCCGACTCGAGGCGATTCCGGTGGAGGAGAATGCAGTGGAACCCGATCTTTCTTATCGGGAGGTACCGGTAGCCTTTACGGATAGGGATGTCGGGGAGACTCGTAGCAAGTTGATTCCCATGGTCAAGGTTCGGTGGTCACATCATCTTGGCCGGGAAGCGACTTGGGAGGCAGAGAAGGACATTCGGGGCCGATACCCAGCGATATCAGCGGTTGATACAACTTTTGGAGGACCAAGAGTTCTAAGGGGAGGATATTACGGTCACCCCGGCGGGTTGCGGCCGGGTGACCCGGGCTCCGGTTTTGGCCGCGGTCACGTTTTCGGCGTTCAGGCGGCTCCCGAGCCCTATCCGAGTATCATTTTGGCGAACCCTTCCGTATTTGAGGTCGTGTGGGTCCCCGGACGTTTCCGCCGAAAATATTTTTAAGCGCCGGGGATTGTCTGGGTCGCCTCGGGACGTACAGCGGGCTCGGTAGCACTCTCGAGATCTCAGTTTGGGAAGCCGTTTGCAGTTTTGGAGTCGTGGAGACGTCCTGGAGGTGGGTGTGGAGTTTAATATTTGGGGCGGGACGTTCGGTTCCGGGCGACTCCCGGGGCTCGGGACGGGAATCCCGGTGCTCGGGATGGAAATTTTCTGACGGCTTTGGGGTAAGTTGTGTTATAATTTAAGATGGAATTTATGGGTATTTTGTAGAATTTTGGAGTGACGGAATTTCGGTTCAGGTTGACACGCTCGCACGTCGGGTTTTGGTTCGGGTTCCGCGAGCTCGGTAGGACACTCCGGAATGGTAAATGAACTTTTGAAATATGTTCTGTGAATTTTATAATATTCTGAGGGTTGTGTCCAAGTTTCGTTAATTTTGGAATCCGGTAATTATTTTTGGGCAAAAAGAATTGGAACTTTCGGAAAAATTGGGAGTTAAATTGTATTTGGCCACAAAATAAAAGTATTTCAGCATGGGGCAGCAGCTTCTTTCGGCAGAATTGGGGATGATTAATAGGACACTTGTCCTATTTTAATTTAGGAAGAGAGGGATGAGTTTAAAGTGAGGAAAATATATATTGGCTAATATTTCCATAAAATGAGTTTACTCTCATTTTCTTTTCTTTTCTTCATCTTCTTCTTCTTGCTGTTGCTGCTGCCGCCATCTTTGAAGCTCACCTCCAAGCTTGAAGTTCTTCTTCTTAGTTGGAATCAAAGAGAAATTGGGTGCTTTGTGTGGTAAGCATCCTTCCTACTTCTCTTTTCTTGTTGAAATTGAAGATTAGTGAAGAAATATGGATTTATGGTGAATGATGAGTTTGTTCTTAGCTATAAGCTAGGATGATTCTCTTCCTCCCATCTTTTAGTATGTTGTTCTTGGGTTGTAGGAGAGTGTTAATCAAGTGTTGGATTTTGGAAAACACATCTTGGATGGAAAACCTATGTTGGCCGAATTTCTTGGATAATTTCCAAAATGATGTGTGTTTGTTATCTTGGTTCATGCTTCAAGTATGTTAATCCTAGCATGATTCTAAGCTTGTGCATGGATTCAATTTGATGGAAAACAAGTTGAGGTAAAAACCCCCTTTTTGGCCGAATTTATGGGTTGATTTTCAATATTGGATTTTGTTGTTTGGATGCAATTGGATAGCATTCTTGAGTTAGAAGTGAAATTGGTGATTAGAATGGTTGTTTGGTAGCTTGTTTGGATTGATTTGGATGTTGGGTGAAATGTTGGTTAGTAACCGAAATGTTGGAATGAAACTTTATCTAGGTTGGAGTTTCATTTTGGTTAAATTGGATGTTAATATGGTGTTGGGGTTGAATTTAGGAGTGGATGGAAGTTTGAAATGTTGAATTCGGTTAAGAAATGGAAAAGTTGCAATTAAGCGGGATTATCGGAAAATGTTGGGTAATGAAGGGTTTAAGGTTGGTTTGGTTGGTTCTGCTTGTTGGATGATGTTTGTCAATGTATAATCTTGCTTTGTCTAGGTTGGTTCTGAATTCTGACATTTCTGTGGAAATCTGGAATTTTACTGAAGTCTGCGGATTTTCGGTTTTGGGGTCGGGGTGTAGTTTGGTAGTGTGGTTGACAAGGATTCTAATTCAACTTGGTTTGGCAGATTCGAGGTTCGGAGGTTAGGAAAGAGAAGTTCTAAGTTTGGGCACGGTGTAGGAGTTGTCGAATCGGTCTAATACTCTGGACTTGAGAGGTAAGGGTTTGGTTCTATTATTTTGGTAAGATAAGTATATGTTTTGGTTTCATTTTACATTACGCTAGTATTTGAATTTTATGCCTTTGGGCATATTCGTAGTTGTAGGAGTATGCCTTATGGCATACTCTGTGCATTAACATTCTGACAGTTGTGGGTTCGCTACCCAGGTGGTGCACCATGCTTCAGTATTAGCTTGGCTTCCGACTCCCTTAGTGGAGGTTGTCGTTCCGATTTGTTATAAGGGTTATGGCGATTTAGAATCGCACGTCCTTGAGACTCCGATCTATTTTCTGTACATGCATGTTATTCCGTATTCTGTTGCATATATTGCTATCTTTACATTTTGCGGGGTTACATATACTTACCTTACCCCATATCCCTTACGGGTCCTTTTAGGACTCACCCTTTTCGGGTTACTGTTTTTGGGTTTTGAGTAGACGATAAGCGGCCTGCGGAGTAGGTTTCCGTGAGTTCTACCTCGGTTGTGTTTTGCAGCAGCTGCACCTTGCGGGCCGGGATTTTATCTACTTGGTCGGAATCCCGCGAGGTATTTGATGCTTAGGCCTAGGCTTGGCTCTGTAGCTGCATGTGCATATTTTTTTCTGGTTTGCTGTGATGATTGTATGCCTGTATATATTTATATATTCTGTTCTGTACATGTTCTGAGCGCTTGGCGCTTGCTAGACACTTTAGGTTCTGTGAACTCTGTATGTAGTTATGTTTTGGTGCGTAAGCACTCGTCCACGGAGGGCGGGGCTTACTCTGTTGTTAATGCATGAACTGTATGTTTGGATTTTACTTTCAGTTATAAGCACGAAATTTTTGTTAGGTTGCTTCCATAATCCTTTCGCTCTTTGGGTCCGCTACGCGCGGCGGGTCTCGATAGACCTGCCATTCCTATTCATTCCGGCTTCCGCTTCCGGCGTCCCGGCGCCCCCGCCTCCGCAACCGGGCTCGGGTCGCGATCCCCAAACTGTCGTAGGGTCACAGAGGTATACCTGCACTCCTGGTGCGTGTATACGTAAAGTGTCAGCACCCTCCAGCGCAGACACACAGAACAGAAGTACCTGCACTCCAGGTGCGTGTACAAACAGAATGTCGGCACCCTCAGTGCAGACACCGCGGAACAGAACCACATGATAATAATGCATATGCGAAACAGAATATAACATATCAAAGCGTAAAAACATAAACACCAGCGCCTAGCGCGAATACGCAGAACAACATATAAACCCGTGGCCTCTAAGACCATCCGGGCCTTGAAACAGAACAAGTACAAACGTGTACCCTACCATATGGCGAGTCCGGAATCACCGAACCACCGTCCTCAACCCGGGAACCCGCCTCAACTAAACCCGTATATATAACGAGAGAAGTTGAACCCTTACCTCAGCAACACCGCTCCGTAGCACAATCCCCGAAAAATCCCGGCTTCCGACCTGAAAAGTTGCAATCCGAACTCTGATGGTCCCACACTGCTCCACCAACGCAGAATCAAGCTGAGCAATCACAAACCAGTTAGAACTCATCCAAATACACTCCAGAAACCAAATCCGCACAATCCGGCACTTTCCCGCAAAAATTCACAGAAAGCTCGGTTTTACGAACCGAGCTAAAACCTTGTTATTCCAACGCCCACAAACATATTCCAACCTTTAAACCTACATTCCAGACACTTTTCCTGGAAAACCCGCGTAAAGGTAACTTTTCCATTTATTATCCGAAACCAACGTTTTAAACACCATACCGCACCTAAATCCAACCCCGATACCAATTTAGCATCCAATTCAACCAAAACACATCAACAACATGGAAAAAGAATCACTTGAACATTT
Source organism: Stellera chamaejasme (assembly GCA_024586325.1). NCBI lineage: Eukaryota > Viridiplantae > Streptophyta > Magnoliopsida > Malvales > Thymelaeaceae > Stellera > Stellera chamaejasme. The sequence goes on from CM044983.1 coordinate 30,869,639, forward strand.
CGGTCCTTAACCAATTTTTCACCACATTCCCAAATCAAACCGTTCAAGCTTCCAATTAATCATACTAATCACCAATTACACTTCTTAACCAAAAATGCTTACCAATTACACTTAAATCAACCAAAATCAACATAAACCCTAATGGTACTATTCACTCAATTTAGGGCTTTTCTTCTCAACCAATTTTCCACCAAATTGAAACCATAGAATGCCTTAGAATCATGCTAGGAACAACATATCCAAAGCATGATTCAAGAACACAACTCTACACCCTTTTAGAAATTCCATCAATAATTCGAATAAATATGTTTCCCCCATCCATGGTGTTCTTCCAAAATCTAAACATAGATTCTTACTCCCCTCAAGCCCAAGAACAACATACTAAAAGATGGGAGGGAGAGGATCACTCTAGCATATAGTGAAGAACAAACAAGAATTCGGTTTTCTTCCTCTTTTCCCTACCAATACTTGTTTTCAACTTGAAAAGAGAAGAAGGAAGGAAGCTTACCAAAGATTGGAGCCAAAACCTTGAAGAAATCAGCCATGAAAATGGAAGAACATGGAGTTTAGAGAGTGAGAAGAATGGCGGATGAGTGATGGAGGAAGAAGAAGAAGAAAAGAAAATGAAATGAAGTAATTTTTGTAAAATAATTATCCTTATATATTATCTCCTTTTTACCATCTAAAATAACAAGTGGACAAGTGTCCCCTCTCACATGCTGCAGCCGACTTAGGCCCAAACCAGGCACAAATTATTTTTAACTTTTGGGTTAATTGCAACTTAACCCCCCAATTCTCCAAATCTTTGCAATTAAACCCCAAATATAAGTAACGAACTCCAAATGGAACCAAAACTGACCACAACCCTCGGAATATCATAAAATATCCAAAAAGTCTTTCCAAAGTCCATTTGGAAATCCAGAGTGTCCTACCGGACTCGCTGAACCCGCGAAAACCCCGACGTGCGCGCGTGCCGACCCAAACCAAAATCCTGTCACGCCAAAAATCCCCAAATATCACCATAAAATCCGTCTTAAAATATAACATACCTTCCACTGGAGCCATCGGCAAAATTCCTTCGAGCCCGGGATTCCGGCCCGGGCCCAGATTCGGCCGGGCCCAGGATTCGGCCCGGGCCCAGATTCGGCCGGGCCCAGAAGTCGCCGGGACCGAACTTCCCCACCTAAAAATTATGCTCCGTAAAAAGATCCGGGACGTTCCCACGATTCCAAATATGCAAACGGTTTCTCATTTCGAGGTCCCGGAGCGCTACCGAGCCCTCTGTACATCCCGAGACAACCCCGGCCCCGAAAAATATTTTCGTAGCGTCCGGGAGCCCACACGACCTCAAAACCTGAAGGATTTCCAGAATTAAAGCTCAGATAAGTCTCGGGAGTCTTTTAACCACCCAAAAACGTGACCCGCAGGCCAAAACCGGAGCCTCGAGTCACCCGGGTCACAACCCGCTCGGGGTGACCGTAACACATTTGTCAGACGAGATTTTAATTCATTAAAAGATTTCTCTTGCGACTGGCCCCATTCAAAGACGACATTCTTCTTAGCCAGCTCATGCAAATGGGTGGCAATGGAAGAGAAATCCTTAACAAACCTCCTATAAAAACTAGCAAGTCCTAGAAAGGATCTTACTTCAGTTAAGGAGTTAGGAGTAGGCCAGTCCCGAATGGCAGTGATCTTACTCTCATCTACCTTGACACCCTTCGCACCCACTACATATCCAAGAAAGTTAACTTCCTGGGATGCGAAGACACACTTTTCAAACTTGGCATACAGTTTTCTAACCTAAGCGTGTCGAGGACTGCCTGCGTAAGTGCTCAACATGCTCCTCATGGTTTTTAGAATAAACTAGTATGTCATCAAAGTATACTACCACAAATTTTCCAATTAAATGCCTCAAGACATGATTCATTAAACGCATGAACGTACTAGGTGCATTTGACAATCCGAAGGGCATAACATTCCATTCGTATAAACCAATTTTGGTTTTGAAAGCAGTTTTCCATTCATCACCTTCCTTCATTCGCATTTGGTGATAGCCCCTTCTACGGTCAATTTTTGAAAACCCCCATGCACCCCTCAATTCGTCTAACCTGTCATCAAGTCTAGGTATAGGGTGGCAATACTTTCTGATGATAGAGTTGATGGGACGGCAGTCCATGCACATGCGCCAAGTGCCATCGCTCTTTGTACAGTATGGCCCAGCCTTTGCACAGGCGAAAGGCTTTCACGGATGAACCCCTTGTCCAGCAGCTCTTGCACTTGTGATTGGATTTCTTTGGATTCTTGAGGGTTGGTCCGGTAGGCGGCCTTGTTGGGTAAAGGCACTCCCGGAAGCAAGTCGATCTGATGCTCTATGCCGCGATAGGGGGGAAGGGTTCGCGGCTCATCGAATACTTCATCGAATTCTTTCAGAACTTCCTGCACATAGAAAGGGAGAGAAGATACATGATCAAGTGTTAGCATGCAATGAGTTGGAATTGATGGCCGCCAGGCCCAATATGCATAAAAGGCCTAACAAAAGGCCCATACACAAGCCCGAAATAAGGGCCCCATTAAAAACTTAATAGAATACCCGAACAAGGCTTAAGAACTTTCCCGAACTATACTTCCCGAAGTACATATAGGACCTAAAACGAATAATCACCTTACATTGGGATATTACAATAAATGCCACTAAAACATGGGACTATAAATACATTCACTATTCATACCAAAAGGGGTAACGTTTAACAACTACTCAACACGACTTGTCAAATCACTATATCAGAGAAACTCTCTATTCCTCGACAATCGCGCTCCGATACGCAAAGTCGACCTAATGGCTTCCGTCAATATCGTGACGCGCAAGTCCAACCGGAACGTGGCAATCACGCGCACCGATTTGCCACCAAATGGCGCCGTCTGTGGGAAGGCGGTGGTCCCCAAAATCAGATTGAGCGTGGGGGCCATTCCGTTCCCGATCATCCGAGCCGGAGGAGAAGGTTCCACCAACGGCCGCGCGGCGATCCCGGCTACGAGGGTTCCCGGAGGAATCATCCAATGGAGCCACCTCCCTACGTCCTACCTCCGGCTACCGTCAAGTGACATCCGCCACTTGGACCCCGATCTTGTCCAGGTATGCGGGTGGTCCTTCAGAAGAGCGAAGAAACCGAGCGAGCATACCGGACAATCACAGCCGACCTCGCGACAGGCAGTTATCACGGCCTAATCGATCGGGCTATGGTAGGCAGCGCTCGAGGTCCCCGAGGGAGTACAGGAGGGACCGATCCCCAAGGCCGGAGAGACTGGTTCGTGGTGATCCACGGGACGATGTGATCAGGCAACTGCTACATCGCCTGGAGCGAGTCGAGAGAAACTCGGGCATTCCCGAGCCCAAATGCGAGGACATCCCTGATGAAGGTGTTACGGTCACCCCGAGCGGGTTGCGACCGGGTGACCCGGGGCTCCGGTTTTGGCCTGCGGGTCACGTTTTTCGGCGTTCAGACGGCTCCCGAGCCCTATCCGAGTATCATTTTGGCGAACCCTTCCGTATTTGAGGTCGTGTGGGTCCCCCGGACGTTTCCGCCGAAAATATTTTTTCTGGCGCCGGGGGGTTGTCGGGGTCACCTCGGGACGTACAGCGGGCTCGGTAGCACTCTCGAGACCTCAGTTTGGGAAGCCGTTTGCAGTTTTGGAGTCGTGGAGACGTCCGGTGTTGGTTGTGGAGTTTAATATTTGGGGCGGGACGTTCGGTTCGGGTGACTCCGGGGCTCGGGGCAGGAATCCCGGGGCTCGGGATGGAAATTTTCTGACGGCTTTGGGGTAAGTTGTGTTTGAATTTAAGATGGAATTTATGGGAATTTTTATAGAATTTTGGAGTGGCGGAATTTCGGTTCAGGTTGTCACGCTCGCACGTCGGGTTTTGGTTCGGGTTCAGCGAGCTCGGTAGGACACTCCGGAAAGGTAAATGAATTTCTGAAAAATGTTCTGTGAATGTTATAATATTCTGAAGATTGTGTCCGAGTTTCATTAATATTAGACTTCGTTAATTATTTTTGGAAAAAAATAATTGGAACTTTCGGAAAAATTGGGAGTTAATTTGCAAATGGGTGCAAATTTAAAAGAAATCAGCATGGGCAGCAGCAGCCCTTTTCGGCAGCAAGTGTGAGTGTGTGTGTGTGTGTGATTAATGGGACACATGTCCCATTTTAACTTAAAGTTGGGAGGTATGGGCTTAAGGAAGGAAAGATATATAAGACATATTATTTTCATAAAATAGGTCTCATTTCATTTCTTCCTTTTCTTTTCTTCATCTTCTTCTTCTTGCTGTTGCTGCTGCCGACTCCATTGATGAACTCCACCCAAGCTTGAGGTTCTTCTTTTTGGTAGAAATCAAAGAGGAATTGGTTGCTACTTGAGGTAAGCATCCTCCTACTCCTCTTTTCTTGTTAGTTTTGGAGATTGGTGATGAAAAGAAGGGTTTTGGCAATTGATGGGTTTGTTCTTAGCTATAAGCTAGGATGATTTTCTTCCTCCCATCTTTTAGTATGTTGTTCTTGGGTGGTAGGAGAGTGTTAATCAAGTGTTGGATTTTGGAAAACACAACTTGGATGGAAACTTAGTGTTGGCGAATTTATGGAGAATTTTCCAAAATGGTGTGTGTTTGTTATCTTGTTTCATGCTTCAAGTATGTTAGTCCTAGCATGATTCTAAGCTTGTGTATGGATTCAATTTGATGGAAAACAAGTTGAGGAAAAATCCCCAAATGGCCGAATTATGGGTTGATTTTCAAAAATGGATTTTGTTGTTTTGGATGCAATTGGATAGCATTCATGGTTTAGAAATGTAATTGGTGATTAAAGAGTGCAAATGGAACTTTGTTTGGATTGAAATGGAGGTTGGGTGAGAAAACCCCTCTTTGGCCGAATTGATAAGTGAAGGGGTTTTATTGATTTTGGTGTAATTGGTTAGTAAGCATGCTTAGGAAGTGGAATTGGTGATTAATATGATTATTTGGAAGCTTGAATGGATTGAATTGAAAGTTGGATGAAAAGTTGATTAAGAACCGAAATCTTGGAATGATTCTTTTTCAATGTTGGAGGTTCATTTTGGTTAAATTGGAGGTTAATATGGTGTTGGACTTGAATTTAGGAGTGGATGGAAGTTTGAAATGTTGAATTCGGTTAAGAAATGGAAAAGTTACAATTAAGCGGGATTATCGGAAAATGGCGGGTAAAGAAGGGTTTAAGGTTGGATTCGATCAGTTCTGTTTATAGTATGATGTTTGTCAATGTATAATCTTGCATTGTCTAGGTTGGTTCTGAATTACGGCGTTTACGTGAAAATCTGGAATTTTACGGAAGTGCAGCCGATTTTCGGTTTTGGGGTCGGGGTTGTAATTTGGTAGTGTGGTTGATAAGGATGCTAATTCAACTTGGTTTGGCAGATTCTGAGTTTCGGTGGTTAGGAAAAGAGGAGTTCTAAGTTTGGGGCACGGTGTAGGTGTTATCGAGAATCGGTCCAATACTGGATTTTGAGGTAAGGGTTTGGTTACGCTATTTTTGGTAAGATAGATGTATGTTTAGTTTCATTTTACATTATGCGGTATTTCGGTATTATATGCCTAGAGCATATTCTTTAGTCTGTAGGTGTATGTTTTGTAGCACTTACATTTTGCGGGTATTTGGAAATTTACGCTTTAAGGTACGTTACGTGATACGTAGGTGTATGCCTTGTAGCATACTGCATGCAGTAATCCTACGTTTGTAGGAGTATGCCTTATGGCATACTGCATGCATTAACACTACGGCAGTTGTGGGTTCGCTACCCAGTGGTGCACCATGCTTCGTAATAGCTTGGCTTGACTCCCCTTAGTAGGAGGTGTCGTTCCGATCTGTTATAAGGTTTATGGCGATTTGGAATCGCACATCCTTGGGATTCCGATTTGTTTACGGTACATGTATGTTATTACGTATTACATTGCGTATATTGCTATCTTTCATTTTGCGGGGTTGCATATACTTATCGTACCCCACATCCCTTACTGGGTCCTTTTAGGACTCACCCTTCTTTGGGTTCTGTTTTTGGATTTCAGGTAGACTTGGTAAATAACTAGCGGAGTTGGTTTCCGTGAGGCTTCTGCCTTGGTTGGGTTGAGCGGCGGTACCTTGCGGCACGGGATTTTGTCTACTTGGTCTGAATCCCGCGAGGTATTTTGACGTTTAGGCCTAGGGTCGGCTCTGTAGTTGCATGTGCATATTTTACGGATGATTGCGATGATCGTATAAGTATGTGTATATTACATTGTTGTGGCATGTTACGGCGCTTGGCGCTTGCTAGATACCTTAGGTTCTGTGAACTCTATATGTATCTATGTTTGGTGCGTAAGCACTCGTCCACGGAGGGCGAGGCTTACTCTGTTATTAGTGCATGAATTGTATGGTTGCATTTTATTTTGGTTATACGCATGAAATTTCCGTTAGTTTGCTTCCACAATCTTTCCGTTTTCGGGTCCGCTACGCGCGGCGGGTCTCGATGGACCTGCCACTCCTTTCCATTCCGGCTTCCGCTTCCGGCGTCCCGGCGCCCCGCCTCTGCAACCGGGCTCGGGCGACGTGCGGTGACAAGTTGGTATCAGAGCAGGTAAGTGACCATATTGGTCGTCAGTGGTGACTTGTAGTGACGACTCTTGTTGTACAGTTTATTTTAGAATGGTTTGGTACGGAGATTGGCCACCTCCTTACTTGAACCACTTCAAAATAAAATTGTGGAACAAAGTTGGTCCTTCAAGTTATCTTGATAGTTGCAGATTTCGGCACTCGGGATTTCTGGAATTCTGGTAAGATTATTACGAGTAAGGGGATTGTGGAAAAGTTTCAGGTACGTAAAATTGTGTGTTAGGAAAAGATTTGGTGAAATAAGCATGAACTGCTTCTGTGATTCTGTGAAATGCATGATTTTATCATTCTGAGAAGTAACTTCTGTGTCAAGTACTGCATTGCACTACAGAGCCTTAGAAAAACTGCTGCTAACTTCTGTAGAGAGTAGGAGTGACCGATTTCTGTCTGGACTCTGTTTGGTCTGAAATTTTTGAGATATGGTTAACACGCGTAGATAGCGTGATTTGGTACCGGAGGGGTGGGACTGGGATCCCACACCTCCGTGGAATAGGATACGGGTTCAGTGTAACCCGAGTGCGAACAACCACACTCACCGCCCGAGGTTTAGTGGTCGTAGGGACCCCTCTCTGATTTGGTATTACCGCCAGCCTAGCTGGTTCAGAGGCGGCAGTAGGCAGGGGAAAATCTGTTTATGCCACGGTAAGGGCATTTTGATCAGGTGGTGATAGCAAGACTTAAGCCACTGCTCGCCATAGTTTTGGGATCAGTAAGTGAGTGACTCTGACAAGGGTGGTCACTACGACACCTAGACTTCTCGTCGGTCCTATTAACGACGAGGAGATCTGGGGCACCAGTTTGACGAGGTCAGACTTCTGGAGAGGTTTTAGAGTTTGAAACCCCCCCCCCGAGGTTCAATGACCGAGAAAGTGCAGGGTAGTAGAGATCAGGTCTGCAGGAGTTGATAAACTCACTGGGAGGCTACATTTTCCACTAGCAGTGCAGTGGGGATGTAGCCAGGAATCTGTGTCAGGCACAGTTGATGAGTTTCATCAGGGAGACAGGACAGTCGGAGAGTATGAGTGAGAGTTTGATCGGTTGGTTTGCTACGTACCGTAGTACTATGGAATGGAAGAATAGAAGGCTAAGAGGTTTATTCGTTGACTGCGCCCGAGTACTGGTGGGTTTTGAGACCTTTAGACATTACTTTGTTTCGGGAAGCGGTTAATGGGCTCAACTCCTCGAGCAAGAGGAGGTTGAGAGTCGCTTCACCTTGCAATGAGGTTAAGGGTGTACGAGGGGTTCCATGCAGCAGGGACCCCGGCAGATTCTGGATGGCCGAGCGAGCACAGGGCAATTTAGTAGAGGTAGAGAGGAGCACCACCGGCACGACCTTGTCCGATTTGCGGTAGGTATCACTCCGGTCGACTTTGTTACGGCGGGAGGGCCAATGTTTACGTTGCGGGTCGACACTCTTTTTTGAGTGCGGGATTGCCCTCTTCGGCGTCCATAGTCTCGGACGCAACCCAGCGTAAGGCAAGGTACTGTATTTCTGAACGATACATCTGTTCATGCGTTATTTGATACAAGAGCGTCTATCTCTATTGTAGCACAGAAATGTGTTACATCTCTGCACCTGCCTGTTAGTACTTTGTCGCAGATGTATTTAGTAAAAAAAAAACTGCTGGGAGTCAGTTTCTGTTTTCCAATGGGATGGTTCGGGGTTGTACTATATCTGTAGGCGGGCATCAGATAGTATCGGACTTGTTGGTTCTGGACACGCCGAATTATGATGTTATTCTTGGGATGGATTGGCTATCCAAGAATTCTGTGCACATTGATTTTGCAGCCCTTACTATTATGGTATCTGGAGTGGTACTACCTCTCACGACTCGGCTTGGTTTGACTATCGCACGGCCACGATGAGAGCTCTGATTACGGATCAGCTGTCGATAGTTGGTGTAGGGGAATGCTATGATCTGAATGGGGCTGATACTAGGTTGAAGTTGGATGGTTTACCATGGGTTCGAGATTTTCCGCGGGTATTTCCGGAGGAGTTGCCCGGATTACCATAAGAGCGGGGAATTGTGTTTGACATCCACCTGCAGTTGGGTACTGCTCTGATATCTATTCCTCCTTATCGGATGCCTATTTCTGAGATGCAGGAGTAGAAGAAGCAACTGGAGGAATTACAGAAAAAGGGGCTTCATCCGACCGAGCACTTCACTGTGGGGTGCTCTGGTTCTGTTTGTTAAGAAGAATGATGGGACACTCTGACTTGGTATTGATTATAGACGGTTGAATGCTCATGTTGGGAAGAATAAGTATCCGTTATCGAGGATTAACGATTTTTTGATCAACTTCAGGGTTTGAGAGTTTTCTTAAAAATTGATCTCCGATCTGGGTATTTTCAGCTTAGAGTGAAGAAAGAGGACATACCTAAGACTGCTTTCCGCACCCGATTTGGGCACTTTGAGTTTACGGACATGCCATTTGGGCTGACCAATGCTCTGGTAGCATTCTTGGATCTGATGCATCGGGTGTTCCGACCGTACTTGGACTCATTTCCGATGGTTTTTATTGAAGATATTCTAATATATTCTCGGGATGAGAACTCGCATCGGGAGCGTCTGAGGATAGTTCTGCAGACACTTTGGGAACATCAGCTTTATGCTAAATTCTCAAAGTGTGAGTTCTGGATCCGGGAGGTCACCTTTCTGGGACACGTTATTTCTGAGCATGGTGCATGCGTGAATCCGGTGAAGGTGAGGGCAATTCGGGATTGGAAACAACTTACCACGGCACGGAGATCAAGAGCTCCACAGGGTTAGCGAGGATTTTATCGGAGGTTTGTCTGGGATTTTCTATTACGGCATCTCCGCTTATGCGATTGACTAAGAAGGGTCAACTGTATATCTGGTCTACGATAAGTGTGAGCAGAATTTTCAGAAGTTGAGGCGGTAGTTGACTAACGCTCCGATTCGACTCTTTCGAGATCCGATCTTACCGTATGTGAATTATACGGATGCTTCCACATCTGGTTTGGGATGTGTGTTGGTGCGAGAGCGTTTTGTGGTAGCTTATGGGTCGAGGCAGCTACGACCGCATGAGCTGAACTATCCGACACATGATCTGAAGTTGGCTATAGTAGTTTATCTGTTGAAACATTGGAATCAATATCTGTTTGGTAATAAATTTCAGATTCTTACCGACCATAAGAGTCTGAAATATCTGTTTACAGATGGAGCTTAATTTGAGGCGGCATAGATGGCTCGAATACATTAAAGACTATGGTTGTTTATGTAGTACATCTCTGGCAAGGGCAACACGGTTGCCGATGCTCTGGCGGGAAGTATACCGGCTTAATTAAGAGAGGAAATGTTGGTGACCGATCGGAGGAGAGTGATCGACGTGCCTTTGGCACAGTGGCAGCTACGGGAGCGTGCTCGGGTTATTACACTTATTATACATTACGAGTGGCTTGATAGGGTGCGCGAAGCGCAAGGTAGAATTTGGTATTGAAGAAGTTATCCGGGAAGATAAGGGTTTATGGGTTACCGACGTTTCGGTATAGGCAAGGATTGCTATACTTCGAGACCGCCTTTGTGTACGAGAGGATCGGGAGTTACGGAATGATATTTTAGAGGGGCACACTCGGCGGTGTGAGCATCGGGAACCGGCGGGGACACTGCAGACTTTGCCCATTCCGATGCGGAAGTGGGGTAATGTTATGATGGACTTTCATTGCCGCCCGCCCGACACGGTTTCATCATGATGCTATCTGGGTTTTGTGGATCGGCTGATAAAGTGCGCACACTTTACGCTTATTGGTCATAGACCCTCCGGAGAAGCTTGCGGCTTTACATCGGGAAGATTATGCGTTTGCATGGAGTACCAGACTCCATTGAATCGGCCGTAATCCGCGTTTCTGAAAGCGGTTACGATTGCTTTTCATGAAGCATTGGGCACGCGACTCCGTCGAATATAGCTTATCACCCACAGACGGACGGACGGTCGGAGCGGGTGATTCGATATCGGAGGATATGTTGCGAATCTGTATTTTGGATTTTGGAGGAGTTTGGGACTAGCGATTACTTTGATAGAGTTCTCGTACAACAATTGCTTTCAGACTACGTTTGACATGGCACCATATGAGGGGTTGTACGGGAGGTGTATGACACCATGCTGTTGGACAGATGCGTCTGATAGGGTTAAGTTGGGACCCGAGCTTTTTGAGGAGACTACGGCGAAGATCAGATTGTTATAGGCGCGGATTAAAACCGCGAATGACTGCACCACTGTTTGTACGAACCGTCGCCGTAGGGCTCTGGAATCTGAGTTTGGTGACAGAATTAGACTGGAGGTAGCGCCGATCAGAGGGACAGTAAGATTTGTTAGGCGGGGCAAGTTACCCCGAATTTTATCGGTTCTCATGAGTTTCCAGAGTAAGTTATTAGGTTGGCCTTACACCCTCTTTGTTTACATTTTATGTGGTATCTTCGAGGATAGCCTGTTGTGGATCGGTTAGATTTAGGTTCGATCTTTATGCAGGGTTGTGCAGTAGAAATACCGGCAAGCCCGGACTCGGGTGCAATAAGATGCACCCGGAGGGTGGGGCGCCGTGAGGCTCTGTATGGTAGTCTAAACTACCACTCCCGCCGCACCATACGGTGGTCCGATTGTTACAGGTTAGAGGAATGTTTATATTTTAAGGTTGGTAGCGACACTGTCTGGTTGGCTCGAGCTACTCTTGGAGGACCAAGAGTTCTAAGGGGGAGAATGTTACGGTCACCCCGGCGGGTTGCGGCAAGGTGACCGAGCTCGGTTTTGGCTGCGGGTCACGTTTTCGGCGTTCAGACGGCTCCCGAGCCCTATCCGAGTATCATTTTGGCGAACCCTTCCGTATTTGAGGTCGTGTGGGTCCCCCGGACGTTTCCGCCGAAAATATTTTTCTGGCGCCGGGGGGGTTGTCGGGGTCGCCTCGGGACGTACAGCGGGCTCGGTAGCACTCTCGAGACCTCAGTTTGGGAAGCCGTTTGCAGTTTTGGAGTCGTGGAGACGTCCCGGTGTTGGTTGTGGAGTTTAATATTTGGGGCGGGACGTTCGGTTCCGGGTGACTCCCGGGGCTCGGGACGGGAATCCCGGGGCTCGGGATGGAAATTTTCTGACGGCTTTGGGGTAAGTTGTGTTTGAATTTAAGATGGAATTTATGGGAATTTTTAGAGAATTTTGGAGTAGCGGAATTTCGGTTCAGGTTGTCACGCTCGCACGTCGGGTTTTGGTTCGGGTTCAGCGAGCTCGGTAGGACACTCTGGAAAGGTAAATGAATTTCTGAAAAATGTTCTGTGAATGTTATAATATTCTGAAGATTGTGTCCGAGTTTCATTAATTTTAGAATTCGGTAATTATTTTTGGACAAAAAGAATTGGAACTTTCGGAAAAATTGGGAGTTAATTTGCAAATGGGTGCAAATTTAAAAGAAATCAGCATGGGCAGCAGCAGCCCTTTTCGGCAGCAAGTGTGAGTGTGTGTGTGTGTGTGATTAATGGGACACATGTCCCATTTTAACTTAAAGTTGGGAGGTATGGGCTTAAGGAAGGAAAGATATATAAGACATATTATTTTCATAAAATAGGTCTCATTTCATTTCTTCCTTTTCTTTTCTTCATCTTCTTCTTCTTGCTTGCTGTTGCTGCCGACTCCATTGATGAACTCCACCCAAGCTTGAGGTTCTTCTTTTTGGTAGAAATCAAAGAGGAATTGGTTGCTACTTGAGGTAAGCATCCTCCCTAACTCCTCTTTTCTTGTTAGTTTTGGAGATTGGTGATGAAAAGAAGGGTTTTGGCAATTGATGGGTTTGTTCTTAGCTATAAGCTAGGATGATTTTCTTCCTCCCATCTTTTAGTATGTTGTTCTTGGGTGGTAGGAGAGTGTTAATCAAGTGTTGGATTTTGGAAAACACAACTTGGATGGAAACTTAGTGTTGGCCGAATTTATGGAGAATTTTCCAAAATGGTGTGTGTTTGTTATCTTGTTTCATGCTTCAAGTATGTTAGTCCTAGCATGATTCTAAGCTTGTGTATGGATTCAATTTGATGGAAAACAAGTTGAGTCAAAAAACCCCCTTTTGGCCGAATTTTAGGTTGATGTTAAATGTTGGATTTTGTTGTTTTGGATGCAATTGGATAGCATTCATGGTTTAGAAATGTAATTGGTGATTAAAGAGTGCAAATGGAACTTTGTTTGGATTGAAATGGAGGTTGGGTGAGAAAACCCCTCTTTGGCCGAATTGATAAGTGAAGGGGTTTTATTGATTTTGGTGTAATTGGTTAGTAAGCATGCTTAGGAAGTGGAATTGGTGATTAATATGATTATTTGGAAGCTTGAATGGATTGAATTGAAAGTTGGATGAAAAGTTGATTAAGAACCGAAATCTTGGAATGATTCTTTTTCAATGTTGGAGGTTCATTTTGGTTAAATTGGAGGTTAATATGGTGTTGGACTTGAATTTAGGAGTGGATGGAAGTTTGAAATGTTGAATTCGGTTAAGAAATGGAAAAGTTACAATTAAGCGGGATTATCGGAAAATGGCGGGTAAAGAAGGGTTTAAGGTTGGATTCGATCAGTTCATTTATAGTATGATGTTTGTCAATGTATAATCTTGCATTGTCTAGGTTGGTTCTGAATTACGGCGTTTAGTGAAAATCTGGAATTTTACGGAAGTGCATCGATTTTCGGTTTTGGGGTCGGGGTTGTAATTTGGTAGTGTGGTTGATAAGGATGCTAATTCAACTTGGTTTGGCAGATTCGAGTTTCGGTGGTTAGGAAAAGAGGAGTTCTAAGTTTGGGGCACGGTGTAGGTGTTATCCAGAATCGGTCCAATACTCTGGATTTTGAGGTAAGGGTTTGGTTACGCTATTTTTGGTAAGATAGATGTATGTTCGATTTCATTTTACATTACTGCAGGTATTTGATATTATATGCCTAGAGCATATTACGTAGTCTGTAGGTGTATGTTTTGTAGCATTCATTTTGCGGTATTTGGAAATTTACGCTTTAAGGTACGTTACGTGATCTCGTAGGTGTATGCCTTGTAGCATACTGCATGCATTAATCCTACGTTTGTAGGAGTATGCCTTATGGCATACTGCATGCATTAACACTACGGCGATTGTGGGTTCGCTACCCAGTGGTGCACCATGCTTCGTAATAGCTTCGGCTTCGACTCCCCTTAGTGGGAGGTCATCGTTCGATCTGTTATAAGGTTTATGGCGATTTGGAATCGCACATCCTTGGGATTCGATTTGTTTAAGTACATGTATGTTATTACGTATTACATTGCGTATATTGCTATCTTTCTGTTTTGCAGGGTTGCATATACTTATCTTACCCCAAATCCCTTACTGGGTCCTTTTAGGACTCACCCTTCTTTGGGTTCTGTTTTTGGATTTCAGGTAGACTTGGTAAATAACTAGCGGAGTTGGTTTCCGTGAGGCTTCTGCCTTGGTTGGGTTGAGCAGCAGCAGTACCTTGCGGCCTGGGATTTTGTCTACTTGGTCTGAATCCCGCGAGGTATTTTGACGTTTAGGCCTAGGGTCGGCTCTGTAGTTGCATGTGCATATTTTACGGATGATTGCGATGATCGTATAAGTATGTGTATATTACATTGCATGGCATGTTACCGAGCGCTTGGCGCTTGCTAGATACCCTAGGTTCTGTGAACTCTATATGTATCTATGTTTGGTGCGTAAGCACTCGTCCACGGAGGGCGAGGCTTACTCTGTTATTAGTGCATGAATTGTATGGTTGCATTTTATTTTGGTTATATGCATGAAATTTCCGTTAGTTTACTTCCACAATCTTTCCGTTTTGGGTCCGCTACGCGCGGCGGGTCTCGATGGACCTGCCACTCCTTTCCATTCCGGCTTCCGCTTCCGGCGTCCCGGCGCCCCCGCCTCCGCAACCGGGCTCGGGCGGCGTGCGGTGACAGAAGGACCGTTCACCAGCAGGATTCGGGACGCCCAGATGCCCCGAATATTCAACTTGCCGCATCCGTTGGAAGTCTACCAAGGTTCAGGAGACCCTGACGCTTTTGTCCGCAAGTATAAGAGAGCAATGGAGCTGAAAGGAGCCAACGAGGCTGCTTTGTGTAAGTGCTTCGAAGTAGCTTTAGGAGGTCCGGCCTCCGCTTGGTACAACTCGCTGCTCCCGAACTCGGTGTCATCGTTCGGGGATCTGGCCACCAAATTCGCAACACACTTTATCGGATGCAAGAGGTCCGCGAAAAGGGCCATCCAGATGTTTGACATCAAACAAAGACCGAACGAGAGTATTCGGGAGTTCGTCGAGAGGTTCAATCGGGAAGCCGTTCACGCGTCTGATCTAACGGACAACATCCGGATCATGGCATTCACGAAGGCTCTCATCCCGAATTCTCGCACAGCTTACGAGTTGTCGAAAGAACTTCACCAGCGTCGAGGAAATGTACGCTGTCACCCAGGAGCATATGATTGCTCAGGAGATGTTGTCTCAGCGGGAAGGAAAGCATTACCCCGGGGGTAATCGAGAACCGAGGAAGGAGAATCCGAGGAGCCAGCCGGTCAAGCAACCAGGGAGTTGGGGAGGACAGAAGAGAACTTTTGAGAGAAGTTCGGGCTTCACCCCCCTTAACGCGTCCCGGGCTAGCATCCTCGCGGCGCTCCAAAGACAAGGCACCGGGAGTATTAACTGGCCCAGGGCCATGCCGGAAGGGGCGAAGCGTGATTCGTCCAAGTACTGTCAGTTTCACAGAGACACCGGGCATGAAACTGAACAGTGCCACCAACTGAAGAGGTACATAGAGCACCTCATCAAGAAAGGCTCTCTGGGAGAGTATCTGAAGATGCCTCGGGGCGAGGAAGTTTCCCGAGGCAAAGGGAAGGCTGAAGAAGATTCATCAGGACCAAACAAGAAGGGCAAGGAGAAGATGGTTCCGCCGCAACCCACCGGGATCCTGAATACCATAACGACCACGCTAGGCTCGAATGCAAGGAAGAGGAAGGCGAGGGAGATAGCGTCGCTAAGCTACGGAGATCCGTCTTCCAGAGTCAAATGAGCAGATGGGTCCGAAGTGCGTTTGCCGCATTATGACCCACTCATCATCACCCTACGGATCGGGACCATTGACGTCAAAAGGGTTCTGTGCGATGACGGCTCAAATGCGGATGTGCTGTTCAGAAAGGCATATGAAGGCCTCAAGCTTAAGTCAAGCCGGCTGAACCCCGTCAAGACAAAGAACCTACGGCGTGGGCCGGGACGAGATACCAGTCTAGGCTCCGTCGAGCTTCCTGTCATGTTCCTCGGGGTCGGCCCCGAAGGTCAATCCTGGTACACGACGTTGATGGTCAAATGGCTCGTCCTCGATGTCCCCTCTGCGTACAATGCTATCATCGGGAGAGAAACCCAGGTGGCTATTCACATGAGGACCGACGTGAAATACCTGACCATCACGTTCGCTACGGATGAGGGGGACGCTTCGATCTATGTGAGCCAAAGGGAAGCCAAGGGCGTCATGGCTATAGCTCGAAGGACTCCACTCCGGGCGGACCGAAGGAAGACAAGGAGGAAGCGGACACCGAAGACGTCGTCTTGGAAGGAGATAGGACGACGAGAATTGCAAAAGACTTGCCCGAGGGCAGTAAGAAAAACCTTGTAAACTTACTTCGAATGAATAAAGACTTGTTCGCCTACTCTCCGAGTGACATGCCCGGGATCGACCCGAAGGTAATACAACACAGCCTGCACATCAATCCTAGTTCCAGACCGATAAGGCAGAAGAAAAGAAATAACGCCCCATTCAAAAGAGCCTTCATCAAAGAGCAAATTTCGAAACTTCTCGATGCGGGAGTCATAAGGGAAGTATCGTATCCCGAATGGTTAAGCAATCCCGTGGTGGCAACCCGAGAGGATAGCGACAAGTTGCGCATGTGCATCGATTTTACTAATGTAAATGATGCTTGTCCGAAGGATTCATACCCAACCCCTCCGATCGACAGGCTTGTGGATTCCACGGCCGGACACGCGAGGCTCTCTTTCCTCGATGCGTACAGTGGGTATCATCAAATAAGAATGAACCCGGCAGATGAAGAAAAGACATCTTTCATAAGTGACGCCGGAACGCACTGCTATACGAGAATGCCCTTCGGACTGAAGAATGCCGGAGCAACCTACCAAAGGTTGATGGACAAAGTATTCTCCGAGCAGATTGGAAGGATTCTCGAGGTTTATGTTGACGATATCATCATCAAAAGCAAAGAGGAAGGAAATCTAATACGCGATATCGAAGAAGTGTTCGGGCAAATCCGAAAGTATGGAATACGGCTGAATCCAGATAAGTGTGTTTTCGGAGTAACATCCGGGAAATTTCTCGGGTTTATGGTGTCCGAGCGCGGCATCGACGCTAATCCCGCAAAGATCGAAGCACTTTTAAACGTGAGAACACCCTCATCGATAAAGGGCGTGCAGAGACTCCTCGGGAAAATTACGGCCCTCAGTCGTTTTATATCTCGATATGGAGACAAGTGTCGTCCGTTCTTCAAACTTTTGATCAAAGAAGGCGCAGAGCCCGGCCGAATAGGCGTACGAAAAGGTGAGAAGAAATCTAAGGAAGAAAACACAAGGGAAAGAGCTAGGTTCAATTGGAATCCCGAATGTCAGAAAGCCTGGGAGGAAATCAGAGCCTACCTCCTCGAGATGCCTACGCTTCGGCAACCGACCGAGGACAGACCCCTCATTGTATACTTGGCCGTAGGGGAGAAGGCCGTAAGTTCGGTACTTGTCCAAGAAGACGACCAAGGAAGCGGTGGCGGTCTATTACGTAAGCAAATCCACGCATGGGCCGAACTCAACTACCCGATGATCCAAAAAGCGGTATACTCTGGTCACATCGGCCGGAGGTTGAAACCATACTTCCTCGGGTTTTCCATCGTTGTTCGAAGTAATGTCCCTATCAAGGACATCTTAAGACGGGTAGACCACTCCGGAAGGCTATCAAAGTGGTGCGTCGAGCTGAGCGAGTACGAGATCAAGTATGAACCCCGAAGAGCGATCAAAGCACAGGCGTTAGCTGATTTTATCGCGGAATTGCCCAAGGAGTCCGAGAGTGAGGATTCTTTGAACGAGGATAGTCCGGTCTGGACCCTGCACGTGGATGGAGCTTCGGGATCGGACAAACAAGGTGCCGGGCTAGTTCTCGAAGGCCCAGAAGGAATGAAGGCTACTAAGTCAATTAAGTTCAATTTCCCGGTAACGAACAACGCAGCCGAATATGAAGCCCTCATTGCTGGTCTGGAATTAGCTAAGAAGGCGGGGATCCGATCACTGAAAGCGTGCAGCGACTCTAATCTTCTCGTTCAGCAGATGAACGGGGAGTACGAGGTCAAAGAATCAAGTCTTAAGAAGTACGCCGAAGTAGCTAGAAGGTTGGCCGCGGATTTCGAAAAGTTGTGTATCGAGAAGATCCCGAGATCGCTCAATACGGAGGCCGACCAACTTTCGAAGTCAGCCTCTTACGACGAAGTAAGAAGTGAACCTTGTGTCGACTACTCCCGGATAGGCTGCATTACCTCGGGATGGAGGACTCCCTATTGGAACTACCTCGATGAAGGGGTACTCCCGAACAACCCAACCAAAGCCGCCACTATCAGGAGAAAGGCCAGCAAGTTCGTCATAATTGGGGATAATATGTACCGTAAAGGGTTCTCTTCCCCGTTGCAAAAATGCGTCGGAGAAGGAGACACCGAGGACATTCTGCGAGAAACCCATGAAGGCACCTGCGGGTCGCACATTAAGTCGGACGCGTTAGCTGCGGTCATACTAAGACAAGGGTTCTTCTGGCCTACTCTCAAGGAAGACGCAAGGAGACTAGTGAACAAGTGCAAAAGGTGTCAAGAACACGCTCGAATACAGAGAGTTCCATCGGAGTACGTATCGTCCTCGGACTATCCCATACCGTTCGCCGTATGGGGAATTGATCTGATAGGGGCCTTGCCTACCGCCCCCGGAGGACTGAAGTACTGTGTAGTCGCCGTGGACTACTTCACCAAGTGGATAGAAGCCGAACCACTGGCCACAATTACGGCTGAAAACATCCGAAAGTTTGTCTGGAAGAACATTATCTGCAGGTTCGGGTGCCCAAAGGTCCTTGTTGCCGATAACGGAGCTCAGTTTACTGACGGAGGATTCCAGGATTTCGCCGAGGAATTCGGGATCAAGATTCATTTTGCTCCGGTCGCCCACCCGCAGAGCAATGGCCAAGTAGAAGTATCCAATCGAACGTTGAAAGATGGTTTAAAAGCAAGACTTGGGAAGGCAAATGGGAAATGGCCCGGAGAACTCCCCCATGTTCTATGGAGTTACCGGACCACGCCCCGAAGGTCAACGGGAGAAACCCCGTTCGCTTTGACATACGGGACCGAGGCACTGATCCCGATTGAAGTAGCTAATTCCTCCCTCAGAACCGAAGTATTCGAGGAAGAATCGAATGAACAGTGGTCTACGAACAAACTTAGACTTGCTCAAGGAAAAGAGATGAGGCAGAGCTGCGAAGGAAAGCTTTTCAACAAAGGACCGCGTCTGCTACAAATTCCAAAGTAAGGGTAAAAAATATCAAAGTAGGTGATCTGGTCCTTCGGCAAACCAAACTGGGATCCCGAAGACCAAAAGGGGGGGCGTTCGCCCCGAACTGGGAAGGTCCATTCGAGGTCATCGCCGAAGAACGGAAAGGGGTTTTCAAATTATCGGATCCCGAAGGAAGGGAATTGGCAAACTCTTTTCATTCCGAAGCTTTGAAGAAGTATTTTGTATGACCAGGAATAAATAAGCAATACTGAATTCAGAGACAAGTGTTGAACCAAAACCTTGAATGTTTTCATTAATAATGCCCGAGGCTGGTATTACAAAAATGGACAAAAGACAAAGTACATCATTGAGGATCAGCGAAGTCGTCCACGGTTACTGGTTCGGGCGGATGCAGGAATTCGTCCCCGAACCAGCTGGGATCTTCTTCGGGTTCCTCATCCCCGTCGAGCCCGGATAGGTCAGCATGAGGGTTGCGCTCAACGATTTGTTTTCTAGCCAGACAAAACCCGAAGGTGTATTTGTTAACGGCCAGATCCACAGAATCCTTCAGCGTCTTCTGGTACTTCAGGATTCGGGCCTGAGCTGCGGCGAGCTCATCCCGAATCCTCTGATTCTCCTCATCCTTGGCCCGCAGCTCCTTCTCGTGGTGCTCTTCCTGGTTGGCGAAGTCCACATGGAACTTCTCTTTTTTCAGCCCCGAGCGACCGATTTTCTTCCCGAAGAGCTTCCTCCGAATGGCGGTGTTCTTTGACCGCGCTAAGGAAAGCAACCTCAGCCAACGCAAAATCATCGCCTTCGGCCGGGCTGAGGTTCTCCCGAATATGAGAGCCTTCGGGAAGCTCGAGCTTGGAGGAGGTACGGCAATGCCGCAGCAACTGCTCATAGTGGTGGACTCGCTGAATCAGCTTAGCCACCACAGCTATGGCTTTGGTCGCCCGTTGCTCAGCCTCGGACCTGATCCGGTTGGATGCTCGGGTGATTCGGGAAATCCACCCGCCCATAGTGGCCACCTGCACATCATCAAGATTATTTTCCCGCGGCATTAACCAGAAAGCTCAGACTTGAGAAGTAAACAAACAAATACTAACCTGCTGCCCGAGGACGGCCACCTTTGAAGCGGCGACGTCCCAAGTCGGGGTAGAAGTGCTCCGTGCACTCCATCGCTCGGGCGGTAGTGGTCCCGCCGAAAAGCTCGGGAGCCATGTCTTTGGCGTCCTCATCGTTGAGGATATTCTGATCCTCATGAATCAGCCACGCAGGCTCCCGGGGAATGAGATCATTCCCGAACTGCAACAGCTTCTCGTCCCGCAGCCGCCGCCTCTCTTCCCGGGCCTCTCTCCAGTCCGGACCTAGTGTACAAAAATGAGACCGAACCACGCCATGTAGTGGGTTCACCAAACATTCGGGATAGATTCCCGAATAGGTTCCAAAAGCACAGATTGCGTAACTTTACAATTTTATTACCTAATCAAACTCGATAGGCTCGACCTCGGGGCACTTTGCCCGGTCACCCTCGAAGCCGTGAACTTCCCCTTGACCTTCTAATTTGTTCGGGAGTTCCGCAAAGATGTCATAAACGTCATCCCGAGTGGGATGACCTTCCATATGAACCGGGACGGAACTTCCCGGCATGTTTCTCAGCGGCTGGCCCGCAGCCTCAAAGATCTACCGGCAGCCTCTCTTCCGCTTTTCAGCTGCCGCGGGCCTCGAACTACCGGCTTTAGAGCCCGGTTTCTTCTCCTTACGGTCCCGGAAGATAGCGCCGAGGTCAAATTCAGGCTCCATTTCTGCGAAAAGGAAAAGATTAGTTAATATCAAACGAATGCACAAGTAAACAGAACGATATAAACCTTTCTTGAAGTCCTCGAAGGACGTCTCGCCCCTAAGACGATGCACCAAGGCTAGGTCTCGGGTCGAAGGGGAGACTCTGGATGCCCAACTCCCCAAGTCCCTCGAATAATGCCCAAGTGGGAAAGGACCCCTTGGGTAATCAGCCTCCAGTACAAAGGAAAGGGGAGGACCTCCTTCGGCCCATCCCCGCACCAAGGAGCAATGGTCCGGATTTTATTGTCGAACCGGTCATAATTCTCCTTGGCAAGCATCCCCTTCAAAGAATCGCCGAGGATTCTCGCACATCCGGCAGCCCTCCTACCTTTGCGCGGTTTGCAGGCCCCACGACGCATCGGCTCCATGAAGAAAAACTCCCGATGCCATCCCTTGCGATCAAGGTTGGCAAATTCCAAACAAAGTTGAATTTTACAGTAGGAGGACCCCGGGCGCTGAAGAAGTAAAAACAGTTCCTCCAGTTCCTCGGGATCACATTCACTTTATAGTACTGAAGGAAAGTGGATATGGTGGGTTCTATCTCGAACAAAGCACAGAGAATGAGATAGGCGTTTATGTGGCAATAGGTATTCGGGCTGAATTGGTTAACGGCTAGCCCGTGGGATTCCGCTAATTGCCGAACAAATGGGTGCGGGGGGAAGCGGAGCCCGCATGAGTTGATCCTTGAAGATCACCAACCAGCCTTTCCTGTGCTCATACGCCCGCATTCCGAGAAGGAACCCGAGTACGGACCGTCATCGGGACGAAATGGGCGGATCTGCCACTCTTTATTAACTCCGGAGTTGCCTTACTCCGGTAGTTCTCGATCTCGACCACCAACCTTCGGGAATCTCGCCTTGGTCTCTAAAAGGCAACCTCAAGGACGAACAGAGAAGGGGTGGGAAAAGTAGGGGCCATTCTCATGTACCTCGGGTAAATGGCCGGAGGAGACACGGACGGCTCGCCGGAAGAAGATCAAAAGACGGACTGACAGCAGCAGCGTCGACAATCCGACGGTGGAGTCGGTAGAATTGGTGGACGGCGGACGAACCTCTCAGAACCTTCCGGTACGGTGGCTTCACTGAGGAAAGGGGGGAAGAAGTCTTCTGGATTTGATTCTTCTACAGTCCTCCACCTCTTGAAGATACTAACAGCCTCCTGGAGCGTGGGATTGTCCGTCGTGATTTTATTGCGAGGAAAGAAGAGTGAGAGATGCAAATGAAAGTGAGGTTCAACTCACACTTATAGAAAAGATCGGGCAGATGAATCGCCAAACGGCATGTGATCTCCACCGTCGATTCAAAATGACCGTTGGGAATGCCAAACGTGGCAGATCCCGAATGAGAAAGCTTTAGAAATGATTCAAAAGCCCGAACATTGTTCGAGACAAAAGGAGGACTCCACATCCTCAGTTTCCCGAACATCATAGTACGGGAAACGATTCAAAAGCCCGAACATTGTTCGAGACAAAAGGAGGACTCCACATCCTCAGTTTCCCGAACATCGTAGTACGGGAAACGATTCAGAAGCCCGAACATTGTTCGTGACAAAAGGAGGAGCTAACATCCTCACTTCCCGGACATCATAGTACGGGAAACGATTCAGAAGCCCGAACATTGTTCGAGACAGAAGGAGGATCTAACATCCTCACTTCCCGAACATCGTAGTACGGGAAGCGATTCAGAAGCCCGAACACTGTTCGAGACAGAAGGAGGATCTAACATCCTCACTTCCCGAACATCATGGTACGGGATACGATTCAAAAGCCCGAACATTGTTCGAGACAGAAGGAGGACTCCACATCCTCAGTTTCCCGAACATCATAGTACGGGAAACGATTCAAAAGCCCGAACATTGTTCGAGACAAAGAGGACTCCATATCCTCGCTTCGAACATCACAATACGGGAACGATTCAAAAACCCGAACATGGTTCAAGACAAAAGGACTCAACTTCCTCAGTTTCCCGAACACAATAGTACGGGAACGATTCAGGAGCTCGAACATGGTTCGAGACAAATGGAGGACTCCACGTCCTCTGTTCCCGAACACAATAGTTCGGGAAACGCCTCGCCATTACCCGAATGAAGAGGAATCACATACCCGAGCAATGCTCTCAAAATGCAGAATCCAGCTTACCCGAACAGAGAGGAAACACTGCCCGAACAGAGGCAAGATCCCGAACTAAGCAGTCCCCGAACATGACTCACGTAACATTCGAAAATGGATCTTGAAGAAAAGAACTTTGGACTCCTTTTAGTTGGCCAAAAGGCTTGGGGGGGACTTGATGGCCGCCAGGCCCAATATGCATAAAAGGCCTAACAAAAGGCCCATACACAAGCCCGAAATAAGGGCCCCATTAAAAACTTAATAGAATACCCGAACAAGGCTTAAGAACTTTCCCGAACTATACTTCCCGAAGTGCATATAGGACCTAAAACGAATAATCACCTTACATTGGGATATTACAATAATGCCACTAAAACATGGGACTATAAATACATTCACTATTCATACCAAAAGGGGTAACGTTTAACAACTACTCAACACGACTTGTCAAATCACTACATCAGAGAAACTCTCTATTCCTCGACAATCGCGCTCCAATACGCAAAGTCGACCTAATGGCTTCCGTCAATATCGTGACGCCGCAAGTCAAACCGGAACGTGGCAATCACGCGCACCGATTTGCCACCAATATGGCTTAGGATGTGCAATGGTGCGAAGACCCGGTTCAGCGACCATGTCTTGGCTGGCGGCGTTGACACGCCTTCCGCTATCGATAATGAGACTACAGAGGGTCCCATTCACCATAGCTCTCGATTGGAATAAATTTTCCCTCTTCTGCTTCACTCTCAGGACCTCGTTGTTCAGGAGGGACCTCTTCCTCTTCCTCACTAGTCAACTCCCCATTGGGTCGAATGACCATGGCCCTTCTGTTGGGGCAATCCCTCGCATAGTGTCCCTTGCCCAAACACTTAAAGCATTCGATGCTCCTTGACTGGCGAGGGGCATCATAAGTGTGGGTGCTGGGTTTCGGTTGGGATTGTGATGGGGGTCTTGTGTTGGGGTAAGTGTGGGTACGGTTTTGGCGGGGGAGGTTTGGCGAAGGGGGGGTCTTGCTGCTGAGCCCCTGTTGGGTGTATGGGCGGGATTATAGGAGTTCCCTTTCTTTAGTTGCTTCTCCACCCGGATGGCCTTATGCAATAGATCTTGGTAATCTCGATAGTCACACAGTTCAACTGTCTTCGCGACGTCTTCTCGTAGGCGATATAAAAATCTGGCCAACTTAGCCTCTTCGTCCTCCTTGACATTGGCCCTCATCAAGGCCCTCTCAAGGTCCTTTTGGTATTCCTCGACGCTGCGATGACCTTGGATAAGGCGTTGTAGCTTCTGGGCACAATCTCTGTCGTAGTAGCTGGGCACAAACCGATTCTTCATGGTTCGTTTGAGATCTTCCCAAGTTGTGATGGGACGACACCGGATTCTTGCCCTCTCGTGATGCTCTTGCTCCCACCAGGTGAGAGCATAATCATGGAATTCAATGACCACGAGCTTCAAAGCTATCGAGTCAGTGTATCCCATCATATCAATGATCCGCTCGGTTTTAGCCATCCATGTAAAGCTATGGAATTCAATGGACACTTCTCACTTGGAGAGTTTCAGCCGAATTGCTTAATTCAATATTATGTTCTAGGTTACAATGTTGTCTGTAACTAGCTTAAATAGTGAGAAGAAATGTGAGAAGCAAAGGGGTTATTTCGGCTGTGCATGCGTGCAGAAAGCATAAAGTGCTTTTGTATGCATGCAATGCGAAAAGCTTCCAAAAAGGTGAAAATGTAAAGCTAGTCTAAAAAGTGTTTAGATGTCTTTTGCATGGAAAGTTGATATTTGTCTTCCCAACTGTCTGCAGAGAAAGGACGCCTTGTGTTGGAATTGGTCGGTCAGCTGGCTAAGTATGGAGGCCTCGTGGGATGCCTTCGCCATGGGCCTTCGCGGGAATGCCTTCGCCTGGCGCCTTCGCGGGAATGCTTTTACTTGGCGCCTTCGTGGGAATTCCTGGGCTTGGGGCCTTCGCGGGCATGCCGTCGCTTGGGTTCTTCGCGGGGGAGCCTTCGCCTGGGGCCTTCGAGGGGCTCGTTCACTGGGGGCCTTCGCCTGTGTCCAGTGTTCACGCACCAAAGCCTCGCTGCTCCCTTCCTCAAGGATACTTATGCTCAAGGCTCCAAAGGGCTTCGCATATTCTTCGTCCAACGCGATGTCGAGATGGCGAAGCTGTAAGGCTTTCGCTCGAGACTCCTCTTGATCGTCCTGCGCCATGAGCCTCATGGAAGCGTTGAGACTTGCTTGAACTTGTTTCAGCCTGGACCTGGTCATGGGTCCGCCAAGGCCTTGGAGTGGATTTGGGGGTGCGCGCGATTGAGTTTGCGGACCATCTTGAGCTTGCGGATCCTTTGGGGCGATGTCCACATCAAGAAGGAATAGTAAATAGATGTGAAATGTGCCTTCACATCTCTCCTTTCACTTCCTCCCTAATTCACTCTCCATTGTCCCCCATAAAAGAAAAAGATTTATGGAGATATGGAGGGAAAAATAGACATTTCAAAAGAGTTGAAAAGTCAACAATAGCAGACTAAGCCCTTCCTCCCATTTCCTCCTAAATGGATTCATTCCTGCATAACTGGATTTATGAGGAAATGGAAGGATGTTACAAGTCTCAAAAACTGGGGTGTGCCAGAGGAGCCATGGGTTCGCCAAAGGGGCATGGGCTCGCCAAGGGCCATGAGTTCGCCAATGGGGCATGGCCTCGCCAAGGGCCATGGATTCGCCATAAGGGGCATGGGCTTGCCAAGGGCCATGGGTTCGCCAATGGGGCATAGGCTCGCCAAGGGCCATGGGTTCGCCAAAAGGGGTATGGGTTCGCCAAGGGCCATGGGTTCACCAATGGGGCATGGGCTCACCGAGGGCCATGCGTTCGCCAATGGGGCAAGGCCTCGCCAAGGGCCATGGGTTCGCCAAACGGGGTATGGGTTCGCCAAGGGCCATGGGTTCGCTAAGGGGGCATGGGTTCGCCAAGGGCCATGGGTGCGCCAATGGGGCCAAGGGTTTGCCAAGGGCCATGGTTGCGCCAATGGGACTTCGCGAGCATGGCTTTGCCTTGGAACTCGGCCTTAGCTTGGAGGATGCGTACGAGGTCCTCTCCTGGAGACCTTATAGATGTGGCTTCGCTTTGGGGCCTCGCCGGTGCCTAGAGTGCCGCATCCTCTTCAATCGAGCCTTCGCCAAGGGTCCTTTAGGCCCTTTGAAGGAATGGTTGTCCTTTTATTGACGAAATGGGGCTGATGCCCTCATCATAGTGGTTGGCCGAATTGTTGAGCATAGGTGGCTTCGCTTCAGGGCTTCGTGATACGATTACGGGTACGCTTGACGTGAAGCCACGCGGTCGTCGAAAGCGTCAGATCTAGTTTGGAGGAGTCGCAAAAACAGTGATGGATAAATTCGGCCTCAGACACCTCCCAACTACGAGGTTGGGCAATATCTGAGATAATGCCTGGGGAGTATGGAAGATCTAGCACCTCTTAACTACGATATTAAGCAATACTAGATATTAAACTTGATGATAAATAATCAATGGGGATGGCGGAAAATAGCAAGGGGTGAGAACCGAAGCCTAAGGAATTGTCCTTCTTAAGCTTTAAACATGTTCTATCTATTCTAGGAGCCTCTTGTTCCTTTTATAGGGAAGGAGGGAACAGACTCTTACATATGTGCATGCATGCCAGAAGCATAAAATGTTTTAACATGCATGCCATCCTAAAAGGTAAAAAGGTAAAAGCTAAAGTAATATCATACTCCCAAGTGTCTGCTTGAAAGGAGGGAGTGTTCCGGATGGAATGGGAGTGGTTGGAAGTGGTTGGCCGAATTATTGAGCATAGGTGGCTTAGCTTCTAGGCTTCACCTGAATTGGAAGGCCTCGCACGAAAGGCCTCGCCTTCACTGGGAAGCTTCGCGGTGATGGCTTGGCCAAAAGGCCTCGCCTTCGCCTGGAGGCTTCGCGGAGAAGGTTTCGCCTGAAGGCCTTGCCTTCACTTGGATGTTCGCGTGAGGGAAGCCCCTCCTTAGTGCCCGAACTGGAAGTCCTCGCGCTGAAGGCTTCTCCCTCATCTGGAGGCTTCGCAGAGATGGCTTCGCCCAGAGGCTTCACCTCCGCCTGGAGGTCTTGCCTTCACCTTGAAGACTTCACGTTGGAGATTCTTGCTTGAGGGCTTCGCCTTGAGGCTTCGCAGAATGGCTTCGCCCGAGGGCTTCACCATCGCTGGGCACGCCGCATGAGAAGCCTAGCCCTCGCCTTGAGGCTTCGCAGGAACGGCTTCGCCTAGGGGCTTCACCGTCGCCTGGATGCCTTCTAATGAAGAAGCCTTGCCTTGGCCTTGAGGCCTCTCGTGGAGTCCTGACATGGAGGCGTTGCCTTCTCTTGGTCAGGTGGTCGCCTGAAACATGGATTAGGCCGCCTGAGCCTCTGAACCTCCTCGCCAAGGGGGTGCTCCGAGCTTCATTCACCTTCCTCTTCAGTCTTGGATAATTTGTTGTTGCTTGGGGATCCCATGATCACATCAATCCCTCCCTCTTAAAAAGATTCGTCCTCGAATCTTAAAGGGGGGAATCCTACAAACGAAAACAAGCACAACAAACTTTGCAGAATATTAGGGGTTAGTGAATGAATGCTCAACGGAGACTGGGGGGTCGCAGTGGCGATGCACATCAATGGGGGAGCATAATTACTCCAATATGCATCGTGAACATGAACAAAAGTCGATAAAAATTCATGACATGCTTCCTAGAGTATTGTATGCAATTAACAATGAATTTATACTCAAGGAAGGCATGCGGTCTAAAAAGCATAGGCCTTTGTTCATAGAGAGGGGGTGGGTCAAAGGAAGCATTGCCTTCGCAATCCACATGCACATGTGCTTCCCAAGACAAAGAAGAAAAACCTAAGCTAGTCATAAAATAAGCATCAAAGTGTGGAAAACAGAGACTAGCATTTGCACAAATAAGAGATTTGGAGATGGACATTCCGCCCTTTCTCCTCACCTCAACCATCAACATGGTTTCAGCTTTAATTTTTCTAAAATGCTCATGTTTGCTAAAAAAGGCATGGATGTGTCGCATGGGGTAAAATAATCTTTCTTTAGAGCATGCATCCTAAGCATACTAAACATGGCATCTTGGGAAGTTCCATATATATATTCGAACAATGGGTGTGGAGGATGAACGATGTCTGATCCATCACCCACGTTCGTAGCATGCAAACTCAAGGAAGCCATGGATTCGCACTCTTGCGCATACTCTTCGCTACTAGGAGAAAGAGTCAAGTTACATTTTCCCAAGTTAGCGAAGTGTAGGTCCTCTTCGCATATTCTCTTTTCTTCCAGCAACGGTGTGGCCTCTTCCTCAAGTGTGGGCTCAGTTGGAACTCCCAAGTGAGCTCTTCCTTCTTCCAAAGTTGTGGCGCCTTCGCCATCTTCAAGCCTTCGCGCGTCCGCGACCTCTTCATTTTTCTGCACAACCAAAGAAGAACAGCAAGGTTGAGAAGATGAAATGGTCAGTTCTTCTTGGAGTTTGGTTGAAGGCCCGGGTGAGTCTTTCTTTTCACTCAATTGGCTTTGGAGAGCTCTCTCCTTTCTTCTCTCTTTTCTTTTCTTTCTCTCTCTCTCTCTCATATTCTAAGTACTCATTCTTGAGTCTTTCAATCTGTTCAGAGAGAGTTTCTTCATTTGGATTTGGGGTGTGGGTTTGGGTTGCGCAAGCATTGGGTTGCGGGGTATGCAGCGCGGCCAAGGGGGTTTGTGGCGATGGGGGTCCTCACCTCCTCTCAATGGAGGGACTGGGTTCGCTTTGGGGCGAAGACCTTTCGAGTGGAGTTTGGTGGTGGAGATGGGTGGAGTTACTAGGTGTAAGGCGCGATGGGGGCCTTGTTTGGTAGTATGGAGAGGGTGGCTCCTCTTGCGGGGAACCTATCTTTGCCATAGCAACCTCTTCAATCTACTCCACGTCCGAATAGGGGGCTCGCCATATTGTTCTCGTTGGGTGAGCTCTTGGCGATACCATCTCTGGGCTTCTCCTTTTAAGCACCTTATGGCAAAGACTAATCCTTCGTTATCTTGAAGTTGGTAGTACCAAAAGTGGTACTCCAATTTCTCCATCCAATGCCATAAGTCTGCTTCAAGTTTGCACCTCTTTTTCAAGGGATGCAGCCCAATGAAATGTAGATCTTCTTTCGCCATGAGTTCGCCTACACACTTAAACAATAAGGTTAGTACCGCTCAATCTCCTCACATGTTTGGGCCTCTCCTTTCGCGAAGGGGTCTGCCCTTTCGCGAGGGGTCACACTCGGCTTTCCCACTTTCCTCTTGCTTGTAGCTCTCAAAGCTTGCTCTTTCAAGTGCCAAACCCGAAAATGAATATCACAAGATAACCTCTAGCATGCAAAAATCATTTGAGCAATGAAGTACTAGTTACTTGAAGCAAGCTAGGTTAAAATGGAGAAGGGGGTTCTTTGGCAGCAAATATACAAGAGGGTCAGAAATGAGGTTTTAGCGCACAAACACTTTTGGCTCAAAGTTGAAATCAAATTTAGATCAAGGTCACTGTTCATATGAGTTTTTGTATGAACTTGTATGAACACTCATATGAACATCAAGAACAATAAGAACACAGATTCGATTTCCTTAATGCTTTTCACAACCAAGCTTTGGTACACCACTTCCTTTTCACTTTTCGACTACAACCTCACTCTTTTAATCGTATAGATCTTCACACGTTGCGATTTCGAAAGTAAACTGAGATTTGCGAAAAACCACAACTACGTTCTTTTTCTCCTTTTTCTCTGTTTCTCTTCTTCTTCTTCTTCTTCTTCTTCTCTGTTTCTCTTTTTTTTTTACTTTTGATTTATGAAGTTGCTAACACAACAACAACTCCTAACACAGAATCAACACAACAGATAAACTGAATAAATGCGGATGATGGATATAAAGAAACGGACAGAATGAAACACGGTTTAAAAAACACAAAAATAAATCTTTCTTATAGTAGAAGGTAATGGTTTTACCTTGAAGAAATCACACACAACTCCAGCAAGCGATTCGGCTCTGATACCACTTGATACGATCACGGGTACGCTTGACACGAAGCCACGCGATCGTCGGCAGCGCCGGATCTAGTTTGGAGGAGTCCTAAAAATAGTGATGGATAAATTCGGCCTCAGACACCTCCCAACTACGAGGTTGGGCAATATCTGAGATAATGCCTGGGGAGTATGGAAGATATTAAACTTCGAGATTAAGCAATACTAGATATTAAACTTGATGATAAACAATCAAGGGGGATGGCGGAAAATAGCAAGGGGGTGAGAACCGAAGCCTAAGGAATTGTCCTTCTTAAGCTTTAAACATGTTCTATCTATTCTAGGAGCCTGTTGTTCCTTTTATAGGAAAGGAGGGAACAGACTCTTACATATGTTCATGCATGCCAAAAGCATAAAATGCTTTAACACGCATGCCATCCTAAAAGGTAAAAAGGTAAAAGCTAAAGTAATATAATACTCCCAAGTGTCTACTTGAAAGGAGGGAGTGTTCCGGATGGGATGGGAGTGGTTGGAAGTGGTTGGCCGAATTACTGAGCATAGGTGGTTCGCTTCTAGGCTTCGCCTGAATTGGAAGGCCTCGCACGAAAGGCCTCGCTTTCAGTGGGAAGCTTCGCGGCGATGGCTTGGCCAAAAGGCCTTGCCTTCGCCTAGATGCTTCGCGGAGAACGTTTCGCCTGAAGGCCTTGCCTTCACTTGGAGGTTCGCGTGAGGGAAGCCCCTCCTTAGTGCCTGAACTGGAAGTCCTCGTGCTGAAGACTTCGACCTCGTCTGGAGGCTTCGCAGAGATGGCTTCGCCCAGAGGCTTCGCCTTCACCAGGAAGCTTCGTCTGGAGGTCTTGCCTTCACCTTGAAGACTTCGCGTTGGAGATTCTTGATTGAGGGCTTCGCCTTGAGGCTTCGGAGGAATGACTTCGCCTGAGAGCTTCGCCATCGCTGGAATGCCTTCGCATGAGAAGCCTAGCCCTCGCCTTGAGGCTTCGCAGGAACGGCTTCGCTTGGGGGCTTCGCCGTCGCCTGGATGCCTTCGCATGAAGAAGCCTTGCCTTCGCCCTGAGGCCTCTCGTTGAGTCCTCACGTGGAGGCGTTGCCTTCTCTTGGTCAAGTGGTCGCCTGAACCATGGATTAGGCCGCCTGGGCCTCTTTACCTCCTCGCCAAGGGGGTGCTCCGTGCTTCATTCACCTTCCTCTTCAGTCTTGGATACTTTGTTGTTGCTTGGAGATCCCATGATCATATCACTTCACCTGAACTGGAAGGCCTCGCACTGAAGGGTTTAACCTTGAAGAAATCACAAACAACTCCAGCAAGCGATCTGGCTCTGATACCACTTGATACGATCACGGGTGCACTTGATACCACTTGATACGATCGTACAGAAGCGCAGATCTAGCTTGAAGGAGTCGACGAACAAGAAGGGATAGATTCGGACACAGACACCTCCCAACTACGAGGTTGGGCAATATCTGCGATAAGCCTGGGGAGTATGGAAGATCTAGCACCTCTCAACTACGAGATTGAGCAATACTAGATATTAAACTTGATGATAAACAATCAAGGGGGATGGCGGAAAATAGCAAGGGGGTGAGAACCGGGCTTAAGGAATTTTCCTTCTTAAGCTTTAAACATGTTCTAGATTACAAAAGAGTTTGCTGTCCCTTTTATAGGAGGGAGAGGGGACAGTCTCTGACAAATGCGCAGGCATGCCAAAAAGATATAAAGTGCCTCAACAGGCATGCTATCCTAAAAAGGTAAAAAAGGTAAAAAGGTAAAAGCTAAAGTGAACAATATAATACTCCCAAGTGTCAGCTTGAAAGGAGGGAGTGTTCCAGATGGGATGGGAGTGGTTGGAGATGGTCGGCTGCTTTATTGAGCATAGGTGGCTTCGCTTCTGGGCTTCGCCTGAACTAGAAGGCCTCGCACTGAAGGCGTCGCCTTCGCTCGGAAGCTTTGCGGAGATGGCTTCGCCAAAAGGCCTCACCTTCTCCTGGAGGCTTCGCGAAGAAGACTTTACCTTCACTTTGAAGTCTTTACTTTGGAGATTCTTGCTTGAGGGCTTCGCCGTGAGGTTTCTCAGAAATGGCTTCGCCCGAGGACTTTGCCATCGCCGAGATGCCCTTGCTTAAGAAGCCTTGCCTTTGCCTTGAGGCCTCTTGAGGAGTCCTCGCATAGAGGCGTTGCCTTCTCCTGTTCAGGTGATCGCCTGAACCATGGATCAGGCTGCCTCAGCCTATGAACCTCCTCGCCACGGAGTTGCTCTGAGCTTCATTCACCTGCCTCTTCGTCTGGGACACTTTGTTGTTGCTTGGGGACCTTATGATCACATCATTTCCTCCCTCTTAAAAAGATTCGTCCTCGAATCTAAAGGGAAGAAATTTCTGCAAATGAAACAAGCACAACAAACTTTTACAGAACATTAGGGGTTAGTGAATGAAAGCTCACCAGTGGAGACTGGGGGGTCGCGGTGGTGAAGCTTATAAATGGGGGAGCATAATAACTCCAATATGCATCGTAATCATGAACAAAAGTCGATAAAAATTCATGACATGCTTCCTAGAGTATTGTATGTAATTAACAATGAACTTATACTCAAGGAAAGCATGCGGTCTAAAAAGTGTAGACCTTTGTTCATGGAGAGGGGGTGGGTCAAGGGAAGCTTTGCCTTTGCAAACCACATGCACTTGTGCTTCCCAAGACAAAGAAGAGAAAACTAAGCTAGTCGTAAAATGAACATCAAAGTGTGGCACACAGGGACTAGCATTAGTACAAACAGGAGGCTCGGAGAGGGACAATCTGCCTTCTCTCTTCGCCTCAACCATTAACATGGTTTCAGCCTTAATCTTTCTAAGATGCTCATGTTTACTAAAGATAGGCATGGATGCCTCGCATGGGGTAAACATGGCATCGCGGGAAGTTCCATATGAATATTCGAGCAGTGGGTGTGGAGGATGATCGACGTTTGATCCATCACCCACGTTCGTAGCCTGAAAACTTAAGGAAGCCATAGATTCGCACACAGACGTACACCCTTCGCTACCAGAAGAAAGGGACAAGTTACCTTCCCCCAAGTTAGGGAGGTGCAGGTCCTCTTCGCACATCATCTTCTCCTCCAGCAACGGTGTGGCTTCTTCCTCAAGTGGGGACTCGGTTGGAACTCCCGTGTGAGCTCTTCCTTTTTCCAAAGTCGTGGCGCTTTCGCTTTCTTCAACTCTTAGCGCATCCGCGGCCTCTTCATTTTTCTGCACAAGCAAAGAAGAACAACAGTATTGAGAAGATGTTGTTAGTTCTTCTTGGAGTTTTGTTGAAGGTGTTACCGACACCCGGTAAGTGATTAAGCTAATTACGCAATTAAGCATCAATATTGGGATTAGTGAATTTTCTGTGCCTTTGGACTTATAATTAAGTATATGAAATATAATTGGTGTGAGATATGAGGTCCCGAGGTGTGGTACAGTTGTCGTTACTGTTATTGCCACCCAGTGCGAATTCCAGCTAATTACGCGATTAAGCGTATTTACCGGGATTAGCGATTATTTTGTGGGGCTCGGGACTCATAATTAGTCATGTGAAGCATGTTTTGTGCGTGTTATGAGGTCCCGAGAATGTGTCTAAGATTTCGTGCCGTTTGGAGTTACGGTTTGGAAGTTGCAATTTTGGGGTGGACTATATTGAAACTTTTTAAATTTTGAGGGCTAAAGTGAAAAATAAAAAAAAACAAAACCAAAAAAAAAAGGAAAAATGAAAACGGCAGGAGAGGCGGTGAAGTGAGGTGTGTGTTAGTGAGGTGTGTGTGCTTTAGTAATATTATATATATATATATATATGTATGTATCATGTATGTATGTATGTATATATATATATATAGTATTAGGAAAGTTAGAAACGTACAGAAGCCAAAAGCTTCATTTCTTTCTTCTTTCTTCTCTGCCATCGCCGAGCGTTTAAGGTTCCAAATTGGGATCTCCCAATTTCTCACAAAAATCTTGAAGGTCAGTTGGGTAAATCGATCTTTAGGAGAAATAATTAACTCCTTATAAATCGATTTTTGTGATTGTGGCTCGGTTGGAAACCGTGAGCTTCTGAAAATTGCTCCACATTTATGGAAATTCTCCTATTGTTGATTTTATGGTTCCTAAGCGTTCCTTGCACCTTCTATTACGTCTTTTGTGTCAGGAGTGTGAGCTGAATCTTTGTAGAAGTGCTGCCAATATTGTTCTGAAATTTGAATAGAAACTCAACTTTGGGCCTGATTTGACGGAAGGTAAGGATATATTATTGATCAGAGCTGAGAGTTATACATTTTGTACGGTTCAGATTTCGTTGAAAAAGCCGTATGTGAAAAGCCGTTTTTCCCTGTCCGAGCCCCATTTTTAGCGTTTTTGTTGTGGGTCAATTTTGTGAATTCTGAATGTGTATTCTCAGATTCATGGATCATATGTGGACAGGGGTAGTCGGAAGTGCGGCGAAACTCTGCCAAACTGCATCGGGACCGCTGATCAGGAAATTACATTCTGACTTCTGTGAAAGGTAAGGGTTCAGTTTGTCTCTGGGTACTGAATTATGGAGTACTTTATAAAATGCGAATAGGAGTATATTGATGCTAAATTTGGTTTGAGGTGTTTGCCCGGTGATGCCAAACTTGGTCAAATGGTATAAGCATTGGTGTGTGGGTCGCGGGATCAGCATTGAGGATGTGTATCTACACCTAAATGGTGTAAGTTTGTGTGATACACCTTTAAGGTGTTTGTGATAAGACGGTGGGGATCATGACCCCGAGCTGGCCATGCTCTTGTGTGTAATTATATGTGTGCCTCGGCTAAGGCCGGGAAGACCGTCATTGTGCCTAACTACATCATAATCCATTGTTTGACTTGCATTGCATTTGGTTGATTTCTGCATTGGTTGAGCATGTGTATTCTTGTATATCTGCGTTTTTCTTTGGTTGCAGGTTTCTTGTGCTCCAAGAAAATCTTTGCTTATACCTCAGCCCTTACTAAGTTCTTTCGAGAACTTACCCCTTATTTCTTCGTTTCAGGAGGATCTGACCCGCACCACGAGTAGAGTCGGGGTTGCTTTGTGTGTGATATTTCGTACCATTACTGTGTGTACGATCTATTGTGATTCGTATTGAGAAAATAAGGGGTAATGTCTGATGTGTGTGTATATCATTCCGGGATTTCCGGTATCTGTGTGATCAACTTTTTCGGGATGTGTTGGGTGGTATTCAGTTCTGGAGTTCAGATTATGTTATTGAGCACTATGGTTTTCTAACGGTTAAACTTTCTTACATATATAGTAGCAGCAGTATTTTGCACGTCGAGGACGTTGGTTGGACCCCGGAGTGTCACCACCTCTCACGCTCGTATGTATTCCAAAGAGCATTTTTGTGGCTCAGATATTGTAGATGACATGTATGCATGTAGAATTAGTAAAATCTGGGTTTTCCTCAAAAGTCAGATTTGTGCTGGATTTTCTGCTGGGAAGCGTTCTGGGCAGATTATGTATATGTTTGTGATTCTGAGTGTGGAATGCTTGTTTTTATCAGTTTTGGGACTTGTATGTCCGAAAAGGTGTAAACCGCCCCGTGGGGCCTACGCCCCGGGTTTCGGGATTTTTGTCAGAAATCACCTATATGTGTTTATGTGTAAGCATCTGTGCGTAATACATGATTTGTGTGAAAGAATTCTGAGCAGGAAGCTTAAAATGAACTGCGGGGCCCACATACCCTGTGGGGCCCACATGGCCCACTTGTCAATTTCGATATGTGTGTGATCAGTTACCCCAACTGAGTGTGGTTACGGTGTTAATAAGCATCGTAATCGCTTGTGTGCTTCCGCCGTGGGGTGACAGAAGGCCCGGGTGAGTCTTTCTTTTCACTCAGTTGGCTTTGGAGAGCCCTTTCCTTTCTTCTCTCTTTTCTATTCTTTCTCTCTCTCTCTCATACTCGATGTACTCATTCTTGAGTCTTTCAATCATTCGAGAGAGAGGTTCCTCATTTGGATTTTGGTGAGGGTTTGGATTTGGGGTGTGGACTTGGGCTGCGCAAGCATTGGGCGGTGGGGTGCGCGGCTCAGCCAAGGAAGTTTGTGGTGACTGGGGACTTCGGCTCCTTTCATGGGAGGAAGATGGTTCGCTTTGGGGCGAAGACCCTACGAGTGCATTTTGGTGGCGGAGTCGGGTGGAGCTGCTAGATATAAGGCACGATGGGGGCCTTGTTTGGTAGGATGGAAAGGGTGGCTCCTGTTGGGGGGAACCATACCTTTGCCATAACAACCACTTCAATTTACTCCACGTCCGAATAGGGGGTTCGCCATATTGTTTTCATTGGGCGAGCTCTTGGCGATGCCATCTCTGGGCTTCACCTTTTAAGCACCTTATGGCAAAGGTTAATCTTTCTTCATCATGAATTTGGCAATACCAAAAGTGGTATTCCAACTTCTCCGTCCAATGCCATAAGTTCTCTTCAAGTTTGCATCTCTTTGTCAAGGGATGAAACCCGATGAAATGGAAGTCTTCTTCCGCCATGAGTTCGCCTGCACATGTAAACAATAAAGTTAGTACCTCTCAAGCTCCTCACGTGTTTAGGCCTCTCCTTTCGCGAAGGGGGTCTGCCCTGTCACAGCCACCCCGCCCGGTTGCGGAGGCGGAGCCGGCCGCGACGTCGGAAACAGGAATTACGGCGGAAACGCGGCAGCGGAGCATCGAGCTCAAATAACAAGTAGCCAAGTGGCAACTAGCAACCCAGATACTCGTTCAAGGCAAGCATACTAGTAACTCCGACTTCTACCAAACATGCAGTTCATGGTATCAAACATCAAACATCGCAACAACCACAGAAACACTGAATTACAACTAGCAACCTAAATACTCATGCAAGGCAAGTATACGAATAATCCAACTTTCACCACACAAGCAGTTCATGGTATATCCCAGTTCAATCATCGCCACAACACAAGTACCAAATCCATAATGTAGCAATTCCGATGTAAGCAAGTCAGGGCTCCGCCCGCGACACAGAAGGCATCAAAGGCAGAATATATTTCCGATCATATGACATATCCAAATTCATGATCTGATCTACATGCATGCAACTACAACTACAGAGCCATTAAACAAAATCCTATAAATATATACCTAAGTGCGGAATCAGAAGCCTCTCGCTCAAGAATTCCCGCACGTGGTACTGCTGCTGCTACAGAACCCAAGATGTCAGGAAGCACCGCGGATCTCTATGCCGCTGGTTGCTTGTCAGACTGCCTGAAAGATGGTAAACAAATAAAAGGGTGAGTCCTCGAAAGGACTCGGTAAGGGCTTAAGGTAAAGTGCGGTTTGCCCACGTGGCAACAATCAACTCGCAAAACAAAATATCACAACATATGCATGTACATATAAACATAAAGTATAACGAAAATCAGAAACCAACATATGCGGTCCAACCGCCAGAACGACCCGTAACGACAGCCCTCAACAGAGGTCAGAATATACAGATCGTAATGTAATGTAAGCACGGCACCGGGCCGGGGTCGCGAGCCCCAAACTGTCGTAGGGTCACAGAACAGATGTATCGGCACTCCTGATGCGGATACGCAGAATGTCGGCACCCCTTCAGTGCGGACACAAAACAGAAGTATCGGCACTCCTGGTGCGGATACGCAGAATGTCGGCACCCCTTCAAAGCGGACACGTAATGTAACATATAGTAATAACAAAAATACATAAACATAAACAAAGTAACATTACTCGATAACCATACACGTAACGGAATAGGAACCCGGGCCTCTAAGGTCATCCGGGCCTTGAAACAGAACAAACGTACATTTTACCGAATTAAGCCCTTACCTCTGAAACGCTGCCCCGCAGCCCAGAACTCGGAAAATCCCGACTTCCGACCCGTAATGCCCAACTTGGCTCCTAAGGTTCCACGCTACTCCACCAATACAGAATCAAGCTGGATAACCATAGTTGAGTCAGAACACATCCAAATAATCCCGTAAAGAAATTCTCGCACAAACCCGCACTTTCCCTTCATCGAAACTTACTTCTCTTCATATCTAAGTTCTTCTTGGGTGAGTTTTGGCATGTGCACAACTGCGCAAGCCTGTGCGCTGCACAAGCATGCACACAAGCTGCACAACTGTGCACAAGGTTGCGCATGCACAAGGTTGTACAATTGCGCAACAAGTGTC
Organism: Stellera chamaejasme; assembly: GCA_024586325.1. Classification (NCBI taxonomy): domain Eukaryota; kingdom Viridiplantae; phylum Streptophyta; class Magnoliopsida; order Malvales; family Thymelaeaceae; genus Stellera; species Stellera chamaejasme. The sequence continues at coordinate 30,908,022 of CM044983.1, forward strand.
ACAAGCGCATGCGCAAGGTCAGGCTGCGCACAATGCGCGCAAGGCGCGCTGCGCACAAGGCTGTGCACAATCTGCGCGCAAGGCTGCGCACAAGGCTGTGCACAACACAACTGTGCGCAAGCTGCGCGCGCACATATTTCGTGGCCGCACTGTAAGCGAGCTCGAATTTACACATCAATAATTCGGCATTTAGGGTTTCTTCAAACTAAGGAGTTTTTCCAAAATCCAACCATAGATTCTTACTCCTCTCAAGCCCAAGAATAACATACTAAAATTTGGAAGCAAGAGGATCATCAAAACTCATAGCAAAGAACAAACACAAAATCCTCTCTAAACCCATTTTCCATCCAAATTCATGCTTCCAACCTTACAAAGAGAAGAAGAGGAGAAACTTACCAATGATTTGCACCCAAAACCTTGTTGATTCTTGCCAAATATGAAGAAGGAGAAGCTTGGTGAACAGTAGCCATGGCTGCCATGGTTTCGGCAGAGAGAGGAGAAGGAAGAAAGAAGAAGAAATGAAATAATTCACTTAATAAATAAGGTTTTTATATATATATATATATATCCCTTTTCTTTTTTTCCTCTTAAATCAATAAGGGACAAGTGTCCCTTATCACTCACACACACACACATGCTGCCGAAATAGGCTGCTGCTGCCCATACCCCTTTTTATTTATTTTGCAACCATAATTCAATTAACTCCCCATTTTTCCGAAAGTTCCAATTCTTTTGCCCAAAAATAATTACCGGATTCCAAAATTAATGAAACTCGGACACAATCTTCAGAATAATATAACATTCACAGAACATTTTTCAAAAGTTCATTTGCCTTTCCGGAGTGTCCTACCGAGCTCGCTGAACCCGAACCAAAACCCGACGTGCGAGCGTGACAACCTGAACCGAAATTCCGTCACCCCAAAATTCTATAAAAATACCCATAAATTCCATCTTAAATTCAAACACAACTTACCCCAAAGCCGACAGAAAATTTCCATCCCGAGCCCCGGGATTCCCGTCCCGAGCCCCGGGAGTCGCCCGGAACCGAACGTCCCGTCCCAAATATTAAACTCCACAAACACCTCCGGGACATTCTCACGACTCCAAAACTGCAAACGGCTTCCCAAACTGAGGTCTCAAGAGCGCTACCGAGCCCGCTGTACGTCCCGAGGCGACCCCGACAACCCCCCGGCGCCAGAAAAATATTTTCGGCGGAAACGTCCGGGGGACCCACACGACCTCAAATACGGAAGGGTTCGCCAAAATGATACTCGGATAGGGCTCGGGAGCCGTCTGAACGCCGAAAAACGTGACCCGCAGGCCAAAACCGGAGCCCCGGTTCACCCGGTCGCTACCCGCCTGGGTGACCGTAACATTCTCCCCCTTAGAACTCTTGGTCCTCCAAGAGTAGCTCGAACCAACCAGACAGTGACACTACCCACCGTAATATACAAACATTCCTCTACTCCAGAACAATCGGACCACCGTACTGGTGCTGCGGGAGTGGTAGTTTAGACTACCATACAGAGCCTCACGTCGTCCCACCCTCATGGTGCATCTTATTGCAACCCGAGTCAGTTGCCGGTATTTCTACCAGACAACCCTGCATAGCATCGAACCTAAATCTAATCGATCCACAACAGGCTAGCCTGGAAGATACCACAGAAAACAGAAATAGTTGGGGGGGTAAAATCAACCTAACAACTTACTCTGGAAACTCATAATAACCGATACCACTCGGGGTAACTCGCCCCGCCTATCACATCTTATTGTTCCTCCGAACGGTGCTATCTCCAATCAAATTCTATTACCAAACTCGATTCCAGAGTCTCTACGGCGACGGTTCGTACAAACAAGTGGTGTAGTCATTCGCGGTTTTAATCCGCGCCTATAACAACTGATCTTCGCCTAGTCTCCTCTCAAAAAACTCGGGTCCCAGCTTAACCCCATCGACGCATCTGTCCAACAAGATGGTGTCATACACCTCCTCCCGTACAACACCTCATATGGTGCACATGTCAAACGTAGTCCGATAGCAATTGTTGTACGAGAACTCTATCAAAGTAATCGCTGGTCCCAAACTCCTCCAAAATCCGGCATGATTCACAAAGATATCCTCCAATATCAGAATCACCCACTCCGACTGCCCGTCCGTCGGTGGGTGATAAGCTGTATTCAGATGGAGTCGCGTGCCCAATGCTTCATGAAAAGCAATCCAGAATTGTGCTGTAAAACACGGATCACGGTCAGATTCAATGGAGTCTGGTGCTCCATGTAAACGTACAATCTCCCTGATGTAAAGCCGGGCAAGCTTCTCCAGAGGGTCTGTGACCCGAATAGGCAGAAAGTGTACGCACTTTGTCAGCCGATCCACAAAAAAAAAAAACCCAGATAGCATCATGATGAAACCGTGTCGTGGGCAAGGCAAAGTCCATAGTAACATTAAAGTCCTCCGGTTCCCGATGCTCACACCGCCGAGTGTGCCCCTCAAAAATATCATTCCGTAACTCCCGATCCTCTGATACACAAAGGCGGTCTCAGAAGTATAGCGATCCCTGCCTATACTGAAACGTCGGTAATACATAAACCCTTATCTTCCCTAGATAACTTCTTCAATACCAAATCTCTACCTTGCACTTCGCGCATCCTATCAAGCCACTCAGAATGTATAATAAGTGTAATAACCTGAGCACGCTCCCGTAGCCGCCACTGTGCCAAAGGCACGTCGATCACTTTCCTCAGATCAGTCCCCAACATTTCCTCCCTTAATTAAGCCGGTATACTTCCTGCCCAAGGCATCGGCAACCGTGTTGCCCGTGCCAGAGATGTACTCGATACAACAACCATAGTCCTTAATGTATTCGAGCCATCCGCAATGTCTCAAATTAAGCTCCTTTTGCGTAAACAGATATTTCAGACTCTTATGGTCGGTAAAAATCTGAAATTTATTACCAAACAGATATTGCCTCCAATGATTCAACGCATAAATCACTGCAGCCAACTCCAGATCATGTGTCAGTTAGCTCAGCTTATGCGGTCGCAGCTGCCTCGACCCATAAGCTACCACAAAACGCTCCTGCGCCAACACACCCCCAACTGGATGTGGAAGCATCCGAATAAATCACATACGGTAAGTTCGGATCTGGAAGAGTCAGAATCGGAGCGTTAGTCAACTGCCGCTTCAACTCCTGAAAATTCTGCTCACACCTATCGGATCAGATAAACGGTTGACCCTTCTTGGTCAATCTGCGTGAGCGGAGATGCCGTAATAGAAAACCCAAAGACAAACCTCCGATAATATCCTACTAACCCTGTGGAGCTCTTGATCTCCCGTGCCGTGGTAGGTTGTTTCCAATCTCGAATCGCCCTCACCTTCTCTCGGGTCCACAGACAGACCATGCTCGAAATAATGTGTCCTTAAAAGTGACTTCCCGAATCAGAACTCACACTTTGAGAATTTAGCATAAAGCTGATGCTCCCAAAGTGTCTCAGTAACTATCCTCGATGCTCCCGATGCGAGTCCTCATCCCGAGAATATATCGAAAATCATCAATAAAACCACCGACAAATGAGTCCAAGTACGGTCGGAACACCCGATGCATCGATCCAAGAATGCTACCGAGCATTGGTCAGCCCAAATGGCATGACCGTAATCTCTAAGTGTCCAAATCGGGTGCGGAAAGCAGTCTTAGGTATGTCCTCTTTCTTCACTCTAAGCTGAAAATACCCAGATCGGAGATCAATCTTTAAGAAAACTCTCGAACCCCGAAGTTGATCAAAAAGATCGTTAATCCTCGATAACGGATACTTATTCTTCCCAATAAGAGCATTCAACCGTCTGTAATCAATACAAAGTCAGAGTGTCCCATCATTCTTCTTAACAAACAAAACCAGAGCACCCCACGCTGAAGTGCTCGGTCGGACGAAACTCTTTTGCCGTAATTCCTCCAGCTTGCTTCTTCTACTCCCGCATCTCGAAATAGGCATCCGATAAGGAGGAATAAATATCGGAGCAAGACCCGACATTGCAGTGGGTGTCAAACACAATTCCCGCTCTTATGGTAATCCGGCAACTCCTCCGGAAATACCTGCGGAAAATCTCGAACCAAGGCATACTATCTAACTTCAACCTAGTACCAGCCTCATTCAGACCATAACTTTCCCCCAACACCAACTATCGACAGATGATCCAGAATCTGCAACACTGTACCGTGCTGCGCGATAGTCAAACCAGTCGGAGTCGTGAGAGGTAGTACCTCTCCAGAAACCATAATGGTACGGGTTGCACAATCAATGTGCACAGAATTCTTGGATAACCAGTCCATCCCAAGAATAAAATCATAGTTCGGCGTGTCTAAAACCAACAAATCCGAGCATCACAAATGTCCGCCTACGTATATCGTAGACAGCCCGATCCATCTCATTGGAAAACAGAACCGACTCCCAGCTTTTACTAAATGCGTTTGAGGCAAGGTACTAACAGACAGATGCGTAAATGTAACACTTTTCTATGTTACAATGGAAACAGATGCTCCTGTATCAAGTAATACATGAACCGACACCTTATTCAGAAATAAAGTACCCTGTAGAACTCCCTGCTGACTCGAGCCTCCCTGCTGGCTGGTACCTGACCGCTGACTAGGTCCTCCTCGATAACTAGGGCCTCCCTCACTACGAAAAACTTGTCCTGCTCGAGCTGCTATGGTGGAGGGGTGGCTGAAGCTGCTGTCGCTATTGAGGTCTCGGGCCACCTGCTGAAACCCACGCCGCGGCGCGTTGGGTTGCGTCCCAAGACTATGGACGCTGAAGACTGCCAAAACTTAAGTCTTGTAATAATAAGTCATGTGCTTTGCACATGACATCCTTTTTGACATCATAGTGAATCATAATCACTAGAAATAACAAGAGACCAAGTCCAATACTTTCCACTAATCACATTTCGCCAAGTATCACAAATTTGGCTCGCCCGAGCCCGAAAACCGCCCGAAACCGTAATTTCCGACCGTAACATTTTTCTTCACGTAAAAATGTAAATTATATCCCCGACTCCAGATCTTCCTCAAAACCGCAACTGAGTCCCGGTCACTCCCGGAGCCGCTTCTCCGCCCAAAATCCTCGAAAATCGTCCGACGGCAACCCCCGCCCCAAAAATATTTTCCGCGAAATGTCCTAGACATCGCCAGACACTAGAAATCAGATATCGGGTCAATCCGAACTCCGGTTCGTAATCTGAAGCAATCGACCGAGTAGCCGTTGGCCTCGCGCCAACCGGCTCGAATAGCCTCCTCCAGGAGTTTGTCAATTCCTCGCAAACCAAGTCTCTAATACCTCCGGCCCTCCTCGGCCGCCGAACCTCGGGGGATCCAAACTCTAAAACCTCTCCAAAAGTCCAACCTCGTCGATTGGTGTCTCGATCTCCCGTCGTTGATAGGACCGACGAGAAGTCTAGGTGTCGAGTGACCACGCTCCTGAGTCACTCACTTACCAACTCCAAAGTCAGAGCGAGTAGTGGCTATAGTCTCGCTATCACCACCGATCAAAATGCCCTTACCGTGGCATAAACAGATTTTCCCCTGCCTACTGCCGCCCCTGAACCAGCTAGGCTGGCAGTAATACCAAATCAGAGAGGGGTCCGTACGACCGCTAAACCTCGGGCGGTGAGTGTGGTTGTTCAGACTCGGGTTACGCTGAACCCGTATCCTATTCCACGGAGGTGTGGGATCTCAGTCCCGCCTCCGGTACCAAATCACGCTATTCGCGTGTAATACACAATTCCTCAAACCAAGTCCAACCGTAAAAACAACTTATCCCAAACCAAATTCCCAAACCATATACCAACTCAACCCATAACCAACAGTTCAAACCCTATCTCTGAGGCATGGGATTACAATCCCTCCCTCCGGTCACAAAACACACCGCCACGCGTGTGAATTCAACTCGAGACATTCCGACCAAACAGAATCCAGACAACTCGGTCACTCCTAATCTCTACGTAAGCTAGCAGCAGTTTTCTAAGGCTCAGTAGTGTAATGCAATGCATGATGCAGTAGATTCTTTTCAGAATCTCACAACCAAATATTCAACTTTAAACCACAAAACCAAACCATGCTCATAACACGTAAACACCACACAAATCACCCAAGATTCATCGTAGTACCTCAAATTTTCCAAAGTGCTCCAAAGAACCGCCCACGCTCCACATCCATTCCGAAACGGTTCAAATAAGGAGGTGGCCAGTCTCCGTACGTAACCGCCTGCAATGAAACGTAGAACGGTGGCTTGTACCTCAAGTCACTTCCACGCTACTTACCCATGAACAGACTTAACTTACTCCAAAAGTCCACCCTCGGACTTGTATACTTGCCTTCCACATTCCATACCCAAAACCAACATACTTTACCTTTTGGGTCATTCCGACCCGACCTGCTCTGATACCAACTTGTCACAGCCACCCCGCCCGGTTGCGGAGGCGGAGCCGGCCGCGACGTCGAGAACCGGAACATGGCGGAAAGCGCGGCAATGGAGCATCGAGCTCAAATAACAACAAACGAAGAATCAACTAGCAACCTACGTACCCATACAAGGCAAGTATACATGATAACTCCGACAAAATACCAACCATGCAGTTCATGGTATCAAACATCAAACATCGCAACAACCACAGAAACACTGAATTCATATCATAACAAATACTAATATTTCACAAGTTCATGGTATATCTCCGCCACAACACAAGTACCAAATCCATAATGTAAATTCCGATGTAAGCATCAAAGGCAGATAAAGCATATATTTCCGATCATATGGCATATACAAATTCATGATCTGATCTACATGCATGCAACTACAACTACAGAGCCATTAAACAAAATCCTATAAATATATACCTAAGTGCGGAATCAGAAGCCTCTCGCTCAAGAATTCCCGCACGTGATACTGCTGCTGCTACAGAACACAGAATGTCAGGAAGCACCGCGGATCTCTATGCCGCTGGTTGCTTGTCAGACTGCCTGAAAGATGGTAAACAAATAAAAGGGTGAGTCCTCGAAAGGACTCAGTAAGGGCTTAAGGTAAAAGTGCAGTTTGCCCACAGGGCAACAATCTGAACCTGCAAAACAGAATATCACAACATATGCATGTACATATAAACATAAAGTATAACGAAAATCAGAAACCAACATATGCGGTCCAACCGCCAGAACGACCCGTAACGACAGCCCTCAACAGAGGTCAGAATATACAGATCAGAACAGAACAGAAGCACGGTACCGGCTGGGGGTCGCGAGCCCCAAACTGTCGTAGGGTCACGTAACGTATGTATCGGCACTCCTGGGGCGGCTACGCAGAATGTCGGCACCCCGTCAGTGCGGACACAGAACAGAACATATAGTAATAACAAAAATACATAAACATAAACAGAAGTAACATTACCTGATAACCATACACAGAACGGAATAGGAACCCGGGCCTCTAAGGTCATCCGGGCCTTGAAACAGAACAAACGTACATTTTACCGAATTAAGCCCTTACCTCTGAAACGCCGCCCCGCAGCCCAGAACTCGGAAAATCCCGACTTCCGACCCGTAATGCCCAACTTGACTCCTAAGGTTCCACGCTACTCCACCAATACAGAATAAAGCTGGATAACCATAGTTGAGTCATAACACATCCAAATACTCCCGGAAAGAAATTCTCGCACAAACCCGCACTTTCCCTTCATCGAAACTTACTTCTCTTCATATCTAAGTTCTTCTTGGGTGAGTTTTGGCATGTGCACAACCTGTGCGCAAGCCTGTGCGCTGTGCACAAGCTCGTGCACAACTCGTGCACAATCTGCAGGCGCAAGGTTGTGCTGCGCGCACAAGGTCAGCACAATCAGGCGCAAGGTCGCTGCACAAGCACAAGGCTGTGCACACAAGGCGGCGCAAGGTGCGCTGCGCACAAGGCTGTGCACAACTGTGCGCAAGCACAAGTGCGCTGCGCAAGAAGCAATTTCGCGCACATATGCCGCACGTGTAAGCGTGAGCTCGAATTTACACATCAATAATTCGGCATTTAGGGTTTCTTCAAACTAAGGAGTTTTTCCAAAATCCAACCATAGATTCTTACTCCTCTCAAGCCCAAGAATAACATACTAAAATTTGGAAGCAAGAGGATCATCAAAACTCATAGCAAAGAACAAACACAAAATCCTCTCTAAACCCATTTTCCATCCAAATTCATGCTTCCAACCTTACAAAGAGAAGAAGAGGAGAAACTTACCAATGATTTGCACCCAAAACCTTGTTGATTCTTGCCAAATATGAAGAAGGAGAAGCTTGGTGAACAGTAGCCATGGCTGAACATGGTTTCGGCAGAGAGAGGAGAAGGAAGAAAGAAGAAGAAATGAAATAATTCACTTAATAAATAACCAAATATATATATATATATATATATCCCTTTTCTTTTTTTCCTCTTAAATCAATAAGGGACAAGTGTCCCTTATCACTCACACACACACACATGCTGCCGAAATAGGCTGCTGCTGCCCATACGTTTTTTTATTTATTTTGCAACCATAATTCAATTAACTCCCCATTTTTCCGAAAGTTCCAATTCTTTTTGCCCAAAAATAATTACCGGATTCCAAAATTAATGAAACTCGGACACAATCTTCAGAATAATATAACATTCACAGAACATTTTTCAAAAGTTCATTTGCCTTTCCGGAGTGTCCTACCGAGCTCGCTGAACCCGAACCAAAACCCGACGTGCGAGCGTGACAACCTGAACCGAAATTCCGTCACCCCAAAATTCTATAAAAATACCCATAAATTCCATCTTAAATTCAAACACAACTTACCCCAAAGCCGACAGAAAATTTCCATCCCGAGCCCCGGGATTCCCGTCCCGAGCCCCGGAGTCGCCCGGAACCGAACGTCCCGTCCCAAATATTAAACTCCACAAACACCTCCGGGACATTCTCACGACTCCAAAACTGCAAACGGCTTCCCAAACTGAGGTCTCAAGAGCGCTACCGAGCCCGCTGTACGTCCCGAGGCGACCCCGACAACCCCCCGGCGCCAGAAAAATATTTTCGGCGGAAACGTCCGGGGGACCCACACGACCTCAAATACGGAAGGGTTCGCCAAAATGATACTCGGATAGGGCTCGGGAGCCGTCTGAACGCCGAAAAACGTGACCCGCAGGCCAAAACCGGAGCCCCGGGTCACCCGGTCGCAACCCGCTCGGGGTGACCGTAACATGCCCTTTCGCGAGTGGTCACACTCGATCTCCCTCTTTCCTCTTGCTTGTAGCTCTCAAAGCTTGCTCTTTAGTGCCAAACCCGAAAATGAATACCTCAAGATAACGTCTAGCATGCAAAAATCTTTTTAGAAATGAAGTGCTAGTTACTTGAAGCAAACTAGGTTAAAAGTGGGGGGGTTCTTTGGCAGCAGAATTCAAGAGGGTATGAAAGAAGGTTTTGGCGCACAAACACCTTTTGGCTCAATTTGAAATCAAAATTAGATCAAGGTCACTATTCATATGGGTTTTTGATACGATCACGGGTACACTTGACGCGAAACCGCGAGATCGTACGGAAGCGCAGATCTAGCTTGAAGGAGTCGACGAACAAAGAAGGATAGATTCGGCCACAGACACCTCCCAACTACGAGGTTGGGCAATATCTGCGATAAGCACAGGGAAGTATGGAAGATCTAGCACCTCTCAACTACGAGATTGAGCAATACTAGATATTAAACTTGATGATAAACAATCAATCAAGGGGGATGGCGGAATATAGCAAGGGGGTGAGAACCGGGCTTAAGGAATTGTCCTTCTTAAGCTTTACATATGTTCTAGGTTACAAAAGAGTTTGCTGTCCCTTTTATAGGAGGGAGAGGGGACAGTCTCTGACAAATGCGCAGGTATGCTAAAAAGGTATAAAGTGCCTCAATCAGGCATGCTATCCTAAAAAGGTAAAAAGGTAAAAGCTAAAGTAAACAATATAATACTCCCAAGTGTCGGCTTGAAAGGAGGGAGTGTTCCAGATGGGATGGGAGTGGTTGGAGATGGTCGGCTGCTTTATTGAGCATAGGTGGCTTCGCTCGGGCTCCGCCTGAACTGGAAGGCCTCGCATCAAGGCTTCGCCTTCGCTCGGAAGCATTGCGGAGATGGCTTCGCAAAAAGGCCTCACCTTCTCCTGGAGGCTTCGCGAAGAAGACTTTACCTTCACTTTGAAGTCTTTACTTTGGAGATTCTTGCTTGAGGGCTTCGCCGTGAGGTTTCTCAGAAATGGCTTCGCCCGAAGACTTTGCCATCGCCGAGATGCCTTTGCTTAAAGCCTAGCCCTCGCCTTGAAGCCGCACTTTGCCAAAGGGCCTCGCCACGCCCGGGTGCCTTCGCATGATGAAGTCCAGTCTGCCTTGAGGTTCCTCAGAATGGCTTCGCTTGAGAGGCTTCGCCATTGCCCGGATGTCTTCGCTTGAAGAAGCCTTGCCTTTGCCTTGAGGCCTTTTGAGGGTCCTCGCATAGAGGCGTTGCCTTCTCCCGGTCGGTGATCGCCTGAACCATGGATCAGGCTGCCTGAGCCTATGAACCTTCTCACCACGGAGTTGCTCCGAGCTTCATTCGCCTGCCTCTTCGTCTGGGACACTTTGTTGTTGCTTGCGGACCTCATGATCACATCATTCCCTCCCTCTTAAAAAGATTCGTCCTCGAATCTAAAGGGAAGAAATTTCTGCAAATGAAACAAGCACAACAAACTTTTACAGAACAGTAGGGGTTAGTGAATGAAAGCTCATCAGTGGAGACTGGGGGGGTCGCGGTGGCGATGCATACAAATGGGGGAGCATAATAACTCCAATATGCATCGTAATCATGAACAAAAGTCGATAAAAATTCATGGCATGCTTCCTAGAGTATTGTATGTAATTAACAATGAACTTATACTCAAGGAAAGCATGCGGTCGAAAAAGTGTAGACCTTTGTTCATAGAGAGGGGGTGGGTCAAGGGAAGCTTTGCCTTTGCAAACCACATGCACATGTGCTTCCCAAGACAAAGAAGAAGAGACTAAGCTAGTCATAAAAGAAATGACTTCGCGTGAATCACATCGACTAGCTTTAGCACAAATAGGAGGTTCGGAGATGGACAATCCGCCCTTTCCCTTCACCTCAGAAACAAGAAGGAGATGCATGCTTTCAGATTCAACACCTATGTTCGTAGCATGCAAACTTAAGGAAACCATGGATTCGCACTCAGGCGTATATCCTTCACTGCTAGGAGAAGGAGACTTATTACCTTCTCCCAAGTTAGGGAGGAGTAGGTCCTCTTCGCATGATTTCTTGCCTCCCAGCAATGATGTGGCCTCTTCCTCAAGTGTGGGCTCGGTTGGAGCTCCCAAGTGAGCTCTTCCTTCTTCCAAAGCCGTGGCGCTTTCGCTTTCTTCAACTCTTCGCGCATCCGCGGCCTCTTCATTTTTCTGCACAACCAAAGAAGAACTACAAGGTTGAGAAGATGGAATGGTCAGTTCTTCTTGGAGTTTGGTTGAAGGCCCGGGTGAGTCTTTCTTTTCACTCAGTTGGCTTTGGAGAGCTCTCTCCTTTCTTCTCTCTTTTCTTTTCTTTCTCTCTCATACTCGATGTACTCATTCTTGAGTCTTTCAATCATCTGAGAGAGAGTCTCTTCATTTGGATTTTGGTGAGGGTTTGGATTTGGGGTGTGGGCTTGGGCTGCGCAAGCATTGGGCGGTGGGGTGCGCGGCTCAGCCAAGGGAGTTTGTGGCGATGGGGGTCCCCGCCTCCTCTCATGGGAGGAAGTTGGTTCGCTTTGGGGCGAAGACCCTTCGAGTGGATTTTGGGGGGGAAGTTGGGCGGGGGCACTAGGTGAAGGGCGCAGGGGGGATCTCGCTTGGGAGTAGTATGGAGAGGGTGGCTCTCCCTGAGGGGAACCATATCTCTGCCATAGCACTCTCTTCAATCCACTCCAAGTCCGGATGGGGGGTTCGCAATATTACCCTCGTTGAGCGAACTCTTGGCAACACCATCTTCTTGCTTCTCCTTTAAGACTCCTTATGGCAAGGTCTATCCTTTCTTCTTTAGTGAATTGGTAATACCAAAAGTGGTACTCCAATCCCTCCATCCAATGCCATAGGTCATCTTCAAGTTGGTGTCTTCCCATCTGTGAATGGAACCCAAAGAAATATATATTTTCTTCTACCATGGGTTCGCCTGCGCACTTAAACAATAAAGTTAGTACCGCTCAATCTCCTCATGTGTTTTAGGGGGTTTCTCCTGTCGCGAAGGGGTCTGCCCTGTCACGAAGGGGTCACACTCGGCTTTACCTCTTTCCTCTTGCTTGTAGCTCTCAAAGCTTGCTCTTTTCAAGGCCAAAACCCGACAATGAATATCACAAGATAACTTCTAGCATGCAAAAATCTTTAAGCAATGAAATACCGTTACTTGAAGCAAGCTAGGTTAAAATGGAGAGGGGTTTGTTGGCGAGAAAATATACAAGAGGGTCTGAAAAGAGGTTTTGGCACACAAACAATTTTGGCTCAAATTTGAAATCAAAATTAGATCAAGGTCACTATTCATATGAGTTTTGGTATGAACTGTAAGAACACTCATATGAACACCAAGAACAAAAGAAAACAGATTCGATTTCCTTTATACTATAAACAGCCAATCTTTAATACACCACTTCCTTTTCACTTTTCGACTACAACCTCACTCTTTTGAGCACATAAACTTCGCACGTTGCGGTTTTGGATTGGATCCGAAACTTGCGAACTGCGCACAACCTGCAACTGCGCTTTCTTTTCTTTTTCTTCTTCTTCTTCTTCTCTGTTTCTCTTCTTCTTCTTTTTTTTTTTGACTTTTGATTTATGAAGTTGCTAACACCACAACAACTCCTAACACAGAAACAACACAACAGATAAACCGAAATAAAAGCGGATAGGGGGGGTTTCAGAAAATGGACAGAATACAACACGGTTATAAAAACGCAAAGATAAATCTTTCTTCAAGTAGAAGTTAAAGGGGTTTAACCTTGAAGAAATCACAACAACTCCAAAGAAGCGATCTGCTCGATACCACTTGATACGATCACGGGTACACTTGACGCGAAGCCGCGAGATCGTACGGAAGCGCAGATCTAGCTTGAAGGAGTCGACGAACAAAGAAGGATAGATTCGGCCACGACACCTCCCAACTACGAGGTTGGGCAATATCTGCGATAAGCCTGGGGAGTATGGAAGATCTAGCACCTCTTAACTACGAGATTAAGCAATACTATATATTAAACTTGATGATAAACAATCAATCAAGGGGGATGGCGGAATATAGCAAGGGGGTGAGAACCGGGCTTAAGGAATTGTCCTTCTTAAGCTTTACATATGTTCTAGGTTACAAAAGAGTTTGTTGTCCCTTTTATAGGAGGGAGAGGGGACAGTCTCTGACAAATGCGCAGGCATGCTAAAAGGTATAAAATGCCTCAATCAGGCATGCTATCCTAGAAAGGTTAAAAGGTAAAAGCTAAAGTAAACAATATAATACTCCCAAGTGTCGGTTTGAAAGGAGGGAGTGTTCCGGATGGGATGGGAGTGGTTTGGAGAAGGTCGGCTGCTTTATTGAGCATAGGTGGCTTCGCTCGGCTCCGCCTGAATCGGAAGGCCTCGCATCAAGGCTTCGCCTTCGCTCGGAAGCTTTGCGGAGATGGCTTCGCCAAAAGGCCTCACCTTCTCCTGGAGGCTTCGCGAAGAATGCTTTACCTTCACTTTGAAGTCTTTACTTTGGAGATTCTTGCTTGAGGGCTTCGCTGTGAGGTTTCTCAGGAATGGCTTCGCCTGAAGACTTTGCCATCGCCGAGATGCCTTTGCTTAAGCCTAGCCCTCGCCTTGAAGCCGCACAGGCGGCTTTGCCAAAGGGCCTCGCCACGCCCGGGTGCCTTCGCATGATGAAGTCCACTGCCTTGAGGTTCCTCGGGAATGGCTTCGCTTGAGGGGCTTCGCCATTGCCCGGATGTCTTCGCTTGAAGAAGCCTTGCCTTTGCCTTGAGGCCTTTGAGGGGTCCTCGCATAGAGGCGTTGCCTTCTCTGGTCGGGTGATCGCCCGAACCATGGATCAGCTGCCTGAGCCTATGAACCTTCTCACCACGGAGTTGCTCCGAGCTTCATTCGCCTACCTCTTCGTGCTGGACACTTTGTTGTTGCTTGCGGACCTCATGATCACATCATTCCCTCCCTCTTAAAAAGATTCGTCCTCGAATCTAAAGGGAAGAAATTTCTGCAAATGAAACAAGCACAACAAACTTTTACAGAACATTAGGGGTTAGTGAATGAAAGCTCATCAGTGGAGACTGGGGGGGTCGCGGTGGCGATGCATACAAATAGGGGAGCATAATAACTCCAATATGCATCGTAATCATGAACAAAAGTCGATAAAAATTCATGGCATGCTTCCTAGAGTATTGTATGTAATTAACAATGAACTTATACTCAAGGAAAGCATGCGGTCGAAAAAGTGTAGACCTTTGTTCATAGAGAGGGGGTGGGTCAAGGGAAGCTTTGCCTTTGCAAACCACATGCACATGTGCTTCCCAAGACAAAGAAGAAGAGACTAAGCTAGTCATAAAAGAAATGACTTCGCGTGAATCACATCGACTAGCTTTAGCACAAATAGGAGGTTCGGAGATGGACAATCCGCCCTTTCCCTTCACCTCAGAAACAAGAAGGAGATGCATGCTTTCATGATTCAACACCTAAGTTCGTAGCATGCAAACTTAAGGAAACCATGGATTCGCACTCGGGCGTATATCCTTCACTGCTAGGAGAAGGAGACTTATTACCTTCTCCCAAGTTAGGGAGGAGTAGGTCCTCTTCGCATGATTTCTTGCCTCCCAGCAATGATGTGGCCTCTTCCTCAAGTGTGGGCTCGGTTGGAGCTCCCAAGTGAGCTCTTCCTTCTTCCAAAGCCGTGGCGCTTTCGCTTTCTTCAACTCTTCGCGCATCCGCGGCCTCTTCATTTCTCTGCACAACCAAAGAAGAACTACAAGGTTGAGAAGATGGAATGGTCAGTTCTTCTTGGAGTTTGGTTGAAGGCCCGGGTGAGTCTTTCTTTTCACTCGGTTGGCTTTGGAGAGCTCTCTCTTTTCTTCTCTCTTTTCTTTTCTTTCTCTCTCTCATACTCGATGTACTCATTCTTGAGTCTTTCAATCATCTGAGAGAGAGTCTCTTCATTTGGATTTTGGTGAGGGTTTGGATTTGGGGTGTGGGCTTGGGCTGCGCAAGCATTGGGCGGTGGGGTGCGCGGCTCAGCCAAGGGAGTTTGTGGCGATGGGGGTCCCCGCCTCCTCTCATGGGAGGAAGTTGGTTCGCTTTGGGGCGAAGACCCTTCGAGTGGATTTTGGGTGGGAAGTTGGGCGGGGCTGCTAGGTGAAGGGCGCGAGGGGGATCTCGCTTGGGAGTAGTATGAAGAGGAGGCCCTCCCGAGGGGAACCATATCTCTGCCATAGCACTCTCTTCAATCCACTCCAAGTCCGGATGGGGGTTCGCAATATTGCTCTCGTTGAGCGAACTCTTGGCGACACCATCTTCTTGCTTCTCCTTTTAGACTCCTTATGGCAAGGTCTATCCTTTCTTCTTTAGTGAATTGGTAGTACCAAAAGTGGTACTCCAATTCCTCCATCCAATGCCATAGATCATCTTCAAGTTGGTGTCTTCCCATCTGTGAATGGAACCCAAAGAAATATATATTTTCTTCTGCCATGGGTTCGCCTTCGCCTGCGCACTTAAACAACAAAGTTAGTACCGCTCAATCTCCTCACGTGTTTTAGGGGGTCTCTCCTGTCGCGAAGGGGGTCTGCCCTGTCACGAAGGGGTCACACTCGGCTTTACCTCTTTCCTCTTGCTTAGCTCTCAAAGCTTGCTCTTTTCAAGGCCAAAACCCGACAATGAATATCACAAGATAACTTCTAGCATGCAAAAATCTTTAAGCAATGAAATACCGATTACTTGAAGCAAGCTAGGTTAAAATGGAGAGGGTTTGTTGGCAGAAAATATACAAGAGGGTCTGAAAAGAGGTTTTGGCGCACAAACAGTTTTTGGCTCAAATTCGAAATCGAAATTAGATCAAGGTCACTATTCATATGAGTTTTGGTATGAACTGTAAGAACACTCATATGAACACCAAGAACATCAAGAACACAGATTCGATTTCCTTTATGCTATAAACATCCAATCTTTTATACACCATTTCCTTTTCACTTTTCGACTACAACCTCACTCTTTTGAGCAGATAAACTTCGCACGTTGCGGTTTTGGATTGAATCCGAAACTTGCGAACTGCGCACAACCTGCAACTGCGCTTTCTTTTCTTTTTCTTCTTCTTCTTCTTCTCTGTTTCTCTTCTTCTTCTTTTTTTTTGATTTATGAAGTTGCTAACACCACAACAACTCCTAACACAGAAACAACACAACAAATAAACTGAAATAAAAGCGGATAGGGGGGGTTTCAGAAAATGGACAGAATACAACACGGTTATAAAAACGCAAAGATAAATCTTTCTTCAAGTAGAAGTTAAAGGGGTTTAACCTTGAAGAAATCACAACAACTCCAGCAAGCGATCTGGCTCTGATACCACTTGATACGATCACGGGTACACTTGACGCGAAGCCGCGAGATCGTACGGAAGCGCAGATCTAGCTTGAAGGAGTCGACGAACAAAGAAGGATAGATTCGGCCACAGACACCTCCCAACTACGAGGTTGGGCAATATCTGCGATAAGCCTGGGGAGTATGGAAGATCTAGCACCTCTTAACTACGAGATTAAGCAATACTAGATATTAAACTTGATGATAAACAATCAATCAAGGGGATGGCGGAATATAGCAAGGGGGTGAGAACCGGGCTTAAGGAATTGTCCTTCTTAAGCTTTACATATGTTCTACCTACAAAGAGAGTTTGTTGTCCCTTTTATAGGAGGGAGAGGGGACAGTCTCTGACAAATGCGCAGGTATGCTAAAAAGGTGTAAAGTGCCTCAATCAGGCATGCTATCCTAAAAAGGTAAAAAGGTAAAAGCTAAAGTAAACAATATAATACTCCCAAGTGTCGGCTTGAAAGGAGGGAGTGTTCCAGATGGGATGGGAGTGGTTGGAGATGGTCGGCTGCTTTATTGAGCATAGGTGGCTTCGCCCGGGCTCCGCCTGAATCGGAAGGCCTCGCATCAAGGCTTCGCCTTCGCTCGGAAGCATTGCGAAGATGGCTTCGCCAAATGGCCTCACCTTCTCCTGGAGGCTTCGCGAAGAAGACTTTACCTTCACTTTGAAGTCTTTACTTTGGAGATTCTTGCTTGAGGGCTTCGCCGTGAGGTTTCTCAGAAATGGCTTCGCCCGAAGACTTTGCCATCGCCGAGATGCCTTTGCTTAAGAAGCCTAGCCCTCGCCTTGAGGCTGCACAGGGGCGGCTTTGCCAAAGGGCCTCGCCACGCCTGGTGCCTTCGCATGATGAAGTCAGTCCTTGAGGTTCCTCGAATGGCTTCGCTCTTCGCCATTGCCCGGATGTCTTCGCTTGAAGAAGCCTTGCCTTTGCCTTGAGGCCTTTTGAGGGTCCTCGCATAGAGGCGTTGCCTTCTCTGGTCAGGTGATCGCCTGAACCATGGATCAGGCTGCCTGAGCCTATGAACCTCCTCGCCACGGAGTTGCTCCGAGCTTCATTCGCCTGCCTCTTCGTCTGGGACACTTTGTTGTTGCTTGCGGACCTCATGATCACATCATTCCCTCCCTCTTAAAAAGATTCGTCCTCGAATCTAAAGGGAAGAAATTTCTGCAAATGAAACAAGCACAACAAACTTTTACAGAACATTAGGGGTTAGTGAATGAAAGCTCATTAATGGAGACTGGGGGGGTCGCGGTGGCGATGCATACAAATGGGGGAGCATAATAACTCCAATATGCATCGTAATCATGAACAAAAGTCGATAAAAATTCATGGCATGCTTCCTAGAGTATTGTATGTAATTAACAATGAACTTATACTCAAGGAAAGCATGCGGTCTAAAAGTGTAGACCTTTGTTCATAGAGAGGGGGTGGGTCAAGGGAAGCTTTGCCTTTGCAAACCACATGCACATGTGCTTCCCAAGACAAAGAAGAAGAGACTAAGCTAGTCATAAAAGAAATGACTTCGCGTGAATCACATCGACTAGCTTTAGCACAAATAGGAGGTTCGGAGATGGACAATCCACCCTTTCCCTTCACCTCGAAAACGAGAAGGAGATGCATGCTTTCAGATTCAACACCTAAGTTCGTAGCATGCAAACTTAAGGAAACCATGGATTCGCACTCGGGCGTATATCCTTCATTGCTAGGAGAAGGAGACTTATTACCTTCTCCCACGTTAGGGAGGAGTAGATCCTCTTCGTATATTTTCTTGCCTCCCAGCAATGATGTGGCCTTTTCCTCAAGTGTGGGCTCGGTTGGAACCCCCAAGGGGGCTCTTCCTTCTTCCAAAGCCGTGGCGCTTTCGCTTTCTTCAACTCTTCGCGCATCCGCGGCCTCTTCATTTTTCTGCACAACCAAAGAAGAACTACAAGGTTGAGAAGATGGAATGGTCAGTTCTTCTTGGAGTTTGGTTGAAGGCCCGGGTGAGTCTTTCTTTTCACTCAGTTGGCTTTGGAGAGCTCTCTCCTTTCTTCTCTCTTTTCTTTTCTTTCTCTCTCATACTCGATGTACTCATTCTTGAGTCTTTCAATCATCTGAGAGAGAGTCTCTTCATTTGGATTTTGGTGAGGGTTTGGATTTGGGGTGTGGGCTTGGGCTGCGCAAGCATTGGGCGGTGGGGTGCGCGGCTCAGCCAAGGGAGTTTGTGGCGATGGGGGTCCCCGCCTCCTCTCATGGGAGGAAGTTGGTTCGCTTTGGGGCGAAGACCCTTCGAGTGGATTTTGGGTGGGAAGTCGGGTGGAGCTGCTAGTGAAGGGCGCGATGGGGATCTCGCTTGGGAGTAGTATGAAGAGGGTGGCCCTCCCGAGGGGAACCATATCTCTGCCATAGCACTCTCTTCAATCCACTCCAAGTCCGGATAGGGGTTCGCAATATTGCTCTCGTTGAGCGAACTCTTGGCGACACCATCTTCTCGCTTCGCCTTTTAGACTCCTTATGGCAAGGTCTATCCTTTCTTCTTTATGAATTGGTAATACCAAAAGTGGTACTCCAATCCCTCCATCCAATGCCATAGGTCATCTTCAAGTTGGTGTCTTCCCATCGGTGAATGGAACCCAAAGAAATATATATTTTCTTCTGCCATGGGTTCGCCTGCGCACTTAAACAATAAAGTTAGTACCGCTCAATCTCCTCATGTGTTTTAGGGGGTTTCCTGTCGTGAGGGGGATCTACCCTTTCGCGAAGGGGTCACACTCGCCTTTACCTCTTTCCTCTTGCTTGTAGCTCTCACAGCTTGCTCTTTTCAAGGCCAAAACCCGACAATGAATATCACAAGATAACTTCTAGCATGCAAAAATCTTTAAGCAATGAAATACTAGTTACTTGAAGCAAGCTAGGTTAAAATGGAGGGGGGGTCTTTGGCAGCAAATGTACAAGAGGGTCTGAAATGAGGTTTTGGTGCACAAACAGTTTTTGGCTTAAATTCGAAATCGAAATTAGATCAAGGTCACTATTCATATGAGTTTTGGTATGAACTGTAAGAACACTCATATGAACACCAAGAACATCAAGAACACAGATTCGATTTCCTTTATGCTATAAACAACCAAGCTTTATACACCACTTCTCTTCACTTTTCAACTACAACCTCACTCTTTTGAACGTATAAACTTCGCACGTTGCGGTTTTGGATTGAATCCGAAACTTGCGACTTGCGCAAAACCTGCAACTGCGTTTTCTTTTTCTTTTTCTTCTTCTTCTTCTTCTCTGTTTCTCTTCTTTTTTTTTGATTTATGAAGTTGCTAACACAACAACAACTCCTAACACAGAAACAACACAACAAATAAACCGAAATAAAAGCGGATAGGGGTTTTGAAAATGGACAGAATACAACACGGTTTGAAAAACGTAAAGATAAATCTTTCTTCAAGTAGAAGTTAAAGGGTTTAACCTTGAAGAAATCACAACAACTCCAACAAGTGATCTGGCTCTGATACCACTTGATACGATCACGGGTACGCTTGACGCGAAGCCGCGAGATCGTACGGAAGCGCAGATCTAGCTTGAAGGAGTCGACGAACAAAGAAGGATAGATTCGGCCACAGACACCTCCCAACTACGAGGTTGGGCAATATCTGCGATAAGCCTGGGGAGTATGGAAGATCTAGCACCTCTTAACTACGAGATTAAGCAATACTAGATATTAAACTTGATGATAAACAATCAATCAAGGGGGATGGCGGAATATAGCAAGGGGGTGAGAACCGGGCTTAAGGAATTGTCCTTCTTAAGCTTTACATATGTTCTAGGTTACAAAAGAGTTTGTTGTCCCTTTTATAGGAGGGAGAGGGGACAGTCTCTGACAAATGCGCATGTATGCTAAAAGGTATAAAATGCCTCAATCAGCATGCTATCCTAGAAAGGTTAAAAGGTAAAAGCTAAAGTAAACAATATAATACTCCCAAGTGTCGGCTTGAAAGGAGGGAGTGTTCCAGATGGGATGGGAGTGGTTGGAGATGGTCGGCTGCTTTATTGAGCATAGGTGGCTTCGCTCGGGCTCCGCCTGAAATGGAAGGCCTCGCATCAAGGCTTCGCCTTCGCTCGGAAGCATTGCGGAGGTGGCTTCTCCGAATGGCCCCACCTTTCTCCTGGAGGCTTCGCGAAGAAGACTTTACCTTCACTTTGAAGTCTTTATTTTGGAGATTCTTGCTTGAGGGCTTCGCCGTGAGGTTTCTCAGAAATGGCTTCGCCCGAAGACTTTGCCATCGCCGAGATGCCTTTGCTTAAGAAGCCTAGCCCTCGCCGTGAGGCTGCACAGGCGGCTTTGCCAAAGGGCCTCGCCACGCCCGGGTGCCTTCGCATGATGAAGTCCACTCTGCCTTGAGGTTCCTCGGGAATGGCTTCGCTTGAGGGGCTTCGCCATTGCCGGATGTCTTCGCTTGAAGAAGCCTTGCCTTTGCCTTGAGGCCTTTTGAGGGGTCCTCGCAGAGGCGTTGCCTTCTCTGGTCGAGATCGCCCGAACCATGGATCAGCCGCCTGAGCCTATGAACCTTCTCACCACGGAGTTGCTCCGAGCTTCATTCGCCTGCCTCTTCGTGCTGGGACACTTTGTTGTTGCTTGCGGACCTCATGATCACATCATTCCCTCCCTCTTAAAAAGATTCGTCCTCGAATCTAAAGGGAAGAAATTTCTGCAAATGAAACAAGCACAACAAACTTTTACAGAACATTAGGGGTTAGTGAATGAAAGCTCACCAGTGGAGACTGGGGGGGTCGCGGTGGCGATTCTTATAAATGGGGGAGCATAATAACTCCAATATGCATCGTAATCATGAACAAAAGTCGATAAAAATTCATGACATGCTTCCTAGAGTATTGTATGTAATTAACAATGAACTTATACTCAAGGAAAGCATGCGGTCTAAAAAGTGTAGACCTTTGTTCATGGAGAGGGGGTGGGTCAAGGGAAGCTTTGCCTTTGCAAACCACATGCACTTGTGCTTCCCAAGACAAAGAAGAAGAGACTAAGCTAGTCATAAAAGAAATGCCTTCGCGTGTATCGCACATCGACTAGCCTTAGCACAAATAAGAGGTTCGGAGATGGACAATCCGCCCTTTCTCTTTACCTCGAAACGAGAAGGATGCATGTTTTCAGAATTCAAGGATGATCACCCATGTTCGTAGCATGCAAACTTAAGGAAGCCATGGGTTCGCACTTAGGCGTATACCCTTCATTGCTAAGAGAAAGAGACAAGTTACCTTCTCCCAAGTTAGGGAGGTATAGGTCCTCTTCGCATATTTTCTTGTCCTCCTAGTAAGGGTGTGGCCTTTTCCTCAAGTGTGGGCTCGGTTGGAACTCCCAAGGGGGCTCTTCCTTCTTCCAAAGCCGTGGCGCTTTCGCTTTCTTCAACTCTTAGCGCATCCGCGGCCCCTTCATTTTTCTGCACAACCAAAGAAGAACAACAGGATTGAGAAGATGTTATTAGTTCTTCTTGGAGTTTGGTTGAAGGCCCGGGTGAGTCTTTCTTTTCACTCAGTTGGCTTTGGAGAGCCCTTTCCTTTCTTCTCTCTTTTCTTTTCTTTCTCTCTCTCATACTCGATGTACTCATTCTTGAGTCTTTCAATCGTCTGAGAGATTTCCTCACTTAAACTTTGGTGAGGGTTTGGATTTGGGGTGTGGATTGGAGTCGCGCAGGCATTGGGGGGTGAGATGTGTAGCGCGGCCAAGGGTGTTTGTGGCGATGGGGGTCCTCGCCTCCTCTCATGGGAGGAAGATGGTTCGGTTCGGGGCGAAGACCCTTCGAGTGGATTCTGGTGGCGGAGTCGGGTGGAGTCGCTAGGCGTAAGGCGCGATGGGGGCCTCATTTGGTAGTATGGAAGAGGGTGGCTCCTCTTGTGGGGAACCATACCTTTGCCATAGCAACCTCTTCAATTTACTCCACGTCCGAATAGGGGTTCGCCATATTGTTTTCGTTGGCGAGCTCTTGGCGATGCCATCTCTGGGCTTCTCCTTTTAAGCACCTTATGGCAAAGGTTAATCTTTCTTCATCATGAATTGGCAATACCAAAAGTGGTATTCCAACTTCTCCGTCCAATGCCATAAGTTATCTTCAAGTTTGCATCTCTTTGTCAAGGGATGAAACCCGATGAAATGGAAGTCTTCTTCCGCCATGAGTTCGCCTGCACATGTAAACAATAAAGTTAGTACCTCTCAAGCTCCTCACGTGTTTAGGCCTCTCCTTTCGCGAAGGGGTCTGCCCTTTCGCGAGGGGTCACACTCGATTTTTTCCTCTTTCCTCTTGTTTGTAGCTCTCACAGCTTGCTCTTAGTGCCAAACCCGAAAATGAATACCGCAAGATAACGTCTAGCATGCAATAATCTTTTTAGAAATGAAGTGCTAGTTACTTGAAGCAAACTAGGTTAAAAGTGGGGGGGTTCTTTGGCAGCAGAAATCAAGAGGGTCTGAAAAGAGGTTTTGGCGCACAAACGCTTTTGGCTCAAATTTGAAATCAAAATTAGATCAAGGTCACTATTCATATGAGTTTTGGTATGAACTGTAAGAACACTCATATGAACACCAAGAACATCAAGAACACAGATTCGATTTCCTTTATGCTATAAAAGCCAAGCTTTATACACCACTTCCTTTTCACTTTTCAACTACAACCTCACTCTTTTGAGCACATAAATCTTTGCACGTTGCGGTTTTGGATTGAATCCAAAACTTGCGAACTGCGCAAAACCCGCAATCGCTTTTCTTTTCTTCTTCTTCTTCTTCTCTTTTTCTCTTCTTCTTCTTTTTTTTTGACTTTTGATTTATGAAGTTGCTAACACAACAACAACTTCTAACACAGAAACAACACAACAGATAAACCGAAATAAAAGCGGATAGGGGGGGGGGTTCAGAAAATGAACAGAGTATAACACGGTTTGAAAACGCAAAGATAAATCTTTCTTCAAGTAGAAGTTAAAGGGTTTAACCTTGAAGAAATCACAACAACTCCAGCAAGCGATCTGGCTCTGATACCACTTGATACGATCACGGGTACGCTTGACGCGAATCCGCGAGATCGTACGGAAGCGCAGATCTAGCTTGAAGGAGTCGATTGAACAAAGAAGGATAGATTCGGCCACAGACACCTCCCAACTACGAGGTTGGGCAATATCTGCGATAAGCCTGGGGAGTATGGAAGATCTAGCACCTCTTAACTACGAGATTAAGCAATACTAGATATTAAACTTGATGATAAACAATCAATCAAGGGGGATGGCGGAATATAGCAAGGGGGTGAGAACCGGGCTTAAGGAATTGTCCTTCTTAAGCTTTACATATGTTCTACCTTACAAAAGAGTTTGCTGTCCCTTTTATAGGAGGGAGAGGGGACAGTCTCTGACAAATGCGCAGGTATGCTAAAAAGGTATAAAGTGCCTCAATCAGGCATGCTATCCTAAAAAGGTAAAAAGGTAAAAGCTAAAGTAAACAATATAATACTCCCAAGTGTCGGCTTGAAAGGAGGGAGTGTTCCAGATGGGATGGGAGTGGTTGGAGATGGTCGGCTGCTTTATTGAGCATAGGTGGCTTCGCTTCTGGGCTCCGCCTGAACTGGAAGGCTTCGCACTGAAGGCTTCGTCTTCGCTCGGAAGCTTTGCGGAGATGGCTTCGCCAAAAGGACTTGCCTGCTCTTGGAGGCTTCGCGAAGAAGGTTTTACCTTCACTTTGAAGTCTTTACTTTGGAGATTCTTGCTTGAGGGTTTCGCCGTGAGGTTTCTCAGAAATGGCTTCGCCCGAAGACTTTGCCATCGCCGAGATGCCTTTGCTTAAGAAGCCTTGCCTTTGCCTTGAGGCCTCTTGAGGAGTCCTCGCATAGAGGCGTTGCCTTCTCCTGGTCAGGTGATCGCCTGAACCATGGATCAGGCTGCCTGAGCCTATGAACCTCCTCGCCACGGAGTTGCTCCGAGCTTCATTCGCCTGCCTCTTCGTCTGGGACACTTTGTTGTTGCTTGGGGACCTCATGATCACATCAAGGCGCGGTCCTCTGTGAGGGCAAGTCGTTGCTGAAGTAGTCCAACATTCCAGTAGCCCAACCCTCTGCTGGTAAGTTTCTTGACTTTGAAAGTTTGTTTCTCTTGTTTTGAGATTATGTTTCAGTTCTCTCAGTTGTACAGCCTTTAACTGCCGTAGGTGCGGGGCCTTCTGGGCAAGAGCTCGACCCCCGCGAGGTCCCAGTGGACCAAGGGGCCATGACCGAGGTCCCAGCGGACCTAGGGACCAGGACCGAGGTCCTTGAGGAGGCCGGGGTGTGGTCCCACTACTTGGAGCGAAGGCGAATTGCTGCCAAGTCAATCCCCAAGTGGTCTGAAGAGCCAACCACCCTGAGGGTCATGAGGCAAGAAGTCAGGGCCAAAGTGTACAAGGAGGAGGGGAAGCTCTTGCGCGATGCGTGGGACCCAGTCTTCCTTCTCAGAAACAGCAATTCACTGCTGAGGGGAGGAGAGCAAACCCTCTTATCATGCCTGGAGGGGCCGCGCACCCCCTACGACAGGGAGGTGACAGAGCGGAGCCTAGACTCCCCTGCCGAGTTCATGAGGGAGGCAGCCCAACAGAGTCTGCAGGTAAGACAACTTCTGGTCTTTATGTACAAGCCTGGCTTGCTTTCTATCTGCCTTTGTTTAAATAAACTTGGATGCAGGCCACCGTTAAAGGATATGCTGCCATGGAGCAATGGCATGACTTTCTGAAGTATGCCAACAAGTGGACGAGGCCCAGGTAGCAGAGGTCGCTTCCCTCAGGAAAGAGCTGGAAGCTTCCAAGAAAAGGGAAGAGGAGCGCCAAGAGGAGCAGGCCAAACGTGTTGCCCAATTGGAGACTTGGTGTGACTTCATTAACAAGGAGCGGGCTGCTTGCAGGATGCGCCGGTGGGAGCAGGCCCGTCTGATTGATGCCTTTCAGCATCGCTTTTTTCAACAAGAACCAGCGTTGAAAGCCCAACAGATTGAGACTACTGTTATGAAGGAGTCGTTCCTCTTTTTGGAGGCGACACCAAGGCTGCCCTCGCAGTGGCGAAGGCTCAAGTCGAACAGGCGAGGGCTGCAACCGAGGAGGCGGAGCGCCGGGCTACTGCCCGGGCTCAACTGGCTAAGGAGGAAGCCGAAGTGAGCAGGCTTGCTGCTAAGGATGCCCTGAGGGCAATAACTGAGGTCACTACTGCTTTTGAAAAGGCGGTGGCCTCAGTGTGGGAGATGGAGAAGGCCTCGAGCCTCCCTCCTTTCGCAGGTGAGGACCCTGAGTCCTTTTCTTCCATCAAGGTGTCCATCTCTCAGAAGATGCCTCGACTGATGGCGAAGCTTGGTGAGATCCAAGCTCAAGGCAAAGCAGGGGAGCAACAGTAGAGAGGGCGTTCCCAGAGCTGGGTCTTGGGATTCTGGATGCTGCGAACACCAACGATCGATCAGTAGTGGCCCTACTCGACTGGGGGGAGCAGGGGAAGAAGATGGGGGAAGCATGGTTTGCCATGCTGGACTAGGGTCGAGGCTCCGATATGTGGATGCCCCCCCTCTTTTGTGTAAAAAGGACACCTACACTTATCATAATTTTGATAACAGTAGAAGTAAATTTTCATTTTACCTTCATTGTTTTGTAGCCTCGTTTTTGTCTTGCGATAGCGGTGTAGGGTACGTTAGCTAGGTTGTCACCCGTAAGCTAAGTCCTGCTTGTGGCGAGAAGTCTGCTGGGGTTCGCAAGGGCGAAGCCACAGAGATCACTTGTCAAGATGCTGGAGATTCAGCTTGAGTTCATAGTGGCAATGCACTTGAAATCCATAACGACGAGGCCACAAATATCTTTCCAGACAATTTGTGGGCCACAAATATCTTTCCACAAATATCTTTCCAGACAAATATCTGCTGGGGCACGCGAAGGCGGCTCACACAGAGACCTTCCTGGCGATTTTTCAGGGGGTAAGCACTTGGGTAGTGTACAGTGTACCAAGTAGAAGATACCTGCGGAATGCTCATCATTTATATGGTGAAGAAAAACTCAGTTTACCTTGAGTCTAAAGTCGCGCGATGGCGAAGGTAGTGGAGTACTTGTTTGAGACAAGTGAAGAGCCAGCTAGAGTTGTGGGAGATGAGACCCGTAGCTGCGTTGAGGAGCCCGTGTGGAAGTTCCGATGTGGCGCGCGAGGGTGACTTATACAGGGACCTTCCTGAAGGAGCCAAAAGGTGGTTGCCCTTCCGCAGCGCAAGGGGGTTACCTTGGGGCGGGGCGAGTTGAAGGTCAGTTGGGGATGAGACCCGCAACTACCTGTGTGGAGGAGTCCGAGCGGAAGGTCCGGTGTGGCGCACGAGGGCGACTTATACAGGGATCTTCCTAAAGGAGCCAAAAGGGGGTTACCCTTCCGCAGTGCAAGTGGGTTACCCTTGGGGCGTGGAGAGTTGAAGGTCAGTTGGGGATGAGACCCGCAACTACCTGTGTGGAGGAGTCCGGGCGGAAGGTCCGGTGTGGCGCGCGAGGGCGACTTATACAGGGACCTTCCTGAAGGAGCCAAAAGGGGGTTACCCTTCCGCAGCACAAGGGGGTTACCCTTGGGGCGGGGCGAGTTGAAGGTGATGTGATCACACCGAGGTTGTATGATCACGAGCTCGGATCTAGCTCGATGGAGGCGGTTTCTGGCGAAGTAGAATCAAAAATAGAGGAGGAAACGTAGAACACAAAGTTCGGCCAAGGGAACCTCCTCACTACGAGGTGAGGCAATGCCCTTGAAAATGCCTGGGAAAGAGATGGGATCTAGCACCTCTTGACTACAAGGTCAAGCAATACTAGATATTATGATACGATCACGGGTGCACTTGACGCGAAGCCGTGAGATCGTACGGAAGCGCATATCTAACTTGAAGGAGTCGACGAACAAAGAAGGGATAGATTTGGCCACAGACAGCTCCCAACTACGAGGTTGGGCAATATCTACGATAAGCCTGGGGAGTATGGAAGATCTAGCACCTCTCAACTACGAGATTGAGCAATACTAGATATTAAACTTGATGATAAACAATCAAGGGGGATGGCGGAAAATAGCAAGGGGGTGAGAACCGGGCTTAAGGAATTTTCCTTCTTAAGCTTTAAACATGCTCTGCCTATTTTAGAAGCCTGTTGTCCCTTTTATATGAGAGAAGGGGAACAGACTTTTACAAAGACGCATGCATGCCATAAAGTGTACAGTACTTTTACATGCATGTCTGACTAAAAGATAAAAAGGTAAAAGTAGATAAGTACGCTCCCAAGTGTCAGCGTGAAAGGCGGGAGTGTGCCAGAATGGTCGGGAGTGGTTGGCCGACTTGATAAGCTTAGGTGGCTTTGCTTTAGGGCTTCGTCTGACTGGGGGCCCTGTTCTGAAGGCTTCGCCTTCGTTAGGCCGCTTCGCGGAGAAGGCTTCGCCTAGTTGGCCTCGCCTCCTCTTTGAGACTTCGTGAAGAAGGCTTCGCCTTTGCTTGGGGCTTCGCAATAGGGAAACCCATCCTTAGCGTCTGAACTGGAAGTCTTCGTTTTAAAGGCTGGTCCTCGCCAGGATGCTTCACTGAGATGGCATCGCCCAATAGCTTTGCCTTCGCCAGGGAGCTTCACAAGAAGGTCTTGCCTTCACTTTGAAGACTTCACGATGGAGAGTCTCGCATGAGGGCTTCGCCCGGAGTGTTTATGGGGATGGCTTTGCCTGAAGGCTTCGCCATCGCCGAAACACCTTCGTTTGAAGAAGCCTAGCCCTCACCTTGAAGCTTCATAGGAATAACTTGGCCTGGAGGCTTCGCCAGTGTTCTGGATGCCTTAGCATGATGCAGTTCATCCTTCGGCTTGAGACTTCACAGGGACAGCTTTGCCAACAGGCTTCGCAATCGCCTGGATGTCTTCGTGTGCAAAAGCCTCTCCTACGTCTTGAGGTCTCGCTTAAGGTCCTCGCGTGGAAGCGTTGCCTTTTCCATGTCAGGTTCTAGTCCAGACCATGGATTAGGTCGCCTGGGCCTCTAAACCCACTCACCAAGAGATTGCTCCGAGCCTCACTCGACTGCCTCTTCGCCTGGGACTCCTTGTTGTTGCTTGGGGATCCCATGATCACATCATATTATGTTTGGATCCTCTTGCCTGGATCACTAGGGAAATGGAAATGCAAGATTGGAGTGTCGGGCTTGGTCGGTCAACTGGCTAAGTCTGGAGGCTTCGCGGAATGCCTTCGCCAGGGACCTTCGCGAGAATGCCTTCGCCGGGCGCCTTCGCGGGAATGCCTTCACTTGGCGCCTTTGCGGGATTGCCTTTGGCTGAGGCCTTCGCCTGTGTCAAGTGTCCGCGTACCAAGGCTTTGCTGCTTCCTTCCTCAAGAACGCTTATGCTCAAGACTCCAAAGGGCTTCGCACACTCTTCGTCCAATGCGATACCGAGTTGGCGAAGCTGTAAGGCCTTCGCTCGAGACTCCTCTTGATCGTCCTGCGCCATGAGCCTCATGAAAGCGTTGAGGTTCGCTTGAACTTGTTTCATTCTGAACCTGGTCATGGGTCCGCCAAAAGAGCCGTCACAAGGTAAGTCAAGTACATAAGCATTTTCTCCAATTTTCTTAGTGATTTGGAAAGGGCCATCGCCTCTTGGCGCAAGTTTGTTTTTCCTAGCCTGGGGAAATCGGTCCTTTCTTAAGTGTAACCATACCCAATCCCCGACTTGAAAACTCCTAAATTTCCTACCCTTATTAACCCTTCTTGCATAAGACTCATTAACTTTCTCAAGTTGCTTGTGAACCTTGGTATGCAAATCTTTCATATGTTGGGCTTTTTCTTTCCCTTCTACATCTACTTGTTCAGCAAAGTCTAAGGCGACTAAGTCCAAAGGGGTCAAAGGGTTGAAGCCATACACGACTTCAAAGGGACTGTGGGATGTAGAGGAGTGGTAGGCTCGGTTGTAAGCAAATTCTACATGGGGTAAGCACTTTTCCCACTCTTTCAGATTCTTCCTAAGGAGGGTTCGCAAGATGGTGGTGAGAGTCCTATTGGTCACTTCGGTTTGGCCATCTGTTTGAGGGTGACTCGATGTCGAGTACATCAAACTAGTGCCTAATCTAGACCAAAGGGTTCGCCAGAAATGACTTAGGAACCGCGAATCCCTATCACTGACAATGGACCGCGGAAGGCCATGGTACTTCACGATGTCCCTAAAGAATAAATCAGCCACATGCGAGGCATCTTCAGTTTTATGACAGGGAATGAAGTGTGCCATTTTTTAAAACGTATCCACTACCACAAAAATAGCATCATGACCATGCGACGTCCTAGGCAGACCACTTATAAAATCCATGCTTATATCAACCCAAGGAAGAGAAGGTGTAGGGAGAGGAGTGTACTTCCCTTTTGGTTGCAGAGTAGACTTGGCTTGGTGGCATGTGACGCATCTGGCGCAGAACTTGGTGACGTCCCTCTTCATGCCGGGCCAAAAGAAATTTTCCTTCACAGCTTCAAGTGTCTTTTGAACACCGAAGTGCCCCATGAGGCCGCCACCATGTGCCTCTTTGATGATGACTTCGCGCATTGATCCTCTCTGCACAACCTTTTTAACTTAAACAGGAAGCCATCAAACACATAGTAGCCATTCTGGCTACCTTTAGCACAATTGACAAATATTTCACCAAAATCCGCATCATGCTCATACATGCTTTTCAAACATTCGAAACCAACAACCTTCGTATCAAGAGTCATGAGTAATGCATATCTCCTAGAAAGGGCATCAACAACAACATTTTCCTTTCCTTTCTTATACTTAATAACATAGGAGAAAGACTCGATGAACTCTACCCACCTAACATGCCTTTTGCTTAAATTTCCTTGCCCCTGAAGATACTTCAAAGACAAGTGATCCGTATGGATTACGAATTCTCTAGGCAATAGATAATGACTCCACGTTTGCAAGGATCGCACTAGAGCGTATAGCTCTTTGTCATATGTGGAGTAATTCAGGGTGGCTCCACTCAACTTTTCGCTAAAGAAGGCGATGGGACGGCCTTCTTGGTGCAAGACAGCGCCGATGCCTATACCACTGGCATCGCATTCTACCTCGAATACTTTGTCAAAGTTTGGCAAAGTTAGCAGAGGAGCATTTGTCAAACGAGATTTTAATTCGTTAAAAGACTTCTCTTGCGATTGACCCCATTCGAATACAACATTCTTCTTAGCTAGTTCATGCAAAGGGGCAGCAATGGAAGAGAAATCCTTAACAAATCTCCTATAAAAACTAGCAAGTCCTAGAAAGGATCTTACTTCAGTTAACGAATTAGGAGTAGGCCAATCTCGAATGGCACTGATCTTACCTTCATCTACTTTGACACCCTTCGCACCCACTACATATCCAAGAAAGTTAACTTCCTGGGATGCGAAGACACACTTTTCAAACTTAGCATACAGTTTTTCTAACCTAAGCGTGTCGAGGACTTGCCTCAAGTGCTCAACATGCTCCTCATGGTTCTTAGAATAAACTAGTATGTCATCAAAGTATACTACCACAAATTTCCCAATTAAACGCCTCAAAACATGATTCATTAAACGCATGAAAGTACTTGGTGCGTTGGATAACCCGAAGGGCATAACATTCCACTCATATAAACCAATTTTGGTTTTGAAAGCAGTTTTCCATTCATCACCTTCCTTCATTCGAATCTGGTGATAGCCACTTCTAAGGTCAATTTTTGAAAACACACATGCACCACTCAATTCGTCTAACATATCATCAAGTCTAGGTATAGGGTGGCGATACTTTACAGTGATAGAGTTGATGGGACGGCAGTCCATGCACATGCGCCAAGTGCCATCGCTCTTGGGCACGAGTATGACTGGCACTGCGCAAGGTGAAAGGCTTTCGCGGATGAACCCCTTGTCCAGCAGCTCTTGCACTTGCGATTGGATTTCTTTGGATTCTTGAGGGTTGGTTCGGTAGGCAGCCTTGTTGGGTAAAGGCGCACCCGGAAGCAGGTCGATCTGATGCTCTATGCCGCGATAGGGGGAAGAGTTCGCGGCTCATCGAATACTTCGTCGAATTCCTTCAGAACTTCCTGCACATAGAAAGGGAGAGAAGATACATGGTCAAGCGTTAGCATGCAATGAGTTGGAATCATGAGAAAACAAGTCTTGTTTCCAAGAAATGCTCTTTTGAAATCCCTTTCTTTGGCCATGGGAAGGGGGCACTCTTGTTTTCTCGCTTGCTCACTCATGGTGTTTCCCATCAATGCACACTCTTTTCTTTCACTCAAGGTTCCTTGAACCTTCTCACCATTTTCTCTCCTCTCTCTGCCCTCGCTCTTTCTTTTCTTCTCGGCCTTACTAGCCAGATGAACTTGATCTTGGTGAGCTTGGGTGGGTGTGAGGGGAAGCAGGGTGTAGGGTTTACTGAGATGGGTGAGGGCATATTTGTTGGTTTTGCCATAGTGTATGGCCTCCTTGTCGTACTGCCAGGGCCTGCCCAAGAGAATGTGGGTGGCCTGCATTCGCACCACATCACAAGTGATGGAATCCTCGTACTTGCCGATCTTTATCGGGACTTCGACTTGTTTAACGACCTTCACAAAGGTCCTGTCATCAACCCACTGTAGTTGGTACGGTTTAGGATGTGCAACAGTGCGAAGACACAGTTCAGCAACCATGTCTTCGCTGGCAGCGTTGACACAGCTTCCGCTATCAATAATGAGACTGCACAGAGTCCCATTCACCATAGCTCTTGATTGGAATAAATTTTCCCGCTGAGTGCTCTCGGTGATACTTGGGGAGCTTTGCAGAACCCTCTTGGTGACTAGTATGAGGCCGTCCATAGGCAGCTCTCCCTCTTCTGCTTCACTCTCATGATCTCGTTGTTCAGGAGGGACCTCTTCCTCTTCTTCACTGGACAACTCCCCATTGGGCCGAATGACCATGGCCCTTCTGTTGGGGCAATCCCTCGCATAGTGTCCCTTGCCCAGACACTTAAAGCATTCGATGCTCCTTGACTGGCGAGGGGCATCATAAGTGCTGGTGCTGGGTTTCGGCTGAGATTGTGATGGGGGCCTTGTGTTGGGGTAATTTTGGCGAGGGGGTGGCATCGCCGCGGGAGATGTGTACGGTTTTGGCGGGGGCGGTTTGGCGAAGGGGGGGTCTTGCTTCCTGAGCCCCTGATGGGTGTATGGGCGGGATGATAGGAGTTCCCCTTCTTCAGTTGCTTCTCCACCCGGATAGCCTTGTGAACCAGATCTTGGTAATCCCGATAGTCACACAGTTCAACTGTCTTGGCGATGTCCTCTCGTAAGCCATATAAAAATCTGGCCAACTTAGCTTCTTCGTCCTCCTTGACATTGGCCCTCATTAAGGCCCTCTCAAGGTCCTTTTGGTATTCCTCGACGCTGCGATGACCTTGGATAAGGCGTTGCAGCTTCTGGGCACAATCTCTGTCGTAGTAGCTGGGCACAAACCGATTCTTCATGGTTCGTTTGAGATCTTCCCAAGTGGTGATGGGACGACAGCGGATTCTCGCTCTCTCGTGATGCTCTTGCTCCCACCAGGTGAGAGCATAATCATGGAATTCAATGACCACGAGCTTCAAGGCTATCGCATCAGTGTATCCCATCATATCAATGATCCGCTCGGTTTTAGCCATCCATGTAAAGTACTCTTCCGGATCACTGGACCCGTAGAAGGGTGGTATTTGAAGCTTTATATTGGCGAGGGCTTGCTGATCCTGGGCTTGCGCCCTACCTCCTAGGTCTCGGTTGAAACCTCGATGGACACGTCCTCGCTCTGCTTCTTCCTCTTCTTCGAGGTCTCTGTTGAGATAGGCTCTAGCTTGAGCTCTATCGGGGAAGACTCTTCTCTTTGTTGGTTTCAGCGGTGGCTCCGCGTAATACTCCTGATCATCACTATCCAAAATGTCAACACCACGATCTACTCTCGTAGAAGTGGTCGGACGGCTGTGAAGGGTAGCTTGTGGCCTCGTCGTTGTCGGATCGAAGGTAGTATGAGTGATTCCGCCTTGAGCCCGCGATGCATGGGCATCATCGTGGGCTTGCGAGCTCTCCGGTTGTTTTCCTTGAGCTACCTCTACCCTTGTTAGTCGCTCGTTTGTGGCAGCGACTTGGGCGCCCAAGTCATCCAACCTTTGTAAGATCTTTGCTAGTGTGTCATGCACTGCTAGCTGGGAGGGATGAGGAGGAGTTGAATCTGACGAAACCATCTGTAATCACAGTACAGTTGAAAATATGCAGTTTAGGAAAGAACCTCACTTCTCCCTGAGTGTTTAAACTCGCTCTCGTGTTTCTCACAACGATTTTATCGCTTCGGCTGTCCACTTAGGGCTTTCACAAGCTCTCTAAACTTGATACCGTTTTCAACCTCAGATCAAAGATGAACACGCAAGAAAGCACAAACAAAACTCTAGTAAAACCGCAACTTGAAACCCAAGAAAATGACTAGTTACTTGAAACCAGTTTTGTGAGATGTTAGGGTTGAGTTGGGGGTCGAAAGAAACAGGTTGGAAGGTTAGAAAAGGCTTTTTGCAGTCACAAACACTTTTTGTTTAAGTTCTGAAACTATTTTTCGGATCAAAAACACTGTTCACTTGTGTTTTGATAAGAACACGCAAGAACATTCAAGAACTTTTCCCAGAACACAGAAACTTGCGCAGTACTTTTCTTTCTTTAAACACTTTTCTCTGCGCTTTTGTACGACAGAACAACTCTTTTCTGTTTAAACTCGAAACTCTTGACTTTAACAAACACACTCTTTAAACAACTTTCGGTCTCAACTGAGTTCATCAACTGATATTTCTTCAAGCGTAAGAAAGGTAACGAAAGGGTTTTGCTTGAAGAAAACTAAACAAAGAACACGATACCTCCGACAAGCACGTTGGCTCTGATACCACTTGATGTGATCACACCGGGGGTGTATGATCACGAGCTCGGATCTAGCTCGATGGAGGCGGTTTCCAGCGAAAGGGAAACGAAAACAGAGGAGGAAACGAAGAACACAAAGTTCGGCCAAGGGAACCTCCTCACTACGAGGTGAGGCAATGCCCTTGAAAATGCCTGGGAAGGAGATGGGATCTAGCACCTCTTGACTACAAGGTCAAGCAATACTAGATATTATGTTTGGATCCTCTTGCCTGGATCACTAGGGAAATGGAAATGCAAGATTGGAGAACACAAAAGCCGATGTCTCACTGTGGAGAGTTTCAGCCGAATTGCTTAATTCAATAATATGTTCTAGGTTACAATGGTGGCTGCCACTTAGCTTAAATAGTGAAGAGAAATGGAAGAAGCAAAAGGAGTATTTCGGCTATGCATGCGTGCAGAAAGCATAAAGTGCTTTTGCATGCATGCAGTGCGAAAAGCTTCCAAAAAGGTAAAAAGGTGAGGCTAGCCTAAAAGTATTCAGATGTCCTTTGTGTAAAGTGGTTATTTGTCTTCCCAAGCATCGGCAGAGAAAGGACACCTTGTGTCGGGCTTGGTCGGTCAACTGGCTAAGTCTGGAGGCTTCGCGGAATGCCTTCGCCAGGGGCCTTCGCGAGAATGCCTTCGCCGGGCGCCTTCGCGGGATTGCCTTTGGCTGAGGCCTTCGCCTGTGTCAAGTGTCCGCGTACCAAGGCTTTGCTGCTTCCTTCCTCAAGAACGCTTATGCTCAAGACTCCAAAGGGCTTCGCACACTCTTCGTCCAATGCGATTCCGAGTTGGCGAAGCTGTAAGGCCTTCGCTCGAGACTCCTTTTGATCGTCCTGCGCCATGAGCCTCATGAAAGCGTTGAGGTTCGCTTGAACTTGTTTCAGTCGGGACCTGGTCATGGGTCTACAACCATCATAGCAATACAGAAAGTGTGCATATGCAACTACAGAGCCAACCTTAGAACCTATGTAACAAAGTACCTTGCGCGGATTCACACCAAGTACACAATCCCGGACCGCAAGGTGCAATCACAAAGCATACCCAAGGTAGAACCCTCACGGAATCCTACTCCGCAGCCGCTTATCGTGTCTACTAAACCCAAAAATGTAACCCAAAGAAGGGTGAGTCCTAAAAGGACCCCGTAAGGGATATGGGGTAAGGTGAGTATATGTAACCCCGCAAAACAGAAAGATAGCAATATATGCAATGAATACGGAATAGCATGCATGTACAGAAAATAAATCGGAATCCCGAAGGACGTGCGATTCTAAATCGCCAGAAACCCTATAACAGATCGGAACGACAGCCTCCCACTAAGGGGAGTCAGAAGCCGAAGCTATTACAGAAGCATGGTGCACCAGCTGGGGTAGCGAACCCACAACTGTCGTAGTGTTAACAGACAGAGTATGCCATAAGGCATACTCCTACAAACGTAGGATTAACAGACAGAGTATGCCATAAGGCATACTCCTACAAATTACAGAACTTACCTTAAAGCAGAAACTTCCGAAATACCTGCAAAACAGAAATGCTACAATACACATACATTTACAGACTACAGAATATGCTCTAGGCATATAATACTGAAATACCTGAAGTAAATAAACTGAAACCAAAACATATACTTAGCTTAACAAACAACTTAACCAAACCCTTACCTAAATATCCCTATTTTTGGACCGATTCTGGATAACACCTACACCGTGAACCGAAACTTAGAACTCCTCTTTTCCTAACCACCGAAACTCAGAATCTGCCAAACCAAGTTGATTTAGCATTCTTATCAACCACACTGCCAAATTACAACCCCCCGACCCCAAAACCGAAAATCCGGCTGCAATTTCCGTAAAATCCCGATTTTCACGTAAACGCCGAATTCAGAACCAACCTAGACAATGCAAGATTTCACATTGACAAACATCATACAATAAGCAGAACCGATCAAATCCAACCTTAAACCCTTCATTACCCGCCATTTTCCGATAATCCCGATTAATTGTAACTTTTTCGTTCCTTAACCGAATTCAACATTTCAAACTTCCATCCACTCCTAAATTCAACCCCAACACCATATTAACATCCAACTCAACCACAATGAACCTCCAACATTGAAAAAGAATCATTCAAAGATTCGGTTTTCACTCAACTTTTTATCCAATTTCCAATTCAATCCATTCAAGCTACCAAACAACCATTCTAACCACCAATTCCATTTCTAAACCATGAATGCTATCCAATTGCACCCAAACAACAAAATTCATCATGAACACACACTTACACAATTCGGCCACAAGGGGGTTTTCTCACCCAACTTCCATTTCAATCCAAACAAAGTTCCATTAGCTCTCTTTAGTCACCAATTACAATTATTAAGCAAGATTACCAACCAATTGCATCAAAATCAACAAACCCCTTCCTTAATATTTTCGGCCAAAATGGGGAATTCTTACCCAACAAGTTTTCCATCAAATTGAAACCATGGATAGCCTTAGAATCATGCTAGGACTAACATACTTGAAGCATGAAACAAGATAACAAACACACACCATTTTGGAAATTCTTCCAATAATTCGGCCAACACTAAACCCTCACCCAAGTTGTGTTTTCCA
This sequence comes from Stellera chamaejasme, assembly GCA_024586325.1. Classification (NCBI taxonomy): domain Eukaryota; kingdom Viridiplantae; phylum Streptophyta; class Magnoliopsida; order Malvales; family Thymelaeaceae; genus Stellera; species Stellera chamaejasme. The sequence continues at coordinate 30,945,188 of CM044983.1, forward strand.
AAATCCAACACTTGATTAATACTCTCCTACCACCCAAGAACAACATACTAAAAGATGGGAGGAAGAAAATCATCCTAGCTTATAGCTAAGAACAAACCCATCAAATGCAAAACTCCTCTTTTACCACTAATCTTCAAAACTAATGTGAGAAGAGGAGTTAGGATGATACTTACCACAAGTGGCAAGCAATTCCTCTTTGATTTCCACAAAGATGAAGGAAGTCAAGCTTGGAGGAGCTCTCTAATGGAGGTTTTCGGCAGCAAGAAAGAACAGAAGGAAGAAGAAGAAGAAAAGAGTGAGGTAAGTCTAATATTATGTAATAATATACCTTATATAATTTTCTACTTTATAACCCATACCACTCTTCCTTTAATTAAAATGGGACATGTGTCCCCAAATAATCACACACACACACAAGTCTGCCGAAAATAAGAAGGGCTGCTGCTGCCCATACTGATTTTAATTAATTTTGCAACCAATTGCAAATTAACTCCCAATTTTTCCGAAAGTTCCAATTCTTTTTGCCCAAAAATATTTACCGAACTCCAAAATTAACGAAACTCGGACACAATCTTCAGAATATTATATCATGCACAGAACATTTTTCAGAAATTCATTTACCTTTCCAGAGTGTCCTACCGAGCTCGCTGAACCCGAACCAAAACCCGACGTGCGAGCGTGTCAACTTGAACCGAAATTCCGTCACTCCAAAATTCTATAAAAAATTCCCATAAATTCCATCTTAAATTAAAACACAACTTACCCCAAAGCCGTCAGAAAATTTCCATCCCGAGCCCCGGGATTCCCGTCCCGAGCCACGGGAGTCGCCCGGAACCGAACGTCCCGCCCCAAATATTAAACTCCACAACCAACACCGGGACGTCTCCACGACTCCAAAACTACAAACGGCTTCTCAAACTGAGATCTCGAGAGCGCTACCGAGCCCGCTGTACGTCCCGAGGCGACCCCGACAACCCCCCGGCGCCAGAAAAAATATTTTCCGCGAAAACGTCCGGGGGACCCACACGACCTCAAATACGGAAGGGTTCGCCATAATGATACTCGGATAGGGCTCGGGAGCCGTCTGAACGCCGAAATACGTGTCCCGCAGGCTAAACACCGGACCCCCGGGTCACCCGGTCGCATCCAGCTCGGGGTGACCGTAACATTCTCCCCCTTAGAACTCTTGGTCCTCCAAGAGTAGCTCGAACCAACCCGGCAGTGTCGCTACCAACCGTAAAATATAACTATCCCTCTAACCTGAGAACAATCGGACCACCGTCTTTGGTGCGGCGGGAGTGGTAGTTTAGACTACCATACTGAGCCTCACGGCGTCCCACCCTCCGGGTGCATCTTATTGCACCCGAGACAGCTTGCCGGTATTTCTACCAGACAACCCCGCATAGTCCGAACCTAAATCTAACCGATCCACAACAGGCTATCCCGGAAGGTACCACATAAAATGTAGCAATTGGGGGTAAGGCCAACCTAACAACTTACTCGAAACTCATGATAACCGACATAACTCGGGGTAACTCGCCCCGCCTATCAAATCTTCTTGTTCCTCCGAGCGGTGCTACCTCGACCAAATTCTATTACCAAACTCGATTCCAGAGCCTACGGCGGCGGTTCGTATAAGCAGCAGGTGCGATGTTCGCGGTTTTAATCCGCGCAGTAATAACTGATCTTTGCCGTGAGACTCCTCAAAAGCTCGGTCCCAGCTTAACCCCATCGATGCATCCGTCCAACAAGATGGTGTCTTACACCTCCCGTACAACACCTCATAGGGTGCCATGTCAAACGTAGTCTGAAAGCAATTGTTGTATGAGAACTCTATCAAAGTAACTGCTAGTTCCAAACTCCTCCAAAATCCAAAGTACAGATTTGCAACATATCCTCCAATGTCAGAATCACCCGCTCCGACTGCCCGTCCGTCTGTGGGTGATAAGCTGTATTCAGACGGAGTCGCGTGCCCAATGCTTCATGAAAAGCAATCCGGAACCGTTCTTTAAAACGCTGATCACGGTAATATTCTATGGAGTCTGGTGCTGCATGTAAACGTACAATCTCCCTGATGTAAAGCCGGGCAAGCTTCTCCGCAGGGTCAGCGGACCTGAATAGGCGAAAGTGTACGCACTTTGTCACCGATCCACAAAAACCCGGATAACATCATGACGAAACCGTGTCGGGCGGTGCAGCCGAATGTCCATCATAACATTACCCCACTTCCAGTGGAATGGGCAAAGTTTGCGTGTCCCTGCCGGTTCTGATGCTCACACCGCCGAGTGTGCCCCCTCTAAAGTATCATTCCGTAACTCCCGATCCTCCGGTACACAAAGGTGGTCTCAAGTATGGCGATCCTGCCATACCGAAACGTCGGTAACAAAGAACTCTTATCCACCCCAGATAATTCCTTCAATACCAAATCTCTACTTTGCGCCGCGCATCCTATCGAGCCACTCAGAATGTATGGTAAGTGTATACCACTGAGCACGCTCCCAGAGCTGCCATCAGTGCCCAAGGCATGCCAAATCACTTTCCTCAGATCAACCCCCAACATCTCCTCCCTTAACTAATCTGGTATACTTCCCTTTCAGAGCATCGGCAACCGCGTTGCCCTTGCCGAGATGTACCCGATACTACAATCATAGTCCTTAATGTATTCGAGACATCTGCTACTGCCTCATGCTAAGCTCCTTCTGTGTAAACAGATATTTCAGACTTATGGTCGGTAAGAATCTGAAATTTATTACCAAACAGATATTGATTCCAATGTTTCAGCGCATAAACTATTATAGCCAATTCCAGATCATGTGCCAACCAGTTCAGCTCATGCGGTCGCAGATGCCTCGACCCATAAGCTACCACAAAACGCTACTGCACCAACACACATACCAACCAGATGTGGAAGCATCCGTATAATTCACATACGGCAAGATCGGATCTGAATGAGTCAGAATCGGAGCGTTAGTCAACCGCCGCTTCAACTCCTGAAAATTCTGCTCACACCTATCAGACCAGATAAACGGTTGACCCTTCTTGGTCAATTGCGTGAGCGGAGATGCCAGAATAGAAAACCCCGGTACGAATCTCCGATACTATCCTGCTAACCCCGTGAAGCTCCCGATCTCCCGTACCGCGGTAGGTTGTTTCAGATCTGAACTGCCCTCACCTTCTCCGGATTCACAGACATGACCATGCTCGAGATATAATGTGTCCCCGGAAAGGTGACTTCCCGAATCCAGAACTCACACTTTGAGAATTTAGCATAAAGCTGATGTTCCCAAAGTGTCTGCAGAACTACCCTCAGATGATCCTGATGCGAATCCTCATCCCGAGAATATATCAGAATATTATCAATAAAAACCACCGGGAATGAGTCCAAGTACGGTCGGAACACCCGATGCATCAGATCCAAGAATGCCACCGGAATATTGGTCAGCCCAAATGGCATGACCGTAATCTCTAAGTGTCCAAATCGGGTGCGGAAAGCAGTCTTAGGTATGTCCTCTTCCTTCAATCTAAACTGAAAATACCCAGATCAGAGATCAATCTTTGAGAAAACCCTCAAACCCCGAAGTTGATCAAAAAGATCGTTAATCCTTGGTAACGGATACTTATTCTTCCCAATAAGAGCATTCAACAGTCTGTAATCAATACAAAGTCAGAGTGTCCCATCATTCTTCTTAACAAACAAAACCAGAGCACCCCACGCTGAAGTGCTCGGTCGGACGAAACTCTTTTGCTGTAATTCCTCCAGTTGCTTCTTCTACTCCTGCATCTCAGAAATAGGCATCCGATAAGGAGGAATAGATATCGGAGCAGTACCCGACTGCAAGTAGATCTCAAACACAATTTCCCGCTCTGGTGGTAATCCGGGCAACTTCTCCGGAAATACCTGCGGAAAACCTCGAACCAAGGCATACTATCTAACTTCAACCTAGTACCAGCCTCATTCAGACCATAACATTCCCCCAACACCAACTATCGACAGATGATCCAGAATCTACAACACTGTACCGTGCTGTGCGTTAGTCAAACCAGTCGGAGTCGTGAGAGGTAGTACCTCTCCAGAAACCATAATGGTACGGGTTGCACAACCAATGTGCACAGAATTCTTGGATAGCCCGTCCATCCCAAGAATAATATCATAGTTCTGTGTGTCAGAAACCAACAAATCCGATACTATCAGATGTCCGCCTACAGATGTCGTACAACCCCAAACCATCTCATTAGAAAACAGAAACTGACTCCCAGCAGTTTTTACTAAGTACATTTGAGGCAAAGTACTAACAGTCAGATACAGAGATGTAACACATTTCGGTGTTACAATGGGAATAAATATTCCTGTATCCAATACTGCATGAACCGATATCTCATTCGGAGATATAGTCCCTTACAGAACTTCCTGCTGACTCAAGCCTCCCTGTTGACTAGTGCCTGCACGCTAACTAGGTTCTCCCTGATAACCAGGGCCTCCCTTCAGAAAAAGGAAACTCGTCCTGCTCTGAGCTGCAGTGACGGAGGGGGTGGCTGAAGCTGTTGTCGCTACTGAGGTCTCGGGCCACCCTGCTGAAACCCACGCCCTCGCGGCGCGTTGGGTTGCGTCCGAGACTATGGACGCTGAAGACTGCCAAAACTTAAGTCTTGTAATAATAAGTCATGGGCTTTGCACATGACACCCTTTTTGACATCATAATCACTAGAAACAGCAAGAGACCAAGTCCAATACTTTCCACTAATCACATTTCGCCAAGTGTCACAGCTTGGCTCGCCCCGAGCCCGAAAACTGCCCGAAACCGTAATTTCCGACCCAGAACATTTTTCTTCACAGAAAAATGTAAATTATAACCCCGACTCCAAATCTTCCTCAAAACTGCAAATCTGAGTCCCGGGTCACTCCCGGGAGCCGTTTCTCCGCCCAAAATCCCCGAAAGTCGTCCGACGGCAACCCCCCGGCCCCGAAAAATATTTTCCGCGGAAATGTCCGGTACACTGCCAGGACACTAGAAATCAGATATTGGGTCAATCCGAACTCCGGTTCAGAATCTGGAAGCAATCTGACCGGGGTAGCCGTTGGCCCCGGCGGCCAACCGGCTCAGAATAGCCTCCCTCCAGGAGTTTGTCAACTCCTGCAAACCAAATCTCTACTACCCGAGACCCTTCTCGGTCATTGAATCTCGGGGGGGGTTCAAACTCTAAAACCTCTCCAAGAGTCTGACCTCGCCAGACTGGTGCCTCAGATCTCCTCGTCGTTAACAGGACCGACGAGAAGTCTAGGTGTCGTAGTGACCACCCTTGTCAGAGTCACTCACTTACTGATCCCAAAACTATGGCGAGCAGTGGCTTAAGTCTCACTATCAGCACCTAGTCAAAATGCCCCTACTGTGGCATAATCAGATCTTCCCCTGCCTACTGCCGCCTCTGAACCAGCTAGGCTGGCGGGTAATACCAAATCAGAGAGGGGTCCTTACGACCACTAAACCTCGGGGTGGTAAGTGTGGTTGTTCAGACCCTGGGTTACACTGAACCCGTATCCTATACCACGGAGGTGTGGGATCCCAGTCCCGCCCCTCCGGTACCAAATCACGCTATCTACGCGTGTTAACCATATCTTAAAAATTTCAGACCAAACAGAGTCCAGACAGAAATTGGTCACTCCTAATCTCTACAGAAGCTAGCAGCAGTTTCCTAAGGCTCTGTAGTGCAATGCAGTACTTGACACAGAAGTTACTTCTCAGAATGATAAAATCATGCATTTCACAGAATCACAGAAGCAGTTCATGCTTATTTCACCAAATCTTTTTCCTAACACACAATTTTACGTACCCGGATCTTTTCCACAATCCCTTACTCGTAATAATCTTACCAGAATCCAGAAATCCCAATGTCACCGCACGCCGCCCGAGCCCGGTTGCGGAGGCGGGGGCGCCGGGACGCCGGAAGCGGAAGCCGGAATGGAAAGGGGTGGCAGGTCCATCGAGACCCGCCGCGCGTAGCGGACACGATAACGGAAAGATTGTGGAAGCAACCTACAAATATTTCGCGCATATAACTGAAAATAAAATCAAAACATGCAATTCATGCACTAATAACAGAGTAAGCCACTCCCTCCGTGGACGTGTGCTTACGCACCAAAACTCATATACATACAGAATTCACAGAACCTAAAATGTCTAGCAAGCGCCAAGCGCTGAGAACAGATATAGAACAGAATATACAAATATGTATATACAGACATACAACCATCGTAGCAATACAGAAAGTGTGCATATGCAACTACAGAGCCAACCTTAGAATCTAAGTAACAAAGTACCTTGCGCGGGATTCACACCAAGTACACAATCCCGGACCGCAAGGTGCAACTGCTGCAAAACCCACCCAAGGTAGGACCCTCACGGAATCCTACTCCACAGGCCGCTTATCAGGTCTACAAACCCAAAACAGAACCCAAAGAAGGGTGAGTCCTAAAAGGACCCCGTAAGGGATTTGGGGTAAGATAAGTATATGCAACCCCGCAAAAGCAGAAAGATGGCAATATACGCAATGAATACGAATATCATACATGTACCGAGAAACAAATCGGAATCCCAAAGGATGTGCGATTCCAAATCGCCATAAACCTTATAACAGATCGGGCAACGTGACCTCCCACTAAGGGGAGTCGAAGCCGAAGCTATTACGAAGCATGGTGCACCGGTGGGTAGCGAACCCACAACTGTCGTAGGGTTAACAGACAAAGTATGCCACAAGGCATACACCTACAAACGTAGGGTTAACAGACAAGGTATGCTACAAGGCATACACCTACAGATCACAGAACTTACCTTAAAGCAGAAATTTCCGAAATACCTGCAAAACAGAAGTGCTACAATACATACACCTACAGACTACAGAATATGCTCTAGGCATATAATACTGAAATACCTGCAGAACAGAAACTGAAACCAAAACATATACTTAGCTTACCAAACAACAGAACCAAACCCTTACCTCAAAATCCAGAGTATTGGACCGATTCTGGACAACACCTACACCGTGCCTCGAAACTTAGAACTCCTCTTTTTCTAACCACCGAAACTCAGAATCTGCCAAACCAAGTGGAATTAGCATCCTTATCAACCACACTACCAAATTACAACCCCCGACCCCAAAACCGAAAACCGACAGAATTTCCGTAAAATTCCAGATTTTCACAGAAACGTCAGAATTCAGAACCAACCTAGACAATGCGAGATTATACATTGACAAACATCATACAATAAGCAGAACTGATCAAATCCAACCTTAAACCCTTCATTACCCGCCATTTTCCGATAATCCCGCTTAATTGTAACTTTTCCATTTCTTTACCGAATTCAACATTTCAAACTTCCATCCACTCCTAAATTCAAGCCCAACACCATATTAACCTCCAATTTAACCAAAATGAACCTCCAACATTGAAAAAGAATCATTCCAAGATTTCGGTTCTTAATCAACTTTTCATCCAACTTTCAATTCAATCCATTCAAGCTTCCAAATAATCATATTAATCACCAATTCCACTTCCTAAGCATGCTTACTAACCAATTACACCAAAATCAATAAAACCCCTTCACTTATCAATTCGGCCAAATAGGGGTTTTCTCACCCAACCTCCATTTCAATCCAAACAAAGTTCCATTTGCACTCTTTAATCACCAATTACATTTCTAAACCATGAATGCTATCCAATTGCACCCAAACAACAAAATTCATCATGAACATACACTTAACCAATTCGGCCAAAAGGGGGTTTTCACCTCAACTTGTTTTCCATCAAATTGAATCCATACATAAGCTTAGAATCATGCTAGAACTAACATACTTGAAGCATGAAACAAGATAACAACCACACACAATTTTGGAATTTCTTCCATAATTTCGGCCAAACCTAAATTTCCACCCAAGTTGTGTTTTCCAAAATCCAACACTTGATTAACACTCTCCTACCACCCAAGAACAACATACTAAAACATGGGAGGAAGAGAATCATCCTAGCTTATAGCTAAGAACAAACCCATCAAATGCAAAAACTTCTCTTTTAACCACTAAACTTCAAAACTAATGTGAAAAGAGGAGTTAGGAAGGTACTTACCACAAGTGGCAAGCAATTCCTCTTTGATTTCCACAAAGATGAAGGAAGTCAAGCTTGGAGGAGCTCTCTAATGGAGGCGTCGGCAGCAGCAAAGAACAAGGAAGAAGAAGAAGAAAAGAAAGAAATGAGGTAAGTCCCTTTTATGAAAATAATAGCCACTTATATATTTTCCTACTTTATAACCCATGCCTCTCTTCCTTTAATTAAAATGGGACATGTGTCCCCAATAATCACACACACACACTTCTGCCGAAAATAAGAAAGGGCTGCTGCTGCCCATGCTGATTTTCCTTTTTAATTTGCACCCATATGCAAATTAACTCCCAATTTTTCCGAAAGTTCCAATTCTTTTTGCCCAAAAATAATTACCGAATTCCAAAATTAATGAAACTCGGACACAATCTTCAGAATATTATAACATGCACAGAACATTTTTCAGAAATTCATTTGCCTTCCCGGAGTGTCCTACCGAGCTCGCTGAACCCGAACCAAAACCCGACGTGCGAGCGTGACAACTTGAACCGAAATTCCGTCACTCCAAAATTCTATAAAAATTCCCATAAATTCCATCTTAAATTCAAACACAACTTACCCCAAAGCCGTCAGAAAATTTCCATCCCGAGCCCCGGGATTCCCGTCCCGAGCCCCGGGAGTCGCCCGGAACCGAACGTCCCGCCCCAAATATTAAACTCCACAACCACCACCGGACGTTTCCACGACTCCAAAACTACAAACGGCTTCTCAAACTGAGATCTCGAGAGCGCTACCGAGCCCGCTGACGTCCCGAGGCGACCCGACAACCCGGCGCGGAAAAATATTTTCGGCGGAAACGTCCGGGGGACCCACACGACCTCAAATACGGAAGGGTGCGCCAAAATGATACTCGGATAGGGCTCGGGAGCCGTCTGAACGCCGAAAAACGTGACCCGCAGGCTATAACCGGAGCCCCGGGTCTCCCGGTCGCAACCCGCTCGGGGTGACCGTAACATCGGGTAGTGAGTGATGCCGTGATTTAGGCGAGTGGCCAGTCTGACCGGTCGGGTGCAGAGGGCGATTGAGAGGGCATTTATAATGCCACGTAATGCTGCAAGAGAGGGAGAAATACACATGTATCTTATTGAATTGAAGACGTAAGACTGAGGACTTACACGCACATGGGCGTAAGTCATCCGCATGAAAGTTGGGGGAAGAAGACGACAGTCATGGTCTTGTAGTTCATAGACTACTGGGCAGACTTGTTTGTGAATAATATAAGGTCTGTCCCAGTTAGGTCGCAAGACACCCTGTTTGGGGTCTCAAGCGCTGAGGGCAGATTTAAGCAGGGCAAGGCCCCCTTGTTGTAGTGCCTTGGGTTTGACCCTGGCATTATGGTGAAGACTGAGCCTCTGTTTGAGGGCAAACATGCGAAGGCGAGCGCCCTCATGTAATTCCTCGATTAAGTCGAGTTTGGCGCGAAGCCCTTGAGCATTGGCTTCGTCAGTGAAGTTGATCTTGCGGATCGTTGGGAGGTCTGCCTCAATAGGCAGAAGCGCGTCTGCGCCATATACCAGAGAGAAAGGCGTTTCGCCTGTTGGGGTTCGGGTTGTGGTGCGATAGTCCCACAGGACACTTGGGAGTTCATCTACCCAGCGACCTTTGGCCCCCTCAAGGCGCTTCTTGAGGCCCTCTTTGAGGGTGCGGTTGGTGACCTCAACCTGCCCATTAGATCGGGGTGCGCCATTGGGGCGAAAAGCATGCGGACATTGTTGTCTGGGCCCATTGTTGGATGCCATGTGATCGGCAAACCGAGTGCCATTATCTGTAATAATAGCACGAGGGCTGCCGTACGCCAGAACAAGATTTTCCACGGGAATTTGATGATCTTGGCGGAAGTGATGGAGATCAGGGGTTCTACTTCGACCCATTTAGAAAAATAATCAACTGCAACCACACAGAAGCGGTACTGACTTGGAGCGGTCGGCATCGGACCAATGAGGTCAAGGCCCCACAGGGCGAAGGGCACTGGGTTTGTCAGTGCTGGAGATTCCGTAGATGGCAGTCGCTGGATGCGAGAATTGATCTGGCACTGGTGGCATGTTTTGACCAAAGTGCACGGCGTCCTTTTTCAAGGTAGGCCAGTAGTACCCTTGACGAAGGGCTTTGTGGGCAAGTGCCTCCGCAGCATTGTGTGCGCCACAATTGCCTTGGTGGAGAGTATCCAAGACAGAGTGTCCCTCAAGGGTGGTAAGGCATCGTTGAAGGGGTGCTGCAAACCCGCGATGCCATAATTGGTCATCAATGAGAACAAAACGGATGGCCAGTTTGCGAGCCTGGGGGTCCGCGGCGCTGGCTTTTAGCTCAGCAATAATAATGTCCCTCCAGTCTGCGACCGGATCTTGTGTTGCCAGTGAGGCAATATTGATAGCCTCCGCAATGGAAGGGCTGGCCAGGGTGGCCATGGTTTGGGAGTTTTTCCTTTAGATAACATGTCTGCTGTGGTGTTCTCGGAACGAGGAACGTGGATAAAGATAGCCTCCTCAAAGTTGGTCCGCAAGGCGTTCACCAATTTGAGGTATTTGGTCAGGGTGGCGTCTTTGCATTCAGCGCACCCTTGGACCTGGTGAATCACCGATTCACGAGTCGCTGTGGATATGAAGGCGGCGAATGCCTGCCCTTATGGTGAGCTTGAGCCCCTCGATGAGGGCCTCATATTCTGCAACATTATTAGTTACTTGGAATTGGAAAGAGACACGAAGAGATACTTCCATACCTAGGGGTCCGCGTAGATATACGCCCCCTGCGGGGCATCCGAGTTTGGATGAGCCATCCACGAACATGTCCCAGTCTGGGGGACTGGGTTGTGGTGCGGGGCCTGCTCGAGGGCCGGGATGATGTCAACATCCGAGAATTCCGCAATGAAGTCGGCGAGGGCCTGGCCCTTAATTGCCTTTTCGGGCTCATAGTTGATGTTAAAGCCACCAAGCTCGATACACCATTTGGCAAGGCGCCCGAGTGTTCGGGCCGCCTCGAATATCTGAATTGGCAAGTCCGTTCGGACTATAATTGTGTGCCCTTGGAAGTAGGGCTTGAGCTTCCTTGCTGCATATACAAGAGATAAGATAGCTTTTTGGAGAGGAGGATACCTTGTTTACGTATCTCCGGTGTAGTAGACTAGCCATTGTTTGGCAGCCTCTTCCTTGATAAGGACAGAGGCAACGTTCCTGTCAGAGGTGGCGAGATAGAGGACCAGGTCATCGCCTGGTCTAGGGCACTTGAGTGCAGGCAACTCTTGTAAGTGTTGCTTGATTGAATTGTATGCCTCTGGCATTCTTACATCCACTTGCAAGCTTTTTCTTGCGGATTTGATTGAAGAAAGGTGCAGCGATCGCTGAGTTTAGAGACGAATCGCCCCAAGGCAACTAGCTTTCCTGCTAATTGCTGAACGTCTTTGAGCCCCCTAGGGGTGCGCAAAGTAGTGATAGCTTCAATCTTTTTGGGATTCGCATGAATCCCTCCTTTGGAGATCTGGTAACCCAGAAATTTGCCCTCGCCCACGCCAAAGATACACTTCTTTGGGTTCAACCGCATATTATACTTGCGGAAGTTGGCGAATGTTTCCTCTAAGTCCGCGAGGTGTGTGGTGGTGGCCTTGCTTTTGACCACAATGTCATCGACATAAGCCTCAAGATTTCGGCCGATTTGGTCCGCGAAGACTTGATTCACAAGCCTTTGGAAAGTAGCCCCCGCATTTTTTAAGCCGAAGGGCATTCTGATATAATGGTAGACGGCTTCGCCAGTAGTGAAGGCGGTTTTTACCGCGTCCTCTGGGTCCATAAAAACTTGATGGTACCCGCTGTATGCGTCGAGGAAGGAGAAGACAGAGTGATGAACGGTTGAGTCAACCAATTGATCGATAGAAGGCAGGGGATAGGGATCCCTTGGGCAGGCCCTATTAACCCCTTTGTAGTCTACGCAAAGTCGCCACTGACCACCCTCTTTATCGGCGAGGACTATATTTGCGACCCACTCAGAGTAGTGAACCTCCTTGATTATATTTGCCTTAAGCAATTTCTGCACCTCTGTGCGTACAAAGTCCATGCCCCTTTCTAACCGGGCTAAAGCCGGGGAGTACACTCAACTTGTGAGAAATGATAGCAGGATCTACACCTGGTAGGTCCTCAGGAGTCCATGCGAAGATATCACCGTTTGCACGAAGGAGATGGATGAGTGCTTGCTGGTCTTTTTCTTCAAGGTCTTTTCCAACCCGGAATTTCTTGCCAGGGGAGATTTCAACCTCCTCAAAGGCCCCAGACAAGTCAGGAGCGACCTCGCCCGCGGGTCCAGTCTCTTCCATGGGTGCCTTTCTTTTAGGCTCAGATGGCTTGGGGAGCGGGGGAGGTCCCGCTAGGTTAGAGACATAATTGCCCCTGGCCACATTTTGGTTGACAAAGATATAGGCATCCCCCGCCGTAGTGTGGAAAACCAAAGTCAGGGCCCACACATCACAGCGGACGTGGAACTCAGTTTGAGTGTGGCGCCCAATGATGGCGTTGTATGGTGTAGGGAGATCCAGTACAATAAAGTCCACAAAGCTGGAGTGGCACACTTGCTTCTTTTCTTTGGTGGTCCCCATCATCATGTAGGGGAGCGTGATTGATCCTAAAGTTGGGATTTCATCCCATCCCACTCCAAAGGTGGCCCCCTTGGCGGGTTGGATTTGCGACAAAGGCACCTTGGCCCCAACCGGAGTGTGCTTGTAGATCACGTTGGCATATGCCCCAGTGTCCATGTAGACTCTGTCAATGTCCCATCCTGCAATACGGGAAGTGATAACCAAAGGGTCCGCGTGAGGTACTGCTACAGAGGTGCCAACGCGGCGATGCAGTAAGTGAGTAGAGGAGTGGTCTATCTGGTAGATCTGTCTCATATGACGGTGTCTCGCCGCTGTGCCCTCACATTGTGTGATCACGCTGATGTGCCCCCTTGGTGGGGGAATTTCGACCAGACCTTCTTGATCTGGGTTACTGCTGAGCGACCAGTATGCGTTGTTACACCCCATCTTTTTCCGGCAACAATCTCGGTGGAAAACAATCGGTGATCGACAATTCATCATATGGGACCGGAAAGAGACTATGAAGGTATGTTTGATTACTATTTGAGTTTGATAATTCAATTCAAATTCATACTTTAGTTTGGGGTGGTATTTCATATTTTGGTAAAGGTTCACTACAAGGTTGATCAAGAACGGAAGAAAAAGGAGTGAATTGGAGAAGACAGTAATTTTAAGTCTTTTTGTAAAAAAATACTGCTACTAATTGGTCTTCATTTGGAGTTTGTACATGAATAATTGTTTGAACGTAGCCCCTGTGTCTAGTTTAACCAGATTTTTCGGATCTTCTAGATTTGGACTTGAGCTGTACAATTTTTAATAATTGTTTTGTTCGAGTGAAGAAACTCCTAGAGGTCAGTCCGTGAGTTATGGGACGCTTGGCGATGCCGACGCATAGCGATGCCGGTTGGACCGGGGAAGATCTAGCCATGGTCTCTAACAGTCGACCTCAGCCATCGCTAGGCCATGGCTGGAGAAGCCTCTGTTGGCCTCAGCCATGGCCAGGCCATGGCTGGGAAAGCTCTGTTCGCCTCCAGATTTCGCCTCAGCCATGCCTGGGAATTCCGGATTTAAGCCAAGCCAACTCACCATTTTCTTCTTCAAGTTGCTCTCTACTCTTCTTCAAGTGATTTTGAGCTCCAATTTGCGTGGAAACGAAGGATTTGTGCGGGAATTACTACAAGAACTACGAATCAACAAGGATTTCGTTCCAACAACACTTTGTGGGTGAATTTGGGAAATTGCCCAAGTTGTGAGGTTGGTATTTTCATGATCTCTTGGTTCATTTGAGTTAGTAGTAGTGTTTCTATGTTGGATTAGAGATAGAAACACACTTTACAACACGAATTGAGCATGAATCGAAGAATTTCGAAATTAGGGTTCATCACCCGGGATGAACGAATTTTGGGGAATGTGAAATTGACCTCAAATTAGTGTTGTTGGGTAGTTTTGGAACAACATTAATACTTGGTAAAAGGTCCAACAATGGTTTGATCTATGAGCTAAGACAAAACTCATAGGTTTTTGGTGGAGAAATGAAGTGTGATATTTTGTTGAATTGAACCCAAATTGTTGTTATTGGGTATGTTTAGAGCAATGTTGATAATCGGAACATTGTCCAAATATGCTCCGATTATATACGTAAGACAATGTTCATCCGGTTATATGTTGGAACGGGAAGTGTGTGTTTTGGATGGTTTAAAGGTTCAAGCATGTTTAGACAATGGAATTGAGCAACATTAAGTCTTGAAGTATGGTTCAATTATCAACGGATAATATGTTGTTAGATGGAAGTGTGATATGGAAAGTGTGTGATGTGTATAGGTGTTGTGGAAGCAAGAATTGAGGTTGATTGAGGAAGGAGTTTCTGTGCTTTGATGCTTTGCTGCTACCCTCTGCATTTGTTATCTGCTTTCGTTTCAAGGTAAGGGTTCGACCTACCTATATTATTGTAATGTAGGATGGTTGAGGCAAGTTTTGGGCCTCGGTCTCTGACTTCGGTCTTAGGTCGGGAAAGTGGAGTCCCAAGGCTAGTCCCATGGTAGGAGTAACGGTGCACAGGTACAACTTTGCTTCGGTGTCATGGTTTGTGCGTCTGTGTGACCCGAACTAACTGGGATACGGCACAACGGATGGCATTTGCATAGGGGACCAGCCAAAGATAGGGTTACAATCCCTTGACGACCGTACGGCCTATGGTTCGCATCATTCCGGTATGATCTGCTCTGCTATATATGTCTAGTCGCATAACCTGTCTCATTATGGACTAGGGTCGCATAACCTCGGGATGGACCGACGGATGGTCATGACCTGTCTCGCCTTGGTCCGTTACATTCTGCTTTTGCCCTATATGTCTAGTCGCATAACCTCGTCTCGTTATAGACTAGGTCGCATAACCTGCCTCGTTATGGACCAACGGACGCATGGCCTGCCTCTGCCTTGGTCCGTTTCATATAGGGGTTTTGGATGTTGTGCACACATCATATATTTCTGCATATGTTCTGATCTGTATATTTGCTATCTGTATGTATATCTGCTCTGATCTGTCTTTGCAGGTTTGTCGGAAGAAACATCGTTACTACTGCCTAAGCTTTTACCGGGTTTTTCTTTAAGAAAACTCACACCCCCTTACTTAACATTTTTCAGGAGATAAGGATTCTGGGCCAGCGGAGTAGGATTTCCGCAAGGCTGTCTGGTTTGCTATTTTGAGGGTTTAGCAGCATCTGGACTTTGAGTTCGGGCTCCTCGTCGGTTTCTTTCTCCGACGCCCGACTTTTGTACGGTTAAACCTAAAGCCTGTAGACAGCTCTGTAGCATGATAGTCTATTGGCATGTAGTTCTGAGATAACATGTCATTTTGGATTTGTCTGATCATCTGAATATTCTGAATATGGATATGCATATATATGTTCTGCGTTTGACTGATTGTATAAGTATGGTTATCTGTGTGGAAGCCTCTGTTCGGTAGTGAAAGAACAGACTTCCTTCTGATATTCTGATTATGGGCGGAGCCCATTGTTTCTGCCGTTATGATCTGTTTCTGTGCATGTGCTGTTATATTTGATCTATTGTTAGAAAGGGACCTAATGGGTTAGTTAAAGGCCCGCGAAATAATCTCACATTAGCTGCGCGACTATGGGGTCCCACCTTGCTCACCACCGCCCCACCGGCCGGTGACCGCTTCCCGCCGGGTCCGGAAGGTGTCTGACGGGGGAGGTGGTGATAATTTGGTATCAGAGCTCCGGTTAATTGGTTGGGTCAAGGGTGCGTTAGGACGGACAGCCCTGGTCGACTGATCGATTCCAGGATGGTTGTGTGATGAGACTGGCCACCTCATCACAAGAACCATATTGGAATGGTAAGTGGAACAGTAGGCGGTTTGTCTAAACACACTTGAGAACAACCAAGAGATGATTTCATTGGTACTGGTAGATTTGTGACTTGGTACTGTTTGTGGTTACTGCGTAGTACACCAGTAATTGACTCCGGGTGCAACAAGATGTGCCAGGGGGATGAGATACCGTAAGGTGCATGATGGTAATTTAAATTACCTCTCTCGTTAAAAACAGACGGTGGATGCCGAGTGAGAAGTGTGTTAGTCCTAAGTAGTACCACGGGTTATAAGGAATTGTTTTGTATAGGTAATTTTGAGAATTGTTTTGCATCATGCATTGCATTCATGCTACAGAGCTGATAGGATTACCGATGTAGGTAATGCTAACCGTTAAGTGAACCCTTTATGTTCTGGAATTTCAGAAAATGGTCAACACTCGACGGACTCGAGCGTTGAATGATGAAGCAGGAGGAGGGAATCCTGCTCAAGATGTGAATAGAGGAAGAGGTAGAGGTCGAGGAAGGCCTCAACGGGGAGCGGCACAAGTTCAGCTGCAACCGAGACCTGATCCGGAACAGATGGCCCAAGTGTTGGGGCAAATGACTGTACTGCTCAATAACATGTGGGCAGGAACAAGAGTTGAAGAGCAAGGAAGTACACATGTTATGAGTTCTCAGCCTACTGCGGCAGGATCGAACGATCCTAGCTATCAGGCTCATGAGGAGGACGTTGAGGTGGATGATGTGCAATTTGAAGAGCATGTGGATACAGAAGAGAGGAATCTGGATCTAAGTGCGGGAGTCGACCCACAGCCCCGATAGGGGAGAGTGCAGGCTAGGCCCGATTCCGTTGTTGAGGTACCGAGAGCCCAGAGGCTCAAATCTGAGAGTGCGACTAGCTCTGATAAGCTTTCTTTGATGGAGCGGTTCGAGCGTTTCAAACCACCCGTTTTCGGGCAAGGGTGGAATGGATTCGGCGGAGACTTGGTATAAGGACATGGACAGGTTGCTTGGGAGACTTGGTTTCCCGGTAAATGAGATGGTATCTTTGGCTACCTTTTATTTGCATGACTGGGCGTATGATTGGTGGGAGACCACTTTGGCCACTCGGAAGGCCGATTTCGTGCGCAGGAAGTTGAAGGACCCGGGTATGACGTGGGATGAATTTTCCCACTTGTTTCATGAGAAGTGGATTGGTTATGCCGCGACAGATAGGCGGCAACTGGAGTTTGATACCCTGACTCAGGGAAGCAAGACTGTTGCGGAGTATGGGCACGAGTTTGAACGCTTAGTGCGTTATGTGCCTCACTATAACACCAATGAGGAAGCCAAGGCAAAGAGATTCTTGAGAGGGTTGAAGCATGACATCAGGAAATACTTAGCACCGTTGAACATTGACAAGTACCATGAGGCTGCGAAAGCACGAGAAGATTGAGAATGAAGACATGGATACAGCTTCGGTGACTCAGNCACCGAGACCGATGGGGATTGTTCTTGGTGGAGTTAGAGGATCCGGACGTGGTGGACCTCCACGACACCACAGGACCGGCGGTAACTCTGGTGGGCTTGGATCGAAGGATAAGGGCAAAGGGAAGGCAAAGGTAGTAGAGCATTGGTACTGTCATACATGTGACCGGAATCACACCGGCCCGGTTTGTTATAAGGAGAAGGGTATGTGTTACCGATCACCTGATCAGAGATTATCCTTTGATGACAACTCAGGGAGTTGCAAGGCCACAAGGATTTCAGAGTTATGCTCCTCGTGGGCGTGGTGTTCCTCAGTTTGGACCACGACCCCGACCACCGCAGATGCGGCCACCACTACAAGAGGCCCGCCGCCAGCCGCACCAGCAAGGCAGGGACGAGTGTTTCAGATTGAGCGTGGTGGCGCTGCTCAGAAAGGAGCACTAGAAGGTATGGTGTTTCTGAATGGTATTTCTGTTCGTGCTCTTTTTGACACAGGTGCTTCGATTTCTATAGTGTCACAGAAGTGTGCAAAGTTTTTGCAACTTCTTGTGACTCATCTGTCTCAAGTATTCTGATACGAACCGCCGAGTCGATTCTGTTCAGCAATGAGCTTATCAAGGGTTGCATGTTAACTATTGGTGAGCGGCAGATTTCTTCTGATTTGTTGGTGTTGGATACATCACATTATGATGTGATTCTGGGTATGGATTGGCTCTCGGAGCATTCCATACGGATAAATTGTGCGCAGCGACAGTTAGTGGTGTCGGATCAAGTACTACCACTTGTTCCCCCCTCAGATGTAGAGATTGTTCGGAACAGCATGGAGCTTGAGTAATGGAGAAATTACTTGTGATCAAGAAGGCGAGTACTTTGGACTCAATGATGCAGTACGCGGTTGGAACTTGATAAAATTCCGATTGTTAGATACTTTCCGCAGTGTTTCACGAAGAGTTGCAGTATGCCACCCGAGCGGGAGGTGATTTTGAGATAGTGTTACAGACCGGAGCTACACCTATCTCCATTCCTCCGTATCGCATGCCGATAGTTGAGATGAAGGAATTGAAGAAGCAGTTGGATGAGTTGTTGGATAAGGGGTTTATCCGACCGAGCAGATCACCGTAGGGAGCCCCGTTGTTATTTGGTAAAAAGAAGGATGGAACCCTCAGACTCTGTATAGATTATAGAAGGTTGAATGCGGTGACAGTTAAGAACAAATATCCGTTACCATGGATTGACAATCTGTTCGACCAGCTCCGAGGAGCTAAAGTGTTCTCAAAGGTTGATCTCCGATCGGGTTATTTCCAAATGCGTGTGAAGGAAGAGGACATTCCGAAAATTGCTTTTCGCACGCGGTATGGTCACTATGAGTACACTGTCATGCCTTTTGGGCTGACAAATGCCCCGGTAGCTTTCATGAATTTGATGAATGAGGTTTTCCGTCCCTACTTGGACAATTTTATTGTTGTCTTCATTGATGATATACTCATCTATTCTCTGGATGAGGACACACATCAAGAGCACTTGAGAATTGCCTTGGAAACTTTGTCTAACAACCACCGTATGCAAAGTTTTCAATGTGTGATTTCTGGTTGCGCGATGTAGCATTTCTCGGGCATATCATCAATGAGAACGGAATTTTTGTCGACCCGGAGAAGGTCAAGTCTGTACAAGAGTGGAGGCAACCCCGATCAGTAAAGGATATCCGTAGTTTTCTCCGGTTAGCTGGTTACTATCGTAAGTTCGTACCAGCCTTCTCGGTTCTTGCCTCTCCACTCACACAACTGACAAAGAAGGGTAAGGCGTTTGTTTGGTCGGATGAATGTGAGAAGAGCTTTCAAGAGCTCAAGTGTAGACTGACACAGGCACCGATTCTGGTTCTACGACCCGCCTCAGCCTTATGTCATTTATACCGATGCCTCACGAACAGTGCAGGGTGTATGCTTATGCAAAACCAGCGGTAATTGCTTATGGGTCGCGACAGTTGCGACCACATGAGGAAAACTATTCCACTCATGATTTGGAGCTTGTTGCGGTTATGTATGCACTCAAGCAATGGCGGCATTATTTGTTGGGAAACAAATTTCAAATCTTTACTGATTATAAGAGCTTAAAGTACTTGTTCACGCAGAAAGATCTGAATATGCGCCAAAGAAGGTGGCTCGAGTACATGAAAGACTACGACTGTAGTATCGAGTACACCGCAGGCAAAGGGAATACGGTGGCAGATGCCTTGAGCAGGGCATACACCGGGATAGTTAGAGGTGGAGAACCTGGAAACCGAACAGAGCATACGGACCTGACTGCCTTGTGGCACCGTTGGCAGCTACAGGAGCAAGAGCAGGTATTTGTGTTAAGAGTTCAGTCTTCTTGGATCGACAGGATCCGAGAATTTCAGATGAGAGATCAGAGTTTGAAACAGGTTTCTGGAGAAGCTAAAGGAGCATTGCGTCCATTCTTTGAGTATAGGCAAGGATTGCTATACTTCAAAGGACGTTTGTACGTGCCGAATGATGTGGCTCTTAGAGATGAGATTTTGGATCAAGCTCATAATAACAGTTTAAGTTTTCATCCGGGCGGTGAAAAGATGTATCACGATTTGAGGTCACACTTTTGGTGGCCAAGTATGAGGAGGCATATTGCTGAGCGTGTGGCAAAGTGTACCACTTGCCAACAGGTAAAGGTTGAACATCAGAAACCTGCGGGCACACTTCAGACGTTACCTATCCCAGTTCGTAAGTGGGGAAACGTGACTATGTATTTTCTTACCGGATTACCCACTACGAGAGCACATCATGATGCCATTTGGGTAATTATGGATCGTTTGACTAAGTGTGCACATTTCTTGCCCATTAAAGTCACCGACCCGTTGGACAAGTTAGCGCTACTTTATATCAAGGAGATAGTGCATTTACATGGTGTACCAGATTCTATAGTTTCAGATCGGGATCCAAGGTTTGCAGCCCGTTTCTGGAATGCTTTCCATCGAGCTTTTGGTACCCGGTTGCACCTTAGTACCGCGTATCACCCACAAACCGATGGACAATCTGAAAGGGTAATACAGGTATTTGAGGATATGCTAAGGAGTTGATAGTCTCGCTTCCTAAGGAAGGCCCGGACTCCCGTTGGTCCGAACCGTTGATGTGGTGGAGAAGATGATGTTCTTGAAGCTCCAAGCTTGCTGTTGAAGGTGGCACCAATGAGTAATCTGTGAAAGACAAAGAGAATACTAAGAAGTAGCAAGAGAGGAGTGTGGGTGCGTGAAGTAGCTTACCCGATATAGGCTGGAAATCACACTATTTATAGAGTGATGCCGGAGAAGAGCCTCCCAGGTTGAAGCCCTTAGACAGTGTTGAGATAAGTCTGTGTCAGACTGATTCGAGATAAGGCGGCTGTGATGATGAAGATCTCAGCAAACCGCCTTAGGTGATTCGCTTGTCAGAGAATGTCTGGCGTATGAATCTGGTGAAGATCTCCCAGGCTCGTGCTGTCCTCCTTATTGGCCGGTTGATGTCAGACGACCAAGTGGTCTATCTCCAAGTGGAGCAAGTGGCGGGCGAAGGCCTGTAAGGGCGAAGGCCCAGATAGAATATAGCCAAATAAGGAGTGAGGGTTGCACGAACCTTGGTACAAGGGCCTTATCTGGGCGGGGCCAGTATAGGCAGGAGACTGGGAGTAAGACCCATGGAGGCGAAAGAGATCGCAAGGGCTCGCCCTAAGACCGCGAGGGTGGCCCGCGTAGGCCTCAGAAACGCAAGGGTGAGTATGAGACGTCGCCCATGCGAGACTTGAGGCCCGCGAGGGCAGGACCCCGCGCAGGTGAGGCTGGAGACCATAAGGATGAGACCTTGCGAAGGCGATACTGGAGACCACAAGGATAAGACCTTGCGAAGGCGATACTGGAGACCACAAGGATGAGACTTCCTCAAAGGCCTTGTACGATTATAATATGACGCGAGGGCGCGTTTGCTTGGGTAGTGTACCAAGATGCCTCCTCCTGAGAGCGGAGTATGGGCAGGGTCCTGTACTCCGTTTTTTCGAAAGTACTTTGCTGAGGACCGATGTAGCAGCCATAAGTGAATCTCTTTTGTGATCCTTGTGAGTTTGAGAGGGGGGGCATTTGCTTGGGTAGTGTACCAAGATGCCTCCTCCTGAAGGCAGAGTATGGGCAGGGTCCCGTACTCTGTTTAAATTCCAGGCCTCTGGAGTTGGCGA
Source organism: Stellera chamaejasme (assembly GCA_024586325.1). Classification (NCBI taxonomy): domain Eukaryota; kingdom Viridiplantae; phylum Streptophyta; class Magnoliopsida; order Malvales; family Thymelaeaceae; genus Stellera; species Stellera chamaejasme. Next base: position 30,966,907 of record CM044983.1, read on the forward strand.
AGGCGCTTAGGCCGTTTGCGGACCGTTTGAGTGTCATGGCAGCGAAGAGTCCCTTCAGCATTTAATGCAGGAGAGATAAAGGAAGATGGGAGGTTTACTGACCGTTATGGGACGCGACACGTGGCGCTGTAGGGGTCGATTACGCTTTGCAAAAGCGTTTCTCCTTTGTATGGCTTGGGAGAGGTTTAATAACCGCTGGATGCTGGCACGTGGCGCCTCAGGAGCCAATCACGCTTAAATAGTGCTTTTTCATTTTGGCGGGCTTATAAAAGCGTATCCGAGAAGATTGAAGCCTTTCTTCTTCACTTTCGTATTTCCTCGCTCTGCTCTGCGTAACCTTTTCGCATTCTTGCGTTTCTTGACATTTATCGGTAGTTGAGAGGTTTTCTGCGGTGATTCCTTCTTTTTGCTTGAGACTCCGCTCTGCTACCCGTTCGTCTGCCAATTGCTCTGTCCACCTTTCCTACCGGCAACAAATCAAGTAAGATTCCGTTCTCCGGCACACTGAGTGTTTCTAGTTCTCTGAGCGCACTGAGTGCTTGACAAAATGCCTTTGCTAGGCCGCTCCGATTTATATGTCTGTTGTTCCCCTTTTTTTGCAGAGATGAGTTCCAAGGAAGCTGTTCGCCCAGTGGTCGCCCCCCTAGAGAAGACCACGGTGAAGTTCGAGAAAATTCACTAGGATATGGTGGAGGCCTTCTGGCCTGTGGAAAAAGCGCCGAAATATACGTCCCGCGCGGGCGTTTGTCGGGTGATGGGTTGGCCCGTCACTGAGGAGAACAAGGAGAACCGGTGCCGTGGCTCGTACACGGCGCAGCTTGCGGCGGGATTGCGGTATCCCCTCCCTCGTTTAGTGCAAGATTTATGCGCAGAGTGGGGGATGCCGCCAACTCAGTTGGCTCCCAACACCTTTCTGACCATAGCGGGCGTCATCGTCGCTTGTCACATGGCCGGTGTGCAGCCATTTGCCGACGTCTTCAACCGTTTTTACCGGCCGAGCCGAGAAGCGGAGTGCGTTCTTCACGCTACTCCCATAAACGTTGGAGGTAACCACTCCATCTCTTTCACCGCCTCACCAAGATCCTACCACGACTGGCATGGGTCTTTTTTCTTCTTGCCCCGTGAAGGCTCATGGGACTTTCCCGTGGCTAGGACGCGGCAGTCCGTGCAAAGCATTGTGCGGAGGCCTGAACTGACTCATGAGGGAGTGCGGTGGCAGGCGTATGTCCAACTGCTGGGGTGGTTGGACGATGTTTTGTCAAGGAGTGCATGCGACGAGTTTTTCCCGTTCTCGCCTGCCCAATCGGATGAAACCACCTGCGGTGGGCTGGGATCAGCATGGGCTTCGTGTTGGACCCCGAGGTGCCCCCGCCGTACGAGGGATGGGCGCCTGTCCACCGCGGGACGTTGATAGATTCTTTCTATGCCGCACTGGCGAGGCCCAAAGGTACGCTTTGCATACACATAATCATACTGTAAAACTTTAAAGAGGTCTGGTAGAACCTGGTCTCAAGACTTTCTTTATGTTTTGTAGATGTCGCCGCAGAGTCCGGCGAAACCTGTGGCAAGAAAGCGCCCATGCGCATTGCCCAAATGAGTGCATCCGGCTTGTGCATTCGGGAAGGATGCCCCTTCCGGGGCAAGTGAAGGTGTTGGGACGAATCATTCCCAAGCTGCCCAAGAAGAGGGCTGCTACCAAGTCCTTGGCGTCTTCTCAGCCAGAGAAGAAGAAGAAGAAGGTGGCTGCTGCGCAGCCCGGAGAAGAGAGTGCCCCCGCTGTTGCTGAGGGGGCCAGGGCTGAAGAGCCAACTGGGGAGGCTGAGAGGCCTGCTGAAGTGGAGGGGCTCGCCGCAGCTTCTTTTAATCATGGGGCTAGGGAGCTTGTTGGGAAGAAGTTCCTGTACTGTGGAAAAGGCTGGAGAGCCCGTGGCCGAGGAAGCCAAGAGTGGAGGTCGAGGTGCCTCTTGCTGTTGAAGAGGTCGTGCCCTCTGCGGAGGGCCCGTGAGGGAGCGCAGTAGACAGCGCTGCTCCCATGAGGCTGTACCCATCTCGGTGGTGCAACCTATTTCTCCCGAGGAGGCTCTGAAGCCTTCGTGTCTGGGCTTTTTGCAAGCCCCTCACCAGCTCAAGGCGAGGATTTGCCCAGGCATGTGGTGGCTGAAGAGATTCTTTCTGGGGGAAAGGTGCCCCTCCCAAGGGCAAAATGTCAGCGGTTGACATCCTGATCTCTATGAGAAGGAGGGGCATCCAAGCTGCCAAGGCCATTGGGGGTTCTGGCCAACAGGAGGTTTCGGTCTCTCCTGTGGAGGTGGTTGAGACCCCTAATGCAAGGGATGTGATCCCTGCAGCAACCCCTCCTGGAGAGGGGATCCCTGAAGTGGTTCTCTCAGGGGAGCAGGCCCCCGCAACAAAGGGGAAGGGGATTCTGAGGGTTGAGGAGACTTCCTCTTCCTCTGACAGCGAGGCCCCTGGGGAGGGGGGTCTGGTAACACGGTCCTCCACGAGGACTAGTGGTTGGGAGATTGCCCAATCTTCCAGCAGCCAGCTGGAAATCAATGAATGGGGGCGTCCTCCTGCTGGTGAGTTTTTCTGACTTGAAAGTGCTTTCTTTGCTTTGAGTTCGCATTTCTGTCATCCAATTGCTGATGCCCGTACTTTGTAGGCGCGGGGCCCTTCAGGCCAAAGGGTTGGTCCCCGTGAGGCCCCCATGGACCAAGGGGTCCTAACAGAGATCCCTGCTGATTTGGGGACCAGAACTGAGGTCCTTGAGGAGACCGGGGTCTGGGCCCATTATCTGGAGCGGAGGCGCGTTGCTGCCCAGTCGACCCCTAAGTGGTCTGAGGTGCCGGACCTTCTGAGGGTCCAAAGGCACCAGGCCAGGCTTGGGGTGTACAAGGAGCAAGGGAGGCTCCTGAAAGATGCGTGGGATCCAGTCTTCCTTCTCAGGAATAGCAGCTCTCTGCTGATGGGAGGGGAGCAGACTCTCCTATCTTGCCTGGAGGGGCTGCGCACCCCTTTTGACCGAGAGGTGACAGAGCGGAGTTTAGACTCCCCTACCAAGTTTATGCAGGACGCAGCCCAACAGAGTCTTCAGGTGAGACCCTCTTTTGATCATTTATGTACAAGTTTAGTCTGGCCTCTTTTGCCTTTGTTGAAATTTGACTGGGGTGCAGGCGGCCGTCAAAGGATACGCTGCCTCGGAGCAATGGCATGACTTCCTGAAGTATGCCAATAGGCGGGACGACGCCCAAATAACAGAGATCGCCTCACTTAGGAGGGAGCTGGAGGCCTCAAAGAAGAGGGAGGAGGAGCTCAAGGAGGCGCACGCCAAACGTGTGGCCCAACTAGAGAGTTGGTGCGACTACGTTAACAAGGAGCGAATAACCAGCAGGCTATATCGGTATGAGCAGGCCAGCCTTATTGGTGCGTTCAAGCAACGCTTCCTCCAGCAGGTAGCAGGCTTAGAAACCCAGCAGGGAGAGATTGCTGCTTTGAAGGAGTCTCTTCATCGGCCAAGGCTGAAGCCGAACAGCGAAGGCTGCAGCCAAGGAAGCGGAGCGCCGTGCCATCGCTCAAGCTCACCTAGCAGACCAGCAGATAAAAGAAAACAGGCTCGCCGCCGAGGCTGCCACGAAGGCACGCCTAGAGGTCGCCACTAATCTTGAGAAGGCGGTGGCCTCAGTAAAGGAGATGGAGAAGGCTTTGGGCCTTTCTCCTTTTGCAGGTGAGGATCCTGAACCCTCTTCTTCTATCAAGATGTCCATCCCTGAGCGGGTGCCAAGACTGATGGAGAAGTTTGGTGAGATTCAAGCCTTAGGCGAGGCGGGGGCGCAGGCCTACGAGGAGGGCTGGCTGCGATGCCGCTTCCAAGTGGAGAAGGCATTCCCAGAGTTAAGTCTTGGGATCCTGGATGCTGCTAATACCAATGAGCCAACAGTAGAGGCGCTGCTCCATTGGGGGGAGCAGGGGAGGAAGATGGGCGATGCCTGGTATGCCCTTTTGGACTAGGGTGGAGGCTCCAACATGTGGATGCCCCCTATTTCTGTGCAAAGACCTGCATTCATGCATACTTTTGGGAACAGTAGACGAAGTAAAATTTCCTCTTGTCTTCACTGTCTTGTAGTCTCGCTTTATTTTGCGATAGGAATGTAGGGCACGTTAGCTAGGTTAACAACCATAGGCTAAGTCCCGTTTGTGGAGAGAAAGCCCTTCTGGGGTTCGCAACGGCGAAGCCACAGAGATCACTTGTTAAGGAGCTGGAGACTTGGTTTGAGTTCCTGGTGACAAGGTATTTAAAACCCGCAACGGCGGAGCCACATATATCTTTCTAGATAATTTGTGGGTTCCCTTGCTGAGACAAGCTGAGATGGAGACCACTTGTTTGAGATAAGGGCCCTTTTTAGGACTTGCAGAGGGGGGACCTTTGAAGGCCATGGGTAATTTTTTAGGGAGCGAGCCCTTGGGTAGTGTACAGTGTACCAAGTAGGAGATCCCTGCAGATTATTCCTCATTTATACGATAGGAATGAAGTAAAAAACTCAGTTTACCTTGAGTCCGAAGTCGCTCGTTGGCGAAGGTAGTAGGGCACTTGTTGAGACAAGTGGAGAACCATCTGAGGTTCTGGGGAGTGAGACCCGTTGCTGTGTTTGAGGAGCCCGTGCGGAAGGTCTGCTATGGCGTGCGAGGACGACTTACACATAGACCTTCCTGAAGGGGTCAAAAAAGGTGATTACCCTTCCGCAGCGCAAGGGGATTACCCTTGGGGCGGGGCGAGTTGAAGGTCAGTTGGGGAATGAGACCCGCAACCACCTGTGTGGAGAAGTCCGAGCGGAAGGTCTGCTGTGGCGTGCGAGGACGTCTTACACATAGACCTTCCCGAATGAGCCAAAAAGGGTTACCCTTCCGCACCCAAGAGGATTACCCTTGGGGCGGGCGAGTTGAAGGTCAAATGAGACCCGCAACCACCGTGTGGAGAAGTCCGAGCGGAAGGTCCGGGGCGTGCGAGGACGACACATAGACCTTCCCGAAGGAGCCAAAGGGGGTTACCCTTCCGCAGCGCAAGAGGATTACCCTTGGGGCGGGGCGAGTCAAGGTCACTTGGGAATGAGACCCGCAACCACCTGAGTGGAGAAGTCCGAGCGGAACGTCTGCTGTGGCGTGCGAGGACGTCTTACACATAGACCTTCGCGAAGGAGACAAAAGGGGGTTACCCTTCCGCAGCGCAAGAGGATTACCCTTGGGGCGGGCGAGTCAAGGTCACTGGGAATGAGACCCGCAACCACCTGTGTGGAGAAGTCCGAGCGGAAGGTCTGCTGTGGCGTGCGAGGACGTCTTACACATAGACCTTCTTGAAGGAGCCAAAAGGGGGTTACCCTTCCGCAGCGCAAGAGGATTACCCTTGGGGCGGGGCGATTTGAAGGTCAGTTGGGGAATGAGACCCGCAACCACCTGTGTGGAGAAGTCTGAGCGGAAGGTCTGCTGTGGCGTGCGAGGACGTCTTACACATAGACCTTCCTGAAGGAGCCAAAAGGGGATTACCCTTCCACCGCGCAAGAGGATTACCCTTGGGGCGGGGCGAGTTGAAGGATAGTTGGGGAATAAGACCCGCAACCACCTGTGGCGCGACCTCAGGGGGCTCCCCTTTGTGGGTCCGTAAGTGAGACCTGACAAGGTCTGATGCCATAACTCAGGCAGGTAGCCAATCTGACCGGTTGGGTGTAGGGGGCGATGGAGAGAGCATTTGCAATGCTATGTAAAGTTGTAAGACAGGAAGAAATACACATGTATTTTATTGAATTTGAAGACGTAAGACCAAGGACTTACACGTAATATGGGCGCAAGTCATCCGCATGAAAGTTTCGGGGAAGAAAACGACCATCATGGTCTTGTAGTTCATAGACTCCTGGGCGGTCTTGTTTAAGAACATTATAAGGCCCGTCCCAGTTGGGTCGCAAGACACCTTGTTTGGGGTCGCGAGCTGTGAGGGCTGATTTAAGCAAGGCAAGGCCCCTTTGTTGTAGTGCCTTGGGTTTTACCCGGGCATTATGGTGAAGACTGAGCCTCTGTTTGAGGGCAGTCATGCGAAGGCGAGCGCCCTCGCGTAATTCTTCGATTAAGTCAAGTTTGGCGCGGAGCCCTTGAGCATTGGCCTCATCAGTGAAGTTGATCATACGGATCGTGGGGAGGTCTGCCTCAATTGGCAGGAGCGCATCTGCGCCATATACCAGGGAGAAAGGCGTCTCGCCTATTGGGGTTTGCGTTGTAGTGCGATAGTCTCATAACACTTGGGAGTTCATCTACCAAGCGGCCTTTGGCCCCCTCAAGGCGCTTCTTGAGGCCTTCCTTGAGGGTGCGGTTGGTGACTTCAACCTGCCCATTAGACTGGGGTGCGCCATCGGGGGCGAAAAGCATGCGGACATTATTGTCCTGAGCCCACTGTTGGACACTGTGACTGGAAAACTGTGTGCCATTGTCTGTAATAATAGCACGAGGGCTGCCGTACCGGTAGACAAGGTTCTTCCAAAGAAACTTGATAATTTTCGCGAAGTGATGGAGACCAGGGTTCTACCTCGACCCACTTAGAAAAATAATCAACCGCAACAACACGAAGCGGCACCGACTGAGCAGTCGGCATTGGACCAATAAGGTCGAGGCCCCACAGGGCGAAGGGCACTGGGTTTGTCAATGCTGGAGATTCCGTAGATGGCAGTCGCTGAGACACGAGAATTGATTTGGCACTGGTGGCACGTTTTGACCAAAGGCGGCGGCGCCCTTTTTCAAGGTGGGCCAAGAGTACCCTTGACGAAGGGCTTTGTGGGCAAGTGCCTCCGCAGCAATGTGTGCGCCACGCTTGCCTTGGTGAAGAGTGTCCAAGACAGAGTGCCCTTCGGGGTGCCGAGACATCGCGTGCAGGCGCCGCAAACCCGCGATGCCATAATTGGTCATCAATGAGGACGAAGCGGATGGCCCGTTTGTGAGCCTCGGGGATCTGTGGTGCTGGTTTTTAGTTCAGCAATAATAGGGTCTCTCCAGTCTGCGACCGGATCATGTGTTGCCAGAGAGGCAATATCAATATCTTCCGTGATGGAAGGACTGGCCAGGGTGGCCGAGGTGGAGGGAGTCTTTCCCTTTGACAAAGATGTCTGCTGTAGTGTTCTCGAGCGAGGAACAAGTATGAAGATGATCTCTTCGAAGTCGGTTCGCAATGTGTTTACCAATTTAATGTATTTGATCAGGGTGGCGTCATTGCATTCGGCGCAACCTTGGACTCGGTGAATCACCGCCAGAGTCGCTATGGACATGGAGGCAGCGAATGCCTGCCTTCTTGGCGAGCTTTAGCCCGGCGACTAGGGCCTCATATTCTGCAACATTGTTAGTCACTTGAAATTGAAAAGAGACACGAAGGAATACTTCCATACCTAGGGGTCCGCGTAGATACACACCCCCTGCGGGGGATTCCAGCTGGATGAGCCATCCACAAATAAGTCCCATTGGGAGGAATGGGTGGAGGTGCAGGGGCCCTGCTCGGGGCCGAGAGGATATCAAAGCATCTCGAGAACTCCGCAATGAAGTCGGCGAGGGCCTCGGCCCTTGATTGCCTTCCCGGCTCATAGTTGATGTTAAAACCACCAAGTTCGATACACCACTTGGCGAGGCGCCCGAGTGTTCGGGTCGCCTCAGATATCCTCAGACGGCAAGTCCGCTCGACTATAATAGTGTGCCCTTGGAAGTAGGGCTTGAGCTTCCTTGCTGCATATACAAGAGACAATATAGCCTTTTGGAGAGGAGGATACCTTGTTTCTGTATCCTGGAGAGTATGGCTGGTGTAATATACCGACCATTGTTTAGCAGCCTCTTCCTTAATAAGGACAGAAGCAACACTCTTTTCTGAGGTGGCGAGGTAGAGGACCAGGTCATCGCCCGGTCCAGGGCACTTGAGTGCCGGCAGCTCTCAGAATGCTGTTTCATGGAGGCATATGCCTCCTGGCACTCCAACGTCCATTTGCAAGCTTTTTTCTTGCGTATTTGATCGAAGAAAGGTCTGCAGCGATCGCTTAGTTTTGAGACGAATCATCCCAAGGCAACTAGCTTTCCTGCTAGCTGTTGAACTTCCTTGAGTCCTCTAGGAGTGCGCAGGGTAGTGATTGCCTCAATATTTTTGGTATATGCGTGGATTCCTCCTTATGAGATCAGGTACCCAAGAAACTTCCCTTCTCCTACGCCAAAGATACATTTCTTTGGGTTTAACCGCATATTGTACTTGCGGAAGTTGGCGAAAGTTTCCTCCAAGTCTGTAAGGTGGGTTGAAGCGGCCTTGCTTTTGACTATAATGTCATCGACGTAAGCCTCAAGATTTCGGCCAATTTGGCCTGTGAAGACTTGATTTATAAGTCTTTGGAAGGTAGCCCCTGCATTTTTTAAGCCGAAGGGCATTCTGATATAATGATAGACGGCTTCGCCCGTAGTGAAGGCGGTTTTTACCGCGTCCTCTGGGTCCATAAAGACTTGATGGTACCCGTTGTACGCATCGAGAAAGGAGAAGACAGAATGATGAACGGTTGAGTCAACCAGTTGGTCAATGGAAGGTAGGGGATAGGGGTCCCTTGGACAGGCCCTATTAACCCCTTTGTAGTCCACGCAAAGTCGCCACTGACCGCCCTCTTTATCGGCGAGGACAATATTCGCAACCCACTCAGAGTAGTGAACCTCCTTGATTATATTTGCCTTAAGCAATTTCTGCACTTCGGTGCATAAAGTCCTTACGGTCAGGGGCCATGCCCTTTGTTTTCTGCCTAACCGGGCTAAAGCCGGGAGTACACTCAACTTGTGAGAGATAATAGTAGGTCAACCCCTGGTAGGTCCTCGTGGCCCCATGCGAAGACGTCGCTGTTGGCATGGAGGAGATGGATGAGCGCTTGCTGGTCTTTTTCTTCGAGGTCTTTTCCCACCCGGAATTTCTTTCAGGGGGAGATCTCAACCTCTTTGAAGGCTCCAGATAAGTCGGGAGCGGCCTCGCCCGCCGGCCCGTCTTCCTCCGCGGCGCCTTTCTCTTAGGCTCGATGGTCGGGAAATTGAGGAGGTCCAGCGAGGGCGGAGACATAATTGCCTCTAGCCACATTTTGGTTGATGAAGATATAGGCATCTCCGGCCGCCGTGTGAAAGATCAAAGTCGTGGTCCGCACATCACAGGGACGTGGAACTCGGCCTGAGTATGTCGCCCAATGATGGCGTTGTATGGCGTAGGAAGGTCCAGACAATAAAGTCCACAAAGCTTGAGTGACATACCTGTTTCTTTTCCTTGGTGGTCCCCATCATCATGTAGGGTAGGGTGATCGACCCTAAAGTTGGGATTTCATCCCGTCCTACTCCAAAAGTGGCCCCCTTGGCGGGTTGAATTTTTGACAAAGGCACTTTGGCCTCAACCAAAGTGTGCTTGTAGATCACGTTGGCGTTTGCCCCGTATCCATGTAGATCCTGCCGACGCCCCATCCCGCAATACGGGCGGTGATAACCAAGGGATCAGCGTGCGCACCGCCACGAGGGTGCCATCGCTGCGATGCAAAAATCGGGTGGCGGAATGGTCTATCTGGTAGATCTGCCTCATATGGAGGCGTCTTGCCGAAGCGCCTTCACACTGTGTGATTACGCCGATATGCCCCCTTACCGGGGGGATCTGAACCAGATTCTCTTGACCTGGGTTTTGTTGGGAGCGCCCCCGCCGGCGTTCCTCCGGTCGGCGATCCTCCCGGTCGCCTTCTCTCCTACGGCCCCCCTCATTATGGAGAAAGTATTCCCTGAGCTTGCCTTGAGCCAGCATTTCCCCGATCATGCGCTTGAGCTCAAAACAGTCCTCAGTGTCGTGACCTTTGTCACGATGATAACGGCAGAACATGCCGCTTTGCCTTGTTATTTCCTCGGGAGAGAGGACGAGGCCAAGTGGGGACCTCCTCTTTTGTTCCAAGGCGTGGAGGATGTTGGTGCGAGATTCCTCGGTGGAGGAAGAGAAAATACGCCTTCTCCCTACCGGGGCGTAGGGTACGCCTTTGAGACACGGGGTCCGGTCGCGAGGTTGTCCCTTAGCGCCCGCCGCGGCGACTCGGCAAGTGGCCGAGTGACCTCTTCCGTATTCATAAATCGAGACGCCGTGCTCAAGAATTGTTCCATATTTGTAGGGGTTGGTGTGGACATCCACAAAGAAAAGAGTCTCCCAACGGAGGCCCCGGATAGCTGCAAGGCACGAGCTTCCTCTCCTGCATTAGGGACTTGGATAGACTCGGCCTGAAAGCGTTGAATATACTCCCGGAGTGGTTCATCCTTTTTCTGCCGTATTTTAAGAAGATGTCCCGCCGTCTTAGGGGGAGGTTTTGACACCACAAAGTGGTTGGAGAAGTTGCGGGAGAGTTCCTCAAAGGAATCAAACCGCTTATCACGAAGGGTGGTATACCGGTTGGCGGCCCCGGTAAGTGTGGAGCTGAAAGCTCGGCAGAGCGTGTTGTCGTCCGCCCTTGCGATTGCCATCGCGAAACATAACGCTGGAGGTGAATATCGTGGTCCGAAAGACCATCATAAGCGTCCAGCTTAGGCTGGCGGAATTGATCTGGGAGAGAGGTTTCTAAGACCCGTTGAGTGAAGGGTTGGGTCTAGAGGTGGTCCAGACCCATCCTGGCGGTATTATGAACACTAGCCCTTATATCCCTTTTTTCCACTTCCTCTAATCGTCTAGTAAGTGCGATAAGTAATGGCGAAGAAGGGTCGGGATTACTTACTTGTTGAGGAGGAGTAGCTAGGCGTTCAGGCTGATTAGTCCGTAGCGTTCCCACGCTATCCAGAACGCCCCGAAGAGTGGTGGCGAGTGTTTCACGTAAGTTGAAAGCAACCGCCTCAGTGATTGTTTGCAGAACGGCCGGATCCAGGCTCGTTGGAGGTGTGTTCGGAGGTGGAATGTTACGCTCTTGGGGCACGTTACGGTTAACGTGGGAGGAGCTTTCCTCCGTCGAGTGGACAGAGAGTTCTCCCCGTTGTGGGGGAACATTGTTCGGAGATGGCTCCGATGGCGGATCATTGTTCGTATTTGTCTCGGGGAGATTCCTCCTTCCCTGACGACTGTTCCTGTTTGCACTCCGGGTGGTTGGCATGACTTGCTACTTGTGGTTTGTAATATGGGTTTATGGTAAGAATTTTTTCGTTCCCACAGACGGCGCCAAACTGATAGTCTCGTTCCTAAGGAAGGCCCGGACTCCCAGTTGATGTGGTGGAGAAGATGATGTTCTTGAAGCTCCAAGCTTGCTGTTCAGAGTAATCTGTGAAAGACAAAGAGAATACTCAGAAGTAGCAAGAGAGGAGTGGGGGGGCGTGAAGTAGCTTACCCGATTTAGGGTGGACATCACCCTATTTATAGAGTGATGCTAGGAGAAGAGCCTCCCCCAGTTGAAGCCCTTAGACAATGTTGAGATAAGTCTCGTGTCGATCGATTGGAGATAAGGCGGCTGTGATGATGAAGATCTCAGCAAACCGCCTTAGGTGATTCGCTTGTCGAGAGAATGTCCGCGTATGAATCTGGTGAAGATCTCCCAGGCTCGTGCTGCCCTCCTTATTGGCCGGTTGATGTCAGACGACCAAGTGGTCTATCTCCAAGTGAAGCAAGTGGCGGGCGAAGGCCTGTAAGGGTGAAGGCCTGTAAGGGCGAAGGCCCAGATAGAATATAGCCAAATAAGGAGTGAGGGTTGCACGAACCTTGGTACAAGGGCCTTATCTGGGCGGGGCCAGTATAGGCAGGAGACTGGGAGTAAGACCCATGGAGGCGAAAGAGATCGCAAGGGCTCGCCCTAAGACCGCGAGGGTGGCCGCGTAGGCCTCGAAAGTATGAGACGCAAGGGTGAGTATGAGGCGTCGCCCATGCGAGACTTGAGGCCCGCGAGGCGAGACCCCGTGCAGTGAGGCGCGTTTGCTTGGGTAGACCATAAGGATGAGACCTTGCGAAGGCGATACTGGAGACCACAAGGATAAGACCTTGCGAAGGCGATACTGGAGACCACAAGGATGAGACTTCCTCAAAGGCCTTGTACGATTATAATATGACGCGAGGGCGCGTTTGCTTGGGTAGTGTACCAATGTACAATTTTTAATAATTGTTTTGGTGAAGAGGGGTCTGCTGTCAACCTCAGCCATCGCTAGGCCATGGCTGGCGAAGCCTCTATTGGCCTCAGCCATGGCCAGGCCATGGTTGGGAAAGCCTCTGTTGGCCTCAGCCATGGCCAGGCCATGGCTGAGAATTCCGGATTTAAGCCAACCCAACTCGTTTAACTTCATTTTTTCACCATTTTCTTCTTCAAGTTGCTCTCTACTCTATCCCAACTTGAACCATCACCATTCCAAGTGATTTTGAGCTCCAGTTTGCGTGGAAACGAAGGATTTGTGCGGGAATTACTACAAGAACTACGAATCAACAAGGATTTCGTTCCAACAACACTTTGTGGCTGAATTTGGGAAATTGCCCAAGTTGTGAGGTTGGTATTTTCGTGATCTCTTGGTTCATTTGAGTTAGTAGTAGTCTTTCTATGTTGGATTAGAGATAGAAACACACTTTACAACACGAATTGAGCATGAATCGAAGAATTTCGAAATTAGGGTTCATCACCCGGGATGAACGAATTTTGGGGGAATGTGAAATTGACCTCAAATTAGTGTTGTTGGGTAGTTTTGGAACAACATTAATACTTGGTAAAAGGTCCAACAATAGTTTGATCTATGAATATGTTTTGTTGAATTGAACCCAAATTGTTGTTATTGGGTATGTTTAGAGCAATGTTGATAACTGGAACATTGTCCAAATAAGCTCCGATTATATACGTAAGACAATGTTCATTCGGGTTATATGTTGGAACGGGGAAGTGTGTGTTTTGGATGGTTTAAAGGTTCAAGCATGTTTAGACAATGGAATTGAGCAACATTAAGTCTTGAAGTATGGTTCTATTATCAACGGATAATATGTTGTTAGATGGAACTGTGATATGGAAAGTGTGTGATGTTTATAGGTGTTGTGGAAGCAAGAATTGAGGTTGATTGAGGAAGGAGTTTTCGTGCTTTGATGCTTTGCTGCTACCCTCTGCGTCTGTTATCTGCTTTTGTTTCAAGGTAAGGGTTCGACCTACCTATATTATTGTAATGTAGGATGGTTGAGGCAAGTTTTAGGCCTCGGTCTCTGACTTCGGTCTTAGGTCGGGAAAGTGGAGTCCCAAGGCTAGTCCCATGGTAGGAGTAACGGTGCACAGGTACAACTTTGCTTCGGTGTCGTGGTTCGTGCGTCTGTGTGACCCGAACTAACTGGGATACGACACAACGGATGGCGTTCGCATAGGGGACCAGTCCGAGATAGGGTTACAATCCCTTGAGGACCGTACGGCATATGGTTCACATCATTCCGGTATGATCTGCTCTGCTATATATGTCTAGTCACATAACCTGTCTCGTTATGGACTAGGCTCGCATAACCTGTCTCGTTATGGACCGACGGATGCATGACCTGTCTCGTCTTGATCCATTACATTCTGTTTTGCCCTATATGTCTAGTCGCATAACCTGTCTCGTTATGGACTAGGGTCGCATAACCTGTCTCGTTATGGACCAACGGACGCATGGCCTGTCTCGTTACTGGGTTTTTCTTTAAGAAAAACTCACACCCCCTTACTTAACATTTTTCAGGAGATAAGGATTCTGGGCCAGCGGAGTAGGATTTCCGCAAGGCTGTCTGGTTTGCTATTTTGAGGGTTTAGCAGCATCTGGACTTTGAGTTCGGGCTCCTCGTCAGTTTCTTTCTCCGACGCCCGACTTCTGTACGGTTAAACCTAAAGCCCGTAAACAGCTCTGTAGCATGATAGTCTATTGGCATGTAGTTCTGAGATAACATGTCATTTTGGATTTGTCTGATGATCTGAATATTCTGAATATGGATATGCATATATATGTTCTGCGTTTGACTGATTGTATAAGTATTGATGTGATCACGGGGGGGGTAAGTGATCACGCGTTCGGATCTAGCTTGAAGGAGGCGGTTTCCAGCAAGAATGGAAACGAAGAACAGAGGAAGAACAAGGAAACAAAGTCGGCCAAGGGAACCTCGGCACTACGAGGTGAGGCAATGCCCTTGAAAACGCCTGGGAACGGAGATGGAACCGAGAACCTCCTCACTACGAGGTGAGGCAATGCAAGGTATTATATTGGATCCTCTTGCAATGGATCACTATGATTGGCGAAGCAAGATTTGAGAAGGAGATGGAACCGAGAACCTCCTCACTACGAGGTGAGGCAATGCAAGGTATTATATTGGATCCTCTTGCAATGGATCACTATGATTGGCGAAGCAAGATTTGAGAACCCATAAAGGGCTTGAGGAATTTTCCTTCTCAAGCTTTTCTTTAAAATTGGTTCTGTCTATTCTAGGAGTCTGTTGTCCCTTTTATAGAGAAGGGAAAGGGAACAGACTCTTACATATACGCATGCATGCCATAAAGCGTACAGTGCTTTTACATGCATGTTATCTAAAAAAGGTGAAAAAGGTCAAAGCTAAGTAATATAATACTCCCAAGTGTCAGCGTGAAAGGAGGGAGTGTTCCTGATGGGACGGGAGTGGTTGGGAGTGGTCAGCTGAATTATTGGAAGTGCCTTCGCCAAAGTGCCTCCGCCAAAGTGCCTCCGCCAAAGTGCCTCCGCCAAAGTGCCTCCGCCAAATTGCCTCCGCCAAAATGCCTTCGTCAAAGTGGAACTTCACTGTTTCAATAACTTGAGCCTGAACTCCGATTGAGGTGATTCAAAAGCCATTTTTCTCCTTTTGAAAAGGGCTTCAATATGAAATCCATTGCTCCAGCTCTTGATGAGTACAGATCCGCTTCACTTCTCCAAAAGAAAGCCCGGAGTGATTTGAGGCCCTCATGATCATATCATTCTCTCCTCTTCAAAAGGATTCGTCCTCGAATCCAAGGTGAGAGTTCCTCCCGGTACAACAAAATTAAATTACATACATAACATTCATAGTTACAGGGGCGACAAGGAAGGAGTTGTAAAGGTTGAGCACCAAGCACCTCTCAACTACGAGGTTGAGCAATACTGGGTATTCGCTCACAGAAATGCCGGACTCCGTCTTTGAACACCGTGCACCTCCCAACTACGAGGTTGGGCAATACAAGGTATAATTTCTCAAACGGACACCGTCTCACCTCATAGTGAGGAGGTTCTCGGTTCCATCTCCTTCTCAAATCTTGCTCCGCCAATCTTTAGTGATCCATGCAAGAGGATCCAATATAATACCGACTCTCAACCTCCTCCTGCTCGAGGAGCTGGGCCTTCTGCACAGCCTCGTGGTAAGAAGTGATATCCAGAGGCCTCAGAGCCCACCTGTACTCCGGGCGTAGGCGGCGAATGAACCGCTTGGCCTTCTCCTGCTCCATGCCGTAATACTGTGGCACGTAGCGGACCAATCGGTCAAACTCCCGCTCATACTCTGCTACAGTCCGAGTCCCCTGCTCCAGATCATCGAACTGTGCCTGACGGAGGTCCCTGACGGCATCCCCAATGTACTGCTGATGGAAGTAGTAAGCAAACTGCTCCCAGGTCAGGTCCGAATCATGCCCCCATCACGTGCTGCCTCAGCTCTCAGACGACCCTGGAGGCCCCTCCACCAATGATCTGCACTGTCCTGCAGATTGAACGTGGCCAAAGAAACTCTAACCTCAGATGGAAGGCGTAGCCTCCCAAGGAGCTTGTCAACCCCCGCAAACCATGCCTCAGCCGCCTCAGGTCCTCCACGGCCGTTGAACCTCGGGGGGTTCAAACGCTGAAACCGCTCCAGTCTGATCTCATCGATCGGGCGTCTCGGCTCTTCCCGTCGATGGTGGGACCGACGAGAACTCTCAGCATCGCGCAGATCTCCTCCTCGTAATCACTATCCTCGCTAACCTCGCGCACCGAGGTGGCTGCTGCCCACCTCCCGAACCGGCTGTCTCGCCGCGGCCTGGCCGGGCCTCCCGGTGCTCGCGCTGCCCTCGAATCTGGCCGGGCAACAATGTACCCAACAGCCGCTGTCACAGCCACCCCGCCCGGTTGCGGAGGCGGAGCCGGCCGCGGCGTCGGAACTTGCCTTCCACAGGAATTACGGCGGAAAAACAGCGGCGGCGCGGCAGAGCATCGAGCTCGAATCACGAGAATCGTTTAGTAACAACTAGCAACCTATAACTCATACAAGGCAAGCATGCTAACAATCTTACTACTACCACACATGCAGTTCATGGTATGCTAACATCCATTATCGCCATCAACACAGAAGCACCAAGTTTGAGATAAACCAAATCTACTATAGGCAAGTCGGGGCTCCGCCCACGACTCAGAAGATAACAAAACAGAATATATCTCAAACATATATACCTACACATCCAACACATGATCTGACCTATATGCATGCAGTTCTGACTCTGAGCCGGTATTCAAAATCCTATAAATACCTAGCGCGGAATCTGAAGCGACCTCCGCACGTGGTACTGCTGCTGCAACCCAACCTCACAGTGAAAGAAGCACCGCGGAACCTCTACTCCGCCGGTTGCTTGTCAGGACGGCCTGAAAGTGGTAAACAGATAAAAGGGTGAGTCCTCGAAAGGACCCAGTAAGGGCTTAAGGTAAAAGTGCAGTTTGCCCACAGGGCAACAATCTGAACCTGCAAAACAGATTATCACAACATATACATATACATACGAACATAAAACATAAAGCAAATCAGAATCCACCATATGCGGTCCAACCGCCAGAACGACCATGTGACGGCCCTCGGCAGAGGTCGAATATACAGATCAGAACAGAACAGATAGCACGGTACCGGCTGGGGTCGCGATCCCCAAACTGTCGTAGGGTCACAGAACAGAAGTATCGGCACTCCTGGTGCGGATACGCAGAATGTCGGCACCCCTTCAGTGCGGACACAGGCAATGTCGGCACTCCGGTGCGGATACGCGAAAATGAATCAAGGAGTACCCGTGGTCTCTCCAACCATACGGGCCTCGCCACGTAATCGAACATATAAATAAAGCATACAAACACGGCAGAGATATCATACCCGATAACACATATGGAGCGAACAAACGTACATTTTACCAAGTTAAGCCCTTACCTCAGAAGCGCTGCCCCGCAGCCCAACACTCGTGAAAATCCCGACTCCCGACCCGAAATGCACAACTTGGCTCCTACGGATCCGCGCTACTCCACCAACGCAGAATCAAGCTGTACAACCATAGTGGATCAGAACACATCCAAACAAACCCCAGAAAACAATTCTCGCACAAACCCGCACTTTCCAGGAAATTTCCACGAAGCTCGGTTTTACAAACCGAGCCTGAACATTGCTATTCATACACCACCAAACCCATTTCAACCTTTAAACCCGCATTCCGGACACCTTTCATGGAAAACCCGCATAAACCTAACTTTTCCTACCATTGTCCGAAAATGATGTTTCAACCACCATTATGAACCTATTTTCACCCACAATACCAATTTAGGATCCAAACCAACCTAAACACAACCTTAACATGGAAAAAGTTTCATTTGAACATTTCGGTCCTTAACTAAATTTTCACCACATTCCCAAATCAAACCATTCAAGCTTCCAATTAATCATATTAATCATCAATTTCACTTCCTAACCAAAATTACTAACCAATTGCATCATAATCAACAAACCCCCTTTCATACACAATTCGGCCAAAAGGGAAATTTCTCACCCAACTTCCATTTCAATCCAAACAAAGTTCCATTAGCTCTCTTTAATCACCAATTACAATTATTAAGCAAGATTGCCAACCAATTGCATCAAAATCAACAAACCCCTTCCTTAATAATTTCGGCCAAAATGGGGGATTCCTACCCAACAAGTTTTCCATCAAATTGAAACCATAGATTGTCTTAGAATCATGCTAGGAACAACATACTTGAAGCATGATTCAAGAACACAAACACACACAATTTTGGAAATTCCTACTCAATTTCGGCACCCCTAGGTCTTGCCCTCCATGGAGTTTTCCAAAGTTTAAACCATGATTCCTACTCCTCTCCTACCCAAGAAGAACATACCAAAAGGTGGGAGGAAGAAGATTACTCTAGCATGTAGACAAGAGTAAACCCATAGCTTGGAAACCTTCTCTTTTCTCTACCAAATCTTATTTTCAACTTGAGAAGAGAAGTAGGAAGTAAACTTACCAAAGATTGGAGCCAAAACCTTGAAGAAATCAGCCAAGAAAATGGATGAACATGGAGCTTGGAGGTGAAGAAGAATGGCGGCAGAAGCTTGGAGAGGATGAAGAAGAAGAAGAAATGAAATTAGTTCCATTTTTTTGCAATTATTTAGCCTTATATATATTTTCCACTTTTTTTGCCCATACCTCTCTACCATTTAATCAAAATTAGCCAAGTGTCCCAAAACAAAACCTCCCCAATTTTGCTGCCGAAAATATCAGCTGCTGCCCATGCTGATTTTATTAAATTTGCACCCCTTTGCAAATTAACCCCCAATTTTTCCGAAAGTTCCAATTCTTTTTGCCCAAAAATAATTACCGAATTCCAAAATTAACGAAACTTGGACACAACCTTCAGAATATTATAACATTCACAGAACATTTTTCAGAAATTCATTTACCTTTCCGGAGTGTCCTACCGAGCTCGCTGAACCCGAGCCAAAACCCGTCGTGCGGCGTGTCAACTCGAACCAAAATTCCGTCACTCCGAAAATTCTACAAAAATACCCATAAATTCCACTTTAAATTAAAACACAACTTACCCCAAAGCCATCAGAGAATTTCCATCCCGAGCCCCGGGATTCCCGTCCGAGCCCGGAGTCGCCGGAACCGAGCGTCCGTCCCAAACATCAAACTCAACAACCACCTCCGGGACGTCACCACGACTCCAAAACTACAAACGGCTTCCCAAACTGAGCTCTCGGGAGTGCTACCGAGCCCGCTGTACGTCCGTGGCGACCCGACAACCCCGGCGCGAGAAAAATATTTTGGCGGAAACGTCCGAGGACCCACACGACCTCAAATACGGAGGGGTTCGCCAAAATGATACTCGGATAGGGCTCGGGAGCCGTCTGAACGCCGAAAACGTGACCGCGAGGCTAAAACCGGAGCCCCGGGTCACCGGTCGCAACCCGCTCGGGGTGGCCGTAACATCCTCCCCCTTAGGACTCTTGGTCCTCCAAGAGGGCATCAAACGCCGATCTTGCTCGGGGTATCGCTCTCGATGTCTGCTCGGTTTCCCAAGTCGCTTCCCGGTCCGTATGATGTGACCACCGAACCTTGACCATGGGAATCAACTTGCTCGGAGTTTCAGTATCGCGTCCCGAAAGGCAATCGGTACCTCGATACGACAAATCAGGCTCGGTGAACCTCCTCCACCGGAATCGTGCGCACGGGATCCGAATGCACTTCTTCAACATGCGGCGTGAAAAGCGTTGTGCACCGCAGACATGCTCGGAGGTAGAGCCAACTGTAGGCCAATCTGCCTATCCGCTCCGAATCTCGTGCGGTCCGATATACCTTGGGGCTAACTTACCCCGTCTGCCGAATCATTGTCCCCGAATCGGCGCCACCTTGACCAAACCACATGCGCCCACCTCAAACTCCAAGTCTCTGCGTCGCGCTGTTAGCATATGAGGTGGTGCGGTCGTTCATGATCTTCAACCGCGCTGAATCAACTTGATCTTTGCGGTGGTCTCCTCAATAAGCTCGGGACCCGGCTCAATCTGTCGACGCCTCGGTCAGCGGTGCGGTGTCATGCACCGTCGTCCATACAGCGCCTCAAATGGTGCCATGCCGATGGTACTCTGATAACTGTTATTATATGAAAATTCTACCAACGGCAACTGTTTGTCCCAATCCCCTCCGAAATCCAAAGTACAGCTTCGCAACATATCTTCCAATATCTGAATCACCCGCTCCGAGTGACCGTCGGTTTGGGGATGGTAAGCTGTACTCGGATGGAGTCGCGTGCCCGATGCCTTATGAAAGGCGCCCCGAAATGTGCGGTAAAACGCGGATCCCGATCTGACACAATGGAGTCTGGTACTCCATGTAACCGCACAATCTCTCTGATATATAGATGGGCAAGCTTCTCCAGAGAATCTGTCATCCGGACTGGCAGAAAGTGTGCACACTTCGTCAAACGGTCCACGATAACCCGGATGGCATCGTGGTGAGACCGGGTCGAGGGTAGCGCGGTCGGAAAATCCATCGTGATGTTACCCCACTTCTGACCGGGATGGGCAAAGTCTGTAACGTCCTGCCGGTTTCGATGCTCCACCTTCACCCGGCGACAAGTGGCACACTTAGACACATGTGTGGCAATGTGTCTCCGCATACCCGGCCACCGAGAAATGGGTACGCAAATCTGATACATCTTCTCACTACCGGGATGAATGCTCAATCGACTCGAATGTGCCTCCGTCAATTTCATCCCGTAGTGCACGATCCCCGGCACATACAACCGATCTACGAAATACAGTGGCCACATGCATCTTGAAACGCTGGTAACAGATGCCCCTTTGTCCTCTCCGGACAGCCTCTTCAGCTCTGGATCCCTTTCTGTGCCTCTCGCACCTGTCCAACCACTCCGAGCGAATGGTCAAAGTGTATACACGAGCTGCTCCCGGTGCTCCCACCGGTGCCACAAGCACACTAGATCATTCTCCTCGGTCCGATCCTCGGCCTTGCCTCCTCGACCACCCCGGTGTACTTCCTACTCAGAGCATCGGCCACTTGATTACCTATGCCCTCTGTGTACTCGAAGGTTCAATCGAAGTCCTTGATGTACTCGAGCCACCTGCGATGACTCATGTTCAACTCCTTCTGAGTGAACAGATATTTCATACTCTTATGATGCAGCGAAAATCTGAAATTTGCTTTGCCGAGTAGGTAGTGCCTCCATTGCTTCAACGCATAAATCACCGCGGCCAACTCCGGATCGTGTGTCGGGTAGTTACGCTCATGCGGTCGCAGCTGTCTCGACCCATAAGCTATCACATTCCGCTCCTGCATCAACACACATCCTAACCCCGACCTAGAGGCGTCTGTATAGACCACATACGGTAAGCTCGGGTCGGGTAGAGTCAAGATCGGCGCACTGGTCAGCCGCCGCTTCAGTTCCTGGAAACTCTCCTCGCACTTCTCTGTCCATACAAACGGCTGCCCCTTCTTAGTCAGATGCGTAAGCGAGGACGCCAAGACGGAGAATCCCGGCACAAACCTCCGGTAGTAACCTGCTAAACCCAGGAAACTCCTGATCTCACGTACCGAGGTAGGCTGCTTCCAATCCTGTACTGCTCTGACCTTCTCAGGATCCACAGACAAACCGTGCTCACCGATGATATGCCCCAGAAACGACACCTCCCGGATCCAGAAATCACACTTTGAAAACTTGGCATAAAGCCGATGCTCCCAAAGTGTCTGCAACACAATCCTCAGATGCTCTCGGTGAGAGTCCTCATCCCGAGAGTAAATCAGAATATCATCGATGAACACTACTACAAAGGAGTCCAGATACGGCCGAAACACCCGGTTCATCATGTCCATGAACGCTGCCGGTGCGTTGGTCAACCCAAACGGCATCACCGTATACTCAAAATGTCCATACCGAGTCCGGAAAGCAGTTTTCGGTATGTCCTCCTCTCTGACCCGAAGCTGAAAGTACCCGACCGTAGATCGATCTTCGAAAAGATCTTCGCACCTCTCAGCTGATCAAAGAGATCGTCGATCCTCGGCAATGGGTACTTGTTCTTGACGGTGATGGCGTTCAACCGTCTGTAATCTATACACAACCTGAGTGACCCATCCTTCTTCCTAACAAACAGAACTGGAGCACCCCATGGTGAAGTGCTCGGACGGATGAAGCCCTTCTCCAGCAGTTCCTCTAACTGCTTCTTCAGCTCCACCATTTCCACTATCGGCATCCGATAAGGTGGAATGGAAATGGGAGTAGAACCAGGCTGCAACTGGATCTCAAACGTGATCTCCCGCTCTGGTGGCATCCCGGGCAAGTCCTCCGGAAATACCTGCGGAAAATCTCGGACGACTGGAATCTTATCCAGCTCCAACCGTGTATCAGACGGGTTCAGACCGTAATACTCCTCCGAATCCACTATCGGGACCTGATCCAGAACCTGCAGCTCCATGCTGGTCCTGACCGTCTTCGTCCCATCCCCGAACTCGAGAGGGTAACACCTCTCCGAAACCGTAACACTACGGTTGGCACGATCAATATGCACGGAATTCTTGGACAGCCAATCCATCCCAAGAATAACATCATACTTGGTGTGTTCAACACCAGCAGATCGACGTAATCCGGTGGCGCCAATGGATAGCACGCAGATCCGTACCATCTCATTGAAAGCGGCCCGACTCCCGTCTTCACCATGAAGACGCTCGGAAGTCCACTAGTAGTCGGTGGAGTGACTCGACACACTTCGTGCCACAATCGAAACGGACGCCTTGATATCAAAGCGATTGCACGAATCGGAGTATCGTTCAGAAGTAATGTACCTTGGAGTGCCCCGCGCTGCGAAGTCTCTCCACGCTCGATCTGAAACACTCGACTGCTCCGGGCTCTTTGTGGTGGAGGCTCACGCTGTGAGGTCTCACCCCGCTCCACCTGGAACACACGTCCTGCTCCAGGCTGCTGTGGCGGAGGGGGTGGCGGAAACGGTCGTCTCGGCTGCTGTGATGGCCTCGGCCCGCCCCTCTGTGAACCGCGCCCCCGGGGTGCGTTGGGCTGAAACCGAGGCTGCGGACGCGTAGTACTGCCGGATCCCTGTCCCAGCGTCAAAGGACAATCACGAATCCAATGATCACTGGCCCCACATCTCAGACACTGCCCTGACTGTCGGTAACATGGCCGGCCTGGGTGCTGCCCGCCACAACTCGCGCAGGTCGGAACGGCTGGCGTAGTCCTGCTGCCTCTGCTGCTCTGCCCAGACCTGCCTGATCTACCTGAAGACCTCGCTGAGCTCTGCTGTGCAGGAGCCCTCCCTCTGTCACTGGGTCGGTGTGGTAGGTACCGACTCTCAACCTCCTCCTGCTCGAGGAGCTGGGCCTTCTGCATGCCTCGTGGTAAGAAGTGATATCCGGAGGCCTCGAGCCCACCGTACTCCGGGCGTAGGCGGCGAATGAACCGCTTGGCCTTCTCTGCTCCATGCCGTATCTGTGGCACGTAGCGGACCAATCGGTCAAACTCCCGCTCATACTGCTTTCTGATCCGAGTCCCTGCTCCGAGATCATCGAATCGCGTGCTGACGGAGGTCTCGACGGCATCCCCAATGTCTTGCTGATGGAAGTAGTAAGCAAAGCTGCTCCCAGTCAGTCGAATCATGCCCCCATCACGTCTTGCCTCGGCTCTCGAGGCGACCACAGGAGGCCCCTCCACCAATGATCTGCAGCATCCTGCCCAGTTGAACGTGGCCAAAGAAACTCTAACCTCGGATGGAAGGTGTAGCCTCCCAAGGAGCTTGTCAACCCCGCAAACCATGCCTCGGCCGCCTCGGGTCCTCCACGGCCGTTGAACCTCGGGGTTCAAGCGCTGAAACCGCTCAGTCGATCTCATCGGGTGGCGTCTCAGGCTCTTCCGTCGGTGGTGGGACCGACGAGAACTCTCGGCCTGCGCAGATCTCCCTCCTCAGAATCACTATCCTGCTAACCCTGCGCACTGAGGTGGCTGCTGCCCACCTCCTGAACCGGCTGTCTCTGCTGCGGCCTGGCCGGGCCTCCCGGTGCCTGCTGCTGCCCCTGAATCTGCTGGGCTGGCAACAATGTACCCAACAGCTGCTGTACCTGACCCAACACCTGTAATATATCAGGAGCGGGTCCCTCAACCTGCTGATCACTCGGGGGGAGTGAGTGTGACTGCTCAGGCCCTGGGTTACTCTGAACCCGCCTTCTAGCCCTCGGAGGTGTGGGATCCCGGTCCCTACCCTCCGGTTCCTGCTCACGCAGGCGGCGTGTTCTAGCCATACCTGCAAATGGATCAACCCAAAACCATATAATCCCAATAATAAACTTTCTCTTCCTAAAGCTAGCGGCTGACATTCTATGGCTCTGTAGTGTAATGCAATGCATGATGCAAGGATTCTTTTCAGAATCCCGAAACTAAATAATAAACCTTAACATAGAATCAGATCATGCTTATAATCACGGAATCACTTCATTTAACACCCACACCTTCCATAATGCTCCAAAGAACCGCCACCGCTCCACACGCATTCGAAATGGTTCAAATAAGGAGTTGATCGGGCTCCGTGCGAACCACTTCAGAATGAGGTGTAAACCAGTAGCTTGCCCTTCGAAGTCATTACTTGTAAAGCTTACCCACGAACTAGCATGACTTGCCTTCCACAACCCATACTTTAACTAACCATGCTTTACCTCTTGGGTCACTTCGACCCGACCTGCTCTGATACCAACTTGTCACAGCCACCCCGCCCGGTTGCGGAGGCGGAGCCGGCCGCGACGTCGGAAACAGGAATTACGGCGGAAAGCGCGGCAACAGAGCATCGAGCTCGAATCACAGAATCGTTGAGTAACAACTAGCAACCTATAACTCATACAAGGCAAGCATGCTAACAATCTTACTACTACCACACATGCAGTTCATGGTATGCTAACATCCATTATCGCCATCAACACAGAAGCACCAAGTTTGAGATAAACCAAATCTACTATAGGCAAGTCGGGGCTCCGCCCACGACTCAGAAGATAACAAAACAGAATATATCTCAAACATATATATATACACATCCAAAACATGATCTGACCTATATGCATGCAGTTACAGCTACAGAGCCAATATTCAAAATCCTATAAATACCTAGCGCGGAATCTGAAGCGACCTCCGCACGTGGTACTGCTGCTGCAACCCAACCTCACAGTGAAAGAAGCACCGCGGAACCTCTACTCCGCCGGTTGCTTGTCAGGACGGCCTGAAAGTGGTAAACAGATAAAAGGGTGAGTCCTCGAAAGGACCCAGTAAGGGCTTAAGGTAAAGTGCAGTTTGCCCACAGGGCAACAATCTGAACCTGCAAAACAGATTATCACAACATATACATATACATACGAACATAAAACATAAAGCAAATCAGAATCCACCATATGCGGTCCAACCGCCAGAACGACCCGTAACGACAGCCCTCAGCAGAGGTCAGAATATACAGATCGTAATGTAATGTATAGCACGGTACCGGCCGGGGTCGCGAGCCCCAAACCGCCGTAGGGTCACGTAATGTAAGTATCGGCACTCGGTGCGGATACGCAGAATGTCGGCACCCCTTCGGTGCGGACACGTAATGTAAGTATCGGCACTCCCGGTGCGGATACGCAGAACAGAATCAAGGAGTACCCGTGGTCTCTTCAACCATACGGGCCTCGCCACAGAATCAAAACATATAAATAAAGCATACAAACACAGCAGAGATATCATACCTGATAACACATATGGAGCGTAACAAACGTACATTTTACCAAGTTAAGCCCTTACCTCAAAGCGCGCCCGCAGCCCAAAACTCGGAAAATCCCGACTTCCGACCCGTAATGCACAACTTGGCTCCTACGGATCCACGCTACTCCACCAACGCGTAATCAAGCTGGATAGCCATAGTTGAGTCAGAACACATCCAAATAAGCCCAGAAAACAATTCTCGCACAAACCCGCACTTTCCCGGAAAATTCCACAGAAAGCTCGGTTTTACAAACCGAGCCTGAACATTGCTATTCATACACCACCAAACCCATTTCAACCTTTAAACCCGCATTCCAGACACCTTTCCTGGAAAACCCGCATAAACCTAACTTTTCCTACCATTGTCCGAAAATGATGTTTCAACCACCATTATGAACCTACTTTCACCCACAATACCAATTTAGGATCCAAACCAACCTAAACACAACCTTAACATGGAAAAAGTTTCATTTGAACATTTCGGTCCTTAACTAAATTTTCACCACATTCCCAAATCAAACCATTCAAGCTTCCAATTAATCATATTAATCATCAATTTCACTTCCTAACCAAAATTACTAACCAATTGCATCATAATCAACAAACCCCTTTTCATACACAATTCGTCATAAAGAGAAATTTCTCACCCAACTTCCATTTCAATCCAAACAAAGTTCCATTAGCTCTCTTTAATCACCAATTACAATTATTAAGCAAGATTGCCAACCAATTGCATCAAAACCATCAAACCCCTTCCTTAATAATTTCGCCAAAATGGGGATTCCTACCCAACAAGTTTTCCATCAAATTGAAACCATAGATTGTCTTAGAATCATGCTAGGAACAACATACTTGAAGCATGATTCAAGAACACAAACACACACAATTTTGGAAATTCCTACTCAATTTCGGCACCCCTAGGGCTTTGCCCTCCATGGAGTTTTTCCAAAGTTTAAACCATGATTCCTACTCCTCTCCTACCCAAGAAGAACATACCAAAAGGTGGGAGGAAGAAGATTACTCTAGCATGTAGACAAGAGTAAACCCATAGCTTGGAAACCTTCTCTTTTCTCTACCAAATCTTATTTTCAACTTGAGAAGAGAAGTAGGAAGTAAACTTACCAAAGATTGGAGCCAAAACCTTGAAGAAATCAGCCAAGAAAATGGATGAACATGGAGCTTGGAGATGGAGAAGAATGGCGGCAGAAGCTTGGAGAGGATGAAGAAGAAGAAGAAATGAAATTAGTTTCATTTTTTTGCAATTATTTAGCCTATATATATTTTCCACTTTTTTGCCCATACCTCTCTACCATTTAATCAAAATTAGCCAAGTGTCCCAAACAAAACCTCCCCAATTTTGCTGCCGAAAATATCAGCTGCTGCCCATGCTGATTTTATTAAATTTGCACCCCTTTGCAAATTAACCCCCAATTTTTCCGAAAGTTCCAATTCTTTTTGCCCAAAAATAATTACCGAATTCCAAAATTAACGAAACTTGGACACAACCTTCAGAATATTATAACATTCACAGAACATTTTTCAGAAATTCATTTACCTTTCCGGAGTGTCCTACCGAGCTCGCTGAACCCGAACCAAAACCCGTCGCGCGAGCGTGTCAACCTTTACCAAAATTCCGTCACTCCGAAAATTCTACAAAAATACCCATAAATTCCACTTTAAATTAAAACACAACTTACCCCAAAGCCATCAGAGAATTTCCATCCCGAGCCCCGGGATTCCCGTCCCGAGCCCCGGAGTCGCCCGAACCGAACGCCCCGCCCCAAACATCAAACTCAACAACCACCTCCGGACGTCACCACGACTCCAAAACTACAAACGGCTTCCCAAACTGAGCTCTCGGGAGTGCTACCGAGCCCGCTGTACGCCCCGTGGCGACCCCGACAACCCCGGCGCGAGAAAAATATTTTCGGCGGAAACGTCCGGGGACCCACACGACCTCAAATACGGAGGGGTTCGCCAAAATGATACTCGGATAGGGCTCGGGAGCCGTCTGAACGCCGAAAACGTGACCCGCAGCTAAAACCGAGCCCCGGTCACCCGGCCGCAACCCGCTCGGGGTGACCGTAACATCCTCCCCTTAGGACTCTTGGTCCTCCAAGAGGGGCATCAAACGCCGATATCGCTCGGGGTATCGCTCTCGATGTCCTCGCTCGGTTTCCCAAGTCGCTTCCCGGTCCGTATGATGTGACCACCGAACCTTGACCATGGGAATCAACTTGCTCGAGTTTCCGAGTATCGCGTCCCGTAAAGGCAATCGGTACCTCCCGATACGACAAATCAGGCTCCACCTGAACCTCCTCCACCGGAATCGCTCGCACAGTGATCCGTAATGCACTTCTTCAACATACCGACGTGAAAACGCCAGTGCACCGCAGACATGCTCGGAGGTAGAGCCAACTCAGTAGGCCAATCTGCCTATCCGCTCCGTAATCTCGTACGGTCCGATATACCTGGGGCTAACTTACCCTGCCTCGCCGAATCCGACTGTCCCCGAATCGGCGCCACCTTCAGCCAAACCACCTGCCGCCCACCTCAAACTCCAAGTCTCGCGCGTCGCCTGTTAGCATATGAGGTGGTGCGGTCGTCGCGGTCTTCAACCGCGCCGAATCAACTTGATCTTTGCGGTGGTCTCCTCAATAAGCTCGGGACCCACTCAATCTCGCTGACGCCTCCCAACAAAGGCGGTGTCATGCACCGTCGTCCATACAGCGCCTCAAATGGTGCCATGCCGATGGTACTGATAATCGTTATTATATGAAAATTCTACCAACGGCAAATCGCTTGTCCCAATCCTCCGAAATCCAAAGTACAGCTCCGCAAAGATATCCTCCAGACTGAATCACCCGCTCCGATCGACCGCCGGTTTGGGGATGGTAAGTCAGTACTCAGATGGAGTCGCGTGCCCAAAGTGCCTTATGAAAGGCGCCCCGAAATGTGCGGTAAAACGCGGATCCCGATCGACACAATGGAGTCTGGTACTCCATGTAACCGCACAATCTCTCGATATATAGATGGGCAAGCTTCTCCAGAGTCTGCTATCCGGATCGGCGTAAAGTGAGCACACTTCGTCAAGCGGTCCACGATAACCCAGATGGCATCGTGGTGAGACCGGGTCAGGGGTAGCGCAGTCAGAAAATCCATCGTGATGTTACCCCACTTCCTGACTGGGATGGGCAAAGTCTGTAACGTCCCTGCCGGTTTCTGATGCTCCACCTTCACCCGCTGACAAGTGGCACACTTAGACACATGTGGCAATGTGTCTCCGCATACCCGGCCACCAAATGGGTACGCAAATCCCGATACATCTTCTCACTACCGGGATGAATGCTCAATCGACTCGAATGTGCCTCCGCTGAATTTCATCCCGTAGTGCTCGATCCTCGGCACATACAACCGATCTCTCAAGTACAAGAGCCCTCGCCTCAGCATCAAACGCTGGTAGCAAGTGCCCCTTTGTCCTCTCCGGACAGCCTCTTCAGCTCTGGATCCCTCTCCCGTGCCTCTCGCACTGTCCAACCACTCCGAACGAATGGTCAAAGTGTATACTCGAGCTCGCTCCCGGTGCTCCCACCGGTGCCACAAGCACACTAGATCATTCTCCTCGGTCCGATCCTCAAGATCGCCTCCTCCTCGACCACCCCAAAGGTACTTCCTACTCGAGCATCAGCCATCAGTATTACCTTTGCCCTCGGTGTACTCGATGGTGCAATCGTAGTCCTTGATGTACTCGAGCCACTGCGCTGCCTCATGTTCAACTCCTTCTGAGTGAACAGATACTTCAGACTCTTATGATCTGTGAAAATCTGAAATTTGCTGCCGAGTAGGTAGTGCCTCCATTGCTTCAACGCATAAATCACCGCGGCCAACTCCAGATCGTGTGTCGGGTAGTTCTGCTCATGCGGTCGCAGCTGTCTCGACCCATAAGCTATCACATTCCGCTCCTGCATCAACACACATCCTAACCCCGACCTAGATGCGTCTGTATAGACCACATACGGTAAGCTCGGGTCGGGTAGAGTCAAGATCGGCGCACTGGTCAGCCGCCGCTTCCCTCGGAAACTCTCCTCGCACTTCTCTGTCCATACAAACGGCTGCCCCTTCTTAGTCGATGCGTAAGCGAGGAAGCCAAGACGGAGAATCCCGCACAAACCTCCGGTAGTAACTCGCTAAACCCAGAAACTCCCGATCTCACGCACCGAGGTAGGCTGCTTCCAATCTGCATCGCTCGACCTTCTCGTGATCCACAGACAAACCGTGCTCACCGATGATATGCCCCAAACGACACCTCCCGGATCAGAAATCACACTTTGAAAACTTGGCATAAAGCCGATGCTCCCAAAGTGTCTCGCAACACAATCCTCGATGCTCCCGGTGAGAGTCCTCATCCCGAGAGTAAATCGAATATCATCGATGAACACTACTACAAAGGAGTCCAGATACGGCCGAAACACCCGGTTCATCATGTCCATGAACGCTGCCGGTGCGTTGGTCAACCCAAACGGCATCACCGTATACTCAAAATGTCCATACCGAGTCCGGAAAGCTGTTTTCGGTATGTCCTCCTCTGACCCGAAGCTGAAAGTACCCAGACCGTAGATCGATCTTCGAAAAGATCTTCGCACCTCTCATCTGATCAAAGAGATCGTCGATCATCGTTAATGGGTTCTTGTTCTTGACGGTGTTGGCGTTCAACCGTCTGTTATCTATACACAACCCGAGTGACCCATCCTTCTTCTTCACGAATAGAATCGAGCACCCCATGGTGAAGTGCTCGGACGGATGAAGCCCTTCTCCAGCTTCCTCTAATCGCTTCTTCAGCTCCACCATTTCCACTATCGGCATCCGATAAGGTGGAATGGAAATGGGAGTAGAACCAGCCTGCAATCGGATCTCAAACGTGATCTCCCGCCTCGGTGGCATCTCGGCAAGTCCTCCGGAAATACCGCGGAAAATCTCGGACGACGGAATCTTATCCAGCTCCAACCGTGTATCGACGGGTTCAGACCGTAATACTCCTCCGAATCCACTATCGGGACTCGATCCGTAACTCGCAGCTCCATGCCGGTCCCGACCGCCTTCGCCCCATCTCGAACCTCGAGAGGGGTAACACCTCTCCGTAAACCGTAACACTACGGTTGGCACAAATAATATGCACGGAATTCTTGGACAGCCAATCCATCCCAAGAATAACATCATACTTCGTGTGTTCAACACCAGCAGATCTCGACGTAATCCGGTGATCGCCAATGGATAGCACGCAGTCCCGTACCATCTCATTGAAAGCGTAAATCGACTCCCACCGCCTTCACCATGAAGACGCCGGAAGTCCACTAGTAGTCGTGGGAGTGACTCGACACACTTCGTGCCACAATCGAAACGGACGCCCCAAGATCAAACAAAGGTACGAATAGGTGTATCGCTCGAAGTAATGTACCTTGGAGTGCCCACGCCGCGAAGTCTCTCCACGCTCAATCTGAAACACTCGACTGCTCCGGGCTGCCGTGGTGGAGGCTCACGCCGCGATGACTCACCCCGCTCCACCTGGAATACACGCCCCGCTCCAGCCGCTGTGGCGGAGGGGGTGGCGGAAACGGCTGCCTCGGCCGCCGTGATGGCCTCGGCCCGCCTTCGTGGAACCGCGCCCGGGGTGCGTTGGGCTGAAACCGAGGCTGCGGACGCGTAGTACGCCGGATCTCGCCCCAGCGTCAAAGGACAATCACGAATCCAATGATCACTGCCCCACATCTCGACATCGCCCGATCGCTTGTAACATGGCCGGCCGGGTGCTGCCCGCCACAACTCGCGCAGTCGGAACGGCCGGCGTAGTCCTCGCCGCCTCGCCGCTCGCCTGCACTCGCCGATCTACTCAAGACCTCGCCGAGCTCGCCGTGCAGAGCCCTCCTCTCGTCACCGGGTCGGTGTGGTAGGTACCGACTCTCAACCTCCTCTCGCCGAGGAGCCGGGCCTTCGCATGCCTCGTGGTAAGAAGTGATATCCAGAGGCCTCGTGAGCCCACCTGTACTCCGGGCGTAGGCGGCGAATGAACCGCTTGGCCTTCTCCCGCTCCATGCCGTAATACCGTGGCACGTAGCGGACCAATCGGTCAAACTCCCGCCATACTGCTACACCCGAGTCCCCGCTCCAGATCATCGAATCCGTGCTCGACGGAGGTCCTCGACGGCATCCCCAATGTACCGCTGATGGAAGTAGTAAGCAACCGCTCCTGTGTCAGTCCGAATCATGCCCCCATCACGTGCCGCCTCGGCTCTCGACGGCCCCGAGGCCCCTCCACCAATGATCTCGCACTGCCCCGCAGATTGAACGTGGCCAAAGAAACTCTAACCTCGATGGAAGGTGTAGCCTCCCAAGGAGCTTGTCAACCCCGCAAACCATGCCTCGCCCGCCTCAGTCCTCCACGGCCGTTGAACCTCGGGGTTCAAACGCTGAAACCGCTCCGTAAGTCTCGATCTCATCGATCGGCGTCTCAGCCTCTTCCCGTCGGTGGTGGGACCGACGAGAACTCTCAAGACTGCGCAGATCTCCTCCTCGTAATCACTATCCTGCTGACCTGCGCACCGAGGTGGCTGCTGCCCACCTCCCGAACCGGCTGTCTCCGCTGTGGCTGGCCGGGCCTCCTGCCTCGCCGCCGCCTCGAATCTGGGCTGGCAACAATGTACCCAACAGCTGACTCGACCCAACACTGTAATATATCGTGAGCGGGTCCTCAACTCGCTGATCACTAGGGGGAGTGAGTGTGACTGCTCAGCCCCGGGTTACTCGAACCCGCCTTCTAGCCCCTCGGAGGTGTGGGATCCCGGTCCCTACCCTCCGGTTCTCGCTCACGCTGGCGGCGTGTTCTAGCCATACCTGAAAATGGATCAACCCAAAACCATATAATCCCAATAATAAACTTTCTCTTCCTAAAGCTAGCAGCAGCATTTTATGGCTCTGTAGTGTAATGCAATGCATGATGCAAGGATTCTTTCGTAATCCCGAAACTAAATAATAAACCTTAACATAGAATCGATCATGCTTATAATCACGGAATCACTTCATATAACACCCACACCTTCCATAATGCTCCAAAGAACCGCCACCGCTCCACACGCATTCCGAAATGGTTCAAATAAGGAGTTGATCAGGCTCCGTACCGAACCACTCCAGAATGAGGTGTAAACCAGTAGCTTGCCCTTCGAAGTCATTACTTGTAAAGCTTACCCATGAACTAGCATGACTTGCCTTCCACAACCCATACTTTAACTAACCATGCTTTACCTCTTGGGTCACTTCGACCCGACCTGCTCTGATACCAACTTGTCACAGCCACCCCGCCCGGTTGCGGAGGCGGAGCCGGCCGCGACGTCGGAAACAGGAATTACGGCGGAAAGCGCGGCAACAGAGCATCGAGCTCGAATCACAGAATCGTTGAGTAACAACTAGCAACCTATAACTCATACAAGGCAAGCATGCTAACAATCTTACTACTACCACACATGCATTTCATGGTATGCTAACATCCATTATCGCCATCAACACAGAAGCACCAAGTTTGAGATAAACCAAATCTACTATAGGCAAGTCGGGGCTCCGCCCACGACTCAGAAGATAACAAAACAGAATATATCTCAAACGTATATATATACACATATCCAAAACATGATCTGACCTATATGCATGCAGGTACAGCTACAGAGCCAGTATCCAAAATCCTATAAATACCTAGCGCGGAATCTGAAGTGACCTCCGCACGTGGTACTGCTGCTGCAACCCAACCTCAAAGTGAAAGAAGCACCGCGAACCTCTACTCCGCCGGTTGCTTGTCAGGACGGCCTGAAAGTGGTAAACAGATAAAAGGGTGAGTCCCCGAAAGGACCCAGTAAGGGCTTAAGGTCAAAGTGCAGTTTGCCCACAGGGCAACAATCTGAACCTGCAAAACAGATTATCACAACATATACATATACATACGAACATAAAACATAAAGCAAATCAGAATCCACCATATGCGGTCCAACCGCCGTAACGACTCAGAACGACAGCCCTCCGCAGAGGTCGAATATACAGATCGTAATGTAATGATAGCACGGTACCGGCCGGGGTCGCGAGCCCCAAACCGCCGTAGGGTCACGTAATGTAAGTATCGGCACTCGGTGCGGATACGCAGAATGTCGGCACCCTTCGGCGGACACGTAATGTAAGTATCGGCACTCCGGTGCGGATACGCAGTAATGTAATCAAGGAGTACCCGTGGTCTCTCCAACCATACGGGCCTCGCCACGTAATCGTAACATATAAATAAAGCATACAAACACAAAGCAGAGATATCATACCCGATAACACATATGGAGCGTAACAAACGTACATTTTACCAAGTTAAGCCCTTACCTCGAACGCGCCCGCAGCCCAACACTCGTGAAAATCCCGACTTCCGACCCGTAATGCCCAACTTGGCTCCTACGGATCCACGCTACTCCACCAACGCGTAATCAAGCTGATAACCATAGTTGAGTCGAACACATCCAAATAAACCCCGTAAAGAAATTCTCGCACAAACCCGCACTTTCCCGGAAAATTCCACGTAAGCTCGGTTTTACAAACCGAGCCTGAACATTGCTATTCATACACCACCAAACCCATTTCAACCTTTAAACCCGCATTCCGCATACACCTTTCCTGGAAAACCCGCATAAACCTAACTTTTCCTACCATTGTCCGAAAATGATGTTTCAACCACCATTATGAACCTACTTTCACCCACAATACCAATTTAGGATCCAAACCAACCTAAACACAACCTTAACATGGAAAAAGTTTCATTTGAACATTTCGGTCCTTAACTAAATTTTCACCACATTCCCAAATCAAACCATTCAAGCTTCCAATTAATCATATTAATCATCAATTTCACTTCCTAACCAAAATTACTAACCAATTGCATCATAATCAACAAACCCCTTTTCATACACAATTCGCCAAAAGAGAAATTTCTCACCCAACTTCCATTTCAATCCAAACAAAGTTCCATTAGCTCTCTTTAATCACCAATTACAATTATTAAGCAAGATTGCCAACCAATTGCATCAAAACCATCAAACCCCTCCCTTAATAATTTCGGCCAAAATGGGGGATTCCTACCCAACAAGTTTTCCATCAAATTGAAACCATAGATTGTCTTAGAATCATGCTAGGAACAACATACTTGAAGCATGATTCAAGAACACAAACACACACAATTTTGGAAATTCCTACTCAATTTCGGCACCCCTAGGGCTTTGCCCTCCATGGAGTTTTTCCAAAGTTTAAACCATGATTCCTACTCCTCTCCTACCCAAGAAGAACATACCAAAAGGTGGGAGGAAGAAGATTACTCTAGCATGTAGACAAGAGTAAACCCATAGCTTGGAAACCTTCTCTTTCTCTACCAAATCTTATTTTCAACTTGAGAAGAGAAGTAGGAAGTAAACTTACCAAAGATTGGAGCCAAAACCTTGAAGAAATCAGCCAAGAAAATGGATGAACATGGAGCTTGGAGGTGAAGAAGAATGGCGGCAGAAGCTTGGAGAGGATGAAGAAGAAGAAGAAATGAAATTAGTTTCATTTTTTGCAATTATTTAGCCTTATATATATTTTCCACTTTTTTTTGCCCATACCTCTCTACCATTTAATCAAAATTAGCCAAGTGTCCCAAAACAAAACCTCCCCAATTTGCTGCCGAAAATATCAGCTGCTGCCCATGCTGATTTTATTAAATTTGCACCCCTTTGCAAATTAACTCCTAATTTTCCGAAAGTTCCAATTCTTTTTGCCCAAAAATAATTACCGAATTCCAAAATTAACGAAACTTGGACACAACCTTCAGAATATTATAACATTCACAGAACATTTTTCAGAAATTCATTTACCTTTCCGGAGTGTCCTACCGAGCTCGCTGAACCCGAACCAAAACCCGACGTGCGAGCGTGTCAACCTGAACCAAAATTCCGTCACTCCGAAAATTCTACAAAAATACCCATAAATTCCACTTTAAATTAAAACACAACTTACCCCAAAGCCATCAGAGAATTTCCATCCCGAGCCCCGGGATTCCCGTCCCGAGCCCCGGGAGTCGCCCGGAACCGAACGTCCCGTCCCAGACATCAAACTCAACAACCACCTCCGGGACGTCACCACGACTCCAAAACTACAAACGGCTTCCCAAACTGAGCTCTCGGGAGTGCTACCGAGCCCGCTGTACGTCCCGTGGCGACCCCGACAACCCCGGCGCCGAAAAATATTTTCGGCGGAAACGTCCGGGGACCCACACGACCTCAAATACGGAGGGGTTCGCCAAAATGATACTCGGATAGGGCTCGGGAGCCGTCTGAACGCCGAAAACGTGACCCGCAGTTAAAACCGAGCCCCGGTCACCCGGCCGCAACCCGCTCGGGGTGACCGTGACATTCCATCAAATTGAATCCATACATAAGCTTAGAATCATGCTAGGATTAACATACTTGAAGCATGAATCAAGGAAACAAACACAAATCAATCCACAGAACACAACAAATTCAGCAGAAATTCACCAGAAATTCATTCAAGAATTCGGCCAAAATGAGATTGTTCACCCGGGTTGTGTTTCCGACGATCCAACGTTATTTCCCTAATCCTTACCTACCCAACATCAACATATATGAACCAAACAACGATCCAACGGTTCAATTTCTTCAAAACTTAGATCACAACTTGATGTGGACATCACCCCTATTTGTGGGTTAAGAGGCAACCATTCCTCCAGAGGGTCTAAAGGACTCTTGGCGAAGGCATGGACAAAGAAGAAGTGGCATTCTAGGCGACGGCGAAGCCCCACAGGCAGAGTCGTGCTCGCAAGGATCTTGGCGAACCCAGGCCCCATTGGCGAACCCTTGGCCTTTGGCGAAGTCATGGTCTTGGCGAAGCCGTGCTCATTGGCGAACCCATGGACCTTGGCGAAGACCACGTGCAACACTACCGACGCAAGCGAAGCACGGGTGTTCGCCAAGCGGAGGAGGCCTCCATACGCAAGTCAGGCGACCCCTTCAACTTGTGCAGAGGCCCTCTTCCTCCCATTTCCCGCCAACTACAATTCCTGGGAAATTGGGAGCCGCTAAAGCAGGTAGTCTACACAGCCTATGCTGTCACCTCACCTGCCACCTCTCAACTCGCCTACCATAGAACCAGGAAGCTGGTTGCACAGCCACCCCGCCAGGTTGCGGAGGCGGAGCCGGCTGCGACGTCGAGAACCGGAACCTACGACGGAAAGCGCGGCAGCGGAGCATCGAGCTCAAGTAACACACAGCCAAGTGGCAACTAGCAACCTAAATACACATTCAAGGCAAGCATACTAGTAACTCCAACTTCTACCAAACATGCAGTTCATGGTGTCAAACATCAAACATCGCCACAACCCAGACCCACCAAACCCATAATATGACAACAACTCCAATATAAGCAAGTCGGGGCTCCGCCCTCGACTCAGAAGACAAACAAAGGCAGAGTATGTCTCAGATTATACGTCTTATACAAATACATGATCTAAACTACATGCATGCAGCTACAACTACAGAGCCATTAAACCAAAACTTATATACCTATTGTGTGGAATCGGAAACTTTCTCACTCAGGAGATTTTCCGCCCGTGGTACTACTGCTGCTGCTGAAACCCAAGAAATCCGAAAGCCTTTGCGGATCTCTATTCCGCCAATTGCTTTTCGTAACAACCTGAAAGGTGTAAACAAATGAAAGGGTGAGTCCTCGAAAGGACCCGATGAGGGCTAAGGTAAAAGTGTAGTTTGCCCATATGGCGCGAATCGAACTCGCAAAACAGAGCGAGATACAAGCACAATCGCATATATACATGTATGCAAAGTCGAGGTGAGTCAAATCCATCGTATGCGGTCCAACCGCCGAGCGACCCAAAACGACAGCCCTCTCTAAGAGGTCGAAATATACGAGCGTAGCGAGCAGATGTAAAGCACGGTACCGGCTGGGGTCGCGATCCCCAAACTGTCGTAGGGTCACAGAAGTATATCGGCACCCCAAGTGCGGATATACGCAGGATGTCGGCACCCTTCAGTGCGGACACAGAACAGAAGTATCGGCACTCCCGGTGCGGATACACAGAACAGAATCAAGGAGCACCCGCGGTCTCTCCAACCATACGGGTCTCGTCACGTAGTCGAGATCATATAATAATAACAATGCACAAATAAAAATGAAGTATCATACCTGATATACACATACAGAACAGAATAAGAACCCGGACCTCTAAGGTCTTCCGGGCCTTGGAACGGAACAAACATACATTTTTACCAAATTTAGCCCTTACCTCAGAAACGCTGCCCCGCAGCCCAACACTCGGAAGATCCCGACTCCCGACCCGAAATGCACAACTTGGCTCCTACGGGTCCGCGCTACTCCACCAACGCAGAATCAAGCTGTACAACCATAGTTGGATCAGAACACATCCAAACAAACCCCAGAAAACAATTTCCGCACAAACCCGCACTTTCCCGCAAAAATCCACAGAAAGCTCGGTTTCACGAACCAAGCTAGAACATTGTTATTCATACATATCCATAAACACAACCAAACCTTTAAATACAACCTTCTTCCAAAATCGTTCACACAAGTCCGAATCGAAATTCTCGTTCATTGTCCGGTACAAATTTCGCAGAGTTTCATGCGTTTCCGACTACCCCCTGTTCACAAATGATCCACAGAATCTGAGAATATATGTTCGAATTCACAGAATCAGCCAATATCATTGGCGCCAAAACCGAGGCTCGGGCCGGAAAACGGCTTTCACACCGAGCCTTTTCTGACAAAACCAATTACACCATCAGAATCAGAACTTCGCTCTGATCACAAATATATCCTTACCTTTCGCTGAATCCACTGTTGGATTTTGCACCAAATCTTTGAACGGATCTTTGTAGCACTTCCGGCACGTTTCTGCTCACGCTCCTGTTATCAAACATGCACAAGAAGGTGCCGGGAACGTTTAGAAACCAAGAAATCAAACAAAACTTGTGATTCCATAATCACTTCCAAACTTCAGCAGCTCACGGTTTACAAACCGGACTGAATCTTCACAAACCGACCTCAGATTATTCATTTACACAACACAAGGATCGTTTTGACATACTTACCTCGAAGCTTCGTCGAGAAACCTCCAAGTTCACCTTTGAGCTCAACATGGCGCAACAATGGTGAAAGAGAAACGGCAGGAAGGAAGAAGAAGAAAGAAGTATGGCTTTTTCCATTTTTATACTTCTTTTTCTTCCTTTTTCTTTTCTTTTTCCTTCTTTAAATTAAGAAGGGACAAGTGTCCCTCCTATTAATCACACACACACACCCTTGCTGCCGAAAAGGGCTGCTGCTGCCCATGCTGAATACTTTTAATTTGCACCCCATTGCAAATTAACTCCCAATTTTTCCGAAAGTTCCAATTCTTTTTGCCCAAAAATAATTACCGAATTCCAAAATTAATGAAATTCGGACACAATCTTCAGAATATTATAACATTCACAGAACATTTTTCAAAAGTTCATTTACCATTCCGGAGTGTCCTACCGAGCTCGCTGAACCCGAACCAAAACCCGACGTGCGGCGTGTCAACCTTAACCGAAATTCCGTCACTCCAAAATTCTATAAAAATACCCATAAATTCCATCTTAAATTATAACACAACTTACCCCAAAGCCGTCAGAAAATTTCCATCCCGAGTCCCGGGATTCCGTCCCGAGCCCCGGAGTCGCCCGAACCGAACGTCCCGCCCCAAACATTAAACTCCACAACCACCTCCGGACGTCTTCACGCCTCCAAAACTACAACCGGCTTCTCAAACTGAGATCTCGAGAGCGCTACCGAGCCCGCTGTACGTCCCGAGGCGACCCCGACAACCCCCGGCGCGGAAAAATATTTTCGGCGGAAACGTCAGGGACCCACACGACTTCAAATACGAAAGGGTTCGCCAAAATGATACTCGGATAGGGCTCGGGAGCCGTCAACGCCGAAAACGTGACCCGCAGCCAAAACCGGAGCCGGGTCACCTTGGTCGCAACCCGCTCGGGGTGACCGTAACATTCTCCCCTTAGAACTCTTGGTCCTCCAAGAGTAGCTGAACCATCTAAACAGTGTCGCTACCAACCGTAATGTATAAACATTCCTCTAACCTGAACAATCGGACCACCGTATCGGTGCGGCGGGAGTGGTAGTTTAGACTACCATACAGAGCCTCACGGCGTCCCACCCTCCGGGTGCATCTTATTGCACCCGAGACGGTTGCCGGTATTTCTACCGGACAACCCCGAGACATAAGATCGAACCTAAATCTAACCGATCCGCAACAGGCTATCCTGGAAGATACCACATAAAATGTAAAGCTTGATTGGGGGAAAGATCAACCTAACAACTTACTCTAGAACTCATGAGAACCGATAAAATTCGGGGTTACTTGCCCCGCCTATCAAATCCTCTTGTCCCTCCGAACGGTGCTACCTCCAAAATTCGTCCCCAAACTCGATTCCAGAGCCTACGGCGTCGGTTCGTACAAGCAGGGTGTAGTCATTCGCGGTTTTAATCCGCGCCTGTAACAATCTGATCTTTGCCGTAGACTCCTCAAAAGCTCGGGTTCCAGCTCAATCCCATCAGACTCATCTGTCCAACAGTATGGTGTCATACACCTCCTCTCGTACAACGCCTCAAATGGTATAATGCCAATAGTAGTCCAAAGCTGTTGTACGAGAACTCTATCAACGCAATCGCTAGTCCCAAACTCCTCCAAAATCCAAAGTACAGATTCGCAACATATCCTCCGATATCGAATCACCCGCTCCCGTCCGTCCGTCTGTGGGTGATAAGCTGTATTCAGATGGAGTCGCGTGCCCAATGCTTCATGAAAAGTAATCCAGAACCGCGCTGTAAAACGCGGATCACGGTCAGATTCAATGGAGTCTGGTACTCCATGCAAACGTACAATCTTCCTGATGTAAAGCCGGCAAGCTTCTCCAGAGGGTCTATGACCGAATAGGCGAAAAGTGTACGCACTTTGTCAGCTGATCCACAAAAACCCAGATAGCACCATGGCGAGACCGTGTCAGGGGCAGTGCAGTCAGAAAGTCCATAGTAACATTACCCCACTTCCAGACTGGAATGGGCAAAGTCTGCAGTGTCCCTGCCGGTTTCGTGCTCAAACCGCTCAGTGTGCCTCCTCTAAAATCTCGTTCGAACTCCTGATCCTCTGGTACATAAAGGCGATCCCGGAAGTATAGCAATCCCTGCCATACTGAAAC
Organism: Stellera chamaejasme; assembly: GCA_024586325.1. Lineage (NCBI taxonomy): Eukaryota > Viridiplantae > Streptophyta > Magnoliopsida > Malvales > Thymelaeaceae > Stellera > Stellera chamaejasme. The sequence continues at coordinate 31,007,748 of CM044983.1, forward strand.
GTCGGTAACAAATAAATCCTTATCTTCCCCAGATAACTTCTTCAATACCAAATCTCTACCTTGCGCTTCGCGCATCCTGTCAAGTCACTCAGAAGGTATGGTAAGTGTATACCCCGAAATACGCTCCCAGAGCTGCCACCTGTGCCAAAGGCATGTCAAATCACTCTCCTCGGAACGATCCCCAACATTTCCTCCCTTAACCAACCCGGTATACTTCCTGCTCAGTGCATCGGTAACCGTGTTGCCCTTACCAGAGATGTACTCGACACAACAATCATAGTCCTTAATGTATTCGAGCCATCTATGCTGCCTCAAATTAATTCCTTTTCAAAAAGATATTTCAGACTCTTATGGTCGGTAAGAATCTGAAATTTATTACCAAACAGATATTACTTCCAATGTTTCAGCGCATAATTTACTGCAGCCAACTCCAGATCAGGTGTCGGTTAGTTCAACTCATGCGGTCGCAGCTGCCTCGACCCATAAGCTACCACATTACGCTCCTGCGCCAACACACCAAAAACTGGATGTGGAAGCATCCGAATAAATCACATACGGTAAGATCGGATCTGAAAGAGTCGAGAATCGGAGCGTTAGTCAACTACCGCCTCAACTTCAAAATCCTGCTCACACTTATCGGACCGGATATACAGTTGACCCTTCTTAGTCAATCGCATAAGCGGAGATGCCGAGAATAGAAAATCTCGGTACAAACCTCCGATAATATCCTACTAACCCTGAGGAGCTCTTGATCTCCCGTGCCGTGGTAGGTTGTTTCCGATCTGAACTGCCTCACCTTCTCTGGGTCCACAGACAGACCATGCTCGAAATAACGGATCCCGAAAAGGTGACTTCCCGAATCAGAACTCACACTTTGAGAACTTAGCATAAAGCTGATGTTCCCAAAGTGTCTGCAGAACTCACCCTCGATGATCTCGATGCGAATCCTCATCCCGAGAATATATCGAATATCATCAATAAAACCACTATAAATGAGTAAAATTACGGTCGGAACACCCGATGCATCAGATCCAAGAATGCCACCGGAACATTGGTCAGCCCAAATGGCATGACCGTAATCTCTAAGTGTCCAAATCGGGTGCGGAAAGCAGTCTTAGGTATGTCCTCTTCCTTCACTCTAAGCTGAAAATACCCAGATCAGAGATCAATCTTTAAGAAAACCCTCAAACCCGTTGATCAAAAAGATCGTTAATCCTCGGTAACGGATACTTATTCTTCACAGTAAGGGCATTCAACCGTCTGTAGTCTATGCAAAGTCAAAGTGTCCCATCATTCTTCTTTACAAACAAAACCAGAGCACCCCCCGCTGAAGTGCTCGGTCGGACGAAACTCTTTTGCTGTAATTCCTCCAGCTTGCTTATTCTACTCCTGCATCTCGAAATAGGCATCCGATAAGGAGGAATAGATATCGGAGCACTCCGATTGCAGTGGATCTTAAGCACAATTTCCCGCTCGGTGGTAATCCGGGCAACTCCTCCGGAAATACCTGCGGAAAATCTCGAACCAATGGTAAACCATCCAACTTCAACCTAGTACCAGCCTCATTCATATCATAACATTCCCCTACACCAACTATCGACAGCTGATCCAGAATTTGTAACTCCTTACTGTGCTGTGAGATAGTCAAACTAGTCGGAGCCGTGAGAGGTAGTACCTCTCCAGAAATCATAATGGTACGGGTTGCACAATCAATGTGCACAGAATTCTTGGATAGCCAGTCCATCCCAAGAATAATATCATAGTTTCGGCGTGTCAAAAGCCAACAAATCCGATACTATCGGATGTCCGCCTACGATATCGCACAACTCCGAACCATCTCATTAGAAAAGTAAACCGACTCCCAGTTTTTTTACTAAATGCGTTTGAGGCAAGGTACTAACAGACAGATGCGAGAGATGTAACACGTTTCGTGTTACCATGGAAACAGATGCTCTGTATCCAATACTGCATGAACCGATATCTCATTCGGAAATATAGTACCTTACAGAACTTTCTGCTGACCCCTGCCCTACAGTAAGAGGGCAATCCCGTACCCAAAGAGCGTCAGACCTGCAACGTAAACATCGGCCCTCCTGCCTGTAATAAAGTCAACCGAGGTGATACCTACTACAAATCGGATAAGATCGTGCCGGTGGTGCTCCCTCTCTACCACTACTAAACTGCCCAGACCTATTCGGCCGTCCAGAAATCTACCGGGGTCCCTGCTATGTGGAGCCCCTCGTACTCCCCTGACCTCATTGCAAGGTGAAACGACTCTCAACCTCCTCTTGTTCGAGGAGTTGAGCCCTAATAACCGCTTCCCGAAGCAAAGTAATGTCTAAAGGTCTCAAAACCCACCTGAACTCGGGGCGCAGTCGACGAAATAAACCTCTTGGCCTTCTATTCTTCCATTCCATAGTACTACGATACGTAGTAAACCAGCCGATCAAACTCTCACTCAAACTTTCCGACAATCTTGTCTCCCTGATGAAGCTCATCGGACTGTGCCTGACGCAGATCCCTGGCTACATCCCCGCTGCACTGCTGGGGAAAAATGTAGCCTTCCCCAGGAGTTTGTCAACTCCTGCAAACCAAATCTCTACTACCCCAGACCCTCCTCGGTCATTGAACCTCGGGGGGGGGGGTTCAAACTCTAAAACCTCTCCAGAAGTCTGACCTCGTCAAACTGGTGCCTCAGATCTCCCCGTCGTTGATAGGACCGACGAGAAGTCTAGGTGTCGTAGTGACCACCCTTGTCAGAGTCACTCACTTACCGATCCCAAAACTATGGCGAGCAGTGGCTTAAGTCTCGCTATCACCACCTAATCAAAATGCCCTTACCGTGGCATAAACAGATTTTCCCCGCCTCGCCGCCCGAACCCGGCTAGGTGGCGGTAATACCAAATCAGAGAGGGGTCCCTACGACAGCTAAGCCTCGGGGGCGGTGAGTGTGGTTGTTCAGACCCTGGGTTACGCTGAACCCGTATCCTATTCCACGGAGGTGTGGGATCCCAGTCCCGCCCCTCCGGTACCAAAACACGCTGTTCGCGTGTAGTAAACATTCCCTTAAACCAAGTCCAACCAAAGCCAACTTATCCCATATCCAAAAGTCCAAATCAACTAACTCTTCCCCATCTATCCAAAAGCCAGCAGCAGTATTCTAAGGCTCTGTAGTGTAATGCAATGCATGATGCAGAATTTCATTTTAGAATCTCAGAACCATATTTCTAATCCTCAAACACGAATCGGTTCATGTTCATATCACGAATCACACCATATACCAAACAATGAATTAAAGTACCGGATCATACCAAGTCCAACTTCTAAACCTTCAAAATGCTTCAAGCACCGCCCGCCGCTCCACACCCATTCCAAGGTGGTTCAAATAAGGAGGTGGCCAGTCTCCGTCTGAGAACCGCCCCGAGAATGAAACGTAGAACCGGTGGCTCGCACTTGAAGTCATCTTCCGCAGTACTTAACCATGAACAGACTTAACTTACTCCAAAAGTCCACCCCGGACTTATATACTTGCCTTCCACATTTCATATCAAAACCAAGCATACTTTACCTTTTGGGTCAATCCGACCCAACTTGGCTCGATACCAACTTGTCACAGCCACCCCGCCCGGTTGCGGAGGCGGAGCCGGCTGCGGCGTCGAGAACCGGAACCTACGACGGAAAGCGCGGCAGCGAGCATCGAGCTCAAGTAACACACAGCCAAGTGGCAACTAGCAACCTAGATACACATTCAAGGCAAGCATACTAGTAACTCCAACTTCTACCAAACATGCGTTCATGGTGTCAAACATCAAACATCGCCACAACCCGAGAACCACCAAATCCATAATATGACAACAACTCCAATATAAGCAAGTCGGGCTCCGCCTCGACTCGAAGACAAACAAAGGCGAGTATGTCTCAGATTATACGTCTTATACAAATACATGATCTAAACTACATGCATGCAGCTACAACTACAGAGCCATTAAACCAAAACTTATATACCTATTGTGTGGAATCGGAAACTTTCTCACTCAGGAGATTTTCCGCCCGTGGTACTACTGCTGCTGCTGAAACCCAAGAAATCCAAAGCACTGCGGATCTCTATTCCGCCAATTGCTTTTCGTAACAACTGAAAGGTGTAAACAAATGAAAGGGTGAGTCCTCGAAAGGACCCGGTAAGGGCTAAGGTAAAAGTGTAGTTTGCCCATATGGCGCGAACTGAACCTGCAAAACAGAGCAGATACAAGCACAATCGCATATATACATGTATGCAAAGTCAGAGGTGAGTCAGAATCCATCGTATGCGGTCCAACCGCCAGAACGACCCAAAACGACAGCCCTCTCTAAGAGGTCGAAATATCTGAGCGAGCGAGAGCAGCAGAAGCACGGTACCGGTGGGGTCGCGATCCCCAAACTGCCGTAGGGTCACGAAGTATATCGGCACCCCAGTGCGGATATACGCAGGATGTCGGCACCCTTCAAAGCGGACACGTAAGCAAGTATCGGCACTCCGGTGCGGATACGAGCGAATCAAGGAGCACCCGTGGCCTCTCCAACCATACGGGTCTCGTCACAGAACAGAACATATAATAATAACAATGCACAAATAAAAACAGAAGTATCATACCTGATATACACATACAGAACAGAATAAGAACCCGGACCTTTAAGGTCTTCCGGGCCTTGGAACGGAACAAACATACATTTTTACCAAATTTAGCCCTTACCTCAGAAACGCTGCCCGCATGACCCCAACACTCGGAAGATCCCGACTCCCGACCGAAATGCACAACTTGGCTCCTACGGGTCCGCGCTACTCCACCAACGCAGAATCAAGTCGTACAACCATAGTTGGATCGAACACATCCAAACAAACCCCGAAAACAATTTCCGCACAAACCCGCACTTTCCCGCAAAAATCCACAGAAAGCTCGGTTTCACGAACCAAGCTAGAACATTGTTATTCATACATATCCATAAACACAACCAAACCTTTAAATCATACCTTCTTCCCAAATCGTTCACACAAGTCCGAATCGAAATTCTCGTTCAGCTGTCCCGGTACAAATTTCGGCAGAGTTTCAGCTGCGTTTCCGACTACCCCCTGTTCACAAATGATCCACAAATACAGAATATATGTTCAGAATTCACAGAATCAGCCAATATCATTGGCGCCAAAACCGAGGCTCGGGCCGGAAAAAACGGCTTTCACACCGAGCCTTTTTTGACAAAACCAATTACACCATCAGAATAAGAACTTCGCTCGATCACAAATATATCCTTACCTTTATTTGAATCCACTTTTGGATTTTGCACCAAATCTTTGAACGGATCTTTGTAGCACTTCCGGCGCGTTTACGCTCACGCTCTGTTATCAAACATGCACAAGAAGGTGCGGGAGCGTTTAGAAACCAAGAAATCAAACAAAACTTGTGATTCCATAATCACTTCCAAACTTCAAGACTCACGGTTTACAAACCGGTGAATCTTCACAAACCGACCTCAGATTATTCATTTACACAACACAAGGATCGTTTTGACATACTTACCTCGAAGCTTCGTCGAGAAACCTCCAAGTTCACCTTTGAGCTCAACATGGCGCAACAATGGTGAAAGAGAAACGGCAGGAAGGAAGAAGAAGAAAATGGCTTTTGCCATTTTTATACTTCTTTTTCTTCCTTTTTCTTTTCTTTTTCCTTCTTTAAATTAAGAAGGGACAAGTGTCCCTCCTATTAATCACACACACACACACTTGCTGCCGAAAAGGGCTGCTGCTGCCCATGCTGAATACTTTTTAATTTGCACCCAATTGCAAATTAACTCCCAATTTTTCCGAAAGTTCCAATTCTTTTTGCCCAAAAATAATTACCGAATTCCAAAATTAATGAAATTCGGACACAATCTTCAGAATATTATAACATTCACAGAACATTTTTCAAAAGTTCATTTACCATTCCGGAGTGTCCTACCGAGCTCGGAACCCGAACCAAAACCCGACGTGCGAGCGTGTCAACCTTAACCGAAATTCCGTCACTCCAAAATTCTATAAAAATACCCATAAATTCCATCTTAAATTATAACACAACTTACCCCAAAGCCGTCAGAAAATTTCCATCCCGAGCCCCGGGATTCCCGTCCCGAGCCCCGGGAGTCGCCCGGAACCGAACGTCCCGTCCCAAACATTAAACTCCACAACCACCTCCGGGACGTCTCCACGACTCCAAAACTACAAACGGCTTCCCAAACTGAGATCTCGAGAGTGCTACCGAGCCCGCTGTACGTCCCGAGGCGACCCCGACAACCCCCCGGCGCCAGAAAAATATTTTGGCGGAAACGTCAGGGGACCCACACGACTTCAAATACGAAAGGGTTCGCCAAAATGATACTCGGATAGGGCTCGGGAGCCGTCAACGCCGAAAACGTGACCGCGCAGCCAAAACCGAGCCCGGGTCACCCGGCCGCAACCGCTCGGGGTGACCGTGAGTTCCTTGTCCAGTCATTCTTTATTTTCCTTTACCGTTTCTTCTATATAAGGCAGCATGTAACCATTGTAAAGGTAGAACATAATTATAAGAAATCAGAAATACTCCAAGTGAGGTTTTGGCTTTCTTGTTCTCATTTCTTGCATTCCATCTCCTTAAGTGATCCGTGCAAGAGGATCCAACATAATATCTAGTATTGCTTGACCTTGTAGTCAAGAGGTGCTAGATCCCATTTTCCTTCCCCAGGCATTTTCAAGGGCATTGCCTCACCTCGTAGTGAGGAGGTTCCCTTGGCCGACTCTGTTTCCTTAGTGTTCTTCCTCTGTTTCGTTTCCCTTTCTTGCTGGAAACCGCCTCCTTCGAGCTAGATCCGAGCTCGTGATCACTTACCCCCCCTGTGATCACATCAGTTGGTATCAGAGCCAAAGTGCTTGCTGGAGGTACCGTATCAGTTGTTTGTTTTCTTCAAGTAAAACCATTGCCTTCTTTCTTACACTTGAAGAAAAACGTTTTTGTTGTTGTTCATGAGAAAAACCGAATCGTGTTTGTGTTTGGTTCATGTGATTAGTGTTCTTGAAGTTCATGAAAAAGGGAGTTAAATTCGGATTTGAAGAAGAAAGTATCATCTCGTGTTGACTAAGTGCAAAAGAAAGGTTGTTGGAGGAAAAGAAAATGTTGAACAAGTTCATGTGTTCTTGAGTGTTCTTGGTGTTCTTGAGCTGTTCATATGAAGTTCATATCAAACACATGTGAATAGTACTTTTGATCCAAAAATATTTTATGAACTTGAGCAAAACGTGTTTGTGATTACAAAAGACCCTTTCTAAACTCCCTACCCTACTTCTTTCAACCAACATCCACCTTAAATCATTCAAAAGCTAGTTTCAAGAAACTAGTTATCTTTCTAGAATTGCAAGTTTCGGTTTTCACTAGATATTATTGCTTGTTCCTACTTGTGTGTTTGCATTTGATCTGAAGTTGAGTGTGATCAAGTTAAGAGAACTTGTGAAAACCTTGTGTGGAGAAGCCAAGAGTGAAACCGAGTGTGTCCCTAAACACAAACAAGAGGCCAACCATACACGTAAGGGAATGAGTGGTACTGACATTATTGTTTAAGTGTGTAGGGAGACAAATGGCACGAACCCTTAAGTTTCGAGGGGATGATGACCCTTTCGGGTTCGAGTCATGGGAACACCATCTTGAGGCATTCTTTGCCAAAAGTGGTGCTCATGGACTCGAGAAGCTTGACATAGCCATTGAGATGCTAAGAGGTGAAGCTTGGTATTGGTGGTGCGAATACGCCACAAAGAGAAGTGATCGAGGGTTAGAGTTCATACCGTCTTGGGACCGCTTGAAAAGTGTGATGAGGCGGCGGTATGGCACCCAAACCCCCATCGCACATTTGACCCCAACCTCTACCCATCGGTCGAGACCCTGCACCTCACATAGCTCATCTCCGAGTCCCCACACTACTCCCTGTAACCACCGAAAGAAGAGCCGCACCATCAGCCCACTCCACCCCTTCTCCAAGAATGAACCCGAATCCTCCTTGTGCACTAACCCCTTTGGGAAATCTCACTCGAGAAATTAGAGCAGATTTCGAGGAACTGAGAAAAGGTTTCAAGGAGATAAGAAATGAAATTTTAACAGTGGAAGGGATTGTGAAAGAATGGAGTGAGAGTGAGAAAAAGAGAGAAAAAGAGAAAAGAAAGAAAATAGCTCCTCAGAGCCAGATGAGTGAAGAGAGTGAAGCATCCAAGCTTTCAACCGAGACCAAGGAAGGACTAACTCCTAAATCTTCTAACAATAGTAGTTCTTCTTTGATTGTGCAGGGTATTGATGACACAAGTACCTTGGGTGGTTTGCAAAAGGATGGAGAGGAGCTTCATCACCCATTCGGCCAAAATGCAGAAACTAATTTGGAGGAAACGCGGCTTGGTATCTATACTTCTAATCCCTTAGTTTCTAATCTTTATAATAAATTAAACCAAGTTGAGCATGTTTGCATTAATCATGAACTTGATGACTGTAGAACATGTGGTTTGTTGAACTTTGGTGCTGCCTTGTACGGTCATATGCATGCTTCGGGTTATGCCTTAAACACTTTGCATTTGGACCATGCGAATGAGTGGCCTAGGCTTACATTTGACCCCGGATTAACCTTGAGCTGTGTGTAAGGTTGAAGTGAAGAGAAAGGGCGGATTGTCCATCTCACTCCTTCAAACCATTTTTGTGATTTTCATGTTTACAGTTTTAGTCCACTAACCCTTAATGCCTCTTCGAGTTTATTGTGGTGCCTTAAGATTTGTAGGGACAATTTCCTTATGAATCCGAGGACGGATTCTTCTGAAGAGTGAGGGTATGATGTGGACATCACCCCTATTTGTGGGTTAAGAGGCAACCATTCCTCCAGAGGGTCTAAAGGACTCTTGGCGAAGGCATGGACAAAGAAGAAGTGGCATTCTAGGCGACGGCGAAGCCCCACAGGTAGAGTCGTGCTCGCAAGGATCTTGGCGAACCCAGGCCCCATTGGCGAACCCTTGGCCTTTGGCGAAGTCATGGTCTTGGCGAAGCCGTGCTCATTGGCGAACCCATGGTCCTTGGCGAAGACCCTGTGCAACACTACCAGACGCAAGCGAAGCACAGGTGTTCGCCAAGCGGAGGAGGCCTCCATACGCAAGTCAGGCGACCCCTTCAACTTGTGCAGAGGCCCTCTTCCTCCCATTTCCCGCCAACTACAATTCCTGGGAAATTGGGAGCCGCTAAAGCAGGTAGACTACACCGCCTATCTGTCACCTCACTGCCACCTCTCAACTCGCCTACCATAGAACCAGGAAGCTGGTTCCCTTGTCCAGTCATTCTTTATTTTCCTTTACCGTTTCTTCTATATAAGGCAGCATGTAACCATTGTAAAGGTAGAACATAATTATAAGAAATCAGAAATACTCCAAGTGAGGTTTTGGCTTTCTTGTTCTCATTTCTTGCATTCCACCTCCTTAAGTGATCCGTGCAAGAGGATCCAACATAATATCTAGTATTGCTTGACCTTGTAGTCAAGAGGTGCTAGATCCCATTTTCCTTTCCCAGGCATTTTCAAGGGCATTGCCTCACCTCGTAGTGAGGAGGTTCCCTTGGCCGAACTCTGTTTCCTTAGTGTTCTTCCTCTGTTTCGTTTCCCTTTCTTGCTGGAAACCGCCTCCTTCGAGCTAGATCCGAGCTCGTGATCACTTACCCCCCCTGTGATCACATCACAACTTCAAAATCTACTTTTCCTAACTTGATAAATAACCAACAGAATTGAACCATACCTCAGGCAGACGTAGTACTCGAGCTACTGATCCACTTCCCAGATGAACTCCCGGGCAAAGGAGCAACCTAGACCATGGATTTGAAGCTTGAAAGAAAGCAATAATGGTGGCTAGAGAGAGAGGGACGCATCGGCCAAAGGAAGGAAGAAGAAGAACGCATCCTTTTGTTTCATTTCTTCCAAATATTACTTCTTAAGTAATATTAGGTCATGTGCCAAGCACATGACTTGTTTTTATGACATCATCTTGATGTCACAACACCATCACATAAAAGACAAAGCTTCAAATGCCTCACCAAAATTTCAGCCAAGCCTCCAAGTGACACGTGTCACCACTCGGTTCGTCCCAGCCCGAAACTGCCCAAACGGAAATTCCCGACCTGAACATTTTTCTTCGCAGAGAAATGTAAAATATTCCCACGACTCCAAAACTGCAAACGGCTTCTCAAACTGAGGTCTCGGGAGCGCTACCGAGCCCGCCAGTACGTCCCGAGACGACTCCAGACAACCCCGGCGCTTAAAAATATTTTCGGCGGAAACGTCCGGGGGACCCACACGACCTCAAATACGGAAGGGTTCGCCAAAATGATACTCGGATAAGGCTCGGGAGCCGCCTGAACGCCGAAGAACGTGACCCGCAGGCCAAAACCAGAGCCCCGGTCACCCGGTCGCAACCCGCTCGGGGTGACCGTAACATCCTCCCCCCCTTAGAACTCTTGGTCCTCCAAGAGTAGCCTGAACCAACCATACAGGTGTCGCTACCAACCAGAATATAAAAAGAAATATTCTCCTTACTAAGAACAATCGGACCACCGTACTGGTGCGACGGGAGTGGTAGTTTAGACTACCATACAGAGCCTCACGGCGTCCCACCCTCCGGGTGCATCTTATTGCACCCCGAGTCAGTTGCCGGTATTTCTACCAGACAACACATAAAACAGAAATAGTTGGGGGGGAAAAGACCAACCTAACAACTTACTCTAGAAACTCATGAGAACCGATAAAATTCGGGGTAACTTGCCCCGCCTACCAAATCTTCTTGTCCCTCTCGATCGGTGCTACCTCGGTCAAATTGTCACCAAACTCAGATTCCAGAGCCCTACGGCGGCGGTTCGTACAAGCAAGTGATGCGGTCGTTCGCGGTTTTGATCCGCGCTGTAATAACTGATCTTCGCCGTAGTCTCCTCAAAAGCTCGGGTCCCACTCAACCCTATCAGACGCATCTGTCCAACAGTATGGTGTCATACACCTCCTCTCGTACAACGTCTCATACGGTGTCATGCCAATCGTAATCTGGAAGCTGTTGTTGTACGAGAACTCTATCAAAGGTAACTGCTGGTCCCAAACTCCTCCAAAATCCAAAGCATGATTCGCAAAGATATCTTCCAATGCTCAGAATCACCCGCTCCGACCCGTCGATGCATGGGTGATAAGTCAGTACTCGGATGGAGTCGCGTGCCCAGTGCTTCATGAAAAGCACTCCAGAACCATTCTGTAAAACGCGGATCAAGGTCAGATACAATGGAGTCTGGTACTCCATGTAATCGTACAATCTCCCTGATGTAAAGTCGGGCAAGCTTCTCCAGTGCAGCGGCCGAATAAGCGAAAAGTGTGCGCACTTTGTCAGCCGATCCACAATAACCCGGATAACATCATGGCGAGACCGTGTCGGGCGGCAGGTCGAAAAGTCCATAGTAACATTGCCCCACTCCCAGCCGGAATGGGCAAAGTCTGTAGTGTCCATGCGGGTTTCGATGCTCAAACCGCTCAGTGTGCCTCCTCTAAAATCTCATTCCGTAACTCCCGATCCTCGGGTACATAAAGGCGATCTCGGAAGTATAGCAATCCTCGCCTATACCGAAACGTCGGTAACAAATAAACCCTTATCTTCCCGGATAACTTCTTCAACACCAGATCTCTACCTTGCGCCGCGCATCCCGTCAAGCCACTCGGAATGTATGATAAGTGTATACCCCGAGCACGCTCCCGTAGCCGCCACACATGCCAAAGGCAAGTCGAATCTCTCTCCTCGGATCGGTCCCCAACACCTCCTCCCTTAACCAACCCGGTATACTTCTGCTTAGTACATCGACAATCGTGTTGCTCGTGCGAGATGTACTCGATACAACAACCATAGTCCTTAATGTATTCGAGCCATCTGCGCGCCTCATGTTAAGCTCCTTCGTGTAAACAGATATTTCAGACTCTCATGGTCGGTAAGAATCTGAAATTTATTACCAACAGATATTGCTTCCAATGTTTCAGCGCAAAAATTACTATAGCCAACTCCGAGATCATGTGTCGGTCAGTTCGGCTCATGCAGTCGCAGTGCCTCGACCCATAAGCTACCACATTACACTCCTGCACCAACACACACCCCAAACCGGACGTGGAAGCATCCGTATAAATCACATACGGTAAGCTCGGATCTGAAAGAGTCAGAATCGGAGCGTTAGTCAACTGCCGCTTCAACTCCTGAAAATTCTGCTCACACCTATCAGACCAGATATACGGTTGACCCTTCTTGGTCAACTGCGTAGCGGAGATGCGAATAGAAAATCTCAGTACAAACCTCCGATAAAATCCTGCTAACCCCAAGAAGCTCCTGATCTCCCGTACCGTGGTAAGTTGTTTCCAATCCCGAACTGCCCTCACCTTCTCTGGATCCACAGACAGACCATGCTCAGAAATAATGTGTCCCAAGAAAGTGACTTCCCGAATCCAGAACTCACACTTTGAGAATTTAGCATAAAGCTGATGTACCCAAAGTGTCTGCAGAACTACCCTCAGATGCTCCCGATGCGAATCCTCATTCCTAGAATATATCAGAATATTATCAATAAAAACCACCAGAAATGAGTCCAACTAGGGTCGGAACACCCGATGCATCAGATCCATGAGTGCCACCAGAGCATTGGTCAGCCCGAATGGCATGACCGTAAACTCAAAGTGTCCATATCGGGTGCGGAAAGCGGTCTTAGGTATGTTCTCATCGTTCACCCTAAGCTGAAAGTACCCAGATCGGAGATCAATTTTTGAGAAAACTGTTACGGTCACCCCGAGCGGGTTGCGACCGGGTGACCCAGGGCTCCGGTTTTGGCCTGCGGGTCACGTTTTTCGGCGTTCAGGCGGCTCCCGAGCCCTATCCGAGTATTATTTTGGCGAACCCTTCCGTATTTGAGGTCGTGTGGGTCCCCCGGACGTTTCCGCCGAAAATATTTTTCTGGCGCCGGGGGGTTGTCGGGGTCGCCTCGGGACGTACAGCGGGCTCGGTAGCACTCTCGAGATCTCAGTTTGGGAAGCCGTTCGCAGTTTTGGAGTCGTGGAAACGTCCCGGAGGTGGTTGTGGAGTTTAATATTTGGGGCGGGACGTTCGGTTCCGGGCGACTCCCGGGGCTTGGGACGGGAATTCCGGGGCTCGGGATGGAAATTTTCTGACGGCTTTGGGGTAAGTTGTGTTATAATTTAAGATGGAATTTATGAGTATTTTTGTAGAATTTTGGAGTGACGGAATTTCGGTTCAGGTTGACACGCTCGCACGTCGGGATTTGTTCGGGTTCGAGCTCGGTAGGACACTCTGGATTGGTAAATGAATTTCTGAAAAATGTTTTGTGAATGTTATAATATTCTGAGGGTTGTGTCCAAGTTTTGTTAATTTTGGAATTCAGTATTTATTTTTGGGCAAAAAGAATTGGAACTTTCGGAAAAATTGGGAGTTAAATTGCAATTGGTTGCAAAATTATTAAAAATCAGCATGGGGCAGCAGCTTCTTTCGGCAGAATTGGGAAGGAGGAAGGGACACTTGGCTTGTTTTAATTTAAGTTGGGAGGTATGGGTTTAAAGTGATAGGAAAATATATATTTGACTTAATATTTCCTAAAAGGGATAAGTCTCATTTCTTTTCTTTTCTTCATCTTCTTCTTCTTCTTCTTCTCACTGTCGACTCCATTGGAGAGCTCCACCCAAGCTTGAAGTTCTTCTTCTTGGTAGAAATCAAAGAGGAATTGGATGCTACTTGTGGTAAGCATCCTCCCTTCTCCTCTTTTCTTGTTGAAATTGAAGATTAGTGAAGAAAAGTTGAGTTTTTGCAAATGATGGGTTTGTTCTTAGCTATAAGCTAGGATGATTTTCTTCCTCCCATCTTTTAGTATGTTGTTCTTGGGTAGTAGGGGAGTGTTAATCAAGTGTTAGATTTTGGAGAAACTCCTTGGATGAAAAAGCCCCATTTTGGCCGAATTTCTTGGAAATTCTATGTTGATGTGTGTTTGTCTCCTTGATTCATGCTTCAAGTATGTTAATCCTAGCATGATTCTAAGCTTATGTATGGATTCAATTTGATGGAAAACAAGTGGAGGTAAAAACCCCCTTTTGGCCGAATTTATGGGTTGATTTTCAATATTGGATTTTGTTGTTTTGGATGCAATTGGGTAGCATTCTTGGTTTAGAAGTGTAATTGGTGGTTAGAATGATTAATTGGAAGCTTGAACGGATTGAATTGGAAGTTGGATAAAAAGTTGGCTAAGAACCGAATTTTGGAATGATTCTTTTTCCATGTTGGAGTTTCACTTTGGTTGAATTGGATGTTAATTTGGTGTTGGGGTTGAATTTAGGAGTGGTTTAAAGTTTGAAACGTTGAATTCGGTTAAGAAATGGAAAAGTTGCATTTAAGCGGGATTATCGGAAAATGTTGGGTAATTAAGGGTTTTAAGGTTGGATTTGATCAATTCTGCTTATTGGATTATGTTTGACAATGTATAAGCTTGCATTGTCTACGTTGGTTCTGAATTCAAGTTTACGTGGAAATGCGGGATTTTACGGAAGTCTCCGGATTTTCGATTTTGGGGTCGGGGTGTAGTTTGGGTAGTGTGGTTGGTAAGGTTGCTAATTTAACTTGAATTGACAGATTACGAGGTCCGGAAGTTAGAAAAAGAGGTTTCGAGTTTCGGGTCGTGGTGTGGAAGTCGTCCGAATCGGTCTAATACTCTGGAATTGTGAGGTAAGGGTTTGGTTCTGCTATTTTTGGTAAGATAGGTGTATGTTTAGTTTCACTTTCTTTTCTGCAAGTATTTTGGTATTATATGCCTAGGGCATATTCTGTAGTCTGTAGGTGTATGTATTGTTGCATACATTTTGCGGGTATTTGGAAATTTCGCTTTAAGGTACGTTACGTAATTTGTAGGAGTATGCCTTATGGCATACTGTCTGCATAACCCTACGACAGGTTGAGGGTTCGCTACCCCAGCTGGTGCACCATGCTTCTGTAATAGCTTCGGCTTCTGACTCCCTTAGAGGGAGGCTGTCGTTCTGATTGGTTATAAGGGTTTATGGCGATTTAGAATCGCACATCTTTCGGTATTCTGATCTGTTTTTATTACATGCACGATATTACGTATTCATTGCATATATTACGTATCTTGCTATCTTTCTGTTTTGCGGGGTTACATATGCTTATCTTACCCCAAATCCCTTACGGGGTCCTCTTAGGACTCAGCCTTTTTGGGTTCTGTTTTGGATTTCGTAGGTGCAGTAAGCGGCCCGGGTAGGTTTCATGAGGCTTCTGCCTGGGTTGTGTTGAGCAGCAGCAGTACCTTGTGGGCTGGGATTTTGTCTACTTGGTCTGAATCCCGCACGAGGTATTTTAACGTTTAGGCCTAGGGTCGGCTCTGTAGCTGCATGTGTGGTACACTACCCAAGCAAATGCCCCCCTCCTCAAAAACTCACAAGGATCACAAACGATTTTTCACTTATGGCTGCTACGTCGGCCCCCAGCAAAATACTTTCGAAAAAACGGAGTACAGGACCCTGCCCATACTCCGCTCTCAGGAGGAGGCATCTTGGTACACTACCCAAGCAAACGCGCCCTCGCGTCATATTATAATCGTACAAGGCCTTTGAGGAAGCCTCATCCTCGTGGTCTCCAGTATAGCCTTCGCGAGGTCTCATCCTTGTGGTGTCCAGCCTCACCCACGCGGGGTCCTGCCCTCGCGGGCCTCAAGTCTCGCATGGGCGACGTCTCATACTCACCCTTGCGTTTCTAAAGCCTGCGCGGGCCACCCTCGCGGTCTTAGGCGAGCCTCGCGATCTCCTTCGCCTCCGGGGTCTCACTCCCGAGCTCCCCGCCTATACTGGCCCCGCCGAATAAGGCCACAGTACCCTGTGTTCGTGCAACCCTCACCCCTTATTTGGCTATATTCTATATGGGCCTTCACCCTTATAGGCCTTCGCCCGCCGTTTGCTCCACTTGGAGATAGACCACTTGGTCGTCTGACATCAACCGGCCAATAAGGAGGGGAGCACGAGCCTGGGAGATCTTCACCAGATTTATACGCCAGACATTCTCTGACAAGTGAATCACCTAAGGCCGTTTTCTGAGATCTTCATCATCACAACCGCCTTATCTCCAATCAGTCTGACACAGACTTATCTCAACAGCCTGTCTAAAGGCTTCAACTGGGGGAGGCTCTTCTCCTGGCATCACTCTATAAATAGGGTGATGTCCACCTTAAACTGGGTAAGCTACTACACGCCCCCCCACTCCCCTCTTGCTACTTCTGAGTATTCTTCCTATCTTTTACAGATTACTCTAAACAGCAAGCTTGGAGTCTCAAGAACATCATCTTCTCCACCACTTCAACTGAGAGTCCGGGCCTTCTTTAGGAACGAGACTATCAATGTGCATACTTTCTGTTTTATTGTTGTGATGATTGTATATATATATATATATATATATATTCTGTTCTGTTGCATGTTCTGAGCGCTTGGCGCTTGCTAGACACCCTAGGTTCTGTGAACTCTGTATTTATCTATGTTTTAGTGCGTAAGCACTCGTCCACGGAGGGCGGGGCTTACTCTGTTGCTGATGCATGAATTGTATGTTTGGATTTTATTTTAGTTATATGTATGAAATTTTTGTTAGGTTGCTTCTTCTATCGCTTCTCTTTTCGGGTCCGCTACGCGTGGCGGGTCTCGATGGACCTGCCACCTTGTGTTCTTCCGGCTTCCGCTTCCGACGTCCCGGCGCCCCCGCCTCCGCAACCGGGTTCGGGTGGCGTGCGGTGACAAGTTGGTATCAGAGCAGGTAAGTGACCATATTGGTCGTCAGTGGTGACTTGTAGTATCAACTATTGTTGCACATTTTATTTTAGAATGGTTTGGTACGGAGATTGGCCACCTCCTTACTTGAACCACTTCAAAATAAAATTGTGGAACAAAGTTTGGTTCTTCAAGTTATCCTGGTAGTTGCAGAGTACGGAATCCAGAATTTTTGAATTCTGGTAAAAGTATTACGAGTAAAGGATTGTGGAAAAGTTTCAGGTACGTAAAATTGTGTGTTAGGAAGAGATTTGGTGAAATAAGCATGAACTGCTTCTGTGATTCTGTGAAATGCATGATTTTATTATTTTGCGAGATAACTTCTGAGTCAAGTACTGCATTGCACTACAGAGCCTTAGAAAACTGCTGCTAGCTTCTGTAGGGATTTGGAGTGACCGTTTTGTCTGGACTCTGTTTGGTCTGAAATGTCTCAGGTTTGGTTAACACGCGTAGACAGCGTGTTTTGGTACCGGAGGGGCGGGACTGAGATCCCACACCTCCGTGGAATAGGATACGGGTTCAGCGTAACCCAGGGTCTGAACAACCACACTTACCGCCCCCGAGGTTTAGCGGTCGTAGGGACCCCTCTCTAATTTGGTATTACCGCCAGCCTAGCTGGTTCAGGGGCGGCAGTAGGCGGGGAAAAAAAATCTGATTATGCCATAGTAAGGGCATTTTGATCAGGTGGTGATAGCGAGACTTTAGCCACTGCTCGCCACAGCTTTGGGATTGGTAAGTGAGTGACTCCGAGGAGGATGGTCACTACGACACCTAGACTTCTCGTCGGTCCTATTAACGACGGGGAGATCTGGGGCACCAGTCTGACGAGGTCAGACTTCTGGAGAGGTTTCAGAGTTTGAACCCCCCCCCGAGGTTCAATGATCGAGAAGGGCCTGAGGTAGTAGAGACTTGGTTTGCAGTAGTTGACAAACTCCTGGGGGAGGCTACATTTTCCACTAGCAGTGCAGTGGGGATGTAGCTAGGAATCTGTGTCAGGCACAGTTGATGAGTTTCATCGGGGAGACAGGACTGTCGGAGAGTATGAGTGAGAGTTTGATCGGCTGGTTTACTACGTACCGTAGTACGATGGAATGGAAGAATAGAAGGCCAAGAGGTTTATTCGTCGACTGCGCCCCGAGTACAGGTGGGCTTTGAGACCTTTAGACATTACTTTGTTTCGGGAAGCGGTTATTGGGCTCAACTCCTCGAGCAAGAGGAGGTTGAGAGTCGTCTCACCATGCAATGAGGTCAGGGGAGTACGGAGGGGTTCCATACGGCGAGGACCCCGGCAGATTTCTGGATGGCCGAACAGGCCAGGCGGTTTGGTAGAGGTAAAGAGGGAGCACCACCGGCACGACCTTGTCTGATTTGCAGTAGGTATCACTCCGGTCGACTTTGTTACCGGCAGGAGGGCCGATGTTTGTGTTGCAGGTCTGACACTCTTTGGGTACGAGATTGCTCTCTTACTGTAGGGCAGGGTTTTGGCAGTCTTCAGCGTCCATAGTCTCGAGTACAGCCCAACGCGCCGCGAGGGCGTGGGTTTCAGATGGGTGGCCCGAGACCTCAGCAGCGACAGCAGCTTCAGCCACCCCCTCCACCACAGTAGCCCAGAGCAGGACAAGTTTTCCATTTTGAGGGGGGAGGCCCTAGACATCAGGGAGGTCAGGGAGGACCTAGTCAGCGGTCAGGTACCATCCAGCAGGGAGGCTCGAGTCAGTAGGGAGTTCTGCAGGGTACTTTATTTCTGAATGAGATATCGGTTCATGCAGTATTGGATACAGGAACATTTGTTCCCATGGTAACACCGAAATGTGTTACATCTCTGTATCAGACTGTTAGTACTTTGCCTTAAATGTACTTAGTAAAAACTGCTGGGAGTCAGTTTCCGTTTTCCAATGAGATGGTTCGGGGTTGTACGATATCTGTAGGCGGACATGATAGTATCGGATCTGTTGGTTTTAGACACGCCGGACTATGATATTATTCTTGGGATGGACTGGCTATCCAAGAATTCATAGCACATTGGTTGTGCAACCCGTACAATTATGGTTTCTGGAGAGGTACCACCTCTCACGGCTCGGCCCGGTTTGACTATCGCAAAGACCTGATGCAGTGTTGCAAATTCGGACCATCTGTCGATAGTTGGTGTTGGGGGTATGTTATGGTCTGAATGAGGCTGGTACTAGGTTGAAGTTAGATGGTTTACCGTTGGTTCGAGATTTTCCGCAGGTATTTCCGGAGGAGTTGCCCGGATTACCACCAGAGCGGGAAATTGTGTTTAAGATCCACCTGCAGTCGGGTACTGCTCCGATATCTATTCCTCCTTATCGGATGCCTATTTCTGAGATGCAGAAGTTGAAAAAAAAA
The DNA here is from genome assembly GCA_024586325.1 of Stellera chamaejasme. Lineage (NCBI taxonomy): Eukaryota > Viridiplantae > Streptophyta > Magnoliopsida > Malvales > Thymelaeaceae > Stellera > Stellera chamaejasme. The sequence goes on from CM044983.1 coordinate 31,026,999, forward strand.
ACAGTTGGAGGAATTACAACAGAAGGGCTTCATCCGACCGAGCACTTCAGCGTGGGGTGCTCTGGTTCTGTTTGTTAAGAAGAATGATGGGACACTCTGACTTTGTATTGATTACAGACGGTTGAATGCTCTTATTGGGAAGAATAACTATCCGTTACCGAGGATTAACGATCTTTTGATCAACTTCGGGGTTCGAGAGTTTTCTCAAAGATTAATCTCCGATCTGGGTATTTTCAGCTTAGGGTGAAGGAAGAGGACATACCTAAGACTGCTTTCCGCACCCGATTTGGACACTTTGAGTTTACGGTCATGCCATTCGGGCTGACCAATGCTACAGCGGCATTCATGGATCGATGCATCGGGTGTTCCGACCGTACTTGGACTCATTTCTCGGTGGTTTTTATTGATGATATTCGATATATTCTCGGGATGAGGATTCGCATCGGGATCATCGAGGGTGAGTTCTGAGACACTTTGGGAACATCAGCTTTATGCTAAATTCTCAAAGTGAGAGTTCTGGATTCGGGAATTCGTTTTTCTTGGACACATTATATCTGAGCATGGTCTGTCTGTGGATACAAAGAAGTTGAGGTCAATTTGGGATTGTAAACAACCTACCACGGTACGGGAGATCAAGAGCTCCCTGGGCTTAGCAGGATTTTATCGGAGGTTTGTACTGGGATTTTCTATTCTGGCATCACCGCTAACGCGGTTGACCAAGAAGGGTCAACCGTTTATCTGGTCTGATAGGTGTGAACAGAATTTTCAGGAGTTGAAGCGGCAGTTGACTAACGCTCCGATTCTGACTCTTTCAGATCCGATTTTACCGTATGTGAATGATACGGATGCTTCCATGTCTGGTTGGGGATGTGTGCTGGTGCAGGAGCGTTTTGTGGTAGCTTATGGGTTGAGGCAGCTGCGACCGCATGAGCTGAACTGACTGACACATGATCTGGAGTTGGCTATAGTAATTTACGCGCTGAAACTTTGGAAGTAATATCTGCTTGGTAATAAATTTCAGATTCTTACCGACCATAAGAGTCTGAAATATCTGTTTACACAAGAAGGAGCTTAGCATGAGGCAGCGTAGATGGCTCGAATACATTAAGGACTATGGTTGTTGTATCGAGTACATCTCTGGCACGGGCAACACGGTTGCCGTTGTACTGAGCAGGAAGTATACTAGGTTGGTTAAGGGAGGAAATGTTGGGGATCGGTCCGAGGAGAGTGATTTGACTTGCCTTTGGCACAGGTGGCAGCTCTGGGAGCGTGCTCAGGGGTATACACTTACCATACATTCTGAGTGGCTTGACAGGATGCGTGAAGCGCAAGGTAGAGGTCTGGTGTTGAAGAAGTTATCTGGGGAAGATAAGGGTTTATTTGTTACCGACGTTTCAGTATAGGCAGGGATTGCTATACTTCCGAGATCGCCTTTATGTACCTGAGGATCAGGAGTTCTGGAACGAGATTTTAGAGGAGGCACACTTGAGCGGTTTGAACATCGAAACCGGCGAGGATCTGCAGACTTTGCCCATTCCAGTTCGGGAGTGGGGCAATGTTACTATGGACTTTCTGACTGCACTGCCCCTGACACGGTCTCGCAATGATGCGATCTGGGTTATTGTGAATCGGTTGACAAAGTGCGCACACTTTCTGCTTATTCGGGTCACAGACCCTCTGAAGAAGCTTGCCCGGCTTTTCATCAGGGAGATTGTACGTTTACATGAAGTACCAGACTCCATTGTATCTGATCGTGATCTGCGTTTTACAGCACGGTTCTGGAGAGCTTTTTACGAAGCACTGGGCACGCGACTCCATCGGAATATAGCTTATCACCCACAGACGGACGGGCAGTCGGAGCGGGTGATTCTGATATTGGAGGATATGTTGCGAATCTGTACTTTGGATTTTGGAGGAGTTTGGGACTAGCAGTTACTTTGATAGAGTTCTCGTACAACAACAGCTTTCAGACTACGATTGGCATGATACCATTTGAGGCGTTGTACGGGAGGAGGTGTATGACACCATACTGTTGGACAGATGCGTCTGATGGGGTTGAGCTGGAACCCGAGCTTTTTGAGGAGTCTACGGCAAAGATCAGATTGTTACAGGCACGGATTAAAACCGCGAACGACTGCACCACTGCTTATACGAACCGCCGCCGTAGGGCTCTTGAATCTGAGTTTGGTAATAGAATTTGATCGAGGTAGCACCGTTCGGAGGAACAAGAAGATTTGATAGGCGGGGCGAGTTACCCCGAGTTATATCGGTTATCATGAGTTTCCAGAGTAAGTTGTAGGTTGGTTCTTCCCCCCCCCAATTGTTTCTGTTTTATGTGATATCTTCCAGGATAGCCTGTTGTGGATCGGTTAGATTTAGGTTCGGTACTGTCTGGGGTTGTCTGGTAGGAATACCGGCAACTGTCTAGGTGTACAATAAGATGCACCCGGAGGGTGGGACGCCGTGAGGCTCTGTATGGTAGTCTAAACTACCACTCCCGCCGCACCAGTACGGTGGTCCGATTGTTCTGGGTCAGAGGAATGTTTATATTTTCGGGTTGGTAGCGACACCTATCTGGTTGGTTCAGGCTACTCTTGGAGGACCAAGAGTTCTAAGGGGGGGAGAATGTTACGGTCACCCCGAGCGGGTTGCGACCGGGTGACCCGGGGCTCCGGTTTTGGCCTGCGGGTCACGTTTTTCGGCGTTCAGGCGGCTCCCGAGCCCTATCCGAGCATTATTTTGGCGAACCCTTCCGTATTTGAGGTCGTGTGGGTCCCCCGGACGTTTCCGCCGAAAATATTTTTCTGGCGCCGGGGGGTTGTCGGGGTCGCCTCGGGACGTACAGCGGGCTCGGTAGCACTCTCGAGATCTCAGTTTGGGAAGCCGTTCGCAGTTTTGGAGTCGTGGAAACGTCCGGAGGTGGTTGTGGAGTTTAATATTTGGGGCGGGACGTTCGGTTCCGGGCGACTCCCGGGGCTCGGGACGGGAATCCCGGGGCTCGGGATGGAAATTTTCTGACGGCTTTGGGGTAAGTTGTGTTATAATTTAAGATGGAATTTATGAGTATTTTTGTAGAATTTTGGAGTGACGGAATTTCGGTTCAGGTTGACACGCTCGCACGTCGGGATTTGTTCGGGTTCAGCGAGCTCGGTAGGACACTCTGGATTGGTAAATGAATTTCTGAAAAATGTTTTGTGAATGTTATAATATTCTGAGGGTTGTGTCCAAGTTTTGTTAATTTTGGAATTCAGTATTTATTTTTGGGCAAAAAGAATTGGAACTTTCGGAAAAATTGGGAGTTAAATTGCAATTGGTTGCAAAATTATTAAAAATCAGCATGGGGCAGCAGCTTCTTTCGGCAGAATTGGGAAGGAGGAAGGGACACTTGGCTTGTTTTAATTTAAGTTGGGAGGTATGGGTTTAAAGTGATAGGAAAATATATATTTGACTTAATATTTCCTAAAAGGGATAAGTCTCATTTCTTTTCTTTTCTTCATCTTCTTCTTCTTCTTGCTGCTGCTTCTGCCGACTCCATTGGAGAGCTCCACCCAAGCTTGAAGTTCTTCTTCTTGGTAGAAATCAAAGAGGAATTGGATGCTACTTGTGGTAAGCATCCTCCCTTCTCCTCTTTTCTTGTTGAAATTGAAGATTAGTGAAGAAAAGTTGAGTTTTTGCAAATGATGGGTTTGTTCTTAGCTATAAGCTAGGATGATTTTCTTCCTCCCATCTTTTAGTATGTTGTTCTTGGGTTGTAGGAGAGTGTTAATCAAGTGTTAGATTTTGGAGAAACTCCTTGGATGAAAAAGCCCCATTTTGGCCGAATTTCTTGGAAATTCTATGTTGATGTGTGTTTGTCTCCTTGATTCATGCTTCAAGTATGTTAATCCTAGCATGATTCTAAGCTTATGTATGGATTCAATTTGATGGAAAACAAGTGGAGGTAAAAACCCCCTTTTGGCCGAATTTATGGGTTGATTTTCAATATTGGATTTTGTTGTTTTGGATGCAATTGGGTAGCATTCTTGGTTTAGAAGTGTAATTGGTGGTTAGAATGATTAATTGGAAGCTTGAACGGATTGAATTGGAAGTTGGATAAAAAGTTGGCTAAGAACCGAATTTTGGAATGATTCTTTTTCCATGTTGGAGTTTCACTTTGGTTGAATTGGATGTTAATTTGGTGTTGGGGTTGAATTTAGGAGTGGTTTAAAGTTTGAAACGTTGAATTCGGTTAAGAAATGGAAAAGTTGCATTTAAGCGGGATTATCGGAAAATGTTGGGTAATTAAGGGTTTTAAGGTTGGATTTGATCAATTCTACGTTGGTTCTGAATTCTGAAGTTTCTGTGGAAATCTGGGATTTTACGGAAATTCTGCCGGATTTTCAGTTTTGGGGTCGGGGGTGTAGTTTGGGTAGTGTGGTTGGTAAGGTTGCTAATTTAACTTGAATTGACAGATTCTGAGGTCCGGAAGTTAGAAAAAGAGGTTTCTGAGTTTCGGGTCGTGGTGTGGAAGTCGTCCAGAATCGGTCTAATACTCTGGAATTGTGAGGTAAGGGTTTGGTTCTGCTATTTTTGGTAAGATAGGTGTATGTTTAGTTTCACTTTCTTTTCTGCAAGTATTTTGGTATTATATGCCTAGGGCATATTCTGTAGTCTGTAGGTGTATGTATTGTTGCACTTCTGTTTTGCAGGTATTTCGGAAATTTCTGCTTTAAGGTACGTTCTGTAATTTGTAGGAGTATGCCTTATGGCATACTCTGTCTGTTAACCCTACGACAGTTGAGGGTTCGCTACCCCAGCTGGTGCACCATGCTTCTGTAATAGCTTCGGCTTCTGACTCCCTTAGAGGGAGGCTGTCGTTCTGATTGGTTATAAGGGTTTATGGCGATTTAGAATCGCACATCTTTCGGTATTCTGATCTGTTTTTATTACATGCACGATATTCTGTATTCTGTTGCATATATTCTGTATACTGCTATCTTTCTGTTTTGCAGGGTTACATATGCTTATCTTACCCCAAATCCCTTACAGGTCCTCTTAGGACTCAGCCTTTTTGGGTTACATTTTTTGGATTTCGTAGGTGCAGTAAGCAGCCGGGGTAGGTTTCCGCGAGGCTTCGCTGGGTTGTGTTGAGCGGCAGCAGTACCTTGTGGGCTGGGATTTTGTCTACTTGGTCTGAATCCCGCACGAGGTATTTTAACGTTTAGGCCTAGGGTCGGCTCTGTAGCTGCATGTGCATACTTTCTGTTTTATTGTTGTGATGATTGTATATATATATATATATATATATATATATATATATATATATATATATTCTGTTCTGTTGCATGTTCTGAGCGCTTGGCGCTTGCTAGACACCCTAGGTTCTGTGAACTCTGTATTTATCTATGTTTTAGTGCGTAAGCACTCGTCCACGGAGGGCGGGGCTTACTCTGTTGCTGATGCATGAATTGTATGTTTGGATTTTATTTTAGTTATATGTATGAAATTTTTGTTAGGTTGCTTCTTCTATCGCTTCTCTTTTCGGGTCCGCTACGCGTGGCGGGTCTCGATGGACCTGCCACCTTGTGTTCTTCCGGCTTCCGCTTCCGACGTCCCGGCGCCCACGCCTCCGCAACCGGGTTCGGGTGGCGTGCGGTGACAAAAACTCTCGAACCCCGAAGTTGATCAAACAGATCGTCAATCCTCGGTAACGGATACTTATTCTTCAAAGTAAGAGCATTCAACCGACTATAATCAATGCAAAGTCGGAGCGTCCCATCTTTTTTCTTAACAAACAGAACCAGTGCACCCCCACGGTGAAGTGCTCGGTCGGATGAAACCCTTCTGCTGTAACTCCTCCAACTGTTTCTTCAACCCCTGCATCTCAGAAATAGGTATCCGATAAGGAGGAATAGATATCGGAGCAGTACCCGACTGCAGGTAGATCTCAAACACAATTTCCCGCTCTGGTGGTAATCCGGGCAACTCCTCCGGAAATACCTGCGGAAAAACTCGAACCACTGGTAAACCATCCAACTTTAACCTAGTACCAGCCTCAAACAGATCATAGCATTCCCCTACACCAACTTTCAACAGCTGATCCAGTATCTGCAACTCCTTACTGTGCTGTGCGATAGTCAAACCAGTCGGAGCCGTGAGAGGTAGTACCTCTCCAGAAACCATAATGGTTCGGGTTGCACAATCAATGTGCACAGAATTCTTGAATAGCCAGTCCATCCCAAGAATAATATCATAGTTCGGCGTGTCTAAAACCAACAAATCCGATACCATCTGATGTCCACCTACAGACATCGTACAACCCCGAACCATCTCATTGAAAAACAGAAACTGACTCCCAGCAGTTTTTACTAAGTACATTTGAGGCAAGGTACTAACAGACAGATACAGAGATGTAACACATTTCTGTGTTACAATGGAAATAAATGTTCCTGTATCCAATACTGCCTGAACCGGTATCTCATTCAGAAATAAAGTACCCTGCAGAACTCCCTGCTGACTCGAGCCTCCCTGCTGGCTGGTACCTGACTGCTGACTAGGTCCTCCCTGATAACTAGGGCCTTCCCCCTCAAAATGGAAAACTCGGCCCACTCTGGGCTGCTGTGGTGGAGGGGGTGGCTGAAGCTGCTGTCGCTACTGAGGTCTCGGGCCACCCTGCTGAAACCCACGCCCTCACGGCGCGTTGGGCTGTGCCCGAGACTGTGAACGCTGATAACTGCCAAAACCCTGCCTTACAGACAGAGGGCAATCCCGTACCCAGTGAGTGTCAGACCCGCAACGTAAACATCGGCCCTCCTGCCGGTAACAAAATCGACCGGGGTGATACCTACTGCAAATCGGACAAGATCGTGCCGGTGGTGCTCCCCCTCTGCCTCTACTAGACTGTCCAGGCCTGTTCGGCCGTCCAGAAATCTGCCGGGGTCCCTGCTGTGTGGAGTCCCTCGTACTCCCTTGACCTCGCTGCGAGGTGAGGCGACTCTCAACCTCCTCTTCCATACCATGGTACTGCGGTACGTAGTAAACCAGCCGGTCAAACTCTCACTCAAACTCTGCAACAGTCCTGTCTTCTTGATGAAACTCATCAAACTGTGCCTGACGCAGATTCATGGCTACATCCCCGCTGCACTGCTGGTGGAAAATGTAGCCTCCCCCAGGAGTTTGTCAACTCCTGCAAACCAAGTCTCTACTACCTCTAGCCCTTCTCGGTCATTGAACTCGGGGGTTCAAACTCTGAAACCTTTCTAGAAGTCTGACCTCGTCAGACAAGTGCCTCAGATCTCCCCATCGTTAATAGGACCGACGGGAAGTCTAGGTGTCGTAGTGACCATCCTCCTCGGAGTCACTCACTTACCAATCCCAAAACTATGGCGAGCAGTGGCTTAAGTCTCGCTATCACCACCTGATCAAAATGCCCTTACTGTGGCATAATCAAATCTTCCCCTGCCTATTGCCGCCCCTGAACCCGCTAGGCTGGCGGGTAATACCAAGTCAGAGAGGGGTCCCTACGACCGCTAAACCTCGGGGGCGGTGAGTGTGGTTGTTCAGACCCTGGGTTACACTGAACCCGTATGCTATTCCACGGAGGTGTGGGATCCCGATCCCGCCTCCGGTACCAAATCACGCTATTCGCGTGTAGTACACAACTCCTCAAACCAAGTCCAACAAAAAAAAACAACTTATCCCAAACCAAATTTCCAAACCATATACCAACTCAACCCATAACCAACAGTTCAAACCCTATCTCTCGGAGGCGTGGGATTACAGCCCCTCCTCCGGCCGCAAACACGCTGTTTACGCGTGTTAACCAAACCCGAGACATTTCAGACCAAACAGAGTCCAGACAAATCGGTCACTCCTAATCCCTACGAAGCTACCAATAGCTTCCTAAGGCTCAGAGTGCAATGCAAGACTTGACACGTAAATTATTTCTAATGATAAAATCATGTATTTCACGTAATCACGTAAGCTTCATGCTTATCTCACCAAATCGCTTCCTAACACACAAGTTTACGTACCGGATCTTTTCCACGGTCCCTTGATTGTAATACTCTTACCGTAATCCAGAAATCCCAAGTTCCGAAATCTGCAACTATCAGGATAACTTGAAGGATCAACTTTGTTCCACAATTTTATTTTAAAGTGGTTCAAGTAAGGAGGTGGCCAATCTCCGTACCAAACCATTCTAAAATAAAATGTACAACCATAGTTGTCACTACAAGTCACCACTGATGACCAATATGGTCACTTACCTGCTCTGATACCAACTTGTCACCGCGCGCCACCCGAACCCGGTTGCGAAGGCGGGGGCGCCGGGACGTCGGAAGCGGAAGCCGGAATGATACAGAATGGCAGGTCCATCGAGACCTGCCGCGCGTGCGGACCCGAAAAGCGAAGCGATTGTGGAAGCAACCTGAAAATTTCATACATCTACTAAAATAAAATTCTTGGCGAGTCTCGTCCCTTGGGAACGGACGAGCACATCACCATAAACATACATACGGTTCATGCACTAGCAACAAAGTAAGCCCCGCCTCCGTGGACGAGTACTTACGCACACAACAAAGATACATACAGAATTCCCGAACCTAGGGTTTCTAGCAAGCGCCGGGCGCTCGTAACATGCAATGCAATGAATATATACACACATATACAATCATCACAACAAATCAGAAAGTATGCACATGCAGCTACAGAGCCGACCCTAGGCCTAAACATCAAAATACCTCACGCGGGATTCAGGCCTAGTAGACAAAATCCCAGCCCACAAGGTACTGCTGCTCAACACAACCAAGGCAGAAGCCTCACGGAAACCTACTTCGCTGGCGCTACTGCACCTACCCGAAATCCAAAAACAACCCAAAAGGGTGAGTCCTCGAAAGGACCCGTAAGGGATTTGGGGTAAGATAAGCATAAGTAACCCTGCAAAACAGAAAGATAGCAATATACAGAATATATTCAACAGAGTACAGAATATCGTGCATATAAAGGAAACAGATCAGAATCCCGAAGGATGTGCGATTCTAAATCTCCATAAACCCTTATAACAAATCGGAACGACAGCCTCCCTCTAAGGGAGTCAGAAGCCGAAGCTATTACAGAAGCATGGTGCACCACTGGGTAGCGAACCCCAACCGCCGTAGGGTTAACAGACAAAGTATGCCACAAGGCATACACCTACAAACGTAGGGTTAACAGACAGGGTATGCTACAAAGCATACACCTACAGATCACAGAACGTACCTTAAGGCACAAATTTCCGAAATACCTGCAAAACAGAAGTGCAACAAAACATATACCTATCTTACCAAAATAACAGAACCAAACCCTTACCTCACAAATCCAGAGTATTTGACAGATTCTGGACGATTTCCAAACCACGACCCGAAACCCGAAAACCTCTCTTTTTCTAACTTCCGGACCTCGAATCACAATTCAAGTTAAATTAGCAACCTTGCCAACCACACTACCAAACTACACCCCGACCCCAAAACCGAAAATCCGGCAGAATTTGGTAGAATTCCATTTCCACGTAAACGCCGAATTCGTAACCAACTTAGACAATGCAAGATTATACATTAACAAACATAATCCAACAAGCAGAACTGATCAAATCCAACCTTAAAACCCTTCATTACCCGACATTTTCCGATAAATCCGCATAATAGTAACTTTTCCATTTCTTACCCGAAATCAATGTTTCAAACATCAAACCACACCTAAATCCAACCCCAATACCACTTTAGCATCCAATTCAACCAACATCAAACCCCAACATGGAAAAAGAACCATTACAATAATTCGGTTCTATGCCAACATTTCACCCAACTTCCAATTCAATCCAAACAAGCTACCAAACAACCATTCTAATCACCAATTACACTTCTAAACCAAGAATGCTATCCAATTGCATCCAAAACAATCAAATTCAACATTGAACATCAACAAACATAATCGGCCAAAAGGGGGTTTCCAACCCAACTTGTTTTCCATCAAATTGAATCCATACATAAGCTTAGAATCATGCTAGGATTAACATACTTGAAGCATGAATCAAGGAAACAAACACAAATCAATCCACAGAACACAACAAATTCAGCAGAAATTCACCAGAAATTCATTCAAGAATTCAGCCAAAATGAGATTGTTCACCCGGGTTGTGTTTCCGACGATCCAACGTTATTTCCCTAATCCTTACCTACCCAACATCAACATATATGAACCACACAACGATCCAACGGTTCAATTTCTTCAAAACTTAGATCACAACTTCAAAATCTACTTTTCCTAACTTGATAAATAACCAACAGAATTGAACCATACCTCAGGCAGACGTAGTACTCGAGCTACTGATCAACTTCCTAGATGAACTCCCGGGCAAAGGAGCAACCTAGACCATGGATTTGAAGCTTGAAAGAAAGCAATAATGGTGGCTAGAGAGAGAGGGACGCATCGGCCAAAGGAAGGAAGAAGAAGAACGCATCCTTTTGTTTCATTTCTTCCAAATATTACTTCTTAAGTAATATTAGGTCATGTGCCAAGCACATGACTTGTTTTTATGACATCATCTTGATGTCACAACACCATCACATAAAAGACAAAGCTTCAAATGCCTCACCAAAATTTCAGCCAAGCCTCCAAGTGACACGTGTCACCACTCGGTTCGTCCCGAGCCCGAAACTGCCCGAAACGGAAATTCCCGACCCAGAACATTTTTCTTCGCAGAGAAATGTAAAATATTCCCACGACTCCAAAACTGCAAACGGCTTCTCAAACTGAGGTCTCGGGAGCGCTACCGAGCCCGCTGTACGTCCCGAGACGACCCCGACAACCCCCCGGCGCCAGAAAAATAATTTCGGCGGAAACGTCCGGGGGACCCACACGACCTCAAATATGGAAGGGTTCGCCAAAATTATACTCGGATAGGGCTCGGGAGCCGCCTGAACGCCGAAAAACGTGACCCGCAGGCCAAAACCGGAGCCGGGATCCGCACCCGCTCGGGTGACCGCAACGCACGCTGGCGGGCGTGTAGTACTTGTTGAGACAAGTAACAAGTAGCGCAGCGCAAGGGGTTTCCACAGGGCGGGGCGAGTTGAAGGTCGATTGGGGATGAGACCCATGACCACAGTGCGACCCCGAGGGCTTCCCATTGTGTGTGTGCACAAGTGAGACCTGACAAGGTCTGATGCCGTGATTTTGGCGAGTGGCCCGTCTGACCGGTTGAGTGCAGAGGGCGTTTGGGAGGGCATTTTGTAATGCCATATAATGCTGCAAAAGAGGGAGAAATGCACATGTATTTTATTGAATTGAAGACGTAGGACTGAGGACTTACACGTAATACGGACGTAAGTCATCCGCATGAAAATTGCGGGGAAGAAGACGACCATCATGGTCTTGTAGTTCATAGACTCATGGGCGGACCTGTTTATGAACAATATAGGGTCCGTCCCAGTTAGGTCGCAAGACACCTTGTTTGGGGTCGCGAGCGGTGAGGGCCGATTTAAGCAGGGCGAGGCCCCCTTGTTGTAGTGCCTTGGGCTTAACCTGGCATTGTGGTGAAGACGGAGCCTCTGTTTGAGGCGGACATGCGGCGGCGAGCGCCCTCGCGTAATTCCTCGATTAAGTCAAGTTTGGCACGGAGCCCTTGAGCATTGGCCTCGCTGGTAAAGTTGATCATGCGGATCGTAGGGAGGTCCGCCTCAATAGGCAGGAGCGCGTCTGCGCCATATACCAGGGAGAAAGGCGTTTCGCCCGTTGGGGTTCGCGTTGTGGTGCGATAGTCCCACAGGACACTTGGGAGTTCATCTACCCAGCGGCCTTTGGCCCCCTCAAGGCGCTTCTTGAGGCCCTCCTTGAGGGTACGTGATACAGACGGACCGTGTACAAAGCCAAGATATTGTCCGCTTTGGGCCCAGCCCGCACGGATTTGTTCTTACTCTGGCCCGCTTAGTCTGCCACACTAGGTGGTAAGCCCGCCAGGTAAAACGCGTCTTGAAGAAACTACGGAGCAACCACCGTTATAAAGGTATGATTTCTCCCGTAGCTCTACCATGTGGGATGAGCAACATCATCCACCCCCCAAAGGGAGCCCAACGTCCTCGCTGGCCCATGGACATGTACAACCAGAGCTCTGATACCAAATTGTCACCCCACCGCCCGGAACACCGGAAGGGCGGTTGTCGAGTGGTTGCGGAAGCTTGCGAAGACGGCGGCGGGTGAACGCGGAGTTCTCTTAAATAGGTTTTGAGTAGACCCGAAACCCAACCCTTAAAACGTTTCCCTTTCAGTTTTAAGGTTAAGTCGTGTTGCAGATTTTACGACATCTTTCTAGTCCTAAACCTGCACCCGAGACACGTTAGTGGTTTTACAGAATATCGCGCGCGCGAAAGAGCAGATAAGATATACAGGCAGAAGAAGTTCTGCCCTCTTCGTAGGGCCGGAAACTTCCTACGAATAAGATACAACCCAAGTACTGAAACTAACCTACATGCAAACATATACAAAACCGAGTCCAAAACAGTAAAGAACCTTGCTAGCTAGATCTGCTGTGATGCTGAACATAAACAGGAGAATAGAAGTCAAAATCCAACACCAAAATGATCACAACAAGTAACTAACGAGAAACACCCCCAACTTAACAAATAGTACCTTATAGCCAAAAAACGTACAACGATAACTGCAGAAAATCTACACCGCAGGTCGTTTGCCCGGATCCCCTGAAACCAGAATAAGTGGTGTGGGTGAGTTCTCGAAAGAACTCCGTAAGGGGGTAGGTACAGTAGTGGTAAAACCTTTTAAAACATTTCCGCATAAAAGGGTTAGAATGCCATGAACTAAATAATACAGTCCTAAATATATCGGATTATGACATGCATATGTGATGATGCTCTTAAGTCCCGTCGGACAGGTGGTACACCAATACAAAGGTTCCCGAACCTCGACAAAGACTCCTACAGCGGCTTGTTAAGCTCACACTGATGATCGGGTCATAACGCGTGGTACCAGCGAGGGGATATCGCCCCTAACTGTCGGCCCAAATTGCATAAAGCCAACACATAACATCGTGAGTTAACGACCACGGTTGGCATACCGGCTTAGGTCCCGGCGTCCCCGTCAGCCGAACTCACGGACTTCTCACGTACCAACATAAATATGGGTCCATTGTCGACCCCCGATAAGCAAGTCCGATATGATAAAAGTCCAACCCATATTTAAGCAAAAACCCTGCAGACCACTACGTACCATGTGACTAGACCCGGGAGTCACCGGGCCCCATCCTCGACCCAAGTACTAGCCCTTAACTAACCTAATACACATGAAATGTGCATTAAGGAAATTAAACCCCTTACCTTGGCCAAACGGAAACTCTACTGAGGCCACCTACACCCCGCAGCAAAACCCTGGGAAAAACTCGGCTCCCGGCCCGAAAAGTGGTAGTGTGACTTTTGAAGTCCCGCACTACACCACCAACGCTGAATCAAGCTGAACAACCAAACACCAGTCAGAAATTACCAAAACACATCCCCAGAACCCAAACCCGCACAATCCCGCACTTTCCCGCAACATTCCACAGAAAGCTCGGTTTCTCAAACCGAGCTAGAACATCCTTAACCAAACATCCACAAACACATCCAAACCATTAAATCCAGATTCTAGACACTTTTATCCGTAACCCGCAAAAAGGTAACTTTTTCTCCTATTGTCCGAAAATGACGTTCCAAACATCATTACGAACCTACTTCCATCCACGATTCCAAAACACCAACCAAATTATCCAAAACACAACACAAACATAACTAAAGTTTCATTCAAAGTTTCGACCTTAACCCCAATCTTCACCAAATAATTCCAACTTTTACCCTAACTTTAAAACATGCCAAACATGCTAAATACATGCTTCTTTTCCATGTTCAACCAAGAAAACATCATCAAATACCATCTCAAACTTTCGGCCCCTTGCTGATTTTTCCCAACACTTGTGTTTTCATGATTTTCCAAGAACAGAACATGCTTAACATGTATCAAACACCAACATACATGAAGATCAATACCAACCAACAACCAAAATTTCATAAAACTAAACAAGCGGTTCCTCACCTTGCTGAAACTCACTCAACCCTTAGATGGTGCTGCTGTTGGAACAAAGGTAATCTCCAACCCCTTGAACTTGTCCAAGAAAACAAGAACACAAGTGAGCTCCTTCCTATGGTTATTTCAAACACAAGAAGATAAAACCAAAACCACTCAACCTCACCTTGAAAACAGCTGATTTGGAAGGTAGAAGAAGTGGTAGAACCAAGCTTGTTGAACCTCAAAACCCGAAACTTCAAGTTTGAGTTTTCAGCACCAACATCACAGCAGACCCGTTTTCGTGCAGCTCAGATTTGGATGTCTTCCCGACGTTTGTGGACCGTGGCCCCTTCAGCAAAGTTGTAGCCAAGAGGTTAAGGAAGATTTCTTCTAACTACCACCAAAGCCAATTCGAACCACCGAAGAACAGAATCAGCCACGAACAGAGGAGAAGTATTCTGGCCAGCCAATGAAGAGAGTTCAAGAACTTACTAAGAACATGGAGAAGAGAAGCTTACCAAATTCTTAAGCCCAATCCTTGATGAAATCAGCCATGGATGAAGAACACAAAGCTTGCTGAATGTTGAAGATGGTGGCGGACACAAAGGGAGAAGAAGAAGAAATGTTTGCTAAATGGCATTTTAGCATAAAAGCTCTCTTTTTATGTCAAAAATGTGGTGGGCCATGGGACAGTTGTCCCATGACAAAATAGTCATACCCATGACTCACCACAAACCCAAAAAAATCTGAAATGCCAAGTGTTGGCGCGCCAATCCCGTGCAAACGCCAACCGCGTAATTCCCGACGTACGCGCGTGAAAAACCGAACCAAAATCCGGCATTGCCAAAAATCCACAAAAATTACCATAAAAACCGTCTCGTGAAATAACACATCAAACACCGAAGCCGTCGAAAAAATTCCATCCCGAGCCCCGGGAATCCCGTCCCGAGTCCGTCGCCCGGGACCGAACGTCCCGTCCCAAAACATATACTCCGTAAAAAGATGCGGAACGTTCCCACGATCCCAAATATGCAAACGGTTTCCTTTTCCGAGGTCCCAGGAGCGCTACCGAGCCCGCTGTACGTCACGAGAATGTTACGGTCACCCCGAGCGGGTTGCGACCGGGTGACCCGGGGCTCCGGTTTTGGCCTGCGGGTCACGTTTTTCGGCGTTCAGACGGCTCCCGAGCCCTATCCGAGTATCATTTTGGCAAACCCTTCCGTATTTGAGGTCGTGTGGGTCCCCCGGACGTTTCCGCCGAAAATATTTTTCCGGCGCCGGGGGGTTGTCGGGGTTGTCTCGGGACGTACAGCGGGTTCGGTAGCGCTCCCGAGACCTCAGTTTGAAAAGCCGTTTGCAGTTTTGGAGTCGTGGGAATGTCCTGGAGGTTTCTATGGAGATTAATATTTGGGGCGGGACGTTCGGTTCTGGACGACTCCCGGGGCTCGGGACGGGAATCCCGGGGCTCGGGATGGAAATTTTCTGACGGCTTTGGGGTAAGTTGTGTTATAATTTAAGATGGAATTTATGGGAATTTTTGGTAGAATTTTGGAGTGACGGAATTCTGTTTAAGTTGACACGCTCGCACGTCGGGTTTTGGTTCGGGTTCAGCGAGCTCGGTAGGACACTCTGGGATGGTAAATGAACTTTTGAAATATGTTTTATGAATGTTATAATATTCTGAGGGTTGTGTCCAAGTTTCGTTAATTTTGGAATTCGGTAATTATTTTTGGGCAAAAAGAATTGGAACTTTCGGAAAAATTGGGAGTTAATTTGTATTTGGTTGCAAAATAATAATTTTGGAGTATGGGCAGCAGCAGCTGATTGTTTCGGCAGAATGGGAGAGAGAGCTAAGAGGACACTTGGCTTGTTTTTATTCAAGATGAAAAAGAGAAGTAAATATATATGGGATATATATTTCATATTATGGAATTATTTCATCATTTCTTCTTCTTCTTCCTTTCTGTATCCGCCACCATGGAAGCTTGCTCCAAGCTTGAAGTTCTTCATCTTGGCTCAAATCAAAGAGGAATTGGGTCCTTCATGTGGTAAGTTCCTTCCTAAGCTCTCTTTTCTTGCTAGAAACATGAATTAGTGAAGAAAAGAGGAGTTTTTGCAAATTATGGGTTTGTTCTTAGCTACTAGCTAGGATGATTTTCTTCCTCCCAATTTTTAGTATGTTGTTCTTGGGTAGTAGGGGAGTGTTAATCAAGTGTTGGATTTTGGAGAACACATCTTGGGTAAAAATCCCTATTTAGGCCGAATTTTTGGAAAATTCTATGTTGATGTGTGTTTGTTATCTTGGTTCATGCTTCAAGTATGTTAATCCTAGCATGATTCTAAGCTTATGTATGGATTCAATTTGATGGAAAACAAGTTGGGTTGGAAACCCCAAATGGCCGATTATGTTTGTTGTTGTTCAATGTTGAATTTGGTTGTTTTGGATGCAATTGGATAGCATTCTTGGTTTAGAAGTGAAATTGGTGATTAGTATGATTAATTGGAAGTTTGAATGGATTGATTTGGAAGTTGGATAAAAATTGGCAAAGGAGCCGAATTATTGGATGATTCTTTTTCTATGTTGGGGTTTGATTTTGGTTGAATTGGATGCTAAGATGGTATTGGGGTTGAATTTAGGTGTGGTTAGAAGTTTGAAACGTTGATTTCGGATAAGAAATGGAAAAGTCACTATTAAGCGGGTTTATCGGAAAATGTCGGGTAATGAAGGGTTTTAAGGTTGGATTTGATCAGTTATGCTTGTGGGATGATGTTTGTCGATGTATAATCTTGCATTGTCTAGGTTGGTTCTGAATTCTGAAGTTTCTGTGGAAATCTGGAATTTTACGGAAATTCTGCCGGATTTTTGATTTTGGGGTCGGGGGTGTAGTTTGGTAGTATGGTTGGTAAGGTTGCTAATTCAGCTTGAATTGACAGATGATATGATCACACAAGGGTTGTATGATCATGAGCTTTGATCTAGCTTGAGTGAGGAAGAACTCCAAGAAATGGAGCTTGAATTCGGCAATGGGGGAGGAGAATGGAACCTAGAACCTTTTGACTACTTGATCAAACAATGCTAGGTATTTAATTGGACCCTCTTGCATGGATCACTAATGGATTGATGAAGCAAGAATTTTGAGAACAATGAAGAACAAAGAGCCTTGAATTTTGGCAACAATGGTTCTTACAAAATGAGGTCTAAGTGTTGCAAAATGGCCTTGGCTAGGTTAATACCAAGGGAGAGAAAGGAGAGAGATGGGGTGATGGGAGAGGAGCCTTCACTTCATTCCCTTCACTTCCATCTCACATTTCTCCATAAAACAAAATAATGGGAAACTACCTTAATTCCTTTTAATTCTCCATAAATCAACTCATGTAGATATAAATTGATTTATGGGCAATTAAAAGGATTTTACAAATAGGAATAAGTCCCATAAAACTTAAGTGTTGAAAAGTCAACAAAAATGGCTAGGTTTGAAAATTGGAGGGAAGGCATTCTCGGATGAGCCAGGCGACCGCCTGATCCAGGGTTTGGGTCGCCTGGATCTCGCCTGGGCGCCTGCCCATCACTGTAGACAGGCCAGGCGACCGCCTGGCTGGTGGAAGGGGTCGCCTGGTCTTGCTCGCCTGGCCCGGGCGACCGCCTGATCCACTGGTTGGCTCGCCTGGTTTTCGCCCAACGGCCTGCCAATCACTGTAGATGGGGGTCAGGCGACCGCCTGGTTTCTGAAAGGGGTCACCTGGATCCCTCGCCTGACCAGGCGACCGCCTGGTTGGAGGGCTGGTCGCCTGGATCCTTCGCCTGAACGGGCGACCGCCTGATCCAAGGGTTGGGGTCGCCCGAGCTGTCGCCCGAGAGAGTGGTAAGGTTGATGATCTCCAAGGCGTTGGGATGCCTTTCCATTTGAACACCCAAGTCTTGCAATTTGTTGGCCCGTGCTTGGTCTTCCTCCCGTTCCTCTCCTTGAGCCAAGATCCTCATGAATGTTTGGAGCTTCTCTTGTAGCTTCTTGGATCGAGCCCTTGTCATGGGACCCCCGAGTCCTTGGAAAGGATTTGGCGCTTCTTTTGGAGGCTCGGGAATCACTTGGTCGATGTCCACATCATTCCCTCCCACTTGGGAGGAATCCGACCTCGGATTCATTTCTTCAAGATCACCTTCATAGGGAATAAGATCACAAATATTAAAAGTAGCATGCACATTGTATGATCCATCACTAGGCAATTCAAGCATGTATGCATTGTCATTAATCTTTCTTGCAATCCTAAAAGGTCCGTCCCTCTAGGTGACAACTTGCTCTTTCGAGCTTGGGAAACCTCTCTTTCCTTAGGTGTAACCACACCCAATCCCCTTCCTCAAATGACCGAAACTTCCTACCCTTATTGACCCTCCTAGCATAAGATTCATTGATTTTCTCTAACTGTTTGTGAACCTTAGCATGCAAGTCTCTCATTTGTTGGGCCTTTCTTTTACCATCTACATCAAGTTGTTCAACATGTTCCAATGCAATCATGTCCAAAGGAGCTAAAGGATTGAACCCATATACAACCTCAAATGGACTATGGGATGTAGATGAATGGAATGCTCGGTTATATGCAAATTCTACATGAGGCAAGCATTTCTCCCACTCTTTCAAATTACTCCTAAGGAGGGTTCTCAAGATGGTTGTCAAGGTTCGGTTAGTCACTTCCGTTTGGCCATCGGTTTGAGGATGGCTTGATGTAGAATACATCAAGCTGCTTCCCAACCGATTCCAAAGAGTCCTCCAAAAGTGACTAAGGAACCTTGAGTCCCTATCACTCACAATAGATCTAGGCAAGCCATGATACTTCACAATATCTTTGAAAAACAATTCGGCCACATGAGATGCATCATCGGTTTGTGACATGGAATAAAATGTGCCATCTTAGAAAACCTATCCACTACCACAAAAATTGCATCATGTCCCTTAGAAGTTCTAGGCAAGCCACCGATAAAATCCATACTAATATCAACCCAAGGAATGGAAGGAGTAGGGAGAGGGTGTACTTCCCTTTCGGTTGTAGAGTAGCCTTGGCGCGGTGGCATGTCACACACTTGGCACAAAGCTTGGCAACGTCTTTCTTCATGCCCGGCCAATAGAAATTTTCCTTGGCGGCCTCAAGTGTCTTTTGGACACCAAAGTGCCCCATGAGTCCTCCACCATGCGCCTCCTTAAGGATGACTTCCCGCATTGAGCTCCTTGGCACACACAACCTCTTATACTTGAACAAGAAACCGTCAAATACATAGAAGCCATTTCGGCCTTCTTTAGCACAATCAACAAAAATTTCACCAAAGTCTAAATCATGCTCATACATGCTTTTCAAACATTCAAATCCAACAACTTTGGTGTCAAGAGTCATGAGTATAGCATATCTCCTAGAAAGTGCATCGGCAACTACATTCTCTTTGCCTTTCTTATACTTAATAACATAGGAGAAAGATTCAATAAATTCTACCCATCTCACATGTCTCTTGCTCAAGTTACCTTGCCCTTGAAGGTACTTCAAGGACAAATGATCCGTGTGGATCACAAACTCTCTAGGTAGCAAATAATGACTCCATACCCTTAATGATCTTACAAGAGCATAAAGCTCTTTGTCATAGGTAGAGTAATTCAAAGTAGCTCCACCTAGCTTTTCACTGAAAAATGCAATGGGACGGCCTTCTTGATGCAAAACCGCACCAATGCCTATCCCACTTGCATCACACTCAACCTCAAACACCTTCTCAAAATTTGGAAGAGCAAGCAAGGGTGCATTGGTCAACCTAGACTTCAATTCATTAAAAGACTTCTCTTGTGATTCACCCCATTCAAAGACTACATTCTTTTTAGCCAATTCATGCATAGGGGTGGCTATGGTTGAAAAGTCCCGAACAAATCTCCTATAGAAACTAGCAAGCCCTAAAAAGGATCTCACTTCAGTTAAAGAACTAGGAGTAGGCCAATCTCTAATTGCACTCACCTTACTCTCATCCACCTTCACTCCGTCTTTCCCAACAACATACCCCAGAAAATTAACCTCATCTAAAGCAAAGACACACTTTTCATATTTAGCATACAACTTCTCTAATCTAAGTGTATCAAGAACTTGCCTCAGATGCTCAACATGATCAACATGATTCTTGGAGTACACTAATATATCATCAAAGTACACAACCACAAACCTACCTATCAATTTTCTCAAGACATGGTTCATTAGGCGCATGAAAGTACTAGGAGCATTAGATAGACCAAATGGCATGACATTCCATTCATACAATCCAATTTTAGTCTTAAAAGCAGTTTTCCACTCATCTCCTTGTTTCATTCTTATTTGGTGGTAACCACTTCTAAGGTCTATTTTGGAAAACACACATGCACCATTCAGTTCATCTAACATGTCATCCAAACGAGGTATAGGGTGGCGATACTTTCTGATGATTGTATTTATGGGCCGGCAGTCCATGCACATCCTCCACGTTCCATCACTCTTTGGGACTAGAATGACCGGCACCGCACAAGGAGAAAGACTCTCCTTGATGAACCCCTTGTCAAGCAACTCTTGAACTTGGGTCTGGATCTCCTGGGACTCCTTTGGATTGGTTCGGTATGCGGCTTTGTTGGGCAATGGTGCTCCCGGAGCAAGTCTATTTGGTGTTCTATGCCACG
This sequence comes from Stellera chamaejasme, assembly GCA_024586325.1. Taxonomy (NCBI): domain Eukaryota; kingdom Viridiplantae; phylum Streptophyta; class Magnoliopsida; order Malvales; family Thymelaeaceae; genus Stellera; species Stellera chamaejasme. The sequence continues at coordinate 31,047,737 of CM044983.1, forward strand.
GTATGGTGGGAGTTCCCGTGGTTCTTGGAACACATCTTCAAACTCTCGAAGCACCTGCGACACATACAAAGGAAGAGAAGAAATGTTATCAAGGGTTAGCATGCACTTGGTTGGAATCATGAGAAAACAAGTTTTGTTTGAAAGCAATGCTCTTTTCAAATCCTTCTCTTTGGCCATTGGAAGGTTACTCCTTGTTTTCTCTCATCTCTCATAGTGTTTCCATTATGTGCACTCTCTTTTCTTCTCTCAAGGTTACTTGAACCTTCTCTTCATTTTCTCTCTTCTCATTTCCCTTTCCCTTCCTCTTGCTTGCGGCTTTGTTGGCCAAATGAATTTGATCTTGGAGGGCTTGGGTGGGGGTGAGGGGAAGTAGTGTGAAGGGTCGGCCAAGATGGGTGAGAGAATACTTGTTGGCCTTGCCATAATGTATGGCCTCCTTGTCGAATTGCCATGGCCTTCCAAGGAGGATGTGGGTTGCTTGCATTCTCACCACATCACACATGATCACATCTTCATACTTGCCTATTTTGATAGGCACTTCCACTTGCTTTACCACCTTCACATGGGATCTATCATCAACCCATTGAAGTTGGTATGGCTTCGGATGAGGGAGTGTTGGAAGACCCATTTCATTAACCATATCTTCACTTGCCGCATTGACACAACTCCCTCCATCTATGATGAGACTACACAAAGTCCCCTTAACCAAAGCCCTTGATTGAAAAAGATTCTCTCTTTGGCTAATCTCGGTCACACTTGGCACACTTTGCAAAACCCTCTTGGTTACCAAGATGTGACCTTCAAGGGGCAACTCCCCTTCTTCCTCCTCTTCTTCTTCAAGTGGAAGCTCAAGTTGAACCTCCTCTTCATCCTCACTTGAAATGTCTCCACTAGGCCGAATCACCATGACTCTCTTATTTGGGCACTCTCTTGCATAATGCCCCTTGCCCAAGCATTTGAAGCATTCGATGCTCCTTGTATGTTGAGGTGGGTTTTGGGACTTGGGATAAGTGTTTGGCCGTTGGTGTTGGGTGGGAGTTGAAGTTTGGTAGGGTGGAGGCCGCGGGTTAGATTGACTTGGGTGAGGTGTGGGTTTTGTGGTGGAAGCTTGGTAAGGCTTGGATGGTGTGGGTTTATTGTAGGGGTTGGGTTGGTCCAAGTGTTCCGGCTAGTAGTGGTGGAGTGGTAGGAGTGACCTTTCTTAAGTTGCTTGTCCACCTTGATGGCTTTGTGAACAAGCTCTTGGTAGGTTTGGTAGTCACAAAGCTCCACGGTCTTGTACACATCCTCTCTCAACCCATACAAAAACCTTGCCATTTTGGCCTCTTGAGCTTCCTTCACATCTTCTCTCATCAAAGCCCTCTCAAGGTCCTTTTGATAGTCTTCCACACTCCGGTTGCCTTGATTGAGCGTTTGAAGCTTTTGAGCACAATCTCTCTTGAAGTAAGTAGGCACAAACCGCCGCTTCAAAGCTTGCTTGAGCTCTTCCCAAGTCATGATGGGATCCTCTCGGTTTCTAGCCCTCTCTTGGTGTTCTTGCTCCCACCAAGTGAGAGCATATCCTTGGAACTCAATCACCACTAGCTTCAAAATGGTAGCATCACTATACCCCATCATGTCAACAACTCTCTCGGTTTTGACCACCCATTCCAAGTACTCCTCCGGATCACTTGAACCATGGAATGGTGGGATTTGAAGCTTCAAATTATTGAGTGCTTGTTGATCTCGGTTTGGTCTCCTCTCATGAAGATCTCGGTTGAAACTCCTATGGTGATGAGCTCTTTCGGCTTCCTCTTCATCTTCAAGGTCTCTCTCAAGATAGGCTCTTGATTGCGCCCTATCTTGGAAGACCTTCCTTCTTCCTCCTCTAATTGGTCCCTCTTCACAATATTCCTCTTGTTCATCCGAAATGTCATGAACAAGAGGCGCACTCCTTCTTTGTTGAGTGGACCGAGAAATGGAGGTTTGTTGGTGTTGCTTGGAAGAGGGTCAATGGTGGTATGTGTATGGCCACCAAAACCCCTAGGTGTCCCGGCTTCCTCTTGGTGCCGAGATGATGACGGTTGTTTCCTTGAGCCACCTCAAGCTTAGCTAGCTTGGCTCCTAAGGTGGCTTGTTGAGTTTCGAATCCTCAAATCTTTGATCAATCCCATCCAACCTTGTATTAATTTTTGGAGGGCTTCCAAGAGATCAAGTTGGGTTGGATGAGGGGTGATGGTGAATCCGCGGGTGAAGTCATTCCTACAACAAAGAAGATTGCCTCCGTGGCAATTCACAACAAGTATATATTTGCACACAATCCTCTCACACTCCCTAAGTGTTTACACTCGTCTCTCGTGTTTGGAACTCAATGAACTTCACAAGTCTCAATTCTAGTCACCAATCTTCTATTAAGATCAAATGCAAACACACAAGGAGAGTCCAATGAAAGTATAGCAAAATCCGAAAATTAGCAATGCAAAAGTTCTAGTTACTTGAACTAGGGTTTTGAGAAATGAGGTTGGTTGGTGGTTGAAAGAAATTAGGTGTGATATAGAAAGGCTCTTTTATAATCACAAACACCTTTTGTACAAGTTCATAAAATATTTTGGATCAAAGTTACTATTCACTTGTGTTTGACATGAACTTCATATGAACTTTGCATGAACACCAAGAACACTCAAGAACAATTTTGCATTTCTTTTCACAAATATTCTTTTTCAACACTTTCTCTTTCTTCTTCAAATCCGAAAATTCTTTTCTTTCAACACTTCAACAATCACATTCAATCATAAACTTTGCCCTAATCACATGAACCAAACAAGCTTGTCCTAGGCACATGAACCACTCACAAATTTCGGCCTCTCTCAAGAGATACCAACCGAATTTTTCTTCAAGTTTTGAAAAGGAATTCAAGAGGATAACTTGAAGAAAATCACACAAATCACATTTACCTCATTCAAGCAAGTTGGCTCTGATACCACTTGATATGATCACACAAGGGTTGTATGATCAAGAGCTTGATGATCTAGCTTGAGTGAGGAAGAACTCCAAGAAATGGAGCTTGAATTCGGCAATGGGGGAGGAGAATGGAACCTAGAACCTTTTGACTACTTGATCAAACAATGCTAGGTATTTAATTGGACCCTCTTGCATGGATCACTAATGGATTGATGAAGCAAGAATTTGAGAACAATGAAGAACAAAGAGCCTTGAATTTTTGGCAACAATGGTTCTTACAAAATGAGTTCTAACTTTTCCTAATGCCCTTGGCTAGGTTAATACCAAGGGAGAGAAAGGAGAGAGATGGGGTGATGGGAGAGGAGCCTTCACTTCATTCCCTTCACTTCCATCTCACATTTCTCCATAAAACAAAATAATGGGAAACTACCTTAATTCCTTTTAATTCTCCATAAATCAACTCATGTAGATATAAATTGATTTATGGGCAATTAAAAGGGATTTTACAAATAGGAATAAGTCCCATAAAACTTAAGTGTTGAAAAGTCAACAAAAATGGCTAGGTTTGAAAATTGGAGGGAAGGCATTCTCGGATGAGCCAGGCGACCGCCTGATCCAGGGTTTGGGTCGCCTGGATCTCGCCTGGGCGCCTGCCCATCACTGTAGACAGGCCAGGCGACCGCCTGGCTGGTGGAAGGGGTCGCCTGGTCTTGCTCGCCTGGCCCGGGCGACCGCCTGATCCACTGGTTGGCCCGCCTGGTTTTCACCCAACCGCCTGCCAATCACTGTAGATGGGGGTCAGGCGACCGCCTGGTTTCTGAAAGGGGTCACCTGGATCCCTCGCCTGACCAGGCGACCGCCTGGTTGGAGGGCTGGTCGCCTGGATCCTTCGCCTGAACGGGCGACCGCCTGATCCAAGGGTTGGGTCGCCTGAGCTGTCGCCCGAGAGAGTGGTAAGGTTGATGATCTCCAAGGCGTTGGGATGCCTTTCCATTTGAACACCCAAGTCTTGCAATTTGTTGGCCCGTGCTTGGTCTTCCTCCCGTTCCTCTCCTTGAGCCAAGATCCTCATGAATGTTTGGAGCTTCTCTTGTAGCTTCTTGGATCGAGCCCTTGTCATGGGACCCCCGAGTCCTTGGAAAGGATTTGGCGCTTCTTTTGGAGGCTCGGGAATCACTTGGTCGATGTCCACATCAACAGATTCTGAGGTTCGGAAGTTAGAAAAAGAGAGGTTTTCGGGTTTCGGGTCGTGGTGTGGAAGTCGTCCAGAATCGGTCTAATACTCTGGACTTTGAGGTAAGGGTTTGGGTCTGCTATTTTCGGTAAGATAGGTGTATGTTTAGTTTCACTTTCTGTTCTGCAAGTATTTCAGTATTATATTACTAGGGCATATTCTGTAGTTTGTAGGTGTATGTATTGTTGCACTACATTTTGCAGTATTTGGAAATTTCGCTTTAAGGTACGTTACGTAATTTGTAGGAGTATGCCTTATGGCATACTGTCTGCATTAACCCTACGACGGTTGAGGGTTCGCTACCCAGCTGGTGCACCATGCTTCAGTAATAGCTTCGGCTTCTGACTCCCTTAGAGGGAGGCTGTCGTTCTGATTGGTTATAAGGGTTTATGGCGATTTAGTATCGCACATCCTTCGGTATTCTGATCTGTTTTTATTACATGCACGATGTTCTGTATTCTGTTGCATATATTCTGTATATTGCTATCTTTCTGTTTTGCAGGGTTACATATGCTTATCTTACCCCAAATCCCTTACGGGGTCCTTTTAGGACTCACCCTTTTTGGGTTTCAGGTAGACTTGGTAAACAACCAGCGGAGTTGGTTTCCGTGAGGCTTCTGCCTTGGTTGGGTTGAGCAGCAGTACCTTGTGGGCTGGGATTTTGTCTACTTGGTCCGAATCCCGCGAGGTATTTTGACGTTTAGGCCTAGGGTCGGCTCTGTAGCCGCATGTGCATACTTTCTGTTTTATTGTTGTGATGATTGTATATGTTTGTATATATATTACATTACATTGCATATTCTGAGCGCTTGGCGCTTGCTAGACACCTTAGGTTCCGTGAACTCTGCATGTATCTATGTTTGGTGCGTAAGCACTCGTCCACGGAGGGCGAGGCTTACTCTATTGCTGATGCATGAATTGTATGTTTTGATTTTATTTTAGTTATATGTATGAAATTTTTGTTAGGTTGCTTCCACAGTCATTTCGCCTTTCGGGTCCGCTACGCGCGGTACGTCTCGATGGACCTGCCTCTTCTGTATCACTCCGGCTTCCGCTTCCGACGTCCCGGCGCCCTCGCCTCCGCAACCGGGTTCGGGTGGCGTGCGGTGACAAGTTGGTATCAGAGCAGGTAAGTGACCATATTGGTCATCAGTGATGACTTGAAGTGACAACTATTGTTGTACATTTTATTTTAGAATGGTTTGGTACGGAGATTGGCCACCTCCTTACTTGAACCACTTCAAAATAAAATTGTGGAACAAAGTTGATCCTTCAAGTTATCCTGATAGTTGCAGATTTCGAACTCGGGATTTCGGATTACGGAAAGATTATTACGAGTAAAGGATTGTGGAAAAGTTTCGTGCACGTAAAATTGTGTGTTAGGAAAAGATTTGGTGAAATAAGCATGAATCGCTTACGTGATTTTGTGAAATATATGATTTGATCACTCGAGAAATAATTTCGTGTCAAGTCTTGCATTGCACTCTGAGCCTTAGAAAAGCTGCCGCTAGCTTCGTAGGGATTAGGAGTGACCGAGTTGTCTGGACTCTGTTTGGTCTGGAATGTCTCGGGTTTGGTTAACACGCGTAGACAGCGTGTTTAGTACCGGAGGGGCGGGACTGAGATCCCACACCTCCGTGGAATAGGATACGGGTTCAGCGTAACCCAGGGTCTGAACAACCACACTCACCGCCCCGAGGTTTAGCGGTCGTAGGGACCCCTCTCTGATTTGGTTTTACCCGCCAGCCTAGCTGGTTTGGGGACGGCAATAGGCAGGGGAAGATCTGATTATGCCACAGTAAGGGCATTTTGATTAGGTGGTGATAGCGAGACTTTAGCCACTGCTCGCCACAGCTTTGGGATTGGTAAGTGAGTGACTCCGAGGAGGATGGTCACTTCGACACCTAGACTTCTCGTCGGTAATATTTACGACGGTGAGATCTGGGGCACCAGTCTGACGAGGTCAGACTTCTGGAGAGGTTTTAGAGTTTGAACCCCCCCCGAGGTTCAATGACCGAGAAGGGCCAGAAGTAGTAGAGATTTGGTCTGCAGGAGTTGATAAACTCCTGGGGGAGGCTACATTTTCCACTAGCAGTGCAGTGGGGATGTAGCCAGGAATCTGTGTCAGGCACAGTTGATGAGTTTCATCAGGGAGACAGGACTGTCGGAGAGTATGAGTGAGAGTTTGATCGGCTGGTTTACTACGTACCGTAGTACTATGGAATGGAAGAATAGAAGGCCAAGAGGTTTAGTCGCCGATCGCGCCCGAGTTCAGATGGGCTTTGAGACCTTTAGACATTACTTTGTTTCGGGAAGCGGTTATTAAGGCTCAACTCCTCGAGCAAGAGGAGGTTGAGAGTTACCTCACCTCGCAGCGAGGTTAGGGGAGTACGAGGGGCTCCACACAGCAGGGACCCCGGCAGATTTCTGGACGGCCGAACAGGCCTGGGCAGACTAGTAGAGGCAGAGGGGGAGCACCACCGGCACGACCTTGTCCGATCTGCAAGGCAGGGTTTCGGCAGTCTTCAGCGTCCACAGTCTCGGACACAGCCCAACGCGCCGCGAGGGCGTGGGTTTCAGCAGGGTGGCCCGAGACCTCAGCAGCAACAGCAGCTTCAGCCACCCCCTCCACCACAGCAGCTCAGAGCAGGACAAGTTTTCCATTTTCTGAGGGGAGGCCCTAGTCATCAGGGAGAACCTAGTTAGCATGCAGGCACTAGCCAGCAGGAGCTTGAGTCAGCAGGAAGTTCTGTAAGGTACTATTTTTCCGAATGAGATACCGGTTCATGCGTTATTTGATACAGAGCATTTGTTTCCATTGTAACACCGAAATGTGTTACATTTACGTATCTGTCTGTTAGTACCTTGGCTCAAATGTATTTAGTAAAAACTGATGGGAGTCAGTTTCTGTTTTTCAATGAGATGGTTCGGGATTGTACAATACTTGTGGGTGGACATCTGATAGTATTGGATTTGTTGGTATTAGACACGCCGGACTATGATGTTATTCTTGGAATGGACTGGCTATCCAAGAACTCTGTGCACGTTGATTGTGCAACCCGTACCATTATGGTTTCTGGAGAGGTACTACCTCTCACGACTCCGACCGGTTTGACTATCGCACGCGATGGAGCTACAGATTCTGGATCAGCTGTCGATAGTTGGTGTAGGGGAATGCTATGATCTGAATGAAGCTGGTATTAGGTTGAAGTTGGATGGTTTACCGTTGGTTCGAGATTTTCCGCAGGTATTTCCGGAGGAGTTGCCCTGTTACCAACACCCGGTACGTAATTAAGTTAATTACGTATTTAAGTTTAATTACCGGATTTTCGATAATTTCTGTTTTGGGACTCGTACTGCATGTTTGGTAATTGTGGATTTGATTTGGTGATTTTTGGGGCAACCCGGGACGAATTTAGAATTTGTTACACGGGTGCGCGTAATTCCCGGGAGTTGCATTTCCGAGTGACTCGGGACTTATAAATGGATAAGAAAAATGTGTTTTATGGGTTTTGAGATGTCCTGAGTAAGTGGTTAAAGTTTGGTACCAATCGGAGTAAGTTTTGTAAAAAGTTGCATTTTCGGGCTGAGCGAAAATGCAGTTTTGTTTGTGTGTGAGTTATTGGAAAATTGGTAATTTTTGGAAGAAAAAGAGAGAAGGGGCGGATGGGCAAATGAGAGAAGGGACACTTGTCCCTTCTTTGTTAAAGGAGAAAAAGGAAGGAAGGAAAAAGATAGGAATTAAGTTGTATTTATATATATATATATATGTGAAAGTAAAGGAAAAGGGTTATAATTGGTTATTTTTGGTAGAAAGGAAGGGTATGGGGCGCATGGGAGAGATGGGAGAGGGGACACATGTCCCCTCTCAATTGAAGAAGAGAAGAAAAGAAGAAAATTATGGAATTATATATATATATATAAATGTATAAGTAATAATACATATATACATATATGAAAAGAAAACATTTTAGTCAACACTTCACCCTTTTCTTCTTCTTCTTCCCGTAACCTCCTCTCTCTCTCTCCCTCACCTTGCGCCATTTTTTAGAGCTTGAGCTCACAACTGTTCTTCGTCATTTCGCGATCAAACTTCGAGGTAAACCGCTTAAATCGTTCATTGGGTTGTATAGATCGATAATCTGAAGTCTGTTTTGGAAGAATCAGTGTATTTTTCAAGTTAGGAGCATTTGAATGTTTGAGTGAATAGTGTCATATGCTCCTTTGTTTAATTTTTCGGTTCCTAAGCGTTCTCGGCACTTCTGGTGCATGTTTGATAACAGAACGTAGGAAGAAACGCACTTTGAGGTTGTGCCGATTCGCGTCTGAAATTTTGGGTGGAATTTTTGACGGAAGAATTAGTGAAAGGTAAGGACATTTTTGAATTGAGTAGAATTCTGTTACGATAGTGTGATCGGTTCAATTAGAAGAGGCTCGGGGTGAAAGTCGCTTTTCCCGGCCGAGCCTCGGTTTTGGCGCCAATGCCAATAAGCTGTTTCGTGAATTCTGAATTGAATTGTGTATCTGTGATTGATTGTGAACAGGGAGTTGCTTTGAATTTGGGCAAGACTCTGCCGAAATTTCTACCGGGACCGTCGATCAAGAAATTGGATTCGGACTTTGATTAGAGGTAAGGGTTCAGTGTGTGTTTAGGAGTATAGGCATTGTTGTGCAGGAACCGATTGGGATTCCGATACACCTACGATGGTTATCGATGATTCGTATTGATTGACCGATGGGGGTCGCTCCCCCGAGCTGGTACCATGCTCTACCGACCGATTGTGAATGGACGCATGGCCATTGCCGGTTGGACCGGGGCAGATCTCGCCATGGTCCATCACGAAAAATGTTATCGTATGAATGTGAATTGAATGTGATTGTGTGTGATCGACTGCATTGCGTAGGTTGATTGTGAGATGCGTTGGGTATCGTATTCGTTATGTTTCCGTTTGCAGGTTATTGTATCTACCGTTTAGTAAACTGCACCATGTCTATACCTGTTCCCTTACTAAGTTCTTTCGAGAACTTACCCTTATATCTACTGTTTCAGGAAAAGGCAAGGAAAAGCAAGCCGCCGAGTAGAGGCGAGGTTGCTTGTCTGAAAGGTTTGGTCTAGAGCGGTTGAATTCCGCATGTTACACCTTTGCGCGGTTGGATTCCGTGTGACCGCCGTACCGGTGGGTTTCTTTTGTATTCGAACTTGGTTAGCTCGTATATTGTCATAACATGCATGTTTCGTCTGTAAGGTTTGGTTGTGTAAATGGTTTGGTTTGCATAAGTGTTTGAGTTCAGGTTCGGAACCGTTGGTTGTCGCGTTGAAATTTCAGGATTTGGGTTCAGTTGGAAGGTCGGGTGATCACCAGGTGATCACCAACTCCAACCCTTTGAATTGTTGGTTGGCTGTTTTTTAGGTGATCACCAGGTGATCACCAACTCCAACCCTTTGAATTGTTGGTTGGCTGTTTTTTAGGTGATCACCAGGTGATCACCAACTCCAACCCTTTGAATTGTTGGTTGGCTGTTTTTTAGGTGATCACCAGGTGATCACCAACTCCAACCCTTTGAATTGTTGGTTGCTGTTTTTTAGGTGATCACCAGGTGATCACCAACTCCAACCCTTTGAATTGTTGGTTTGCTGTTTTTTAGGTGATCACCAGGTGATCACCAACTCCAACACTTTGAATTTGTTGACCGGCTGTTTTTTAGGTGACCACCCGGTGATCACCTAAATATGAAATTTTGCCCTTTGATCCTCTAACTTCTCCTTTTGTTATATTTTGTCCCAAAATGACCCGAAGTGCCAAATTTAGTAATTTTATGAGAAAAACAACCCCATTCGCATAGGTAAACATCTTGGGACTTAGTTGAGCATTAGTGCTATGGTTTAAGGAAATTTTTGGGTGATCCCAAGGGGCGGTTGCCCTGTTGTTGGGGTTGTTATGTGATAAGGTTGTGAGTGAACCGTCACGCCACCTTCCCCTTTCCCGGTTTGGCTCCGTTCTCCGTGCGCTTCGCGAGTGCGGGGTAGGAGGGTGCGGGGTGGGGTGACAAGTTGGTATCAGAGCAGGTTTACCTAGTTGCGAATGGTTTATGTGATAGTAAGGTTGCATTTCATTGCATCATGCATGTACATATACAGAGCCAATTGGAATACTGCTGCTGCTAAGTTTTGATTGATTGTTACCGTAATGTTGTGTTTATATTGATTCTCAGAAAATGGTTATCACCGGGAAGACCGGGAGTGAGTGAGCAAGAGAGGCGGGATGAAGGTCCCGAATCTCAACCGATAGTATGAGTGGCGGGGACGGGCACCACAAGTTTCCCCTGAGCTAGTGCGAGTGGTACTCGGTCTCCTATGAAACAGGACATTAATCCCGGAGTCCCGAGCTCGAGACCGGGGAGGGCAAAAATTCCACAACCGGGTGTGGAAAAGACCGTGAGATGGGACGCATGGCAATGCCGACGCATGGCGATGCCGGTTGGACCGGGGAAGATCTAGCCATGGTCGGGGAAGATCTCGCCATGGTCTCTATTAGTGCGGGTCTTAGAACAGATCCGAGATAGTTTGGCACAGATATCACCGAAACCGACAGATTCAAGAACCGTGCAACCGCTTTAAGGTGTAAGTGGAAGTGGATCGGGGCGTCATGGACCCCATACTGTGACCGATAGCAGCCCATCCTCTTCGGAGGAGGAGGCTAGTACTGATGTAGAGCGGAGACACCCAAGAGGTAGGAGGGTGCAACGAAGGATTGACTCAGTTGCAAGACGGAGTCATGATGATCATGGCCCGTCACAGGGAAGTGTTAGTGGTCGATGTCGCCGTCGACAATCTGAGGAAGCCGAAGGGTCACATCGACCCAAGAGGCAACGGGAAGAGAATGAGCGCTCTAGTAGTATGCTCAAGCGATTCCAACGTCTGAATCCACCCCGTTTCAATGGAAAGGGTGGACTGAGGCGGCGGAAGTCTCGTTTGACGGATAGATTCCATGTTTGAAAGATTGGAATTCTCATCTACTGCAATGGTATCGTTGGCAACGTACAATCTGGATGACCGAGCTTTGATATGGTGGGAGAGTGTGAGGAACAGGCACCGAGCGGAGCAGTTCGCCCGGGGAGAGCCTGATACTGATATGACGTGGAATGAGTTTACTCGCTTGTTCCACGATCATTATGTGAGTGATGCTGTCCGAGACTTGCGACAAGCATAGTTTGACAATTTGACTCAAGGGACTATGAGCGTGCTGGAATATGAGCACGAGTTTGATCGATTGATTCGCTATGTTCCACAGTATCATGGGATGGAAGAACAGAAGGCAAAGAGATTTATCAGAGGGTTGCGACCTGATATTCGATTGGCGCTCCGACCGTTGGATATCAAATATTATCAGGAAGCAACACAGAAGGCTCAACTGATTGAGCAAGAGGATGTTGAGAGTAGATTCATACCTCAGCAGACTGTTGGGACGTGGAAGGGTGTTGGCTTCCGTGGCTTCTCTCGAAACGCCGGGAGGGCACCCCACCTAACCCGAGCGCTAGAGGAAGGGAGTAGCTTCACCCTCCACTACTATTTGTCCGACTGTCAACGTTCTCACCCAGGCGAGCATGCTATCGGGAGACAGTCGGTGTTTGGGATGTGGTTCATCGGACCACTGGGTCCGAGATTGTCCTCAAGTTGCACCGAGGAGGGAGGTCGGCCAAGGTCCGAGGCCTCCATTGGGGTTACCGTTGTTTCGACCGGGGGTACCACGAAGTGGTGCCAGGCAGCAATTTCCGCGACCGCAAGCACCTCCTCCGCCACCTCAACCGAGATTGGGTAGGGTATTTCGGATCGAACGCGGGAGGCAAATCAGCAAAAGGAAGGTGAAGCGGCACGACAAGGTGCCCTTAAAGGTACCATCTTGTTAAATAACATTCCTGCTACCGTGTTGTTCGACATCGGTGCTTGTGTCCATAGTGGCTCGAAATTTGCTATGGCTCAACGCTTTATCTGTGAGTTCTATGCCACACGTGGCTTTAGTTAAGACTGCAGGAGCCGTGGTTGCTCTCTAATGATATGGTTCGGGATTGTATGATTGATTTGGGAAACATCGGATCTTGAGTGATTTATTGGTTTTAGATATTTCGGGTACGATGTGGTTTTGGGAATGGACTGGTTAGTTAAGAATGGAGTATGATTGATTGTGGGAAGCGGGAGGTGACTTTACCTACTGGGAAGGTACTTCAATCCTCCGCTTCTTCCTCTGAGCAGGAATCAGAAATGGGGAGTCTAGAATTGCAAATTCTAGACGAGTTTGAAGTGATAGATGAGGATGATTACTGTGGGTTGAACTCTTCGGAGATCAGGGATGAGATAGATCGGGTATTGGTTGTAAGGGAGTTTCGCAGGTATTTCTCGAAGATTTACCGGGGATGCCTCCGGAACGTGAAATTGTTTTCGAGATTTTGCTCCAGCCAGGATCAGTACCCGTATCTGCTCCCCCTTACCGAATGTCTATCCCTGAAATGAATGAGCTTAAGAAGGAGTTGGATGAATTGCTTGCTAAAGGATTCATTCGGCCGAGCACGTCCCCGTGGGGTGCTCCAGTGCTGTTTGTGAAAAAGAAGGATGGAACGTTACGATTGTGCATCGACTATCGCAAATTGAATGCGATAACTGTGAAGAATAAATACCCCCTCCCTCGGATTGATGATTTGTTTGATCAGCTGAAGGGGGCAAAGGTATTTTCAAAGATTGACTTGAGATCAGGGTACTTCCAGCTTCGAGTGAAAGAAGAGGATATCCCCAAAACGGCTTTCCGAACCCGGTATGGACATTACGAGTATACCGTCATGCCATTTGGTTTGACAAATGCGCCTGCAGCGTTTATGGATATGATGAACCGAGTGTTCCGTCCATACCTAGATCGGTTTGTTGTGGTTTTCATTGATGATATCTTGGTTTACTCCAAGAATGAAGGTGAACATCAGGATCACCTGCGAATTGTACTGAAGACTTTGAGTGATCATCAGTTGTATGCCAAACTCTCCAAGTGTCAGTTTTGGATCAGGGAAGTGTCCTTCTTGGGGCACGTTATTGGAGAGAATGGTTTATCGGTGGATCCTGAAAAGATTAAGGCAGTAATGGACTGGAAGCAACCGACTACAGTACGAGAGATCAGGAGTTTCCTCGGACTGGCAGGTTATTACCGGAGGTTCGTATCGGGATTTTCGACTTTGGCTCTACCCCTTACTCAGCTTACGCAGAAGGGGCGAGCATTTGTATGGTCTGAGGCGTGTGAGCGCAGCTTTCAGGAACTAAAGGATAGGCTGACTCACGCACCTATTCTGATATTGCCAGATCCGAGTGCAGCTTTTACGATTTACACGGACGCTTCCAGGTCGGGTTTGGGTTGTGTACTCATGCAGGATAGGAATGTGATAGCTTATGGGTCGAGACAGCTTCGACCGCATGAGCAAAACTACCCGACTCACGATTTGGAATTGGCAGCGGTAATTTATGCACTCAAGCAATGGCGACATTATCTGCTGGGTAGCAAATTTCAAATCTTTACGGATCATAAGAGTTTGAAATACTTGTTTACCCAGAAGGATTTGAATATGAGGCAACGAAGGTGGCTTGAGTACATGAAGGATTACGATTGTAGTATCGAGTATACCGGCAAAGGAAATTCGGTAGGTGACGACCGAGTCGGAAATATACCGGCATGGTGAAAGGTGGAGATCGGGATGGTGATGATGAAGAGAATGACTTGGTTTGTTTGTGGAGTTTGTGGGAGCATCGAGAACGTGAGCAATCTGTTTACTTTGACGATCCGGTCGGTGGTGGCTGGACAGTGCGAGATGCTCGTAATGCAGATGCATCATCAAGAAGGTATCGGGTGAAGCGAAAGGATCCATTCACCCATCATTTGGTTACAAGCAGGATTGTTGTACTTCAAAGATCGATTGTATGTACCGATGGAACCGACCCTTCGCAGGAAATACTTGAGGAGGCGCATACGAGTCGATTAATCGTACACCCGGGAGGTGAGAAAATGTATCATGATTTGAGATCTCATTTCTGGTGGTCGGGTATGCGCAAGGACATTGCCACTTATGTTTCTAAGTGTGCAACGTGTCAACGGGTGAAGGCGGAGCATCAGAAACCAGCAGGCACCTTACAGGCATTGCCCATTCCGGTTAGGAAATGGGGCAATATTACTATGGACTTTCTCGACAGATTACCTATGACCCGAGCGCACCATGACGCTATATGGGTTGTAGTGGATCGATTGACGAAGTGTGCCCATTTTCTACCAATACGGATCACAGACTCTTTGGAGAAGTTAGCTCAACTGTACATCAAGGAGATTATGCGGTTACATGGAGTACCAGACTCCATAGTGTCCGATCGAGATCCGCGATTTACAAAGACGGTTTTGGAAGGCTTTCCACATAGCTTTGGGTACACAGTTGCACATGAGTTCAGCGTATCATCCACAGACAGATGGACAGTCAGAACGGGTGATCCAAATATTGGAAGACATGTTACGGAGTTGTGCCTTTGGACTTCGGTGGTGAGTGGGATTTTCACCTACCATTGGTGGAATTCTCGTATAATAACAGCTTATCGATCCACCGTTGGCATGGCACCGTATGAGGCTTTGTATGGGCGGCGTTGTGTAACACCACACCGCTGGGCGAAGCTTCCGATCGAGTGGAATTGGGTCCTCAATTGATTGAGGAGACGCAGCGAAGGTTAAGAAGATTCGTGATCGGTTGAAGGCTGCAAATGATCGGACCACCTCCTATGTGAATAAAAGGAGGCGGGATTTGGAATTCGAGGTTGGTGACAGAGTATGGCTTAAGGTAGCACCGACCAGAGGGGTTATCAGATTTGGTAAGAAGGGAAAGTTGGCACCGCGTTATGTGGGACCGTATGAGATCTTGGGGCGGGTTGGTAGAGTAGCCTACCGGTTGGCTTTACCCCCGCATATGTCAGCAGTGCATAACGTGTTTCATGTGAGTATGCTGAAGAAGTGTATCCTGGATCCGGTTCAGACAGTTACCGCGGAAGATATACAGATAGAACCGGATCTTTCCTACAAAGAGGTGCCAGTGGCCATCCTAGGGCACGATGTGCGGAAGCTTCGTAGTAAGCTAATACCGATGATCAGAGTACAATGGTCTCATCATACCGATCGAGAGGCAACGTGGGAGGTTGAGCAGGATATACAGGATCGGTACCCCCAAGAGTATGAACGCCTTAAGACTGCCTTGGAGGACCAAGGGTCTTAAGGGGGGGAGAATTGTTACCAACACCCGGTACGTAATTAAGTTAATTACGTATTTAAGTTTAATTACCGGATTTTCGATAATTTCTGTTTTGGGACTCGTACTGCATGTTTGGTAATTGTGGATTTGATTTGGTGATTTTTGGGGCAACCCGGGACGAATTTAGAAGTTGTTACACGGGTGCGCGTAATTCCCGGGAGTTACAATTCCGAGTGACTCGGGACTTATAAATGGATAAGAAAAATGTGTTTTATGGGTTTTAAGATGTCTCGAGTAATTGGTTAAAGTTTCGTACGATTCGGAGTAAGTTTTGTAAAAAGTTGCATTTTCGGGCTGAGCGAAAATGCAGTGTTGTTTGTGTGTGAGTTATTGGAAAATTGGCACTTTTTGGTTAAAAAGAGAGAAGGAGGCGGATGGGCAAGTGAGAGAAGGGACACTTGTCCCTTCTTTGTTGAAGGAGAAAAAGGAAGGAAGGAAAAAGATATGAATTAAGTTGTATTTATGTAATTATTACATAAATATGTGAAAGTAAAGGAAAAGGGTTATAATTGGTTATTTTTGGTAGAAAGGAAGGGTATGGGGCGCATGGGAGAGATGGGAGAGGGGACACATGTCCCCTCTCAATTGAAGAAGAGAAGAAAAGAAGAAAATTATGGAATTATATATATATATATATAAATGTATAAGTAATAATACATATATACATATATGAAAAGAAAACATTTTAGTCAACACTTCACCCTTTTCTTCTTCTTCTTCCCGTAACCTCCTCTCTCTCTCTCCCTCACCATTGCGCCATTTTGAGAGCTTGAGCTCACAACTGTTCTTCGTCATTTCGCGATCAAACTTCGAGGTAAACCGCTTAAATCGTTCATTGGGTTGTATAGATCGATAATCTGAAGTCTGTTTTGGAAGAATCAGTGTATTTTTCAAGTTAGGAGCATTTGAATGTTTGAGTGAATAGTGTCATATGCTCCTTTGTTTAATTTTTCGGTTCCTAAGCGTTCTTGGCACTTCTGGTGCATGTTTGATAACAGAACGTAGGAAGAAACGCACTTTGAGGTTGTGCGATTCGCGTCTGAAATTTTGGGTGGAATTTTTGACGGAAGAATTAGTGAAAGGTAAGGACATTTTGAATTGAGTAGAATTCTGGTTCGATAGTGTGATCGGTTCAATTAGAAGAGGCTCGGGGTGAAAGTCGTTTTCCCGGCCGAGCCTCGGTTTTGGCGCCAATGCCAATAAGCTTCGTGAATTCTGAATTGAATTGTGTATCGTGATTGATTGTGAACAGGGAGTTGCTTTGAATTTGGGCAGAAACTCTGCTGAAATTTCTACCGGGACCGTCGATCAAGAAATTGGATTCGGACTTTGATTAGAGGTAAGGGTTCAGTGTGTGTTTAGGAGTATAGGCATTGTTGTGCAGGAACCGATTGGGATTCCGATACACCTACGATGGTTATCGATGATTCGTATTGATTGACCGATGGGGGTCGCTCCCCCGAGCTGGTACCATGCTCTACCGACCGATTGTGAATGGACGCATGGCCATTGCCGGTTGGACCGGGGCAGATCTCGCCATGGTCCATCACGAAAAATGTTATCGTATGAATGTGAATTGAATGTGATTGTGTGTGATCGATCGCATTGCGTAGGTTGATTGTGAGATGCTTTGTGTATCGTATTCGTTCTGTTTCCGGTTGCAAGTTTATTGTATCTACCGTTTTAGTAACTGTACCATGTCTATACTTGTTCTCTTACTAAGTTTTTTCGAGAACTTACCCTTATATCTACCGTTTCAGGAAAAGGAAAGGAAAAGCTAGTCGCCGAGTAGAGGTGAGGTTGCTTGTCCGAAAGGTTTGGTCTAGAGCGAAGGCAGCTTACACCTTTGCGCGGTTGGATTCCGTGTGACCGCCACTTGGTGGGTTTCTTTTGTATTCGAACTTGGTTAACGTACATAACTCATGTATATTGTCATAACATGCATGTTTAAGTGTCAAAGTTCGGGTGTAAGGTTTGGTTGTGTAAATGGTTTGGTTTGCATAAGTGTTTGAGTTCAGGTTCGAACCGTTGGTTGTCGCGTTGAAATTTCAGGATTTGGGTTCGATCGGAAGGTCGGGTGATCACCAGTGATCACCAACTCCAACACTTTGAAGTGTTGGTTTGCTGTTTTTAGGTGATCACCGGTGATCACCAACTCCAACCCTTTGAATTGTTGGTTTGATGTTTTTAGGTGATCACCAGTGATCACCAACTCCAACCCTTTGAATTGTTGGTTTGTTGTTTTTAGGTGATCACCGGGTGATCACCAACTCCAACCCTTTGAATTGTTGGTTTGTTTGTTTTTAGGTGATCACCAGGTGATCACCAACTCCAACCCTTTGAATTGTTGGTTTGCTGTTTTTTAGGTGATCACCAGGTGATCACCAACTCCAACACTTTGAATTTGTTGACCGGCTGTTTTTTAGGTGACCACCCGGTGATCACCTAAATATGAAATTTTGCCCTTTTGATCCTCTAACTTCTCCTTTTGTTATATTTTGTCCCAAAATGACCCGAAGTGCCAAATTTAGTAATTTTATGAGAAAAACAACCCCATTCGCATAGGTAAACATCTTGGGACTTAGTTGAGCATTAGTGCTATGGTTTAAGGAAATCCTTGGGTGATCCCAAGGGGCGGTTGCCCTGTTGTTGGGGTTGTTATGTGATAAGGTTGTGAGTGAACCGTCACCGCCACCTTCCCCCTTTCCCCGGTTTGGCTCCGTTCTCCGTACGCTTCCGCGAGTGCGGGGTAGGAGGGTGCGGGGGTGGGGTGACATGCCCGGATTACCATAAGAGCGGGGAATTGTGTTTGACATCCACCTGCAGTCGGGTACTGCTCCGATATCTATTCCTCCTTATCGGATGCCTATTTCTGAGATGCAGGAGTAGAAGAAGCAACTGGAGGAATTACAGCAAAAGAGTTTCATCCGACCGAGCACTTCAGCGTGGGGTGCTCTGGTTCGCTTTTGTTAAGAAGAATGATGGGACACTCGACTTTGTATTGATTACAGACGGTTGAATGCTCTTGTTGGGAAGAATAAGTATCCGTTAATGAGGATTAACGATCTTTTTGATCAACTTCGTGGGTTCGAGAGTTTTCTCAAAGATTAATCTCCGATCCGGGTATTTTCAGCTTAGGGTGAAGGAAGAGGACATACCTAAGACTGCTTTCCGCACCCGATTTGGACACTTTGAGTTTACGGTCATGCCATTCGGGCTGACCAATGCTACAGCGGCATTCATGGATCTCGATGCATCGGGTGTTCCGACTGCATTTGGACTCATTTCGGTGGTTTTTATTGATGATATTCGATATATTCTCGGGATGAGGATTCGCATCGGATCATCTCGAGGGTGAGTTACAGACACTTTGGGAACATCAGCTTTATGCTAAATTCTCAAAGTGTGAGTTCGATTCGGGAAGTCACCTTTCTCGGGACACATTATATCCGAGCATGGTCTGTCTGTGGATCCAGAGAAGGTGAGGGCGATTCGGGATCGGAAACAACCTACCACGGCACGGAGATTAGGAGCTTCCGGGGTTAGTAGGATATTATCGGAGGTTCGTGCATCGGGTTTTCTATTCGGCATCACCGCTCACGCAGCTTGACCAAGAAGGGTCAACCGCTTTATCCGGTCCGATAGGTGTGAGCAGAATTTTCGTGAGTTGAAGCGGCAGCTTGACTAACGCTCCGATTCTGACTCTTCCAGATCCGGGCTTACCGTATGTGATTTATACGGATGCTTCCCCATCCAGTTTGGGGTGTGTGTTGGGGCGGAGCGTTTTGTGGTAGCTTATGGGTCGAGGCACTGCGACCGCATGAGCTGAACTAACCGACACATGATCTGGAGTTGGCTGCAGTGATTTATGCGCTGAAACATTGGAATCAATATCTGTTTGGTAATAAATTTCAGATTCTTACCGACCATAAGAGTCTAAAATATCTGTTTGCACAGAAGGAGCTTAGCATGAGGCAGCGCAGTGTCTCGAATACATTAAGGACTATGATTGTAGTATCGGGTACATCTCTGGCAAGGGCAACACGGTTGCCGATGCTCTGAGCAGGAAGTATACCGGCTTAATTAAGGGAGGAAATGTTGGTGACCGATCTGAGGAGAGTGATTTGATATGCCTTTGGCACAGGGGGCAGCTCTGGGAGCGTGCTCAGGTTATTACACTTACCATACATTCTGAGTGGCTTGATAGGATGCGCGAAGCGCAAGGTAGAGATCTGGTATTGAAGAAGTTATCTGGGGAAGATAAGGGTTTATTTGTTACCGACGTTTCAGTATAGGCAGGGATTGCTATACTTCTGAGATCGCCTTATGTACCCGAGGATCGGGAGTTCGAATGAGATTTTCGAGGAGGCACACTCGAAAGCGCTTTGAGCATCGAAACCGGCAGGGACACTGCAGACTTTGCCCATTCCAGTCTGGGAGTGGGGCAATGTTACTATGGACTTTCTGACTGCACTGCCCCTGACACGGTCTCGCCATGATGTTATCTGGGTTATTGTGGATCAGCTGATAAAGTGCGCACACTTTCTGCTTATTCGGGTCATAGACTGATGTGGACATCAGCCCCATTTTTGTGATAAAGGTGAACCCTTCATCCCGAGGGTCCAAAAGGCCCTTGGCGAAGGCACGGGCGGAGAAGAAGCAGCGTTCTGGGCCCCGGCGAGGCCCCAAGGCAAGGCCGTGCTCGCAAGGTTCTGGGCGAACCCAAGCCCCATTGGCGAACCCTTGGCCTTTGGAAAACCCATGCCCCATCGGCGAACCCATGATCACGGGCGAGCCCATGGCTAGTGGCGAACCCTTGGCCTTTGGCGAAACCATGGTCTTTGGCGAAGCCAAGATCAATGGTGAACCCATGGACGTTGGCGAAGACCCTGTGCCTCATTTCCAGACGCAAGCAAAGCCCAGGTGTTCGCCAAGCAGAAGAGGCCTCCATACGCAAGTCAGGCGAACCCTTCAACTTGTGCAGAGGCCCTCTTCTTCCCTTTTCCCGCCGAAAGCAATTCATGGGGAAATGGGAGCCGCAAAGTGTGTAGCCTACAATGTCACATCCGCTGCCACCTCTCATTTCGCCTACCATGGATCCAGGAAGCTGTTCCCTTGTCAAGACATCCTTTATTATTTACTTCTTTCTTTTTCCTTCTATAAAAGGAGGATGTAACCTAAGTATTAGGTAGAACTCATTTTGTAAGAACACATATTTGCGGAAGTACGCATATTGTTCTTCGTGGGTCTCAAATCTTGCTCCACCAATCCATTAGTGATCCATTGCAAGAGGATCCAATATAATACCTAGCATTGTTTGATCTCGTAGTCAAAAGGTTCTAGGTCCCATTTTCATTTCCCAGGCATTTTCGAGGGCATTGCCTCACCTCGTAGTGAGGAGGTTCCCTTGGCCGACTTTGTTTCCTTCGTGTTCTTCCTCTGTTCTTCGTTTCCATTCTTGCTGGAAACCGCCTCCTTCGAGCTAGATCCGAGTTAGTGATCACGTACCCCCCCTGTGATCACATCAGTTGGTATCAGAGCCAAAGCGCTTGTCGGAGGTATCTTACCGTATCAGTTGTTTACTTTCTTCAAGATAAAACCTTTGCTGTTCTTTTCGAAAAAAAAAAAACTTGAAGAAAAGTTATCGGTTAATGATCTCTTGAGAGAAACCGAATATTTGTTATCCTTGTTTGAAGTTCTTAAAGGTTTATAAATCTGTGAGTTATTTCGGATATTTAAAAGAAAAGAGTCCCTGTGTGCCAAAGAACAAGAGTTGCAGAAAAGAAAAATTTCAGACCAGTTCATAATTTCTGGGAAAAGTTCTAAGTGTTCTTGAAGAGTTCATCACGAAACTCAAGTGAACAGTACTCACAGATCAAAAATAATTTCGAAAGCCTGAACTTCTAGTGTCTATATTGGTGAAAAGCCTTTTCTATGTCACTCCCAACTTCTTTCAACCATCAACCAACTTCAAAAGCTAGTTTCAAGTAACTAGAACTTTGTGCTTAACTTGTTTCGGACACTGCTAAGATTTCATTGGATATTCTTTGCGTGTTTGCATTTGATCTTAATCGCAGATTGGTGGTAAGTTTTGAAGCTTGAAAGAACCGTTGTGTTCTAAACACGAGAGAAGAGTGTAAACACTAAGGGAGTGTAGCGAGGCTTCACAATACTTTCCACATGTGCAGAACTTGAGTCTCATGGAGAATGTGGAAGAGGACTACGACCCGGAATCGGATCCTTATTATCAAGAATCTGACTTCTGGGCGGAGGAAACCCTCGACCATACATACTCAGGGGATTATTCAGAGTACCCCCTTGGCCAAGAAACTGGCCCGAACCGACCCTATCCTCTGAATTTGATCCTCCATACCCTGCTGCATATGAGTATCACTCAGGTCCAGACCCTGAACGATGGATGGCGAACCCTCGCCATCGCCAAGCTAAACCCCCTTGCTATCGCTACCCCTCACACTCGTATTACTCCCCTATTTTGTCGTATCCTAGCTGTACGACGCCCAGCTGTGAGCAATCTCTCGACCGCAGATCCCCATCCACCCACCGAAACCCAATGAGGGACCCCACCCACAAGTTTGCTTGCCGCACCAATCACCTTCTCGACCAACAGGCGAAGCAACACCGAAGTGCTTCAAAGACCCGGCTCCTCCACCATCATTGATGAGATAAAACAACTTGTACTTATGGTCCAGGACCAGATGTTACAAGGACACATGGAGGAAGCTGCAATCGGTGGAAAGGTTGAGAGAAAAACAACCGAGGGAAAAGAAGAAATTACGAGGGGAAAGAAAAGAGAAGAAAGAGAGCAAAGCGAGGCGGTCCAAGAGACCTTGAGCGAGAAAGAGAGCGATCCGAGAGAAGAGATTGAGAAGAAAGAGGAGAGAAAACAAGAGGGAAACTCCCTGATCCAAAATAATGGAAGCGAGGAAAACATGCCTTCAACCGACCCAACTTTTCCACTAATTTGTATCTTGCAACCCCCTTGTTTTTCTTCTTTGAATGTACAGGCCGCTGTGGAAAGAAAAGCTGAAGGGAGCCTTCAACAGTCCGGGAAGGAAGTGTCACCCCCTCTCGGTAAGGAAGAAAAAAGCAAGAGGGAGAGAGCGAACATGGGTAACTGTGCTTCTAATCTCTCATCTCTTAATAATGATTTGGGTGACATAATTGGCGATCCCGTGTCTGTTTTGGGATATGATTTAGGCCCGGACCAGGCGACCAGGCGAGATCCAGGCGACCCAAACCTTGGATCAGGCGGTCGCCTGGCTCCCCGAAAATGCCTTCCCTCCACTTTTTTGAAACCTAGCCATTTTTGTTGACTTTTCAACACTTGTGTTTTATGCAACTTATTCCTATTTGTAAAATCCCTTTTAATTACCCATAAATCAATTTATAACTACATGAATTGATTTATGGAGAATTAAAAGGAATTGAAGGAGTTTCCAATTAATTGTTTTATGGAGAAATGTGAGATGGAAGTGAAGGGAATGAAGTGAAGGCTCCTCTCCCATCACCCCATCTCTCTCCTTTCTCTCACTTGGTATTAACCTAGCCAAGGTCATTTTGCACACTTAGAACTCATTTTTGTAAGAACCATTGTTGCCAAAATACAAGGCCAATTTGTTCTTCATTTGTTCTCAAATCTTGCTTCATCAATCCATTAGTGATCCATGCAAGAGGGTCCAATTAAATACCTAGCATTGTTTGATCAAGTAGTCAAAAGGTTCTAGGTTCCATTTTAATTCCCCCATTGCCGAAATTGTGGCTCCAATTCTTTGGAGTTCTTCCTCAATCAAGCTAGATCAAAGCTCATGATCATGCAACCCTTGTGTGATCATATCATGTTGCATATATTCTGTATATTGCTATCTTTCTGTTTTGCAGGGTTACATATGCTTATCTTACCCGAAATCCCTTACGGGGTCCTTTTAGGACTCACCCTTTTTGGGTTCTGTTTTTGGGTTTCAGGTAGACTTGGTAAACAACCAGCGGAGTTGGTTTCCGTGAGGCTTCTGCCTTGGTTGGGTTGAGCAGCAGCAGTACCTTGTGGGCTGGGATTTTGTCTACTTGGTCTGAATCCCGCGCGAGGTATTTTGACGTTTAGGCCTAGGGTCGGCTCTGTAGCCGCATGTGCATACTTTCTGCTTTTATTGTTGTGATGATTGTATATGTTTGTATATATATTCTGCTCACAGCATATTCTCGAGCGCTTGGCGCTTGCTAGACACCTTAGGTTCTCGTGAACTCGCATGTATCTATGTTTGGTGCGTAAGCACTCGCCCACTGAGGGCGAGGCTTACTCTGTCGATGCATGAATTGTATGTTTTGATTTTATTTTAGTTATATGTATGAAATTTTTGTTAGGTTGCTTCCACAGTCATTTCGCCTTTCGGGTCCGCTACGCGCGGCAGGTCTCGATGGACCTGCCTCTTCTGTATCACTCCGGCTTCCGCTTCCGACGTCCCGGCGCCCCCGCCTCCGCAACCGGGTTCGGGTGGCGTGCGGTGACAAGACAAGTCCCGGCCCCCGGAAAAATATTTTCCGCGGAAATGTCCGGGGTACCTATAGGACCTCGAATCTAGAAGGATTCCCAAAAATATCCCCAGATAAGACTCGGGAGCTCGCTGAACGCCCGAAAACATGACCCGCAGGCCAAAACCGAAGCCTCGGGTCACCCAGGTCACAACCCGCTCGGGGTGACCGTACCAGTTTTCCCACTACGCAAAACACTTAATTAACCACATAATTAACATTCAAATACCGATTCCATAAAATAATCACAAGTCATATGTGATCTGAAAATTACAGTATTTGACCTTCCGGCCGATATTTACAGAAAAGGCAAAACGTCGGGGGTGGGTGTAACAACCTCCCCCCCTAAGACTCTTGGTCCTCCAAGAGTGATCTCAACAGCCTGAACTCGTCCGGATAACGACTTATCGATCCCGCTCGTCTCCCAAGTCGCCTCTCGATCTGAATGGTGTGACCACCGAACGCTTGATCATCGGAATCGACTTGTTGCGAAGTCTCCGAACATCTCTCGGTCGGAAAGCTATCGGTACCTCTCGGTAAGATAGATCTGCTCGAGCTCAACCTCCTCTACCGGAATGATCTGATCGGTATCCAAAATGCACTTCTTCAACATGCTAACATGGAAGACGTTATGCACCCTGCATATTCGGAGGTAAAGCCAAACGGTAGGCAACCCTGCCTACACGCTCCAGAACCTCGTAGGGACCAACATACCTTGGGGCTAACTTACCCCGCCTGCCAAATCGGACTGTTCCCCGAGTCGGTGCAACCTTCAACCAAACCTTGTCCCCCACCTCAAACTCCAGCTTACAGCGTCTCTTGTTAACGTATGAGGTGGTCCTATCATTTGCGGCCTTCATCCGCATCTGAATTAAACAGATCTTCTCCGCTGCCTCCTCTATGAGTTCGAGACCAATGGTCATTCTGCCCGAGGCATCTGTCCCAACAAAGGTGGCGTCATGCATC
This sequence comes from Stellera chamaejasme, assembly GCA_024586325.1. Lineage (NCBI taxonomy): Eukaryota > Viridiplantae > Streptophyta > Magnoliopsida > Malvales > Thymelaeaceae > Stellera > Stellera chamaejasme. The sequence continues at coordinate 31,072,740 of CM044983.1, forward strand.
TCCGACCATACAAAGGCCTCATAAGGTGCCATACCGATAGTAGTCTGGTAATCGTTGTTATAGGAGAATTCTACTAACGGTAGGTGCTGATCCCAATGTCCCCAAAATCCAAAACACAACTCCCGAGCATATCCTCAACAATCAATAACCTCTCTCGACTGCCCATCCGTCTGAGGATGATATGTCGTGCTCAGGTGAAGTCGCGTGCCTAGAGCCTTATGAAAGGCACCCCAAAACCTCGCGGTAAATCATGGATCTCTATCAGATACGATGGAGTCCGGCACCCCATGTAGTCGCACGATCTCCCGAATGTACAACTGGGCAAGCTTCTCCAGCGAGTCAGTCACTCGCATCGGCAGAAAATGTGCACACTTAGTCAGCCGGTCGACTATGACCCAAATAGCATCGTGATGCGCTCTAGTCGAGGTAAACCAGTCAGGAAATCCATCGTAATGTTACCCCACTTCCTGACAGGTATAGGTAGAGTCTGCAACATTCCAGCTGGTTTCTGGTGCTCTACCTTGACACGCTGACAAGTTGCACACTTCGCCACAAAGGCGGCTATGTCCCTTCTCATCCCTGGCCACCAGAAGTGAGATCGAAGGTCGTGGTACATCTTCTCACCTCCAGGGTGGATGCTCAAACCGCTGGAGTGCGCCTCCCAATAATCGATCCCGAATTGACGATTCATCTGGTACATAGAGGCGACTCCGGAAGTACAGCAATCCCTGCTTGTACTCAAAGTGTGGTCGCAAGGCTCCCTTGTCCTCGCCCGAGAGCTTCCTCAAGCCCACGTCTCTGACCTGTGCCTCTCGGATGTCAGTCAACCAATCAGACTAGACTGTCAAAATGCAGATCTGAGCTTGCTCCCACTGCTCCCACTGATGCCAAAGCATCATCAGATCTGAACCTTCGGCCTTGTTCCCAAGATTCCCACCATTTACAATACCCGTACTTCCCGCTAAAGCATCTGCCACTGAGTTCCCCTTGCCGGCGGTGTACTCGATGGTGCAGTCATAATCCTTCATGTACTCGAGCCACCGTCGCTGTCTCATGTTCAAATCCTTCTGTGTGAACAGATACTTCAAACTCCTATGGTTGGTGAAAATCTGAAACCTGTTGCCGAGTAAGTAGTGCCTCCACTGCTTGAGAGCATAAACAATAGCAGCTAACTCCAAGTCATGCGTCGGGTAGTTCTGCTCATGAGGTCGCATCTGTCTCGACCCATACGCGATGACATGTTGCCCTTGCATCAACACGCAACCGAGTCCCGTCCTTGACGCGTTAGTAAAGATCACGTAAGGTAGTGTCGGGTCTGGGTGGCTCAAAATCGGAGCATGTGTCAATAACCGCTTGAGTTCCTGGAAGCTGTCCTCGCAGCCGAGGACCAAACAAACGGCTGACCCTTCTTGGTCAACCGAGTGAGCGGTGATGCAAGTATGGAGAATCCTGGTACAAACTCGCGATAGTACCGCCAAACCTAGGAAACTCCGAATGTCTTGACCGTCCGTGGCTGCCTCCACTCCTCAATCGACTTGGTCTTCTCTCGGATCCACCGAAATACCACGCTCCCTACGATGTGACCCGTAAAAGATACCTCCCGCATCCAAAAATCGCACTTAGAGAACTTGGCATACAGCTGGTTGTGTGCAAGTGTCTCCAGTACAGTCCTCAAGTGTTCCTGATGTGATTCCTCACCGGGAGAATAGACAAGAATATCGTCGATGAAGACTATCACAAAGGAATCCAGATACGGGCGAAACACCCGGTGCATCATGTCCATGAATGCAGCTGGTGCGTCACAAACCAAATGGCATGACGGTGCACTCATAATGCCCGTACCGAGTGCGGAAAGCAGTCTTGGGAATGTCCTCTTCCCTTATGCGAAGCTGGAAGTAACCTGACCGCAAGTCGATCTTCGAAAACACCCTAGCTCCTCTGAGTTGGTCAAACAAGTCATCGATCTTGGGTATCGGATACTTGTTCTTGATCGTGATGGCATTCAACTGCCGATAGTCGATACAGAGTCGAAGAGTCCTATCCTTCTTCTTGACAAACAGAACTGGGGCTCCCCAAGGTGAAGTACTATGTCGAATAAAGCCCTTTTCTAGAAGATCCTCGAGCTGCTTCTTCAGTTCAGCCAGCTCCACGATCGGCATCCGATAAGGAGGGATGGAAATAGGAGTCGACCCTGGCTGCAACTGAATCTCGAAAGTGATCTCTCTCCTAGGTGGCATACCCGGTAACTCCTCTGGAAAGACATGCGGAAAATAATGGACTACAGGAATCTGATCTAACTCTGAGCGTGTACCTGTAGTGTTAAGACCGAGTAGTAGTCCTCCTCACCAACAACTGGAATGTGCTCCAATATGCTCAGCTCCATACTCTGCTCCACTGGCTTCTGTGGGTAGCCAATCCGCACGACCTCTCCGGAAACTAGAATCTGACGCTTGGCGCAGTCGATCTTCACATCATGCTGCGACAACCAATCCATCCCTAGAATAATGTCGTACTTGGACGTATCCAAGATCAGTAGCTGAGACGCAATCTGATGACGCCCAATACTCAGGATACATTCCTGAGCAACCTCGTTCGAGTACGTACACGCCCTACCAGCAAGTGCATACAACAACTACACTCGCCATGTAGGTGATAGGCAAAACTAGAGATGTCGCACATCTCCCGGATATAGCAGAAATGGAAGCGCGGTGTCAAATAATGCATTAATCGGTACATTATTTAAAAGGATAATACCGCTAACGCTCCTCGCCGAGACGTGCCGGCCTCGCTCGATCCGATAAACCCGTGCCGGGCCGGGTAGTCCGCATCCGGGGTGGCGCACCGTGGCCTCGAGGTGGAGCTCTCAAGCTCCTCGCGCTGATCCGTGGCCCCGATGGCCCCGGTCGGTGGTCCTCTCGGTGGAGGTCTGCCGCTCAAACCGTGGTCTCATGACAGCCCTTAACACAATGGTCCGTGGCCCCGCACTTCGTGCACCGGCCTGCCGCTCAAGCACGCCCGACTCATGACGCTCGCCGCAGCCTCGACATACTGGCAACCGTAAAAGGAGTCTCGCTCATGCCCTGCCAAATCTGCCCGGCCTGCCTGGCCCACGCCGCCGCCCTTGGCCCCGCTGGCCCGACGGCTTCCCGCCGCCCGTGGTCGGGAAGGTGTGGCTACTGACTCCGATCCTCTCGCCTCAGCAAAAGGGCCTTCTGGATGGCCTCATGATAAGGTAAATACCGAGAGCAATCAGATGCTCTCGATCCGAGGGCGCAAGCCCCGGATGAACCTCCTCGCCCTCTCTCGCTCGAAGAGTCGATCGGGAAGAGTAGCGGATCGGGCCGGCTGAACTCCAGCTCGTACTCGTGAATCGATCGGCTGCCCCGGGTGAGTGCGTCGAACTCAGCCTGCCGGCGCTCTCGATAGCATACCCCAACCACCTCTCATGGTAAAGGCGGGAAAACTCCTCCCAAGACATCCCTGGGTCAACACGCCTCAACTCCCGCTACTGTGCCGCCCGGTCCTGAACTATCCCTTGCCACCAGTTGTGAGCTGCGTCACGTAGATAAAAGGTAGCAAGAGATACCATCACCTGGGATGGCAACCCCAATCTGGTCACTAGCCGCTCCATATCAGTCAGCCAGCTCTCGTGTCCTGCCCAGCCTTGCCCGAGAACTTGGGCGGGTTGAAGCGCCGCAGCGCCCATCATCCCAACCTCATCATAACCGGCAAGGTGCTCTCTGCGCGGTCTCGGGGTCCCTCGTGTACCCCGGAATCGGAAATGACTCATCCCTCGGTCGGCGATGATGTACCGGTGATCGACCCTCCGATCCTCGCGAGCACAACGTGTGGTACGAACGGCACGCCGCCGTCCCCGGTCCTCCGAGAGTGGGTGCGACTCGCGACTCACTCGATCTCCTCCTCCTCGTAAATCGGCAGATCTATATCGAGTGGAATCGGTACATGTAGTCTCCGTGTCTGGGGTGTAACGGTCGGCGCATACTCACCGCCGCTTCCCCGCTGACAATACATCCCCTCGTGTCAGCTCATCTCCAAAATGATTGCGTATGATCTCCACTAAATGGTCGGTCTCCTGGCGTCGCCCAGAACTCTGTCGGGACTGTGATGAAGATCGCGGTGTAAACCGCCTAACCCGACGATGGACCCTCCTCCCGGGTCACTTCTCCCGAGAGGGGTCCTAAGTATCCGAAAGAATAGCGCGGTCTTGCCTAGTTCGAACCATCTAGAAACCCAAGTATCAAACAAAAAGACAAATTATTCTCCAAGTTAGCAACCAGCAGCTTCCTAATGGCTCAGAAATGATATGCATGCAACTAAAACAAAGAATTTTGGCAGAAATTCCTTTGCTTGCCTAACTTGAAAAGATTAGATAATCCACATCCTTCGTGGATCATCTAGCGCGATATTCATTAACCACTTTGAGTTTCGTAGGTTATGCTAGGTTATGGTGCAAACTAACCAATCCTAAATCTTCCTAAAGTTCTAGAGCAATTTTAGTAAAAGTTAGCTACTCTTTTATTTAAATTACCCCAGAGCTAAAAGCAGATTTTAGGTCGGAAAGTCTAACCATTCCTAACTCTAACCCTAAACCGCTCTGATACCAAATTGATACAGACGGACCGTGTACATGCCAAGATATTGTCCGCTTTGGGCCCAGCTCGCACGGATTTGTTCTTACTCTGGCCCGCTTAGTCTGCCACACTAAGTGGTAAGCCCGCCAGGTAAAACGCGTCTTGAAGAAACTACGGAGCAACCACCCTTATAAAGGTATGATTTCTCCCATAGCTCTACCATGTGGGATGAGCAACATCATCCATCCCCAAAGGGAGCCCGGCCTCGCTGGCCCATGGACATGTACAACCGTGAGCTCGATACCAAATTGATACAGACGGACCGTGTACATGCCAAGATATTGTCCGCTTGGGCCCAGCCACACAGATATGTTCTTACTGCCCGCTTAGTCTGCCACACTAGGTGGTAAGCCCGCCAGGTAAAACGCGTCTTGAAGAAACTACGGAGCAACCACCCTTATAAAGGTATGATTTCTCCCATAGCTCTACCATGTGGGATGAGCAACATCAGGGAAACATTTTAAGGGTTGGGTTTCGGGTCCACTCATACCTATTTAAGAGAACTCCGCGTTCACCCGCCGCCGTCTTCGCAAGCTTCCGCAACCACTCGACAACCGCGCTTCCGGTGTTCTGGGCGGTGGGGTGACAGTACGGTTGGTGACCTCAACTTGCCCATTAGACTGGGGGTGCGCCACTGGGGCGAAAAGCAAGCGGACATTGTTGTCCTGGGCCCATTGTTGGACGCTGTGACTGGAAAATTGAGTGCCATTATCTGTAATAATAGCACGAGGGCTGCCGTACCGGCAGACAAGATTTTTCCATAGGAATTTATTTGATGATCTTGGCGGAAGTGATGGAGACCAGGGGTTCTACTTCGACCCATTTAGAGAAATAATCAACTGCAACCACACAGAAGCGGTACTGACCTGGAGCGGTCGGCATCGGACCAATGAGGTCAAGGCCCCACAGGGCAAAGGGCACGGGGTTCGTCAGTGCTGGAGACTCCGTAGATGGCATTCGCTGGATGCGAGAATTGATCTGGCACTGGTGGCATGTTCTGACTAGTGCAGCGGCGTCCTTTTTCAAGGTAGGTCAGTAGTACCCTTGACGAAGGGCTTTGTGGGCAAGTGCCTCCGCAGCGATGTGTGCGCCACAGTTGCCTTGGTGGAGAGTATCCAATACAGAGTGTCCTCGAGGGTGCCGAGGCGCGTTAGAGGGTGCCGCAAACCCGCGATGCCATAATTGGTCATCAATGAGAACAAAACGGATGGCCCGCTTGCAGCTCGGGAGTCCGTGGCGCTGGCTTTTAGCTCAGCAATAATAGGGTCTCTCCAGTCTACGACCGGATCCTGTGTTGCCAGTGAGGCAATATCAATAGCCTCCGAAATGGAAGGGCTGGCCAGGGTGGCCATGGTGGAGGGAGTCTTTCCCTTGGATAGCATGTCTGCCGTGGTGTTCTCGGAACGAGGAATGTGGAGAAAAATAACTTTCTCAAAGTTGGTCCGCAAGGCGTTCACCAATTTGAGGTATTTGGTCAGGGTAGCGTCTTTGCATTCAGCGCACCCCTGGACCTGGTGAATCACCAGTTGCGAGTCGCTGTGGACATGAAGGCCTCGAATTCCGGCCCTTATGGCGAGCTTGAGCCCCGCGATGAGGGCCTCATATTCTACAACATTATTAGTTACTTGGAATTGGAAAGAGACGCGAAGAGATACCTCCATACCTAGAGGTCCGCGGAGATATACGCCCCCCACGGGGGATCCAAGCTTGGATGAGCCATCCATGAACATGTCCCACTCTGGGGGAATGGGTTGTGGTGTGGGACCCTGTTCAGGGACCGGGATGACGTCGACATCCGAAAATTCCGCGATGAAGTCGGCGAGGGCCTGGCCCTTGATTGCCTTTCTAGGTTCATAGTTGATGTTAAAGCCACCGAGTTCTATACACCATTTGGCAAGGCGCCCCGAGTGTTCGGGCCGCCTCAGAATATCTTGGATTGGTAAGTCCGTTCGGACTATAATTGTGTGCCCTTGGAAGTAGGGCTTGAGCTTCCTCGCTGCATATACAAGAGATAAGATAGCTTTTTGGAGAGGGGGATACCTTGTTTCCATATCCTGGAGGGTGTGACTGGTGTAGTAGACTGGCCATTGTTTGGCAGTCTCTTCTTTGATAAGGACAGAGGCGACACTCCTATCAGAGGTGGCAAGGTAGAGGACCAGTTCATCGCCTGGTTTAGGGCACTTGAGTGCAGGCAACTTGGTGGCTGATCTGTGCGCGTGATCGCCATGTTCCGATTTGACTTGCGTGTCACGATGTTGACAGAGGTCATTAGATCGACTTTGCGTACTAGAGCGCGATTGTCGAGAAATAGAGAGATCCTCTGAGATCGTGATTTGACGAGTCGCGTTGAGTTGTAGTTAAACGTTACCCCTTTAGGTATGAATAGTGAATGTATTTATAGTCCTATGTTTTAGTGGCATTATTGTAATATCTCAATATACGGTGATTATGTATTTTAGGTCATATATACCCTTCGGGAAGTATGGTTCGGGAAAGTCCTCAAGCTTTATTCGGGTTATATGCTAGTTTTTTAATGGGGCCCTTATTTTGGGCTTATGTGTGGGCCTTTTGATAGGCCAATTATGCGTATTTGGGCCTGGCGACCATCAAGTCCCCCCTCAGCCCTTTTGGCCGACTAAGAGGAGTCCAAAATTCTTTTCTCCAGGATCCATTTTGAACTATGCGGGTCATGTTCGGGAAATTGCTTGGTTCGGGCGATCTTCTTTGTTCGAGCGTGTTATTCCTCTGAAGTAATCGGGTAACAGTCATTTGGTTTTGGAAATCTGTTCGGGTATTGGAAATGTGCTCCGGGCTTTGCTGTCCGGGGAACTGAGGACGAGAAGTCCTCCTTTGGTCTCGAACAATGTTCGGGTTTTGGAGACGTTTCCCGTACTGTAGTGTCCGGGAAACTGAGGAAGTGAATTCCTCCTTTTGTCTCGAACAATGTTCGGGCTTTAGAAACGTTTCCCGTACTATAATGTCCGGGAAACTGAGGAAGTGAATTCCTCCTTTTGTCCCGAACAATTTTCAGGCTTTAGAAACGTTTCCCGTACTATAATGTTCGGGAAACTGAGGAAGTGAATTCCTCCTTTTGTCTCGAACAATGTTCGGGCTTTAGAAACGTTTCCCGTACTGTAATTTCTGGGAAACTGAAGTCGGATATGGGATTATCTCCTCGGGATCTATGATGGTTCATCTCCTTAACTGCCACCTTTTGAATCGACGGCAGGGATTGAGTGACTTTTGACGTTTCGTCTGCCCGATCTTTTCTATAAATGTGAGTTGAGCGTCAATTTCATTTGCACCTCAAGCTCTCTTCTCTCCTCCCACAATAAAATCACGACGGATAATCCTACGCTCCAGGAGGCGGTTAATATCTTCAAGAGGTGGAGAACCGTTGAAGAATCTAATCCAGAAGACTTCTTCCCCCCTTTCCTCGGTGAAGCCACCGTACCGGAAGGTTATAGAGGTTCGTCCGCCGTCCATCAGTTCTACCGACTCCACCGTCGGGCTGTCGACGCCGCTACTATCAGCCCGTCTTTTAGCCTTCTTCCAGCGAGCCGTCCTTGTCTCCTCCGGCCATTTACCTGAGGTACATGAGAATGGCTCCTACTTTTCCCACCCCTTCTACTAATCGTCCTTCAGGTTGCCTTTTAAAGACCAAGGGCGAGATTCCCGAAGGTTGGTGGTCCGAGATAGAGAACTACCGGAGCAAGGCAACTCCGGAGTTAATAAAAGAGTGGCAATCCACTCATTTTGTCCCGATGACGGTTCGTACTCGGGTTCCTTCTCCGGAATGCCGGGCGATGAGCCTGGGAAAGGCTGGTTGGTGATCTTTAAGGATCAATCTGCGCGGCTCCGCTTCCCCGCACCCATTCGCTCGCACTGGCGGAATCCCACGGGCTAGCGGTTAACCAATTCAGCCCGAATACCTACCGCCACATAAACGCCTATCTCATTCTTTGTGCTCTGTTCGAGACAGAGCCAACCGTATCCACCTTCCTCCAAGACTATAAAGTTAACGTGATCCCGAGGAACTGCTTTCTACTTCTTCATGCCGGGGTCCTCCTATCCGTGAAATTCAGCTTCGCTTTGGAACTTGCCAACCAGCCGCAAGGGATGGCATCGGGAATTTTTCTTCATGAAGCCTGATGTGTCGTGGGGCTTGCAAACCGCGAGAAGGTAGGAGGACTACCGGACGTGCGTAATCCTCGGCGATTGCTGAAGGGGCTGCTGCCAAGGAGAATTATGACCGGTTCGATAGTAAAATCCGGACCATTGCTCCTTGGTGCGGCGATGGACCGAAGGAAGTCCTCCCCTTTCCTTTGTACTGGAGGCTGATTACTCAAGGGGTCCTTTCTCACTTGGGTATTATCCAGGGGGACTTGGGGGAGTTGGGCATCCGGGAATCTCCCCCTTCGACCCGAGACTTGGCCTTGGTGCACCGTCTTCGGGGCAAGACGTCCTTCGAGGACTTCAAGAAAGGTTTATATTGTTCTTCTGTTTATTGATGCATTCGTTTGATATTAACTAATTCTTCCCCTTTTTTCAGAAATGGAGCCCGAGTTTGATCTCAGCGCCATCTTCTGGGACGCGAGGGAGAAGAAACCTGGCTCTAAAGCCGGAGGCTCGAAGCCTGCAGCAGCTGAGAGGAAACGAAAGAGGGCTGCTTCGGTTGATGTTGAGGCTGCGGGCCAGCCTGCTGAGAAGTCGGCCGGGGAAGTTCCATCTCCGGTTCATGTTGAAGGTCAGCCCACTCGGGATGACGTTTACGAGATGCTCCAGAACTCCCCCGAATGAGTCAGAAGGGCTAGGGGAAAGTTCACGGCCTCGAGGGTAACCGAGCAAAGAGCCCCGGAGGTCCCACCAATCGAGTTCCAATTAGGTAACCAGTTTGTGAAGTTACGCAATCTCTGCTTTTGAAACTTGTTCGGAAATCTTTCCCGAATGTTCGGTGAAGACCCGCTGCATGACATGGTTCGATCTCATTTTTGTATGTTAGGTCCGGACTGGAAAGAGTCCCAGGAAGAGAGGGGGCGGCTGCGGGGACGAGAAGCTCTCGCACTTCGGGAACAATCTCATTCCCCGGGAGCCGGGGTGGCTGATCCGTGAGGATCAGAACATCCTGGATGACGAAGACGCCAAAGACATGGCTCCCGAGCTATTTGAAGGGACCGCCACTGCTCGAACTATGGAGTGCTTGGAACACTTCTACCCTGACTTGGACGTCGCCGCTTCAAAAATGGTCGTCCTTGGGTACCAGGTTAGAATTTGGTTTTTATTTCTTAAGTCTGAGCTTCCGTGGTAATACCGCGGGAAAGTAATCCTTTTTGATGGTGTGCAGATGGCCACAATGGGTGGGTGGGTTTCCCGAGTCATCCGAGCGTCAAGCCGGATACGGTCCGAAGCCGAGCAGCGGGCGACCAAGGCCATAGCTGTGGTGGCTAAGCTGATCCAGCGAGTCCACCACTATGAACAGCTGCTACGGCTCTCCCGTACCTCCCCCGTACTTGAGCTTCCCGAGGGTTCTCACATTCGGGAGAACCTCAGCCCGGCCGAAGCTGATGATTTTGCCTTGGCTGAGGTTGCATTCCTGAGTGCGGTGAAAGAAAACCGCCATTCTGAAGACGCTCTTCAGGAAGAAGTTCGGAAGATAGAAGCTGAAAAAGACAAATTTCAGGTTGATTTCGCCAACCTTAAAGAGCATTATGAGCACGAGCATCGGGCCAAGGATGAGGAGATCCGCAAGCTTCGGGAGGAGCAGGATCTGAAGGCCAAAGATGAGGAAATTCTGAGACTTCGGGATGCACTTGCCAAAGCTGAGGATAGAATCCCGAAGTATCAGAAGGCGCTGAAAGACTCCATAAATCTGGCCGTCGACAAATACACCTTCGGATTATGTCTGGCCAGGAAGCAAATTGTTGAGCGCAATCCTCATGTTGACCTGACCGGGCTTGACGGGAAGGACGAGCCCGAAGAGGATCCTAGTTGGTATGGCGAGGAGTTTATGCAACCGCCCGAGCCAGTCACAGTGGACGACTTTACTGACCCCCAATGATGTAACTTTCTTTTCGAGTCCATTTTTTGTAATCCAGCCTCGGGCGCTTATTAATGAAAATATTCAAGGATTGGTTCAACACTTGTCTCCAAATTCAGTCGTGCTTTAATACTCTTCGGTCATACAAAATATTTATTCAATGCCTCGGAATGATAAGAATTTGCTAATTCCCTTCCTTCGGGATCCAACAACTTGTAAACTCCTTCTCTTTCCTCAGCGATAACCTCGAATGGTCATTCCCAGTTCGGGGCGAAGGCACCCCTTTTTGGTCTTCGGGATCCTAGCTTGGTTTGCCGTAGAACCAAATCACCCACTTTGATATTCTTTGCCTTTACTTTGGAATTTGTTGTTGATGCGGTTCGTTGTTGGAAAGCTTTCCTTCGTAACTCTGCTTCATCTCTTCTTCCTTCGAGTAGGTCCAAATTTGCCCGCAAACCTTGCTCATTTGCTGTTTCTTCGAACACCTCGGCTCGGAGGGAAGAGTTCGCTACTTCGATCGGGATGAGCGCCTCGGTCCCGTACGCAAGAGAGAACGGGGTTCCTCCAGTAGACCTTCGGGGCGTGGTCCGGTAGCTCCATAAAACATGAGGGAGTTCTCCGGGCCATTTCCCCTTCGCTTTTCCAAGTCTCGCTTTTTAATCCATCTTTCAAAGTCCGATTGACACTTCGACTTGGCCATTGCTCTGCGGGTGGGCAACCGGAGCAAAATGAATTTTGATCCTGAATTCCTCGGCGAAGTCCTGGAATCCACTATCAGTGAACTGAGTTCCGTTATCGGCGACTAGAACCTTCGGGCATCCGAAGCTGCAAATGATGTTCTTCCACACGAACTTTCGGATGTTTTCAGCCGTAATTGTGGCCAGTGGTTCGGCTTCTATCCACTTGGTAAAGTAGTCCACGGTGACTACGCAATACTTCAGTCCTCTGGGGGCGGTAGGCAAGGCCCCGATCAGATCGATTCCCTATACAGCAAATGGTATGGGGTAGTCCGAAGACGATACGTACTCCGAGGGAATTCTCTGTATTCGGGCGTGTTCTTGACACTTCCTGCACTTGTTAACTAGCTTCCTTGCGTCTTCCTTGAGGGTAGGCCAAAAGAACCCTTGTCTCAGTATGACCGCGGCTGTCATCGTACGCCACCCGAGCCCGATTGCAGAGGCGGGAGCGCCGGGACGCCGGAAGCGGAAGCCGGAATGAATACCGAATGGCAGGTCCATCGAGACCTACCGCGCGTAGCGGACCCGAAAAGCAAAGCGATTGAAGAAGCGACCTGAACATTTTCATACATATAACTAAAATAAAGTCCAAACATACAATTCATGCATTAGCAACAGAGTGAGCCCGTCCTCCGTGGACGAGTGCTTACGCACCAAAACATAGATACATACATTATTCACAGAACCTAAAGTGTCTAGCAAGCGCCAAGCGCTTAGAACATGCAGCAGAACAGAATATATAAATATATACAAATATACAATCATCACAGCAATACAGAACGTGTGCATATGCAACTACAGAGCCAGCCCTAGATCTATGTGTCAAAATACCTCGCGCGGGATTCAGACTTAGTAGAAAAAAATCCCGGCACGCAAGGTGCAGCTGCTGCAAAACACAACCAAGGTAGAAACCTCACGGAAACCTACTCCGCAGGCCGCTTATCAGGTCTACCTGAAACCCAAAAATAGAACCCGAAAAAGGGTGAGTCCTAAAAGGACCCGTAAGGGATTTGGGGTAAGGTAAGTATATGTAAACTTGCAAAATGAAAGATAGCAATATATGCAATGAATACAGAATATCATGCATGTACAGAAATAGATCAGAATCCCGAAGGACGTGCGATTCTAAATCGCCATAACCCTTATAACAAATCGAACGACAGCCTCCCACTAAGGGAGTCGAAGCCAAGCTAATACTGAAGCATGGTGCACCACTGGGTAGCGAACCCACAACCGCCGTAGGGTTAATGCAGACAGTATGCCATAAGGCATACTCCTACAGACTACAGAATATGCCCTAAGGCATAAAATTCCGAAATACTAGCAGAACAGAAAAATGAAACCAAAACATATACTTATCTTACCAAAATAACAAAACCAAACCCTTACCTCACAAATCCAGAGTATTAGACCGAATCTGGACAACTTCCACACCGTGACCCGAAACTCAGAAACCTCTCTTTTTCTCACCTCCGAACCTCAGAATCTGTCAAACCAAGTTGAATTAGCATCCTTATCGACCACACTACCAAACTACACCCCCGTCCCCAAAACCGAAAATCCGGCAGAATTTCCGTAAAATTCCGATTTCCACGAAATGTCGAATTCGTAACCAACCTAGACAATGCAAGATTATACATTGACAAACATAATCCAATAAGCAGAACTGATCAAACCTAACCTTAAAACCCTTCATTACCCGACATTTTCCGATAAACCCGCATAATTGCAACTTTTCCAATTCTTACTCGAATTCAACGTTTCGAACTTCCAACCACATCTAAATTCAACCCCAACACCATATTAACATCCAATTCAACCAAAATGAAACTCCACTATAGAGAAAGTTCCATTTAACCAATTCGGTTCTTAACCAATATTTCACCCAACATCCAATTCAATCCATTCAAGCTACCAAACAACCATTCTAACCACCAATTTCACTTCTAAACCAAGAATGCTATCCAATTGCATCCAAAACAACAAAACTCAACAATGAACATCAACCTATAAATTCGGCCAAATGGGGTTTTTTTACTCAACTTGTTTTCCATCAAATTGAATCCATACATAAGCTTAGAATCATGCTAGGATTAACATACTTGAAGCATGAATCAAGATAACAAACACACATCATTTTGGAAAATTTCCAAAAATTCGGCCAACAAGGGGACTTTCATCCAAGGTGTGTTTTCCAAAATCCAACACTTGATTAACACTCCCCTACAACCCAAGAACATCATACTAAAAGATGGGAGGAAGAGAATCATCCTAGCTTATAGCTAAGAACAAACTCATCATTCTCAAAATCTCCACTTTTCTTCACTAAACCTTGATTCCAACAAGTAAAGAGAAGAAGGAAGGATGCTTACCACATAAAGCACCCAATTCCTCTTTGATTTCATGCAAGGAGAAGAACTTCAAGCTTGGAGGTTGAGCTTCAATGGCGTCGGCAGCAAGAGGAAGAAGAAGAAGAAGAAAAGAAAGTGAAATGAGATAAACTCATTTTATGAAATTATAAGTCATAATATATTTTCCTTCACCTTTAACCCATACTTCTCCACTTAAATTGAAACAAGACAAGTGTCCCTTAAGTCTCACACAAGCTTCCGAAAATCCCAGCTGCAGCCCATACCCATTTTTATTTATTTTGTGGCTAATTAAAAGTTAACCTCCAAACTTTTCCAAAAGTTCCAATTTTTTGCCCAAAAATAATTACTGAATTCCAAAATAAACGAAACTTGGACACCACCCTCAGAATGTTATAACATTCATAAAACATGTTTCAAAAGTTCATTTACCATTCCGGAGTGTCCTACCGAGCTCGCTGAACCCGAACCAAAACCCGACGTGCGAGCGTGTCAACCTGAACCAAAATTCCGTCACTCCAAAATTCTACAAAAATACCCATAAATTCCATCTTAAAATATAACACAACTTACCCCAAAGCCGTCAGAAAATTTCCATCCCGAGCCCCGGGAGTCGCCCGGAACCGAACGTCCCGCCCCAAATATTACTCTCCATAAAAACCTCCGGGACGTTTCCACGACTCCAAACTGCAAACGGCTTCTCATACTGAGGTCTCGAGAGTACTACCGAGCCCGCTGTACATCCCGAGACGACCCCGACAACCCCCCGGCGCCAGAAAAATATTTTCGGCGGAAACGTCCGGGGGACTTACACGACCTCAAATACGGAAGGGTTCGCCAAAAAACGCCAAAAAACGCCAAAACCGGAGCCCAGGGTCACCCGGTCGCAACCCGCTCTGTCACCGCACGCCACCCGAACCCGGTTGCGGAGGCGGGGGCGCCGGGACGCCGGAAGCGGAAGCCGGAATGAATAGGAATGGCAGGTCCATCGAGACCCGCCGCGCGTAGCGGACCCAAAGAGCGAAAGGATTATGGAAGCAACCTAACAAAAATTTCATACATATAACTAAAATAAAATCAAAACATGCAATTCATGCATTAGCAACAGAGTAAGCCCCGCCCTCCGTGGACGAGTGCTTACGCACCAAAACATAGATGCATACAGAGTTCACAGAACCTAAAGTATCTAGCAAGCGCCAAGCGCCGTAACATGCAATGTAATGTAATATATATATATATACACATACAATCATGATAACAATAAAACAGTGAGTATGCACGTGCAGATACAGAGCCGACTATAGGCCTAAACGTCAAATTTCCTCGCGCGGGATTCAGACAAAGTAGACTAAATCCCAACCCGCAAGGTACCGCCGCTCAACCCAACCAAGGCAGAAATCTCACGGAAACCAACTCCGCTGGTTGTTTACCAAGTCTACTCGAAACCCAAAAACAAACCCAAAGAAGGGTGAGTCCTAAAAGGACCCCGTAAGGGATTTGGGGTAAGATAAGCATATGTAACCCCGCAAAACAGAAAGATAATAATATACGAATATATGCAATGTAAAACGTAATATCGTGCATGTAATAAAACAGATCAGAATCCCGAAGGATGTGCGATACTAAATCGCCATAAACCCTTATAACCAATCGTAACGACAGCCTCCTCTAAGGGAGTCAAGCAAGCTATTACGGAAGCATGGTGCACCACTGGGTAGCGAACCCACAACTGCCGTAGGGTTAATGACAAAGTATGCCATAAGGCATACACCTACAAACGTAGGGTTAATGCATGGGTATGCTACAAGGCATACACCTACAGATCACGTAACGTACCTTAAAGCGTAAATTTCCAAATACCTGCAAAATGTATGCTACAATACATACACCTACAGACTACGTAATATGCTCTAGGCATATAATACTGAAATACCCGCAGTAATGTAAAATGAAACTCAACATACACCTATCTTACCAAAAATAGCGTAACCAAACCCTTACCTCACAATTCCAGAGTATTTGACCGGTTCTGGACGATTTCCAAACCACGACCCGAAACTCAGAAACCTCTCTTTTTCTAACTTCCTGACCTCAGAATCTGTCAATTCAAGTTGAATTAGCAACCTTACCAACCACACTACCAAACTACACCCCGACCCCAAAACCGAAAATCCGGCAGAATTAACGTAAAATTCCAGATTTCCACAGAAACGTCAGAATTCAGAATCAACCTAGACAATGCAAGATTATACATTGACAAACACAATTCAACAAGCGTAACTGATTAAACCAACCTTAAACCCTTCATTACCCGCCATTTTCCGATAATCCCGCTTAATAGTAACTTTTCCATTTCTTATCCGAATTCAACGCTTCAAACTTCAAACCACTCCTAAATTCAACCCCAATACCATCTTAACATCCAAATCAACCAAAACCAAACTCCAACCTAGATAAAGAATCATTCCAAAATTCGGTTCTTAACCAACTTTTTATCCAACTTCCAATTCAATCCATTCAAGCTTCCAATTAATCAATCTAACCACCAATTTCACTTCTAAACCAAGAATGCTATCCAATTGCATCCAAAACAACAAAATCCAACTTTGAACATCAACATACAAAATCGCCAAATGGTGGATTCCAACTCAACATGTATTCCATCAAAAAGAAACAAAACATAATCTTAGAATCATGCTAGGATTAACATACTTGAAGCAAGAAGCAAGATAACAAACACACAACATTTAGGAAATTATCCATAAATTCGTCAAAATAGAATACTTCATCCAAGATGTGTTTTCCAAAATCCAACACTTGATTATCACTCCCCTACAACCCAAGAACAACATACTAAAATATGGGAGGAAGAGAATCATCCTAGCTTATAGCTAAGAACAAACCCAACAAATGCCAAAACTCCTCTTTTCATCACTAATCTTCCAAACTAATGAGAAAAGAGAGCTTAGGAGGTACTTACCACATGAAGGACCCAATTCCTCTTTGATTCTAACTAAAAGAAGAACTTCAAGCTTGGAGGTTGAGCTCCCATGGAGGCGTCGGCAGCAGCTCAACAAGAGGAAGAAGAAGGAGATGAAAAAAGAAAGAAATGAGTTGAAAACCCATTTTATGAAATATTACTCCATAATATATATTTCCCTTCACCTTTTTAGCCCATACTTCTCTACCATAAATAAGAAATAGCCATGTGTCCTCTAATTGCCCCAAGTCTGCCGAAAATCTGCTGCCCATTCTGATTTCTTTTTAATTTTGCACCCAATTGCAAATTAACTCCCAATTTTTCCGAAAGTTCCAATTCTTTTTGCCCAAAAATAATTACCGAATTCCAAAATTAACGAAACTTGGACACAACCCTCAGAATATTATAACATTCACAGAACACTTTTCAGAAATTCATTTACCATTCCGGAGTGTCCTACCGAGCTCGCTGAACCCGAACCAAAACCCGACGTGCGAGCGTGTCAACCTGAACCGAAATTCCGTCACTCCAAAATTCTATAAAAATACCCATAAATTCCATCTTAAATTATAACACAACTTACCCCAAAGCCGTCAGAAAATTTCCATCCCGAGTCCCGGGATTCCCGCCCCGAGCCCCGGAGTCGCCCGGAACCGAACGTCCCGCCCCAAATATTAAACTCCACAAACACCTCCGGATCATTCTCACGACTCCAAAACTGCAAACGGCTTCCCAAACTGAGGTCTCGAGAGCGCTACCGAGCCCGCTGTACGTCCCGAGGCGACCCCGACAACCCCCCGGCGCCAGAAAAAATATTTTCGGCGGAAACGTCCGGGGGACCCACACGACCTCAAATACGGAAGGGTTCGCCAAAATGATACTCGGATAGGGCTCGGGAGCCTCCTGAACGCCGAAAAACGTGACCCGCAGGCCAAAACCGGAGCCCCGGGTCACCCGGTTGCAACCCGCTCGGGGTGACCGTAACATTCTCCCCCCCTTAGAACTCTTGGTCCTCCAAGAGTAGCCTGAACCATCCAGACAGGTGTCGCTACCAACCAGAATATACAAATATTCCCCTAACTAAGAACAATCGGACCACCGTACTGGTGCGGCGGGAGTGGTAGTTTAGACTACCATACAGAGCCTCACGGCGTCCCACCCTCCGGGTGCATCTTATTGCACCCCGAGTCAGTTGCCGGTATTTCTACCGTAAAACCCTGCATAGATCGAACCTAAATCTAACCGATCCACAACAGGCTATCCTGGAAGATACCACATAAAATGTAAAACTTGATTGGGGGTAAGGCCAACCTAACAACTTACTCTGGAAACTCATGATAACCGATATAACTCGGGGTAACTCGCCCCGCCTATCAAATCTTACTGTTCCTCTGAACGGTGCTACCTCCAGTCAAATTCTATTACCAAACTCAGATTCAAGAGCCCTACGGCGGCGGTTCGTATAAGCAGTGGTGCAGTCGTTCGCGGTTTTAATCCGCGCCCAGAATAATCTGATCTTTGCCGTAGACTCCTCAAAAGCTCGGGTCCCAGCCTAACCCCATCGACGCATCTGTCCAACAAGATGGTGTCATACACCTCCTGCATACAACACCTCATAGGTGCCATGTCAAACGTAGTCCAAAGCAATTGTTGTATGAGAACTCTATCAAAGTAATCGCTAGTCCCAAACTCCTCCAAAATCCAAAGTACAGATTTGCAACATATCCTCCAATATCGAATCACCCGCTCCGACCGCCCGTCCGTCTGTGGGTGATAAGTCAGTATTCGATGGAGTCGCGTGCCCAATGCTTCATGAAAAGCAATCCGTAATCGTGTCAGAAACGCGGATCACGGTCGATTCAATGGAGTCTGGTGCTCCATGTAAACGCATAATCTCCCCGATGTAAAGCCGGGCAAGCTTCTCCGAGGGTCTCAGGACCGAATAGGCGTAAAGTGTACGCACTTTGTCACCGATCCACAAAACCCAGATAGCATCATGATGAAACCGTGTCGGGCAAAGTGCAAATGAAAGTCCATCATAACATTACCCCACTTCCAGACTGGAATGGGCAAAGTCTGCAGTGTCCCCGCCGGTTCGATGCTCACACCGCCGAGTGTGCCCCCTCTAAAATATCATTCCGTAACTCCCCGATCCTCTCGTACACAAAGGCGGTCTCGGAAGTATAGCAATCCTCGCCATATCAAACGTCGGTAACAAAGAACTCTTATCCACCCCGGATAATTCCTTCAACCCCGGATTTCTACCCGCGCCTCGCGCACTCGTCAAGCCACTCGTAATGTATAATAAGTGTAATAACCCGAGCACGCTCCCAGAGCTGCCCCCTGTGCCAAAGGCATATCAAATCACTCTCCTCAGATCGGTCACCAACATTTCCTCCCTTAATTAAGCCGGTATACTTCCTGCTCAGAGCATCGGCAACCGTGTTGCCCTTGACAGAGATGTACCCGACACTACAATCATAGTCCTTAATGTATTCGAGACATCTGCGCTGCCTCATGCTACGCTCCTTCTGTGCAAACAGATATTTCAGACTCTTATGGTTGGTAAGAATCTGAAATTTATTACCAAACAGATATTGATTCCAATGTTTCAGCGCATAAACTTGCTAAATTAAAATAATTACCTCTCATGCTAAATTAAAATAGGACATGTGTCCCATTAATCACACACACACACACACACTTGCTGCCGAAAGAAAGGGCTGCTGCTGTTGCCCATGCTGATTTCTTTTTAATTTGCACCCATTTGCAAATTAACTCCCAATTTTTCCGAAAGTTCCAATTCTTTTTGCCCAAAAATAATTACCGAATTCCAAAATTAACGAAACTTGGACACAACCTTCAGAATATTATAACATTCACAGAACATTTTTCAGAAATTCATTTACCACTCCGGAGTGTCCTACCGAGCTCGCTGAACCCGAACAAATCCCGACGTGCGAGCGTGTCCAACAGAACCAACTCCCATAACACCAAAAATTCCTCAAAAAGACCCATAAATTCCATCTTAATTTATAACACAACTTACCCAAAAGCCGTCAGAAAATTTCCATCCCGAGCCCCGGGATTCCCGTCCCGAGCCCCGGGAGTCGCCCGGAACCGAACGTCCCGCCCCAAATATTAAACTCCACAACCACCACCGGGACGTTTCCACGACTCCAAAACTACAAACGGCTTCTCAAACTGAGATCTCGAGAGCGCTACCGAGCCCGCTGTACGTCCCGAGGCGACCCCGACAACCCCGGCGCTTAAAAATATTTTCGGCGGAAACGTCCGGGGACCCACACGACCTCAAATACGGAAGGGTTCGCCAAAATAATACTCGGATAGGGCTCGGGAGCCGCCTGAACGCCGAAAACGAGACCCGCAGGCCAAAACCGGAGCCCCGGGTCACCCGGTCGCAACCCGCTCGGGGTGACCGTAACATTCTCCCCCCCTTAGAACTCTTGGTCCTCCAAGAGTAGCCTGAACCAACCAGACAAGTGTCGCTACCAACCAGAAATTATGAACATTCCTCTAACCCAGAACAATCGGACCACCGTACTGGTGCGGCGGGAGTGGTAGTTTAGACTACCATACAGAGCCTCACGGCGTCCCACCCTCCGGGTGCATCTTATTGCATCCCGAGACAGTTGCCGGTATTTCTACCAGACAACCCCAGACAGTACCGAACCTAAATCTAACCGATCCACAACAGGCTATCCTGGAAGGTACCACATAAAACAGAAACAGTTGGGGGGAGGGGAAAAACCAACCTAACAACTTACTCTGGAAACTCATGAAAACCGATATAACTCGGGGTAACTCGCCCCGCCTATCAAATCTTACTGTCCCTCTGAACGGTGCTACCTCCAGTCAAATTCTATCACCAAACTCGGATTCCAGAGCCCTACGGTGGCGGTTCGTATAAGCAGTGGTGCGCTGTCGCGGTTTTGATCCGCGCCTGTAACAACTGATCTTCGCCGTAGTCTCCTCAAAAAGCTCGGGTCCTAGCTCAACCCCATCAGACGCATCTGTCCAACAGTATGGTGTCATACACCTCCTCCCGTACAACGCCTCATATGGTGTCATACCAATCGTAGTCTGAAAGCTGTTGTTGTACGAGAACTCTATTAACGTAACTGCTAGTCTCAAACTCCTCCAAAATCCAAAGTACAGATTCGCAACATATCCTCCAATATCGTAATCACCCACTCCGACCGCCCGTCCGTCTGTGGGTGATAAGTCGTATTCGATGGAGTCGCGTGCCCAATGCTTCATGAAAAGCAATCCGTAACCGTGCTGTAAAACGCGGATCACGGTCAGATTCAATGGAGTCTGGTACTCCATGTAAACGTACAATCTCCCTGATGTAAAGCCGGGCAAGCTTCTCCAGAGGGTCTGTGACCCGAATAGGCAGAAAGTGTACGCACTTTGTCAGCCGATCCACAAAAAACCCAGATAGCATCATGATGAAACCGTGTCAGGGCAGTGCAGTCAGAAAGTCCATCATAACATTACCCCACTTCCAGACTGGAATGGGCAAAGTTTGCAGTGTCCCTGCCGGCCTCGATGCTCACACCGCCGAGTGTGCCCCCTCTAAAATATCATTCCGTAACTCCCGATCCTCTGGTACACAAAGGCGGTCTCGGAAGTATAGCAATCCCTGCCATACTGAAACGTCGGTAACAAAGAACTCTTATCTACCCCAGATAATTTCTTCAATACCAGATCTCTACCTTGCGCTTCGCGCATCCTATCAAGCCACTCAGAATGTATGGTAAGTGTAATAACCTGAGCACGCTCCCAGAGCTGCCCCCTGTGCCAAAGGCATATCAAATCACTCTCCTCGGATCGGTCACCAACATTTCCTCCCTTAATTAAGCCGGTATACTTCCTGCTCAGAGCATCGGCAACCGTGTTGCCCTTGCCAGAGATGTACCCGATACTACAATCATAGTCCTTAATGTATTCGAGACATCTGCGCTGCCTCATGCTAAGCTCCTTCTGCGTAAACAGATATTTCAGACTCTTATGGTCGGTAAGAATCTGAAATTTATTACCAAACAGATATTGATTCCAATGTTTCAGCGCATAAACTATTATAGCCAACTCCAGATCATGTGTCGGTCAGTTCAGCTCATGCGGTCGCAATCGCCTCGACCCATAAGCTACCACAAAACGCTCTACGCCAACACACATCCCAAACCGGATGTGGAAGCATCCGTATAAATCACATACGGCAAGATCGGATCTGAAAGAGTCGAATCGGAGCGTTAGTCAACCGCCGCTTCAACTCCGAAAATTCTGCTCACACCTATCAAACCGATAAACGGTTGACCCTTCTTGGTCAACCGCGTGAGCGGTAATGCTAGGATAGAAAATCCCAGTACAAACCTCCGATAAAATCCTACTAAGCCTGTGGAAGCTCTTGATCTCCCGCATCGTGGTAGGTTGTTTCCAATCCCAAATTGCCCTCACCTTCTCTGGATTCACGCATGCACCATGCTCGAAATAACATGTCCTAAAAGTGACTTCCCGAATCCAGTAACTCACACTTTGAGAATTTAGCATAAAGCTGATGTTCCCAAGGTATCTGCAGAACTACCCTCGATGATCCCGATGCGAATCCTCATCCCGAGAATATATCAAATATCATCAATAAAACCACCGTAAATGAGTCCAAGTACGGTCGGAACACCCGATGCATCGATCCATGAATGCCGCTGAGCATTGGTCAGCCCAAATGGCATGACCGTAAACTCAAAGTGTCCAAATCGGGTGCGGAAAGCAGTCTTAGGTATGTCCTCTTCCTTCACCCTAAGCTGAAAATACCCAGATCGGAGATCAATCTTTGAGAAAACCCTCAAACCCCGAAGTTGATCAAAAAGATCGTTAATCCTTAGCAACGGATACTTATTCTTCCCAATAAGAGCATTCAACCGTCTGTAATCAATGCAAAGTCGGAGCGTCCCATCTTTCTTCTTAACAAACAGAACCGGAGTACCCCACGCTGAAGTGCTCGGTCGGATAAAGCCCTTTTGCTGTAATTCCTCCGACTGCTTCTTCAATTCCTGTATCTCAGAAATAGGCATCCGATAAGGAGGAATAGATATCGGAGCAGTACCCGACTGCAGGTAGATCTCAAACACAATTTCCCGCTCTGATGGTAATCCGGGCAACTCCTCCGGAAATTCCTGCGGAAAACCTCGAACCACTGGTAAACCATCCAACTTTAACCTAATACCAACCTCAAACAGATCATAGCATTCCCCTACACCAACTATCGACAGCGGATCCAGAATCTGCAACTCAGCATCGTGGCTGCAGGCGATAGTCAAACCGGTCGGAGCCATGAGAGGTAGTACCTCTCCAGAAACCATAATGGTTCGGGTTGCACAATCAATGTGCACAGAATTCTTGGATAGCCAGTCCATCACAAGAATAATATCATTGTTCGGCGTGTCTAAAACCAACAAATCCGATACTATCAGATGTTCGCCTACAGATGTCGTACAACCCCGAACCATCTCATTAGAAAACAGAAACTGACTCCCAGCAGTTTTTACTAAGTACATTTGAGGCAAGGTACTAACAGACAGATACAGAGATGTAACACATTTCGGTGTTACAATGGAAATAAATGTTCCTGTATCCAATACTGCCTGAACCGGTATCTCATTCAGAAATAAAGTACCTGCAGTAACTCCCCGCCGACTCGAGCCTCCCGCCGGCCGGGTACTGATCACGACTAGGTCCTCCCTGACCTCCCTGATGTCTAGGGCCTCCCCCCTCAAAATGGAAAACTTGTCCTGCTCTGAGCTGCTGTGGTGGAGGGGATGGCTGAAGCTGCTATCGCTACTGAGGTCTCGGGCCACCCTGCTGAAACCCACGCCCTCACGGCGCGTTAGGTTGTACCCGAGACTGTGAACGCTAATAACTGCCAAAAATCCTGCCTTACAGTCAGAGGGCAATCCCGTACCCAGTGAGTGTCAGACCCGCAACGTAAACATCGCCCTCCTGCCTGTAACAAAGTTGACCGAGGTGATATCTACTACTATTCGGACAAGATCGTGCCGGTGGTGCTCCCCCTCTGCCTCTACTAGACTGCCCAGGCCTGTTCGTCCGTCCAGAAATCTGCCGGGGTCCCAGCTGTGTGGAGCCCCTCGTACACCCCGACCTCGCGGCGAGGTGAGGCGACTCTCAACCTCCTCTTCCATACCATGGTACTGCTAAAAGTCTCACGTAGTGAATAAGCCTTCATTCTTCCAATAGTACTCCGTAGTAAGCCAGCTCAAACTCTCACTCATACTCTCCGACACCTGTCTCCCGATGAAACTCATCAAACCGTGCACGACGCATTCCTCGGCTACATCCCCACCGCACCGCTAGTGGAAAATGTAGCCTCCCCAGGAGTTTGTCAACTCCCGCAAACCAAATCTCTACTACTGGCCCTCCTCGGTCATTGAACCTCGGGGTTCAAACTCGAAACCTCTCCGTAAGTCCGACCTCGCTGACCGGGTGCCTCGATCTCCCGTCGTTAATAGGACCGACGAGAAGTCTAAGTGTCGTAGTGACCATCCTCCTCGGAGTCACTCACTTACCAACCCCAAAACTATGGCGAGCAGTGGCTTAAGTCTCGCTATCACCACCTAATCAAAATGCCCTTACTGTGGCATAATCAGGTCTTCCCCTGCCTATTGCCGCCCCTGAACCCGCTAGACTGGCGGGTAATACCAAATCAGAGAGGGGTCCCTATGACCGCTAAACCTCGGGGGCGGTGAGTGTGGTTGTTCAGACTCGGGTTACGCCGAACCCGTATCCTATTCCACGGAGGTGTGGGATCTCGCCCCGCCTCCGGTACCAAAACACGCCGTCTACGCGTGTTAACCAAACTCGAGACATTTCATACCAAACAGAGTCCAGACAAATATCGGTCACTCCTAATCTCTACAGAAGCTAGCAGCAGTTTTCTAAGGCTATGTAGTGCAATGCAGTACTTGACACAGAAGTTACTTCTCAAAATGATAAAATCATGCATTTCACAGAATCACAGAAGCAGTTCATGCTTATTTCACCAAATCTTTTCCTAACACACAATTCTACGTACCTGAAACTTTTCCACAATCCCACGATCGTAATAATTTTACCAGAATCCAGAAATCCCGAGTGCGAAATCTGCAACTATCGTGATAACTTGAAGGATCAACTTTGTTCCACAATTTTATTTTGAAGTGGTTCAAGTAAGGAGGTGGCCAATCTCCGTACTCAAACCATTCTAAAATAAAATGTACAACAATAGTTGTCACTACAAGTCACCACCGACGACCAATATGGTCACTTACCCGCTCGATACCAACTTGTCACCGCACGCCACCCGAGCCCGGTTGCGGAGGCGGGGCGCCGGGACGCCGGAAGCGGAAGCCGGAATGGAAAGGAGTGGCAGTCCATCGAGACCCGCCGCGTAGCGGACCCAAAGAGCGGAAGGATTGTGGAAGCAACCTAACAAAATTTCGTACATATAACTAAAAATAAAATCCATGCAAACAGTTCATGCATTAATAACAAAGTAAGCCCCGCCTCCGTGGACGAGTGCTTACGCACCAAAATACATACACATACAGAATTCACCGAACCTAAAATATCTAGCAAGCGCCAAGCGCTCGAACATGCAGTAAATGTAATATATAAATATATATACAACATACAATCACCATAGCATTACGTAAAGTATGCACATGCAACTACAGAGCCAACCCTAGAATCTAAACAAAAATACCTTGCGCGGGATTCACACCAAGTAGACACAATCCCGGACCGCAAGGTGCAACCGCTGCAAAACACAACCAAGTAGAAGCCTCACGGAAACCTACTCCGCAGGTTACTTATCAGTGTCTACTGAAACCCAAAAACAGAACCCAAAAAGGGTGAGTCCTCGAAAGGACCCGTAAGGGATTTGGGGTAAGGTAAGTATATGTAACCCTGCAAAACAGAAAGATAGCAATATATGCAATATATCACGTAAACAGAACATGCATGTACGTAAAATAGATCGTAGTCCGAAGGACGTGCGATTCTAAATCGCCATAACCCTTATAACAAATCGGAACGATGCCTCCACTAAGGGAGTCAAGCCAAAGCTAATACGAAGCATGGTGCACCACTGGGTAGCGAACCCACAACCCGTCGTAGGGTTAATGCATGCAGTATGCCATAAGGCATACTCCTACAAATTACGTAACGTACCTTAAAGCGAAATATGCCCAAAGGCATAATACATCACCTAAATACTATGCCCTAGGCATATAATACGGAAACCAAAACATATACTTAGCTTACCAAAAATAGCAGTAACCAAACCCTTACCTCAAAATCCAGTATTGGACCGATTCTCGGATAACACCTACACCGTGACCCGAAACTTAGAACTCCTCTTTTCCTACCCACCTAACCTCAGAATCTTACAAACCAAGTTGAATTAGCATCCTCATAAACCACACTACCAAATTACACCCCCAGACCACAAACCCGAAAATCCGCCATACTGTCCGTAAAATTCCAGATTTTCACAGAAACGTCAGAATTCAGAACCAACCTAGATAAAGCAAGATTATTCATTGACAAACATCATACAATAAGCAGAACTGATCAAATCCAACTTTAAACCCTTCATTACCCGCCATTTTCCGATAATCCCGCTTAATTATAACTTTTCCATTTCTTAACCGAATTCAACATTTCAAACTTCCATCCACTCCCAAATTCAACCCCAACACCATATTAACATCCAATTCAACCAAAATGAACCTCCAACATTGAAAAAGAATCATTCAAAGATTCGGTTCTTAACCAACTTTTCATCCAACTTCCAATTCAATCCATTCAAGCTACCAAACAACCATTCTAACCACCAATTTCATTTCTAAACCATGAATGCTATCCAATTGCACCCAAACAACAAAATCCCTCATGAACATACACTTAACCAATTCGGCCAAAAGGGGGTTTTCACCTCAACTTGTTTTCCATCAAATTAAATCCATACACAAGCTTAGAATCATGCTAGGACTAACATACTTGAAGCATGAAACAAGATAACAACCACACACCATTTTGGAAAATCTTCCAAAAATTCGGCCAACACTAGGTTTCCATCCAAGTTGTGTTTTCCAAAATCCAACACTTGATTAACACTCTCCTACAACCCAAGAACAACATACTAAAAGATGGGAGGAAGAGAATCATCCTAGCTTATAGCTAAGAACAAACCCATCATTTACCAAAACTTCTCTTTTCACCCTTAAACTTCAAAACTAATGAGAAAAGAGGACTTAGGAAGGTACTTACCACAAGTAGCAACCAATTTCTCTTTGATTTCCACCAAGAAGAAGAAAGTCAAGCTTGAAGGTTGGCATCCATGGAGGTTTCGGCAGAACTTGGAGAAGATGAAGAAGAAGAAGAAATGAAATAAGTCCTCTTTTATGAAATATTAAACCTTATGTATTTTCCTTCCTTTTAACCCATACCTCTCATGCTAAATTAAAATAGGACATGTGTCCCATTAATCACACACACACACACACTTGCTGCCGAAAGAAAGGGCTGCTGCTGCTGCCCATGCTGATTTCTTTTTAATTTGCACCCATTTGCAAATTAACTCCCAATTTTTCCGAAAGTTCCAATTCTTTTTGCCCAAAAATAATTACCGAATTCCAAAATTAACGAAACTTGGACACAACCTTCAGAATATTATAACATTCACAGAACATTTTTCAGAAATTCATTTACCACTCCGGAGTGTCCTACCGAGCTCGCTGAACCCGAACAAATCCCGACGTGCGAGCGTGTCCAACAGAACCAAAATCCCATCACACCAAAATTCCACAAAAATACTCATAAATTCCATCTTAATTTATAACACAACTTACCCAAAAGCCGTCAGAAAATTTCCATCCCGAGCCCCGGGATTCCCGTCCCGAGCCCCGGGAGTCGCCCGGAACCGAACGTCCCGCCCCAAATATTAAACTCCACAACCACCACCGGGACGTTTCCACGACTCCAAAACTACAAACGGCTTCTCAAACTGAGATCTCGAGAGCGCTACCGAGCCCGCTGTACGTCCCGAGGCGACCCCGACAACCCCCCGGCGCCAGAAAAATATTTTCGGCGGAAACGTCCGGGGGACCCACACGACCTCAAATACGGAAGGGTTCGCCAAAATAATACTCGGATAGGGCTCGGGAGCCGCCTGAACGCCGAAAAACGTGACCCGCAGGCTAAAACCGGAGCCCCGGGTCACCCGGTCGCAACCCGCTCGGGGTGACTGTAACACATAAGCTACCACAAAACGCTCCTGCGCCAACACACCCCAAACTGGATGTGGAAGCATCCGAATAAATCACATACGGTAAGTTCGGATCTGGAAGAGTCAGAATCGGAGCGTTAGTCAACTGTCGTTTCAACTCCTCAAAATTTGCCACACGTATCGGACCGGATAAACGGTTGACCCTTCTTGGTCAATGCGTGAGCGGAGATGCGAATAGAAAACCCGATGCGAATCTCCGATAATATCCTCGCTAACCCTGTGAAGCTCCCGATCTCCGTACCGTGGTAGGTTGTTTCCGATCTGAATCGCCTCACCTTCTCTCGGGTCCAAAGACAGACCATGCTCGAAATAATGTGTCCTTAAAAGTGACTTCCCGAATCCAGAACTCACACTTTGAGAATTTAGCATAATGCTGATGTTCCCAAAGTGTCTGCAGAACTATCCTCAGATGCCCCCGATGCGAGTCCTCATCCCGAGAATATATCGAATATCATCAATAAAACCACCGAAATGAGTCCAAGTACGGTTGGAACACCCGATGCATCAGATCCACGAATGCCGCTGGGGCATTGGTCAGCCCAAATGACATGACCGTAAACTCAAAGTGGCCATATCGGGTGCGGAAAGTAGTCTTAGGTATGTCATCTTCCTTCACCCTAAGCTGAAAATACCCAGATCGGAGATTAATCCTTGAGAAAACTCTCGAACCCTGAAGTTGATCAAAAAGATCGTTAATCCTCGGTAACGGATACTTATTCTTCCCAATAAGAGCATTCAACCGTCTGTAATCAATACAAAGTCAGAGTGTCCCATCTTTCTTCTTAACAAACATAACCATAGCACCCCAAGCTGAAGTGCTCGGTCGGATGAAGCCCTTCTGCCGTAATTCCTCCAACTGTTTCTTTAACCCCTGCATCTCAGAATTAGGCATCCGATAAGGAGGAATAGATATCGGAGCAGTACCCGACTGCAGGTGGATGTCAAACACAATTTCTCGCTCTTGTGGTAATCCGGGCAACTCCTCCGGAAATACCTGCGGAAAATCTCGAACCAATGGTAAACCATCCAACTTCAACCTAGTACCAGCCTCATTCAGATAATAGCATTCCCCTACACCAACTATCGACAATGAATCCGTAACTCGTAACTCTATATTTGTATTGCGCGATAGTCACACTCGGAGCCGTGAGAGGTAGTACCTCTCCAGAAACCATAATGGTTCGGGTTGCACAACCAATGTGCACAGAATTCTTGGATAGCCAGTCCATCCCAAGAATAATATCATAGTTCGGCGTGTCTAAAACCAATAAATCCGATACTATCATATGTCCGCCTGCAGATATCGTACAACCCCGAACCATCTCATTGGAAAACAGAAACTGACTCCCAGCAGTTTTTACTAAGTACATTTGAGGCAAAGTACTAACAGTCAGATACAGAGATGTAACACATTTCGGTGTTACAATGGGAATAAAAGTTCCTGTATCCAATACTGCATGAACCGATATCTCATTCAGAAATAAAGTACCCTGCAGAACTCCCTGCTGACTCGAGCCTCCCTGCTGGCTGGTACCTGACCGCTGACTAGGTCCTCCCTGATAACTAGGGCCTCCCCCCTCACTACGAAAAACTTGTCCTGCTCTGAGCTGCTATGGTGGAGGGTGGCTAAAGCTGCTGTCGCTGCTGAGGTCTCGGGCCACTCTGCTGAAACCCACGCCCTCGCGGCGCGTTGGGCTGTGTCCGAGACTGTGGACGCTGAAGACTGCCAAAACCCTACTGCAAATCGGATAAGATCGTGCCGGTGGTGCTCCCACTCTGCCTCTACTAGACTACCCAGGCCTGTTCGGCCGTCCAGAAATCTGCCGGGGTCCCAGCTGTGTGGGGCCCCCGTACTTCCCTGACCTCGCTACGAGGTGAGGTGACTCTCAACCTCCTCTTGCTCGAGGAGAACCGCCTCCCGATACAAAGTAATGTCTAAAGGTCTCAAAGCCCACCAGTACTCGGGGCGCAGTCGACGAATAAACCTCTTGGTCCTTTCCTCTTCCATACCTTGATACTACGGTACATAGTAAACCAGCCGATCAAACTCTCACTCAAACTTTCCGACAATCTTGTCTCCCTGATGAAGCTCATCGAACTGTGCCTAGCGCAGATCCCTGGCTACATCCCCGCTGCACTGCTAGTGGAAAATGTAGCCTCTCCCAGGAGTTTGTCAACTCCTGCAACCCAAATCTCTACTACCACTGGTCCTCCTCGGTCATTGAACCTCGGGGGGGATTCAAACTCTGAAACCTCTCCAGAAGTCTAACCTCGTCAGACTGGTGTCTCAGATCTCCCCGTCGTTGATAGGACCGACGAGAAGTCTAGGTGTCGTAGTGACCACGCTCCTCGGAGTCACTCACTTACCAATTCCAAAGCTGTAGCAAGCAGTGGCTAAAGTCTCGCTATCACCACCTGATCAAAATGCCCCTACTGTGGCATAATCAGATCTTCCCCTGCCTACTGCCGCCTCTGAACCAGCTAGGCTGGCGGTAATACCAATTCAGAGAGGGGTCCTTACGACCACTAAACCTCGGGCGGTGAGTGTGGTTGTTCGGACTCGGGTTACACCGAACCCGTATCCTATTCCACGGAGGTGTGGGATCCCAGTCCCACCCCTCCGGTATCAAAACACGTTGTCAACGCGTGTTAACCATATCTCAAAAATTTCAGACCAAACAGAGTCCAGACAAAAATCGGTCACTCCTAATCTCTACAGAAGCTAGCAGCAGTTTTCTAAGGCTCTGTAGTGCAATGCAAGATTTGACACGTAAATTACTTCTCGAATGATAAAATCATGCATTTCACGTAATCACGAAGCGATTCATGCTTATTTCACCAAATCTTTTCCTAACACACAATTGTAATGCCGGACCTTTTCCACAATCCCACGATCGTAATAATCTTACCGTAATCCGTAAATCCCGAGTGCCGAAATCTGCAACTATCAGGATAACTTGAAGGATCAACTTTGTTCCACAATTTTATTTTGAAGTGGTTCAAGTAAGGAGGTGGCCAATCTCCGTACCAAACCATTCTAAAATAAAATGTGCAACAATAGTCGATACTACAAGTCACCACTGACGACCAATATGGTCACTTACCTGCTCTGATACCAACTTGTCACCGCACGCCACCCGAACCCGGTTGCAGAGGCGGGGCGCCGGACGCCTAAGCGGAAGCCGGAATGAATAGGAATGGCAGGTCCATCGAGACCCGCCGCGCGTAGCGGACCCAAAGAGCGAAAGGATTATGGAAGCAACCTAACAAAAATTTCATACATATAACTAAAATAAAATCAAAACATGCAATTCATGCATTAGCAACAGAGTAAGCCCCGCCCTCCGTGGACGAGTGCTTACGCACCAAAACATAGATGCATACAGAGTTCACAGAACCTAAAGTATCTAGCAAGCGCCAAGCGCTCATAACATGCAATGTAACAGAATATATATATATATAAACACATACAATCATCATAACAATAAAAGAGAGTATGCACATGCAGCTACAGAGCCGACCCTAGGCCTAAACGTCAAAATACCTCGCGGGATTCGGACCAAGTAGACAAAATCCCAGCCCGCAAGGTCTGCTGCTCAACCCAACCAAGGCGAAATCTCACGGAAACCAACTCCGCTGGTTGTTTACCAAGTCTACTTGAAACCCAAAAATGTAACCCAAAGAAGGGTGAGTCCTAAAAGGACCCCGTAAGGGATTTGGGGTAAGATAAGCATATGTAACCTGCAAAAGAAAGATAATAATATACAATATATAATGATGTAGAAACGTAATATCGTGCATGTAATAAAAGCAGATCGTAATCCCGAAGGATGTGCGATACTAAATCGCCATAAACCCTTATAACCAATCAGAACGACAGCCTCCCTCTAAGGGAGTCAGAAGCCGAAGCTATTACGGAAGCATGGTGCATGTTACGGTCACCCCGAGCGGGTTGCGACCGGGTGACCCGGGGCTCCGGTTTTAGCCTGCGGGTCACGTTTTTCGGCGTTCAGGCGGCTCCCGAGCCCTATCCGAGTATCATTTTGGCGAACCCCTCCGTATTTGAGGTCGTGGGGTTACCACGGACGTTTCCGCCGAAAATATTTTTCTGGCGACGGGGGGGTGTCGGGGTCGTCTCGATAAGTACAGAGGGAGCGGTACCACACTCGAGATCTCAGATTGGGAAGCCGTTTGCAGTTTTGGAGTCGTGGAGACGTCCCGGTGATGGTTGTGGAGTTTAATATTTGGGGCGGGACGTTCGGTTCCGGGCGACTCCCGGGGCTCGGGAAGGGAATCCCGGAGCTCGGGACGGAAATTTTCTGACGGCTTTGGGGTAAGTTGTGTTATAATTTAAGATGGAATTTATGGGTATTTTTATAGAATTTTGGGGTGACGGAATTTCGGTTCAGGTTGTCACGCTCGCACGTCGGGTTTTGGTTCGGGTTCAGCGAGCTCGGTAGGACACTCCGGAAAGGCAAATGAATTTCTGAAAAATGTTCTGTGCATGTTATAATATTCTGAAGATTGTGTCCGAGTTTCATTAATTTTGGAATTCGGTAATTATTTTTGGGCAAAAAGAATTGGAACTTTCGGAAAAATTGGGAGTTAATTTGCAAATGGGTGCAAATTTAAAAGTATTCAGCATGGGCAGCAGCAGCCCACTTTCGGCAGCATGTGTGTGTGTGATAAGGGACACTTGTCCACTTATGATTTAAGATGAAAAAGAAGGGATTATTATATAAGGCTATTATTATTTCATAAATCCATTTAATTTCTTTTCTTTTCTTCTCTTCTTCTTCTTCCTTGGCTCTTGCTGCCGACGCCTCCATGGATGTGCACCTCCAAGCTTGAACTTCTTCTTTTTGGTACAAATCAAAGAGGAATTGGTTGCTACTTGAGGTAAGCATCCTCCCTACTCCTCTTCTCTTGTTAGTTTGGAAGATTGGTGATGAAAAGAAGGGTTTTGGCATTTGTTGGGTTTGTTCTTAGCTACATGTTTGGATGATTCTCTTCCTCCCATCTTTTAGTATGTTGTTCTTGGGTTGTATGGGAGTGATAATCAAGTGTTGGATTTTGGAAAACACATCTTGGAAGAGGAACCCTTGTTTGGCCGAATTTTTGGGATAATTTCCAAAATGATGTGTGTTTGTTATCTTGTTTCATGCTTCAAGTATGTTGTTCCTAGCATGATTCTAAGATTATCTATGGTTTTAATTTGATGGAAAGCATGCTAGGGAAGAATTCCCCAAGTTGGCCGAATTGCTCAAAGGAGGGTTTTATTGATTTTGAAGCAATTGGTTAGTAATCTTGTTTAATAATTGCAATTGGTGATAAAAGAGTGCTAATGGAACTTTGTTTGGATTGAAATGAAGGTTGGGTGAGAAATCCCCATTAAGGTCGAATTGTTCAAAAGGGGTTTGTGGATTTTGATGCAATTGGTTAGTAATGTTGGTTAAGAAATGAAATTGGCGATTAGTGGGATTAATTGGAAGCTTGAACGGTTTGAATTGGAAGTGGGGTGAAAAATTGGTTAAGGGTCAAAATGTTCAAGTGAAACTTTTTCCATGATAAGGTTGTGCATTGGTTGGTTTGAATCCTAAATTGCTATTGTGTATGGAAATAGGTTCATGATGGTGTTTGAAACATCATTTTCGGACAACGGTGGGAAAAGTTAGGTTTAAGCGGGATTATCGGAAAATGGCGGGTAATGAAGGGTTTAAGGTTGGATTTGATCAGTTCTGCTTATTGTATGATGTTTGTCAATGTGTAATCTTGCTTTGTCTAGGTTGGTTCTGAATTCTGACGTTTCTGTGAAAATCTGGAATTTTACGGAAATTCTGTCGGATTTTCGGTTTTGGGGTCGGGGGTTGTAATTTGGTAGTGTGGTTGATAAGGATGCTAATTCAACTTGGTTTGGCAGATTCTAAGTTTCGGTGGTTAGGAAAAGAGGAGTTCTAAGTTTCGAGGCACGGTGTAGGTGTTGTCCAGAATCGGTCCAATACTCTGGATTTTGAGGTAAGGGTTTGGTTCTGTTGTTTGGTAAGCTAAGTATATGTTTTGGTTTCAGTTTCTGTTCTGTTAGTATTTCGGAATATTATGCCTTTGGGCATATTCTGTAGTTTGTGGGAGTATACCTTATGGCATACTGCATGCATTAATATTACGGCAGGTTGTGGGTTCGCTACCCCTGGTGCACCATGCTTCTGTATTAGCTTCGGCTTCCGACTCCCTTAGTGGAGGCTGTCGTTCCGATCTGTTATATGGGTTATGGCGATTTAGAATCGCACGTCCTTCGGGATTCCGATCTATTTTCTGTGCAGGTATGATATTCTGTATTCTGTTGCATATACTGCTATCTTTCTGTTTTGCAGGGTTACATATACTTACCTTACCCCATATCCCTTACGGGGTCCTTTTAGGACTCACCCTTCTTCGGGTTCTGTCTTTGGGTTTCAGGTAACCCTGGTAAGCAGCAGCTTTAGCGTTACCTTGCGGGCGGGGATTTTGTAAAGGTAGCGGTTTTGGTCTGGATCCCGCGCGAGGTATCTGATGCTTAGGCTTTAGGTTGGCTCTGTAGCTGCATGTGCATACTTTCTGGATTATTGTGATCATTGTATATATATATATATATATATGTATATATTCTGTTCTGTTGCATGTTCTGAGCGCTTGGCGCTTGCTAGACATTTTAGGTTCTGTGAATTCTGTATGTATATGTGTTTTGGTGCGTAAGCACTCGTCCATGGAGGGCGGGGCTTACTCTGTTATTATTTCATGTTTAGATTTTATTTTAGTGATATGTATGGAATTTTTGTTAGTTGCTTCCACTTTCATTTCGCTCTTTGGGTCCGCTACGCGCGGCGGGTCTCGATGGACCTACCATTCTGTATTCATTCCGGCTTCCGCTTCCGGCGTCCCGGCGCCCCCGCCTCCGCAACCGGGCTCGGGTGGCGTGCGGTGACAGTGCACCAGCTGGGGTAGCGAACCCACAACTGTCGTAGGGTTAACAGACAAAGTATGCCATAAGGCATACACCTACAAACGTAGGGTTAACAGACAGGGTATGCTACAAGGCATACACCTACAGATCACAGAACGTACCTTAAAGCAGAAATTTCCGAAATACCTGCAAACAGAAGTGCTACAATACATACACCTACAGACTACAGAATATGCTCTAGGCATATAATACTGAAATACTGCAGTAATGAAAATGAAACCAACATACACCTATCTTACCAAAAATAGCAGAACCAAACCCTTACCTCACAATTCCAGTATTTGACCGGTTCGGGCGATTTCCAAACCACGACCCGAAACCCGAAAACCTCTCTTTTCTAACTTCCGGACCTCAGAATCTGTCAATTCAAGCTAAATTAGCAACCTTACCAACCACACTACCAAACTACACCCCCGACCCCAAAACCGAAAATCCGGCAGAATTTCCATAAAATTCCAGATTTCCACAGAAACTTCAGAATTCAGAATCAACCTAGACAATGCAAGATTATACATTGACAAACACAATTCAACAAGCAGAACTGATCAAACCAACCTTAAACCCTTCATTACCCGCCATTTTCCGATAATCCCGCTTAATAGTAACCTTTCCATTTCTTATCCGAATTCAACGTTTCAAACTTCAAACCACTCCTAAATTCAACCCCAATACCATCTTAACATCCAAATCAACCAAAACCAAACTCCAACCTAGATAAAGAATCATTCCAAAATTCGGTTCTTAACCAACTTTTTATCCAACTTCCAATTCAATCCATTCAAGCTTCCAATTAATCAATCTAACCACCAATTTCACTTCTAAACCAAGAATGCTATCCAATTGCATCCAAAACAACAAAATCCAACTTTGAACATCAACATACAAAATCGGCCAAATGGGGGTTTCCAACTCAACTTGTTTTCCATCAAATTGAATCCATACATAAGCTTAGAATCATGCTAGGATTAACATACTTGAAGCATGAAGCAAGATAACAAACACACATCATTTTGGAAATTATCCATAAATTCGGCCAAAATAGAATTCTTCATCCAAGATGTGTTTTCCAAAATCCAACACTTGATTAACACTCCCCTACAACCCAAGAACAACATACTAAAATATGGGAGGAAGAGAATCATCCTAGCTTATAGCTAAGAACAAACCCAACAAATGCCAAAACTCCTCTTTTCATCACTAATCTTCCAAACTAATGAGAAAAGAGAGCTTAGGGAGGTACTTACCACATGAAGGACCCAATTCCTCTTTGATTCTAACTAAAAAGAACTTCAAGCTTGGAGGTTGAGCTCCCATGGAGGCGTCGGCAGCGGCTCAACAAGAGGAAGAAGAAGGAGATGAAAAAAGAAAGAAATGAGTTGAAAACCCATTTTATGAAATATTACTCCATAATATATATTTCCCTTCACCTTTTTAGCCCATACTTCTCTACCATAAATAAGAAATAGCCACGTGTCCTCTAATTGCCCCAAGTCTGCCGAAAATCTGCTGCCCATTCTGATTTCTTTTTAATTTTGCACCCAATTGCAAATTAACTCCCAATTTTTCCGAAAGTTCCAATTCTTTTTGCCCAAAAATAATTACCGAATTCCAAAATTAACGAAACTTGGACACAACCCTCAGAATATTATAACATTCACAGAACACTTTTCAGAAATTCATTTACCATTCCGGAGTGTCCTACCGAGCTCGCTGAACCCGAACCAAAACCCGACGTGCGAGCGTGTCAACCTGAACCGAAATTCCGTCACTCCAAAATTCTATAAAAATACCCATAAATTCCATCTTAAATTATAATACAACTTACCCCAAAGCCGTCAGAAAATTTCCATCCCGAGTCCCGGGATTCCCGTCCCGAGCCCCGGGAGTCGCCCGGAACCGAACGTCCCGCCCCAAATATTAAACTCCACAAACACCTCCGGGACATTCTCACGACTCCAAAACTGCAAACGGCTTCCCAAACTGAGGTCTCGAGAGCGCTACCGAGCCCGCTGTACGTCCCGAGGCGACCCCGACAACCCCCCGGTGCCAGAAAAATATTTTCGGCGGAAACGTCTGGGGGACCCACACGACCTCAAATACGGAAGGGTTCGCCAAAATGATACTCGGATAGGGCTCGGGAGCCTCCTGAACGCCGAAAAACGTGACCCGCAGGCCAAAACCGGAGCCCCGGGTCACCCGGTTGCAACCCGCTCGGGGTGACCGTAACACGCTCGGGGTGACCGTAACATCCTCCCCCCCTTAGGACTCTTGGTCCTCCAAGAGTTGTATCAACCGCTGATACTGCTCGGGGTATCGGTCCTGAATGTCCTTTTCCGTCTCCCAAGTCGCTTCCCGGTCGGTATGATGTGACCACTGGACCTTAACCATGGGAATCAACTTGTTACGGAGTTTCCTGACATCCCTATCCAGAAAGGCTACCGGTACCTCCTGATAAGAAAGATCGGGTTCCAGCTGTACCTCCTCCACCGGAATCGTCGAGTCGGAT
Source organism: Stellera chamaejasme (assembly GCA_024586325.1). Taxonomy (NCBI): domain Eukaryota; kingdom Viridiplantae; phylum Streptophyta; class Magnoliopsida; order Malvales; family Thymelaeaceae; genus Stellera; species Stellera chamaejasme. The sequence continues at coordinate 31,110,386 of CM044983.1, forward strand.
CAGAATGCACTTCTTCAAATGCTAACATGGAAGACATTGTGTACAGACAGGACTAGGAGGTAATGCCAACCGGTATGCCACCTTACCGACCCGCTCCAGAATCTCATATGGGCCGATATATCGTGGGGCCAACTTGCCCTTCTTCCCAAATCTGACTGTCCCTCGGATAGGTGCTACCTTGAGCCAAACCCTATCCCCAATCTCAAACTCCAGAGCCCTACGGCGGCGGTTCGCATAAGCAGTGGTGCGGTCGTTTGCGGTTTTGATCCGCGCCTGTATCAATCTGATCTTCGCCGTAGTCTCCTCAATAAGCTCGGGTCCCAGCTCAACTCTATCAGACGCATCTGTCCAACAGTGTGGTGTCATACACCTCCTCCCGTACAACGCCTCATATGGTGCCATGCCAATCGTAGTCTGGAAGCTGTTGTTGTACGAGAACTCCATCAAAGGCAACTGCTGGTCTCAGATGGAGTCGCGTGCCCAGCGCTTCATGAAAAGCTGTACTCAGATGGCTTCGCAGCATATCCTCCAATATCTGAATCACCCGCTCCGACTGCCCGTCTGTCTGTCGGTGATAAGCTGTACTCAGATGGAGTCGCGTGCCCAGCGCTTCATGAAAAGCTCTCTAGAACCGTGCCGTAAAACGCGGATCACGGTCAGATACAATGGAGTCTGGTACTCCATGTAATCGTACGATCTCCCTGAGGTAAAGCCGGGCAAGCTTCTCCAAAGGGCAGTGACCGAATAGGCAGAAAGTGTGCGCACTTTGTCAGCCGATCCACAATAACCCAGATAGCATCATGGCGGGACCGTGTCAGGGGCAGTGCAGTCAGAAAGTCCATAGTAACATTGCCCCACTTCCGGACTGGAATGGGCAAAGTCTGCAGTGTCCCTGCCGGTTTCTGGTGCTCAATCTTCACCTGCTGACATACGGCACACCTAGACACATGTGTGGCAATGTGTCTCCTCATACTAGGCCACCAGAAGTGAGTACGCAGATCCTGATACATCTTCTCACTTCCAGGATGAATACTCAATCTGCTCGAGTGTGCCTCCTCTAAAATCTCATTCCTCCGGTACATAAAGGCGGTATCGGAAGTATAGCAATCCCTGCCTATACTGAAACGTCGGTAACAAAGACCCCTTTTCTTCCCCAGATAACTTCTTCAACCCCGGATCTCTACCTTGCGCCTCGCGCACCCTGTCAAGCCACTCAGAATGTATGGTAAGTGTGTACGCATGAGCACGCTCCCAGAGCTGCCACCTGTGCCAAAGGCATGTCAAATCACTCTCCTCGGATCGGTCACCAACATCTCCTCCCTTGACCAACCCGGTATACTTCATGCTCAGTGCATCGGCAACCGTGTTGCCCTTGCCAGAGATGTACTCGATACTACAATCATAGTCCTTAATGTATTCGAGCCATCTGCGCTGCCTCATGTTAAGCTCCTTCTGCGTAAACAGATACTTCAGACTCTTATGGTCGGTAAGAATCTGAAATTTGTTACCAAGCAGATAATGCCTTCATTGTTTCAGCGCATAAATCACTGCAGCCAACTCCAAATCGTGTGTCGGATAGTTCAGCTCATGCGGTCGCAGCTGCCTCGACCCATAAGCTATCACATTACGATCCTGCATCAGCACACACCCCAAACCGGATGTGGAAGCATCCGTATAGATCACATACGGTAAGCTCAGATCTGGAAGAGTCAGAATCGGAGCGTTAGTCAACTGCCGCTTCAACTCCTGAAAATTTTGCTCACACTTCTCTGTCCAGATAAACGGCTGACCCTTCTTGGTCAACTGTGTAAGCGGAGATGCCAGAATAGAAAACCCGGTACGAACCTCCGATAATATCCCGCTAACCCCAGGAAGCTCCTAATCTCCCGTACCGTGGTAGGTTGTTTCCAATCCTGAACTGCCCTCACCTTCTCTGGATCCACAAACAAACCATGCTCAGAAATAACATGTCCCAGAAAGGTGATTTCCCGAATCGAGAACTCACACTTTGAGAACTTAGCATAAAGCTGATGTTCCCAAAGTGTCTGCAGAACTACCCTCTGATGCTCCCGATGCGAGTCCTCATCCCGAGAATATATCAGAATACCATCAATAAAGACCACCACAAATGAGTCCAAGTACGGCCTGAACACCCGATGCATCAGATCCATGAATGCCGCTGGAGCATTGGTCAGCCCGAATGGCATGACCGTAAACTCAAAGTGTCCATATCGGGTGCGGAAAGCAGTCTTAGGTATGTCCTCCTCCTTCACCCTAAGCTGAAAGTATCCAGATCGTAGATCAATCTTCGAGAAAACTCTCGAATCCCGAAGCTGATCAAAAAGATCATCAATCCTCGGTAACGGATACTTATTCTTTACTGATGAGGGCATTCAACCGTCTGTAATCTATACAAAGTCGGAGCGTCCCATCTTTCTTCTTTACAAATGTAACCGGAGCACCCCACGGTGAAGTGCTCGGTCGGATGAAGCCCTTCTGCTGTAATTCCTCCAACTGCTTCTTTAACTCCTGCATCTCAGAAATGGGCATCCGATAAGGAGGAATAGATATCGGAGCAGTGCCCGACTGCAGGTAGATCTCAAACACAATTTCCCGCTCTGGTGGTAATCCGGGTAACTCCTCCGGAAATACCTGCAGAAATTCTCGAACCACTGGTATACTATCTAGCTTCAACCTAGTATCAGCCTCATTCAGATCAAAACATTCCCCTACACCAACTATCGACAGCTGGTCCAGAATCTGCAACTCTGTACTATGCTGTGCGATAGTCAAACCAGTCGGAGCCATGAGAGGTAGTACCTCTCCAGAAACCATAATGGTACGGGCTGCACAATCAATGTGCACAGAATTCTTGGATAGCCAGTCCATCCCAAGAATAATATCATAGTTCGGCGTGTCTAAAACCAACAAATCCGATACTATCTGATGCCCGCCTACAGATATCGTACAACCCTAAACCATCCCATTGGAAAACAGAAACTGACTCCCAGCAGTTTTTACTAAGTACATCTGGGGCAAAGTACTAACAGACAGATGCAGAGATGTAACACATTTCTGTGCTACAATAGAAATAGATGCTCCCGTATCAAATAACGCATGAACAGGTGTATCATTCAGAAATACAGTACCTTGCAGAACTCCCTGCTGAGTCGAGCCTCCCTGCTGGCTGGTGCCTGCCTGCTGACTAGGTCCTCCCTGATGACTAGGGCCTCCTCGCTGACTAGGACCTCCCTGCTCTATCTGAAAAACTCGTCCTGCCCTAGGCTGCTGCGGTGGAGGGGGTGGCTGAAGCTGCGGTCGCTGCTGAGGTCTCGGGCCACCCCGCTGAAACCCACGCCCTCGCGGCGCGTTGGGCGGTGCCCGAGACTGCGGACGCTGAAGACTACCAAAGCCCTGCCCTACCGTCTGGGGGCAGTCCCGTACCCAGTGAGTATCAGACCCGCATCGCAAACATCGGCCCTCCTGCCGGTAACAAGGTCGACCGGGGTGATACCCACCACAAGTCGGACAAGGTCGTGAGGGTGGTGCTCCCCCCTGCCTCCGCTAGACTGCCTGTGCATTGCAGTCAGAAATCTGCCGGGGTCCCTGCTGTGTGGAACCCCTCGAACTCCCCTGACCTCGCAGCGAGGTGAGGCGACTCTCAACTTCCTCCTGCTCGAGGAGTTGAGCCTTATTAACTGCCTCCCCATATGTAGTAATGTCCAACGGCCTCAGAGCCCATCTGTACTCGGGGCGCAGTCGACGGATGAACCTCTTTGCCTTCTCCTCCTCCGTACCGTGGTACTGCGGTACGTAGTGGATAAGCCTGTCAAACTCACGCTCATACTCTGCGACAGTCCTGTCTCCCTGATGAAGCTCATCAAACTGTGCCTGACGCAGATCTCTAGCTGCAGCCCCGATAAACCTCCGATGGAACAGTTGTGTAAACTGCTCCCAGGTAACGTCCACCTCCTGATCGGGTGCTAGCCCCGCATTCGCCCTCAGATTACCCTGAAGGCTCCTCCACCAATGATCTGCTCCCTCCTGCAGATTAAACGTGGCAAGGGATACCATCACTGTAGAAGGTAGGTGTAACCTCCCAAGGAGCTTGTCAATCTCCATAAACCACGTCTCCGCTGCCTCGGGGCCTCCCCTGCCATCAAACTTCCTAGGGTTCAAACGCTGGAACCTCTCCAACAATCGGACATCATCAGAGTCAGAGTGATGCCCCGAACCTCCCCGTCGTCGGTGGGTCCGACGGGTGGTATCAGAATCCAGCTCAATAATCCTTCGTCGCTGTCGAGGGGGCTGATGTGTCTCCTGGTCAGAACGATCGGAGCGAGCTGCGGAGCTGCGCTCCGGTCGTATCCTCCGTGATCGCGGATTCCTGCGCTCCTCGTCCTCCTCAGACTCACTCTCAGATCGTGCCCGTACACGAGTGTGGGTGGTAGTCCGGGTGTGGCTACTCACCCTTCCATCAGAATGCACAGACGATGCCACGACTGAATCCTCCTGCACCTGTTACTGTACCGGAACCTGTTCCGGGACTAATGTCCTCAACAACTGCTGGACCTGTTCCAGCACATGAACCAAAGCAGTGGTAGACCCCTGACCCTGCTGTACAACCGGTGGCGGGGTATGTATCTGCTCTGCCCCAGAATCCCTCTGCCTCTCATCCCTATCTCTCGGAGGCGTGGGATTACGGTCCCCTCCCTCCGGTCGCAAATCACGCTGTCTACGCGTGTTAACCATTCCTGAAACATTTCGGACCAAACAGAGTCCAGACCAATCAGTCACTTCTAATCCCTACAGAAACTAGCAGCAGCTTTCTAAGGCTCTGTAGTGCAATGCGATGCCAGCTCAGAAGTTATCTCGCAAAATGATAAAATCATGCATTTCACAGAATCACAGAAGCAGTTCATGCTTATTTCACCAAATCTTTTCCTAACACACAATTTTACGTACCTGAAACTTTTCCACAACCCTTTACTTGTAATACTTTTACCAAAATCCAGAAATTCTGGATTCCGTACTCTGCAACTACCAGGATAACTTGAAGGACCAAACTTTGTTTCACAATTTTATTTTAAAGTGGTTCAAGTAAGGAGGTGGCCAATCTCCGTACCAAACCATTCCAAAATAAAATGTACAACAATAGTTGTCACTACAAGTCACCACTGACGACCAATATGGTCACTTACCTGCTCTGATACCAACTTGTCACCGTACGCCACCCGAGCCCGGTTGCAAAGGCGGTGTCACCGCACGCCACCCGAGCCCGGTTGCGGAAGCGGGGGTGCCGGGACGCCGGAAGCGGAAGTCGGAATGAATACAGAATGGCAGGTCCATCGAGACCCGCCGCGCGTAGCGGACCCGAAAAGCGAAACGATTGTGGAAGCAACCTAACAAAAATTTCGTACATATAACTAAATAAAATCCAAACATACAATTCATGCATTAGCAATAGAGTAAGCCCCGCCCTCCGTGGACGAGTGCTTACGCACCAAAACATAGATACATACAGAGTTCACAGAACCTAAGGTGTCTAGCAAGCGCCAAGCGCTCAGAGCATGCACAGAACAGAATATATAAATATATACAAATATACAATCATCACAGCAATACAGAAAGTGTGCATATGCAACTACAGAGCCAGCCCTAGATCTAAGTATCAAAATACCTCGCGCGGGATTCAGACCAAATAGACAAATCCCGGACCGCAAGGTCCAGCTGCTGCTAACCTCAACCAAGGTAGAAACCTCACGGAAACCTACTCCGCAAGCCACTTATCAGGTCTACCTGAAACCCAAAAACAGAACCCAAAAGGGTGAGTCCTAAAAAGGACCAGTAAGGGATTTGGGGTAAGATAAGCATATGTAACCCTGCAAAACAGAAAGATAGCAATATACAGAATATATGCAACAGAATACAGAATATCGTGCATGAATAAAAACAGATCAGAATCCCGAAGGATGTGCGATACTAAATTGCCATAAACCCTTATAACAAATCAGAACGACAGCCTCCCTCTAAGGGAGTCAGAAGCCGAAGCTATTACAGAAGCATGGTGCACCAGCTGGGGTAGCGAACCCACAACTGCCGTAGGGTTAACAGACCAAGTATGCCACAAGGCATACTCCTATAGATTACAGAACGTACCTTAAAGCAGAAATTTCCGAAATACCTGCAAAACAGAAGTGCAACAACACATACACGCCCTAGGCATATAATACCGAAATACTTGCAGAACAGAAAGTGAAACTAAACATACACCTATCTTACCAAAAATAGCAGAACCAAACCCTTACCTCACAAATCCAGAGTATTAGACTGATTCTGGACGACTTCCACACCACGACTCGAAACTCAGAAACCTCTCTTTTTCTACCCTCCGAACCTTAGAATCTGTCAAACCAAGTTGAATTAACATCCTTATCGACCATTCTACCAAACTACACCCCCGACCCCAAAACCAAAAATCCGGCAGAATTTCCGTAAAATTTCAGATTTCCACAGAAATGTCAGAATTCAGAACCAACCTAGACAATACAAGATTATACATTGACAAACATCATCCAACAAGCAGAACCGACCAAAACCAACCTTAAAACCCTTCATTACCCGACATTTTCCGATAAACCCGCATAATTGCAACTTTTCCAATTCTTATCCGAATTCAACGTTTCAAACTTCCAACCACTCCTAAATTCAACCCCAATACCACTTTAGTATCCAATTCAACCAACATCAAACCCCAACATGGAAAAAGAATCATTCCAATAATTCGGTTCTTAACCAACATTTTACCCAACTTCCAATTCAATCCATTCAAGCTTCCAATTAATCATACTAACCACCAATTTCACTTCTAAACCAAGAATGCTATCCAATTGCATCCAAAACAACAAAATCCAACATTGAACATCAACATACAATTCGGCCAAATTGGGGTTTCCTTACCCAACTTGTTCTCCATCAAATTGAATACATACATAAGCTTAGAATCATGCTAGGAACAACATACTAGAAGCATGATTCAAGAAACCAAACACACACCAATTTTAGAAATCACCCAATAATTCGGCCAATTGGGGATTTTTCATCCAAGGAGTTTTTCCAAAATCTAACACTTGATTATCACTCCCTACAACCCAAGAACAACATACTAAAAGATGGGAGGAAGAGAATCATCCTAACATGTAGCTAAGAACAAACCCATAATTTTCAAAACCATCTCTTTATCCATCCAAACTTGATTCCAAGAAGAAAAGAGAGCTTAGGAAGGAAACTTACCCAATATTGAAGCTAAGCTCAAGATGATTTCAGCAAAGGAGAAGAACTTCAAAGCTTGAGAGGAGCTCCCATGGTGGTGGATGCAAGGAGGAAGAAGAAGAAGAAATGAAATAATATCTCATTTATGAAAATATAAGCCTTATATATTTTCTTCCTCTTTTTCCCATACCATTTCATCTTAAAATGAAAATAGGACAAGTGTCCCTTATTTCTTCCCATTTTCAGCCGAATTCAGCAGCTGCCCATACCCCATTATTGTGATTTTGTAGCCAAATACAAAATAATCTCCAAACTTTTCCAAAAGTTCCAATTTTGGCCCAAAAATAACTACTGAACTCCAAATTAAACGAAACTTGGACACAATCTTCAGAATATTATAACATTCGTAAAACATGTTCCAAAAGTCCATTTACGAATCCAGAGTGTCCTACCGAGCTCGCTGAACCCGAACAAATCCCGACGTGCGAGCGTGTCCAACAGAACCAAAATCCCATCACACCAAAATTCCACAAAAATACTCATAAATCCAACTTGAACTATAACATGACTTACCCCAAAGCCGTCAGAAGATTTCCATCCCGAGCCCCGAGATTCCCGTCCCGAGCCCCAGGAGTCGCCCGGAACCGAACGTCCCGCCCCAAATATTAATCTTCATAGAAACCTCCGGGACATTCCCACGACTCCAAAACTGCAAACGGCTTCCCAATCTGAGGTCTCGGGAGCGCTACCGAACCCGCTGTACGTCCCGAGACAACCCCGACAACCCCCCTGCGCCGGAAAAATATTTTTGGCGGAAACGTCCGGGGGACCCACACGACCTCAAATACGAAAGGGTTCGCCAAAATGATACTCGGATAAGGCTCGGGAGCCGCTGAGCCGAAAAACGTGACCGCGAGTGTCAAAACCGGAGCCCCGGGTCACCCGGTCGCAACCCGCTCGGGGTGACCGTAACATTCTCCCCCCCTTAGAACTCTTGGTCCTCCAAGAGTAGCCTGAACCAACCATATAGGTGTCGCTACCAACCAGAACGTAGAAATATTCCCCTTACTAAGAACAATCGGACCACCGTACTGGTGCATCTTATTGCAACGGCGTCCCACCCTCCGGGTGCATCTTATTGCACCCCGAGTCAATTGCCGGTATTTCTACCAGACAACCCCAGACAGTACCGAACCTAAATCTAACTGATCCTCAACAAGCTATCCTGGAAGACATCACGTAAAACAGAAATAGTTGGGGGGGGGAAAGACCAACCTAACAATTTACTCTAGAAACTCATGAGAACAGATAAAATTCGGGGTAACTTGCCCCGCCTACCAAATCTTACTGTCCCTCGATCGGTGCTACCTCCCGTCAAATTCTTTCACCAAACTCAGATTCCAGAGCCCTACGGCGGCGGTTCGTATAAGCAGTGGTGCAGTCGTTAGCGGTTTTGATCCGCGCCTGTAACAATTTGATCTTCGCCGTAGTCTCCTCAAAAAGCTCGGGTCCCAGCTCAACCCCATCAGACGCATCTGTCCAACAGTATGGTGTCATACACCTCCTCCCGTACAATGCCTCAAATGGTGTCATGCCAATCGTAGTCTGGAAGCTGTTGTTGTACGAGAACTCTAACAAAGGTAACTGCTGGTCTCAATCTCCTCCAAAATCCAAAGTACAGATTCGCAGCATATCCTCCAGTATCAGAATCACCCGCTCCGACTGCCCGTCCGTCTGTGGGTGATAAGCTGTACTCAGATGGAGTCGCATGCCCAGTGCTTCATGAAAAGCTCTCCAGAACCGTGCTGTAAAACGCGGATCACGGTCACATACAATGGAGTCTGATACTCCATGTAAACGTACAATCTCCCTGATGTAAAGCCGGGCAAGCTTCTCCAGAGGGTCTATGACCCGAATAAACAGAAAGTGTGCACACTTTATCAGCCGATCCACAATAACCCAGATAACATCATGGCGAGACCGTGTCAGGGGCAGTGCAGTCAGAAAGTCCATAGTAACATTGCCCCACTCCCGAACTGGAATGGGCAAAGTCCGCAGTGTCCCTGCCGGTTTCTGATGCTCAAACTGCTCGAGTGTGCCTCCTCTAAAATCTCATTCCAGAACTCTTGATCCTCAGGTACATAAAGGCGGTCTCGGAAGTATAGCAATCCCTGCCTATACTGAAACGTCGGTAACAAAGACCCCTTGTCTTCCCCAGACAACTTCTTCAACCCCGAATCTCTACCTTGCGCCTCGCGCACCCTATCAAGCCACTCAGAATGTATGGTAAGTGTGACGCCTGAGCACGCTCCCAGGCTGCCACCGTGATCACGCGCTCGGATCTAGCTTGAAGGAAGCAGTTTCCAGCAGGAATGGAAACGAAACAGGGGAAGAACTCAAAGGAAACAAAGTCGGCCAAGGGAACCTCCGCACTACGAGGTGAGGCAATGCCCTTGAAAATGCAGGAAAGGAAAATGGAACCTAGAACCTTCGATTACTAGATCGAACAATGCTAGGTATTATATTGGATCCTCTCGCATGGATCACTAAAGGATTGATGGAGCAAGATTTGAGACCCCAAGAAGAACAAACCGTGTTCTTACAATATATGAATTCTCTCAATATATGGGTTCTACCTAATACTTAGGTTACAACTTCCTTTTATAGAAGGAGAAAGAAAGAAGTAAATAATAAAGAATGTCTTGACAAGGGAACAACTTCTGGATCTATGGTAGGCGAAATGAGAGGTGGCAGCTGATGTGACATTGTAGGCTACACCTTTTACGGCTCCCAATTCCCAGGAATTGCATTTGGCGGGAAAAGGGAAAGAAGAGGGCCTCTGCACAAGTTGAAGGGTTCGCCGACTTGTGTATGGAAGCCTCTTACGCTTGGCGAACACACAGGCTTCGCTTGTTTCTGGAATGAGGCACAAGGTCTTCGCCAACGACCATGGGGGGTCGCAAAGAGCCATTGCTTCGCAAATGGCCTTGAGTTCGCCCAAAAGGACCATGGGTTCGCCAGGGTCAATGGGCTCGCCAATAGCCACGGGTTCGCCGTTGAGGCTTGGCCTCGCCAAAGGCCAAGGGTTCGCCAATGGGGCATGGGTTGGCCAAGATCCTTGCGTGCGCGGCTCGGCCTCGGGGCTTCGCCGGTGCCTAGAATGCCACTTCTTCTTCATCCGTGTCTTCGCCAAGGGCCTTCTAGACCCTCTGGATGAATGGTCGCGCCTTGTCACAAAAATGGGGCTGATGTCCACATCATACCCTCCCTCTTCAGAAGAATCCGTCCTCGGATTCATAAGGAAATTGTCCCTACAAATCTTAAGACACCACAACAAACTTGAAGAAGCATCAAGGGTTAGTGAACTAAAATCAAGTGGATGTGCCCATATCAAAAATGGGATTGTAAAGATCCTAATATGTATTATGTGCAGCGACAAAAGTCTAAATGAATTTATGATATACTTCCAATCATTTAGACAAAGGGGCATAATGTGGAGATGCCCTCGACTTACTATATACATGGCTAGGTGATGGGCATTCTTATACTCAAAACATATGGTACCTAGCTCATGGGTAGCAAACAAGGAAGCACCAAGTTGGGGCAAGATGAACAATCCGTTCTTTCTTGCTCTCGTGCCTTGAAAGCACATAAGGGCCTTATGTCCAAAGTCTTCCTTATGGCCGAAAATAAATTTAACAAAATAGCATGCAATTTCAACATGATTTTCAAAACTAGGATTCATGGCATGCTCATTTCCAAACAAATTATTTTTACATGTGCCGGGGTCATGTATGAACCTTACCATGTCAAGTTTCCCTATCATTCGCAACATGCATAACCCATCCATTTGCATCGCATAGACTCGGGTGGGTTCATCCATTTTAGCGCAGCGCATGACCATGGTTCCATCAATATTCACATCAAAAATGTATGAGTGCTTCCTAGCTAAAGTAGGCATGCACACGACAGTTTTAGCACGAATCATTTCATGGTCACAAAATTGCAAAGTTTCATCACTAAGATGAAATGATATGTTACCTCTCCCCAAGTTAGGGGAGGCAGGCTCCTGCTCTGAAACCGGGACTTCTTCTTCCTCTTGCAAACAACCCAAAGTTTCTTTATTATCGATTCCTGGCATATTCAAAGAAGAACTACAATCATTAGAAGATTCAAGCGTTAGTACTTCATTGATTTCGGTTGAAAGTTTGGGTGCTTCACTCTTGGTTTTGAAGAGCCTTTTTCTTTCTTTTCTCTTTCTCTCTTTTCCTCTCACTCTCACACCATTCCTTCATAAGATCTCCCACTTGTGAGACTTCCTTTCTTATCTCCTTTAAATCTTTTTCCATCTCCTCGAAATCTGCTCTAATTTCTTGAGTGAGATTTCTCAAAGGGATTGGTTCACAAGGAGGGTTCGGGTACGCTTTTGGAGAAGGGGGTGAGCAGGCTCTTGAAGGTGTGGCAGTCCCTTCGGGTGTGATAGTGGGGTCGGATGTGGGACACCAAAATGAGCTATGAGTGGTGGGGGGTCGCGATCTGTGGGTAGGGGATGGGGCCAAGTGGGCGATGGGGGTTTGGGTGCCATACCGCCGCCTCATCACGCTTTTCAAGCGGTCCCAAGAGGGTATGAACTCTAACCCTCGATCACTTCTCTTTGTGGCGTATTCACACCACCAATACCAGGCTTCGCCTCTTAGCAGCTCGAGCGCTATGTCAAGCTTTTCAAGTTCGTGAACACCTCTTTTAGCAAAGAATGCCTCAAGATGGTGTTCCCATGATTCAAACCCGAAAAGGTCATCATCCCCTCGAAACTTAAGGGTTCGCGCCATTGTATACCTACACACTTAGACAATAATGTCGGTACCACTCATTTCCTCACGTGTATGGTTGGCCTCTCGTTTGTGTTTAGGGACACACTCGGTACCACTTCTCTCTCGTGTTTAGAACACAACGGTTCTTTCAAGCCTCAAAACTTACCACCAATCTCGATTAAGATCAAATGCGAACATGCAAAGAATATCCAATGAAATCTTAGCAATATCCGAAACAAGTAAAGCACAAAGTTCTAGTTACTTGAAACTAGCTTTGAGAGTTTAGGGTGAGATGGGGGTTGAAAGAAGTAAGGTATGTATGAGAGAAGGCTCTTTTATCCACACAAACACTTTTGTTCAAGTTCCTCAAATATTTTCGGATCAAATCACTGTTCGGATGTGTTTTGATATGAACACTCAAGAACACTCAAGAACACTCAAACTTTTTCTTTCTTCAAATGTTCTTTTTGTGCACAACCACAACAACTTTTCTTCTCTTTTCAACTTCCAATCCGAAAATGTTTCTTTCTTTACTCAACTTCAATAAACAACATCCAAATATGAGCTTTGCTCGAATCACATGAACCACGCACAAATATTTTCGGTTTCTCTTCAACAACAAAAGGTTTTTTCTTCAAGTGTAAGAAAGAATGCAATGGTTTTACTTGAAGAAAACAAACAACTGATACGGTATGATACCTCCAACAAGCGCTTTGGCTCTGATACCAACTGATATGATCATGGGGGGGGTAAGTGATCACGCGCTCGGATCTAGCTTGAAGGAAGCAGTTTCCAGCAGGAATGGAAACGAAACAGGGGAAGAACTCAAAGGAACAAAGTCGGCCAAGGGAACCTCCGCACTACGAGGTGAGGCAATGCCCTTGAAAATGCCTGGGAAAGGAAAATGGAACCTAGAACCTTCTGATTACTAGATCAGACAATGCTAGGTATTATATTGGATCCTCTCGCATGGATCACTAAAGGATTGATGGAGCAAGATTTGAGACCCCAAGAAGAACAAACCGTGTTCTTACAATATATGAATTCTCTCAATATATGGGTTCTACCTAATACTTAGGTTACAGCTTCCTTTTATAGAAGGAGAAAGAAAGAAGTAAATAATAAAGAATGTCTTGACAAGGGAACAACTTCCTGGATCTATGGTAGGCGAAATGAGAGGTGGCAGCTGATGTGACATTGTAGGCTACCTACTTTTGCGGCTCCCAATTCCCCAGGAATTGCATTTGGCGGGAAAAGGGAAGAAGAGGGCCTCTGCACAAGTTGAAGGGTTCGCCTGACTTGTGTATGGAGGCCTCTTCTGCTTGGCGAACACCTGGGCTTCGCTTGTTTCTGGGAATGAGGCACAGGGTCTTCGCCAACGACCATGGGGGTCGCAAAGAGCCATTGCTTCGCAAATGGCCTTGAGTTCGCCCATAAGGACCATGGGTTCGCCAGGGTCAATGGGCTCGCCAATAGCCACGGGTTCGCCGTTGAGGCTTGGCCTCGCCAAAGGCCAAGGGTTCGCCAATGGGGCATGGGTTGGCCAAGATCCTTGCGAGCGCGGCTCGGCCTCGGGGCTTCGCCGGTGCCTAGAATGCCACTTCTTCTTCATCCGTGTCTTCGCCAAGGGCCTTCTAGACCCTCTGGATGAATGGTCGCGCCTTGTCACAAAAATGGGGCTGATGTCCACATCACAAAGGCATGTCAAATCTCTCTCCTCGGACCAGTCCCAAAAATCTCCTCCCTTGACCAACCCGGTATACTTCCTGCTTAGTACATCGGCAACCGTGTTGCCCGTGCCAGAGATGTACTCGATACAACAACCATAGTCCTTAATGTATTCGAGCCATCTGCGCTGCCTCATGTTAAGCTCCTTCTGTGTAAACAGATATTTCAGACTCTCATGGTCGGTAAGAATCTGAAATTTATTACCAAACAGATATTGCTTCCAATGTTTCAGCGCATAAATCACTGCAGCCAACTCCAGATCATGTGTCGGTTAGTTCAGCTCATGCGGTCGCAGCTGCCTCGACCCATAAGCTACCACATTATGCTCCTGCATCAACACATACCCCAAATCGGACGTGGAAGCATCCGTATCAATCACATACGGTAAGCTCGGATCTTGAAGAGTCAGAATCGGAGCGTTAGTCAACTGCCGCTTCAACTCCTGAAAATTCTGCTCACACCTATCAGACCAGATAAACTGTTGACCCTTCTTGGTCAACTGCGTAAGCGGAGATGCCAGAATAGAAAATCCCAGTACAAACCTCCGATAATATCCTGCTAACCCCAAGAAGCTCCTGATCTCCCGTACCGTGGTAAGTTGTTTCCAATCCCGAACTGCCCTCACCTTCTCTGGATCCACAGACAAGCCATGCTCAGAAATAACGTGTCCCAGAAAAGTGACTTCCCGAATCCAGAACTCACACTTTGAGAATTTAGCATAAAGCTGATGTTCCCAAAGTGTCTGCAGAACTATCCTCAGATGCTCCCGATGCGAGTCCTCATCCCTAAATTATATCAGAATATCATCAACAAAAACCACCAGAAATGAGTCCAAGTACGGTCGGAACACCCGATGCATCAGATCCAAGAATGCCACCGGAACATTGGTCAGCCCGAATGGCATGACCGTAAACCCAAAGTGTTCAAATCGGGTGCGGAAAGCAGTCTTAGGTATGTCCCCATCCTTCACCCTAAGCTGAAAGTACCCAGATCGGAGATCAATCTTTGAGAAAACTCTCGAACCCCGAAGTTGATCAAAAAGATCGTCAATCCTTAGCAACGGATACTTATTCTTCACAGTAAGTGCATTCAACCGTCTGTAATCAATGCAGAGTCGGAGCGTCCCATATTTCTTCTTAGCAAACAGAACCGGAGTACCCCACGATGAAGTGCTCGGTCGGATGAAGCCCTTCTGCTGTAATTCCTCCAACTGTTTCTTCTACTCCTGCCTCTCAGAAATAAGCATCCGATAAGGAGGAATAGATATCGGAGCAGTACCCAACTGCAGAACTATCCTCAGATGCTCCCGATGCGAGTCCTCATCTGGAAATACCTGCGAAAAAAATCCCGAACCAATGGTAAACCATCCAACTTCAACCTAATACCAGCTTCATTCAGATCATAGCATTCTCCTACACCAACTATCGACAACTGATCCAGAATCTGTAACTCTTTACTGCGCTGTGCTATAGTTAAACCAGTCGGAGCCGTGAGAGGTAGTACCTTTCCAGAAACCATAATGGTACGGTTTGCACAATCAATGTGCAAAGAATTCTTGGATAGCCAGTCCATCCCAAGAATAATATCATAGTTCGGCGTGTCAAAAACCAACAAATCCGATACTATCAGATGTCCGCCTACAGATGTCGTACAACCTCGAACCATCTCATTAGAAAACAGAAACTGACTCCCAACAGTTTTTACTAAGTACATTTGAGGCAAGGTACTATGACAGATATCTGAGAGATGTAACACATTTACGTATTTACAATGGAAACAGATGCTTACAGATCAAATAATGCATGAACCGACACCTCATTCAGAAATAAAGTACCCTGCAGAACTCCCTGCTCACTCGAGCCTCCCTGCTGGCTGGTACCTGACCGCTGACTAGGTCCTCCCTGATAACTAGGGCCTTCCCCCTCAATATGAAAAACTTGTCCTGCTCTGAGCTGCTGTGGTGGAGGGGGTGGCTGAAGCTGCTGTCGTTGCTGAGGTCTCGGGCCACCCTGCTGAAACCCACGCCCTCGCGGCGTGTTAGGCTGTGCCCGAGACTGTGGACGCTGATAACTGCCAAAAACCCTGCCTTACAATCAGAGGGCAATCCCATACCCAGTGAATGTCAAACCCGCAACATAAACATCGGCCCTCCTGCCGGTAACAAAGTCAACCGGGGTGATACCTATTGCAAATCGGACAAGGTCGTGCCGGGGTCCCTGATGTATGGAGCCCCTCGTACTCCTCTGACCTCGCTGCGCTGCTGGTGAAAAATGTAACCTTCCCCCCAGGAGTTTGTCAACTCCTGAAAACCAAAATGTACAACAATAGTTGTCACTACAAGTCACCACTGACGACCAATATGGTCACTTACCTGCTCTGATACCAACTTGTCACCGCACGCCACCCGAGCCTGGTTGCGGAAGCGGGGGTGCCGGGACGCCGGAAGCGGAAGTCGGAATGAATACAGAATGGCAGGTCCATCGAGACCCGCCGCGCGTAGCGGACCCGAAAAGCGAAACGATTGTGGAAGCAACCTAACAAAAATTTCGTACATATAACTAAATAAAATCCACACATACAATTCATGCATTAGCAATAGAGTAAGCCCCGCCCTCCGTGGACGAGTGCTTACGCACCAAAACATAGATACATACAGAGTTCACAGAACCTAAGGTGTCTAGCAAGCGCCAAGCGCTCAGAGCATGCACAGAACAGAATATATAAATATATACAAATATACAATCATCACAGCAATACAGAAAGTGTGCATGTGCAACTACAGAGCCAGCCCTAGATCTAAGTGTCAAAATACCTCGCGGGGGATTCAGACCAAATAGACAAATCCCCGGACCGCATGAGGTGCAGTGCTACTAACCTCAACCAAGGTAGAAACCTCACGGAAACCTACTCCATGAAGCCGCTTATCAGGTCTACAGACCCAAAACAGAACCCAAAAGGGTGAGTCCTAAAAAGGACCGATGAGGATTTGGGGTAAGATAAGCATATGTAACCCTGCAAAACAGAAAGATAGCAATATACAGAATATATGCAACAGAATACAGAATATCGTGCATGTAATAAAAACAGATCAGAATCCCGAAGGATGTGCGATACTAAATTGCCATAAACCCTTATAACAAATCAGAATGACAGCCTCCCTCTAAGGGAGTCAGAAGCCGAAGCTATTACAGAAGCATGGTGCACCAGCTGGGGTAGCGAACCCACAACTGCCGTAGGGTTAACAGACCAAGTATGCCACAAGGCATACTCCTATAGATTACAGAACATACCTTAAAGCAGAAATTTCCGAAATTCCTGCAAAACAGAAGTGCCACAACACATACACCTACAGACTACAGACTATGCCCTAGGCATATAATACCGAAATACTTGCGAGCAGTGAAACTAAACATACACCTATCTTACCAAAAATAGCAGAACCAAACCCTTACCTCACAAATCCAGAGTATTGGACTGATTCTGGACGACTTCCACACCACGACTCGAAACTCAGAAACCTCTCTTTTTCTACCCTCCGAACCTTAGAATCTGTCAAACCAAGTTGAATTAACATCCTTATCGACCATTCTACCAAACTACACCCCGACCCCAAAACCGAAAATTCCAGATTTCCACAGAAATGTCAGAATTCAGAACCAACCTAGACAATACAAGATTATACATTGACAAACATCATCCAACAAGCAGAACCGACCAAAACCAACCTTAAAACCCTTCATTACCTGACATTTTCCGATAAACCCGCATAATTGCAACTTTTCCAATTCTTATCCGAATTCAACGTTTCAAACTTCCAACCACTCCTAAATTCAACCCCAATACCACTTTAGTATCCAATTCAACCAACATCAAACCCCAACATGGAAAAAGAATCATTCCAATAATTCGGTTCTTAACCAACATTTTACCCAACTTCCAATTCAATCCATTCAAGCTTCCAATTAATCATACTAACCACCAATTTCACTTCTAAACCAAGAATGCTATCCAATTGCATCCAAAACAACAAAATCCAACATTGAACATCAACATACAATTCGGCCAAATTGGGGTTTCCTTACCCAACTTGTTCTCCATCAAATTGAATACATACATAAGCTTAGAATCATGCTAGGAACAACATACTAGAAGCATGATTCAAGAAACCAAACACACACCAATTTTAGAAATCACCCAATAATTCGGCCAATTGGGGATTTTTCATCCAAGGAGTTTTTCCAAAATCTAACACTTGATTATCACTCCCCTACAACCCAAGAACAACATACTAAAAGATGGGAGGAAGAGAATCATCCTAACATGTAGCTAAGAACAAACCCATAATTTTCAAAACCATCTCTTTATCCATCCAAACTTGATTCCAAGAAGAAAAGAGAGCTTAGGAAGGAAACTTACCCAAGATTGAAGCTAAGCTCATGATGATTTCAGCAAAGGAGAAGAACTTCAAAGCTTGAGAGGAGCTCCCATGGTGGCGGATGCAAGGAGGAAGAAGAAGAAGAAATGAAATAATATCTCATTTATGAAAATATAAGCCTTATATATTTTCTTCCTCTTTTTCCCATACCATTTCATCTTAAAATGAAAATAGGACAAGTGTCCCTTATTTCTTCCCATTTTCAGCCGAATTCAGCAGCTGCCCATACCCCCATTATTGTGATTTTGTAGCCAAATACAAAATAATCTACAAACTTTTCCAAAAGTTCCAATTTTGGCCCAAAAATAACTACTGAACTCCAAATTAAACGAAACTTGGACACAATCTTCAGAATATTATAACATTCGTAAAACATGTTCCAAAAGTCCATTTACGAATCCAGAGTGTCCTACCGAGCTCGCTGAACCCGAACAAATCCCGACGTGCGAGCGTGTCCAACAGAACCAAAATCCCATCACACCAAAATTCCACAAAAATACTCATAAATCCAACTTGAATTATAACATGACTTACCCCAAAGCTGTTACGGTCACCCCGAGCGGGTTGCGATCGGGTGACCCGGGGCTCCGGTTTTGGCCTGCGGGTCACGTTTTTCGGCGTTCAGACGGCTCCCGAGCCCTATCCGAGTATCATTTTGGCGAACCCCTCCGTATTTGAGGTCGTGTGGGTCCCCCGGACGTTTCCGCCGAAAATATTTTTCTGGCGCCGGGGGGTTGTCGGGGTCGCCTCGGGACGTACAGCGGACTCGGTAGCGCTCTCGAGATCTCAGTTTGGGAAGCCGTTTGCAGTTTTGGAGTCGGGAGACGTCCGGTGATGGTTGTGGAGTTTAATATTTGGGGCGGGACGTTCGGTTCGGGCGACTCCGGGGCTCGGGACGGGAATCCCGGGACTCGGGATGGAAATTTTCTGACGGCTTTGGGGTAAGTTGTATTTGAATTTAAGATGGAATTTATGGGAATTTTTGTAGAATTTTGGGAGTGACGGAATTTCGGTTCAGGTTGACACGCTCGCACGTCGGGTTCTGGTTCGGGTTCAGCGAGCTCGGTAGGACACTCCGGAAAGGCAAATGAATTTCTGAAAAATGTTCTGTGCATGATATAATATTCTGAAGATTGTGTCCGAGTTTCGTTAATTTTGGAGTTCGGTAAATATTTTTGGGCAAAAAGAATTGGAACTTTCGGAAAAATTGGGAGTTAAATTGCATACGGGTGCAAATTAAAAAGGAAAATCAGCATGGGCAGCAGCAGCCCTTGCTTATTTCGGCAGAATTGTGTGTGTGTTATTATTGGGGACACATGTCCCATTTTAATTAAAGGAAGAGAAGCATGGGTTATAAAGTAGGAAATATATAAGTGGCTATTATTTACATAATATTAGACTTACCTCATTCTTTTCTTCTTCTTCTTCCTTCTGTTCTTTGCTGCTGCCGAAAACCTCCATTAGAGAGCTCCTCCAAGCTTGACTTCCTTCATCTTTGTGGAAATCAAAGAGGAATTGCTTGCCACTTGTGGTAAGTACCTTCCTAACTCCTCTTTTCACATTAGTTTTGAAGTTTAGTGGTTAAAAGAGGAGATTTTGAGAAGTTTGGGTTTGTTCTTCACTACATGATTGAGTGATCCTCTCCCTCCCATCTTTTAGTATGTTGTTCTTGGGTGATAGGAGAGTGTTAATCAAGTGTTGGATTTTGGAAAACACAACTTGGGTGGAAATTGAGGTTTGGCCGAAATTATGGAAGAAATTCCAAAATTGTGTGTGTTTGTTATCTTGCTTCATGCTTCAAGTATGTTAATCCTAGCATGATTCTAAGCTTGTGTGTGGATTTAATTTGATGGAAAACAAGTTGAGGTGAGAAACCCCTCTTTGGCCGAATTGAAAAGTGAAGGGGTTTTGTTGATTTTGGTGTAATTGGTTAGTAAGCATGCTTAGGAAGTGGAATTGGTGATTAATATGATTATTTGGAAGCTTGAATAGATTGAATTGGAAGTTGGATGAAAAGTTGATTAAGAACCGAAATCTTGGAATGATTCTTTTTCAATGTTGGAGGTTCATTTTGGTTGAATTGGATGTTAATATGGTGTTGGGGTTGAATTTAGGAGTGGATGGAAGTTTGAAATGTTGGATTCGGTTAAGGTATGAAAAAGTTACAATTAATCGGGATTATCGGAAAATGGCGGGTAATGAAGGGTTTAAGGTTGGATTTGATCAGTTCTGCTTATCGTATGATGTTTGTCAATGTGAAATCTTGCATTGTCTAGGTTGGTTATGAATTGGCGTTTGTGAAAATGCGGGATTTTACGGAAATTGCAGCCGGATTTTCGGTTTTGGGGTCGGGGTTGTAATTTGGTAGTGTGGTTGATGAGGATGCTAATTCAACTTGGTTTGGCAGATTCTGAGTTTCGGTGGTTAGAAAAGAGGAGTTCTAAGTTTCGGGCACGGTGTAGGTGTTATCCAGAATCGGTCCAATACTCGGATTTTAAGGTAAGGGTTTGGTTACATTGTTTGGTAAGCTAAGTATATGTTTTGGTTTCAGTTTACATTACTGCAGGTATTTCAGTATTATATGCCTAGAGCATATTACGTAGTCTGTAAGTGTATGTATATTGTAGCACTTACATTTTGCGGTATTTGGAAATTTACGCTTTAAGGTAAGTTCTGTGATGCAGTAGGTGTATGCCTCGTAGCATACTGCATGCATTAGTCCTACGTTTGTAGGAGTATGCCTTATGGCATACTCATGCATTAACACTACGGCAGTTGTGGGTTCGCTACCCAGTGGTGCACCATGCTTCGTAATAGCTTGGCTTCGACTCCCCTTAGTGGGAGGTCGTTCGATCTGTTATAAGGTTTACGCGATTTAGAATCGCACGTCCTTGGGATTCCGATTTATTTTCTGTACATGCATGCTATTCCGTATTCATTGCATATATTGCTATCTTTCTGTTTTGCGGGGTTACATATACTTACCTTACCCCATATCCCTTACGGGGTCCTTTTAGGACTCACCCTTCTTTGGGTTTGTTTTTTGGGTTTCGGTAGACGATAAGCGGCCTGCGGAGTAGGATTCCGTGAGGTTCTACCTTGGGTGTGTTTTGCAGCAGTTGCACCTTGCGGTCCGGGATTGTGTACCTGGTGTTAATCCCGCGCAAGGTACTTTGTTACATAGGTTTTAAGGTTGGCTCTGTAGTTGCATATGCACACTTTCTGTATTGCTATGATGGTTGTGTGTCTGTATATACATTTGTATATTACATTACTCAGACTGTTCTCAGCGCTTGGCGCTTGCTAGATACTTTAGGTTACGTGAACTCTGTATGCGTCTATGTTTTGGTGCGTAAGCACTCGTCCACAGAGGGCGGGGCTTACTCTATTGCTCTGTTATTAGTGCATGAATTGTATGGTTGCATTTTATTTTTGGTTATACGCATGAAATTTCCGTTAGTCTGCTTCCACAATCCTTCCGTTCTCGGGTCCGCTACGCGCGGCGGGTCTCGATGGACCTGCCACTCCCTTCCATTCCGGCTTCCGCTTCCGGCGTCCCGGCGCCCCCGCCTCCGCAACCGGGTTCGGGCGGCGTGCGGTGACAAGTTGGTATCAGAGCCAGGTTAGTGACCATATGGGTCGTCAGTGGTGACTTGTAGTGACAACTATTGTTTTACATTTTATTTTAGAATGGTTTGGTACGGAGATTGGCCACCTCCTTACTCGAACCACTTCAAAATAAAATTGTGGAACAAAGTTGATCCTTCAAGTTATCCTGATAGTTGCAGATTTCGGCACTCGGGATTTTTGGAATTCTGGTAAGATTATTACGAGTAAGGGGATTGTGGAAAAGTTTCAGGTACGTAAAATTGTGTGTTAGGAAAAGATTTGGTGAAATAAGCATGAACTGCTTCTGTGATTCTGTGAAATGCATGATTTTATCATTCTGAGAAGTAACTTCTGTGTCAAGTACTGCATTGCACTACAGAGCCTTAGAAAACTGCTGCTAACTTCTGTAGGGAGTAGGAGTGACCGATTTCTGTCTGGACTCTGTTTGATCTGAAATTTTTGAGATATGGTTAACACGCGTAGATAGCGTGATTTGGTACCGGAGGGGTGGGACTGGGATCCCACACCTCCGTGGAATAGGATACGGGTTCAGTGTAACCCGAGTGCGAACAACCACACTCACCGCCCGAGGTTTAGTGGTCGTAAGGACCCCTCTCGAGATTGGTATTACCGCCACCCCTAGGCTGGTTCGGGCGGCGATGGCGGGGAAAATCTGCTTATGCCACGGTGAGGGCATTTTGATTAGGTGGTGATAGCGAGGTTTAAGCCACTTTGCTCGCCACAACTTTGGGTTTGGTAAATGAGTGACTCGAGGAGGATGGTCACTCGACATCTGGACTTCTCGTCGGTCCTATTAAGCGACGGGAGATCGAGGCACCACCGAGCGAGGTCGAGACTTACGGAGAGGTTTTAGAGTTTGAACCCCCCGAGGTTCAATGACCGAGAAGTGCAGGGTAGTAGAGATTTGGTTTGCAGGAGTTGACAAACTCACGGAGGAGGCTATTCGAGGCGGTTGGCGCCGGGGCCAACGGCTACCCGGTCAGTGCTTCAGTTACGAACCGGAGTTCGGATTGACCCGATATCTGATTTCTAGTGTCTGGCGATTATAGGACATTTCCGCGGAAAATATTTTTGGGGCGGGGGTTGCCGTCGGACGATTTTCGGGATTTTGGGCGGAGAAACGGCTCGGGAGTGACCCGGGACTCAGATTTGTAGTTTTGAGGAAGATGCGGAGTCGGGATATAATTTACATTTTACGTGAAGAAAAATGTTCGGTCGAAATTACGGTTTCGGGCAGTTTTCGGGCTTGGGGCGAGCCAAGCTGTGACACTTGGCGAAATGTGATTAGTGGAAAGTATTGGACTTGGTCCCTTGCTATTTCTAGTGATTATGATTCACTATGATGTCAAAAAGGATGGCATGTGCAAAGCACATGACTTATTATTACAAGACTTACGTTTTGGCAGTCTTCAGCGTCCATAGTCTTGGACGCAACCCAACGCGCCCGCGGCGTGGGTTTCAGCAGGTGGCCCGAGACCTCGGTAGCGACAGCGGCTTCAGCCACCCCCTCCGTCACGGCTCGAGTAGGATAAGTTTTCATTTTGACGGGGGGCCCTAGTTATCGGGAGGACTTAGTCGGCGGTCATGTACTAGCTAGCGAGGAATTCGTAGGGTACTTTATTTACGAATGAGGTACCGGTTCATGCGTTATTTGATACAGGAGCATTTGTTCCCATTGTAACACCGAAATGTGTTGCATTTCTGTATCTGTCTGTTAGTACCTTGCCTCAAACGCATTTAGTAAAAACTGCAGGAAGTCAATTTCTATTTTCCAATGAGATGGTTCGGGGTTGTACGATATACGTAGCGGACATCGAGATAGTATCGGATTTGTTGGTTACGGACACGCCGAACTATGATGTTATTCTTGGGATGGATTGGCTATCCAAGAATTCATGCACATTGATTGTGCAGCCCGTACCATTATGGTTTTACGGAGAGGTACTACCTCTCACGACTCCATTGGTTTGACTATCGCACGGCCATGAGAGCTACTGATTCTGGATCAGCTGTCGATAGTTGGTGTAGGGAATGCTATGATCTGAATGAAGCTGGCATTAGGTTGAAGTTGGATGGTTTACCGTTGGTTCGAGATTTTCCGCAGGTATTTCCGGAGGAGTTGCCCGGATTACCACAAGAGCGAGAAATTATGTTTGACAACCACCTGCAGTCGGGTACTGCTCCGATATCTATTCCTCCTTATCGGATGCCTAATTCTGAGATGCAGGGGTTAAAGAAACAACTGGAGGAATTACAGCAAAAGAGTTTCGTCCGACCGAGCACTTCAGCGTGGGGTGCTCTGGTTTTGTTTGTTAAGAAGAATGATGGGACACTCTGACTTTGTATTGATTACAGACGGTTGAATGCTCTTATTGGGAAGAATAAGTATCCGTTACCGAGGATTAATGATCTTTTTGATCAACTTCGGGGATTGAGGGTTTTCTCAAAGATTGATCTCTGATCCGGGTATTTTCAGCTTAGAGTGAAGGAAGAAGATGTACCTAAGACTGCTTTCCGTACCCGATTGGGACACTTAGAGATTACGGTTATGCTGTTTGGGCTGACCAATATTCCGGTGGCATTCTTGGATCTGATGCATCGGGTGTTCCGACCATACTTAGGTTCATTTGCAGTGGTCTTTATTGATGATATTCTGATATATTCTCGGGATGAGGATTCGCATCGGGATCATCTGAGGGTAGTTCTGCAGACACTTTGGGAACATCAGCTTTATGCTAAGTTCTCAAAGTGTGAGTTCTGGATTCGGGAAGTCATTTTTAGGGACACATTATATCCGAGCATGGTCATGCGTGGATTGAGTAGGTGAGGGCAGTTCGGGATTGGAAACAACCTACCACGGCACGGGAGATCGGGAGCTCCACAGGTTAGTAGGATATTATCGGAGGTTTGTCTTGGGATTTTCTATTACGGCATCTCCGCTTAGGCGGTTGACTAAGAAGGGTCAAGCTGTATGCAGTCTGATAAGTGTGAGCAGGATTTTCAGAAGTTGAGGCGGTAGTTGACCAACGCTCTGATTCTGACTCTTTCAGATCCGATCTTACCAGATGTGAATTATACGGATGCTTCCACGTCTGGTTTGGGATATGTGTTGGTGTAGGAGCGTTTTGTGGTAGCTTATGGGTCGAGGCAGCTGCGACCGCATGAGCTGAACTGACTGACACATGATCTGGAGTTGGCTATAGTAATTTATGCGCTGAAACATTGGAAGCAATATCTGTTTGGTAATAAATTTCAGATTCTCACCGACCATAAGGGTCTGAAATATCTGTCTACGCAAAAAGGAGCTTAATTTGAGGCATTGCAGATGGCTCGAATACATTAAGGACTATGGTTGTTGTATCGAGTACATCTCTGGCACGGGCAACACGGTTGCCGATGCTCTGGCGAAGTATACCAGATTAATTAAGAGAGGAAATGTTGGTGACCGATCGAGTAGAGTGATCGACGTGCCTTTGGCACAGTGGCAGCTGGGAGCGTGCTCGGTTATTACACTTATTATACATTACGAGTGGCTTGATAGGATGCGCGAAGCGCAAGGTAGAATCTGGTATTGAAGAAGTTATCTGGGAAGATAATAGTTTATTTGTTACCGGCGTTTCGGTATAGGCGAGGATTGCCATACTTCCGAGATTGCCTTTATGTACCTGAGGATCAGGAGTTCTGGAATGAGATTTTAGAGGAGGCACACTCGAGCAGTGTGAGCATCAGGAACCGGCAGGGACACTGCAGACTTTGCCCATTCCAGTCTGGAAGTGGGGTAATGTTATGATGGACTTTCTGACTGCACTGCCCTGACACGGTTTCATCATGACGCTATCTGGGTTTTGTGGATCGGCTGACAAAGTGCGTACACTTTCTGCTTATTCGGGTCATAGACCCTCTGTAAAAGCTTGCCCGGCTTTACATCAGGGAGATTGTACGTTTACATGGAGCACCAGACTCCATTGAATCTGACCGTGATCCGCGTTTTACAGCACGGTTCTGGATTGCTTTTCATGAAGCATTGGACACGCGACTCCATCTGAATACAGCTTATCACCCACAGACGGACGGGCAGTCGGAGCGGGTGATTCTGATATTGGAGGATATGCTGCGAATCTGTACTTTGGAATTTGGAGGAGTTTGGGACTAGCAGTTACTTTGATAGAATTCTCGTACAACAACAGCTTTCAGACTACGGTTGGCATGATACCATTTGAGGCGTTGTACGGGAGGAGGTGTATGACACCATACTGTTGGACAGATGTGTCTGATGGGGTTGAGCTGTGACCCGAGCTTTTTGAGGAGACTACGGCGAAGATCAGATTGTTATAGGCGCGGATTAAAACCGCGAATGACTGCACCACTGTTTGTACGAACCGTCGCCGTAGGGCTCTGGAATCTGAGTTTGGTGACAGAATTAGACTGTAGGTAGCGCCAATCAGAGAGACAGTAAGATTTGATAGGCGGGGCAAGTTACCCCGAATTTTATCGGTTCTCATGAGTTTCTGGAGTAAGTTGTTAGGTTGGTCCTTTTCCCCCCTACAATTTCTGTTTTATGTGGTATCTTCCAGGATAGCCTGTTGTGGATCGGTTAGATTTAGGTTCGGTACTGTCTGGGGTTGTCTGGTGGAAATACCGGCACATGACGCGGGGTGCAATACGATGCACCGGAGGGTGGGGGCGCCGTGAGGCTCTGTATGGTAGTCTAAACTACCACTCCCGCCGCACCGATACGGTGGTCCGATTGTTGCAGGTTAGAGGAATAGTTATATTTTACGGTTGGTAGCGACACTGTCGGGTTGGTTCGAGCTACTCTTGGAGGACCAAGAGTTCTAAGGGGAGAATGTTACGGTCACCCCGAGGCGGGTTGCGATCGGGTGACCGGGCTCGGTTTTGGCTGCGGGTCACGTTTTCGGCGTTCGAGACGGTTCCCGAGCCCTATCCGAGTATCATTTTGGCGAACCCTTCCGTATTTGAGGTCGTGTGGGTCCCGGACGTTTCCGCCGAAAATATTTTTCTGGCGCCGGGGGGTTGTCGGGGTCGCCTCGGGACGTACAGCGGACTCGGTAGCGCTCTCGAGATCTCAGTTTGGGAAGCCGTTTGCAGTTGTGGAGTCGGGAGGCGTCCGGTGATGGTTGTGGAGTTTAATATTTGGGGCGGGACGTTCGGTTCGGGCGACTCCGGGGCTCGGGGCCAGGGAATCCGGGACTCGGGATGGAAATTTTCTGACGGCTTTGGGGTAAGTTGTATTTGAATTTAAGATGGAATTTATGGGAATTTTTGTAGAATTTTGGGAGTAGCGGAATTTCGGTTCGAGTTGACACGCTCGCACGTCGGGTTCTGGTTCGGGTTCAGCGAGCCCGGTAGGACACTCCGGAAAGGCAAATGAATTTCTGAAAAATGTTCTGTGCATGATATAATATTCTGAAGATTGTGTCCGAGTTTCGTTAATTTTGGAGTTCGGTAAATATTTTTGGGCAAAAAGAATTGGAACTTTCGGAAAAATTGGGAGTTAAATTGCATACGGGTGCAAATTAAAAAGGAAAATCAGCATGGGCAGCAGCAGCCCTTGCTTATTTCGGCAGAATTGTGTGTGTGTTATTATTGGGGACACATGTCCCATTTTAATTAAAGGAAGAGAAGCATGGGTTATAAAGTAGGAAATATATAAGTGGCTATTATTTACATAATATTAGACTTACCTCATTCTTTTCTTCTTCTTCTTCCTTCTGTTCTTTGCTGCTGAAAACCTCCATTAGAGAGCTCCTCCAAGCTTGACTTCCTTCATCTTTGTGGAAATCAAAGAGGAATTGCTTGCCACTTGTGGTAAGTACCTTCCTAACTCCTCTTTTCACATTAGTTTTGAAGTTTAGTGGTTAAAAGAGGAGATTTTGAGAAGTTTGGGTTTGTTCTTCACTACATGATTGAGTGATCCTCTCCCTCCCATCTTTTAGTATGTTGTTCTTGGGTGATAGGAGAGTGTTAATCAAGTGTTGGATTTTGGAAAACACAACTTGGGTGGAAATTGAGGTTTGTCCGAAATTATGGAAGAAATTCCAAAATTGTGTGTGTTTGTTATCTTGCTTCATGCTTCAAGTATGTTAATCCTAGCATGATTCTAAGCTTGTGTGTGGATTTAATTTGATGGAAAACAAGTTGAGGTGAGAAACCCCTCTTTGGCCGAATTGAAAAGTGAAGGGGTTTTGTTGATTTTGGTGTAATTGGTTAGTAAGCATGCTTAGGAAGTGGAATTGGTGATTAATATGATTATTTGGAAGCTTGAATAGATTGAATTGGAAGTTGGATGAAAAGTTGATTAAGAACCGAAATCTTGGAATGATTCTTTTTCAATGTTGGAGGTTCATTTTGGTTGAATTGGATGTTAATATGGTGTTGGGGTTGAATTTAGGAGTGGATGGAAGTTTGAAATGTTGGATTCGGTTAAGGTATGAAAAAGTTATAATTAATCGGGATTTATCGGAAAATAGCGGGTAATGAAGGGTTTAAGGTTGGATTTGATCAGTTCTGTTTATCGTATGATGTTTGTCAATGTGAAATCTTGCATTGTCTAGGTTGGTTCTGAATTCTGACGTTTCTGTGAAAATGCAGGATTTTACGGAAGTGCAGCCGGATTTTCGGTTTTGGGGTCGGGGTTGTAATTTGGTAGTGTGGTTGATGAGGATGCTAATTCAACTTGGTTTGGCAGATTCTGAGTTTCGGTGGTTAGAAAAGAGGAGTTCTAAGTTTCGGGGCACGGTGTAGGTGTTATCCGAATCGGTCCAATACTCGGATTTTAAGGTAAGGGTTTGGTTACATTGTTTGGTAAGCTAAGTATATGTTTTGGTTTCAGTTTACATTACTGCAGGTATTTCAGTATTATATGCCTAGAGCATATTACGTAGTCTGTAAGTGTATGTATATTGTAGCACTACATTTTGCGGTATTTGGAAATTTACGCTTTAAGGTAAGTTACGTGATCTGTAGGTGTATGCCTCGTAGCATACTGCATGCAGTAGTCCTACGTTTGTAGGAGTATGCCTTATGGCATACTGCATGCATTAACACTACGACGGTTGTGGGTTCGCTACCCAGTGGTGCACCATGCTTCTGTAATAGCTTGGCTTGACTCCCCTTAGTGGGAGGCTGTCGTTCGATCTGTTATAAGGTTTACGGCGATTTAGAATCGCACGTCCTTGGGATTCCGATTTATTTTCTGTACATGCATGCTATTCCGTATTCATTGCATATATTGCTATCTTTCTGTTTTGCGGGGTTACATATACTTACCTTACCCCATATCCCTTACGGGGTCCTTTTAGGACTCACCCTTCTTTGGGTTACTGTTTTTGGGTTTGAGTAGACACGATAAGCGGCTGCGGAGTAGGATTCCGTGAGGTTCTACCTTGGGTGTGTTTGCGTGATTGCACCTTGCGGTCGGGATTGTGTACAGGTGTTAATCCCGCATAAGGTACTTTGTTACATAGGTTTTAAGGTTGGCTCTGTGGTTGCATATGCACACTTTACTGTATTGCTATGATGGTTGTGTGTCTGTATATACATGTGTATATTCTGTTCTGTATCTGTTCTCAGCGCTTGGCGCTTGCTAGATACTTTAGGTTCTGTGAACTCTGTATGCGTCTATGTTTTGGTGCGTAAGCACTCGTCCACAGAGGGCGGGGCTTACTCTATTGCTCTGTTATTAGTGCATGAATTGTATGGTTGCATTTTATTTTTGGTTATACGCATGAAATTTCCGTTAGTCTGCTTCCACAATCCTTCCGTTCTCGGGTCCGCTACGCGCGGCGGGTCTCGATGGACCTGCCACTCCCTTCCATTCCGGCTTCCGCTTCCGGCGTCCCGGCGCCCCCGCCTCCGCAACCGGGTTCGGGCGGCGTGCGGTGACAAAAGCCGTCAGAAGATTTCCATCCCGAGCCCCGAGATTCCCGTCCCGAGCCCCGGGAGTCGCCCGGAACCGAACGTCCCGCCCCAAATATTAATCTTCATAGAAACCTCCGGGACATTCCCACGACTCCAAAACTGCAAACGGCTTCCCAATCTGAGGTCTCGGGAGCGCTACCGAACCCGCTGTACGTCCCGAGACAACCCCGACAACCCCCCGGCGCCGGAAAAATATTTTTGGCGGAAACGTCCGGGGGACCCACACGACCTCAAATACGAAAGGGTTCGCCAAAATGATACTCGGATAAGGCTCGGGAGCCTCCTGAACGCCGAAAAAACGTGACCCGCAGGTCAAAACCGGAGCCCCGTGTCACCCGGTCGCAACCCGCTCGGGGTGACCGTAATAGGCGGGGGCGCCGGGATGCCGGAAGCGGAAGCCGGAATGAATACCGAATGGCAGGTCCATCAAGACCTGCCGCGCGTAGCGGACCCGAAAAGCAAAGCGATTGAAGAAGCGACCTGAACATTTTCATACATATAACTAAAATAAAGTCCAAACATACAATTCATGCATTAGCAACAGAGTAAGCCCGCCCTCCGTGGACGAGTGCTTACGCACCAAAACATAGATACATACAGAATTCACAGAACCTAAAGTGTCTAGCAAGCGCCAAGCGCTTAGAACATGCAGCAGAATAGAATATATAAATATATACAAATATACAATCATCACAGCAATACAGAACGTGTGCATATGCAACTACAGAGCCAGCCCTAGATCTATGTGTCAAAATACCTCGCGCGGGATTCAGACCAAGTAGAAAAAAATCCCGGCCCGCAAGGTGCAGCTGCTGCAAAACACAACCAAGGTAGAAACCTCACGGAAACCTACTCCGCAGGCCGCTTATCAGTCTACAGAAATCCAAAAACGAGAACCCGAAAAGGGTGAGTCCTAAAAGGACCCGTAAGGGATTTGGGGTAAGGTATTTATATGTAACCCTGCAAAACAGAAAGATAGAAAAATATGCAACAGAATACAGAATATCATTCATGTACAGGAAATAGATCAGAATACCTAAGGATGTGCGATTCTAAATTGCGATAACCCTTATAACAAATCGGAGCAACAGCCTCCCACTAAGGGAGTCGGAAGCCAAGCTAATACTGAAGCATGGTGCACCAGTGGGTAGCGAACCCACAACCGTCGTAGGGTTAACAGACAGAGTATGCCATAAGGCATACTCCTACAGACTACAGAATATGCCCTAAGGCATAAAATTCCGAAATACTAGCAGAACAGAAAAATGAAACCAAAACATATACTTATCTTACCAAAATAACAAAACCAAACCCTTACCTCACAAATCCAGAGTATTAGACCGAATCTGGACAACTTCCACACCGCGACCCGAAACTCGAAACCTCTCTTTTCTCACCTCCGAACCTCGAATCTGCCAAACCAAGTTGAATTAGCATCCTTATCGACCACACTACCAAACTACACCCCCGTCCCCAAAACCGAAAATCCGGCAGAATTTCCGTAAAATTCCAGATTTCCACAGAAATGTCAGAATTCAGAACCAACCTAGACAATGCAAGGTTATACATTGACAAACATAATCCAATAAGCAGAACTGATCAAACCTAACCTTAAAACCCTTCATTACCCGACATTTTCCGATAAACCCGCATAATTGCAACTTTTCCAATTCTTACTCGAATTCAACGTTTCGAACTTCCAACCACATCTAAATTCAACTCCAACACCATATTAACATTCAATTCAACCAAAATGAAACTCCACTATAGAGAAAGTTCCATTTAACCAATTCGGTTCTTAACCAATATTTCACCCAACATCCAATTCAATCCAAACAAGCTATCAAACAACCATTCTAATCACCAATTTCACTTCTAAAGCAAGAATGCTATCCAATTGCATCCAAAACAACAAAATTCAACAATGAACATCAACCTATATATTCGGCCAAATGGGGTTTTTAACTCAACTTGTTTTCCATCAAATTGAATCCATACATAAGCTTAGAATCATGCTAGGATTAACATACTTGAAGCATGAATCAAGATAACAAACACACATCATTTTGGAAAATTTCCAAAAATTCGGCCAACAAGGGGACTTTCATCCAAGGTGTGTTTTCCAAAATCCAACACTTGATTAACACTCCCCTACTACCCAAGAACATCATACTAAAAGATGGGAGGAAGAGAATCATCCTAGCTTATAGCTAAGAACAAACTCATCATTCTCAAAATCTCCACTTTTCTTCACTAACCCTATATCCAACAAGTAAAGAGAAGAAGGAAGGATGCTTACCACATAAAGCACCCAATTCCTCTTTGATTTCATGCAAGGAGAAGAACTTCAAGCTTGGAGGTTGAGCTTCAATGGCGTCGGCAGCAAGAGGAAGAAGAAGAAGAAGAAAAGCAAATGAAATGAGAATAAACTCATTTTATGAAATTATAAGTCATAATATATTTTCCTTCACCTTTAACCCATACTTCTCCACTTAAATTGAAACAAGACAAGTGTCCCTTAAGTCTCACACAAGCTGCCGAAAATCCCAGCTGCAGCCCATACCCATTTTTATTTATTTTGTGGCCAATTAAAAGTTAACCTCCAAACTTTTCCAAAAGTTCCAATTTTTTGGCCCAAAAATAATTACCGAATTCCAAAATAAACGAAACTTGGACACCACCCTCAGAATGTTATAACATTCATAAAACATGTTTCAAAAGTTCATTTACCATTCCGGAGTGTCCTACCGAGCTCGCTGAACCCGAACCAAAACCCGACGTGCGAGCGTGTCAACCTGAACCAAAATTCCGTCACTCCAAAATTCTACAAAAATACCCATAAATTCCATCTTAAATTATAACACAACTTACCCCAAAGCCGTCAGAAAATTTCCATCCCGAGCCCCGGGATTCCCGTCCCGAGCCCCGGGAGTCGCCCGGAACCGAACGTCCCGCCCCAAATATTACTCTCCATAAAAACCTCCGGGACGTTTCCACGACTCCAAAACTGCAAACGGCTTCTCACACTGAGGTCTCGAGAGTGCTACCGAGCCCGCTGTACATCCCGAGGCGACCCCGACAACCCCCCGGCGCCAGAAAAATATTTTCGGCGGAAATGTCCGGGGGACCCACACGACCTCAAATACGAAAGGGTCCGCCAAAATGATACTCGGATAGGGCTCGGGAGCTGCCTGAACGCCGAAAACGTGACCCGCAGGCCAAAACCGAGCCGGGTCACCCGGTCGCAACCCGCTCGGGGTGACCGTAAGACGCATTTTTGCATCGGGGAAGAGAATCACTTTCGGTACAGATTATCTCCAATGATAACGAACTTGCTTGCCTTCCTCCTGATGTTCGCAGCTTCGACCGGGTTGTCCGGGAGTATCCCTTCATCGAGGTACTTCCAATAAGGGACCCTCCATCCCGAGGTAATGCAGCATATTCGGGAGTAGTCAATGCAAGGTTCACTTCTTACTTCGTCGTAAGAAGCTGACTTGAAAGTCGGTCAGCTTCGAATTGAGCGATCGCGGGATCTTCTCGATACATAGCTTCTCGAAATCCGCGGCCAATTTTCTAGCTACCTCGGCGTATTTCTTGAGACTTGGATCCTTGATCTCGTACTCCTCATTCATCTGCTGGACGAGGAGGTTTGATTCGCTACACGCTTTTAGCGATCGGATTCCCGCTTTCTTGGCCAGTTCTAGACCAGCGATAAGGGCTTCATACTCGGCCGCGTTGTTTGTTACCGAGAAAGTGAACTTGATAGATTTTCTTGCTTTCATTCCTTCTGGGCCTTCGAGAACTAGTCCGGCACCTTGCTTGTCCGATCCCGAAGCTCCATCCACATGTAGGGTCCAAACCGGGCTATCCTCGTTCGAAGGGTCCTCGCTTTCGGATTCCTTGGGCAATTCTGCTATAAAATCTGCTAACGCCTGTGCCTTGATCGCTCTTCGAGGTTCGTATTTGATCTCATACTCGCTCAGTTCTATGCACCATTTTGACAGTCTCTCGGAGTGGTCTACCCGTTTTAAGATGTCCTTGATAGGGACATTACTTCGGACAATGATGGAAAATCCGAGGAAGTATGGTTTCAATCTTCTGGCTGATAGGACTAGAGAGTACACCGCTTTCTGGATTATCGGGTAATTGAGCTCGGCTCCGTGTAACGACTTGCTTACGTAATAGACCGGCCACTACTTTCCTTGGTCGTCTTCTTGGACAAGTACCGAACTTACGGCCTTTTCTCCTACCGCCAAGTATACAATGAGGGGTCTATCCTCGGTTGGTTGCCGAAGCGTAGGCATTTCCAAGAGGTAGGTCCTGATTTCCTCCCAGGCCTTCTGACATTCGGGATTCCAACTGAACCTAGCTCGTTCCCTTGCGTTCTCGTCCTTAGATTTCTTTTCTCCTTTTCGTTCCCCAATCCTCCCGGGCTCCGCACCTTCTTTGATCAGGAGTTTGAAGAAAGGGCGGCACTTGTCTCCATATCGAGATATAAAACGACTTAGGGCCGTAATTTTCCGAGAAGTCTCTGCACGTCCTTTATCGATGAGGGTGTCCTCACGTTTAGAAGAGCTTCGATCTTTGCTGGGTTCGCATCGATGCCGTGCTCGGACACCATAAACCCGAGAAATTTCCCGGATGTTACTCCGAAAACACACTTGTCCGGATTCAATCGTAGTCCATACTTTCGGATCTGCCCGAACACCTCTTCAATATCGCGGACGAGGTCCACTTCCTCCTTGCTCTTGATGATGATATCATCAACGTAAACTTCAAGAATTCTTCCTATTTGTTCGGAGAATACCTTATCCATCAACCTTTGGTAGGTCGCCCCGGCGTTCTTAAGTCCGAAGGGCATCCTGGTATAACAGTGTGTCCCGGCGTCGCTTATGAACGACGTCTTTTCTTCATCTGCCGGGTTCATCCTGATCTGATGATAACCACTGTAAGCATCGAGGAAAGAGAGCCTCGCGTGTCCGGCCGTGGAATCCACAAGCCTGTCGATCGGAGGAGTCGGGTATGAATCCTTCGGGCAAGCATCGTTCACGTTAGTAAAGTCGATGCACATGCGCAACTTATCGCTGTCTTCTCGGGTTGCAACCACGGGATTGCTTAACCATTCGGGATACGATACTTCTCTTATAACCCCAAAGATCGAGAAGCTTCGAGATTTGCTCTTTGATGAAGGCCCTCTTGAAGGGGGTGTTATTTCTTTTCTTCTGTCTTATAGGTATTGAATTCGGGTCAATGTGCAGGCTGTGTTGGATGACTTTCGGGTCGATCCCGGGCATATCACTCGGAGAATAGGCGAACAAGTCTTTATTCATTTGAAGCAAGTTTACAAGATTTTCCTTACTGCCCTCGGGCAAGTCTTTCGCAATTCTTGTTGTTCTATCTCCTTCTAAAACGACTTCTTCGGTATCCTCTTTTCCCTTGTCGTCCTTCGAGCAGCTTGGAGTAGGATCCTTCTGAGCTATAGCCATGACGTCCTTGGCCTCTCTTTGGCTTACGTATATCGAGGCGTCGCCCTCATCTGTAGCGAAAGTGATGGTCAAGTACTTCACGTCGGTTCTCATGTGAATAGCCACCTGGGTTTCTCTCCCGATGATAGCGTTGTACGCAGAGGGGACATCGATGACCTTCGGGACCGACTCCCAGGAACATCTTAGGGAGCTCGATAGAACCGAGCATCGGCAGCTCATCCGGGCCTACGCAATAAGTTCTTTGTCTTGACAGGGTTCATCAGTGGACTTGAGTTTGAGGCCTTCGTAGGCCTTTCCGAATAGCACATCTGCGTTTGAGCCATCGTCGCAGAGAACTCTCTTGACATCAATGGTTCCAATTCGGAGGGTGATGATGAGCGGGTCGTAATGTGGAAAACGTACTTCGGACCCGTCCGCCCGTTTTACCCTCGAAGACGGATCCCCGTAGCTTAATGAGGCTATCTCCCTCACTTTCCTCTTCCTTGCGTTTGACCCCAGGGTGGTCGTTATCGTATTCAGTACTCCGGTTGGTTGGGGTGGGGATCTCTTCTCTTTTCCCTTCTTGTTCGGTCCCGAGGTGTCTTCTTCAGCCTTCCCCTTGCGTCGGGAAACTTCCTCGCTCCGAGGCATCTTCAGATACTCGCCCAGAGAGCCCCTCTTAATGAGATGTTCGATGTATCTCTTCAACTGATGACACTGCTCAGTCTCATGCCCGGTGTCCCTATGAAACTGGTAGTACTTGGACGAATCGCGCTTTGCTCCCTCGGCATGGCTCGGGCGATTAATGTTCCCCACCCCTTGTCTCTGGAGGGCAGCGAGGATGCTAGCTCGAGTTGTATTGAGGGGGTGAAACTCGGGCTTCTCTCGAAAGCTCTCTTGTCCTCCCAGTTCCCGGTTGTTTGACCTGCGGAGCTCGATGTTCTCCTTCCTTGGCTCTCGGATATCTTTGCTGTCCCCGCTTCCCTTCGCGCTGGGACAACATCTCTGAGCGATCATATGCTCTGTGTGATAGCGTACATTTCCTCGACGCTGGTGAAATTCTTCCGAGATAATTCATAAGCCGGCGCGAGTGGGGATGAGCGCCTTCGTGAATGCCATGATTCGAATGTTGTCCGTCAGATCAGACGCGTGTACGGCTTCTCGGTTGAATCTTTCGATGAACTCTTGAATACTCTCGTTCGGTCGTTGTTTGATGTCAAACATTTGGATGGCCCTTTTCGCTGATCTCTTACATCCGATGAAGTGTGTTGTGAACTTGATGGCCAGGTCCCCGAACGATGAAACCGAGTTCGGGAGGAGTGAGTTATACCAGGCTGAGGCCGGACCTCCTAGGGCTACTTCGAAACACTTGCACAGGGCCGCCTCGTTGGCTCCTTTCAGCTCCATCGCTCTTTTGTACTTGCGGACAAAAGCGTCAGGGTCTCCTGAACCTTGGTATACCTCCAACGGGTGCGGTAAGTTAAACACTCGGGGCATCTGGGCGTCCCGAATCCTGCTGGTGAATGGCCCGTCATCAGGGATGACCTCGCACTTGGGTTCGGGAATACCAGAATTTCTCTCGACTTGTTCCAGACGATGCAACATTTGCCTGATCACATCGTCCCGAGGATCTCCACGCACCAGTCTCTCCGGTCTAGGGGATCGGTCTCTCTTGTACTCCCTCGGGGATCTTGACCGCTGTCGACTTTGACGGTCCGGGGAACCAGCTTGCTGTGAAGCTGCCTACTGTCTACCATGGTCCGGCCTTTTTGTCCGTGACAACGAGCTGTCCCGAGGAGTGTAAGACTGACTGGGCTGGTCGTCTTGGTTTCTTCGCTCTTCCTGAAGAACCATCCGAACTGCTTGGACAAGATCAGGGTCCAAGTGTCGAATGTCGCTTCGACGGAAGGCTGGACGTAGGCCGTAGGGTGGTTGCTCGATTGGTCGATTCCTCTGGGGTGCCCTTGTAACTGGGATCGGCCGTACGGCCATTGGTGGAACCTTCTCTCTCCGGTCTAGTTGATCGGGAACGGGAATGGCCCCACGTTCAATCTGATTTTGGGACCAGCGCCTTTCCCACAGACGGCGCCATTTGGTGGCTGATCTGTGCGCGTGATCGCCACGTTCGGTTTGATTTGCGTGTCACGATGTTGACAGAAGCCATTAGGTCGACCTTGCGTGCTAGAGCGCGAATGTCAAGGAATAGAGAGATCCTCTGAGATGGTGATCTGACGAGTTGTGTTGAGTAGTAGTTAAACGTTACCCCTTTAGGTATGAATAGTGAATGTATTTATAGCTCTATGTTTTAGTGGCATTGTCGTAATATCTCAATATAAGGTGATTATGTATTTTAGGTCATATATGTACTTCGGGAAGTATGGTTCGGGAACGTCCTCAAGCTTTATTCGGGTTAAATGCTACTTTTTTAATGGGGCCCTTATTTCGGGCTTATGAGTGGGCCTTTTGTTAGGCCTTTTATGCGTATTTGGGCCTGGCGGCCATCAAGAGAAGACAGAGTGATGAGCGGTTGAGTCAACTAGTTGATCAATAGAAGGCGGGGATAGGGATCCCTTGGGCAGGCCCTGTTTACCCCCTTGTAGTCCACGCAAAGTCGCCACTGACCGCCCTCTTTGTCGGCGAGGACAATATTAGCAACCCACTCAGAGTAGTGAACTTCCTTGATTATATTTGCCTTAAGCAATTTCTGCACTTCCGTGTGTACAAAGTCTTTACGGTCGGGCCATGCCCCTTGTTTTTGTCTAACCGGGCTAAAGCCGGGAGTACACTTAACTTGTGAGAAATGATAGCAGGATCCACACTGGTAAGTCCTCGGGAGCCCATGCGAAGACATCCCCATTGGCACGGAGGAGATGGATGAGTGCTTGCTGGTCTTTTTCTTCAAGGTCTTTTCCCACCTGGAATTTCTTGCCAGGGGAGATTTCAACCTCCTCAAAGGCCCCAGACAAGTCAGGAGCGACTTCGCCCGCGGGTCCAGTTTCTTCCATTGGCGCCTTTCTTTTAGGCTTAGACAGCTTGGGGAGCGGGGGAGGTCCCGCTAGGGCATAGACATAATTGCCCCTGGCCACATTTTGGTTGACAAAGATGTAGGCATCCCCTGCCGCAGTGTGGAAAACCAAAGTCAGAGCCCGCACATCACAGCGGACATGAAACTCAGTATGAGTTTGGCGCCCAATGATGGCGTTGTAAGGTGTAGGGAGATCTAGGACGATAAAGTCCACAAAGCTGGAGTGGCACACTTGCTTCTTTTCCTTGGTGGTTCCCATCATCATATAGGGGAGCGTGATTGATCCCAAAGTTGGGATTTCATCCCATCCCACTCCAAAAGTTGCCCCTTTGGCAGGTTGAATTTGTGACAAAGGCACCTTGGCCTTAACCAGAGTGTGCTTGTAGATGACATTGGCATTCGCCCCAGTGTCCATGTAGACCCTGTCAATATCCCATCCTGCGATGCGGGCAGTGATAACCAAAGGGTCCGCATGCGGTACTGCCACCGAGGTGCCATCGCGGCGGTGCAGTAAGTGAGTAGAAGAGTGATTGACCTGGTAGATCCATCTCATATGACGGCGTCTCACCGATGCGCCTTCACATTGTGTGATTACGCTGATGTGCCCCCTTGGTGGGGGAATTTCGACCAGACCCTCTCGGTATGGGTTCTGCTGGGAGCGACCTTGTCTGCGGTCCCCCTGACGGCGGTCCTCGTGGTTGTTTTCCCGCCTGCGATCCCCATCATCGTGGAGTAAGAACTCCCTGAGTTTGCCTTGAGCGAGCATTTCCCCAATCATGCGTTTAAGCTCAAAACAGTCCTCAGTGTCATGTCCCTTGTCGCGATGGTAACGACAATACTTGGTGCTAGACCTGACGACCTCCTGGGAGAGGGGGCGGGGGGCCACTTGGGAACCTCCCTCTTCTGCTCACTTGGTGCTAGACCTTCCCCCCCCTCTCTGTTGGATGGCGTAGGATACTGTCTCTGGGACCTGGAGTCCGGTCGTGAGGGTTGCCCCTTTGTATCCGCTGTGGCGGCCCTGGCGAGTGGTCGAGTGATCTCTTCCGTATTCATAAATCGTGAGGCAGTGCTCAAGAACCGTTCCATATTGGTGGGAGGGTTGGTGTGCACATCCACAAAGAAAAGGGATTCCCAACGGTGGCCATGAATGGCCGCAAGTAGGCGGGCTTCCTCCCCTAGATTAGGGACCTGGATGGATTCTGCCTGGAAACGCTGGATATACTCCCTAAGGGGCTCATCTTTCTTTTGCCGTATTTTGAGGAGGTGCCCCGCCGTTTTGGGGGGAGGTTTGGATACCACAAAGTGGTTGGAGAAGTTGCGGGAGAGTTCCTCAAAGGAGTTAAACCGTTTATCACGGAGGGTGGTATACCAGTTGGCGGCGGCTCCCGTGAGTGTGGAGCTGAAGGCTCTACAGAGCGTGTTATCGTCCGCTCTTGCGATGCCCATCGCAGAAACATAACGCTGGAGATGAATATCAGGGTCTGAGAGACCGTCATAAGCGTCCAGTTTAGGCTGGCGAAACTGTTCTGGAAGAGGGGTCTCCAAAATCCGTCCCTCTTTTCCACTTCTTCTAATCGTCTAGTAAGTGCGATAAGTAACGACGAAGAAGGGTCAGGGTTACTTACTTGTTGAGGGGGAGTAGCAGGGCGTTCAGGCTGATTAGTCCGTAGCGTTCCAACGCTGTCCAGAACGCCCCTCAGAGTGGTGGCGAGCGTTTCACGTAAGTTGAGAGCAACCGCATCGGTGATCGTTTGCAGAACGGCCGGATCAAGGCCTGTTGGTGGAGTGTTTGGTGGTGGAGTGTTGCGCTCCTGAGGTATGTTACGGTTCATGTGGGAGGAGCTTTCCTCCGTTTAGTGAACAGAGAGTTCTCCCCTTTGTGGGGGAACGTTACTTGGAGATGGTTCCGATCGTGGATCATTGTTTGTGTTTGTCGTGGGAGGATTCCTCCGTCCCTGACGACTGTGCCTACTTGCACTCCGAGTAGTTGGCATGGCTTACTACTTCTGGTTTGTAATATGGGCTTACGAGAAGAACTTTTTTGTTTCTTTCGTTCCTACAGACGGCGCCAAACTGATAGTCTCGTTCCTAAGGAAGGCCCGGACTCTCAGTTGATGTGGTTGAGAAGATGATGTTCTTGAGACTCCAAGCTTGCTGTTCGGAGTAATCTGTAAAAGATAAGGAGAATACTCAGAAGTAGCAAAAGAGGAGTGGGGGGCGTGTAGTAGCTTACCCAGTTTAGGGTGGACATCCCCCTATTTATAGGGAGATGCCGGGAGAAGAGCCTCCCAGTTGAAGCCTTGGGCAGTGTGAGGCAGAATGACAAGTCATCGAGATGTAAGGAGATAAGTCAGTGTCAGACTGATTGGAGATAAGGCAGCTGTAATGATGAAGATCTCAGCAAACCGCCTTAGAAGATTCACTTGCAAGGGAATGTTTGGCGTACAAATCTAGTGAAGATCACTCAGGCTCGTGCTGGCCTCCTCATTGGCTGCTTGATGTCAGATGACCAAGTGGTCTATTTCCAGATGGAGCATGTTACGGTCACCCCGAGCGGGTTGCGACCGGGTGACCCGGGGCTCCGGTTTTGGCCTGCGGGTCACGTTTTTCGGCGTTCAGGCCTTATCCGAGTATCATTTTGGCGAACCCTTTCGTTTTTGAGGTCGTGTGGGTCCCCCGGACGTTTCCGCCGAAAATATTTTTCTGGCGCCGGGGGGTTGTCGGGGTCGTCTCGGGACGTACAGCGGGCTCGGTAGCACTCTCGAAACCTCAGTTTGAGATGCCATTTGCAGTTTTGGAGTCGTGGGAATGTCCCGGAGGTTTCTATGGAGATTAATATTTGGGGCGGGACGTTCGGTTCCGGGCGACTCCCGGGGCTCGGGACGGGAATCCCGGGGCTCGGGGTGGAAATTTTCTGACGGCTTTGGGGTAAGTTGTGTTATAATTTAAGATGGAATTTATGGGTATTTTTATAGAATTTTGGAGTGACGGAATTTCGGTTCAGGTTGACACGCTCGCACGTCGGGTTTTGGTTCGGGTTCAGCGAGCTCGGTAGGACACTCAGGAATGGTAAATGAACTTTTGAAATATGTTTTATGAATGTTATAATATTCTGAGGGTTGTGTCCAAGTTTCGTTAATTTTGGAATTCGGTAATTATTTTTGGGCAAAAAGAATTGGAACTTTCGGAAAAGTTGGGAGGTTAATTGGAATTTGGTTGCAAAATAAATAAAATCAGTATGGGCAGCAGCAGCTGGGATTTTCGGCAGGAATTGGGAAGAATTAAAGGACACATGGCTTGTTTTAATTTAAAGTTGGGAGGTATGGGTTAAAGGAAGGAAAAATATATATGACATATTATTTCATAAAATGAGTTATCTCATTTCATTTTCACTTCTCTTCTTCTTCTTCTCCATTGCTGCCGCCATTATTGAAGCTCAACCTCAAGCTTGAAGTTCTTCTTCTTGGAAGAAACCAAAGAGGAATTGGGTGCTTTATGTGGTAAGTACCTCCCTAAGTTCTCTTTACTCATTAGAATTGTGGTTTAGTGAAGAAATAAGGATTTTTGGAGAATGATGGGTTTGTTCTTAGCTATAAGCTAGGATGATTTTCTTCCTCCCATCTTTTAGTATGTTGTTCTTGGGTAGTAGGGGAGTGTTAATCAAGTGTTGGATTTTGGAGAACACATCTTGGGTAAAAATCCCTATTTAGGCCAAATTTTTGGAAAATTCTATGTTGATGTGTGTTTGTTATCTTGGTTCATGCTTCAAGTATGTTAATCCTAGCATGATTCTAAGCTTATGTATGGATTCAATTTGATGGAAAACAAGTTGAGTTAAAAACCCCCATTTGGCCGAAAGTTTAGGTTGATGTTCATTGTGAATTTTGTTGTTTTGGATGCAATTGGATAGCATTCTTGGTGTAGAAGTGAAATTGGTGATTAGAATGGTTGTTTGGTAGCTTGTTTGGATTGAATTGGAAGTTGGGTAAAATGTGGTTAAGAACCGAATTATTGGAATGATTCTTTTTCCATGTTGAAGTTTCATTTTGGTCGAATTGGATGTTAAAATGGTGTTGGGGTTGAATTTAGGTGTGGTTTGAAGTTTGAAACGTTGAATTCGGATAAGGATTGGAAAAGTTGCAATTAAGTGGGATTATCGGAAAATGTCGGGTAATGAAGGGTTTTAAGGTTGGTTTTGGTCGGTTCTGCTTGTTGGATGATGTTTGTCAATGTATAATCTTGCATTGTCTAGGTTGGTTCTGAATTCTGACATTTCTGTGGAAATCTGGAATTTTACAGAAATTCTGCCGGATTTTCGGTTTTGGGGTCGGGGGTGTAGTTTGGTAGTGTGGTCGATAAGGATTCTAATTCAACTTGGTTTGACAGATTCTGAGGTCCGG
Organism: Stellera chamaejasme; assembly: GCA_024586325.1. NCBI lineage: Eukaryota > Viridiplantae > Streptophyta > Magnoliopsida > Malvales > Thymelaeaceae > Stellera > Stellera chamaejasme. The sequence continues at coordinate 31,153,093 of CM044983.1, forward strand.
AAGTTAGAAAAAGAGGGGTTTCTGAGTTTCGGGTCGTGGTGTGGAAGTTGTCCAGAATCGGTCTAATACTCTGGATTGAGAGGTAAGGGTTTGGTTCTGTTGTTTTGGTAAGATAAGTATATGTTTTGGTTTCATTTTCTGTTCTGCTAGTATTTCGGAATTTTATGCCTTAGGGCATATTTTGTAGTCTGTAGGAGTATGCCTTATGGCATACTGTCTGCATAACCCTACAACAGCTTGTGGGTTTGCTACCCACTGGTGCACCATGCTTCAGTATTAGCTTCGCTTCCGACTCCCTTAGTGGGAGGTCGTTGTTCGATTTGTTATAAGGGTTATGGCGATTTAGAATCGCACGTCTTTCGGGATTCTGATCTATTTACCGTACATGCATGATATTCTGTATTCCGTTGCATATATTGCTATCTTTCTGTTTTGCAGGGTTACATATACTTACCTTACCCCAAATCCCTTACGGGTCCTTTTAGGACTCACCCTTTTTCGGGTTTTGTTTTTGGGTTTCAGGTAGACCTGATAAGCGGCTTGCGGAGTAGGTTTCCGTGAGGTTTCTACCTTGGTTGAGGTTAGGAGCAGCTGCACCTTGCGGTCCGGGATTTGTCTATTTGGTCTGAATCCCGCGAGGTATTTTGACACTTAGATCTAGGGCTGGCTCTGTAGTTGCATATGCACACTTTACGTATTCTTGTGATGATTGTATATTTGTATATATTTATATATTCTGCTACGTGCATGCTCTGAGCGCTTGGCGCTTGCTAGACACCTTAGGTTCTGTGAACTCTGTATGTATCTATGTTTTGGTGCGTAGGCACTCGTCCACGGAGGGCGGGGCTTACTCTGTTGCTAATGCATGAATTGTATGTTTGAATTTTATTTAGTTATATGTATGAAATTTTTATTAGGTTGCTTCCACAATCGTTTCGCTTTTCGGGTCTGCTACGCGCGGCGGGTCTCAATGGACCTGCCATTCTGTATTCATTCCGGCTTCCGCTTCCGGCGTCCCGGCGCCCCCGCCTCCGCAACCGGGCTCGGGTGGCGTGCGGTGACAAGTTGGTATCAGAGCAGGTAAGTGACCATATTGGTCGTCAGTGGTGACTTGAAGTGGCAACTATTGTTGTACATTTTATTTTAGAATGGTTTGGTACGGAGATTGGCCACCTCCTTACTCGAACGACTTGGAAATAAAATTGTGGAGCAAAGTTTGGTCCTTCAAGTTATCCTGGTAGTTGCAGAGTGCGGAATCCAGAATTTCTGGATTTTGGTAAAAGTATTACAAGTAAAGGATTGTGGAAAAGTTTCAGGTACGTAAAATTGTGTGTTAGGAAAAGATTTGGTGAAATAAGCATGAACTGCTTCTGTGATTCTGTGAAATGCATGATTTTATCATTCTGGGTAATAATTTCTGTGTTAGGGAGCAGAGGCAGGCGGATTCTGGGGCGGAACAGATACATACCCCGCCACCGGTTGTACAGCAGGGTCAGGGGTCTACCACTGCTTTGGTTCATGTGCTGGAGCAGGTCCAGCTTGTTGAGACACTAGTCCCTAACAGTTCCAGATATCCACAGTGCAGGAGGATTGGCCGTGGCACCGTCTGTGCATTCTGATGGAAGGGTGAGTAGCCACACCCGGACTACCACCCACACTCATGTACGGGCACGATCTGAGAGTGAGTCTGAGGAGGACGCGGAGCGCAGGAATCCGCGATCACAGAGGATACGACCAGAGCGTAGCTCCGCAGCTCGCTCCAATGGTTCTGACCAGGAGACTTATCAGCCCCCTCGACAGCGACGGAGGGTTATTGAGCTGGATTCTGATACCACCCGTCGGACCCACCGACGACGGGGAGGTTCGGGGCATCACTCGACTCGATGATGTCCGCTTGTTGGAGAGGTTCCAGCTGTTGAACCCTAAGAAGTTTGATGGCGGGGAGGTCCCGAGGCGGCGGAGACTGGTTTATGGAGATTGACAAGCTCCTTGGGAGGTTACACCTACCTTCTACAGTGATGGTATCCCTTGCCACGTTCAATCTGTAGGAGGGAGCAGATCATTGGTGGAGGAGCCTTCAGGGTAATCTGAGGGCAAATGCGGGGCTAGCACCCGATCAGGAGTTGGATGTTACCTGGGAGCAGTTTACACAGCTGTTCCATCGGAGATTCATCGGGGCTGCAGCTAGAGATCTGCGACAGGCACAGTTTGATGAGCTTCAGCAGGGAGACAGGACTGTCGCAGAGTATGAGCGGGAGTTTGACAGGCTTATCCACTACGTACCGCAGTACCACGGTAAGGAGGAGGAGAAGGCAAAGAGGTTTATCCGTCGACTGCGCCCCGAGTACAGGTGGGCTCTGAGGCCGTTGGACATTACTTCTTATGGGGAGGCGGTTCATAAGGCCCAACTCCTCGAGCAGGAGGACGTTGAGAGTCGCCTCACCTCGCAGAGAGGTCAGGGGAGTTCGAGGGGTTCCACACAGCAGGGACCCCGGCAGATTTCTGGACGGCAGAACAGATCTGGGCAATCTAGCGGAGGCAGGGGAGCACCACCCTCACGACCTTGTCCGACTTGTGGTGGGTATCACCCCGGTCGACCTTGTTACCGGCAGGAGGGCCGATGTTTACGATGCGGGTCTGATACTCACGGGGTACGGGACTGCCCCCAGACGGTAGGGCAGGGCTTTGGTAGTCTTCAGCGTCCGCAGTCTCGGGCACCGCCTAACGCGCCGCGAGGGCGTGGGTTTCCGCGGGGTGGCTCGAGACCTCAGCAGCGACCGCAGCTTCAGCCACCCTCCACCGCAAAGCAGCCTAGGGCAGACGAGTTTTTCAGATAGAGCAGGGAGGTCCTAGTCAGCAAGGAGGCCCTAGTCATCAGGGAGGACCTAATCAGCAGGCAGGCACCAGCCAGTAGGGAGGCTCGACTCAGCAGGGAGTTCTGCAAGGTACTGTATTTCTGAATGATACACCTGTTCATGCGTTATTTGATACGGGAGCATCTATTTCTATTGTAGCACAGAAATGTGTTACATCTCTGCATCTGTCTGTTAGTACTTTGCCGCAGATGTATTTAGTAAAAACTGCTGGGAGTCAGCCGCTTTTCCAATGGGATGGTTCGGGGTTGTACGATATCTGTGGCGGGCATCAGATAGTATCGGATTTGTTGGTTTTAGACACGCCGAACTATGATATTATTCTTGGGATGGATTGGCTATCCAAGAATTCTGTGCACATTGATTGTGCAGCCCGTACCATTATGGTTTCTGGAGAGGTACTACCTCTCACGACTCCGACTGGTTTGACTATCGTACAGCATAGTACAGAGTTGAAGATCTTTGGACCAAATTGTCGATAGTGGTGTAGGGGAATGTTTTGATCTGAATGAGGCGGATACTAGGTTGAAGCTAGATAGTATACCGGTGGTTCGAGATTTTCCGCAGGTATTTCCGGAGGAGTTGCCCGGATTACCACAAGAGCGGGAAATTGTGTTTGAGATCTATCTGCAGTCGGGCACTGCTCCGATATCAATTCCTCCTAAACAGATGCCCATTTCTGAGATGAAGGAGTTAAAGAAGCAGTTGGAGGAATTACAGCAGAAGGGCTTCATCCGACTGAGCACTTCGCCGTGGGGTGCTCCGGTTCTTTTTGTAAAGAAGAAAGATGGGACGCTCCGACTTTGTATAGATTACAGACGGTTGAATGCACTTACTGTGAAGAATAAGTATCCGTTGCTAAGGATTGACGATCTTTTTGATCAACTTCGGGGTTCGAGAATTTTCTCAAAGATTGATCTCCGATCTGGATACTTTCAGCTTAGGGTGAAGGAAGAGAACATACCTAAGACTGTTTTCCGCACCCGTTATGGACATTTTGAGTTTACGGTCATGCCATTCGGGCTGACCAATGTTCCGGTGGCATTCTTGGATCTGATGCATCGGGTGTTCCGACCGTACTTGGATTCATTTTTGGTGGTCCTTGTCGATGATATTCTGATATATTCTAGGAATGAGGATTCGCATCGGGAGCATCTGAGGGTAGTTCTGCAGACACTTTGGGAACATCAGCTTTATCCTAAATTCTCAAAGTGTGAGTTCTGGATTCGGGAAGTTACTTTTCTGGGACACATTATATCTGAGCATGGTCCATCTGTGGATCCAGAGAAGGTGAGGCAGATTCGGGATTGGAAACAACCTGCAACAGTACGGGAGTTCAGGAGCTTACTGGGGTTAGTAGGATTTTATTAGAGGTTTGTACCAGGTTTTTCTATTCTGGCATTTCTGCTGGCGCAGTTGACCAAGAAGGGTCAACCGTATTTCTGGTCTGATAGGTGTGAGCAGAATTTTCAGGAGTTGAAGCGGCAGTTGACTAACGCTCCGATTCTGACTCTTCCAGATCCGAGCTTACCGTATGTGATTTATACGGATGCTTCCACGTCTGGTTTGGGGTGTGTGTTGATGCAGGATCGTAATGTGATAGCTTATGGGTCGAGGCAGCTGCGACCGCATGAGCTGAACTATCCGACACACGATCTGGAGTTGGCTGCAGTGATCTATGCGCTGAAACAATGGAGGCATTATCTGCTTGGTAACAAATTTCAGATTCTAACCGACCATAAGAGTCTGAAATATCTGTTTACGCAGAAGGAGCTTAACATGAGGCAGCGCAGATGCCTTGAATACATTAAGGACTATGATTGTAGTATCGAGTACATCTCGGCAAGGGCAACACGGTTGCCGATGCCTTTGAAAGCAGAAGTATACCGGGTTGGTCAAGGGAGGAGATGTTGGTGACCGATCCGAGGAGAGTGATTTGTCATGCCTTTGGCACAGGTGGCAGCTCTGGGAGCGTGCTCAGGCGTACACACTTACCATACATTCTGAGTGGTTTGACAGGATGCGCGAAGCGCAAGGTAGAGATCTGGTGTTGAAGAAGTTATCTGGGGAAGATAAGGGTTTATTTGTTACCGACGTTTCAGTATAGGCAGGGATTGCTATACTTCTGAGATCGCCTTTATGTACCTGAGGATCAGGAGTTACGGAATGAGATTTTAGAGGGGCACACTCGAGCGGTTTGAGCATCGAAACCGGCAGGGACACTGCAGACTTTGCCCATTCCAGTTCGGGAGTGGGGCAATGTTACTATGGACTTTCTGACTGCACTGCCCCTGACACGGTCTCGCCATGACGCTATCTGGGTTATTGTGGATCGGCTGCCAAAGTGCTCACACTTTCTGCCTATTCGGGTCACGGATCCTCTGGAGAAGCTTGCCCGGCTTTACATCAGGGAGATTGTACGATTACATGGAGTACCAGACTCCATTGTATCTGACCGTGATCCGCGCTTTACGGCACGGTTCTGGAGAGCTTTTCATGAAGCACTGGGCACGCGACTCCATCTGAGTACAGCTTATCACCCATAGACGGATGGGCAGTCGGAGCGGGTGATTCAGATATTGGAGGATATGTTGCGAATCTGTATTTTGGACTTTGAAGGAGATTGGGACCAGCAGTTGCCTTTGATTGAGTTCTCGTACAACAACAGCTTCCAGACTACGATTGGCATGGCACCATATGAGGCGTTGTACGGGAGGAGGTGTATGACACCACACTGCTGGACCGATGCGTCTGATAGGGTTGAGTTGGGACCCGAGCTTTTTGAGGAGACTACGGCGAAGATCAGATTGTTACAGGCGCGGATCAAAACCGCGAACGACTGCACCACTGCTTATACGAACCGTCGCCGTAGGGCTCTGGAATCTGAGTTTGGTGACAGAATTTGACTGGAGGTAGCACCGATCAGAGGCACAGTAAGATTTGGTTGGCGGGGCAAGTTACCCCGAATTTTATCGGTTCTCATGAGTTTCTAGAGTAAGTTGTTAGGTTGGTCTTTCCCCCCAACTATTTCTGTTTTACGTGATGTCTTCCAGGATAGCCTGTTGTGGATCGGTTAGATTTAGGTTCGGTACTGTCTGGGGTTGTCTGGTAGAAATACCGGCAACTGACTCGGGGTGCAATAAGATGCACCCGGAGGGTGGGACGCCGTGAGGCTCTGTATGGTAGTCTAAACTACCACTCCCGCCGCACCAGTACGGTGGTCCGATTGTTCTTAGTAAAGAGAATATTTTTATATTCTGGTTGGTAGCGACACCTGTTTGGATGGTTCAGGCTACTCTTGGAGGACCAAGAGTTCTAAGGGGGGGAGGATGTTACGGTCACCCCGAGCGGGTTGCGACCGGGTGACCCGGGGCTCCGGTTTTGGCCTGCGGGTCACGTTTTTCGGCGTTCAGGCGGCTCCCGAGCCTTATTCGAGTATCATTTTGGCGAACCCTTTCGGTTTTGAGGTCGTGTGGGTCCCCCGGACGTTTATGCCGAAAATATTTTTCCAGCGCCGGAGGGTTGTCGGGGTCGTCTCGGGATGTACAGCGGGTTTCGGTAGCACTCTCGAAACCTCAGTTTGAGATGCCATTTGCAGTTTTGGAGTCGTGGGAATGTCCCGGAGGTTTCTATGGAGATTAATATTTGGGGAGGGATGTTCGGTTCCGGGCGACTCCCGGGGCTCGGGATGGAAATCCCGGGGCTCGGGGTGGAAATTTTCTGACGGCTTTGGGGTAAGTTGTGTTATAATTTAAGATGGAATTTATGGGTATTTTTATAGAATTTTGGAGTGACGGAATTTCGGTTCAGGTTTACACGCTCGCACGTCGGGTTTTGGTTCGGGTTCAGCGAGCTCGGTAGGACACTCCGGAATGGTAAATGAACTTTTGAAATATGTTTTATGAATGTTATAATATTCTGAGGGTTGTGTCCAAGTTTCGTTAATTTTGGAATTCGGTAATTATTTTTGGGCCAAAAAGAATTGGAATTTTCGGAAAAGTTGGAGGTTAATTGGAATTTGGTTGCAAAATAAATAAAATTAGTATGGGCAGCAACAGCTGGGATTTTCGGCAGGAATTGGGAAGAATTAAAGGACACATGGCTTGTTTTAATTTAAAATTGGGAGGTATGGGTTAAAGGAAGGAAAAATATATATGACATATTATTTCATAAAATGAGTTATCTCATTTCATTTTCACTTCTCTTCTTCTTCTTCTCCATTGCTGCCGCCATTATCAAGCTCAACCTCAAGCTTGAAGTTCTTCTTCTTGGAAGAAACCAAAGAGGAATTGGGTGCTTTATGTGGTAAGTACCTCCTAAGTTCTCTTTACTCATTAGAATTGTGGTTTAGTGTTGAGTTAAAAACCCCACCCCAAGCGGGTTGCGGCCTTGGTGTAGGGTGACTTGTTTGGATTGAATTGGAAGTTGGGTAAAATGTGGTTAAGAACCGAATTGTTGGCTCACCCCGGTTTGACCCGGCTCGCGCGGTCACGTTTTTCGGCGTTCAGGCGGCTCCCGAGCCCTATCCGAGTATCATTTTGGCGAACCCTTCCGTATTTGAGGTCGTGTGGGTCCCCCGGACGTTTCCGCCAAAAATATTTTTCTGGCGCCGGGGGGTTGTCGGGGTCGTCTCGGGACGTACAGCGGGCTCGGTAGCACTCTCGAGATCTCAGTTTGGGAAGCCGTTTGCAGTTTTGGAGTCGTGGAAACGTCCCGGAGGTGGTGGTGGAGTTTAATATTTGGGGCGGGACGTTCGGTTCCGGGCGACTCCCGGGGCTCGGGACGGGAATCCCGGGGCTCGGGATGGAAATTTTCTGACGGCTTTGGGGTAAGTTGTCTTATAATTTAAGATGGAATTTATGGGTATTTTTATAGAATTTTGGAGTGACGGAATTTCGGTTCAGGTTGACACGCTCGCACGTCGGGTTTTGGTTCGGGTTCAGCGAGCTCGGTAGGACACTCCGGATTGGTAAATGAACTTTTGAAAAATGTTTTATGAATGTTATAATATTCTGAGGGTTGTGTCCAAGTTTCGTTAATTTTGGAATTCGGTAATTATTTTTGGGTAAAAAGAATTGGAACTTTCGGAAAAATTGGGAGTTAATTTGCAATTGGTTGCAAAATAAATAAAAATCAGCATGGGCAGCAGCAGATTTGTTCGGCAGCAACTTGGGAGACATAAGGGACACTTGGCTATTTTTTATTTAAGTGTGGAAGCATGGGTTAAAGAGAAGGAAAAGATATATACTTGGCTATTATTTTCTTAAGTGAAATACATTCCATTTTATTTCTTTTCTTCTTCTTCTTCTTCTTCCTCTTGCTGCCGCCTCCATTGAAGAACTCACCTCCAAGCTTGAAGTTCTTCTTCTTAGTTGGAATCAAAGAGGAATTGGGTGCTTTGAGTGGTAAGTACCTCCCAAACTTCTCTTTACTCATTAGTTTTGAAGATTAGTGAAGAAAAGAGGAGTTTTTGCAAATGATGAGTTTGTTCTTAGCTATAAGCTAGGATGATTTTCTTCCTCCCATCTTTTAGTATGTTGTTCTTGGGTAGTAGGGGAGTGTTAATCAAGTGTTGGATTTTGGAAAACACACCTTGGGTGAAGAACCCTTTGTTGGCCGAATATTTGGAAAAAATTCCAAAATGGTGTGTGTTTGTTATCTTGCTTCATGCTTCAAGTATGTTAATCCTAGCATGATTCTAAGCTTATGTATGGATTCAATTTGATGGAAAACAAGTTGAGTCAAAAACCCCCAAATGGCCGATTATGTAGGTTGATGTTCAATGTTGGATTTTGTTGTTTTGGATGCAATTGGATAGCATTCTTGGTTTAGAAGTGAAATTGGTGATTAGTATGATTAATTGGAAGTTTGAATGGATTGATTTGGAAGTTAGATAAAAATTGGCAAAGAAGCCGAATTTTTGGATAATTCTTTTTCCATGTTGGGGTTTGATTTTGGTTGGGTTGGATGCTAAGATGGTATTGGGGTTGAATTTAGGAGTGGTTTGAAATTTGAAACGTTGAATTCGGATAAGAAATGGAAAAGTCACTATTAATCGGGTTTATCGGAAAATGTCGGGTAATGAAGGGTTTTAAGGTTGGATTTGATCATTTCTGCTTGTGGGATGATGTTTGTCGATGTATAATCTTGCATTGTCTAGGTTGGTTCTAAATTCTGAAGTTTCTATGGAAATCTGGAATTTTACGGAAATTCTGCCGGATGGTCGGTGTTGGGGTCGGGGTGTAGTTTGGTAGAGTGGTCGATAAGGATGCTAATTCAACTTAGTTTGACAGATTCGAGGTTCAGAGGGTAGAAAAAGAGAGGTTTCTGAGTTTTGGGTCGTGGTGTGGAAGTCTCCAGAATCGGTCTACTACTCTGGAATTGTGAGGTAATGTTTTGGTTCTGCTATTTTTGGTAAGATAGGTGTATGTTTAGTTTCACTTTACATTCTACAAGTATTTCAGTAATATATGCCTAGGGCATATTACGTAGTCTGTAGGTGTATGTGTTGTTGCATACATTTTGCGGGTATTTGGAAATTTCGCTTTAAGGTACGTTACGTAATTTGTAGGAGTATGCCTTGTGGCATACTGCATGCATTAACCCTACGGCAGTTGTGGGTTCGCTACCCCAGCTGGTGCACCATGCTTCTGTAATAGCTTCGGCTTCTGACTCCCTTAGAGGGAGGCTGTCGTTCTGATTTGTTATAAGGGTTTATGGTGATTTAGTATCGCACAATCCTTCGGGATTCTGATCTGTTTTTATTACATGCACGATATTCTGTATTCTGTTGCATATATTCTGTATATTGTTATCTTTCTGTTTTGCAGGGTTACATATGCTTATCTTACCCCAAATCCCTTACGGGTCCTTTTTAGGACTCACCCTTTTTGGGTTACATTTTTGGGTTTGGTGGTAGACTGATAAGCGGCTTGCGGAGTAGGGTTCCGTGAGGTTTCTACCTTGGTTGAGGTTAGCAGCAGTTGCACCTTGCGGTCCGGGATGTGTCTATTTTGTCTGAATCCCGCGAGAGGTATTTTGATACTCAGAACTAGGGCTGGCTCTGTAGTTGCATATGCACACTTTCTGTATTGTTGTGATGATTGTATATTTGTATATACTTATATATTCTGTTCTATGCATGTTCTGAGCGCTTGGCGCTTGCTAGATACCCTAGGTTCGGTGAATTCTGTATGTATCTATGTTATATGCGTAAGTACTCGTCCTCGGAGGGCGGTGCTTACTCTGTTGTTATTACATGAACTGTTTGCATGGTTATTCGAGTATATGTATGAATTTGCAGGTTGCTTCCACAATCGCTTCGCTTTTCGGGTCCGCTACGCGCGGCAGGTCTCGATGGACCTGCCATTCTGTATCCATTCCGGCTTCCGCTTCCGACGTCCCGGCGCCCCCGCCTCCGCAACCGGGCTCGGGTGGCGCGCGGTGACAAGTTGGTATCAGAGCAGGTAAGTGACCATATTGGTCGTCAGTGGTGACTTGTAGTGACGACTATTGTTGTACATTTTATTTTAGAATGGTTTGGTACGGAGATTGGCCACCTCCTTACTTGAACCACTTCAAAATAAAATTGTGGAACAAAGTTGATCCTTCAAGTTATCCTGATAGTTGCAGATTTCGGAACTCGGGATTTCTGGATTCTGGTAAAAGTATTACGAGAAAGGGATTGTGGAAAAGTTTCAGGTACGTAAAATTGTGTGTTAGGAAAAGATTTGGTGAAATAAGCATGAACTGCTTCGTGATTACGTGAAATGCATGATTTTATTATTCTGAGAAATAATTTCTGTGTCAAGTACTGCATTGCACTACAGAGTCTTAGGAAACTGCTGCTAGCTTCTGTAGGGATTAGGAGTGACCGATTTGTCTGGACTCTGTTTGGTCTGAAATTTTTCAGGTTTGGTTAACACGCGTAGATAGCGTGTTTTGCGACCGGAGGGAGGGGATTGTAATCCCACGCCTCCGAGAGATAGGGTTTGAACTATTGGTTATGGGTTGAGTTGGTATTTGGTTTGGAAATTTGGTTTGGGATAAATTGTTTTCTGGTTGGATTTGGTTTAAGGAAATGTGTATTACACGCGAATAGCGTGATTTGGTACCGGAGGGGCGGGACTGGGATCCCACACCTCCGTGGAATAGGATACGGGGTCAGTGTAACCCAGGGTCTGAGCAACCACACTCACCGCCCCCGAGGTTTAGCGGTCATAGGGACCCCTCTCTGATTTGGTATTACCCGCCAGTCTAGCGGGTTCAGGGGCGGCAATAGGCAGGGGAAGACCTGATTATGCCACAGTAAGGGCATTTTGATTAGGTGGTGATAGCGAGACTTAAGCCACTGCTCGCCATAGTTTTGGGATTGGTAAGTGAGTGACTCCGAGGAGGATGGTCACTACGACACCTAGACTTCCCGTCGGTCCTATTAACGATGGGGAGATCTGAGACACCAGTCTGACGAGGTCAGACTTCTGGAGAGGTTTCAGAGTTTGAACCCCCCCGAGGTTCAATGACCGAGAAGGGCCTGGGGTAATAGAAACTTGGGTTGCAGGAGTTGACAAACTCCTGGGAGAGGCTACATTTTCCACCAGCAGTGCAGCGGGGATGTAGCCAGGGATCTGCGTCAGGCATAGTTCGAGGAGTTTCATCAGGGAGACAGGATTGTCGGAGAGTTTGAGTGAGAGTTTGAGCGGCTGGTTTACTACGTACCGTAGTACTATGGAATGGAAGAATAGAAGGCCAAGAGGTTTATTCGTCGACTGCGCCCCGAGTTCTGGTGGGTTTTGAGACCTTTAGACATTACTTTGTTTCGGGAAGCGGTTATTAGGGCTCAACTCCTCGAACAAGAGGAGGTTGAGAGTCGTCTCACCTTGCCATGAGGTCAGGGAATTACGAGGGGCTCCACATCACTGGGACCCCGACAGATTTCTGGACGGCCGACCAGGCCTGGGTAGTCTAGTAGAGGCAGAGTGGGAGCACCACCGGCACGATCTTATCCGATTTGCAGTAGGGTTTTGGCAGTCTTCAGCGTCCACAGTCTCGGACACAGCCCAACGCGCCGCGAGGGCGTGGGTTTCAGCAGAGTGGCCCGAGACCTCAGCAGCGACAGCAGCTTCAGCCACCCCCTCCACCATAGCAGCTCAGAGCAGGACAAGTTTTTCGTAGTGAGGGGGGAGGCCCTAGTTATCAGGGAGGACCTAGTCAGCGGTCAGGTACCAGCCAGCAGGGAGGCTCGAGTCAGCAGGGAGTTCTGCAGGGTACTTTATTTCTGAATGAGATATCGGTTCATGCAGTATTGGATACAGGAACTTTTATTCCCATTGTAACACCGAAATGTGTTACATCTCTGTATCTGACTGTTAGTACTTTGCCTCAAATGTATTTAGTAAAAACTATGGGAGTCAGTTTCTGTTTTCCAATGAGATGGTTCGGGGTTGTACGATATCTGTAGGCGGACATATGATAGTATCGGATTTATTGGTTTTAGACACGCCGAACTATGATATTATTCTTGGGATGGACTGGCTATCCAAGAATTCTGTGCACATTGGTTGTGCAACCCGAACCATTATGGTTTCTGGAGAGGTACTACCTCTCACGGCTCCGACTGGTGTGACTATCGCATAGCACGGTACAGTGTTGCAGATTCTGGATCATCTGTCGATAGTCGGTGTTGGGGGAATGTTATGGTCTGAATGAGGCTGGTACTAGGTTGAAGTTAGATAGTATACCTTGGTTCGAGATTTTCCGCAGGTATTTCCGGAGGAGTTGCCCGGATTACCACCGGAGCGGAAATTGTGTTTGAGATCTACTTGCGGTCAGTCTTGCTCCGATATCTATTCCTCCTTATCGATGCTTATTTCGAGAGGCGGGAGTAGAAGAAACAGTTGGAGGAATTACAGCAGAAGGGCTTCATCCGACCGAGCACTTCACCGTGGGGTACTCCGGTTCTGTTTGCTAAGAAGAAAGATGGGACACTCCGACTTTGCATTGATTACAGACGGTTGAATGCACTTATTGTGAAGAATAAGTATCCGTTGCTAAGGATTGACGATCTTTTTGATCAACTTCGGGGTTCAAGAGTTTCCTCTAAGATTAATTTCCGATCTGGGTATTTTCAGCTTAGGGTGAAGGATGAGAACATACCTAAGACTGCTTTCCGCACCCGATTTGGACACTTTGAGTTTACGGTCATGCCGTTCGGGCTGACCAATGCTCCAGCGGCATTAAGGGATCTGATGCATCGGGTGTTCCGACCGTACTTGGACCCATTTCCGGTGGTTTTTATTGAAGATATTCTGATATATTCTCGGGATGAGAACTCGCATCGGGAGCATCTGAGGATAGTTCTGCAGACACTTTGGGAACATCAGCTTTATGCTAAATTCTCAAAGTGTGAGTTCTGGATTCGGGAAGTCACTTTTCTGGGACACATTATTTCTGAGCATGGTCATGCTGTGGACCCGAGAGAAGGTGAGGGCAGTTCAGATCGGAAACAACCTACCACGGTACGGGAGATCGGGAGCTTCACGGGGTTAGCAGGATATTATCGGAGGTTCGTGCAGGGTTTTCTATTCTCGCATCTCCGCTCACGCAGCTTGACCAAGAAGGGTCAACCGTTTATCCGGTCCGATAGGTGTGAGCAGAATTTTCGAGTTGAAGCGGTAGTTGACTAACGCTCCGATTCTGACTCTTCCAGATCCGAACTTACCGTATGTGATTTATTCGGATGCTTCCACATCCAGTTTGGGGTGTGTTGGCGCAGGAGCGTTTTGTGGTAGCTTATGGGTCGAGGCAGCTGCGACCGCATGAGCTGAACTGACTGACACATGATCTGGAGTTGGCTATAATAATTTATGCGCTGAAACATTGGAAGTAATATCTGTTTGGTAATAAATTTCAGATTCTTACCGACCATAAGAGTCTG